>CM059036.1:47439612-48756071 GCA_030279155.1 Forsythia viridissima | reverse complement strand
AACCCGGTTTGTACTGCTTATTGAGAGCAATTTGGAGGGATAGGAAATATCAGGGCTTTGAGGCACAGAAAACCATCTTTGGAAGATCAAAACTGTTATTTTTTCTTTATCTCTGGAGTGAATGGTCCTCTCCCGTTCTCACTGCGAAGATGGACTTTCTGCCAAGTTTGGTCAAACCTAAGAGTTTCTGTATACTTTGTGTATAGGGGTCTTTCCCTTCCCTCCTTTTGTTCAGTAATAAAGTCCTCGATTCAACTAAAACATGATGATTCTATTTTACATTAGAATAACAAGTTGCCTTTGGTTGCAGACTACAGCCCAAAAAGTTGAATGAATCCAACTGCCTATTGTGTTTGATTTTATGTGTGCCTTAACCTATTCCTACCTGTAGAATATGTTCTCAAATCCCCTGTTCCTCTTTCAATGCTTATACTTCAGAATTCAAATTATATAAATGAAAAAGCAAATATCTTCTGCATAATATGTTTCGAGAACAGCATGCATTAGTTGATATGCCTAACTGGCCAAAGTATAGTATACAAGGATAGCTTGCTGAAATCCATGATCATGTGAACATATTAGTTCATTATTTGGGATACAAAATCTCAATGACATGATAAAATGCCCCGAATCTTTGATGCTGAAATTTTTTGCAACTCAGGGGTTATGGTTTTCTTTTTCACTTATTATCTTGTGCATATTGAGCTTGTCATGGGAAAACACAAAATGGATGAGCCATGTATTGGGAAAGTAGAAAATTGTCAGCAGATACTAAGGCCATTCTTATTGGCCAAAAAGGGTTGGGAATAACCAAGCACTCATGTTTGAAGATATCTTCTGGCATGTTTGTTATGCAAATTGTTTAAGCCGAATTGGATAGCAGTAGATATAATTAAAAAAAAAATGTTAAAATCTTGTTTGTTGTAGTGTAACATACAGGTTTGGCCCAGATAATACTTTGAAAATATCTTGTATTCTTTCCTTAAATAAATGCAAAAGGAATATCTTATATGACTTGAGTGAAATGTTCTGAGTATTGGCACTCACCTGCACCTAAGAGGACAACTTGTGCTGCTCCTCCACCAAAGGAACTGAGAGCTGCTTCAAGCTTCGAATCGAACCAAAGGGTTCGAACAGCAACAATCACTCCCGAAATTTCTCTGGCATTGTTAAGCCGGTCTTTCTTAATCTTTTCATAAACGTTTCTCATGTATGTCTCTCCGGCAAATAGCTCAGCCAGTGGATCATGGATTGCGTGCTTCCACAACGCCCGTCCGGCTGCTATCTGGCATGCTGATCGCCTTGAGGAATCCCATTCGCTTTCAATGGCTGCATGAAGTTCTCGAATGGTGTCACTACTCAACAAATCAGGTAATATTAGTTCTCTCCATGGTTGCATATCTTCAGGCATGCCATTTTCTTGATTCGACATATTTCTTCTCGAGTATATTTTCGAAATTGAGTGATTAGTTGAAGAGAATAACTGAAGAGATAAACTCTTCATGCAATAAATATTGTAAAAGAAAAAATGGCCAGGCCAGGGATTGTTGGTAGGGATAAGGAAAGACAGCCACACAGAAAACCAACGTTTGAGAAAGCACCTCATATGTGTATATCCCACCTGATTTGTTTCAATGGAAGAGAAAGGTAAAGAGAGAGTCCACGACTACCACCAATTCATATATTCCCTGTTTTAGAAGCCCTTTCCCTCTCTAACCTGTCTCTTTTGACAAGTTGATAAAGTGGCTCAAAATGGCTCCCACCAAAAAATGACTTATTGTCAAATCATACGCTGCTTGCCTCTCACATATTTTGATAATATGTATTTACGCCGACGTTCCTACTCTGTTCAACACCAAGTATTACTTGCTCGTTTGCACATCTTTCACATGGCTGTACACGAGACAACAACCCCCCTGGAGTGGGGATTGGGGGTTCTCTCTATATATGGCTGAAAGAGAAATAAGTTATTAGAAGCTTGATATGAGATCAATGAATAATGTTATCTAGCATATGTCTACGTAGATGGGTATTAAGTACGACTGGTGCTAAATAATATTATTCGAGATCAATTGTTGTATTACTTTATTAGCTCAATGAACTTGAAATGCATTTCTTGTTGTGATATTTGTTCTAGTATTGAAAAAGATTTATCTTCGTCATAAGACCCTCGTTTTAAAAGTCGTCTCGACCAGGCCGGTTTGCCCCAAAACCTGCCAAAACGGACAGCAATCCGGGCTGATTGAATTAATTGGACTGGAAAAGAAGTCGACCCGTGAGTAAACCCGCGGGTTCTATACTAAACCAAACACCAAGCCACGCTGACTTTATTGGGTGTATCATATAAAGAAAAGAGCTCCATATATTTTTTACTCTGTCCAAAATATCAAAGAAAATACTTAGGATTTTTTAATTTTTAATTAATATACTACTTTGTACAATTTATTTTTAACTTGTAGACGCCTTAACTTTTAAGCCTAGTACATTATTCTCTGTTTTTTTGCTACATAAAGATATCTGTTATATAAATTTTAAACTGACGATGATTCATCGATTAAACTAGTGACTTGCTTGTTGAACTAGTTGCTCACTAACTCAGTGCTTTGATCGGATTAATGAATGGGTGGAGTTCAAATACCATGTATGAGACTAATTGGATCTGTCATAGATAGGGATGACAAAAAATCTCGTTAAACTCGATCTCCTCGCCCCGTTTATTTTTAGTTTTAATACTATATATATTACCATTAACTTTCAACTAAAAAGTCTTGATAGGAGTATGAACTCGTGAATAGTTAAATAATGATACCAAAAATAAAAATAAAAATGAACGGGGCGTTAAATCGGGCATTAGGGCTGCTGGGCGGCCCTCTTAAGTGGAGATTAATTAGGTACACAAGTGCTTATCCAGATATAAAGTTAACCAATGCGACCTTATGAGAAATGTGCATCTCTAATACCACAAAAGTTTGATCCGTCACATACACAAAGGTTCTTTTAAGTAGAGATACATTTAAAAAGATAGTAACTAAAAAGATTCACCTATACTAGCTTGTTTAATGAGTGAAATGCATTAGCTATGTTCTCATGTTAGTGGTTACTTGCGACTTGACTTGATGAACTTTGTTTCAAAGTTCTCACTTCAATTTCTATAGTGTCTATTATATTATATGATAATATATTAATCTTTTCTCCTTCTGGTTTTAAGAACCAAGAACTCAAGATTTCAAATGCACATATAATTTTATATTGTTCGCCATAACTAGACAAAATGGGAAATTTATAAAACTAGACAAATGTAAAATGTTAGTTTAAAAATAATAATATTTAATAATATTTACAAAAAGGGTAATTATATCTCCAACTTTTTTTCGTCGTATTTTTATTATTAACTTTCAATTTATTTTCACATCTTGTCTTGTCTCATGTAACGATTTTTGTTCAAATATTCTATTAATATGCATTAAAATGAGGTCAAATATTTTGTCAAACTTTTGTATTTGTTATTTATTTTATTTATTTAAAAATACGAGAGAAATTTTTTTTTTACGTCCTCCTAATTAAGTTTATGGCTAGAAACAATTATCAAGGACAAGATAAAATGTGCAAATTGATATGTTGATAATAAAAATGTGATAAAATTTAATTAGAGACATAAATGTAAAAATAAGTAATAGTTGAGAACCTTCATTACAATTAAAATATAGTGTGGTTAACAAAAAATGTGGTGTGAATATAATACCTCTAAAAAAAACAGCAACTTTTTTATGCAAAAAGTCATTTATACCAATTTACAAAAATGACAAGTTTTTCTTTTTGGGTTTTCAAGAGAAGCTACCTATTGAATTTTTTTTTACAAAAAATGACAGTTAAAATGTTGAACTGCCAAAATACAGTTCAAATATCGATATTATAAAAGAAAAAGTTTAAAAAAGTCAATTGTCGGTCAACCGATAGTTAAACTATTGGTTGACCGACTAATGACTTTTTCTTTTTTATTTTCATTCTTCATCTCTCGACAGTTTGACTATCAGTTCAAGCTATCGGTCCGATAGTAGTTGTAGACTTGTAGGTCAAGAATTTTTTTTTGTAATAGAACGAACATAAAATATGTCGAACGACAGCTGATGGTAAAACAATAAAAAATATGGTGTTCGACAGTTTAAGCGTCAAATGTCGTTCGATTTGTTTTTGTTTTGTTTCCACGTTCTTCTTCATAAACATAATCTCTTCCAACAAATTTTCAGCAATTATATTTAACATATTTTTAAATCTAAAAATAACCTAAACTAATTTACTACAAAATCTATTAAATTTTTATTCCTATTGGATTGGTAAGTTGACATAAGTGGAATTGTAGATCTGATTTTAAATTAGCTTTGATTACTTTTAAATTAGATATGTAAATAGTTTATGTAATTTGTTGAAGATATTTTTGTCTAAAACAATTGTTCTTGAAGTTGTTATAAAAAACTGTCATATTTTAAAAGTGCTACGTGTAAACATATATTTCATATAATTTTCTTTAAAAATTTGTGCAATCTACCACGAGATAGTAATGGAAAAACTAATGAGAATAGAAAAAAAGAAAATATTCTTTGCTATCAAAAAGCCGAGAAAGGAGAAAAGAAGATCACTGAAGGGCCGGGGATGGGTGGTTCAGGACATAGTCTGGTGTAAACTGGGATACCTGGATATAAAAAAAAAAAAAAAGAAAAAGAAAAAAAAAAAAGAAGGAAAAACAGTTTGTTTTATGGCGTTGAGCCTTCAATGCAGTAACCTCAACTTGTAGCAGTAGGCAAAAGACTAACCTTATCTACAGCACTAGTTTGGTTGTTGCGTTTAATTCCCTTTCAAGTTTCAGCCCAATTACAGCTGTGGGCTCCACTCACAGCATATTCCAGCTCACCACCCATATTCTCTTTTGGAATATATTTATCTTTAGTTTTGTTGACGTTGGAAAATGGTTTGCACTGATTCCTAGTCAACTTAAAGATAAGTATTGAGGTCAGTTATGACCGTAGTAAGTGGCAGATAAGTAAGTATATAGGAAGACCTAATTGTATGATCTTTGTAAGAGTGCTTTTATTAAGCAGTTGAATGTCCGACCTGGAGGACATTTATGTCTCCTATTTATAGGAAAATATGCAATGATTATTTCCATTTAATGCTAGGACAGGTATTAAATATCCTATCTAGGCTAGGCATTAAATGCCAAGGTAGGCATTTAATGCTTACAAGACATTCCCTTTTTTAGGGCATTTAATGTGAAGGGACGTCTGACATAGGGACATGATAAGCCATTATGATGACGTGAACATGAGTTCGGACATGAGAGGCCGAACTGGATGTCTTGGACGACGTCCGACCTGATTTCTTCTCCAGGGTGGCCTTCGACTGTCATTGGGAAAAGTGTCCGAACTGAGAGTCATGCAGATGCACCACAGGTCGGCTATCTCGTACTCAAACCTTCGGATAATTAATATGTATCATGACAGAGCCAGATCGGAGATCAACAATTGCCCCCTAAGACCTGTTTTGACTTCGAGCAAAAGAGGTCTTCAAATCTTGTCGTGGTCTGGATACGTACTGATCTGGGTTCTGCCAAGATGGTGTAATATCTCTGACAGTCCACCTCTTTGTTTGACACGTGGGACAAACTTAGTGGTCATGTCAGGCTTTTGCGTGGCTCGAGGGCACGCTTCGCTGGTGTCATCATTGTGGCATTGATGGTGCTGACTCTTTACCTTCCTTGTCTATAAATAGGGGGGGAAGTTCATTCGGAGCTCTTACCTTAAACACTTTTCCCTTCTCCGAGTTTTATTTCTGCCGAGCTAAGCGTCAGAGCGGTAGAGATCTGCGGTTTGTTGGATCAGACCTGAGGGTTAGAACGGTCAGTACCCACTCCCTTTTCTCTCTTTCAATTCCTTTCCTTCTTTCTTTCGTCTCGTCCAGTAGTATGTCTAGCGAGGTCGGCAGTGACAGTGAGGGGGAAGCCATTTCTTGGGGTAGGGGCCAGGAGGAAGAGATAGAGGAGGTTAGCTCGGGTAGGATGGTGGAGGGGATAAATGAGGACGAAGTCCTCAGTCCGGACCCATTAACAGCCGTCCCTCCCCCGAATAGGTCGTCCCCACAAGCCGAGACAAGTGGTGGAGGAGAGGCTAGGTCTAGGCCATTAGGTCGGAGGGAGGCGGACGTTGAAGCAGGGCTTAGGACGGCCCCGGTTTGGAAGTGTAGGTTCTTTCCTTCCGAAGTAAATGAGAAACAACTCCGGGACTGGCATAGGACTTATAATGTCCCGGACGAGATAGAGTTCCTCGTCCCTGGCCCAGAGGACCGAGGACCGGGCTGATGATCCGCCGTTGGGCTGCGTGGCTCTGAACCAGGCCGTACTGGCCGCCGGACTCAGGCTTCCATTCCCTAGGATCGTTAGGAAATTTCTTCGTGAGTGGGGAATAGCTCCAACCCAACTCTGCCCTAATGGTTGGAGAATCATGATAGGCTTCCTCATCCTCTGGGAGAAGCTCGGATTTCCCCGCCCTTCAGTTAGGGAGTTTAACAGCCTTTATTCCTTTAAGTCGGATGGGAAGAGGTCGGGCTGGTGGTATGCATCGGTGAAGGCGAGGACGGGAGGTAGCGTCGTTACCCAGACCCCGGACTCCATTAAAAATTGGAAAAAGTTCTGGTTCTTCGCCCGAGGTCCATGGCAATTCTCTGCGAACGATAGTAGGCCAGATGTGAACATCCCAGTTCGTTATCACGAACTAAGTAAGGGTATTTCTTTATTTGTTTAGCTCGGTTAGACGCCTTCCGTTCTGACCTGTTTTCTTTGCCTTGCTTCCCAGGGTACATTCCTCAAGATCCGACGCCTGAGTCCTCAGATAGAGCTCAGAGGGTTAGAGACATCAGCGAGGATCTCCGATCTAGCAGTGCGTTGATAACTGAGGAAAACTTAGTATCAGCTCGTCTCTCTCAATCCAGTTCAGTTCATCCACAAGCTTGTAAGTTTTTCTGTGCTGGCTACTTGCATCTTTTTTAAGTAACAAGTTTGGTTCTGACTCCGTGCTGTTCAGGTCAAACCGGCGAAGGAATGAAGGACATCTCAGCTCTTCTCAAGAAGAAGACTCAGGCCGGGAAGGGCAAGAGGAAGGCTCCGGCGGACGATCAGGTGCACAACGTCCGACCTAGGCCGGAATCGGTTCCGGTCCCTGAGCGCGGCTCCAGTCCGGCGCGGAGCGTCGAGGAGATAACCTCATTCCCCCGCCCTCCGTCACCATCGCAGCTCCCGCCCGTTTATCTGGGGTCGACGCCGGATAAGGACGAGGAGTACTTGAAGCTGCGCGGCTCAATTCCTAAGCCAGTTCGCGACTTCTTCCGGTCCAACTCCCCCACCAAGGGGGATATCGTCGGCCTGCCCTCTTCTGCCAAGAGGGCGATAACGGTGATAGGGAAGAGCTGGACTCCGACCCAGCAGAAATATCTGGACGGCATGGGGACGGTGGAGTCCATCATCGCTGCTTCGGTCAATACTTCCAGGGCGGCCGTTCAGCTCACATCGGCCGCCAAAAAAATGAGAAGGTTGCTGGCCGACGTCCAGACGATGAGGGAGGAGGGGAAGAAAGTTTTGGCCGAGCTCAATGAGGAGAAGAGACTCAGGGCCACCTCCGAGGACGTCCTTATGAGCAAGGACGAGGAGCTGAGGCGGAAGGAGGCGGAGCTGACTGCTTTGGCGGCCGAGCTGGAGGGGGAGAGGAAGAATAAGGCCGAGCTTGCACGGGAGCTGGAGGCCGAGAAGAGGAGCCGGGCTGAACTAGTGGCTTCTTTGGACAAGGTTGTAGACCGGGATGAGGCCGTAGCCGATTTCAAATCCTCCGATGCCTATCTGGCCGAGCAGGAGATGGTCTACTTCCTCACGATGGAGGAGCTGATTGAGACGGCAGCCGAAAAACGTCCGGACTGGGATGTTCAGTTCCTGAAGGACGAGCTCGCCGAACTGAAGAAGAATTCTACGCTCAATCCTCCATCTTCCGAAGAGGCAGATCAGCCCGGTGCCGAGGATTGAACTTCTGCTCTTACTGTTTGTACTTTTTGTTTGAATTTTCTATTGTACTAGAACGACCTTACTAATACACTAGAGTTTTTTGATAAAGTACTGTCCTGTTATTTCGACGTCGGATGTTTGATTTCTTTTGCCGTTCTGTTGCCTTGTTGAAATCAAAACAATTTTAACAAAACAATTTAATCTGACCTTGGACTTCTGACCTCGGAGGACGTCTTCGACAAATTAATCAATTAACTTCCAACTTCATAGATCAGACTTTGGACTTCTGACCTCGGAGGACGTCTTCGACAAATTAATCAATTAACTTCCAACTTCATAGATCAGACTTTGGACTTCTGACCTCGGAGGACGTCTTTGACAAATTAATCAATTAACTTCCAACTTCATAGATCTGACCCTGGACTTCTGACCTCGGAGGACGTCTTCGACAAATTAATCAATTAACTTCCAACTTCATAGATCTGACCCTGGACTTCTGACCTTCTGACTTCTGGAACTCTGAGTGCGAGAGGGAACTTAAACCGAACTGACAATAGTTAAATAACTTTGAACTTCAAGTACTTAAATAACAGGAACTTAAACCGAACTGTTAATAGTCCGAGCTCAAGTACTTTGAATTCAAATACTTTGAACTTCAATTGACTTCTGAATTCTGACTTCAGTACGTGGGCGATCTGGAACTTCAAGAACGAGGCCCGACCTGTGACTAACTTCAAGAACGAGGCCCGACCTGTAGTCATTACCAGGTTGGATGGGTGGAGGCCCCCCAAGTTTCCAGATCGGCATAGTACATTACTGTTTAGGACGGCGTGCGGGACGACCTGAAAGTTTAATTATTTCACATATTTGGGAAAGTAGTTCGGTCTCACGGACGAACTCTATTCCTCAGACTAGTTCGGTCTCTTGGACGAACTACATTCCTCAGACATAGTATGTCTGAGATGAACAAGCTTTGGTTTTGGCGTTGGTGACGCAGCACTTACGCCACCCAGCCGGGTCACACGTTCATGTGTTCAAGAGGATTGCGACCTTAGTCATCCCTTTGTAGGCTTTCAGATTTCAATGTGAGCCTTTTATCTTGCAAAATTTTCTTCATTTCATAAATTTGAGAAACTATTACAAAGTGGAAGCCGTGGCTTCTTTTGACAAAAGTAGCTTACGCCCGTGGGCATAGGTGGATAGTTTTCATTGGTAGTACTTCTTTAGATGCTCGGCATTCCATGGATGCGCGAGTGATAGTCCTTCTGTATTCTGGAGCTCGTAAGCTCCATTTCTTAGGACAGCAGTGATCTTGTAAGGTCCTTCCCAATTTGGGGCGAGCGTGCCCGCTTGACTTTCTTTTGTTGCTAGGGATACCTTTCTCAGGACCAGGTCCCCAGCTTTGAATTTCTGCTCCTTGACTTTGCTATTGTAATACCTTGCACTTCTTTGCTTGTAGATGGCAGTTTTCAGTTCTGCCCCCAGCCTTCTTTCCTCCAGGAGGTCGAGCTCGGATCTCAAACCTTCGTCGTTGTGATTTTCGTCAAACGTCCGAACTCTATAAGACGGGAGCTCGAGTTCGACTGGTATGACGGCTTCTGTGCCGAAGGCCAGTGAGAAAGGTGTCTCTCCCGTGCTTGACCGGCATGTTGTTCGATAAGACCATAGTACACTGGGGAGCTCTTCTGCCCAAGCTCCTTTCAGCTCATCCAAGCGTGCTTTCAGTGTATGCTTGATAATTTTATTTATTGCCTCAACTTGTCCATTTGATTGGGGGTGGTTTGGAGTGGAGAAGTGCTTTCTGATATTGAGGTCTTCACAGAATGACCTGAGTCTAGCATTGTCGAATTGCTTGCCGTTGTCCGTAATGATCGAATGTGGGACTCCAAACCTGCAGACAATCGATTTCCATATGAAACCGGTGGTTTTCTGCTCAGTTATTTTGGCAAGCGGTTCTGCCTCTGCCCATTTGGTGAAGTAATCCACGGCGACTATGGCATACTTAGTTCCACCCCTTCCTGCTGGGATGGGACCGATGAGGTCAATTCCCCATTTGGAGAAGGGCCACGGACTGAGGATTGAGGTCAGCTCTTCCGGGTGTGCTTTGATGGAGGGACCAAATTTCTGACATTTGTCGCACTTCCTCGCGAAATCGATGGAGTCCTTCTTCATTGATGGCCAAAAATACCCCTGTCTCAAGATCTTGAGTGCGAGGTAGTGCCCCCCAGTGTGGTTGCCGCATACTCCTTCGTGGACTTCACTGAGGGCGTATTTAGCTTCGTTTTCCTTTAGGCACCGCAGTAGAGGGAGCGAAAAGCCTTTTTTGAACAGGATGTTATCGATTATAGTGTACCTTGCTGCCCTGATTCTCAACTTTCTAGCTTCCCCGCTATTTGGGGGTACCTTCCCATCCTTCAAGAATTGGATGATCTCGTCAGTCCAGCTGGAGCTCAGTTCGGACGTGTTGCTAATTCGCTCGGGCTGAGATATAGCCGGGCTACTGAGTCTTCCAATCGGGATGCTCTCCAGCTCTTCTATGCCCTCGCTGGTGGAAAGTCTTGCTAGTGCATCAGCGAGGCCATTTTGTGTCCTTGGAATCTGGCTAACCTCGACGGTGGCGAATGATTTCAGTTCCTGCTCCACAATGAGTGAGTAAGACGCCATCCTATCGTCTTTGGTTTGGTAGGACTTGTTGATTTGATTGACCACCAGCTGAGAATCGCTGTACACGAGCAGTTCGAGTGCACCCATACCTTTCGCAAACCTTAGGCCGGCAATTAGGGCCTCATACTCAGCCTCGTTGTTTGAGGCACGGAAATTAAATCGTAGAGATTGGCACAGTGGCTCTAGGTCCGGGCTCATCAGGACTACTCCGGCTCCAGCCCGAGTCTCGGTCGATGAGCCATCCACAAAGAGAGTCCAGACTTCCTCCTTTCTGGCACTGGGCTTGTGCTCCGGGCTGAACTCAGCGATGAAGTCTGCGAGAGCTTGACCCTTGATTGCAGTCCTCGGTTTGTAGTGGAGCTCGAACTGGCCGAGCTCAACTGCCCACTTCATAAGTCTTCCGGAGGTGTCTGGTTTCTGCAGGACCTGTCTCAGAGGATAGTTTGACAGGACCTGTATTGGATGTTGCAAGAAGTAGGGTCTGAGCTTTCTCGTAGACATGATAAGGGCATACGTCAATTTTTCCATCGGGGTGTAGTTAAGTTCGGCATCGTGTAACGCCTGGCTGACATAGTACACTGGGTGTTGGATGTCCTCGTCCGTCCTGATGAGTACAGAACTAATTGAGTGCTTCGAGACTGCTAAGTAGAGAGTGAGGACCTCCTTCACTAGAGGTTTGGAGAGTAGTGGAGGTCGTGCCAGTTGCTTCTTCAGCTCTTCGAATGCTAGCTGACATTCCTCGCCCCACTCAAACTTCTTTCCTCCGCGTAAAGCGTCGAAGAAGGGTTTGCACTTATCGGTCGATTTTGAAACAAAGGGACTGAGCGCTGCTATACGCCCAGTAAGGCTCTGTACCTCTTTGATCTTAGTGGGGGGCCTCATCTCCTGGAGAGCTCTGATCTTTTCCGGGTTGGCCTCGATTCCTCTTCGGTGAACCATGTACCCCAGGAACTTCCCTGACTTTACACCGAAGGAGCATTTGTTAGGATTGAGCTTCATTTTATATCTCCTCAGTATGGAGAACATCTCGGAGAGGTGCTCCACGTGGTCCATCTCCTTGGTGCTTTTGACAAGCATGTCGTCAACGTACACCTCCATAGTTTTCCCAATGAGCTCGGAGAACATTGAGTTCACCAGCCGTTGATAAGTGGCTCCGGCGTTCTTTAACTCGAAGGGCATAACTCGATAGCAGTACAAACCTCGATCAGTGATGAAGGAGGTGTGCTCTTGATCATCCTCATGCATTGCAATTTGATTGTAGCCAGAGTACGCATCCATGAAGCTCAGGAGCTCGTGCCCAGCGGTGGCATCCACCATTTGGTCTATCCGAGGGAGTGGAAAGCTGTCTTTAGGGCAAGCTTTGTTCAGATCAGTAAAATCTATGCACACCCTCCAAGCTCTGCTGCTTTTTTTTACGAGAACAGGGTTGGCTACCAACCGGGGATAAAGTGATTCCCTAATGAAGCCGCACTTGAGTAGTTTATCGACTTCCTTAGCTAGGGCCTCGTACCTCTCTGGATTGAGAGGACGTCGGCGTTGCTGTTTTGGTTTGACGTCCGGACTGGTATTCAGTCTGTGGCACGAGAGTTTGGGGTCAATTCCTTCCATGTCTGCGTGTTCCCATGCGAAGACGTCAGTGTTGCTTTTCAGGAAGGTTATAAGTTGGGATCTTACTGGTTGTTTGAGTTCCTTTCCGATGTGGAGGACCTTTTCAGGTTGGCTGGGGTCGACCTCTACTTGCTCCAGGTCTTCAACTGGTTCAGCCTTCCGTAGCACTTGTGCTGACCTGGGGTCGAGGTGACCCAGATCTTCCACTGTGTTCCCATTCAGCCCATCCTCGGGCTTCCCAGCTGCAAGATCAGCGTCAGTACGGATTGTGTTTACCCCTGCTCGGGCGAAGTTGATGTTGCAGCTCCTCGCTACTAGTTGACTTCCCCGGACTACTCCTACCCCATGTGGAGTGGGGAATTTGATGGTGTAGTGATAGATGGACGCGGCTGCTTTTAGCTCATGCAGAATTGGCCGCCCTAGGATGGCATTGTAGTTAGATGGGAGATCTACAATTACAAAGTCCGTAATGATCCTCCTGTGACAGGGAGGCAATCCGAGCTCAACCACCAAGGCGATCTGGCCCTTGGGATTTACACAATCCCCAGTGAACCCCTGCAGGGGCTTTGGGAAAGGCCTGACGTGCCGAACGTCGAGATCCATCTGATTGAATGTTCTGAGATATAGGACATTTACGGAGCTCCCGTCATCTACCAACGTTCGATGGATGTTGACGCCGGAGACCGGCATAGTAATGACGAGTGCATCCGAGTGTGGTTGCAATACATGGGATGCGTCTTTCTCGGAAAAAGAGAATTTTTCCGCATCAGGGTTAGCTGTGGTACCTGCTAACACTTGGTAGCTATTGTGAGCTTCCCTGGAGGACCTACGGCGCTGTCTCCTTGATCCTTCCAGGTACTGACTCCCACCGACTATCATGTGAATTTCGCCTCGTCCGGGTTGAGGCGGAGGTGGATGTGGTAGTTCAGCCCGGTTCTGGGAAGGCTCAGTTCCGCCTGATGGCCGTGCTAGGAACTCCTTTAGGTGGCCTCGTCTAATGAGGCTTTCAATTTCTCCTTTTAGATCACGGCAATCATCCGTGTCGTGCCCAGCCGATCGATGGTACCTGCAGTATCTCCTTTGGTTTAGCCCTGATGAGTTCGCCTTCATAGGAGCTGGACTTTTGAGGATGCCCTTATCTTTGGTTTTCATTAGGACATTCTCAAGCGAAGTGTTTAGGATATGGTATCCCTGGTACCTCGGCATGGTGGGCCTTGGACGCCCTGCATGCTGAAAATCCGGTGTTTTCTTAGGACTCTCCTTCTTCTCCGTTTTTAGGTCTTTCTCTTTACCCTTCGTGCTGTCCTTACGATCAGGGCGTTCATTCTCCTGGTCTGAGGTGGCTTCCTCAGCGCCGATGTGTTTTTCAGCTCTAGCCAGGAAGTCTTGGTAGGTAGCGGGTCCGTCTTCGTGAACGGACCACCAGAACCGAGTCCGTGTTCTTAGTCCTGACAGGACTACCATCAGGGCGGCATCATCCGATATTTTGTCCACCTCCACTATCCTCTTGCTAAATCGATCTATGTAGGACCTCAGTGTTTCAGTTCGGCCTTGTTTAACGCTGATAAGGTGCTCTTTCGGGGTGGATCGAGTTCTTGCCCCCATGAAGGTGGAGACGAACTGACCTGAGAGGTCATTCCAGCTTCGAATGGAGCGCGGTGGTAATTTTTTGAACCACCTCATTGCTCTATTCCCGAAGGTGAGGGGGAATGCTCTGCACATGATAGCGTCACTGGCTCCTTGGAGTTCCATCCAAGAGGTATACCTGTCGAGGTGGCCCACAGGATCATTGCCATCCTCATAGCTAGTCAACTGCGGCATTTTCAGCTTCTCCGGTAGGGGTTTTGCCAAGATGTCCTCCGTGAATGGGGAACGCCTGTCCGTGGTGACTTCTTCCGAGGTATTCTTTTGCTTTGCTTCCAGTTCGGCCAGTCGTTGCTTCATGAGTTCAAGCTCATCCGGAGTGTCCTGTACACTCGAGGCTGCCATGGATGGAGCTTTCTTCTTTCTTTGTGCCTCTTGTTCGTGAGGGACTTGAGAAGAATGACCTAGACGGTCAAATACGCTAACTGACCGTTGCGCGGAAGCTTTCCTGTGGAGACTGGAGCGCACACTTTTTTCTCCCTTGCTTTCTGATGGGCTCTTCGCTTCGAAGTCTAGTCTCCGTTTTACTCGACGGCTTTTAGACTCATCGTGTGCTGGTGACTCGGCTTCCGAGTCAGAAATTCGTTTGGTAGTGGCTTGATTTCTCTCGAGCCGTTCAATAGCTCGAGTTAGGTATTCAAGCTTCTGTAGGACTGCATCTCCCTCGGGCACATGTGTTCGAGCCGAGGTTTCTCCCTGTTGTCTGCGACGGAAGACCTGGGGGAGGTTGACCTGCTGACTCCCAGTTCTTCCGTGGCTACGAGCCCTTGAGTCATGACTGCGGCTCATGTTTGGATAATTTTTGAGTGTTTTGGTGTGGTGTATGGTAGTTGTGGAAAATGGAGAGCCTTTTTAGAAAATGAGCCCCCTCCTTCTAGCGCCAAACTGTTGACGTTGGAAAATGGTTTGCACTGATTCCTAGTCAACTTAAAGATAAGTATTGAGGTCGGTTATGACCGTAGTAAGTGGCAGATAAGTAAGTATATAGGAAGACCTAATTGTATGATCTTTGTAAGAGTGCTTTTATTAAGCAGTTGAATGTCCGACCTGGAGGACATTTATGTCTCCTATTTATAGGAAAATATGCAATGATTATTTCCATTTAATGCTAGGACAGGTATTAAATATCCTATCTAGGCTAGGCATTAAATGCCAAGGTAGGCATTTAATGCTTACAAGACATTCCCTTTTTGAGGGCATTTAATGTGAAGGGACGTCTGACATAGGGACATGATAAGCCATTATGATGACGTGAACATGAGTTCGGACATGAGAGGCCGAACTGGATGTCTTGGACGACGTCCGACCTGATTTCTTCTCCAGGGTGGCCTTCGACTGTCATTGGGAAAAGTGTCCGAACTGAGAGTCATGCAGATGCACCACAGGTCGGCTATCTCGTACTCAAACCTTCGGATAATTAATATGTATCATGACAGAGCCAGATCGGAGATCAACAAGTTTACTCCCAAACAGCAACTAATTATATGCTTCATACCTCCACTTAGTGCATGTTTGCCATTACTCAGATTATTTTTTAAATACTTATAAGTTGTAGATTTTATAGAATGTATTAATGATAAGTGAGTAGTAAGTTACGGTGTCTTATGAAGTATAGAGATAAAAAATATATTTGACTAATTTGACCAACTTAAATTATAATTTAAATATAATTAAATAAGCACATATGTGAGGTATTTGATTACTTACAATCATTAGAGCATGTTTGGACCAATTTTTTTTTTTTCAAACTTGTTTTCAACCACATATTTCGTATGATCCATAAATTTTACTAACTTTTCAACTTCATATTTTATCAATTTTTTTCAAAATCTTCTAAATAACTACTTTTAAACCCCGCCAAACATAGACTAAGTATTTGATTTCTCATCACATTTATCTAACTTGTTAAATTTAAACAGTAAATTCAAGAATTATTAAAACTAGATTCTTTATATATAAACACTACTTATAAACATAAATTTTAAATATACTGAAATAAATTTGTAATTATTGTTGATGTCGGAATCTACACTATCCATGTGTCAACAGATCTCCAGTCAATTCTCTACCAGTCTATATGTAACCTGCACACTAAAACGACCGTTATGCACCAAGATCACTAGAGAAAAAGGGTCTGGCGATCATTGGTACTCCGACGATCAAGTCAACAGCCGGTATATGCAAGAGACAATATACGAGAGAAAGTATTTGGGTGTTGGAGGGACAAGTAGGCAAAAATTTGAGCAGAGTTTAAGGGTGACAACAATGCGTACCTTATAACAACCAGAGACGTTGTATTTATAACTTAATAGTTCTAATTAATTTAAGTAAAACAACCAATTAGATATCTGATCGGATCGTCCTTCCTTATAAGATAAGGATGATTGATTGACAATGTAATCTCTTAGATTTTAGTTCTTGTTTAAGTTGATTCCTCTTATCACGTTACCCAATCTTTAGGAGAATGTGATTTGATTTCCTTGCGAAGATATGTGTAGCAATCAAACTTAATATTTCTTTAAATATATCTCTGGTCATTCTAAAATATCATAATGTCTGTGAGCTATGAGGAATTTGGAGAGTGGCGAAGCACCTTGGGCCGGTTATGAAAGTTGGGGCCCTTCATGGGCTTCGCTGCATGTGGTTCAGGAACGCTAAGATGTTGCCGGACCTTCTACGAAATCCTGAAACTCTCGTTGGGCTTATACGGCCTTCGTGGGCTTGACTTGGGCTTTTACTAGGCCTAGGAGGCCTTTACTTTACCAAAATCTGGTGGTAACAATTATAATATTACTAGTTTATTTATGGGAAATTTTTACAACTAAGCCATTTTATGTTATTATTTATAAAAAAACTGTAACATATTTTTTATTCCAAAATTACTAGATTTCATCTAATTTGTAATTAATTATTTAATTGATTAAATAATGTAACAGAATCCTTAATTATCTCATTTACCATTTTAATTAGGATTTATATGTAACTGATTAAGATTTTCTCTCTCATGAATCCAATCTTTCTCTCTCTATCTCTTGTTTTTCTCTCTTGCATTTTTGTAACGTTTATCACATATAACATTATCACAAATTTTTGTATCAAACTCGCAAGCATAGTTTTGTAACATCAAACTCGTAAGCTATTTATGAACTGTAACATTATCACGTATTTTTGTAACATCAAACTAGGAAGACATTTATGAATTGAAACATTATCACATATTTTGTAACATCAAACTCGCAATCCAACATTAACTAGTATTTTCGTAACTAGGCAATGTAACACACGCAAGATGAAACTATACAGACTTCTGTTATATTGATATATATTTATTAACACCCAATGATAACTTCTCCCAGATTTATGTAAATATATTACCTATTTTGATCAGAGTTAGTAACATTGATTGGAGTGGGCGTGTCCAAACATATGAAGTTTTGCTTGGATTGTAAATTCGTCTTCTTTCCCTACTCTGGCGATTCCATTTTCGTGAGAGATCGAGTTAATCTTCTAGTTGAAGTATCCACAGGTCGGATTTTGCCTTCAATAACAGTAAATCAATGATTGCATATGCTTATATAAAATGAAAAATCGTGGCTAGGGTTTGCAAAATGGGTAACAGACAATGAGAAGTAAGAACTGTATGTGATGTTTTTGAACATACATGAATAATGGATGATAGTACAAGAACCCTAGAAAATTGAAGATCTTGGTTCGATTTGGTCGCTGGGTTGTAGCCGGATGAATAGGGATTGAGATTATGTTGAGAATTATTTTGAGGATGAAGAGATTTTATTTTGATATATTGTTTTAATAAAATAATAATTTAATTATACATCACCCAGTATTCTTGGAATAAAAAAACATGAAAAGTAGAAGTGGAATTATTTTAAAAACTGACAGTAGGGGGCGCAATTTCCACTTTATTTATTAAAACTTATATAATTACTGGACTTTAATAAAGTTGATTCCATGTAAATAAAAATTGAATTATACCATTAAGTTTTAATAAAAATCGTAAATTGCCGAGAATTTAAAGAGTTTTGTAATTTTGTATTGTTACCTTAATTAATTATTAATTTTATCCTCTATTTTTTTGAAAATTTTATCCCACAAATCTATCCACTTTTGAAATTTGGATTTGAGACTAACTTATCGACCATCATTACAAAGTCTATCTTAAATTTTATTTCAACACTCTCATCATATATATCAAAACAAAATGAAGAAGTTGCATTTAATATTATTACGAATGAAGTTTTGATCCAGAAAAATATTTAAATAACGATTTGAATATTTACCGGTATCTTTTCTAGTATTGTTCACTGGTGTTAGAGTCGGATAAAAATTTTGCATTGAAATTATTAGTGTAGAGTATATTATTCAGCCACAACCGATCGTTTATGAGGTGAGATACGTAATTGTTGTTTCGATTCGAATCATTATTTAGTAGTCAATGTTATTGTTCTTAAAATGTTATATGAAACCATTGATTTTTCTTAATAGTAATAATGATATTTTTCATGATATCATTAAAAGTTAGGGATAATTGCATCAAAGGTCTCCAACGTTTCAAAAACGTTGGGGATATGCCCATAACCTAAAATAATTGCACCAAACATCCCCAACGTTTTAACAAATAGGCATGAGAGGTCCCTCTTCACACTTTCTATCAAATTTTGCCGTTAAAACAGAAGAGTAGACTGCACGCGCAAATTTATTCCAAAAAAGGCGATTGGGAATGGAAGGACAAAAAGGTAAATCCACTTTTAAGCTGGAATTGGGTGCGCAAATGTGGAGTATGAGGAGAAGTAAAGCTAATTTTTTCAGAATTATGGCGGCTTTAAGTGGGTTAATTGCTGTTGGGAAATGGTTCGATCAAATATGCAATTGAAAGAACCCCATTACCACCGTCTTAATTCACATTCTGTTCTTAATATTGGTTTTGTATCCCGAGCTTATTTTACCAACTATTTTCCTTTACTTATTCTTGATTGGAGTTTGGTACTATAGATGGAGGCTGAGGCATCCTCCCTACATGGATACTCATCTCTCTTGTGTGGATAATGCTCATCCAGACGAACTAGATGAGGAATTTGATTCATTCCCAACTTCTCGTACCTCGGATATTGTGCAGATGAGGTATGACCGTTTGAGAACCATAGCAGGTCGGATTCAGACAGTGGTTGGCGACATGGCAACACAAGGAGAGAGGCTGCAGTCTCTGCTGAACTGGCGAGACCCGAGAGCTACTGCTTTGTTTGTGGTTTTTTGTTTTGTTGCTGCCATTGTTCTATATGTTACGCCTTTCCAAGTGGTGGCCCTTCTGGCAGGATTCTATGTGTTAAGACACCCTAGGTTCCGGAAAAAAGTTCCTTATGTGCCACTTAATTTCTTCAGAAGATTACCATCGAGAGCAGACTGCATGTTGTAGTCTTTCAGTCATTGAAGAAGATGCTGAACAACTGAGCTTCTTGACTCTGTTTCACCGAGTAAACTTTGAAGGTTCCAGCTTAAAAATGGATTTACCTTCTTCCCCTTCCATTCCCAATCGCCTTTTTTGGAATAAATTTGCGCTTGCAGTCCACTCTTCTGTTTTAACGGCAAAATTTGACGGAAAGTGTGAAGAAGGACCTCCCATGCCTATTTGTTAAAACGTTGGGGACGTTTGGTGCAATTATTTTAGGTTAGGGGCATATCCCCAACGTTTTTGAAACGTTGGGGACCTTTGATGCAATTATCCCTAAAAGTTATTGGCCAAAAATCAAATTTTAAAGGTAAATGTACATATTTATGTTATTGGAATAATACAAGACAAAACATAGTTGATGATATTCTCCATTTTATTGAATTCGTAGTTTATCAAGGTAGTTTAGATATATTTGTTTTTTACTCTGTTTTTCATCTTTGTTCACGATTGATGTTAACGTTGCAATAACCACATAATTAATGCGTTAACTTAAAAATCTTTCGTTCATATGGTAATCCTTAATACTAATGTTTCTGCCTGTTAATTTTGAGATTGATATTTCGGTTTGTTATTTTGTCATATGTTATTACTAAGCTTTGTGTGTGATAGAAGAAGAAAATTGAATAACTATGAATTTAAATTTGAGAATTGAGTCAATTAACTTTAAATATTTTATAATTTTAGGGAGATAATATTTAGTTCCTTAAAAATAGTTGATAAGATTTAGTTACAAATTGGTTTTTGAATATGATTAATTAAATTAAATAATTTTGTATGTTAACAGTAAAAATACATGATGCATAATAGTTTTGAAAAAAAAATTTATCTAGTATAATTCAAAATTATATATAAAAAAAATTTAGGTAGGTGAGCTAATTTTCCCAATTATTATTGGCTAAAACAACTCGGTCCCAACTAAAATAATCAAATCCCATAGTGATAGTATGGTCGATTCCAAATTGGACTCCAACACTGAAAATATAAATAAATTATTAGACTAATCGCTCATAAACTGCAGATTTCAAGGAACTCATTTTTAAGGAAGTGAGTGCACAAAAAACATACACTGTGTGAGGGAGATGGCGGATGACGTGCCCTGTTGTGAAACCAAGTTTTTTCTGTATGTGTTCATAGTCATAGGACTGGTGACCTTTGCTGGGCTCATGGCTGGCCTGACTCTTGGGCTCATGTCCCTTGGCCTTGTCGACCTCGAGGTTCTCAGCAAATCTGGTCGCCCCCAGGATCGTAATCATGCCTGTACTGTACAATTCCTCAGTTTTAAATTTTAAGTATATGTTTATTATTAATGCATCTATGTGTGTCTACACATTTTTCGAAGTTTTGATCATTTGGAAGCTAAGTTTGTGAATTTGATCATTTGGGTTTTTCCGTAAATTTTCCTTTTTGTTATTGTTATTCACTAGGCACATGGTGTATGTAATTGTGTTTGTGGGTTGTTCTTGATTGGATTATTCTTGATGATGCTTGACACTTATGAAGGATTCTGAGCAATATTATCCTGGAATGTTGTCATATGACTCATATTACCAAGGAAGTCCGCTGTTGGAAGAAAAAAAAAAATATACGTCTTCAATCAACTCTCCCATCTACTCACTGCCAACCACCGCGAAGAAGCGGTATTCTAGTTTAGTTACTGCATGTATATGTAAGAACTGATGAATTCCGTAGAAAAGGTTCGAGTTTTGGGATTTAAAATTAGATAGATTCTTTCCTCACACTAAGGGCATGTTCGGTGGTGTAGTTTTTTTTTTTGGGAAAAAATGGGTTTTTTCCAGATACTTTATTGACTTTTCAAACTTTTTTGTAGTGGAAAAATGTTGAAAAGTAAAAAATTGTAAGCAAAAAAATGGGATTTTTTTGGGAAAAAATGGCTACTCAACATTGCCTAAATCCCAGACTCTTCAAATATCATCCCATTTTGTTGCGATTCTAGAAATTTTCCGATGCCCTTAATTATCTTTGTCTGTTCTCTGACCTTATTAGTTTTAGCTTGCATTTAGGTGACTGGGATATGAATTGTATGCATATTTGTTTGGTGTTTGTAATAATATTTTGGAAGGCATCTGTGTGGCAGCTAAAATACTTCCAGTGGTGAAGAATCAACATCTTTTGCTGTGTACACTCTTGATTGGCAACTCTTTAGCGATGGAGGTTTGCAGAACATCCTTAACTTGACAACATTTGTATCTTATGTTGATGCATGATGATCTAAACCGTGTGGTAATGGTTATGCTTTTACTTGCAGTCTCTTCCCATATTCTTGGATAAGCTTGTGCCTCCATGGGCAGCAGTCCTGTTATCAGTCACACTCATCCTCGTGTTCGGGGAGGTGCTTCATCTTTAACTAAACTATAAATGTTGGTTTTAATCTTGCTTGTTCTTGTTCTCTAATTGGTTACGTCATTTCGTATTACAGATATTGCCTCAAGCAATCTGTACTCGGTATGGATTAACAGTTGGTGCAACTGTGGCACCCTTTGTCCAGCTTCTTCTTTGGGCATTTTTCCCTATTGCTTATCCAATTAGTAAGGTACATCTGATGTGCATGTGATTTTTCATATATTCAGCAGGACAAATTTCTTTATCCGCTAAAAGTTGTGTTATTCAGTTATTTTATCTGCTAGGACATTGACAAAAAGTTGAAGAAAACATGACTAGATATATTTTATTGTAATCTGGTTATGAAATATGTAGAGCAATACTGCATAAGAAAGAAAATCTTATACTTTTTGCATCTTGTCATGATTAAGTTCTAAAGCTTTTAGGACGTTTTCATTTTAGGTTCTGGATTGGATGCTGGGTAAGGGGCATTCTGCCCTTTTGCGAAGAGCGGAGCTGAAAACATTTGTGGATTTTCATGGTAATGAGGTACACTATCGAGTCATGGAATTCTTCATTTTCTTAACTTACCAATTATTTGCCAAAGTTATACTCGGAGTGCTTTCCACAAAATGATTGTGTCTACAGAAGATCGATTGTACTGTCACTCTTCTTTCACACTTAACATGGCGTATTCTTATTTTGTCAATAGGCTGGGAAAGGAGGGGATTTGACGCATGACGAGACAACAATAATTGCTGGGGCACTGGAATTGACTGAGAAGACTGCTAAAGATGCCATGACCCCTATATTGAAGGCATTTTCCATTGATCTGGATAGAACTCTTAATTTGTGCGTCTATCACTTGCTGTTAAATCTAATCATTATGTTCTATATATGTCGTTTATATTCTTAATCTATCTGTGATCCTTGCACAGGGAAACACTGAATGCTATAATGACAATGGGCCATAGTAGAGTTCCCATTTACTATAGAAATCCAAATAACATTATTGGAATTATACTGGTAATTTTTTTTCTTCCCATGCACAATCACGATATTGGCATTCTTGGTATCACTTGTTTTTAATTGAGCATATCTGTCTTCAAAAAGTTACTTTTCTCCTTCGCTTATAAATATACTCTGAAAATAATGAGTGCACTGTACTACTATCCAATTCCAATTTAAACCTATTTTTTATATCTCTGTTTTGTTCAGGTTAAAAATCTCTTAGCAGTTGATCCTGACGATTCAGTTCCTCTGAGGAAAATGTTGATAAGAAAAATACCCCGGTAAGGATAAACTTGATTTTCTGTTCTCACCACCTTAAATGAAAACAAGTGTGATTAACTTCGATTAGTTTGGTGCCAAAATGGTTGCCGTGAAGAATTTTATTTCCAGATATGGCAGATTGATAGTAATTTTATTATTCTGCTTGTATGTGCTTAAGCATCTTCTTCCAAAAGTTACTGTATTTTGGATCTTTATTCCATATACCCCCTCTGTAGGAGTAGTTGCCGTTCATCCTCTCTCCCCTCCCCATAGTAGCTAATTCTTTTGCCTTGCTTTTACAATTTTCAGGGTTGCAGAAAACATGCCTCTTTATGATATTCTGAATGAATTTCAGAAGGGTCACAGTCACATTGCTGTTGTGTATAAGGATCTGAACGAAACAAAAGAAATGATGCAGAAAACCAAAAAAGGTGTAAACATTGAGAATAGACGTAGTTGTGACTAATGGCTTTATGGGTTATTTGTTCTTTTTATACCTTTCCATTCTTTCTTTATTTAATTTGGATTTCGGTCTCCCTGTTATTTTCCCTTATCTTTCTCATCTTTTCTTTGTATAGTATTTATCAGCGTGACTAAGTTATTTAAGTTTCTTTTATCTTGTTGTTACTGAACCGTTCACTAAACTGATCCATGCCTGAGTATCTTATATGACATTTAAGTTTTGTTTTCCTTCATTTTTTCAGCAATACCTCAGTTCTACTGCTTTTATGTTATATGTGAACCTCTCTTTATTTATTGCAATTTACCTGTCTTCCCTTGCTTGGTCTGATTTCTTGATACCTACATAAATACGTAAAACTTCTGCTTTGTGTTTATTGGAACATGATAAGGTGGGTCCTATTTGCAGACATTGACAACCTTGCGAAAAAATCCATCTCACATGATGTTGACACAACCTTCAGTAAGGCTGATGCGGATCAGGTGACAAAGAAAAGTCCTCCATCTACTCCTGCTTTCAAAAAGAAACATAGGGGTTGCTCATTTTGCATTTTAGATTTAGAGAATTCTCCAATTCCTGAGTACCCACCCAATCAAGAAGTTGTTGGCGTAATTAGTATGGAGGATGTCATTGAGGAGCTTCTTCAGGTAAACAAATTTGGGCTCGACCAGTCTATATTAAGCAGCTGTTCCTTCCCCTCCTCCGTTTTTGTTAATGTTCTTAGTGCATTTCATCATAGATAATCAAGTGGTTTATTTAAATGTTGGCAGTGCTGAATTTTTTTTAAGGCTTATAAGTTGTGGGTCCTATGGAATGCGTGGATAATAAATGGGTAGTAAGTTGTAGGTCCTATGAAATGTGTGGATAAAAATATGTTTGATTAGTTTGACCAGCTTAAATTATAATTTAAGCTTAGCCAATGTACAGGCTGTCATTATCTCAAAAGGCCAATACAAGAGTACTGCTTCAATTTTTAAATATTGGTAGTTTTATTATTCTGGCCCTTTTAACTGTTAATGACTTAATGCTCCTCTGCAATTTCTGAACATTTCGCAAAATAAGTGTTTATTATTAGTTATTTCATTATTTTCATCTGTTGCTTACTTTTTTCTGTTCTCGCATATTATTCAATTTTCAGGAGGAGATACTTGATGAAACAGATGAATATGTCAACATACATAACAGGTAAAATTAGTCCTTTTTTCCTTTAAAATTTACTTCCGTCGATATGCAAATCCCTACAAAGGAAAGTCGGCAACAACAAGTTAAATTTTTTTAATCACAAACTTGCAAAAAAATGTCTGCTTTTTGCAAAATGTTCAACTTTCAGATTCTCCTTGATCAATTAAGAAGTTAATTGACACAGGTGGAAGTGATATCCTATACATAGATGTAAAACCGATAAGAAAAGTATCACTAAATGTTTCTCTGGTGCAGGATAAAGATAAACATGAACGCTTCTCAAGAAAAGGCTCCCGAGTTGAACTCCATACAATTTTCTTCTATACCTCCTGCCTCAGCAGATTCGGTTCCTCCCTTTGTTCGGTCAGTTAGTACGCCTACCGGACAATAGCCACATGTACAGTTTCCAAAGGGAGCTTGCAAAATGTAAAGAGACTTTTCTGTTGGCGCCTATAGTATTTTCGGTAAGCAGTACACTCAGAATGGTCCTAAAGAGAAGATTAGGTTTAATTACTTTACTACTGGTAAACAGTGGGTTACCTGAAGTTTAGTTTAGTTAGAAAGACCATCAAAGATGTACTGTGTTCTTGTTTGAAACTGGATTGCTAGCCATTGGTCAAATAGGAGATATTGCAACTAGAAAAGTAAGTTGACTTATAATTCAATAATTATACATTTTGTTCCAGAATTTATAACATTTTGGAGAAACAAATGTTCTGCAATCTATGAAATGCGATGGAGGGGCATTGCAACATACAGGGCAGAGGAGTGTCGCCTGTTGACATCAATTTTCGTGAACAAAACGGTGTATCAATTCCCGTCAACTGTTTTAAACGGTGTATCAATTCTCGTCTACTGTTTTATTTGATGCATTATGCATTGATAATTACTCTGCGAACGCTAAATATCACGTTGGAAGATGGATATAGTCCCCTGAAAGTGAACATTTTATTTTGAGAAAATTGCACATTTTATAGAGCATGTTTGGCTAAGCTTAAAAGCAACTTTTGAGCTTAGCCAAACATGCTTCTCCTCAACCTTTAGTGTCTTTGACAATCTTGTCTTCAATTTTCAAAATTGGAATTCTCAATCTCCAACCATAAGTGTCTATCTCGTGAAATTTAATAGTAGTTTTTTAAGAGATTTAGAAAAAAAAAAAGATGAAATGTGTGGTTGAAAAGTTTATGTGGTTGAAAATGAATTTAGAAAAAAAAAATTATAAAAAAAATTATATCAAACATTAGCGTAATGAGTCCTTTTCAGAAATTATTGGTTTTATAAAAAAAAGTGGTATTAGCGTAATTAGTCCTTTTTAGAATTTTTTTGTCAAATCTGGCATTAAACCTTGACGTGGAAGACACGTCTGTTATGAGTGTGAAACCATGAAAATGTATGTCATATATTGAAAAATGAAGTGTTGTATATATGCATATCACAAATGATAACATGGTAATACTATAATATTGGTAATAACTGAAAAGTACAGCAATGTTAATCTATTCATATTTGGTTGCAATTGAAAAAGGTCTCTACAACACAGTTTCTATTGGAGATGTCGATTTTAGACAATAGTCGAGTGAACTTAATAGGGATCGAGGCTTGGTAAGAGTGTCCGCCAACCTAAGGATATATTAGATACAACAAAAGATTCATTATAGTTTATAGATATAGTTTTAAACAAAATGATAATCAACAACTATGTGTTCTCTTTCATGCACAAATGAAAAATTGAATTATCACAAGTATATAACACCAATATTGTCACAAAAGATAATGGGATGATGAGAAATAAGAATGTGTATTTCTTTGCAAGGGACTATGTATCCAAACAACTTCAGCACAACACGAGGCAATGTCCGGTATTAGCTTCGGTAGAGGAGGGGGAAGAAGCCAAAAACCCTCAAGAATTTATTTTCTATATATTTATGTATTTTACCTTTCAAACAATACTTTATGTGGATAGTAGATATTACTTTTTAACATTTCGAAGATATAAATCATCGGCTTGAAATTTAAGTACTATAAATTTAAAATTGAATATCATGATGCCATCTCTTTCCCCCATTTGGTCTCACGTTATAGTCAAATGCCATTGACTCCGAAATATACTCCCTCCTGCTGTCTTAGAAGGTGAAAAATTAACTATAAACCTCTGCTAGCAACATAGGTCCTAAGATCTGGGCTTTTCATGAACAAATTTTTTAGTATTAATAAGAAAATTTTAACTTTTTATTTTATGCTCTCTTCCTCTTGCGAATCAATAAAACAATTAGGTGGCTACCACTTCCACTTGCAAAAAAGATTGAATTGGGTAGATGCCAATTCTAAAAGAGTTTGAATTGGGTAGATGCCAATTCTAATCCCCTGTTGAAGATCATCTCTCAACTTCTTCCAGCATGGTTCGTGGAGATTTCACATCTTTTCGAGGGTAATCTTGATTCAATATCTTTAATCTCAATAAATGAGAAGATGATTTCACCAAATGAGTTCTTTCATAGTTCTTCAATTCTACTTCTAGATCTTCCTACCTTAACTTATAATCTTTACTGTTAAAACTTCACTAATACTCCTATTTTTCTGCCGCGCCTTTTACTTTTCTTTTCTTTTGTTTTTTACTGCTCATAGATTTTCCAGCTGGGTTTCAGCTAAAAGTTAATATCTTGGAAGCCCATATTTTGGGTGGTTTGAAGGTACAGAGAAATGGCTATAACAAGATTTGGTCGTCAAGTAAAACGCTCATACCAGTCATATGGGTTCAGCATAAAATTGACAGCAACTGTTATATTGGGCTTGTGTTTTGTATTTGTTTGGTCTGTCTTTTCAAAATTTTCTGTTACTTCTCAAAGGGAAAGTTTTGATGATTTTGCTGAACCAGTATCAGCAGCAAGTGGGAGGGGGAGTGATTTCCAAATTCATTTTGAAAAGGAAGATCCAAAGATAAGTCAAGAAAGTGATGAATCAAGAAAGTTGAAATTTAAACCTGGTTTGGATGATAAAGACAAGAAAAAGATTAATGGGTCCTTGCCATTTAAGCCTAGAGAAGGGCAGAAAAAGGAGAAAAAAGAAGGTAATGGGAAAAGTGTGGGTGGGAATTCGAAGTTGTTGGAAGGAGATAAGGAGACAAATCAAGAAAACAAGGGGGAATCGGAGAGTGAGGAGGTAATAAGAGAAAAGGGGGAAGAGGAAGTGGATAGTAAGCGTGGCGACGATGTGGATGGTGAGGACAATGCAAAAGAGGAGGTAGAAAGAGATATTGATTTGATTAATAGTGAAGACTTGGATCAAGAAGCTGTTGATGATGATAACGAGGTTTTGAGAAGCACAAAGAAGAGAAAGAAATTGGGTCCTTTATTTGATCCCAAATCACAATATACCTGGAAATTATGCAACACAAGAAGTAAACATAATTACATTCCTTGTATTGACTTTGAAAGTGCAAGTGGAAGACTGCAGGGTTATCGTCATCATGAGAGGAGTTGCCCTCGATCGCCTGTTATGTGTCTTGTTCCCCTTCCCCATGATGGTTATGGTGCTCCTGTGCACTGGCCTGAAAGCAAAGTGAAGGTATATATTTCAGTTTACCGCAGCATTTGATTGCTTAAAATTAAATCTTATTGCAAAATCTATATGGCTTGCAGATATTGCATAAAAATGTGGCACATCCAAAATTAGCTGCATTTGTTAAGTCGCAAGATTGGGTTGTGGAGTCCAGAGAATATCTCACTTTTCCCCAGAACCAATCTGTATTCAAGGGTGGAATCCAGCACTATTTAGAATCCATAGAGGAGGTGAGTTGCACATGTTGGTTTTTGTAGGCATAAAAGCCAATATCTGGTTGCATTGTATTTCTGTCTCTAACATAGAAATGTATACATTTTGAATGAAATAGCGACCATCAAACTCTCATTTATGAATTAAAAATCTGGATGGTGTTCTATCTTGTGATTTCCTAGATGAGAGGAGAAAACTAATTCAAAATAAGTCTTTAACTATCTTTTAATTTTATACAAGGTGTAGAATTGACTTATAAATAGAATGTAAGAACTAACCTAGCTAATCTGCTATACTTGGTGAATAGTTGTGTGATATTGTCCGATCTGATTTGCTTGATCTCGGGATTTACTTGTTTTATTATAACAAAACCTTCCTATGCTAAGTTTGCACTTGTTACTTCAGAGTGCTTTCTCATTCTGCTCGTCTTCTTATTATAGTTGATAGTATTTAAATTTATTACAGCATACTATTTTATTTGTGTTTCTTTTAAAATTCTACAACGTTGCATATTTGATTGGAGGAATTTGGACCTCATAGATGGTACCAGACATTGAATGGGGAAAAAACATTCGCATAGTTCTAGATATTGGATGTAAAGATTCAAGCTTTGGAGCTTCTCTACTTGAGAAGGGTGTGCTGACACTTACACTTGGCTTGAAAGATGACCTAGTGGACCTGGCACAGCTTGCCCTTGAGCGTGGTTTTCCTGCTGTGGTCAGCCCTTTTTCAACTCGGAGGCTTCCTTTCCCTAGTGGTGTTTTCGATGCAATTCATTGCGCAGAATGCAGTATGGCTTGGCATTCAAATGGTTTGTTTCATCACCTTTTAGCTTCTCAGAAATCGTTTCTTTTATTTTTTACCATTAGTAGCTCTAAATTCAGGACGATATTTCTTTTAATTAATTTTCAGGGGCTAAGCTTATTTTAGAGATGAATAGGATTTTGAGGCCAGGAGGGTATTTCATTCTGTCAACCAAACACAACAGTATCGAAGCTGAAGAAGGTTTGCTCTCTCTTTTCCCCTTTTTTCTTACATCATAGGACAATTGATAGGATTGACCAGTAATCTACTGATCCTTTGATTGGAACCGGATAGTATATTTGTTACCCTATCTAGTCTCTTACTTGGGCCACAATTTTATTTGTTCCTCCCTTTATAAGTACTAGGAACTATGAGAACGAGGAGGATGTGGGACACATGGTTGTCATGTACAATATAAGTTATAGTATTCTCTCTTTTTCTTCTTTCTTTTTTTCATGGGGGCTGGATGGGCCGGCGGGGGGTGGGGTAGAGATTGGATAGTCATAAATTTACACTTGCCAAGATCTCGAGGTCAAAATTTGTTTGTTAGAGAATGCTGGAAGGTAAAACTAGAATCCATGAGTTAGAAATGACATTTATGATATGAAATTTGTTATACTAATAAAGACATGTTTGGTATTATAGTACTTAAGAGAGATGCATCATGCATGTGAAACATTTATCCATATCCAGTCCAAATTTCCAATGAACATTTTGTGTGTTGTATATGACATTGGGATCTAGAAATATTTTGTGATTAAGGTACACTAATGGCACATTGTTATTTGGTTATTGTACTTCTATTATTGATACAGGGTCACATGTAGAGGACTAATTAGGGTGTTGGTCATGACTAAAAGATATTTTAAAAGGTCGTTCAGGTCTAAAATATGCTTCGAGAACTCAAAAACATAGTATATTAATCGATATGAAATACACCCGATAGAATTACCTTGACCATCGTTATAGGCTTAATCCATGTAAATTGGGTATACACCCATTGTGTTGGTGAAACTACCATGCTGTACTTTCCATTCACAAGGCAATTATCAAAAACCAATATTTTAAGAACCGATCTGTGCATTGATCCGGAAAAGGTCAAGGGTCAAACTGTTGGTCAAAAAAATTTATTAAATAAATGAAAACAATTTATTTTTATTTTTATAATGAACGAGTAATACTGGCAGGTTTTGAGGTTATTTTAACAATTAAAAGGACTGGTTTCCGGTTTTTCTTATCGAATCGACGCCTCTGATCTAGTTCTTATAATCATGCCAAAAACACCCGCATTTCCACATTACCACTTTTCCTCGGTTCTCAAGATTTTTTATTTTCTTAATCAAACCACCACAAGGGTGGGAATATTGTTAATGTTGTGCATTTCCTTCAACACAGTAATTCACTTCACTGCATATTGGCATATTTGATATTGCTCGCTAGTAGAAGTTGATGTTTGTGAATTTTGAAAGATTGTAAGTAAAACAACTTGGTATATGATTTTAGATTTTAACGACCTTCTAACATATCTTTTAGATATGACCAAGACCTCAATTAGTCCAATATGTGTTGACTTTGTCTCAAGAATAGAATTGCAATAACCAAATAATAGTTTGTATTCAGGTATATTAATTACGAAATATTTTTAGATCACAATGTTAGATAGACGTGACAATAGAAAATGTATGTTGGACCGAACAAGACTTGTAGTTTTTTTTCCCCGTGTTTGTCCCACATCAAATAGCAAATAAAAGGGAGAGTAAAAGAGGGCTATGTAAGGAATGTCTAGGCTATTGAAAAAAATGTAAAGAACAATTGAGAGCCTTCTAAGAAAAGTGGAGAAAGAGAATATGTGAGGAAAGTAATACTTTCTTTCTAATTTTCGAATTAATTAGGTAGTGTTCTCTTTGCGTTTGTGTATTGTGTTTTGTGTTTTCAAATCATTTTGTATTTTATGTTTTGAGTGTTTGTTTTGAGATTTTTGAAAATGCATTCTTTTTGGAATTTTCGAAAATTGTTTCTGAAAATGGAAAACTCGAAAACGCGTTTTTTTGAAATTTTTTAGAAATTTAGACTTATTTGGAATTAAAAATAATTAAAAATAATTATTGTTGAAATTAGAAAGAATTAAAAACTTAGAATTATTTGGAATTAAAAACAATTAAAAACATTTCAAACCAATTATTGTTGGAAATACAAATATTTAAATTAAAAACATTTAAAAATAAATTAAAAACAATTATTTAGAATTAAAAACAATTAAAAACATTTCAAACCAATTATTGTTGGAATTACAAATATTTAAAAACAATTAAAAACATTTAAAAATAAATTAAAAACAATTAATTAGAATTAAAAACAATTAAAAACATTTCAAACCAATTATTGTTGGAATTACAAATATTTAAAAACAATTAAAAACATTTCAAACCAATTATTGTTGGAATTAAAAATATTTAAAAACAATTTAAAAACAATTATATTTGGAATTATTTAGAATTAAAAAAATTTTAAAACAATTATATTAATTGAAAACAATTCAAAGGAGCCCTCGCATGCTGGGGCTCGAACCCCTAACCTCCAAGGAAGAATTAGTGCGTTCTGACCATTGTAGCAAGCAACTGCCTTTTATAAAAAAAACGCGGAAAAAGATTATATTATTATTGTTTTGCCAAGCGTAAAATGAAAAAAAAAAATAAAAAATGCCGGATGTTGGACTCGAAACGCAGACTTCCTCCACAAATGCGCGTTTTCAACCGTTTTAGAAAACAGCCTTTTTCTTACACAAAATGCAAAAACGTTGAAAACATCATTTTCCATTTTCTTTGAAATTTTTTTGGGTGTTTTGCAAAATACATTTTAAAAAATGGCAAAGAGAACGTGTTTTCACTATTTTCAAAAACACAAAACAGAAAATGGGTTGAAAACACCAAAGAGAACACACCCTTATTGTTTGGTGAGATTGATCTTTACTTGCGGGTATTGGTGAAATAGTGTGTGATTGTAATAATTTTTTAGATAATGGAATCTCTGTCTTTTACGGCCCATAGTTTTTCATCGACTTTTGGAATTTTCCACTAAGTTCTTTTGTTCTTTTTAAATTTTATTATTCTTTATTTTTGTTTCATTGTTGTTCTTGATATTTCTCAGAGGAGGATTGTGGGGGTGAATCTAGAAATAGACCCAAATTCCAAACAAATATTTCATGCATTTCACATGCTTCTTTCGAGTTGTCCTACAGTACATAATTCCAAACATGTCTTTATTCTATGATATGAAATTTCATATCCTACATGTCATATATAACTCATTTGTTCTAGTTTTACTTTCCAACATTCTCTAACCAACAAATTTCCACCTCCAAATCTTGGAAAATGTAAATTTATGACTATGAATCTTGAATCCCCCTGAGTCCCCCACCCATTCCCCAGGACGAAAAGGAAACATATACTGTACATGAAATTATGTATCACGCGGTAATTTTATTCTGAAATTACCCTTTGATGACTCATGGCACTTTCCTTACTGCTCATAGCATTAGTTCCAAAACTTCACCCCTATTTCTTTGCAAAAATGATGCTTGGAATATTTTATCTGCTGTATTCCCAGAAATCGGGAGAGATTATGAGTTTTCTTGCTCATAAGCTGAATCTTATTCGGGAAAAACTATTTTAAACGAGTGTAAATTTTTTTCCTAGGCGACATGTTGTAACATCAGCTGTGTCGATCTAGTACCATTTTTTCTGTTTATTTTGTGTCGTCATGTTTAAAAAATATTTTTGTTGACTATGCAACGTCCATTAATGTCATTTCTCTTCTTTTCCAGCTTTGTCCACATTGACAGTATCTATTTGCTGGAACATCCTGGCTGATAAAGCCGATGAGGTCAGCGATATAGGTATCAAGATATATCAAAAGCCAGAATCAAATGACTTATATGAACTAAGAAGAAAAAAAGTTCCACCTCTGTGCAAGGAAAATGAGAATCCAGATGCTGCCTGGTAAGGAGGACAAGCTCACTTTGCATGCCCATAGTTTCTCTGCCAGTATAACTTGGCACACATTACTCGTTGACTCTTAAGTCTCAAACGTTTAATTAACACAACCAAAAATGTTACTCTGGACATGTTCTACAAGGGTACGATCATTAATTTTGAATTCAAGCACACTCAGTTACACATTATAATTTAAGCATGATGTATGTCTTGATTATCTCTGGATTATATATTTAATGTCCCTTCTTAGTTCGTCTGAAATTTGGGTAATAATATTATGTAATTTCAACATATTATTGGTGGCAGGTATGTTCCAAATAATTTTATGTAATTTCAACATATTATTGGTGGCAGGTATGTTCCCTTGAAAACTTGCCTGCATGCCATTCCTGAAGCCATTGAACAACGTGGGACTGAGTGGCCTGAGGTATGGCCCAAGAGGCTTAACACATTTCCTGACTGGATGAATAATAGAGAGAGATTGACTGCCGACAGTGAGCACTGGAAAGCAGTTGTAAACAGGTCTTATCTAACAGGATTGGATGTTGACTGGTCGACTATCCGAAACGTAATGGACATGAAAGCCATCAATGGAGGGTAAGTTAATTGATTTACTACTATAAAAACTCTATTTGCTTGAATAATTCATATTTCTACAACTTCTGACAATGATGAACGGACGATTTGAGAGCCAAAAGGCATATAGAGTTCTAATTTTTGAGGTAATTCTACAGATTTGCTGCTGCGCTTTCTGAACAACAGGTGTGGGTGATGAATGTGGTCCCGATACATGCACCAGATACACTTCCCATAATTTTTGAACGCGGTCTTATTGGCATTTATCATGATTGGTGCGAATCTTTTGGTACTTATCCAAGATCTTACGACCTTCTGCATGCTGATCATCTCTTCTCAAGGCTTAAGAACAGGTGAGCAATTTTCTTGCTAAAATTATTTCTCTTATCTGATATCTGCTTCTTCACCGGTATTGGTTTGACACTGACTCCGAATCCTTAAAGAAATTGGTTTACTATAGGCATAAATGGTACTAGAAATGTACCAAATGATCCAAATCCACTCAAGCAATGTCAAAGAAAGAGGAAGTAAGAATTAAATCGTGCTAGCATCAGGCTTCTTATGGTTTCTCTCTGGTGGAAATACTTGAAGTCGATTGAACCATTATATCAATTTCAGATAGCTTTCTTATGTAATACTTCTTGCTAAATCATTATTCTTTAATTAATTTTGTATTTTAGATACTCATTTTCATTAATTCAGCACGACATCCATCATTATTTATTGATACATGGGAGGGATCAAAGCACTGCCCCTATTTTAAATATTTTGTTTAATATAGATCTTACATATATTTTATTTGATGCATGCTTGCAGTTTCTTTCCTCTCTTAATTGCTCAAGGAATTGCAGTCTCTTCCCTGGTTCTGATCTATTTTGAAATTTATCTTCCAACAGTTGGCCTATGTCTTGTCGTAAACCCAAAAGCGAATTGCTTGTATTAATTGCTTGTTCTAATGTTTATTTAAAAAAAAATAAAAAAATAAAAAAAATCATCAGTAACTTTCTATGTTTGTTCTTCTCTATCTTCATTTTTGTGCTTTGTTTTCTTTCACTTTTCTTTTCCAGGTGCAAGCAGCCTGTAGTAATTGTTGTTGAGATGGATCGCATATTAAGGCCCGGTGGTTGGGCAATAATTCGTGACAAGGCAGAAATACTTGATCCCCTAGAAGGAATTCTGAGGAGTCTGCATTGGGAGATCCGAATGACTTTTAGACAGGATAAGGAGGGCATCCTTTGTGCCCAAAAGACCATGTGGCGGCCCTAAAGCTTTGTATCATGCCAGTGCTGTGTATTTTCGAGTCCTTGAGCTTGCTTTCTTTCCCTCGCGACACCCATAACCCATTTACTGTCATTTGACCATCTTCTACAGGCAGGAAGAGTATATATGTCCTCTCAACCAATTTTTCTTTATGAAAACTAGATCATTAAATTATATATTTTTTCTTTATTTTTTGACAGATACAGATTAATACCGACATTTTTCACGACATTGTATATTAAGTTGTTGAGTGTCATTGTTGACATCTAAAAAGAAGGGGAAATCATTTTTGTAGCAGCAAAGATCGTGTATCTGTTACTTTATTTCATCAATTGAGATATTTGGGTTATTTTTCCTCGGTACAAACTTGTGTTTTTGAATGTTGAGATTGTTCTATTGAAGTTCCTCAGATTCATGGATCTGATAGAGATGGAATTCTTTGATTGCTTGTTTAGTACTAAAGAAGAAAAAGAAAGTCGGAATCTTTTTCTTGTATTATCTATTTTTGTCGAGCATTGCTTGACTTCTATAATGCAATGCAATGAATGTTGGGTTACTATTCATGTTCAAGTCGTTTCGAAAATTCTATTAATATCTCATAATATAAGAAAAAGTGAAGGAGATTATTAACTATGGGACTAATAAACCAGAAGAAGTTAAGATATAAAAAATGTTAAATTTTAGTGAAGATACAGAAAATTTTGAGTGCTAAATGTTAAACCAGCGACTTCTAAAGAGAGTAATGCGATTTTAGTTGCGATAAACCAAACCCCCCCAAAAAAAAACGAAGGAAAAACGCATCCCATCTCTTTCGCATGGATCTAGAGATTCAAAAACAGAGCCATTGCCATGAAGCATCGAACTCTCCCATAATTTACATTAAACCCCAAGCCTTTCTCATCAATTCCCACTATGTCCCTCTCCCATCCACCCGCGCGCCTCAGGATTCTCACCCTCCTCTCCGCCACCGCCACTCTTTACTTCCTCTACAAATCTCGCCACCGTTATAGCCGCCTCCTCACGCGCATCCGCCAAACCCTCACTAAACCCTCCGGCCAAAACCCTAATTCTAGTTTCAAAAAAGGCAAACTTTTCTTCATTTCCCAAACCAACACTTCCAAAACCCTAGCCCAACGCCTCCATGCGAATTTATTGCTTAACGACCTCCACTTTGATCTTGTTGATCCCAAGGATTATGAGCCTGAGGATATATGTAAAGAAACACTGGTTTTGATCGTTGCTTCTACTTGGGAAAACGGTGGGGCCCCTCAAAATGGGAGCTTTTTGGTAAATTGGTTAGCCGAGAGTGCTGATGATTTCAGAGTTGGGGCGCTTCTGCTTAAGAACTGTAAATTTGCGGTTTTTGGGGTCGGGAGTAGTAGTTATGGGGAGACCTTTAATGCCGTGGCAAGGGACATTACGGTTAAACTACGGAAGCTTGGGGCAGTGGAGGTGGTGGATTTGGGGGAAGGGAATGTGGATGAAGGAAATTTGGATGAGGTGTTTGAGAGGTGGAGTAAGAGAATTGTTGGGGTTTTGAAGGGTAATTTAGTAGAAAATGTGGTCCGTAATGGGAATTATGGGGTTGCGAGTGAAAGTGAAGGTGAAGTTGACTTTAGTGAGGAGGAGGAGGAGGAGGAGGAGGAGGTTGGGGAGAATGGTCAGGAGTCGGGGATTGTTGATCTGGAGGATATAGCGGGGAAAGCTCCTTCAAGAAAGTCGATGGCGGGGCCTAAAACTAATGGGAAAGTTGAGAATGGAGAGAAAGAAATGGTGACCCCAGTGATTCGGGCAAGTTTAGAGAAGCAGGTAGAGTTTTTGAAACTACCATTTCTAATGAATCAGAAAGTTTGAATGTGTTAACTGTTGTTCTGCATTTACGTATTGTTTGAGTTTACTTTTTACCTCTTTGATTGTGCACTTGCATTCTAGATGGAAAGTCCTTTTGGTTAATAAAAAAAATGTTGTGTTCCAGCCAGCCAGTTTTGTGTTTTAGTTTTATTGATGTGATTCATAAGTTGTTGATAAAATTACTGCATCTTATGCGTCTTGATCTAAATTGGATCTTGCTAAATCTTTGAACATTTTCTTCTTGTAAGCAAGTCAATGTTGTTTGTGAAAATCTATTCGAATTCTTTCTTGTCTGTTTCACTTGATCATATATTTTATTCATCTTGCATTGTTTCTGATGTTTCTGTGGGTTTTCTTGATTCACTTTTATTTTTTGTTATCATTTGGTCTTAATTGGATGATTGTTTGCAGGGATATAAAATCATTGGTTCCCACAGTGGTGTTAAACTATGTAGATGGACCAAGTCTCAGCTTAGAGGGCGCGGAGGTTGCTATAAGCACTCATTTTACGGCATCGAGAGTCACAGGTGTAGATTTGTTTTTCTTGTATTGCTGGCTATCTAGCATTAACCATTTAAAAGTTTTGTGACTTTAAAAGATTTTGTTTTGTGAGATGTAAATTTTTCCAGTATGATCCATGAATTCTAATCTTTGTTATTTTCATTGCTGCTGTTTAGAATTTCTAACTTGGATACATCCATATCACTAGGTGCATGGAGGCAACCCCAAGTTTAGCATGTGCAAACAAGTGTGTTTTTTGTTGGAGACATCACACAAATCCTGTAGGGAAAAGCTGGCAGTGGAAGATGGATGATCCAATAGTTATTGTTGATACTGCCATTGATTTACATACGAAAATGATAAGGCAAATGAAAGGAGTTCCAGGTAGGTTTGGTAATTTTCGTATGTACTATTATATTTATTTAGACATTTTAATTAAACAGATGGCCCTGCTGACGATGACAATTGTTATGCAAGTGAATGGTCTAGTAGGTTAAGCCCATGTTTGGCTTAGCTTAAATTATAATTTAATCTGGTCAAACATACTTTTTATCCATACGTAGAACCCACAATTTACTACGTACTTGTTATCCACACATTCCATAGGACCCACAACTTATGTAGTGGAACGGGAGAAACAAAAATTTCAGCACTGCCAAACATGCTATTATGTAGTGGAACGGGAGAAACAAAATTAATTAAGTTATGGACATTTTAGAAGGCGATAAGTTGAATTAACTGTTGTAAATTTGAATGTACGTAGGGACAAGTGTTGTGGTCCTGAATGAATTGAACTCTAGGAATTATGACAACTACAAATCAGGAAGTGAAGGAATAATACTTCAACCTTCTGGAATGGGATCTTATATACTGTGACACGGAGATGGATAGATGGAGCTTATTAGATTTTACACGCCTTGAGCTGAGCTGTCATTGCTTCTTTTCTTCATATTGATTGAACACGTCTCTTAAGTTATTTTTTAGCTATTCTTAGTATATATCTACACCAATGTTTTGTCAATTCGAGTGGGATCTCTTATTTGTTGGATTCATTTAGCATTTAATTCTTGTCATCTCGTTAGTTTATGTTTTTATTTGGGATCATGGACCAAAACAATAGGAAATGTATGCTTGCTTTGTTTTTCTCATGGTATTTTATGCCCTATAAGCAATGATCTGGTTGGCAATATGCTGTGCCGTGTTGATAACGGATTAGGTATTTATGATTGCAGGGGTAAAAGTAGAACGTTTGTCAGAGGGTCTTTCTCCAAGACATTGTGCCTTGTCTCTTGTTGGTGAGCCTATCATGTACCCAGAGATTAACTCACTTGTAGATGAGCTGCACCGGAGGCGAATCTCAACTTTTCTCGTAACAAATGCTCAGTTTCCTGAAAAGATTAAGATGCTGAAACCTATCACGCAGGTCTGCATACTTCCGTTGTACGTTGTTACTGGTTAATATATATTACTGATTAATGCATACTACATATTCTCTAAAGTGCATTATAGTTTGGAATATAATGTTTAACAGGTTTCTATTTGAATCATACAGTTGTATGTTAGTGTAGATGCTGCAACAAAGGATAGCTTGAAGGCAATCGATAGACCACTGTTTGGGGACTTTTGGGAGCGATTTGTTGTAAGTAGCTTCCTGTTTAGGAAGAATTTCCCAGTTAATTTTGTTTTGTTATTATTATTTTCTTATTTTTAAACTATTGAACCTTAATGACTCTAGCTTAGAGTTTCTCTCTATTTATAAAGAGCATTTTTTGTATTTTAGAGAACATCTATAAATTTGGAAAGTAAAATTTTTAAAATACTCCAACATTCTCTTTATTTTTAACACTTCATTTTGCTTCTCCCAATAAGTATTTATTATTTTTTCCTATATTTCATTTTGAGATGCTTCTTTCCTAATTATTATATGATTTTTCTCTATTCTATTTTGTATATACTATTTAATTTATTCAACATATTAGTATTGAAAATTGGAATACATTGAATGCATTTAATTATAGGCTCTATTCTAAAAAGTTAATTTAGAGAGTCTGTTGGAGCATAGTTTTAAGGATTGACTCTCTAAAGAGCATCTTATGACTTATGTTTAAAGAGCATCTCCAACAAGCTCTTTAAACATAGGATGCTCTTTAATTTAAAGAGTCAATTCTTAAAATTCTACTTCAATGGACTCTCCAATTTAACATTTTAATTTCAGAGAGTTGGTTTGGCCAAACCTACTCTATTATTAAATGCATAGAAACAATTTCAATTTTCAATACTTGATATATTGGTTTTAATTAAATAGTATGTACAAATTGGGAGGGAAGCATATGAAAAAAAAAGTAGAGAGGGAAAGATATTAAACGCGTCTTGGAAGAAGTAAAATGAAGAGTATGGAGATAAAAAAGCTGGTGGAATGTTTAAAAAAATTTGTTAATTAAATTTATAGTTGCTCTTTAAAATGCTAAAGATGCTCTTTAAATATAAATAAATTATTGTAGATGCTCTTACAAGCAAAATGAGAAATGAGAATGAGGCTTTTAAAACTAGAATAAATCTTATTCATTTTTTTCTGTTTAAAACCATTAAAAGATATCAACAAATGTTAAATAGCTTTAAAAAAAAGGGAAAAAACTTTTGCAACTTGCAACAATGTTCGCCTAAACATCTTATATGTCCTATAAATAAGGTTTCTTTCTTCATTGAGCCCCAGGCTCAAATGAAGTAAGCATTACAACTACTTTACTGGTACAGTGATATTCTATAAATCTCCGTCTTTTCTTTTTGGCGACAATAAGTTTAGAACTTTTTGGTTCGAACAAAAATTTATGGCAGAATCTAAATATACTGTAGAATGATTTCAGTTCTGTGACTATTGGCCACAACAGGTGATCAACTTATCAATTTTCTTTTTCCATCAAGCGCGTGTTTACCTTTGTTTGCCAATTCATATCATTGTACTTCATTGTCTCGACATGAATTTTGTAGTTGCTATATGTTAGCGATTATGGCTTCTTATTTTTTATTGTATTGCTTATGTCTTTGTATGTGGCTGGGGGATAATTCCTGTGAATTATTAAGTTACTGTTTGTATTCTGAAGCTTGCAGATCTCCCGACTTTAGTCGAACTTTTGTCATAGAATGTCTTGTTTGACTTATTGCTGAACTAATGCCAGGATTCTTTGAGAGCTCTCAAGGAGAAGCAGCAGCGAACTGTCTATCGCTTGACACTGGTTAAAGGATGGAATACAGAGGACATAGATGCTTATTCTAACCTCTTTGGTATCGGAGATCCTGATTTTATTGAAATTAAAGGAGTTACATATTGTGGAACGTAAGTCAATATTAGCTGGTCTCATTATTACTGTGTTGCATTTTTTGCTTTGTGTATATCTATTCGTGGTTGCTCTGATTACACAACATGGAGAACTCTGTAACAGGTCTGCAACTTCAAAATTGACAATGGAGAATGTACCCTGGCATTCTGATGTAAAAGAATTTTCAGAAGCATTAGCTCAAAAAAGTAATAGGGTTTATGAGGTTGCTTGCGAGCATGTGCACTCATGTTGTGTTCTTTTGGCTAATGTTAACAAATTTAAAGTTAACGGTCAATGGTTCACTTGGATAGACTACGACAAGTTCCATGACCTGGTTGGTGACTTCATCTCTTTTTCTTATAAAAACGTGGTATCATAGGCTCTTGTGTGTTTCTATTTTACTAAATTTTCATGTTTTGAACTAAAGGTGACGGCTGGAGAACCTTTTAGCACCAAGGATTATATGGCTCCCACACCATCGTGGGCAGTTTATGGAGCCGAAGAAGGTGGGTTCGATCCAGAGCAGTCAAGATTTAAAAAAGAGCGGCATCACAAATCCACCCGCTGAGCAGGTGTATTTTCAAGGTTGCTTAGTGGAAGAGTTGACAAGAGTTTTGGAAGTATTCATAAGATTAAATAGCCTACAATTTTGTTCTTAGATATTGCACTTTTTTTCCTTTTTTTCCCCCTTTTTGGCTTGTTGGGTTTCAGGATGTTAGTGTTTTAGTTTATTCTATATAATGTTTCCCCTGTAAACTTGGTACATTTTTTTTCCCCAACCCCGTGCCCACGTTGCAGCTCCCCCTCCCAAAGGTGGAGGCATTGTAATGCGACTTGTGATTTGATCAAAATTCTGATTTTATGCTGCCGTCTGAATGAGAAAAAAAATTCTTGGGTTGAATTGAATGGATCCATCTGCAAATATAATTGTGTCATTGCTGGTTCTAATTTAATGATTGCATCTACAAGCATAATTGTCAACATTGCTGCTTCGAATTGAATGAATGCGTGTACAAGCATAATTGTCAACATTGCTGCTTCGAATTGAATGAGTGCGTGTAGAAGCATAATTTTCAATACATGCCGCCATTTCTACTCTCGAAGTATATAACTCAGTAATGTATTACTATTACTATTACTATTTAATTGACATGTATGTGCTTAAATTCAATTAAACAATGAATCTCACTTATTCAATACATTTGTCAATTAATAGTGGCGCTCCGTATTCCGGACTACTAAAACAAAATCTTCTTAGGACATCCAAATTACACAAGAGAGGAAGAACACAAGGAAATTAGACAAATGCACAGAATTCATCAAAAGAATTGTACCCCTTCAATATCTTAGCAAAGCACAGTTAAATTACAATATGAGCAGATTAGGACTTTTATTTCTTCATTACTTAATCTATTTTTTCTTTTTTCTTTTAAATTTTTACCCACCAAAAAAAGCAATTTTTTTTAGCTGCTCTTTCTGGGCTTGCTTTTTCTCCTAGCTCTGCTGCTTCTCCTTGGAGGCTGCTGCTTTGACACTTGTGTTTCTTCAGTCTGCAACTCTTCTTTTTTCTCTTCTTCTTCTCCTTGAATAGTCTTGGCTTTTTTCGATTCATTCCCTAAAACATCATCATCGTATTCAGCTGTTTTTTCTTCCTTAATTTCCTCAATTTTTTCGACTATTTTCCGAGGCCTCCCTCTCTTTCTCTTCTGTTGTTGTTGTTGTTGGGGGTCTTCGCCTATTGATGATTCTGCTATTGCCACTGATACTTCCTTAATCTTCCTCTTACCCATCAATTAAAATCGTACAACTTTTTCTTTATTAAAAAAAAAAAAAAAAGCTGCCAACTCTAAACAACTAATGGCTTCTGATTTTCCATTTTCAGCTTCTATTATTTCAAGAACAAGTGGGCTGTCCTGTCTCTCCGCAGTTTCCTATGACATCACACTTAAATATATTCAACTTTATACATAAACTAAGCACCAAAAAGCTTCTTTCCCTCTACAGAAAACCCAAAAACTAATAGACACCCAATTGATCAGAATCATTTCCTAGAGAACATGAAAATTAAAGCAGCTGGAGCCTGGAGGTGGGGGTGAAAAAATGAGGTCGATAGATAGTGAGACAACAAAGGGGTGGCTAAGGCTATCCAGCTAAACCAAGACTAGAAAGGCTTTAGACTTTTTTTATTTTTTGCATATATTTGGGAATAAGATATGTATGGACATGAAAATGATTTGTGTAGACTGTGGTGTCTAGAGTTTGAAGTAGGGTCAAATGAGGAACGTGTGGGGTCTCCATCTACGACGGCCGAAACAAGTACATGCACCTGCCTAATTGCTTCCCTCCACATCCCCCAAAGGACCAACGTGTTGAGAGTGCAGATTAAATATTCTCTATGTTACATAAAGATATACTTAATTTATTTTTCACACACATTAAAAATTAATTAATTATTATAATTGTATAAATAAATTTTATTTAGATTTTTTATAATATATTTTTACAGATAAAGATAGTTCATATTTGATGATAACAAGACACATTTAATAGAGATATATTAGAAAATTAAGAAATTAACTATATTCTCAACAAAGAAATTAGACTATAATTTAAGATAAATTAACAAAAAAAATAATATACTTTTGTGGGACGGAGAAAATATTATTTTTATTCATATATTTAATAGGACTTACAATTTTTACATTTTTTATCTCCATATTTTATAAGTCTTTGTTGTTTATAATTTACTAAAAAAGAAATTAATTTACAGAGAATTATTTGAATCTAACATTGAATTTGATTTAAATTAATCCTGATCTATCAAAATGTTTTAATGACAGCAATAATAACCATACACAAAGATTGAGAGGGGGGAGGGGGGGGGGGGGGGGGGGGTGTGAAATCTCTTTTCTAATTGCCTATTATCTAAGATACGTGTAAAATGATTGGTCGTTCCCTATATGGGCACTCGAGCGGGACAGGTTGTGCCTTTTGGCATCAAGGTCAGGCCTCACTTGTATGGGGCTGACCTCGGGTCTTTAGGGGAGGTTGAATCAGTACGTAATTTTCATGATCAGTAATAAATTCTAAGATTTTTTTAAAGATGACAAAATATTCTGTTCTCGACCCACACTGCTTTGCCTGACCCCTATAGGAAATCGGGACGGGGACAATAATTATGGTCTCTGCCTCGAATTTCTCGAACATGCTCCGAATATTTTTATTTTATTTTATTTTTATATTTTAAAATTTAAATTGTATTTAAAAAATAATAAAAATAATTAATTAATTGAACGAAACAGTAAATAATGATATTTTAATCTCCACCCACCCTCCAAAAATCTTCGGCGGAACATAAATGGTAAAGACCGCTCTAACCCATTGTCTTCCCTAAATTTATTGATGTTGATGAAACATTTTTAAAAAACTTCTAATTCTATGTATTTCAAAACATATCGTATAAAAGATACTCCGAACCTTGATTGTAATTACTAAAAGAAAGGGTTCCCCTCCTCCTCTTGGTTTTTTTATTTTTTATTTTTAAAAACTCCTATGGGTCTTCTAAGTACTTAGAGGATATCAAATGCTTAGAGGATATCAAATGCACTTCTTCTATTATTTTTAAACATACCATATAAGTACAGATAGACAAAGTTATTGAAAAAAAAAAAAAACTCTCTCTAATGTATGTTGACGAAGACTCTGTCTAGTTGATGTGACATACCAAAAAATAGACTCTATCTAAAAGTCCGTCTAAATTTAAATAAATTTTTAGACGGCGTGACTCAGCAAATTTAAATTTAACTCGGCATTTTATTAAAAAAAAAATCGAACGAGAAAAATTAAAATTAAAGACCCGCCAATTTTTTTAAAAAAATAATGACATATAAGCAGTAATATTAGTTTTAAACGGAACTCATTGAAAATGAATTTTTAATTTGATCGTCTATTCAAAAGACGGTAGTGCTACATGGACTGAAAGTCCGTCTATTTTACCTACCACGTAGACTTTAATTTGACCATCTATTTAGAGACTCCCTATTTATAAATAGCATCTTTTGTAATTTAGAAAGTATCTATAAATTTTTGAAGCAATCCAACCACCTCTTTATCTTTAACACTTTATTTTACTTCTATCAATAAGTATTATTATTTTTCTCTATCTTTTATTTTGACATACTTATCTCCTAATTATTATATGATTTCCTTCTATTTTTCTCTATTTTATTTTGTATATACTCTTTAGAAGGATGTCATCAACTCAAATTTTAAAAGACTTTTTAATATTTATGATTTTGAATAGAATTTTACAGAATTTATAAGATTTCAATAAAATTCTATATTATAAATTTGAATAGATTCTTATGGATTATTTGAAATTTCATGGATTTGTGGTATTTTTATTAAAAATAGTAATTTTACATTGTCTTTATTTTAAAAAAAATTGAAATAAAGTTTAATTTTCACTTTCTTTCTATTTATCTTTTTCATAAAATTTTCTCTCTCATATACGATACTAAATGATAGATATTTAAGATTCTTTATTTTTCAAAATCAGTTGTTTAACCCTCATGTATAAAAAATTATTTTATAGCTTAAAAATATAATTTGCAATTGTTGCAGATGATGGACAAATATTTCCAAGTTCAAAAAAGAATTTTTTGTGCTATATTGATTATAAAGCCTAATATCTAATTGGACTATATGGTATTAGACTAATTATTATCCAATTAATATTTACTAATAGATTATTTAAATTCTTCAAGACAATTATTTTGTTCAATGAATGGTCATAGAGTATCTAGAATGAAATTTCAAATACAATGTTTAAAAAAAAATGACTATTATTAAAATAAAAATTCAACAATTCAACAAATTTACATACTCATAAATTGAAAATTACAAATAAAAGAGAGATAGGCATAAGACAAGAGTTTGATTAAAATTTTGAGTATAGCTAGAATTCTTAACGAATTTGAAATTTATATTTATGGACTCGAAATTCATGTAAATCTGTTTAAATATTCTAATTAATGAAATATTTAGAAATCTACTAGTTATTAGGGAGACACCTAGATTTTCAAAAAAAAATCTATTTAAATTTGAGTTGATGACACTTAAATTTAAATAAAATCTATTAAAATATGATTTGAGGACACTTAAATTTATATAAATTTTTAAAATTCATGTAAATCTGAGTTGAATATACCCCTTTTAATTCAATCAATATATGGAGTATTAAAAATTGTTGAAATATTTTGAATGTATTTAATTATATAGAGTGAGTTATTTAATTATATGAGTGTTGATATAGCATCTACAGTTATCACTGTCCATGTGGCATCGTCACATTGGTCACTTTTTAAAAAGTTCAAAAAATTATCAACAACTTTTTAAAAAGTGACCAATGTGACGATGTCACGTGGACAATGCTCACTGTGGGTGCTATATCACACATCTTAATTATATAGAGTGAGTTTGGCTCTCTAACCTACTATCTATTTTAAAAAGTTAATTTGATGAATTTTTTAGAATATAATTTTAATGATTAACTATTTAAAATAGAGAATATTTTATATTTTAAGAATTTCTTGATTATGCTCTAACTTCTAAGTACATATTGTGAGGTCAAAAGAACACAAAAATGAAAAGGGAAGAACAAGCTGAAAAGCATACTAATAAATTTAAGGGTTAATTACACTAATAGTTTTTATTCTTTCAGGTTTGTAACAATTTCATCCACATTCTTTTTTTTTAACAGATATCATCATCATTCTTCCATTTATTCTCACAGACCGTCCTCACACACGGAATCCATCTAAATATGTCGTTAAATGGGTTCGCACTTCATTTTTTATCTTTTTAAAACGAGAGCATTTTAGACATAACACCAAAATATTTCTTTCTTCACTCTATTCTCTTCTTCATGGCCTCTTTAGTTGCAGAAGAATCCAATTTTACCAATCTTTCACCATTCGTGTCATAATCTGAAATGAGTTTCTGTTAAACACAACCTGGTGCTAAGAAATCCCTTGTGGAATATAATCATTTTCAAGGTAAGAATGGAGTGAAGAGGAGGCTAAAAACCTTCTTTATACATCAAATATCTAAATTAACTTACTTTCATCTTCTTCATCGGCACCCCCTACCCCATTCTCTCCACCTATCAAGGGGAGGCTACAGGTGGATGAGGGGTGAGGAAGTTTAAATTAGTTAGTGAGTGAGTGCTACTTCTCTTTTTATCTCTCCAATCTTGAACAAATTCCTTTAATAAAGCCGTAGGCAAAAGAGAACGGAAGCGCAAAATTGAAAATTTGCATTGTGGATCAAAAACTACATAAAACGGCACCAACCATCAACTATTGTGTAGTACATTGTGCACCAAAAATTGTGTCATGACAAACAAATTTCTATATACTCCTAAAGAAATTAATTAAGAAGCAGAAAAAGAAGCTAAACCCAACAGTATCATAGCCACGCACAACAACATGCGTCAAGAAATTGAACCTCGCGAAAGCAATTAAGTACAGAAAAAGGGGAAAAATGAGCCTACCAGCAGGAGTGAAGAAAGAATGGAGTGAAGAAAGAAATAATTTTTCTTTCAATGGTAGTAGCTATTTCTTGCCTTCTTTATTACTTGCAATGGTGGTAGTTGTTTCTTCTGCAACTAACGAGGCCAAGAAGAAGAGAATGGAGTGAAGAAAGAAATATTTTTTGGTGTTATGCCTAAAGTGTCCTTGTTTTAAAAAGATAAAAAATGAAGTGCGAACCCATTAACGGTAGATTTAGACGGATTCCGTGAGTGGGGACGGTATGCGAGAATAAATAGAAGAATATAGATAATATCTGCTAAAAAAAAGAATGGAAATGAAATCGTTACAAACATGAAAGAATGGGGACCATTAGTGTAATTAACCCTAAATTTAATTTCCCAAAATCTGTAGTGGGAATAAAGCAGGTAATTCAGGATTTGAAGAATGTTTCAAAGCCTAAAAGTGCTCAAAGCATAAGAAATTCAGGATATGCAAGATGTTCAAATTCCTTCAATAGATCTTTTGGCCTATTTTATAAATTTTATAATATTTTTCTAAAAGCACCTGGGATTATTATAATATTTTCTATTTGATTTTTCTCTTTTCTTTTTGGTATGACCCATGAGTGCCCATTTCAAGCTTCCATGGTCCCTCTTTTTATTTTTTTATTTTTTATTTTTTAGGACAATTACAAAGAGTCAAAAAGACACTTCTTAAATTTTGTATTTTAGAACAAATTCTTCATTCTGCAACTTTTAAAGTGAATTTCAAAAAGACAATTGTGTAGTACATAATAGTTGAAATCGTAATGAAATATCATGTTGGCCGATATTTTTCCTTTTTGAATTTCAATTGAACCAAAAATTATTATTCTGTATATGTTTGTTAATATAATTAAAGTCTAGATAACAAAAAATCTTGTTTAACACAAATACATAGAGCATCTTCAACATGTCCATCGCGTATATTTATATTTCAACTTTTATAAACAATTTGACATGAATTCAAATTCAAGAATTTTGTTGAACACTCCGTCTAAAAGTTTGCCGTCAGAAGTCTCTAATACATCTAGTTTAAGCTATTGCACGAGCACTTCCAGTAGGCAGTATGTCTGTTTGTATGACACTACAATTTCCACACACTTATGACACTGTATTTAGCACTACATAAATCATCAAATAAGTCTACTTACTCAATTTTTGAGGTTCCCTCAAAATCTTGCATTAACAAGATTGCTGTGTAAAAGCAGCAACTTAAAAGGCCTGCTCAAAAATGATAAAATGGATATGATAGATAAACATGATAAAGGATACATCACAGTTTCTCAAAAACATGATTCAAAGTGGTCTGGGATAACACTTTGTTAATTTATCAATTATTTTCATTAGATCTCCGCTCTATAATTAGGATTAATATGGCATGATTAGTTCAGTCATATTATCTCAACATTGTACAGAAAATTTAGCTGACTGGTGGAGCAAGGTACTCAGGTTCTGGAGACACCTCAGCTACTCCACAGCCATTGGATTGGGGCTTGTCGAAACCCCAGAGCTTAGCAGCTTTTACATCGTCCTGCGCCATTTGCCTTGAGAACTCCTCATGGTCGTACTGCAGTGTGGCTTTACCTCCAAACTCAGCTGGGAGATTGTCTACATCAAAATAGGATCTCATGAGTTCCACACTGTCTTTGTTCTTTGGGTAGACAAATTTTACCTTCTGGAATGTTTTTGCATCCAGAAAGTATTTGACAACCTGCAATAAATGAACACTTCTAAATTAGCATGGAGGACAGATCAGTTTTTCACCTAATAAAACATGCACAAAATTACAGCATAAAAATGTAAAGCTTTCTCATTGAGATCAGCACACACGGAAATAATTTAATTACAATAGGGTTCTAACCCAACACCCTCCCCTCCCTCACAGCAAAAACCACCAAAGAAAGATGATTCAAACCATTCTGAAAGAATGCAAAACAAGGGCAGAAAACTTTGGTTACCCCGCATAATCCAACTAAAAAACCGAACACATAATGCATAAGCAGCTATTCCCTTATTTGCTAATAATCACTCGAGTTATGCAAAGATAGACAAAACAAACATGTCAAGGATTGTAAAAAGCACACCTTCCAAAACGCTTCAAATATACGCGGGGGGCTGTACAAAAACGCTATGGCTAGTCTTTCAGGGTAATGGTTTTGTAGTATATTGATACTATCTCGTGCAGATTTGATGGGGACATTGGTGCTTAAAGACCATCCCGTGAAGTCTATTAACCATGCCATCTGTTCTTGACCTTCTGGAAGATTGAGTATGGCATTTTCTATGAGATAAACCAGATGTCTAATCTGGTTATCTAGTGATGTTGTATTCTGCAAAGATACAAAATATTTCATAACTTTCATCTTTCATCATCTGAAAAAACAGAGAGAATGAAAAATAAAAGTACATACTACAATTTTAAGCTTCATTTAGATACCTGCATTCCTGGTCTTAGTATAAGAACAGTCCTGCCATGACGATCATGAAAATTTGCCCTGTATACCTTCCCAGTCTCACCTTCAATGGCAACTTCAGGCTAACAGGTTACATGCATTTAGATGGTCAATATAATATTAAGCCAGCATAAATATTAAAATTAGAGTGAATGACAATTAGGAGATATTCCATAAAAGTTATATACCATCGGCAAGAAAAACTAACAATTTGCAAATGTAATCCAATAAAAATGAATTAATTCTGACTATGAATTGTGATTAACACAGTTCTGACCATTTTGTGTTTGCAAGCAATCAAAAAAACAAAAGATATCAACTCTCTTACCCAGCGGATTTCTTCAGGTTTATAGGCAGACCTCCATCTCAATGTCTCCTCCATCATCTTCTTTGACTTATCCACATTCCAGTTCCGGGCTTCCAAATATCTCTTCAAGCATGCATCAGTGCAATACTGCAAGCTGCGACCTGAAAGTGGTCCCAGAGCATCTTTAAGCTCGTTGACCTGCACGCAGATCTTAATCAGATAATTTGCAAACAGTAAGGAAGTAGTTCAAAAATCTAATGGCAATCATTAGTTCTTAAGAAACCAAACTCAATATGTTAAGGCTCAGTAAATTTGGCAATCGGTAAAGATAACATACTGGCTAGTGGCTACAGATTTTTAAATCTCCTTTCATTTGAAAAATACTAAATAGAGTTCACAAAGAAACATAATTATCAGTCTATCAGTAAATGTGGTGTCCATACATTTAGATGGAAATTAGGATTCTAGTGAAACTAATATCCACTCGTATTTCAGTGACTTCAACCAGCTAACGTGTAATCAAATCAATTTATTATAATTTTGTTGTGGAATCAGAAGATATTACCTTGTGTTCATGCTGCAACTCATCACTCTCCTGATCACTCTGGGAATTACTCTTGCGGCGGAACATGGTAAGTGCTAGTGCCAGTAACAATCTATGACAAAGAAAATTGTAGCCAACCATTTTAGTACCAATCTACTACTCAAATGACACTATGAAAAAAAATAAGAAAGCGGTAAAACAAAAGAAATTGTAAAAAACAATACCAAAAACATAAAAAACAACCAGATAGTATATAATAGAGTATGGAAATTGGTCCAAATTATATTCTAGCACCATTCGAAAGCACATTAATGTGCACAGATAATTACAAAGTACAAATCTCCATAGAAAACTACCAGTTGACTAATCAACAGAATTATGCAGGATTGGCCCACCACAAGGGTCAGTATGCGGTATCAATCAAAACTCTGATGGCCCAACTAGAACGGCATGGAAGTACACAGAAGCAATATCCAAAATCTAGTTTTATGTCTCTAAATGCATCAACAGTACAATATCACTGAAGACATTTCTCACATTTTTATTTTTCAATGGAGCACCCTGTTAATCAAATTGGCCAATGGTTTAGTTTTGGAACTAGCAACTATAAGTAACCTAATTTTTTCGCAGAACTTCATACTGTTAAATCCTGTCAATTTATCTTGGGATTTTCCATGGAGTTAGAATAGCACAATCACATAAATCTCACCAATGCTAGCAAAGACATTCCCACCATCCCTATTGGCAACAGGCATTAGCCTGGAACTAAGTAAATGAAAAGATCAGCACCTCTGTTTCGGACGATTCATAATATTTTTTCCACTCTAGTCTCTAGAACTATATTATAGATGCCAAACTGCATTTGGGCCACACCTTTCCCTGATTATCCATCCATATTTTTATGCATGAACTTGCTTAGGAACCTTCGAGTTTTACTTCTTCATATTCCTAGAATTTTACACACTGTTCAACCCCCAGGGGTTGGTCCAGAGGTCATGGATTCTGCCATAAACTCAGAAACCCCGAGATGAAATCCCTTCCCACGGTTCCCCATCCTCCAACCATAGTTCGCACGAGAAAATTTTTTTTAAAAAAAAAAAATAGAAGCTTTACATGTAATAGGAACATTAACACTATATGTGATCTTTTTAATCGTTCAAAAGCCAAAATGGGTTATTGAGTTAATAATGCCGAAGTAATTATTCAAAAAGTCAACTAAGGTTGGCGAACCCGAACCACCAAGAAATTCGACTAAATAATCAAAACCCACGTCAAAACAGAAACTAAATTTATTGAATAGTGATTTATAATTTTTCTTTTCACACTTGAACTGAGAAAAAGGAATAAAATTCGATTCTTTATTAAAAACACAATAGCAGAGGAAAAATAAATAAACAAGCGATGCAGATTCTCAAATTAAGAACTTTCAGTTTCTCCCACCTCATTTCGTTAACAATCCAGAAAGATCACATCTTTCCTTCGACAAGCAACAAAAAAATCAAGTAGCGGACGCAATTTTGTCAAGTTCTACTTAAAAACAGATTTTATCATAATGGTAAAAAAAAGTCAACAAAACACGATCAGAGTCATTGAAAACCGAAAAATTCAGAAACCAAAACAGATCCAAGAAGCAGAATCCAGCAACGAAAACACATAACAAATGCATACAATCAAAGCCGGGAAAAAAACAGAAAAATAGCAAAAGATTAACTGTCGGTTACCACCGAGAGAGAGAGAGAGAGCGCTGCGTGTTCTTAGTCTTTAAGAGGATGTCATGCAAATTCTTCTACAAACTGAACCAATTGACACGCAGAATAAATGCTTTATTCACACACGCACTACACACAGTGATATTATATATATTATTTATTGAGAGAGAGAGCGCACCCGGCGTGGCTTGAGAGTTCAGAGTGATGAGCTCTGAATACTGTGTGATTGTGTGTGGTTTTTATAATTTCTTCAATCTGCAGAATCAACGATCCAGATATTTTCCAATGCCCGTTATAGACTTCATACGTACGGGAATTTTGTATTCTAGATGTTTACTACAGCGACATCCGCGACAATTTGTTGAAAATCACAGACGCCGTCTGGCCTTCGATTTCTTTATGATTTTTATATGGTGGCGTTTAATCACCGTCAAAAGGCGGAATCAATTTTCCTATATTCTGATTAATATGCCACGTGTTTGATTGCTTTGAAAATAATTATACCGCTTGTCAACATAACAGATATCTACCGTAACGGAAACGGACTTCTCCTGATCCCTGTAAATTATGGATGTATTTATAAATTTAAATTATAAATAAAAATTCATTCTCAAATAAAATATATATCATATTAAATAATATTAAAAGAGAAGAATAAAATATAATATATTAATTAATTAATTTAGCATGCCAAACATGACTATTTGTTCTAAGACAATCGTGGCCAAACCAAAAGACAAGTAGACGACCATAAAATTTGACCCATTTTTCTTAAAGAGCATATTGAATTCCACTAAGAATTGCAAATGTCAATGCCAATAGATAGTACTAAAATTATTTTTTAATTACTTATAAGTTGCGAGTCTTATATAATGTATAGATAATAAATAAGTAGTAAATTGTAAGCTTTACAAACAGAGGAAATCTTGTTGATTGTAAATCAAACGATCCAATTGATAAACTATTGTAATTTGATGGAATTTTAAGTTAAAGGAATATCGAGCACAAGAATTCTATAAATTCTAGCCTCCAATTGATGCAATTATATGGTGTAGACCATATGATTAAGTCTATTGAAGGAATTTTCAATGCTTAATTTGTCATTATTGCATTGTTTAGGATTATGACCTCCATGAAACTTCCTTCTAATTGGGCAATTCTCTTGTTTTCTAGTCCATTGTATTTTCAAAAATCATTGTTCCTCAACTTATTGCTTCAATAACAAGTTGGTCTCCTACCTTTCATTATAGTTGCTCAATTAGTCACTACAACTCAAATCCATGCTAAAACTGTAAAACGTCAAATAATCCTTGCATGTTCAATTTTATGAAGCTGGGTTTTACTTCACAACTTGGATAAACATTTAGAAATTTGAAGTAAGTTATTATTCCATGAGGACCATATGACAAATGACAAGCTTATGAAGATTTGGATGATTATCGACATTTAGGGATTGATTGTGCAATTAAATGAAAGATTGAGAACCAACTACCTCTTTTTCAAAGGTTGAAAACCAATTTTTTATTGAAACAATAGATAAGGGACTAATAATACAATTTTCTCTATATCAATTTTTTGTGTGGCAGAAGAATGAGTTTAGCTAGTATGTAGTTGACAGATAATATTGGGGGCTTAATTTTAGTTTTTTAAAGTAAAAAAGATAGTATACTTTCATGTTTGGCTTTATATTGTTGTACGTTAGTTAAGTATTTGTTAAATTTTTGTTTTAGAATTATTGGACGTTTCAAAATTAGTATTTGAGTATTTGATAAATAAAAAAAAAAAATTATTTTTGTACGTGTATGCAAATTACTAAAATAGACATTGATTATTTTTCTTTAATTATAATATATAATATTATTAAAAATTTATCAAAGACAATATATTCACTATAATTATTTTAGAATTAAATAAATTAATATCTATTTTAAAATTTAGAAAACTACACAAGATATTTAATATATCAATGATCAAGAGAAATAAAGAAAATAGAAGGGTTTGTAAAATACCAACAAACGTAGAAGATGAAAAAGAATTAATTTTATTCGTTGGGATTAAAATTAATATTTTAATAATGAATAATTAAAAAGGCTATAATAACATACTCTAATAAATTACTATTTTGCTGCTTTTCAAATATGTTGTCGAATGGTACATATTCTTCTATAATGATTTTTTAATTTTTTTTTAGTTAATCAAACACTCAAAATAGTTGATGATTCTTTGACAATAAGTTGGATTCTAAAATCAATTCCAAATAAAACCTATAATTGGCTAATAAAAATAAAAATATTCAACAAAAATAATAGAAAAAGTGGAAGAAGACATAAGGTAGAAAATAATGCAAAGTTCGAGAATAGGGTAGAGTGGTCAGCCATTACCGAAAGTGCACTTCCAATAAACTCCAAACAAAGTTGGTTGTTGATTTGGACCAAAATTGAGACCACAAAAAGAAAGGAAATTGACACATAGTATTTGTACGTACCACTTTCTTCATCGATTTTACTAGTATAAAGATTCAATGTGGTCCTCAAGAAATTAATTCATTTCAACTGTTAAGGTCAAATAAAAAGACAAAATTATCCTTCTATTTAAATAAGCAAAAAATGAAAGGCGAAAGAAAAAAGAAAAAGATGGAGCGAATAATAATAAAGAAACGCGTTTTTTCCTTCACCACCCAACTACTACCTACCCCACCGATCATCTTCCACCACATCTCCCCACATTTCCTAAACCCATTCCGCCACCACTACACTTACAACCACACTATCGCCAATATCCTCACCAACATTTTTTGCCAAAAAAAAAAAAAAACAAGAGGAGGGAATTCCCCCTCCCACCAACCACTCTGCAATAAAAATGGGGGTAAGATCATGGTTGAATGGATGGGAAGAGCCGTGATTTTTTGGAAAGGAGATTACTACTTAAAAAAAAAAGTGTACTTCAAGATTGGATTGCTATTGAAATATAAAAAAAAATTTGCACTACAAAAATTAATTTTTTCATAGTGGGACCAGACTGTAGTCCGATCCCGCCTACTATGACTACCCCCGTGCCTATTTGAATGTGATTACGTCTTTTAATTGAGTTTAACTTGATTTAACATTCTTAACTACACTTTTGAATTTAAACTAAAACAAGTAATCTTGGTTTCGGCTAAAAACTGAAGTGAAACAATTTTGCTTGAAATTAATTGTTGTTGATAAGTAGGGATGTGCTGGTAACGTTCTAAAATATGTTTTGATCATCGATAAAAGTTGAGATACAAATTATTTGTGCGTGTAAGTACATATAGTGTGAAAATAAACCTTTGGAAATATTTTCCTCGCAAAATTTTCCTTTTAGAAAAAAAAAATTATACTTCAAAACCAAACTGCTACTAAAAAAAATTGTACTTAAAAACTTGATCCCCCCCCCCCCCTCCTCGGGTGTGCTTATGCTTGTTGAAATTCTTCAAGGGAGCATTTGACAAGAGTAAACTACAAGTTGATTAGTGCTTGATTGGTTTGGTTCTCTAGCGATTCAACTTAGTTAAGTTTGAAACCTAATTTTGATATATAAGAGACTTAGATTTGTTTTCTATCCAAACGTGTCTATAAATATTTATACGTTCACGCTAACATTCTTGAGAAATTTTTGACAGAAGGATGTTACAATATAAGTTCTGCATGTGTAATGGGTTTAATCTTGTTATAGATTGAATTCTTTTTTCTGAACAATTTTTTTAATTATTTGTGTGGAAAATTTATTTTTGAGAGGTTACATATATCAATTTAATTCAGCTTTTCATTTTATTTTTTATGTTATCTTGAAGGAGAATTAATAGAAAATGTTATAAAAGGATTATGGAATGGTAATGGTGACGGTGACGGTGATTGTCACAAATAATTATTAATAGCATTGTTTGTGGTAATTGGGTTTGGGGTGCTTGCAAGGGCGGAGTCACATGAGGGCGAGTGCAGGTGGATGCATGCACTGAACTTTGGACAGTCTTTTAAAAATTTATTTTGGCCTTTACTCGAATTTGAATTGAGTTGGACGACTCCAATGTGTTCTAGTTGCAGAAAAAATATGAAGTAAGAAGACGCATACACCAGAAATAGAAAAGCAGTTATGGGTCTTATTTTACAATTTGTATGTTTTTAATTGATTAATGGGTGTATTGTTTACCAATTCTCTTTCTTGGGAATTGGTAATGTCTAAAAAGACAAAATTGTCAAAGAACCTCTTTTTACGTGCAATGTGTATTTGGCAATGTTCTAAAAAGCGTAAAGCGTGGCTAGACGTGGAGATCGAGCTTCAAGCTTTTCGGACCTAGGCTAGTCCTGGGCGAGAGCGAGATAAAGACAAAGCGAGGGCGATACGTGATGCGTGGCTAGGCGTGAAGGCCGAGTTTCAAACCTAGGCGAAGCTTAGACGGACTTTTTAGAACAGTGGACTATTTGGTTGGGACTTTGGTTGGATGGACATATATTATTAATTTCCTAATTTTTACTTCAGTTTTTTCTACCTTTTTCAATGCATTAAGTTTTGTACTGCAAATTTTGGGATTAAGACAACTTTAATGACTCTTAATTTTTATGTTGCAAATGTTTACAATAGCCCAATATCTTTTCTAACGAGTGATTCATTTATACATCGATGATATATTGTAGCCGCTCTATCTACTAACTTCTATTTGTTACCAATTGGCAAATTGTTGCCACCCCCCAAAGAAAAAAACCTTGCCTCCGACAAGCGAACAACCTACATTTGCTTTGACCCGCAATGAAAAAATTTCATGGCTCTGCCCCTGGCGCTTGGTTATAGTTGTTGGTTATAGTTGAGATTTTAGTTGTTTGAACAGGTACTTTATTAGAGAGAATTCTGAATTAAGCCATGAAAAAAATGAGAAAGATCAAACCGAACCGAGTATTTTGGTCGGATTTTTGATCCATATAGTTTTCGTGTAATTAGTATTGATAACTCAAGAATAACTAATCAAGAGGGGGGTGAATTGATTTTTAAAAACTTTTTCGAAAAACAATCTCAAAGTATGAAACTTAAGAAATATCGAATAATAAATATGAACACAATATAAATAAATAAAAGAGTAGAGAGAGTACAAATAATATGTTTATGGAGGTTCGATCCAAACTAATAATCTACGCCCCGGTTACTAAACTCTCCTTCACGAACTAGGCCTTTCCACTATATTAATTGACTTATGGTGCAATAAAAAACTCTTACAAAACTTTCGGTGACTTACAAACAAAAAACATCGATCCTTATATAATATTGAACTTTACGGTACCTCAATATGACTCAAAAGATATGAAAAAATTGATTTACGATAGTTTTTTCCTCTTAATAAATGATAGATACAAATTTAATACCAAGAGAAACTAACACTTCAATAAGTAGCAATAGATGAAAAGCTCAAATGTTAGGAAGAAAATTTTGATGAAGATGATGATTTAAAAGTTTGATTTAATCAATCAAAGTTTTTTAAAGAATAATTAGAAAAATTAAAATTAATACAAGTTCAACAAATTTTTCTCAAGATAATTCTCTCTATTATGCTCTTGTAAGTGTCTAAGATGATAATGAATGAAATGCAACTTAGAACCCATTGGCCTTCAGAGCAAGACTTTGGTGAAAAAATCGCTAACAGGCAAAACTCGCCCATTCTGGGACGAGTTGGAAGAGGAATTCCTAATTCTTACACGAATAATTAAATTCAGAAAGGACTTTCTAAGGGTATGGTAGAGGCGATTGAGAAGGTGGACAATCCTTCAGTGAAGACCTAACGAGAGGGCGAATTCAAACACACCCAAGATCCACAAGAATCGTACGAACATCTATAGAGCGTAGCAAGGATTTTGGAAATCAGCTCTCGTCACCTCACTCAATCCTACAACGAAAACTCGAGTCGAAGCGCTGCAAGCGAGCGAAGACGCACTTCTTGTAACCAAAACAAAACCCCTTTGGATCAGCAAAGTCTTGTTCTGGACCACGCCGCTAGATTGAAAGAGGAATTTTCAGAATTTTCTGTCAAGTACGATGATAGGTCAGTCAACCTACATAAGTTCGGATGATCAAAAAGTAGTCGATTGAATAGTACAATGTCAGAATCAGAACGATCAAATTTTTGAACGTTGAAAGTTTGATCGACCTATCTTCATGTAGGTCGACCGGTTGACAAAGGCCGGTTGACCTGTAAATAATTCAGATGACCGAAAATTTTGATCCGAAAAGTTTTGAAAAATTAATTTTAACTTTTGATCAAAACATTTTAAGCAAATGATATCAACATAGTTTTTTGGCATAAAATTATTTTTGAGTTTTTATTATTTAATGCTAAAAATTAAAATATTAATACATTTATATTTGATCTAAAATCTAATCTTTGATCTTTCTTGAAACTAGAATATTGAACTCTTGTTTTAGATAATTGACTTTGATTTTGACCTTCTTTAAGAGTCTGATTTGTAGTATAATCTTGATCTTGATCTTTTGACAATAATTGATTTGAACGCTTTGAAGATTATAAATACTTTTAAACCAATTATTAGTAATACAAGATTAACTTGTTTGTTATAATCAAAACATTAAAGTTAGAGTTAACCATAGGTTAACAAGTATCAGTGGCGGAACTAAACATTTTATATTGTAGGGTCAGAAATATAGATACGGTTTTTAAAGAAAAATAACATAACATTAATGAAAATAAACTAATACATTACTAAAATCGTAGCTTACGTGTTTTCATATTTTGAAAACGTCATCTAATTACATTATTATCTTGTCAAACAAGTCTATGAATTAAGAAGGAAAAAGAAAGTTCACGAGATGGAAGAAACATATTAAAGTCACAATATAATTATACAAAAATTTGCAGTTTTCATTTCTAACATTTATAGTTTGTTACTAATCTACCATTAAACGTTTTTTAGCACTAGACATCTCCATCCTTTCACTTAATTGCAAATTATGTTTCCATTGATAGATTTTGACGAATTTGCCTTCCTCTTTGAATAAACAAAAAAATAAAAATAAAAACAATAAATCAAAAAAATAAAGATAAAATTGCAAAAAAAGTTCATTTAACTTTATAAAAAAAAAAAAGTATTTCTTCCCACCCACCATCTCAATTTTTTAGATCTTCAATACCAGTAGTATACCACCAGTTTCGCACCTTAAATTCTTCTGTCACTGTTTTGTGGTTTGTGCAATACCATTTAATCCATAATCTAAATTACATAAAAATGAAAACACGGCACATAGACCTTAACCGCCACTACACAAACTACTCATGAGTAATTTCAAAATTGAAGAGAATACTATAATGTGATACTTTTTTTGATTCAGAATTCCAACAAAGTATGAAATTTGCTATACAATAAAAATGGTATTCTGGATTGAAGATTTCCGAGTCTGAAGAGAAGAGAATAAATTTGAGTTTTATCTTTTTGTCTCGTCTTTTGCTTAATGAAGCCAAGACTGGAAATAAAATATAAAAATTCAATTGAACAATTTTTGTATGTGAAACAAGTTTAAGAAAGTTCAGAATTTCTGAATAACGAGGCGAGGCGAGGCGAGGCGTAAGGGACTTCTCTCTTTTTTTTTGTGCAATTTTCACTTCTTCTTTTTTTTGTTGTTTTATTATCTTCTTTTATTTTTGTTTATTTAAAAAGGGGGCAATTTTTCAAAATCTGTTAATTAGGACGTGATTTAAAATCAATGAAAGGTTGAAGATATATAGTGCTTAAAAAAGTTAATGGTAGATTGATAACAAACTGTAAATATTAGAGACGAAAACTACAAATTTTCCATAATTATTTCAAAATTTTCAATTCTGAAGATGAAGAAAATGGCAAAAATAAAACTAGCTAAGGCAATTGATTATATAACGTCTATAAAATCACAAATGAAGTCCAAACAAATAATGAAAATAAATCAGCACCGAACACAGAATTTAAAAAATTGATCAAGATAGTTGTAGAAAGAAAATACTAACATCTTCCTATAAATGAAATATAAATAAAGCTACTATGAATCAGTTAATTATATGCAAGTTAAATATCTTTAAGCATTAAACGCCTTCAACCTTTCCACCACAATGGTATAATTTAGATGGAGACTAGATTGATAATATTAATGCTTGTTAAACTAATTCTTCTCCCTTTATCATCTTATCATTCCAATAAAAATTGAATAAATTTTCTCTATTTTCTTATTGTTCTCATAAAAATTCAATAAATTCAGTTGTCGACATTACAATATTTCACAATTGCCTCAACATCTCAACAAACAATTTATATAAAAAAAAATCACATTAGCTTAAAGATGTACAAATACCAATTAAATACCTCCCAATTCAACAAATAATTGAATTAATTTTATCCTAAATCCTAAACTAATTTTCAAATATGCAAAAAAAAAAAAAAAAAATACAAAAAAATCTATACAGAACTAAACTTCCATGTAAAAATCAATTTAAATGTCAACCAAAAAAAAATCATCCGACCAATCAACAAATTTGAAAGAAGAAAAAAGAAATTGAAGAAGACTAAAGTGAAGAGTTGAGATGAAAATATTGGTTGGACATAGTATAGTTTCTGCCTGGATCGGAGATTCTTAATGGGAGTAATGGCTCATTTTCATCGATTACCATTTTATGACCATGTCAAATTAACCACTTTTTACTTTGATTGAGTCAGCTCTTGATTAGCTATTTGTATATTTACACTATTACATTAAATATCATAATCATAAAGTAAATTCCTAGAATCGATTTACAAATTTTCGCCCATATATGAAAATCAGAGAAGATAAGGAATTCACATCAACTCAAATAGGTCCTGTTGAGGGTTGAATTGGTTCAGTTGCAGGTGCGATTGCTTTAACTAAAGATCATATTTGTAATAAGAATGAAATACATAATTTAAACAGGCTAAAAAATATTTTGCTAAAAGAAAACGAAGATGATCTTATTACATGGTCGCAGTAAAATTTAAGGAGTTCGGGAGAAGGGCAAGCACAGGTTGAAGGGAGAGGTGGAACACCAATCTATTTATTTATTTTTAAAATATTAATTTTCTATTTTTTAAATACAATTTAAAAAATAAAAAATAATAGGAATATGTTCAAGGAGGAATTCACGAGACAGGAACAGGATGTTTTTCTATCCAATAAAAAAGATCATTTCAAGAACTTTCCGTAATTGGGCAAATAATAAGTGATTAGGCTTCAGATTAAATATTAGAACAACTCAGCACTTCCACAAACAACAAATTTGCTTTAAGTCCTTTTGTGGTGGGTTACAATTAATAAAACAATTATGCATCTGTAAATCTAGTTAACTAATGCTGAACAAAAAAAAAAAACAGACAAGTACAACAGATTTATAAATAGTGTTTTTCAAATAGAAAGTCAATATAAAATTTTCAAACACCAAAATAAGCGGATCCAGGTGGATTCGAACCACCAACCTCTCAAACGCATTAAGCAATCAAGCACTCTCCCAACTTTGAGCTTATGGATCCATTCACCAATAACAGAGTTAAAAACACAGAACAGAATTGCACAAGACAGGTTTGAATATCACACTTTACTCTCAGCTATTTTTTCAATCAAATTTGCGACAAACTGCAAAAAATCAAATATCATTCGCACTAAATAGTACTTCTTAAAGAATATCATCATTGCACCATATTCAATTGTCCCGTGTAATTCATCATTTTACTTTTTGCTACTAATTTAATCCATGTTTGATAGAGTAGAAATTATAATTTAAATAATTAATTATAAATTCCATGAAATATACAAAATTATAAATCTTATAAAATATATAAATAAATAATATATTTAACAAATTTAAATAAAGAATAACAAGCAATTGAACCAACCAAATTACATGTATTTAACAAGATGAGGAAGTTCCAGTTATCAAGACAGTTGCGGACAGTAAACCAAAAATTTATTTTTTAAAACCACCATTTTTTACATTTTAAATCAAATAAAACATTGTCCATCAATTTTGTTACTCATAGTTTCAAAAAGTGACCATTTTATCTAAGATTTTCCCGGTAATTTCCACTATAACAGCTTGCACAAGAAGCTAAATTGACCTATCAAACAATGCTACAAACTAGTCTATTTGAAAGAAATTAACAAGAACGCTAATATGATTTAGCTCGTTCTGGGGGTGCAAATTGGTCTGGGCGGCCCAACAGATTTCAGACACAAGGCAAGCTGCCGGGCAGTAGATAAAGCCCCGCTAAGCCTGAACCAAGGGCCATCTTTCAAAAATACATGATTTCCCAGGGGTCATAAATAAAAATTTTAGGGTCCAAATGCAGCAGGGTGCGTGTTGCAACTTATTAAATTATTTAGTTAGTTAATCTTAAACTTCAAAAAAATTTAATTTCAATTAATATTATTAAAACAAAAATGGTAGGTCATGAAGAAAAAAGAATTGACTGACAAAACTAATATAAACAGTGTTTCCGTCGCAAATTCAGTGACTTGCGTTAGTACTGCCAGAATTGGAATATAGCAACCAATTAGGTTTCCCAATCAAACGGTATTCTCCCAGAATTCACAATCGAAATTTCAATTCGCCAATTGCCATTTGAGATCAACACATCAATTGCTCTTTGCAGTTCATAGAAACGTAGAAAATCAACAAACACTTAACAGAAGATATCCTGCTAATTTTCTCCACCCATAAAATAATCACAAAGGGCCAACACTCACGCAAATCTCTCAAATAAATATTATTAGTACACCCAAATGAATTCCAACTTACAGCACAACAGCACACTGCACTGGTACTTCAAGTTCATTTAGCTTTACTTGAACATCAAAAGCCAAAGTCCACCTACAAAAACATAAAAGATACAACAGTAGTGTCAAATGAATTATCGCACCTTAACTTGGCCAATATTAATCTACACACACTTGTAATTGAATCCAAAAACGTATACCACATCCAATTACTGTTTTCACTAATCAACAAATTCAATTGCTTCAAATAGTTCATCAACAATTAACCTAAAATGATGGGACAAGGAGATACAAGATCCACTCCAAAACATTTCATCCTGTAAATATTTTGCACCACCATGGTACAGCAGAGCACAAAAGGACAATAACACCGTTGCCACCAGTTGACAAGAATGAGCAAAATTCCAATCATACAAGTTCTATAGCTTCATTTTTATGATTTAACAGTTCACCATAGGTAGAAAGACGGTATCATGACACAAGAATTTTGATAAGCAGCCTGCCCGCAAAAAAACAGGGTTGGCCTAAATTTATTTATCAAGCAGAGCAGCACACACCTTCAGCTTCCCAAAGCAGCACAACATCCGAAACATTGCCACAAACAGAGATGCACATCGAACGAACAAGTACAAAGAACATCCATTGGCCAAATGCGGCAAAGGACGCATCTCGCTGCATCAAGCACAGGAAACGCCATTGGCAGTCCACGGTTAAGGCCAAATGAGGCGAAGTACACATCTCGCTGTATCAGGCACAGGAAAAGCCAGTACAATCACCAGCTAACAGGACTTGAAGCAATAACAGCTTCCACGGCAGCAAGAACTTGTTAGCAGCACCAACATCAGGCATGGGAAAAAGTCGACATTCTAGGGCAGCAAGAACTTGACAGCAGCAATAGCATGATCTTCAAGCATTTCAACACCTAAAGCCATCCAGACTGATTTTGTTGACGCCGAAACTTGAATACAATTCCCAATAGAAGATGAAGAAAATCTGATCTACTATTACATTCAAAAGATCTGCATCCCTCCTCTACATACATTGCATAACTGCCTTCAATTATAATACAGCCTGAAGGCTTCTTGATCAATACAAATGCATCGGCACAGAGGATAAAACTTGGGACGATATATAGACCCCGAGAATGTCAACAAATTCAGCAACAAGTGATAATACAAAAAACAATGTAAATAAATTCAGCAACAAGTAATAATACAAAAAAACAATGTAAATAAGATCCAAATCTGTAGAGTCTGACTTATTAATATCAACAAAACGATTGTATCACGGAGTATATTTTAATCTGTTATTTAGCCATTACTATACTGCTTGAGGACTACTATATATGTAAATTGTAAGTTGATTTAATAGTCCGTACACTAATTCACGTGAATGATTGAAATTCCGAGTTGAAATATCAGAATAAGATGTTTCCAAATTTTTATAGCATTATCTGAAGCAAAATTAAGCCTAAAACCTATTTATTAGATCATAAGTTAATTGAATTACAAAAAAGCAATCGCTAAAACATTATGACAACAAAATGATTGGTTGCTTTCACCTATGGCTAAATCAGGTATCGTAAATAATTGTAGATGTAGACTAGATTTTATTAATATATATTTCCCCGACTTTACGTCTGAAAACTTTCAAATTGAGTGGTTCATCATAAAATCTGAGCACGTCAAAAGACCAAGTCGATGCCACCGTCCAATCACGAAATTGGAGGATCTGTGCCGTGTAAAAATCGTGTACGTTGTAAATTGAAAAATAGATATATCCAAATTTTTGGATAATAAAATTGCCCTTATCTAACCACTTAATTTTTAAATTAAGATGACATGGTTAAACAATTGAAAGTTTAAGAGATTTTTAGATTTAATCAGCTACGAGCAAATAGATGTGTTACGTTTGTACCTCAGGAATTGTTGATGCTTGAGAAGACCCATCCTGGTGTTTGCATTGCTCACTGTGACTTTTGCTCCGGAAAATAAATTGTTCAGCTTTATCCTTGAACGGGTTCTAAGGTTTCTTCATAGAAAAAAAGGAGTAGAAGAAGCCACAACCCATTCAAGGACTAAGCAGAAATAAAATGCTTGCAGCAATGGATCCATGAAGATCGAGGAAGGCAAAAGCAAAAAAAATAAAAAGGAAAGACACCACACACGGAGGAGAGAGTCGGGCAAAAATCCCCGTACCATCTCCCCCCCCCAAACAAAAAACCAAATATTTCATTGAGCTTTTGACCTGCCATGTGAGCGCACCCGGCATGGCAAAGGTCGGCGAGACAAACATAACAATCACTCATTTTTTTACATATCGTCCGTACCTCAATTTTCTCACCATCTTCTCACATTTATTCTGGCCCAATTTCCGAATGAACATAAAATGAATCATAATTATAACAGCTATTAAACATTATAGAACCTTGTGTCCATGCAGACAGAAAAATTTCCATCTTCTGAGTCCATCATCCAGCGTCCGCACATCGATTCGGGCCATGAGCACCGACATGAGTTGATATCCCTGCTCGGACCCTAAAACGAAATAAATACCATAAACAGAGCGTGGACTGCAGCGTTTTGTCAGCAGAACATTTCTTAACCTGCATAGAAAGCAAAAAACATTAAAACAGAGGTAAGAAAATAATTTTGCTGAAGAGGTGTTATTTTAATGGAATAACAAAGAATTATAATCAGTTTCCGTGCACAGAAAGCAGCTATTCCGGATCCAAAAGCAGAGATTACCAACAGATCTGCTAATTACACATCAACATATAAATCGTATAAATCAAAGAAACGTGGAAATAAAGCTAAAATAATTCAAAAAATAAGCATATTACAATCAGATCCTCGAATTACCTTGGTCCGTCAGCTGAATTCAGCTCAGACCTGATCGAGCTTCGTCCATGCTAAGCGATGCACAGAATTTCTCCGTCGACCGAACCAAATACTAGTCGAACAATCATCTCAGCAAAGCTATTGAAACCCATGCTCAGAACGTAGATCGTCTTACGATCTACAAGAATATGAAAACAGAAACGAAAGAAAAGAAACGAACAAGTGTAGATCTGGATTGAACACAGACCTTCAAATAGCTGAAGAAATGACCGAAATGAATAGCAGGAAGGAAGAGATAAGTTCGTTATTTATTGAGGGGGTGGGGTGATCCTACGGCTATAAATGAAAGGTCGGCAGATATTTTGACGGTGGGATACGCGTCGAACGTTGATTTCGGTGTTGAGATAGACCATGAGCATCAATGCGCTAACGTGTGGAGATTTTTTATCACATATAATTCGTGTCAAACATTTCACCTAACAATTTATTTGATTCTGATTTTATTTTTTGAACTTAATTTTTCTCTATTATCCTTTCCATTTTATTGTTTTTATTTTAATTAGATAGTAATATTATATAAATTATAATTTCTTTTAAACTTGTATGCTAGATAGACTATAATTTATATAGTATTAAAGATGTTCTTGATAGCAAATAAATTGAAGGATTTTTATTAGGTAGCATTCATTTAGATCATATCTAATAAAATTCTTGAATATGTCCTCAGGTCCAAGCGAGTTGGTAAAGTCTGAGATGACGTAGGGAGACATCCTCCGACAACACAGGTTCGATTCTCGTGTAAGACAGATTTTCACTGAAATATTATAGAGGTCTGTCCTGGAGGTTGGCATGTTGGCTCTTTCTCTCATGTTGGCACATCCTTCGATTTACAATCCGCCTGATCAAAAGACTTCTGATACAGGTAGAAGACTTCGTCTTCAGGACTTTCCCCACATCAGAATAAAACTCTTGAATTTAAATAAAAATTTTGACAATGTTTTTTTTTTTTTTTTGGTACATCAATGCAACATAATACAGTGAATTTTTAAAATATTTTTTTTAAGTGAAATTTTTATTTTCACAATTTACATTAGTATCGAGAATATTCTAAATCTTCGTATGAAATATAATATTTATTAAATCAACATGTTTATTAGAATGTTCAAATTTAAACCAAATATTAGATAAATATTGTTTATTTTATTTATAGATTAAATTATTTTACCAATATACAGTTGCATTGGACTCGCTCTCTAAGAAAAGTAGTTGAGGCGGTGGCGGAATATTCGGACGGCTAAGATTGGATTCTATTCGCGGGAAGGTTCTGCCCGGCATAGATAAGTATGCAACGTGTTTCCTTAAGGTTCGCACGCTTCATGGTATTTTCTTTATTTTCATTTCCAGCCCTCCTATTTTGACGTAATTCATTTTCTTTTTGACTTATTCCGAATGGAATGTGCTTGATCTCCATTCGGCGGCCATCTTTCCAAACAATTTTATAGATTGGGTGGTATTTATTAGATTAGGTTTGTTAATGATTATAAGTATATATAAATTAGAGTATGTTGAGATGGATTTTTTTGGTCAAAAACTCATTTTTTTAGTCACTATTTTGAACTTTTAAATTAAATTGTGGCTAAATTATTAAATTGTTCTTAATCAATAAAATGCTACAATTTGTTGATTATGGGTAATTTGGTCATTTCAACTACTACTTGGTTTGAAATGTCCAAAATAATGATTGAAAAAATAGGTTTTTGTCCAAAAAAATCCATTCAAACAAGCTCTTAGTATTTGTTTGATTCCTATTAAAATATATTTTTTGTTTCCTATTTTTTGACTTTTGGAGAAAAATGATCAAAATGTCGCTTTTTTCTAGTCAAATATTTCGACTACTTTGGAAAACAAAATGGCATTTTGGTCATTTTTCTCCAAAAATAAAAAAATGAGAAACAAAAAACCCATTTTAATAGGAATCAATCAAGCTGTAAGTTAAAAATTATTTTATCCACCTAAAATTATTATTTATTTATTTTCACATATTTCGTAAGACCTATTACTTATAATCTACAAAAATCTTTACAAAACATACACTCAATCGTTTAACTTTTGAGAAATATATTGTTTTAAGTTATTATTTTACTACAATCTTGGCCAGAAAACTTATATATAATTGGAACTTTTATATTGACATTTTTGTTCGAATGTTAAAATTGTGGGATAACTAGGTTTTGGAAAATTTGTAGATATTTGACCGACCTAATTTGTGTTTTTCTCTTTGTTACATAACACTCGCATTAGTATTTTATTTGTATAAATTATAAATTAATCAAATATATTTTTTATTTACATATTTTGTAAAACGCATAATTTAATACTCATTTATTATCTACACATTCTATAAAATTCATAATTTATAAACACTTAAAAAACAATTTAATTACCGCCAAGCATGTATATTACAAAGAATACTTTTACTTTACCCCCAGGGGTATAGGCGAGTTGGTAAGGCTTGAGATGACGTAGGAAGAAATCTTCCGACAACGCAGGTTAGATTTTCGTGTGGAGCAGATTTTCACTGAAATATTGTCGGAGTTTGTTATGGGGGTTGGCATGTTGGCTCTCTCCCTCAAGTCCCTGCCACTCGTACACATCTCTCAATTTACAATTCGTCTAGTCAAAGAACTTCTAGACACAGATAAAAGACTTCGCTTTCAAGACTTTTTCCTTATCAAAAAGTATGCTTTTACTTTTATATATTGTATTTCTACGTACGATGTCATTTGTCAATCAATTAATGGAATTTGGAATAGGTATGCAAATTATATTCGTGCCTTGGAGAACACTCAAAAAGACAAGTAAAAAGTTTGATTGGTTACTACTTACTGTATTCTCCTCTAATCGATTGCTCGTGAAAATAGCTATTTTGACAATGATGTAGAGAGATTTCACTGAAACATAACTTATTCTTCTTTTCTTTTTCTTTTTTTAATGCAAAATGCTATTCTTGATTTAACACTTGTTTGGAAATGTAATAAAATGTGTAGTTGAAAAATTGATAAAAATTGTGAGTTCTATAAAATATGTTGTTAAAATTAATTGTTGACTTTGACTTTAACTTTTTAGTATATTTTTAACTTGTACGACCAAACAAATTATTAATCAAATCTCCCCAAGAAAGATGACTTTCTTGGCTTGGAATATCCTACATAAATAAAAAGAGCCTTAAAAGTCAGCACTATTCAAGTGGTCATTAAAAACGACACCGTTTGGATGACGTCATTGTGATGTAATTTTTTTTCCCGCTGAGTGAGATAGAAACGACGTCGTTTTGGCATTTAATCTAGCTGTATCCCATTTTGAGTTCAAATCTGACACACGCAATACATTTCTGATTTCTCTCTCTCCACACGTTATCTTTCTTCTTCTTGCTTTTGACAGAGTTTATTTACTATTTCTAATTTCTCTCTCTTCACAATATCTTTCTTATTGTTGCTTTTGACTCTGCGGAGTTTGTTATGCTTCATATCCAATGCTTTTGAGGGAAAAAAGAGAGTTTGTTTCAGATAAGAATTTGTGGTTGTGATAAAAGAAGAGTATGGAAGAACACGAAGGACGAAAGTGATTCAGTCATTGATACACTCGATCAAAATCGCGCAAATCTATACCCAATTTTGAATGCTTCTGGTGAGTTTTTAAGCAATTAGTTCCCAGTTTCATTTTATTCTTCTGAAATCGACGTTTATAATTTTAGGTTTTAAGTTTTCAGCCATATTTGTTTGGGGTTTCAGATATGACACGGAACACATTTTTGATTTCTCTTTCTTCACGCGCTATCTTTCTTCTTCTTGCTTTTGACTCTGTAGAGTTTATTTGCTTTGCTTCATATCCGTGTTTTTTTAGGGAACAAAAGATTTTGATTCAGTTCAGATTTTGTGATTATGATAAAATGAGGAGTATGGAAGAACACAAAGGATGAAAGCGAATCAGTCATTTATGCACTCGACCAAAATCGCGCATATGTGGACCCAATTTTGAATGCTCCTGGTAAGTTTTTAAGCAATTAATTCTCAATTTTATTTTATTTTTCTGAAATTGACATTTCTACTTTTAGATTTTAAGTTTTCAGCTACATTTCAGAGAGGGAATCATTATAATTTAGGGCTTGTTCATTAGAATTTTTTCCCCCAAAAAATCCATTTTTTGCCTACAATTTTTTACTTTTCAACCCTTTTTACACTAAAAAAAAAATTTGAAAAGTTAAAAGTAACCAAAAAAAACCCATTTTTTCCCCAAAAAAACTCTACCGAACAAGCCCTCAATTTTTGAACCTAGAGATTTCTGTCACTTAGATGGCGAGCATGACTAGAGGGTTGAATTCGTGGATCTGTGAGGTACTCTTAGAGTCAAATTTATTTGAAATTTCATTCTTTGCTAGATTGTCAATCACCAGTCGTCTTTTTAGTCAAAACCCATGCAATTTTTTTAGCGCATTGATGCTTTGCTAATCTTTTAACTTGATTTTCTAACAAAAAGGAAGGCTCTTTCTGCTTGTCTGGAGACGATTAAGGAAGGTACAAAATTTAATGCATAATGTATTAGGCATTGAATTTATTAACTTGCTTATTGGATGTGCCTTTTTGGGGGGGGGGGGGGTTGGTGTTAATCAATACAATTGATTTTTTTCTTATTGGCTTATGCTGCGTGACATGAAAGTTCTCACTTGTAAAACAACAATTTATCTTTTCTTTGATGTTCTTACCGTTGATGCTGCTCGGGCTATTTTCTTTTTTTTTTGTGGCAATGGGCAATGTGGATTTCTCAAGTTTTTAGAGTTCACTCCTCTTGAACAATAGATTCTTCATTGAAGAAGATTATAGCTTAATGAAGAGATTGTTGCGCGCAGAAGGTTCTAACTTTTCAAACGAAATCGATATTCCTCCAAAATGAATTAATTATCAATCATCTCATGGGTGCGGAGAGGTACATTATGCATTCCCTGAATGCATTTTATAGTGTTTTATGGTAAGGTCTTCTAACTCAGAGCTTATATTTGTGTTTTAGGGGGGGTAAACCTTTTGCTTCTGATGAAGGTCTTGAACAACTTCACATCTTGTTCGTCCTCGGATTTGCCCATATTATGTACAGTTGTTTAATCATAGCCTTATCTATGAGCAAGGTACATTTTTTATATCCATTTGCAAAAGATTACATATAAGAGTTATTTATTTAGCAATAAGATTCGGGCAAATTATTTTGTCTCAAATGCGTATGGTTATAGGTATATAGCTAGAGAAAGTGGGAAACTGAAGCAGTGCTGTTGGCTAATGGATTTGACAAGGTGTGTGAAATTAATTTGCATTTTTCAGACATCGTTAAATTTGCATTTGTGTGAAATCATCGTTAATCAGATATTCTTGGTTTCGAAGTATCGGAAATATCATTTTGCATTTTACAACTAATTTCTCCTTCCTTTTTGTTCAATTGATTATTTAGGTTAGAATTTTCATTTAACGCAGATAATAATATTTCTCTGAATTGAATTTTGAACAAACGAACTTTATTATTTTATTTTAGCATTGGATTTCTATTGAAAAAAGAAAAAGAATTATTTCGAAGTGTTTTAAAAGCTGTAAAATTTGTAGAATTTTAGTTCATGATAGTATATTTAGATATATGGTTATGAGTTTCGGTTTAATGCTTAGACCAATAATAACTTTGTTTGACTATTGGCATTCAATGTTTCTTTTCTCTTTATTTTGGGGGTTAGAGATAGCATATATTTTTAATTTATTTCGATGCAAATTCAATAGAAGGAGTTTCATCGTACCTCAAGTTGACAATTAATAGAGTTTACTCTATTGGATTTTTTTTAACTTGTACACTGTAGCAATATTGCAAAAGTTTTTAGCTAATTAGACTCCATGTATAGTTTAATTTACTATTTCAAATTTTGTAATTGCAGTCACGAACTTCAGTTAACGAGCAACACTATCCAAAAGCCTGCTTCAATTGCTCTATACTGTATTCATGGGTAGCAAAACCTGGAAGAAAGAAAAACAAGCACCTAGATTTGAGAATAACTCTTTCTTCAAGGCATTGCCTTTGTGTTCAAGCTAGGTAGGTATTTTGTGCTTAATGAAATTATTAAATAAGATCTTAATGAATAGCAGTATCTCTAACCTATAATGAATAATTATTATGTAAAAGACTTGAGAAGAAATTCAAGACTTCATATACCATGCAAATTATGCTCATAAGTCATACTATGAAATTGTGGGACAAAGTTATAGAGCATTGATTAAGCAAATAATTATAGGGCATTAATTATTGTGAAAGCCATTTACCTATTTCATATGTATTGCTCTATGAGTAGCTAAATTGTGCAAATGCAGGTCACTTATGGCTATTACATTCGCAATATAGGAATGTTTGATTGACACTCTAGGAAACCACAAGAAAAGTAAAGAATTTAAAACGATTTAGTTCTATGCGGAATGCTTTTGTTTTAAGTAGATAACTTTGGTAAAATGTTGTAGTATGATTGAAATTAGTTTGAAATGTATTATGATATGCTTTAGACTCATACTTAGTATGAACCTCTATACTTTGGTTCCTTTTTAGTCTCCTAATATAAGTGCTCCTTGCAAGACGAGGACCATGGTTTAGCCATTTCTATATATATGGTAAGTAAAGATTGATTTCAATGTGATGTTTCACATTCTGGTTGCCTTCACCTTTGTTGTATTTTGTGCTGGTTGTCTATTGATGATTGCTTGCATTCTTTGGTACTTTGTTCTTGAATGCTTAGAAATTTGCTGTAGCAGGTATGCAGACCATAAAATACAATTACATAGTCCGATCATCAATTGAGGATGAGTCAAGTGAAGCTCCACACACAATGAAGGGTCTGTATTTGGTAACTACTAAGAGTTGGCTACAAGGACAATAAGAGAAAAAAATTAATAGTAAAAATATTGATTCATCAGTGACTGCGCAAAAAGTTTCTTGTATGTAATATGTTCTAACCCATGGGAGATTCTTAATTCTATCTGCTTTTTGTTCATAATTGTTTTTTCAAGTTTACACTAAATTCGAATGTCTATTAGGGGAATAGAGTATATGATGTCCTGAAAATGGATATAGTTAAATATGGTATTCTTTTCTTCCATATGCCATCTTATATTGAAATTAATATAGTCTTAGTAGTTGGTTTAGACTGTATTTTATTGGTCTCACATATCTTTGCATTGACATTTAAATATGAGATATATGAGTATATCTAGATTATGTGAGCATTGACTTGTAGAAAGAAGCTTGGTCTAGCAAATTACCATGATATTTATATTTTTAACAAATTGACGCTATTAAAAACTTGTTTACGGACACATTACGTGCATCGCACGAGGCCTCACTAGTATTGAGGAAAAGAAAATAAGGCCATATAAATTATTTTGCTCGATTATGTCTGGTAAATAATTTGTAATAACTAATAGCATATGTTGTTTTCCTTTGGTGATATAAATTATTTTGCTCGATTATCAGCACTACCAAACATACGCTCAGTTTTAATTTGGTAATTAAACTTTAATTTATTCGAGATTAATATTTAACTTTTAGATTTGTTTTACGTTGGTTATTAAACTTTAGTTTGTTTAACATAGTCACTTGACTATAAAATTTATTTTGCTTTATCATTTTGTTAGTCTCTTTGCAACTCATAACTCGTCTATCTAGATTGGTATCGATCCAAAAAGTTTTCAAATGAACCATCTCTCCAATATGTCAAAATATATGGTCTTTTGACACATTAAATTTAATATTATATTTTAAAATAGAGACTAATGTAGTGATTAATAGAAAACAAAACTTATTTCAATGAAAGTTTTGTATTCAACATGAAATAAAACTTAAAGTTAGACAAGTAAATTGAAACAAATTAAAGTTAAGTGACCAGATTAAAACTTGCCTATAAGATCAGTGACCAATTGAGTTTTCCTCCCCAAAAAGTCTGCACTCTCAGTCCCCAACCTTTGCCCTTGTAGCAACTTTGCCTCAAACCTATTTTTGTTGCACTTTTGTCCTCAACCTTTTAACTCTTTAACTACATTATTCAATTCATTACAAAGGTTTTACTTTCATCTAAAGAAAATATCATGATTAACTTGCATGATGCCAATTTCTCACTTTTAATTCTTCCACGAAACCCCTAGACCAAAATGCCTAACTAGCACATGTTATCCAGCCCACTATAAATCAACTTGTCTTGTTATCCTAAGTCATGTGAATTGGATACAAAACTAAAATTGAGATGATAGGAATCTCGGTGCATTGGAGGATTGTGTATTTATTATGCCATTAACCTCTTTGCAACCCAATTATTGATACTCTCTTGCGGTCAATTTGACAAAATATGAGGTATCATTTTCGTTACAAAAACACTTTGCGAAGAACTTTTATTCATTGTTCCATTAAGATTCACACATGAACTCGTGTGTAGCATGTAGATGTAATAAATGGACCGCCCAGTCGACCTAGCCCAAAATGGATGGGCTATAAATAAAACCAGGTCGATCTAGTCCTGACCCTTTTTTTAGATGGGCTAGCCTGGCCACAATTTTTTTTTATAGAATGTGAAGTCAGAGTATGCCTGATTTGCTGAACATCGAAAGACTGGCCTTCGAGCTCTTACAAGTCTAATTAAATCAAATTGATTGAAGAAATTTAATTCTTTTAGACATTTGAGAATATTTCTACGTAAAAGTTAATTCAAATCAAATAAATTGAAGAAGAAAGAGTGAGTGAAAAGAAAAACATTTATAAAAACATAAAGGAGCTCTTGCCAATTCTAATTTTTAGTATGGGATAATTGTATATTTGGTCTCCAATCTTTAAAAAACGTTGGAGATATACCCTTAACCTTTAAAAATAGCACCAGACATTCCCAAATTTTGAAAAACTTGGCATATTAGGTCCTTTATGACGAAATTGTAATTCCCTTAAAATAAACAAAAAAAATATGAAAAAAGAAAAACACGATTAAAAACTAACCAAATGTACAAAAAAAAAATAAAAAGTAAGAAATATACCCCCAAAAAATAAAAAGTAACAAAGATGTCATATTTTCCAAAAATCCAAAGTCCACCCAAAAACACATTCCAAAAATTCTAAAAATCCAAAATCCACCCAAAATTTATTTAAGATATAATGTTTATTTTGATTTTGAGAGTGGGCCTCAATAATTTATTCAAATCTTGATCAAACATTAGTACATGGTTCAAAAGAGAACTAGAAACATAACCACAGTCACTAAATTCTACATTATTTCTATCCAGAAAAACTGAAAATTCAAGAAATATTTTCAAAGAAAAAATCCATTATCGATTACATACCAACACGCCTCTGGAATTTCTGCTAAAAATCTGGTAACTATTCCCATCCCTTTCCCATTGCGCGCACACACACACACTCACACAACTGGGTCATCTTCAGATTTTCGAGTAGACACGATAAAATCAGTAGCACGAAAGAGAGATATACATATATATGTATATATATACATATACATATATATGTATATATATACATATACATATATATACATATATGACGTCACTCTCCTTCATGGTTGCTATGTCCACCTAGAGGTGTCAATTCGGGTCAGGCGGACCGAGTCGGCCTGCATCTGATGAAGTCCGGTGACGGCCCTCGTTAGAAAAAGTCCGTACTACCGCGGGTTGCGGGCAGGGTCAACCCAACCCACGAAAATTGAATATGAGCCCGGCCCACCTGTCAGCTCATCGAGGTCGAGTCCATGTGGGCTGTGGTTTGACCCAGTTCGACCCGTATGAATAAAAAAACTATTTTTTTTAAATTACTACAAAAATTTACTAACTTATTGTACTTAAAAAAATATTTACATTTATAGCAAAAAAAATGTGTTAAATTACTAAATAATAAATAATTAACAATGTTTACATTTTTTTTAATTATCAAACGGGCCAGCGGCTGAACCGTCCGAGTTGGTGATTCAGAGTCCTCGGCTCGTGACTGGCTCGCCCGAGTTGGTGATTCAATGTCCTCAGCCCGTGACCGGCCCGCCCAGGTTGGCAGTTTTGCATCCTCGGCTGGTGATCGGCTCGCTTGGTTCACAGGCCGGCCTGTTGTTACGGGTCGAGGCGGGTGGGCTAATGTTGGTTAGGCCCGCCCGTCTTAACACCAGTCCACCGTTCCATCACAAAGTAGCAGAGTGTTGTTTCCCACATTCGGTGCTTTGAATTTTTTACAACTGTTATATTATCGGTTAGTTATCGATTTTCTCTATGCCACTTGCTTGATTCTAACTTGATGATTTCTTGAAGATAAATGATAAAAATAAAATAAAATAAAGGTATGCCTAATGAATGTTTGTTTATATTCTTGCTTTCTATATTTGATTTGGAAGTTGTAAATGAGTAAACTAAGAGATTTAACAGATGAAAAATTAGCTTTCTAATGTATAAAGGATGGTGTCCATTTTCATAGTACAAATTGGATTTTTTTTTTTTTTTGTTGGATTTTGAATTTTTGAAGAAGATGACATATTTGTTACTTTTTATTTATTTGGGATACATTTCTTACTTTTTATTTTTTTGGGTATATTTAGTTATTTTTCAATTATGTTTTTATTTTTTCTTATTTTTTATTTTTTATTTTTTTGTTTATTTAAAGAGAATGGCAATTTCGTCATAAAGGACCTATCATGCCAAAATTTTCAAATGTTGGGATGTCTTGTGGTATTTTTAAAGGGTCTCTATCCCTAACATTTTTGAAAGATTGGAGGACCATATATGTAATTATCCCTTTTAGTATCAGTTTCTTATATAAACAAACTTTATAGAATATTAATTCAAAATAGAATAATAAATACATTCGACTCACTTAACAAATTAGAACGAAAATGATAAAATGTTAACATCTCTTGCCTTCAAGTTGATAACATGCATAGTAAATCCAACACCTAGGAAAAAAAGCCCCATGTTAGATTTATATGATAAGTCAATAACTATATTCCTTAGAACGACGAATGGAAATATAATTCCTTGCACAAGTTAGTTTCACCTTACTAACAAAAAATATGTACACTTTTTTATACATATTAGAAAATAGTAAATCTAGTGCCTAATGAAATATAATTTATTGCCCAACCTCTTTGTAAAATTTCATGACCAAATAATAGATATAAAGACTCGAAACTTCACCCTGAAAACACGGAACCAGTACAATTATTGTTGTCTGGTGTAGTCACTTTAAAGATTTTTATAAAATACATTTCGAATCTTTTTTCTGTGAAATTTGTGGGGTTAGAAAGATATTTAGAAGAAGTTTCATCTAGTAAAATATGAAAATTTTCTAAAATCATCTCATGGGAACAAATTAGTTAAAATCGTGAGATGGTCATGCTAGGCAGCGCCAAAATTTATGTCCGACACCTTGACACTAAAATATTTATATATCACACTACACATGTCAAATTAAAGATGTCTCTATAGCTACGTAAAGAAAACTCAAAGACAGATGCAGAAATATTTTTAGAGTCTCAAACAAATGTTTGTAGAGTCTGTGATAGTACTTGGAATTCAGCCATGAAACTATCCATCTTCTGGATTTCTTAGGTTCACTGACAAACTATACGAGAATGAAACTAAATCATCACCCTAAAGCATAAAATACGAATGATACGAATGAAACTTGTTTTCAGATTACAAACTTAACATTTTGTCATGCATAAACATACATTTAACACCACACACATTTACCTAGTGAGCTACTCGTTTTGGAAAAGCCTACGAGAAGCATGTTACAACTTGTTCAAAATTCAACGTCGAGCACACCGACCAACTCTAACCAACATAGCGATTAGGTTTCTGAAAAGTTGATATGAATAATATGAATATAAGAAATACTCGATAAGGCATCATGCTCGGATTTCACATGTTAACATGAAGGCGAAAGAAAAAAAATTTAAACACATACTTTCATATTCCGGTTTGCCTGGTACCTTTAGGACTTGTCCTAAGGCATATATAGATATCTAACTTAGTGGACTTGTCCACCAATTTCCATATTATGGTTTGCATGCACAACTTAGGCTTAAGATAGTATCAGTTTTGTGTGTATTTTTGGATGTTTTTAGTGGAATTATAGTTTCTGTACCAATTGTGATTTACTATTTCTTCAATGTTCTTTTACACGCAATCAACAAGGCAACAACCCGATTTTTGTTATTAGTAATATATATTTTGTGCATTTTTTTTCTCGAGTTGTTCAAATAATCTTTCAAAACCATATATGAAACTTTCATCTAAAATAGCTCTCGAGTGATAAAAAAATAGAAGAACACAATGTCGTCACATAGTGTATGGATATAAAAAAATCAACTTACCGGAAGGCACAACACGAGGTTTTGCACAACACGAGAAGGCACAACACTTACAGGGGACACATTCGCCAATCTAATAGAAATCGAACTAGATAGTTGATTGAAGCTCAAATAAAGCCTTTTGAAACATCCCAAATTTCATAAGCTTTCAAGGATTTGCCCAGCTAGTATATTGTTTTCCAATGCAAGAACACTCAACTTTTTTAATGACCCAATCTCTTTAGGCGTGTTCCATGTTAACTGGTTACATCATTGAAATAAACAACAAATTTGAATCATAATAAAGCATAATTGAAAAATTATGAAACCTGGAAAGTAGAATATCCATTTCCCAATGCAGATTTCCAATTCTAATATGGATTAATTACACTATTTTGTCATTGTTAAATTGGTCAAATTTAGATCACAGGTATAATTTTTTTGTCAATTAACGGATCATTGGACAAAATCTGTAAAGACTCCAAATATCTTTTCGGTGAACATAATTAGAAGTTTTGGGACTTGATGACACATTTTTTTTTATTATTTTGAGTAAAAATCTATAAAAAAAAAAAAAATATTTAAGATTTATTTATACTTTTTAAATGGTTAAGGTCTCAATTGCAATTTTTTTTACTGTATTTTCTTTTTTCTATCATTTTAATTTATTCAAGTCATGAGAAAAAATGTCAAAAAAGTTATGTGGGGACCAACTGTGTGAGTAAAATGAAAGAATGGGGACAATATATACAAATAAAATTGAATAGGGATGATATTATTACAAAACTGAAAGAATGTAAATTGTAAATGTAATTAACCTTTATGATATTAAGCTATATTAAATTAAATAATGAGAATTTTTTTAAAAAAAACTAACAGCTAATTTATCCAAAATAAAGACATCTCAGACACCTAAACTAACTTGAAAAGAAATATATTCTTATGGCCAAAAATTCAATTAAAAAAATTCATGCTTCACATTTTTCAAGAGAATCATTTTAACTTTTTTGTTGCAGAATCAAAATAACTAATTGTCATTGTTAAACACTAAATCCAATAAATCCATCTCCACCTTTTTTTCCCAACAAATCGAATATTAAAACTACACAAATCACAAATTCTAAAAGAACCAAAAAAAAAAAAAAACCCCCAAAAATATCCGTGTTTTTTGCACTTCACAGCCAATTTGTCGGACATTCAACACTCGCACAGTCATCCCTCAAAAATTGCAGTCACAGGTTGGGGAAGAAAAGAAATGGAATTTACAAGTTGGGATAACTAATTTTGGGGCTGATTTCGACGAATTGGAGGTTGAATAGAAAAAATTTGAGTGAATTTGACGAAAGAAGTGAAATGGATTTAGGGCATTGCTGAACTTAACAATTTTGAGTCATCACAATTAGGCTGGACTTCAAGGTAGGAGAAAAAAAAGGAGGGGAGGGAGTTTGGCCAAACCTGCCAATTTCTTTGGGCCATATTTTTACTGAGTTGGAGTGACATATAAATCAGGTTGTATGGGCTCGCCACCGGGTTAGTCTATTTTGTCACCTCTAGTAGCAGAATAAATTACAACCACAGTTCATATTCTTTCAGCTTTGTAATAATATCGTCCTCATTCTTTTATTAATTCGCACATATGGCCCACATAAACAATTTTTTCCATAACTTAAATAAATTAAAAAGAAAAAAAAAAAGAAAAAATTGCAATTTAGGTCCATAACATTTTTTAAAGTGTAAATAAATCATAAATATTTTATTTTTAAAAATTAAAAGAAATAAAAAGAAAAGAAAAACCGAAAAGGGCCCCGATGCTCTTAGCAAATGTTGTTTTTGTTAAAGCACATAATTTATCATTTTTTAATATTTACTGTATCTTTGTTCTTACTATAAATCTTGTTTATTTAAGTCACTTATGTGACTCTGGATACTTAATTCAATTTTCTTATATTGTTTGTTATGTACAAGATTCTAGGCCAATTGGCCGAACGAGCCAATTTCTTTGGGCCATATTTTTACTGAGCTGGAGTGAAATATAAATAAGGTTGTATGGGCTCGCCATCGGGTTAGTCTATTTTGCCACCTCTAGTAGCAGAATAAATTACAACCACAGTTCATATTCTTTCAACTTTGTAATAATATCGTCCTCATTCTTTCATTAATTCGCACATATGGCCCCATATAAACAATTTTTCCCATAACTTAAATAAATTAAAAAGAAAAAAAAAAGAAAAAATTGCAATTTAGGTCCATAACATTTTTTAAAGTGTAAATAAATCATAAATATTTTATTTTTAAAAATTAAAAGAAATAAAAAGAAAAGAAAAACCGAAAAGGGCCCCGATGATCTTAGCAAATGTTGTTTTTGTTAAAGCACATAGTTTATAATTTTTTAATATTTACTGTATCTCTGTTCTTACTATAAATCTTGTTTATTTAAGTCACTTATGTGACTGAATACTTAATTCAATTTTCTTATATTGTTTGTCATGTACAAGATTCATAACATTTTTTAAAATGTAAATAAATCATAAATATTTTATTTTTAAAAATTAAAAGAAATAAAAAGAAAAGAAAAACCGAAAAGGCCCCCGATGCTCTTAGCAAATGTTGTTTTTGTTAAAGCACATAGTTTATCATTTTTTAATATTTACTGTATCTCTGTTCTTACTATAAATCTTGTTTATTTAAGTCACTTATGTGACTCTAAATACTTAATTCAATTTTCTTATATTGTTTGTTATATACAAGATTTTAGGCCAATTGGCCGAACGGGCCAATTTATTTGGGCCATATGTTTACTGAGCTGGAGTAACATATAAATCAAGTTGTATGGGCTCGCTACCGGGTTAGCCCATTTTGCCACCTCTAGTAGCAGAATAAATTACAACCACAGTTCATATTCTTTCAGCTTTGTAATAATATCGTCCTTATTCTTTCATTAATTCGCATGTATGGCCCACATAAACAAATTTTTCCATAACTTAAATAAATTAAAAAAAGAAAAAATTGCAATTTAGGTCCATAACATTTTTTAAAGTGTAAATAAACTATAAATATTTTATTTTTAAAAATTAAAAGAAATAAAAAGAAAAGAAAAACCGAAAAGGGCCATGATGCTCTTAGCAAATGTTGTTTTTGTTAAAGCACATAGTTTATCAATTTTTAATATTTACTGTATCTCTGTTCTTGCTATAAATCTTGTTTATTTAGGTCACTTATGTGACTCTAGGTACTTAATTCAATTTTCTTATATTGTTTGTCATGTACAAGATTCTCGACCTCAAAAGTTTACTGGGATAGACCATAGATATGGAGGATGATATATTTTAGACAATTTGAGAGAGCCTAATGCTCCGGCCACCGTCGTTGATATGTTATCTTTTTATTTGAGTCCTTATTCTTTTAGCTTGTATTTACGGTGTTGACCTCATGAAATGAATAGTATTTATTAAAGTCAAATGTTAAGGTGGATGTTGAGTTGACAAGAAGTGGGCAAGAGGATCTTTCTATATTTATAGGTATTCTAATTTTATAAATTTTGACATTTAACAGAGATTATTTGTTTTCATTTTATAATAACCATTGTGAATATATTGCGTTAGATAAACATTTAATAATGTTACATGTTTTTATAAAAGTAAATCTAAAATTTAAAATACTATCAACAATAATAATACAAGACATATAATTATAATGAGTGTAAATTTGAGTAATTGTGTACAAACATAGCAATGAAACAATTTTGTTTATCCAACACTCAAATACTGATTTCGAAAATCCAACAATTCATAAAAAAAAGTTTTTCAAACACATAACTGATTTTTTCCATAACAAATTATCTATCTAGCACGGCTAAAACAAAATTTAGAACAATACCAAATCAAGCCTCAATAGTATTGATTGTTTTTTGTACAACAAATTGCCCGGTAAATTAAATGTTGAATTTGAAATTACGTACACAGGAAGATATTGAAAAACGAATAATAGTAATGTTAAAAAAATAGCATGCCACAATCAGAAAACACTTCTTAGAGGAAAATTGGATTTTTTAATCGTAGTGAATTACTTATATATATATTGACATTAATTATACTATTAGTTTTGGGGTTTTTAGACTAAATTGACTTGCGCTGGACCATGGTCCTACCTAAATTTAAGTAGAACAATGTTCTAAAAAGTGTAAAGCGTAATTAGGCGTAGAGGTCGAGTTTCAAGCTTTTCGAGCATAGACGAGTCTTAGGCGAGAGCGAGTTAAAGACAAGACGAGAGCGATGTGTGATGCGTGATGCGTGTTGCGTGGTTAGGTGTTGAGGTCGAGTTTCAAGCTTAGGCTTAAACGGACTTTTTAGAACAATGATTAATTCTATCTACTTTGTTTCTCTACAATGATACAAGCAAGAGAGTAGTTTGTTTCATGTTTAATTAAGTGTATGTTCGGTAAAGATTTTTGTAAATTATAAGTAGTGTGTTATACAAAATGTGTTGATAAAAAAGTAGATATAAATTGTATGTCTTACAAAATGTGTAGATAAAAATAATGTTCGACCAGTTTATAAGTACTTATAAGTACATACAAACATACTATCATGTTAGTACTTTTAATTTAAAATTTTCTTTTCGCCAATAAATTTAATCTTCTTTTTATGTTTTCTTTAAACTCTTTACATAACACCAACAAATTAAAATGAACTACATAAATATTTTGTTAATCAATTCGATTTATCATTAAATCTACTAAGAAACACAATATAAATATATTAGCAACAACATGGAAGAATCTTTCTAGGGATGGCAAAAAAATTCGTCCCCGATCCGTCCCGCCTTGCCCTTCCCCGATTACTAAACGAGGCGGGGGCGGGGGCGGGGGCGGGGGCGGGGGCGGGAATCATGGTCCCGGCCCCGCATTCCCCGAACCTGCCCGAATGCTTTTATTTTATTTTATTTTTATGTTTTAAATTTAAATTGTATGTAAAAAAAATTAGAAATAATATAATTAATTAATTAAACGGACGATAAATAGGAATTTTTCTATACCCGTCCCGCCTCGCACCGCACCGCACCGCACCTGCCCCGATCTCCGCCCGCTTTCCAAAAATCCCCGACGGGGCGGGTATAGAAATGGCCGATCCGACCCCGCCCGCCCTATTGCCATCCCTAAATTTACCTTCCAGTCTCTAATTAATACAATAAGTATAAATAAAGAAATTATATCTCTATTTTTGTGATTGAAGTGCCGTCAAATAATAATAAAATTTAAACAACGTTTAGCATATCTCAAACCCTTTAAAAATATCATATTCACACCATGTCACTCGTGCAACATTGCTATTGAAATATCTAAAAGAACACTAACTCGAGAAACGTGAGTGTTAACTCGAACAAGAGTGTCGAGTTGCTACTTTTGTAGACAAAAGGGTGTTAAAAGTGGCGTTTGCCCATAAAACAAACCCACACCTAATGTTGTTCTACTTTTTATCCACTGACAAAAGCGGTACTCCAAGTCCACCCAAGCTGGCCAAGCCTATTTTCTGCAGACTGGGATTTGGAATTTGAGGTATTGTTAACGTTATATTCTTGAACTCTTGTCAATTTCTAACAATGCCTTAATTAAGTGCTTGTTTGGTTTAAATTAAAGAGTTGCGGTCAAAATATTGAAGCACTTAAAGGAGAATTTGGTGTCTTTCTGGATAGTAATGGAAGCAATCGTCCCTACTGTCGTAAAATAAGAGCTAGAGCTCGAAGAGTTTCTTGAAAGCTTGCTTAATATATGAAAGTATTGAGGGATGCTCTTGTTATTCCTAATAAGATGGCTTGGTAACAGACCGCTTCTTCCAAAGCGCACCCCATTCGTTCCGCTAGCGATAATTTAATTAATTCTCCGGGTTAAAAATACATTAGACATTCTATCTTCTGAAACCAACACTTTTGATATTATTCGACGTGGAAAATAGTTAGGTATGAATATTTTAGATACCTGTGACTCGATTGGTGAAATAATATATCTACTCTCAAAAACATGTTTTTTTTTAACTTACGCACAAAGAAAATATTTTGTTGCACAACAATTAATTTTAACGTGACCATAATTTTTATAACTTTTTAATCACTCATTTCATCAAATATTTTTTTATTAAAATATGCTAAAAAAGTTTCTCAAACACACTCTAAATTTCAGTGTGGATAAGGCAAATATCCAGTCACAAATTATGTTACCATATGATTGAAGTCTACAAATGAACTTTCCCAACCAAGAAAACTTTAGTGAGAAGCCCTTCAAAGATGAAACCTATGTGTCATTGCTTGGAGTGAAATAAAAGCAAGCATTCCAAGTATTCACCCAGAGCACCCACTGACACAACACAGAGAGAGAGAAAGAGAGAGATAACGTTCACGTCAACCTTTCCGGAGTAAAAATTTCCACCACCATTTTGATTACTTTTTTTCCCCCACAGCCCATCTTACCCAACACCGAAAGAAGCCTCCCACCAAAGTAGTAAAAGAACAATGAAATTCCCTCTTCACATGTACAAAGATCTAACCTTCAACACAATCTAAGGATATTCTCCATTTCCATGTCTCTCAAACTGATTTCCCCATTCCAGAAATAACCAACAAAATCATATTTTTGCTACAAATTTCTGGGCTCTGGAAACAAGTAACATGGCCGCAAAATCAGATTTCGCGCAGAAGCTTCTGCATGATCTTCGTCTGCGCAAAGAAAGGATGGCTGCAACTAAAAATTCAGGCCAACATTCTAACCAAATGTCTACAGGTAACATACAGGAACAAGAATCCTGTGTTCTTTAACATGTTCAATAAAAGTAGAATGATTCATGATTGATTTGAAGACTAATTCCATGACATGATTGGGCAATATTCATGTTAAATGGCTCTTATTAGTAATAGCTAGTAGGACTTCACTGTGTAAAAAACATATCTGTAAAGAAACTCTTTCATGTGTCATTAATTATTCTTGTCTTGTTCATTGGTCCTATTCCTTTTTACACCCCCCCCCCCCCCCCCCCCCCCTCTCTCTCTCTCTCACTCTCACGGGGGTAAGAAAAAATTTGGAATATCACAGGAGGACTGAGGTGACAGCATTGGTTCCTTTCGATTTCCAAGTAAATCCTCAATCTTTCTATTCAATATATTTCTGCAAAGGCATCCTATGAACACGAAAATATGTTTGTTAGGACAATATTAATTAGACTGTACTGGATACTACAATAACATACAAGAATTTAGCTTATTTTCGTAATTATTCCTGTCAAGTGATGTTTAATCTATCAAACACGCTATTGTGGGTGCACGTGAATTCCCACAAATATTCTTACCTTTTTCTCCTGTGCTATTGTGTCTCGACATGACAGATGCGTATGTAAATCATGGGCGAACTAACAGTGGTGCTCGAAAAATAAAGGCCTCACAATCTGTAAGTCTCATTTTACTGCTGCTAGAAAATTGCACATCATTCCGGGAAGCCGAATTCTTGATGTCCGTGGACTAATTCATTTGATTGCCATGCCACATTTCCCAGCAGGCTAGTCCCAGAACAGGAAACGAACTGCGAAAGTCTAATGCAGGCAGCAGAGCAATCAGTATTGAAGAATCTTCAAAACAGATTGTTCTCTCTGACAGAGGCCAAGGGTCTAGACAAGCAGGAGATCTCTCAACGGCCATAGCTTTTGCCCTTGAAAATGGTGGAAAACTCAAAATCGCCTCCTCAAGCAATAATCCGCTGGTGAATTTTTTCAATCGATTTGGTCGCAGATCAGCAGACTCTGGAAAGATGAAAATAAGCAGCTTCAATAAGCATAGTCTTTCAACCAATCAGTTCCCTACCGTCTCTCACATTCATATAACTGAAATATCAAAAGGAATACAAAAGCTGAACCAGATTTTAAGAGCTTGTTCTAATGGCCATAATTTTGATAGGAACTCTATACAAGTTGGGAAAGAACTGTTGAAAGGTGCCATGGACTTGGAAGAATCCTTGAAAATGCTTGTAAACCTGCAGGAAGCTTCAGAATACATGATCACCCCTCAGCAAAAAAGTCGTATTAAGCTACTTGATGAGGATGAAGACGATGAAGATAACAACGCTGACATAGTTGATAAGAGGATACTGGACAGGCCAAGGTTCTCTTTTGATAAACACGACAAGAACTCGCATGTTTCAAGAGGCGCCAGCAAGAATGATATGACACAGCAACTGATGGTTCTAACATATCCCGCTGAAAGCTCTAAACCACTCGTAAGTAGCTCAAAGACAGGTCCACATAAGAAGTCTGCTAGCTGTGTTCCGGATTTCGATTCTCGTTCTGCATATGTGAAGCCCAAAAATCACTCAAGTTCACCACAGTCTACACGAGACAAAGGGAGAATTTCGAATGTCGTTGCAAAACTTATGGGACTCGAAGAACTTCCGCGAAAGGAAGATTCCAAGTGTATGCAAAAAGATTCAAGCCCAAAAAAGAAGGAAGGGAAAGTGTCGAACAAAAATTCGAAGTTGCCTCAACCACTCAATAGGGACAGTAAGAATGGATCACCTCTTAGTATTAATAAAAAGTCGATTCAAACCAATCATGCACCAGCAACCAGAGATGCTAAATTTGATTTTGAAGTAGAGAAGAATCAAGCAACTTCAAATGGAATATCTGAAATAGTAATTTCTGGTAAAAATCCACTGCGGCAAGACATGAAAATGCAAGTAGTTGGCGTGGATGCACAATCGGGCCCAAAAACAGACACCGTCGTGATGAACAAGCAGAGAAATCGCATTGGTGAACCAAATCAAGTTCTGGGATTTCAAATTTTCCAGGAGAGCAAGACAGAAGAGAATATTACAAAATATAGAGAAAGCAATACAGTCTTGAACGCTGAGCTGCAGCAGAAGCCACAACAAAAACTCAGAAAACCAGAAGCTGAAATAGTGCAAGAAAATATTGAGTGCAAGGTAAGTGTAGATCAACTGCCAAAAAGGACTGCTGAGGAGGTCCTCCAAAATAATCAACAAAAGCTGCAGGATAACTACGAACTGCAACAAGTATTGGTGCTTACAAAACCTGATCGTTCAGAGAACAAGAGTCAAGCAGAAAAAAGTGGGCAGCAGCTTCTGCAGCCCAAAAATCATAAAGGGCATCAAGTGGAACGCATAATTGCATCAAAAACCAAGAGCAAAGCAACAAGTTTGCAAAAGAAACAATCAAGTGCTAAAGCTACACCAGGTAACGGAAAATCTGTCAAACGATTGGAAAAAGTGCTCTTGAAAGATTCACCAAACAGCAGAAAACAGGATGATTCCAGAATTACTACCTCTTATAACTCCATGGTCAATCTAAAAAATTCCATGAAAGACCACCAAAGTCAAAACTCATCTACCAAAGAACCAGAAATTGATACACAGAAAGAAGGGAGCAGCACTCCTCTGCTTGCACAAGAGAAGCCTAATGACGTAGCAGCCACACAGAAGAAGGCTACTTCTGTGCAAGTTCATAGAAGTGAGAAGCATCCGAAGGTAGATGTAGTGATGACTAGACAAAATGGAATGGTGAATCGCTTGACAAGACCACTAAAACATTCAACTGTCATGTTGCAAGATGTGAAACAGCGGAAGCAAAACCAGCTCAACGAAGAAGAAGTAGCCATTATTAGATGTAAAGTTTCAGAAAGAAGAACTGAACCGCTTAAACAGTCAGATAAGTTGCAAAATGATGCCGAACAGACTACCATTTTAAATAATCCTGTCGGAGATGAATGCCAAAGCCAGAACAGTTTGGACGTGCTAACTCCAAATGACAATGTAAGTTAATAAAATAACCTAAACAAACAAAATTGAGTTCATGTATTGCTTTAGGGAAAATATCATCAAATTATGTCTTATTGGCCTTTTACAGTGTCAAGATATAGCCTCGAAGTCGGGTAAGGTTATTGATGATTACCAGAGTGGTGATCAGCCACATGCGTTCACCGAAGACCACGAACTCAAAGAATGCAGTCAGCCAACTGGTAAGTATCTAATTCTATCAGTTTCAAATTTTTCTGGAGTCATCACTTCCTGTGTCAACCAAGCGCCGCCCCTCAGTTATTAAGTTCTCTTCTTTATCCTCAAGCCCCACTGTTTTCTTCACAGAAAAAACTGCAAACCCCACCCATATTTAAGATCATCAAGGGAAAAAACAGTATATGCAGATTCAGCTATAAAATGTTCATTGCCTCAAGCCTATAACCTCTGAAATCATCAGAAGTTTATGCAACCTTTTCCTTCACGAACACTTCTCTGCTTGCTTATTAATATTTGGAGATCCTGTAGTCAAAATGAGTTGCACTAACGATGGCATATCTAATATACTGATACTTAATCCATAATGGTAGACACTGCAGGAGTCCACGAAGCAGGCTTGGAATTATGTAGCTTTCCCCAGCACGAGTACAACAAAAGTTCCCCAAGACAAAAGCAACTAACAGAATCTGAAAAGCATCTCAAAGAGATACTAATCAAAAGTCAATTATTCCTAAATATGGCAGAGACACTTTTCAAGCTCAATTTATCTGAGAGCTTTATTCATGCTAGTGATCACCTCGGTGAAGATGCAAACACAAAGCTCATGTTGGATTGTGGATATGAAGTAGTGAAAAGAAAAGCAAGAAGACAAGAAGTCACTGTGCATCCTTATGCGAATACTTGTATCAGTTATACAAAGGTAAAGTCCTTGGATGATTTGGTAAAGCAACTCTGCAAAGACTTCGAAATGTTAAATATCTACAGGGAGAATGGGAATGATGAATGTGATGTAGCAGACTACCTGTATGAAATGCTTGACAGAGACATCCATAACAGGGATCCAGATGTTAACAGTGTGTGGGATTTTGGATGGGATGACATGATGTTCGCATTCCCTGAACAGGACAATATCATAAGGGATGTGGAGAAGCACATGCTCAACGGACTCCTGGACGAGATCACCAATGATCTATTGACTGTAAGTGTTTTGGCTTGATTGTTTTTGAGCGAAACGGGTTTTGTTTAGCTAATGCATACGTATTTATAGTGAATCTCACTTATTTTGTCCGGAGAAACAATTCGTCCAAGTTGAAAAATGAGGTTTTTGCACAGAGTGAACTAAATTGCAATGTTATTGAATATTTCCTTTGTTATCCTCTAGTATCATGCAGCAACACATTGAAACAATAATATCACATAAACACAAGCATGTTCGCAAATTTAAGAGCGAGAGCGATCATTTTAATTTTATTTACCAAAAAGGAATTTCTTTACATATTATTATCATTTCAAGCAAAACTTGTTATCAAATTTTTCATCACTGGAAGATAAAAATTTCATGCCTACTACTCCATATGCTGATTTCATCTCAAATGGGACTAAAATATGAAATAGGACTTACAAAAATTGCTGCGCTAAACTACCATGTAATGCAACATTATTACTAATTTCTTCAAACACAATCTTGTAATCAATTGAGTACCTTTCATTCAAAATCCCGACTTTACGTGATTCATCTCGTTCCCTTTCAAAGTTTCTCTCTTTCAGATGCTTCAATTGTGCAAAGGCATAAAGTATGTAGGTATTCCTAGGGAATTAGGTATGGATGAATACAGGGACGGAGATGAGATATTCGGACCCCAAATCTTAGCGCGTATTTAAATTTGTTTTCTTCGCACAAATATTTTGCAAACAAATTGTCATGAGATTGCAAACAAAATTTCTCTCTTTCAGAGTCATCTTCCTCAAACATCTTGCAAAACTTTCTTCCTAAAATGGACGTGCATGTAATCAAAATTTGAAAATATTTGTGCTTAAAAAAGGAAAAGGAAAAGTATTTTTTTTTCCAAAATTTGAAATTGAAAATGAAAAAAATAAAATAAAAAAAAAGTTTAAAACATTAGTGCCAGTTTGTTTTGGTGGAATTTAAAAGTTGTTTTTTAGAAAATTTTGATAAAAGTTTTAAAATGTGTAGCTAAAAAGTTGATAATTTTTAAAAAAATATGTAGTTAAAAATGAGTTTAAAACAAAAATTAAAATAATAATGTCTCGTCACCCTAACAAAACTTAGCTTTTGTATTTCGCACGAAAAATTTAACAGCCACATAATTATGTTAAAAATGATGAAATATATAAATGGAACTAAATATTGAGAATTGAAGGTTCGATTTTAAAGATTAGACAAAAAAATTTAGAGACGCTAAAAGTTTAGGGCCAATCATGCAATTTTTCCAAAAAATAAAGAAAAACAAAATTATGAACTATGCTTGAGATGTCAAAAAAACCCGCTCGCAATTCCTAAACAGGGCAGGGATGGGGATCATTGTCTTTCCCCCGAATTTCTTGAATCAGTCTCCGAATATTTTTATTTTATTTTTTAAAATTTAAATTGTATGTAAAAAAAATATATATTAAAAATTAATTAATTAATTAAATAGAGGCAATAAATGAGTATTTTTCTATGCTCCGTCCCGTTCCGTTGTCATCCTTAAACATAACAAGTCCATTATGGAACTTTTATTGCTACAACTTCACAACTTTAATATCACAAAACTAACTATTTAATCATGAAGTGCTTTTTTAAACTTCAATTAAAAAAATTAAAAAAATTGAGCCTTGGACGACTGCCTCTTGGGCATAGCCATAAATAAATACATGCAAGATATATACACTAGAAAAATGGAGTCAAAGTTCCACGAGCAACATATTTTAAAAATGATCGATCATCATACAAAAAAGAGATAATATTAGACACATTCTTGAAGTTTATTATAATATTTGAGACATTCCGCAAATTTAAAAATTGACACTAAACTCACTTATTTCTAATTTTGAGTATCATATTCACATTCTGACCATTATTTCAGTAATATCTTTTCTAAAATGAGGTTGATTAACAATAATACGATTGTGAAGTAAATATGAAAATTTCTACAATAATTGCAATTTAATTTTTTAATAATAAGATAATACTTGTGCATATACATTACTTTGAATATTCATACAAGTGGAATTTTCAACTTAAATTTTGTTGAAAATTTTGGTAATAAATTATTTAAATTTTTTTAATAAATTATATATTATGAATAAAATTAAATATTAACAAATACAAACTTCTCATTAACATTTCATATTTATAATTTCATAAATTAAAACAAGATGCTAAATATATAAAAAAAAAAAAAAAAATTACCTTTTACAATTCAAGTAAAATTTAGCTAAAATTTAGTGTAAGTTAGTTCATTAAAACACTATAAACTCTCAAATTTTATTATTAAATGTTGACTATGTTGTATAACATAATGTTAAATTTATCTAATAAATTAAGCATTACAGTATTTGAAAATAAGATCGTAGGTCATTTGATATTTAACTGTATTCATAAATAACTAATTTATTAAATTAATATTATATATATGTATATAATTTATCTAAATATGTATATTCAGAAAATAATACTATTTATAAACAAAATAATTAAGTTCATATGATTAAAATTTAAACTATGTGAAACAAGCTATGTATATAATGTGTTAATTTATGTTTTTATGGTTTATTTTAAGCAAATTAACTACGATTAATTGTAAAAAATTTCATCTTTAATTTACAAAGGTATTTTAGCTATATTAATTTTAGTTTAGATGAAATATGACTCAAAAAGTAGTTCGGAGTGAATATGATATTCGAAACACGAAATTATGAAAGTTAGTGTGGATTTTTAAATAAGAGAGGTCTCTCTACGAGAAAAGTTAACTTCAACAACAAATTACATGCTATCTAAACAATAAAGTTGCAATATTAAACGTGTAGCCGTCTTAGCTCAGCTGGTAGAGCGCATGGCTTTTAACCATGTGGTCGTGGGTTCGATTCCCACAGACGGCGTTTTCAGTTTGTTGATTGTTTTGCTTTTTGTGTGTTTTTAATTTTTACCCATCTTTGTTTTGCATCCTTATGTTTTCCTCTACTTTTTCTTTTTTCCTTCTTAATTGTTCCAAAACTACGACTTCAGTCTCAATGGAATTCTTTATCTATGATCCATATAGAGAACTTGCAAGATTGACTCATAGGTAAGTGGAATTTGTTCGAAAAAATTAGTGCAATGGTTGGGTTTAAAATAAATTATATATTTTTAAATTTATTTTCAATCATATATTTTATGGGACTCACAACTTTTCAACCATACATATCACCAACTATTTTTAAGATTCCCCAAAAATTACTTTTAAACTCTACAAAATATATATTTAGTTAGTGGAATATGTCAAAAACACAATTATGGAATAATTTTCTGATTATTTTCATTCATTGTAATTTTACAGGAGTATGTACGTGACTATTTACAAAGAAATAATAATAAATAAAAAATATCTTTTAATTAATACTGATTAAGAATATTATCCACATCAAACCTTTAATTATAGCTTTTTAATTTTAGTGTAATAGAACATTGAGTACGAAGAAGAAAGTGGGTTGAAAGATTATCTATAGGATTGTGTCCAAAGTTGTAAATGCTTACTTTGAAATGTCGTTTTAGAGATTACAGAGATTACCTGTGGTCGAATTATATTGTACAAACGTGGATTCCTCCTTTAGGCTAGAATTTCCTAAAGCCAACATTATTCTATTCCACTATTAAATATTAATTAATTATATATGTGAAGGTCAAGCTCTACTTTCCATAGTGCTTAAATTCGAGTCTCTTCTTTTGTTTGTCCACTTTTTAGACCACAAGCTGGAAATGCTGTCTTTTTTTGAATATCTTATAATAATGTTCGAAATCATTGATGTCTGATTAGTTGTCACATTTTTAGAGGAAAAGAAAAAAAGGGATTTCTTAACCAATAAGGAGCTTGAAAGTGTATTTGATATTAATTTTGAGTTGAAAAAATGAGATGAGTGAGATGTTTGTGTGTTGTCACTATCAGTCATATTCAGTTTAAATTAACTAATTGTCTATTTGTTGTAAATTATAAATTAGTTTATTCGATCAAAATAATTTATTTCACAAAAAAATTTGTCTTTGTAGCATGTTATTTTTTACCATTTTTAGTCAAATAAATTATTTTGATCAAATAAACTAATTTATAATCCAAACCAAACAAACTCTAAATGCGTTTTAAAAACAATTCATTAAAATCTGGACAAATACCATAAATTATTTTTATAAAATATACTAAAAGATAGAGAGAAATATTTGTGCATTATTACGATGAATTAGTTCAAGTTATTAAAATTTGAACAAAACCATGGATTATGATCTCTAAATGTATTTTTGGTGTAGTTTAGAAGTAGTTTTTTAGGTGTTTTTGATAAAAATTAATAAAATAAGTAGTTGAAAACTGAAAAATTGATAAAAATGGTAGATACTATAAAATATATAGTTAAAAATAAATTCGAATTTTTTTTTAAAAGAAAAACTTAACCAACAATTGCTCTAATTCGTAGATTTAGATTAATATGTTAATAATTAGGATTATTTTTGCCAATTAAGCTCTTAGATGCACATATACGTCTATGAGAATTCAATATTTAAAAATGGATTATTAGCACAAAACGTCTCTACATTTTGAAGTCATTGTGTAAATTGTTCATATCTTTGAAATTTTGGCATTTTTACCATCACCTACACCATTTCTTGCCCAAAACGTCCTTTCCGTCTATTGTCATTCATTTTCTTCTGTTAACCCACTTCCACAACACGATTCGTAACACAAATAAAGAGTAATTCTGTTGACCTACCTATTTCACTTGTTCACCCCAAAGCCTAACAAGAGGAGATGCAAATGAAGTGTTTTTTCATACATTTGAAAGTAATGGCAAATCGAGGAAATTGAGAAAAGTAATGAAAATGAAGTCTTTTTTCACACCAGTGACGATGAGGATGAAATGAGTGAAGGATTTTTTGAGGCAATTGAGGAACTGGAGCGTGTCACTAGAGAACCTTCCGATGTGCCCGAGGAAATGAATGATAAATTTTCAGTTCGCGAGTTGCAGTTAGTTTTTGTGTACTTTTCGCAGGAAGGAAGAGACTCTTTGTGTACATTGGAGGTGTTCGAGTGGCTGTAGAAGGAGAATAAAGTTGACAAGAAGAAGATGAAACTTAGGGTGTGTTTGATTGGCACATTTTCTATGGAAAATGTCACTTCCATGAAAAATGTTGTCAAATCCAAAAATTTTCTTTTCCACCTTTGTTGTTTGATTGCACATGGAAAATAAAATGAATTTTCTAGGTACAAGCATTTAAAGCACATTTTTTCTCACTTTCTTGGAAAATATTTTCTCACCTATATAGTAGAATTTATTTTCCACCTTACATGGAAAATATTTTCATTTTCCACATTTTTCCATGCATACCAATCAAACACACCCTTATGGTGTCAATAATGTGTTCATGGATGCAAATAGGCACCACCAAAAAAATCCAGAAACGTTAAAGATGTTCAATGCATTGTAGAAGCTAAGATAGAGACGTTTTGCACAAAATATAAAGTTATAAACAAAGATAAGGACGATTTTCACATTGTTATCCAAATGTTGGGATTTTTTCGCAACAACAATTACACATCAAATTTGATACATAACAATATGAGTTTAGCAATCCCAACACTACATTCTACACCACTGAACCATGCTTCTAATTTAGACAATATTAAAACATGATTCTTATATGAGTACCCACATCACTACAAGCCTACAAACAAAATCGAAAAATCAGCTCCAAACATAACACGTCCTCTTCTCATTCTGCAAATGGAGCACTTGTTGTTCACATTCATTCCAGGATTTGCTTGCGTCCACGAAGTCTTCATCTCAATTTGGATTTCGCATCTGCACAATCGATTTGCCATTATTTTCAAATGTATGAAAAAAAAAGACTTTCTTTGCATCTTCTCTCGTTGGGCTTTGGGTGAACATGAAATAGTCTTCATCTCAATTTGGATTCCGCATCTGCACAATCGATTTGCCATTATTTTCAAATGTATGAAAAAAAAGACTTTATTTGCATCTTCTCTCGTTGGGCTTTGGGTGAACATGAAATAGGTAGGTGGACAAAATTATCATTCATTTGTGTTACGAATCGTATTATAGAAGTGAGTTAACGGTAGAAAATGGATGACAATAGACGGAAAAGACGTTTTGTGCAAGAAATGGTGTAGGTGAGGGTGAAAATGCTAAAATTTCAAAGGTAGGAATGATTTGCACAATGACTTTAAAAAGTAAGAACGTTTTGTACTAATTACTTTTTAAAAATACATATCACGAGTATATTTGAAATTAATTAAAAATTTGGTAAAAATTTGAAATTAAAGTCAATTATTAAATTTGATTTTACATTTCATCGACTCATAATTTTTCAATTATACATTTAATCAATTTTTATAAAAATATAATTTTAATCAAAATTGAATCCAAAAATAAATTTCTTACATGAAATCCCCTTTTAACCCTTACCATATTCCACCCATAAAGCCCGAAATACTCAGTGGCGGTCTCACGTGCGCTTCACCAAAAGCTGCACACTTTCCCTTGTCTCTCTGTACCCTGCATGTACTTCTTCAAGCGTTTTTGCCCCGACCGAAAGTTGCATACTTTCCAGTTTTGCCCTCCATTTCTCCATTCCCTCCTCCTATATTTGCTTCTTCGCTTGCCTTGTCATCTTCCACAATCAAAAAGGGAAGCTCAAATAATCATCAATGGCGTCCCTGTTTGACACTTTCTCTGTATTCTTCCTTTTCCTCTTCACTTTCACTCGCCTCGCCCGTAAGCCTCCAATTTATCGAAATTATACAAATTGAAATGAATTCTTTGGAGTTTTTACTAGATATATTAGTTGTGAAGATTTGAATTTTAACTGTTCTTTTCGCTGTTTGAAATGTTGTTTTGCTAGAGTCGGAATCGTTCATCGGAGTAAATTATGGCCAAGTTGCCGACAACCTCCCGTCGCCGTCGGCGACTGCAAAGTTGTTGCAATCAACGGCAATTGAGAAGGTCCGATTGTACGGAACCGACCCGGTAATCATCAAGGCGTTAGCAAACACCGGAATCGGAATTATGATCGGAGCATCCAACGGAGACATCCCCGGACTGGCATCCGACCCGAATTTCGCTAAAAACTGGATTAACAGTAACGTAATTCCGTTCTATCCCGCGAGCAAAATTATACTAATCAACGTTGGGAATGAGGTGATGATGTCCGGTGACCGGAATTTGATGTCCCAGTTGTTGCCTGCGATGCAGAATCTGCAAAATGCACTTAATTCGGCCAATTTTGGCGGGATTAAGGTTTCAACGGTCCATTCCATGTCTTTATTGAGACAGTCGGAACCTCCGTCCTCCGGGAGCTTTGATCCTAGCAATCTGGATTTGTTGAAGGGGTTGTTGGGGTTTAATAGTGCAACCGGTTCCCCTTTCGCCATTAATCCCTATCCGTACTTCGCGTATCATAGTGATCCGAGGCCGGAAACTCTGGCCTTCTGTTTGTTCCAGCCCAACTCAGGACGCGTTGATTCAGGCACCAAGATCAAGTATACTAACATGTTCGATGCTCAGGTAAAGCATATAGAGTCGCAGCATACTGCAGTTCAATGGCATTTGGGTACTTTCCTATGCTTACTTATGTGTAGAAGATGTCAATAAGACATTGAAAGGTGTACATTTGACTTAAACTAGTTTTTCAAGGGTTGAGGACCAGGGGGTTATGATATTATCTTTACCTTTCATGCATTTGATGAAAATATTAGCATCCATTGTGTCTTCGCATCGCGTCTGTCGTGCATGAGGGTGTGTGTACAATTTAATCATGTAAAAAGTTGTGTTAATTGATTATTTTATAATCAGAAACAAATACTTTAAATAGAGACAAAAGTTTGAAATGATGATAGAGATGGGAATCTCTGAAGATTTTGAACTTTCTTTATGTTTTGATCCATTGTGTGCAGTTGGATGCTGTTAGATCTGCATTGAACTCTATCGGATTCGGGGGTGTCGAAATTGTAGTTGCCGAGACTGGTTGGCCATACAAGGGAGACAGCAATGAAGTTGGACCGAGTATGGAGAATGCTAAGGCTTACACTGGCAATTTGGTTGCACACTTAAGGTCTATGGTCGGAACTCCATTGATGCCGGGGAAATCAGTGGATACCTACCTTTTTGCACTATATGACGAAGACTTGAAGCCTGGACCAAGTTCTGAGAGGTCATTTGGGATTTTTAGACCTGATTTAACCATGGCCTATGATGCTGGACTGTCAAAGACTAGTCAGGTTAGTGCATTCTAAATAGGTTTGCTTGCGATTCAATGGCTAAGTTATATCATTTATGAATAACTTAAACTTGACGTTATCCACTTGAATAATCACTGTTTTGAGGGTTAAACATTTGTCCTTGTCAAGGGGCCTTAAGGCTAATCATATCAAAAAGTGAGAACCATTTGTTTTGGATATATTGCAAGCTGTTCTCAATCAATTGGAGCGTGTAAAACTGATGTGACATGAATTTCACATATTTGTAACGTAGAAAAAGAATTTATTGCCAATGGTGATAACTTTTTGGATAATAAATTTAAGAATACTAGAGACTGTTCAAATATGCATTAGTACATTTTAGTTTATCTCCTTTCTTGACAATGAGGTCCTGTCTGGCTCCTCACGGGTAGATACTGTGATGGCGACTAGTACCCATCTATGTCTGAATTTAGACAGAATCCTAAAACCTTGAGGTTGAGTTTACCCCCTTGAGAATGTGTTGGTTCTGAAAAGGAGAATCGGGAAAAGAAATGCTTTCCCTTTTCCCTCTATTCTTGTGCATGTCAGCAATTCGTTTTCTCCTCTTTTCCTTATTTGTGTTTGGTGTTTTTATCTCTGAGTATTATGACTAAAACGGGTTACTTTTCATCAAAGACTCCTTCGACACCAAAAACACCAGTGAACCCGGCACCAAAGGCAGATAAGGGCACCTGGTGTGTGCCAAAAGCTGGTGTATCAGATGCCCAGTTACAAGCCAATTTGGATTATGTTTGTGGACGAGGCAGTGATTGCAGTGCAATTCAGCCTGGAGGAGCTTGTTTTGAACCAAACACGGTGGTTTCGCATGCAACTTATGCTATGAATCTCCTGTATCAAACAGAAGGCAGGAATCCATGGAATTGTGATTTCTCGCATACTGCGACTCTCACATCGACCAATCCCAGTAAGTTTTTCCTCAATTTAAGCTAATTGTCTGTTTTTATAATTACATGGAATGCACGTTGTAGTTAGTCTGTGATGATCACAGTATTTATATCTTCAAATTGCTTTTGGCTACTCCGCCAAGACCACAACTCTCTACAGATCATGATTATGAATACAAGTGTCGTTCGTACAAGGTTTATTTTGAGTATTCCTTCATTATCTCATACAAGATCACCACCAATAAACATCGACATTATAACCATGTACATAGTCTATATTATTGTCAATTTTCTATAGTTCCACTTCTAATTGATTTCTCCAAAAAAAAATTTGTAGGTTACAATAAGTGCATGTACCCCGGTGGAAGCACCTAAAGCGGACGAATAAATTCAGTTAGGACTTAATTCGAATAACTTTGTAGCATTGAAGGAAATTCGTTGTTCGATTTTCTTTAGCAAGTGGATTTTAGTATATTATGTGCGAGAGGAAGAGTTCATTCAATAGAGAATATGATACAAGTAGTAATGTATGGAAAATGAATCCTGTCATTTCCACTCCTTGCTTTATGTAAAGGGATTATGCTTCCACAGGGCATCATGTACTTTGTATTGCTTCTTAAGTGTTCATAAAGTTATTTGAAAGCCTGTCTAGAAATTTGATGTAAAATTTAGCGAGAATTCAAGAACATGAACAAAGTGTGTTGCATTTTGCCGAAGGGATACCAAAATTGTATTCTAAGTGAGCACCTATCCAGGCCGACCCTGAAATTTAGGGGGCCTTAGGCGAAAATTGAAATAGGACTCTTAATAAATTAGGATATTTTAAAATATATATTTTTGACAAATTTATAAGCTAAAAAAGGGCACATTTTTCTTCTTCTTCACTCAATGAAAAAATAGTTAAAATTTGTCTTAAGTTGTGGAGCCTAATTTGTTGCGTTACGCCGACCTAATAGGGTGTCTTAGTATTTCATTATAATTAGGAAACATTCATTGGGTTGTTATACAGGATTAATCTCTTCTTTTATTTATTTTTTGCCCTTTTATTTATTGTTCAACTCCTAACAATTTGAAAAATCGTTTTAAATCAAAATAAAAATTTCTATGCATACAGATTTAAAGGGAAAATTGCACTATCTACAATTTAAATACTATGTTAAGGTAGATAATGTAGGTTAGATTTGGATTTTTTTTTTCCTATTTAGGCTTCACATGTAAGTGGCTGATTTTTTATTTTTTTTTTTAAAAAGAGGCCCAAATTTTTGGGCCCTAAATGGTTGGCAGCCTAGGGCCAGGGCTGGCCATGCACCTGAACACGCGACACTCATTGTATAATTTGTGTGCATGCAAACGATCTAGTATATATAGAAAGAAATCTATAGGAAATGACAATTGTAAGCATTGCACACGAACTTTTTGGTACGTTACTTCTATTTCGTGGCTTGGAAGAAAAGTTCGATTATATTATTATTTGTATTTGTTTGAAAATGATTTCTTTAAAAGGTGAATCAAACAACTTGATATGACTTTTTGTTATGTTGATATCTAATTGGAAAAAAAGAAGTAAAAATATTTAAAAGTCTCTTTTTTTTACGAGTTTCAAATTTTGATTTACTATCAAATTAGTGCATGAGAAAATCATTTACAACTTGTTCAATGCTTCTCAAATGTTATACAAACTTTAGATGCTCTTATCAAATGTTGGTTTGCAAATGTCTTATTGTGATATCAGAACATGTTTAATTCTTTATAATGAAAAGACAAGACATGTTTAAGAGTATGTTTGGTAAATGTTTTTGTAGATTATAAGTAGTGATTCATACGAAATATATAGATAAAAAGTGGGTAAAAGTTGTGGGTTTTATGAAGTGTAAGAATAAAAATAATGTTTGACCAGTTTATAAGTCCTTATAAGCACGAATAAACATACGTTAAAAATATTTGCCGATCACATTGTCTAATTATATTTAATTTTTATATCAATATACTAGGATAGGAGATAACGTCAAACTCCCGTTCAAGCTTAGGAAAGTAGGCCTAAAAATCAATGTTGTAAAAAGCGTAAAGCGTGGCTAGGCATGGATGATGAATTTCAAGTTTTTTGAGCCTAGACAAAAGCGAGATAAGGGCAAGGCGAGGGCATAGCGTGAGGACTAGGGCGCTATTGACCACTAACCACTTGCTTGCCAGCCACTTGGTTCCCGTTCGCCTACCCCGTCACAGTCCATTAGTAGGTAGGGTGGTAAATTTAGAAGGCTTTTCTTCATACGTGTCTTCGACAACCTTGCAGTGTGTGGCTAGGCGTGAACTAGGCAAAATTTAGACGGACTTTTAAAATAGTATTAAAAACTCTCATCTAGCTTGAATGGATTTAAAAAAAAAAGTTATCATTAGTTTACAAAACATGTCCTTGGTCTAGTGCTATTCTACACATGGCAACATTTTCTCCATTTCCACTACTGTAACAAGAAGTTTAGGCCTTTTCTTTTTGGTATTTTTAATCTATTTTTCGTTTTGTGTTTTTTAAAATAGTCAAAACGTGTTCTCTTTGCCATTTTTGAAAATTCATTTTTGAAAACACTCAATAAATTACAAAGAAAATAGAAAACGACATTTTAGTTATTTTCGCATTTCCTTTACAAAACTTGAGCGTTTTTCAAAACGGTCAAAATGCGCGTTTGGCTGTGGAGGTCCCCGTTTCGAGTCATTCATCTAGCGTTTCTTTTTCTTTTTTTTTTTTTTATTTTACGTTGGGCAAAATAATAATGATTTAACCAATTTCCACGTTTTATTTACAAACATGCGACTCCTGTCCAAATTGGCAAGGCTTGCGATTTTCCTTTGGTTGGTTAGTACTTAGTGGTTCAATTTCCAGTTTTAATTAATAATTATTTTTAATTTCAAATTTTTTATTGTTTTTAAATATTTTTAATTTCAACAATAATTATTTTTAAATATTTTTAATTCCAACAATAAATGTTTTCAATTTCAAAAATAATTGTTTTTAAATATTTTTAATGAATAAATATTTTTAATTCCAAATAATTCCAAATTTTTAATTATTTTTAATTCCAAAGATAATTGTTTTTAAATGTTTTTAATGAATAATTATTTTTATTTTCAAATAATTTCAAGTTTTTTATTGTTTTTAATTCTAACAATAATTATTTTTAATTGTTTTAATTCTAAGTAAGTCCAAATTTCTAAAAAAATTCAAGAAAACGCGTTTTCGAATTTTCTGTTTTCAGAAACAATTTTCGAAAATTTCAAAAAGAACGCATTTTCAAATATCTTAAAACACAAAATGAATTCAAAACACAAAACACAAAATGAATTCAAAACACAAAACACAAACGCAAAGAGAATACTACCTTAGATTTTGTCTTAATTCATGTCATAAGATATGACAAAGTTTTATGTTGACTGTCAATCTATTGTAATATTTTTAGTTTACTCGACTTGTAATCAATTATGAAAAATGCAAGTAAAATCTTAATATGAACCTAGTGTAACCTTGTTCTTTTACCTAATTTATGATTCCCTACGAAAATCACTCTAGGAGTTACATAAGGATAAGGTCTCTTCGATTTGGAAGAATTACAAAAAAACGTATGAAGCATACGACGTCGCAAGAAAGGGGCCTGAATTTCAGTTAAGAATTGAGAGTGAGGACAACGGACTTCACTACTTTTGAGGCATTGTTCGTTACTCATCGCCTCCAAAACATCCAAACAAGAGATCAAAACACAAAAACATAAATCTGAAACAAGTACAAGTAAATAAATAAAAAAATCGAAGAACAAAAGAAGAAATGGCAGCAAGAGAAAGGGACAGAGATCTAGAGCTTCTGTTACCAGTGGCAAACACCACAGAAATCAAACCGCTGGCACCTCCGCCTCCTCCGGTGGTTGCTCCACCTCGTCGTGCGTCCGGCAAAGAGGTCGCACTTCTATTAAAAATAAGAAATATAATTGTTTGTTGAGGAAAAGATTTAGCATATGTTATATTTATATGGTTAAATATGATCCTTTTTGTATGTGAGGGTTTACGAGTCCATTGGTGATCTCTTGATACACAGAATAATCTACTAGAATTGCTTGTATGTGAGGTTTCAAAAGTTGAATTTGAGGCCTGAATCAACAGAAGAAGAAGATTGTTATCTTGAATTATTTGTTAGGATTGATCTTTTGTAAACCCTGTTTGCAAATGCTGAAAATTTCACCATAAAGTCCATTTGCACTCTAATAATGGTTCTACACATTTTCTCCCTGCATGTTAATTTGAGTATGAAAGAGTTGAATTGATTTTGTTCCCCATTTCATTGAAAGAGATACTTAACTGAATGGTGCAATCAAGCCTTTTGTTTTGCTTCACTGTAGGCGTTATCCAAAGTAATTCGCAGCTGGACTTCGAAAAAGTTTATGTCGGGATGGTAATCTTCCCCAGACTCAACTTCCTATTCTTTAAATTAATGCAACTTCTTCTTTTCTTCTCCTACCTCCTGCATATGTTCATACTTATACAGATTAATGCATTATAGAATTAAAATATTCAAGGCACGGCCCTGGTTGATGCATAATTTTTCTAGTGATAGAAAGGGCATTAGTTCTCATATTCTAGCATGACAGATGAGTCGAAGTATTGACTGAGAATTTAGTTTTTCTGATGAACTAAAATTTGGGGATTTTTGTTTGCAGTGTCATTCTGTTTCCAATAGCTGTTACATTCTACATCACTTGGAGTTTTATTCATGTTATGGATTTCTTCTCTCCAATTTATAATCTTCTAGGAATCAATGTTTTCGGTAAGTAGATTCTTTAAATTCTGCTGCCAAATTAGATTTGAAACTACTGAAAGATTATGTACTCTGCGTTTGAAAGCCTTAAAACTACTATTGAGGATAAAAGTACTCTAATCGATTGGTCAATCTGCAGGTCTTGGATTCATCACTTCTATTATCTTCATCTTCTTAGTTGGCATTTTCACGTCGTTTTGGTTAGGAGCCTCCTTACTTAGTCTAGGGGAATGGTTAATTAAGAAAATGCCACTAGTAAGCTACATATATTCTGCCTCCAAGCAGATAAGTGCAGCAATATCACCTGGTAAGCATCTATCCTCTCATTCACAATCTTTACCCACGGCCATTCTTTTACACTTAATGTTGATGACATGAATATAGACGAAAGCTCAAGTGCCTTCAAGGAAGTTGCCATCGTAAGACATCCACGCATTGGGGAATACACATTTGGCTTCATCACTTCAACAGTTGTTCTTCAGAAGACTTCGGGAGAAGAGGAACTCTGCTGCATCTATATACCGACTAACCACCTCTATCTTGGGGATATACTTCTCATGAACTCAAAGGATGTAATGAGGCCTAATTTGTCTGTTCGAGAAGGAATTGGTATGAGTTTTACTTTCTGCAAATAATGCTGACGGCATCTTTTTCACGTATTATGGTTGTTAAGGATCAAAAGTTAATTTGAATAATTCAGTAGATCTGACAATGGACTAAACACAGAATGGCTTTTCACATTGTTGTGCAGAAATTGTCATCTCCGGGGGCACATCAGTACCTAAAATAATAGCTGTGTTGGACTCACAATCCATCTCAACAGCAAGAACTAACAACTTTGATACATGGTACTAGATTGAATGTGGCAATGTATTTCACTTATTATTGCTAAATGAGCTGAAATCACAATTCTTGCAGGTCCAATAACCTAGATTCAGCCCCCTAACAACAGCAGCAGAAGTTCTCAAAGTTGTATCATGTAACTGTGGAAATTGAGGCCGTCGAGTTCCGAAAAGAGAGAATCGAAATCAAAATTTTGAAAAGAACATCTAGGAATAGAGGATTAAAGCTTTCGTGCAGAATGGAGATTTTTGCACGCGTTTTTGTAGAGTTCCGGTATCAGATGTTGTGCATCTCTTTGTATGTTTCAAGGAATAAGAATGAGGTGATAAAAGCAAGAAACATCAAGAGAAAAACTACCAAGGGAGGATTTTTGCTATTTAGTTCTTGTATTTGAAGGGATTGAATTTGATTTATGAACATTGGGGGTGTGTGAATGAACCAGATCCATCAATCATTTGGTGAATGATGTTGACACCTTTGTTTACATTATTGATCTCTTACAGGATATGTTAACTAAATTTATGCTAATAGATCATCTTAATTATCACTGATGGACAGGTAAAGAAGAGAGATTTAAAAACACTAAAATATTTACTATAAATGTAGAGAAAAATAGTGAAACAATAAGGTTGCAGAGATTCATTACGTAACATTTGAACGGACAAAAGAATCGCACCATCTATCAATTCAAGCGCGGAGGGATAAAGTGTTAACGATGTCCCTTGGTGAAACGTATAAATATTTAAAACGATTGAACACAGACAAGCAATTCCGTTGTCGTCCAGCGGTTAGGATATCTGGCTTTCACCCAGGGGACCCGGGTTCGATTCCCGGCAACGGAACTTTTATTTTTATTCTTTATTGAGTAAATTGCACTATTCGTCCCTAACCTTTGAAAAAAGTAGCATACCCATCCCAACCTTTTTTTGGTCCGGTTTTACCCCCAATTTTTGAAAAATTCGCAGAGTTAGTCCTCTTCACAATTTCTATCTATTTCAGCCATTAAGTCAAGTCGTGTGAGTTGCACATACTTTTTAACGAAGGGCAACATAGTCCAACCACTAATGCTTATATTTTACTAAACAACAATTTAAAAAATATATAAATACTTAGGAGGAAAAAAAAAGAAAAAGAAGCTATCTTTTATCATCACCCACCATTCATTGCACTTCCTCCTAGCAAATTCTTAAATGATCGTTTTGTAGAATTTGAGTAAATAGAAAACTCGTACCCTTTGCCCACACAACACAATGATGAACACTTAATTTTTACTCCATGTTTCAAATTGAATAAAATAATTGTTTAGATGTGGATGATTTTAGCTCATAAACATTTTGAATTTCTACTAAGAAAGGTCGACTTCTATACGCATTATCATTTCCACCAACACTCAGCCAACATATTTGCGATCAGACATAGTAGGATTATTTTGTTCAGATCTTGTTTTTGCAAAAATTAGATTATGCGAAAACCATATTTTAATAACCATTAAAAATAAATAAATCCACCAGATTATTTCTCTGTGCCTGCCACTTTCTTCTCCCTTCTCCCTTTAGCCAACAGACTCTCCCTCTTGTCTTTCATCTCTCAAAACCAAATATGCATGTATTGAGAGGATTTCTCCCCCCTAGTTTTGCATTAGGGAAGAGGAGGGGGTTGTGGTGGATGGCAGATCACCTTTTGCTTTTTCTTTTATCTTTTTTTTTTCTCCAATTTTTAATTCTTTTTCAATAGTTATTTAATAAAATATAGCATTTTCGTTATTAAATGTAAAGTTTAAGTGAATTGACAATTTTAGTCTTTATTGAAAAGTCGTGTGCAAGTCACATGACTGATTTAACAGAAAAATTTGACAAAACCGTCAAGAGGACTAACTCTGCTAACCTCTCAAAAGTTGGAGACAAGAAAAGATTGGGGATAGGTTTGCTACTTTTCTCAAAGGTTAGGGACAATAGTGCAATTTAGTTATAATTTTTTTATCTTTTAGATTTTCTTAAATCTACGACGCCGTTTGGCAATACCTTTACTGACAATGAAAAGAATCACCGCCCAAAAAGTGGCGAAATGCATGAATATGCGCATCGCATACGACATATGCCCACCCTAACACGTGTGACCTTTCCTTTTTTCCTTTATACTATTCTTTTCCGGCACCAGTTATTTTGCTCGTCCTCCCTCAATCTACGGCTACACTACAAACTTGTATTAGCTTTTTGAATTTATAATTTCAGTTGTGAAATTGCGTTGAAATCCTTGTAGATGGCGTCATCTTCTCTAATCTATGAAACCGGGCTATGGAAGGATTTGAGGGTAGATTCAAATTTTCACCTCTTGGCATTTTGAAATTTGTTTTAGTTGTGTGTATTAAGTGTGGCGGACTTTGCATTTCCAGGCACATGTTGAGGACATTAAGAAGACCCATTTGCGTGAATTGATGAGTGACACCGAACGATGCAAGTCTATGATGGTGTATGATATTTGGAAGTTTTAATTTAAGATTGGGCTCTGTAATTACCTGTGTTAATTTTTTCTTTATTACTAATGCATGCAGCGAATTTGATGGGATTTTGTTGGACTACTCAAGGCAAATTGCCAATCTTGACACCGTGAATAAGCTCTACAATTTAGCAGAGGTGGGCAAGAGTTGAAGTTGAACCATTACTTTTTGGGGGGAATATAGAATGTGAAATCTGATTAATTTTACCGGTGTGGTGATGCAGGCAGCACATCTCAAAGAAAAGATTAACCGGATGTTCAATGGAGAGCGTGTAAGTCAATGTTTTATTGTGCTGAATTTTATCACATACAGTTCAAACCAAATGTTCGTTAAGTAGGTTATATCTTATATATATATATGTGTGTGTGTGTGTGTGTGTGTGTGTGTGTGTGTGCGCGCTTCTGAGTAGCATGAAGATTTTGTGTTGTAAAACATTGACTGTGTAGATCACTGGTGTCAGGTGAGTGATTGTTCATGTCATCCACCAAAAATTAGAATATTTTACACATCAATTAATGGCTTCTAAACATGTTGACAAAATTAAAAAGAAAGTTTAAGGCTTTATTTGGCAAATATCCTTTCCCACAAGATCTATCATTTGGTTATTCTAATTGGCCAACTTTTAGTTACTCTATTACTCTGGCATTTGTCATCTAACCCTTACTCCTTTGGTTCTGTGGCTTCTTCAGATAAATAGTACAGAAAATAGGCCTGTCCTTCACATAGCACTCCGTGCCCCACGGGATTCAGTTATAAATAGTGATGGGAAGAATGTGGTCCCAGATGTTTGGCAAGTCCTAGATAAGATCCAAGATTTTTCTGAGAGGGTTCGCAGTGGTGCCTGGGTAATTCTGTCATCAAATGCTATCTTTATCAGTTTCGGCTGTTTTAAATAATCTTTATATTAAATTGTCTGAAAAAAAATGTTAGGTCGGAGCCACTGGAAAAGTGTTGAAAGATGTTATTGCTATTGGAATTGGTGGCAGTTTCTTAGGACCTCTGTTTGTGCATACGGCACTTCAAACAGGTTGATATGATGCAATTGCAGCATTTTTTAATTCTATAACATTTTACCTTTTCCCATTTCTATTATCATTTATCATGTCTACAAATAATTACAAGACTCATTTATCTTAAATTTGGTGGCATGCAGATCCAGAAGCTATTGAATTTGCACGAGGTCGTCAACTGCGTTTGTAAGTGTAACTATATTGCCTGTTGATTTAGTGTTTCATTTTCTTTCTATAGCATCACTGGCCTAAATTGGTTTGTTTATTAACTAACTTAAATTTGATTTAGGAAAGTCCTGCCACTGATGCTGTAGTTAGCAGAATTTGAATTGGGACATTGCTCAAGCTAGTATAGAATTCCCAAAACAATCACTTTCTCTAAAGAGCATTTGACATGTGGCTCTTTTTTGTTGTTTTGAGCTGTAAATCTGGACTAACAATTTATCATGTCAGGGATATGAAAGCCTGTTAAATGAAAAATCTTAATTTCTATAAACCATATTCTTAGGTACTCGTATACACAGTGAATTATGGAAGCTCTAGCAATGGTTATCATCATTGTTGATCTTTGTGCATTGTGAAGGGGGTTCTAGTTCTTTTCTGCCTTCTGATAGTAGCTCTCTCATTTTTTCCTATTCTCTCTCCTTTGTGTTGGGTGGGTAGGGATTCAAATTTAACTTTAGATAAATCATCCATGTTGGAAAGGTACTCGTGAAAAGGACTTGGTCTTTCTCTGTCTGTTTGGATAGCTCGCTGTAGATTACCATTTAAAGTCTTCGGATTTATGATTCAAGATCTAATAAAGTTCTTTATAGATGGGATGCATTGCATCTGAAACTGATGATTACATTTTTTGGAGATATTACGGGTGTTGAAGCATTAATGGGCCACATGAACTTTTCCATGCACTAAAGTATGCAACTACAAGGATTTACTACTATTTAGCTGATTCTGCTCTTTTTTTTCCTATTCTTTTTTAAGCCTTGCAAATGTCGATCCAATTGATGTTGCAAGAAATATTGCAGGCTTGAATCCTGAAACCACACTAGGTATCTCAGTTTTTCTATATTTTGTATTTGCTATGTCAGGGCTTTATGGACAAAATTTGTTGAACTCTTGGAATTTTAAAACTATTTGTTCCCTTTTGTCATAATCTATTGCAGTTGTGGTCGTTTCGAAAACTTTCACGACAGCTGAGACCATGTTAAATGCTAGGACGCTGAGGGAATGGATATCAGCTGCCTTGGGGTGAGTGCGTAATTAGAATAATCTCCATTTGATGTGTTTTTTTATGAAATTACTATTCCAAGCCTAACAGGTATATCGTATGTCCTGCCCACAACTGGAAACTGTATTCTGCATGCATTTGAAATAAACTTTGTTTTATTGTCGAATATTTACTTGTTACTATGACTTGGAATTTCATCGCTGCTAAAATATCACATTAAAATTTTAATTTGACCATTTTATAGTACTTTCAATATTCAATCTATGCTATGTAACTTTTGTTACGATGAACATTGAGATAATTATAGTATTATTAATGTGAAAATATATTTTTTAGGAACTTCATGTCCTTATTTTGCCAAATGCTGTTTTTATGTTATGTCATTTGATGTCTACTGTTACCTTTCCTGTGCTATCTAGCATCTCACACAGGACACTACTCTGTCTACGAGTTTTGAGCTTCATTATTTATAAGATAGTAGACTACATTAGCATGAAATTCTTTCAGGCTTTTAATTCTCCCTAGATTTTTTGCTATAAATAAGATCTTTGGATTTATCAATTCAGTTTTCAATGAAATTGACCATATAGTGGCCCTTAAAATTTATATTTGAAGTAGAGAAGATTCTGCAAGGTGGCAAAAAATGACCACGTTCCATGTCTGAAAATCTTACAACATAGTTATTCTTTTGGCTGAAAGAAGTGCATTGAACTTTGGGACATATCCGAAACTTTTTCAATGAGGTGGGTAGCGGCGAGATGATTATCGGATTTCTTAGAATGTACGGATACATGCTCATGTTTCATGGAAATAATGAACTTACTGTTTAATCGTAAGAGTTTCTCTGCTATATAACTTGATATAACTATTTGCTACTTGCTAGGATAGTTTCAAATTTGGGATCCTTCTAAAATCTGATCCTCTCAGATACTATCTACATTTATCTATCTATTCATTTATACATCTCACTCTCGACACAATGCTAGGCCTCAAGCGGTGGCAAAGCATATGGTTGCTGTCAGTACTAATCTCACGGTGCGGTTATTATCTTCTCTTTTCACTTCTCTTCTCTCTTTTCATTGTTTAAATAATTTCTTGTGTCAATCTAACTTTTACGAAGTCTGCCGTATATGTATTTGTTTATATTAAATTCGAAGTGCTTTTCGGAATGATTGTGCTGCTCTTTTTGTGTTCAGGAATGCATAGTTTCTTTAACCTTAGCTCAATATTAATAGCATAGTTTAAAAACTCAAGTTAACTTGGTTGGATAAATAAAAAAATTGGCAACTCAAAGAGAAACTCATGCGTGGACTGAGTAAAGTGGGAAGCGGTTCCATCACAGATCAACTGCTAGGTTTTTCAAATGTTTATCCCCATAATCAATTGTAAGGTCATGAAGTTACCAAATATTTTCAAATATCATCTGGAAAAAGGGATTGTCGAGGTGTACAGTAGGGAAAGCGGTAAAGGATGAGAGTGGGGTTTTGGTTGGAACCAGCTCGGCTACTTGACGTCTCGCCGTTTCATCAAATGAGTAATCGCAAGCTTTTAAAACTGCGAGATGAACCCAAATCGTTGTTTGTGCAATTAACAGTTAGAGATCAATAGGCAATGTTGAATCGCGGGTCAGGGTTTGAGATTAGATTTAGTGGTTCCGCTGGTGGACCTATTCAGATGGTCACTTTAGAGGCCACGGGAGAGTGAAAACTCAAATTATTTTTCCTTTTCTTTGGCTTCGGCCTTCAAAAGGGCAAGAAGATAATAGATTAACTTGTTTTGTAATTATCTTTCATTTTCTATCTCTTCTTTATTTTTCTTTTTATTTTTTATTTTTTAATTTAGTTATCTCTCTCTCTATTTGAATTATTAGTTTACTATGCACGTGTAAATTAAGCACGATGCGAAATCGACGTTCAACAAGTTATGGCATCATTTTCATTTTCATATTTATTACTAGGTTATACATTTGATTTCAGGTGTTAAGTGTGTGTTTGATAGGGCTTTTTTAAAGTCTAAAAGTGCTTTTTGGATGGCAAAAGTGATTTTTATTAAAATTTTGGATGTTTGGTTAAAGTCAATAAGTAAAACACAGGGCTTTTTTAAAGTCCAAAAGTGCTTTTTGGATGGCAAAAGTGATTTTTATTAAAATTTTGGATGTTTGGTTAAAGTCAATAAGTGTTTATTGACCATAAAAATAGCTTTTTTAAGTTGTTTTAGAGAAGTTCAAATTTAGAGTTTTTCTAAAAAGCTTTAAATTTAGTTTTTACAGGTAGTTGAATTTATATTTAATTCAACTTTAAAATTTTCAAATGTAATCTAATGTTTCTTCACTTCAAATGAAAAAAAAAAAATCTAAATCCTATTATTACCAATTAATTTTGGCAGGGTTTACGATATATTTTAATCATAATTTTTGTCATTACTTATTATTTTATTTGTTATTAGCGTTACTTCATTTATCAAATATATGTCATATATATTGGTGTGTGCTGTGAGATTCGATTGTAAACTCTATTATGATAATGGATTGAGGCGGTGAATAGATTTTGGAGATGATCAATGGAGAGAGATGATTGATTGAGAGAGATGGATTGATGAGGTGAGTAGATTTTGGAGATGATTGAATCAGGGAGATAGATTGAAGCGGTAAGTAGATAGATTGAAGCGGTAAGCAAATTTTGGAGGAGATGACGTAGCGACACACGGACGTTTAAGTATTTTTTTTCCTTCCTGTAGCGGAAAAAACTCCCTACGGTCATGATTAAAGATATCACACATTTTGTGTATAGTTTAACAAATAAATTATACATAATATGATATATTATTAAAATAATCGTGCCATGATAATTTATATAAATATTAATTTTAATAAATTTAATAGTATATTAAAATAAATATTATCTATGAAAGAGAATTGTGAAATAAATAGGAAATAATTAATGTTTAGTCAAATAAATAAGTAGTTTATATAAAAAAAATTTTATAATTATGGTATCGAATAAAGCACTTTTCGGATTGATAACCAAATAGTCAACAATTTTTTAGAAAGAAGTACACACACACAACTGATATGGTAGATTAAATAAATTTGAATTTCTTTTTACCTAATAAGTGTACCGCCTCTTAAATTCATCAACTTATTTATCATCTCCTTTTTTAATGCAGCTTGTAGAGAAGTTTGGCATTGATCCAAATAATGCTTTTGCTTTCTGGGACTGGGTGGGAGGCCGCTATAGTGGTAAGTAGCTTTGGTTTTTTGGGTAAATTTTGCTCTAAAGTGATGCCTAATTGGTCTCTGAATCGCTGTTCGCAGTTTGCAGCGCTGTTGGAGTACTGCCTCTTTCTCTGCAATATGGGTTTTCGGTTGTGGAGAAGTACAGTAGCATGCTTTTTCTTTGTTTTAATCACTCATTTACCCAGAATTTTATGGATTCAATGAACAAAACTATTTGACTTGACATGCTAGATATTCTAGTGCATTTGTGCATAAAGTCAAATTTCGTATGACGTGATTCTTTGTTTAGAAACTCTTAATTTTCCAGGGGATAACAGTAAGTCCAAGATAAATAAAACAGTACTTTTTCGTTTACCATGAGATTAATGGTCTTGTAATTCATCATTGCGTGACATTAAGTTTAAGATGAATTTCATGGTCGGTCTATAGGTCACAACAAGGCTAATGATTTGTGTAAGTTACACAGTATATTTTTGCTTGATGAAGATAACTCTACTAATATTAGGAAATTCTGTTTATGTGAGCTTACAACAATAACAAACCAAGCCTTATTCACAATAATATAGGAGCTTAGCATTTAAAAGGAAAAATGTTTTCTGGGCTTAGTATTAAAACAAAGTTGTGCGAGCTCAGTACATAGAGCTATTTACTTGGATGCTTTTTGATTGTTATTTTCCTTTAGCAATGTTCAGTAATGCACAGTTACATTTTTTATTGCCCTTGTTGATTTTGTGTATTTTGTTTTCATTTATTTGGGTCAATAGCTACTGACATGTTTCATTTATTTCCCCTTTGCATGAAGGTTTCTAAAGGGAGCTTCAAGTATTGATCAACACTTCTACTCGTCACCTTTTGAAAAGAATTTACCAGTATGTTCCCTTCTCAGAATACCTTTCGTCTTACTGCATTACTGCACTACTTATTGGATATGCAATTCAATAGCCTTCTATTAGGGATCTAGTCATGTAACATCTAAGCTATGGTCTGAGATCCCAGCTGAGAAGCATTATCTATATCTTTTTGGTCTCCATATATGGCCAAAACACATACCTGTTTTCTTTTTTCTTCCTTTATTTTTTGTATTTTTAGTTTGTTTTATAATCTTGTGGACCTTGTCAATCCTGGATTTCATGTTTCTGTTTTCATCTACGAAACGGTTTACCTCTTAGTCTGCCCTGGATTTTTGTTATTAACTCATTTTAATAATGGCTTGCATAAAATTATTCCCTCAGGTGCTATTAGGTTTGTTGAGTGTTTGGAACGTATCATTCCTTGGATATCCTGCAAGAGTAAGTTAAAAATATGGTGAAGTCTGTTTGAATTTCCCCCTTTTGAGGCTCCTCGTGAAATTTTTACTGGCTGAGCCGTAACAATGAGCCATTACTTAATTTCAGGCTATTTTACCTTATTCTCAAGCACTGGAGAAACTTGCACCCCATATTCAGCAGGCATGTTTACCACAAGCATTCTTTTATTTTATTTTTAATAATGTTGCTTGCACATCTTTCTGGATGCTTTTTTGGTAGGATGCTTATGCCATCCTAATATTATTTGATTCAGGTTAGTATGGAGAGTAATGGAAAGGGGGTATCAATCGATGGCGTGCCTCTTCCCTATGAGACAGGTGAAATTGATTTTGGCGAACCAGGAACAAATGGCCAACACAGCTTTTACCAATTAATTCACCAGGTAAATGATATTTAATTACAGGAGCCATTTATGCATGCAGTAACTTCAGCTTAAGCAGAAAGGGGAAGTTTCCTGCACCATGCTTTTTTATGTCATTATATATTGTTTCGCTTAATTCCACCTGGCAAATAAAGGAAGTTGGAAAGTACTAGGGTGAGATATGCTGTTTAATGCTTACGTAAACTTCTTGCCCATTGTGTAGTCAAGTCATTCATGTGTTTTCTGACCCTCTTTCTGCCCGGAACTACATGCCAAAATTTGGGAACCATCTCCTTCTGCATGTGCTTGTTTTCTTTGGCCATTGTGCCTGTTGAAGTTAAGTAGAGTTCACTGACTGAGGCTATGAAAATTTTAGTGTCTTAGGCTGGATAAGTGTACATAATTTGTAAATGTAACTAATAACTTTTCTGAAATATACTGCATGGGGAGAGAGCACCAAATTCTGAATATCAGAAGTGTCCTAGAAGTACTATAGGAGTATCTGATCTTAATGTGCTCTAATATGAACGAAAACTACTCCCAAGTTCGCTAAGAAGAATCTTCAGCCTCCCATTCATCATAACTCGGATCATTCTCTGTCAGTGCAGCCTTTCGTCCTATGATACAACTCTTTTTCTTCCAACCAGCAATATGCATCTCAAGAATTTTAGACCATATATGGTAATTAGCCCCATCCAATTTAATATGAATTGGAGATGAAGTTTTATGAACAGTCACTGGAGAGTCAATTTTTGTCGTCGGACTGACAACTAGGGTTTGAACCACAAAACTGCAGTAAGGCAACAAATAAATTCTCTGACGGTCCACAAACAGTCGTTAAGCCAAAAACAGTCCACAAAAAAGTTTAAACCAAACTGCCCTTAACTACAGTAAGCGTGCCTTCGTCCTTGTTCTTTTTTTTTCCAAGAAAATAAATAGATGAATGAAACCTGAGGAGTCCACGCTGTCCAGCAACTTCCCGACCAGAAGCAGCAGCAAAAAGAGGTTGCCGGTGGTCGTTGGAGCTGCAGGAGTGCTTGAAATTCTTTGATGAGGGCTCTAGCCACTTCGCGACCAGAGGGAGCAGCGAAAAAATGGTTCACCGGTGGTCGACGGAGGTCTAAGTCGTCTGGCAGTCGTGGCTAAGGTTTTGGGTTTTTTTTTTTCCTTCTTCGTCTTCTATATGGCTCTAATACCAAATTGATAATTGGTTTAAGTAATTGGTTTATTTCTTTATTAAGCTTTAGTGGATATTTATACTTAGTATCTAAGAAGGGAAAACTGCACAATTATTTCCATAATACCTCTAGGCAAATTAGGAACGCTAATACAACTATAATTCTAATTTTTAAGTAATTAAATCCTGATTGAAAATCCAACTTTTGTATTTAATATTTAATAATGCACGAGTATAATGATGTCTCTCATGCACTTATGTCGCTCTTGTAAAACCTCACGTCCCTTGATATTATTACCTTTCTGATAAATTTTTGAACATGTAACTTGTCATATATTATGGGTATATGCTTTTGCTGGTGTTAAATAGTTATGCAAATTCCAAGCTTAACTTCTAACATCTGAGCAAATGCACTTTGACTATCTACAAATGAATCAGGCTACTTAGGATACGTAAGATGACTAGAAATGTTCAAGAGATTCTATTTATTGGTCTCGTTACAGATATTTCATAAATCGGGGTGCCTACACTTGTTAGTTATTACAGAATCTTGTGAAGCTATTATTGCCATGCATCATTTTAAAATGAATCATGAAGTTTTCATCTGCTGATACCTTGCCTATCTGCTGGACTTTCAGGGCCGTGTCATACCTTGTGATTTTATTGGCGTGGTTAAGAGTCAGCAACCTGTTTGCCTGAAAGGTACTAATTTCTTTTCGTGTATCTCCTTGCTCTTGGCACAAAACTTATGTTTACAACATGAAGATAATTGACGGTTGGTAACATTTAGGCAACTTGCTTTTACAGGTGAAATGGTTAGTAACCATGATGAACTAATGTCAAACTTCTTTGCACAGCCAGATGCCCTCGCTTATGGGAAGGTAGGAATTTTTTTGGGTGGTATTTATCGAATCCCTTCTCTGGGTTATATCTATTCAAGTTTCAACTTTGCCATAGTTCTCGATGATGCCACACTTCTGAAGTTATGTTGTCTGTTTTTCTTTTGCATATTCATATATCTTAGTTGCTTGCTTCTGCATCTTCATGTTATTGTAGCTTCTCAGTATCATTACGCTAATTGTGCTTCATTTTCTTCCAGACCGCAGAACAGCTGCTAAAAGAAAATGTTCCTCATCCCCTTATTCCACACAAGGTGGTTTCGTTGCAGTTTTTATTAGGCTGTAGCTTTTTGCCACAGATTGATGTTTAGACTCACAATCGAACTCGCTGTTGCAGACTTTCTCTGGAAATCGACCTTCTCTCAGCCTTCTACTTCCTTCGTTGAATGCTTACAACATTGGACAGGTTTGTTATTTTGTTTGTTCTTCTGCAAATTACACTGGTTGTTTCAAGTATTTCAGTGTGTTCTATAGGTTTTAATATTGTGAAACTAATACGTAAATGGTTGCACATTTCAAACTGTCTTTTAAATCCTGTAATGATAAAAGTCCGAACTAATATAATATCCTCGACATCTTATGTGTTTTCTTCTCAAGAAATTCTCAGATTTCTTGTTAGTTTTATTTATTGTATTTTGGGTATTCCACTTATGTCTTGGTATTACACTGCAATAATAATGTAATCTTTGTGAAAGATGAATGTCTGTGGATCAGTGGACGTGCCTAATCTTCAAAATGTCTGTTCTGTTTTCAGTTACTGGCAATTTATGAACACAGAATTGCTGTAGAGGGCTTTGTATGGGGTATCAATTCTTTTGATCAATGGGGAGTGGAATTGGGGAAGGTATATCTAACAGAATTAATTTTTCTGTTTCTTTTATTTTTCAATATTTCTGCAATATGTGTTATATACTTATATCTGAATAGTTTTCTATTCCTTTTTGGATCTCTAAATATAAATATATTGCAGTCACTGGCTACTCAAGTTAGAAAGCAGCTTCATGCATCTCGTAAGAAAGGTGAACCAGTTGAAGGCTTCAATTTCAGCACTACAACAATGTTAAAAAGATACATAGAGGTACGGAAGAAAGCCTCTTTCAATGGACTTGCTTTTATAAATCCTTATAGACAATGAGATATACCCCATTTATTAATCCGGAAAATATAACTGGCAATTGTTATATTACTCGGAAAGAGGAGAAAAGTGGGTTGTGGCATAATTACGTAGTTTAAAATGTAGAATCTGAAAGGTTTATTCAGAAAATATTAGGGATGGCAAAAATACCATACCCGCCCCGCCCCGCCAATTTTATATTTTTTTTTGAAAAATCATAAAGTAGAGTAGAAATTATAATTTTCACTAAAAATAGACTAAAGAAAAATCGAACCCAGTTTGAAACTTATAAACTAACAATCTTAACTACTACACCACAACTCCAATTTTATAATTTTTTTTGGTTTGTTTGGTACAAATATTTAAAAACTTTGTATTTCTTTTTTTTTTAAATTATTTTTTCAGTTTAACCAAAAAAAAAAAAAAAAATTAACCGGGGCGGTTGGCGGGTCAAAGGGCCACCCTGCTCTGCGAATTCGCGGGACGCAGGGGCAGGGTGGGGCGGGGCAGACCTGCCCCATTGCCATCCCTAGAAAATATGTGTCATGCAATTACATTTCTAAAGTTTTTAAGTAATATCATCTAAAAGATGGTTGACAAAACATGTGAAGTTGAAAAAGAAGGATGGATAAAAGTTAATAACTTTTTCCTTATGTAGTATATACCATTCTAAGTCATGTGGTGGAAGATATAGGAAAGGTTGATGAGCGTGCTTAATCAATGTAATGATTTATTACCCATTTAAAAGGTCGATTGGAAAAAAGCAGAGATAAATGAATGATTTGTGACTAAATATATTTTTATTCTCTAATTTTGAAAAACCGGGGTAGGATTTTTAGAAGCCTTTACTATTGCATAATGTAGAAGCTCTCTTATCATGACAAAGGGTGACCTAAACGTTTCATTAAGTTTCGTCAACTATTACAGAGATGATATTTGTTCCATTTCAAAGTTTATAGCATTTCTTACACATCTTGGCAGGAAAGTGCTGATGATGTCCCCAAGGAAGATTGCACTATTCTACCAAAGATGTAATTTTGATCAACTCACAAGTTGGATGAACTCATGGTCAGCGCTCACTCTGTCGCGAATGTACCCGTGTTTGTAGTCTCTTTGCAGAATTACCTCACATCCAGACGACTTTTTCTCATTTCTTATGCTTTCGTCCCTTATGAGTTCATCTTAACATTTGTCCATTTCCGCAATAATTAACGTACTCAAAACAGAAACTAACAGTGGATCTGTAAAATGTGGATTTCCTGAGAAATAAAGATCTGGGTGCATAAAAGCAATTCCATGTGTAGTTGGAATGCTAGTGGAGGTTTTGCTCCATCTGAAGTTTATCATCTTAAATATTGATTTGTTCTTTATGTTATTACAATTAGCGATAGATCCTGGCATGTAACATCAGCCTAAAACCATGAACGAAGCTGTGAGCCTGTGACTTGTCAGATGTTGGGCATATATGATGATTATGTGAAAATTACTTTTCTTTTTTCTATGGGAAAATTTCTCTCTTCAACAAGCACTATTAAATGCAACATTTTATATGTTATGAGTGTAAAAAATTGAAGTCAAAGTCAACAATTAATTTTAACTACACATTCCATAGGACCTACAATCTTTTCTAACTTTTCAATTATACATTCCATCAATTTTTACAAAAAATCTGATTTTAATTAAAATCAAACACTCTAACAATGGCATCTTCATATATTGGACTTCACAGTATTAGACACGATTAAAAGGTGGGAGACATTTGTCAATTATTCTACTCAATAATATTTGGTCCAATGTACCAAACACGCTCTAAAGGGTTTTCGTGTTCGGTGATGAGTTTAATTCATGAGTTTTGGTGGGAGAGAAGAAGTCACGCCGACTTCAAGAAATTATGAAGTTGCTTATTATGAAGTTGCTTCTCTTGCTGATATTTGGTGAAAAGATTAACATGCTATTTTCGAGTTTTTCGAGTTGAATAAGATAGAAAAGTTGTGTCTTGCACGACAATGGTTACTTAGTGCATGTTTGACAATTTTAAAATTACTTTTAAAGTGTTTATAAGTTGTGGATCTTATGAAATGTGTAGATAATAAGTTAGTAGTTAGTTGTCGATTATACAAATTTTGTGGTTTTAAGCTTATGAAATATAACACTTAAACGAAATGTTAAATTGGTTGTCTAACCAACTTGCTATTTATTATTGATTGAACCCCCTACTCCTCTCTCTTTCGTTGCCATTATTGTTATTTATGTGACAACTTGCTATTAATTATTGATCTCATAAGTCAAAATAAAAAACACGACTTATAAGGATTCAAAATCAGATCAAAATAGAAATTTTGAGACCACATTTTTATGAATCTAGTTCCCTTTGGTGGGATCTTCTCAATATTTAGCAAAAATCCACGACACTTGCTCTTCACCGAAAGCTGAGATTCAAATTCTTTGTACTGAGTTAGCATTGTAAGTCTTATTTTGTATCCTCCATAAGTAAGGTGACATGTTCCTATTTGTGTATTAATTTTTCATATCAATACACCAAAGTAAGAGATAATGTCAAACGTGTTGTCTAAAGTCTCACTGTCAAAGTACCAATCAAGTATTTTACATTATTATTCACCTAATTACAACGCGAGTTTCCTACAAAGTGCTCCATCGTAATGATAGCATGAAGTATCTGGATCAATAGAAACTCGAGAAATAATCAAAGAAGAATCCAAAATTACGAGATAAAATGTAAATTTAAAAATCTTTTGAGGAACTTAGATGGACATAGTGTTAAAAATTTAAAAACTCAATTTTAATTTTATTGAGGGACCCACCGAGTGATTAATTGACCTAATAATTTGGCGTGATTAAAATTGGAAATTTAATGAGGGATATATTTAATCTAGACTTTCAAAAACTTTAATGGATATTTTGAAATGACAGATTTTTATGGATTTTATTATTTTTTTTATTTTTTTTAAATTTATAGATTTTAATAAACTTCTCTAGACTTTTATAAATTTTCATTTTGAATGACTTTCTTAGACTTTCACATATTTTTATTAAGTTTTATATACTTTTATTTTTTTTGTTAAAAATTTTGAATATAAAAATATAATGCCCCATATTTAACATTAAAAAGAAAGAAGAAGAATCTTCTTCTTCAAAAATAAAAAATAAAAAATAAAATAGTAATTAATGATAGCTCTAAGGGTCATAGAAGAAAAAAAAGAAAGTGAAAAATATTAATCTTCTTCTTCATAAATAAAAAATAAATTAGTAATAAATGATGGTTCTAGGGTCATAGAAAGAAAAAGAAGAAAGAGAAAAAAATGGCTAGGCAAATGCTGAAAAGAGAAAAAAAAATATATATCAAATTGAAGAGAAAAAAAATATTAATCCTTTTTTTCATAAAAATTAAAAATTGGTAATTAGTTACGGCTCTAGGATTTATAGAAAAAAAAAAGGAAGATCTGAGGAAAGAAATAAAATAACATAATGAATTATGAAAGACGTTTTTATTTTTGAAAGTCTTCAAAAATCTTGGGAGTGAATGACAGATAAATTTTGATGTTTTTTATTTATACTTTATGCAAAAGAATTTTATAAAAAGCCATTAAAAGTCGTTGAATACCTCTTTGTAGGACTTTAAAAAATTTAGAATAAATATCACATGACTTTTAAAGACTATTGAATGTCCAAACACTTTTATAAATTTTAAAAAATCTTAATTGAATACATCTAAAGTTTTAAACTCATTCAAAGTCTAGATTAAATAAACTCCTTCATATCCCATGATTTATGTAGAAACAGTGTCATTATATGTGCAAGATTGTTAGTGTATATATATATTTGCTTTCCTCGTAGGTTTCATCTTCCGTTTTCTACATGGAAAGAAAGGGAATTCTCATAATCCCTTTATATTGTTGAGGGCCTTGAGGCTAAGCAATAGAATCATAGTTTTTCGCAACAACAATTCCTCAACATGTTTTCTTCAAGAATCTTCAACGTAACTAGTAACTGTCATTCTCAAGAAGATGTATACTATGACATTACTAAAAAAGGCGAAGAAGCAATTATACATGACGACTCCATTCAAATCAATATTGAGTTTTCTGGCAAATTTAAATTTCGCATGATCGATCTTGTACAAGTTGAACCGTCTGTGACAGAATTTGAACTGCCCGAAATTTCAAAATCTGTTCGCTTCGAGCTCAAGCAGTTCTTGTGCTACGACAACACTCGGACGACCATCAATCTAGCTATGAGGACTTGGCCTATTGTATATGAGAATCTTGACACTTTGATTGAGAAAGTATATTCTGATGCAAGTGCAATATTGGCTAAATCAATGTCCCCAGGTAACAATCTTTTGCTCATGCATGTCAATGTACAGGTAGTTCATCATCGCATTTATGAAACGGATATATATCAAGGGGTGTTGCAACAATCAATAGAAGAAAGCAATGATTGTAGTATGGTTCCGGCTAGTGATTCATCGATCAAATCCCTCAAAAGGACAAGAATTGATGATGAGAATAATTGTGCTAAAAGTTGTATGGTATGTCTAGATGAGTTTTCTAAAGGGTCCAAAACCATATGCATGCCGTGTTTTCATTCGTTTCATGGCAAGTGCATCAAACAGTGGTTGAGGACGAGCCACTTTTGTCCAATTTGCCGTTTTGAGATGCCAACTAGCTAGATAGATTTTTGTATCATTAGCTTAATCATTAGCTTAGAGGACCATGTAAATTTTGGTTTTGATAATGCGAATTCTGATTTTATTTTCTTTTTTCTTTTTTGCAATTTTGCTGCCTGTTGAAACAGTCTCCACTAATTTTCAATTTTTTTCATCTCTTATAACACTCTCTTTCGTTTTATTTTTACAGTTGTTAGTTTCTACTCTTTCTAATAGTTTCGTGTTGGATGTATTGATTTTTGGCTGTCGAAAAGGCTTACTTCTCGGATTTGTAGAACGCCACTTCAAGTTAAGGAGAGTCACCATGCTTGAAGTAGCGGCTTCTAGCTTTCTTACTACAATTTGTTGTGACGAGTGAAAACAAAACTGTAACAAGGTTATAAACATCTCGAGACATAGTTTAATTTAGTTGGCTTTTCTTTCTTTTCTTATGAGAATTGTGCGGTCGTTGTATTTTATTGTGTCAACATTAAAAAAAGAGTACTTAAATGCCACCCCCACCAACTAAGATGTGGATCGTTGCCTTTTACATTCAAATTTTTTTCACAAACATAAAGGGCGAGTCCAGAATCACATTGGAAAGAAAATATCACACTTTTCATGAGGCTAAAAGTGCCAACCAAGTGTTGGACAGTATTATTCACCCAATTATGACACCAGTTTCCTACAAAATCTTCAATCATAATGACAACACAAACTATCTTGATCAATTAAAACTCGAGAAATTTTTCAAAGAAGAATCCAAATCATGATCCATATGCTGCTGGATTATTGGTGAATTTCCCTGATTTCAGGCGTCGCATTGAGCTCGATGACCATCTGTGCTATCCTATCACCAACCTTCACTTCAAAATCTACATTGGAATGGTTATACAAGATCACAAAAACGGGATTCTTGTCAGCATCCAGCACACCTCCTCCCACATCAATAGAATGCTCCCATGCTAATCCTGATCGCCCCGCTACAAAACAGTACAAAGCAAATTTTTATCTCAAGCTTAAGAAGGAAAAAAAAAGGATAAAAGTTAGAAGAGTGTATACCTATGCGGCCATAAGCTCCTTGAGGTATGTCTATGATTATATCAGTAGGAACTTTTGCTTTCCCCCGGGCTGGCACATTGACGTCTATTGCACTACATGTAAACATAAGATCCATACTTAGAGAAACTATGTACCAGTTTTCCAGTTTGAAGCATACAAGAAACACTCTATGTACCTGAAAAGATCATAGCCTGCAGCGTAAGGAAACATTCGTTTAGGCAAAGTGGCTTTATCCGATAGCCTTCTTACATACAGAAATGGAATGTGGTCCTTGAGGGTGGCTTCCACCTCAGAAAGGTCAATTGGGTGGCACATCTATGGCTTCTGATGCGGAGGTTCTTCAAGACGGAGTTAATTGGTGTGTGTAGAATTCAGAATGCAAGTAAAATGAACGTGTTGATCACTTTATAAATCTGTATATCGAGTCACTCGTGGATTTCACCATTTGTTAACGATATTATTCACCTAATGCACCTTAAGCCATGGACTTCACAACCCTTGTATACAAGTATCACTTTATAAACAACTAGCTATCTGCATCTTGGACCACTTTGGGGAATTTAGTCATTTCTTAACAATATTATTCATCTACCGTACCTTAATCCATGGTCTTTATTATTATTTTCTTATGCAATATATTAAAAAAAATGTTAGTCATTATTTAATCTTAGTCAATCAACTAATCTTATCCAATTGATGTACCTGCAGACAACTTGTTTTTTCTCTTCTTGGAACCAACCTAATAAAGTCCAGACACAATAAAATAAATTGACTTGAAGAAACATTACCAATTACATTCACCCTGTTGCTCTGTGATAGCTTCAATAAGTGCTTGTTTGGTTAATCTACAAGTACATAAGCAAGTTTCAAACTAAACAATTCTTTTATCAATCAAAGTTAGATAAAAGTCACTTTGGCTCATGTGTTCGGAACCAAAAAGTATACTTTTTTAAGCTTAGCCAAACAAGCTCTAAGAGCTTATAAGTGCTTGTTACTTTCGTGCTTGGTTGATAAAACTTGGTTGATAAAACTTTTTATAGATTATAAGCATTGGGCCATATAAAAATGATATTTGACTTATTTATAAGTGCTAATAAGTACTACCAAACATGCCTGAATGGAACAGTCGAAATAACAAAACAAAGTTCATGTGGCCAATACATCTACAATGTGATCGGCAAGAAGACAGAACACAGAACAATACCCCTAAAACAGTCCAGATTCAAATTTCATCATAGTACTAATGATAGTAACAACATACAATGCTCCGAGATATACCACTCTAATTGCAGAAAATTAAACACCGGTAGATCCGAAACCGCCAGAGCCTCGAATGGTTGAATCAAGATCATCAACCTCCGTGACTTCAGGAGTCGCGATTTTCTCAATAATAAGTTGTGCAATTCTGTCACCAATCTTCACTTCAAAATCCACTTCGGAATGGTTAAACAAAATGACCCCAACTGGACCCCTGTAGTCTGCATCTATCACCCCCGCTCCTACATCAATGGAATGCTTCCATGCCAGCCCTGATCGAGGCGCTATTTAATAAAAATGGAAAAATTCATCAGTACATATTAAGGGATTTAACGTGAATCGTGCATAGATGCAAATAAGTTGAAAATACAGTAGAAAATTACCAATACGAGCATAAGTTCCTTCTGGTATGGCAATGCTAAGATCTGTGGGAATCAAGGCCTTGCCTCTGGCTGGCACTTTAGTCTCAGATGCACTGCATAATACAAACCCATCAGAAATCAGAACTCTCTTGAACAAACAAGAACAGTGTAGAAAAACTTATGGGTTACGGATAATTTAGTATTTACCTGGACAAATCATAGCCTGCGGAAAGAGGTGAGGCCCTCGAGGGCAAAATAGCTTTTTCTGAGAGCTTTTTGACGCGTAAAAAGGAAGTGATTTCATGGGGTGCTTCAGAATAGCCGTTTTGATGTAGTTTTGGGATTTTGGGGTTTGGTTCTTTGATTTCAGGGCTATGATTTTCCACTGTTTGAGCCATTTCTAGGGCAGAATAACAGATTTTTTGATATTGGCTCCGTGAGTAATTGCTAATGGGTAAGGGCTTAAACGAATGAGGAGAAAATAGAGGGAAAATCCCACGGAAAGCGAGGTTGGGAGAAATGGCGCCAAGAATCCCCGCCATTTTTTTGGGGTTCTTGTGCTAAGCAAGTTTCATAGATTTTACTTTTTATTTTATTTTTCTTTCTGAACTGTTAAAGAACTATATGTATTTTATTTATTTATTTATTTATTTTTTGGCTATAGCTCCTGGCTTTGAGTCCAATTCACGAAACAAAATTAGGGTTATCAATATGTCTAGTTTCCACGCCAAATCAACCCAAATCATCTAATCTAACTATAATATAAGAGACAAAGTGAGATTTTTTATTGTTCACCATATGGTCTCAAAAGGACCAATACGGCACCGTTTTCATTTACCTTCCAGGAAGCCTAAAACGACGTCGTATTCACGTGTGGGTTGTTTCATTTTGTGCCAATTTTTTCACACGAACTTCCTCTCCGGCTCTCTTCTTCTCCAATTCTCTGAAATTGTCATCACCTTTGGTTGGACATTTGCACTTTTCCGCCGCTGAGATTTGGGTTCCTGTGGACCAACGTTGCAACTGCGACTCGTCGTTGCGTCTACGGGTTTTGTTGCCTGTGGTCTGTTGTGTTGGAGCAAAATACCACCATTTGCACTCCAATCGGTCCGACATATGCCTTGCTCGTTGGCTTCTTCAATTTTTTTGTTTCCCCAAGCTGAAATTCATTCTGAGATTATATTATTTCCCTTCTTTTGGTTATATATTTATTCTTGTTCTTTTTCTTGTGGAAATAAATACTTTTGTTTGCACTTCAGGCAATCAGTGCTCAGCCGTGTTGTTGAGATTCTTCAGAAAATTTATTCTTTCAGTTGAAACTTGTATTGACAGCAGGTAATTTTTCTTCTCCGTTCTGCCATTGTTGCTTCTTCCAGTCCAAAATTGTTGTTTTCTTATTTCGGTGATTGGGTGTTCTTTGTGGAGTTTTCCGGTTGATTTATGTTTATATGGCCATTGTATTCCACTACTTTGCTCAATTTCTCAATTCACGTTTATGAAATTTATTCAACTTGTGTTTTTCGAGAAATTTTGATGTTTATGCTCTTCTAATAATATTTTGGGTTCGTAATAAATTTTCTTGTTGTTAAATACATTAAATGAAAATAATGCCCATTGTAGGTTTTTTAATTTACCTCTTTACTCTGATTTGATGCAGTGATTGAGGGATTTTGACTTTGTGATGTTAAATAATTTATTAAAGTTAAACAACGAAAACGGGGGATTAAAAGAATGCTTTTTATGTTGTACGAAGAGGGAACACCATTAGGGTGTACAAGAGCCTAAGCGATCTTTTTCTCATCACTTTCTAAGTCCAATTATTGCTTTAAATTTATCAGTGTTTTCTTTTGTGGGAAGTTTCTTGCTAAAGAGTAAAGAGGCTGAAGGCTGATCAAATAAGGATAGATCTCTCATATTGATTATTTTATTGAATATTCATTGAAGGGTTTAAAATTCTTCTCTTTTTACTCAATCTTATTGGAATCCACCTTCCAAATTTGAGCAGGTAGTGATTTTTAGGGTTCTTATTCTTTATTCAATCACAGGTATTGATTTCTTGGGACCTTTTATCTTGAAATTGAGGTTAGATTTTGGGTTTAAGTTCTTCTGAAGTGTATAAAGATTGGGAATTTTGTCTTGCAACGACACAAAAAAATGTCCTCTTTAGCAATATCAAAATCCCTGCAAAATGGGTTTCCTCAAGAATCAAATTCTAATATAGTTACAATTGATGTGGGTGGTCAGCTTTTCCAGTTAGGTTAGGTGAAAACAGAGATTATAGTGTTGTGGGCGATTTCAGCGAAGAAGACGACATTCCTGTCCAACAACAGTAAACTCACCTACTCATATGGCATATTATGATTACAAATATTGGCCAGTCTTTTGTTTTGACGAGCAATGCTTTGGCGTTGTCCTCCTCTTCATCTACGCCAAAGCATAACAATGCATATAGATTTTGGAAACTCTTCCATGTGATAACAGTGACATGAGATTGTGTTTGTTTTGTAAGCAATAATTGTGTTGCGTTGTTAAGTGTTTTTGATTAGTCATTTCAATCTAATATGTATCTTCAAAGTACCTAGTTTTTGTGGGCTGAATGGATATGGTATAAGATTATTTTACATGAAAACTTTGTGTTCAATTGGCTCGTACATTATGTTCTCATGCACTTGAAGTTCATAGTTGTGTCCTCCAAATATTCATTTCACCAGCTAACACCCAGCCATCCAACTAACCAATAGTGCACGTATAAACAGGAGGTTATAATATCAATATTTTTGTCCATTTCTCTTATTCTCTGATTAACATATACTACTAGATTACAAGAACCAAGAACTGGTGAGTTGTAGAATTGTTTGCACTTAAAAATTTATCACACAATTGCCAAAGAAAATAAATTAATCTCTCCATGACCACAGATAAAGGCTATAGTTAATTTTATAAGTTTTATAATAGTACAAATGGATAATAATTGTAGAATTAGGAAACTCAGCATATGAGTTCTATTAATAGGCCTGGGCGTATTGTTGGCTGGTCCGAGTATTTCAATATCCATAACCAATCATCATATTCTATAAACAGATAGATATTTTGAGTTTTGAATTTAGATATTTCGAATTAATAGTTTCGATTTCAAATTAAAGTATCCACGTGTCCGATCCAAGCAACACGCACCAACTCAAACTCCTTTGCTGCTTGCCTTTTGCTACTGCTTCTACAATTATATTCTCGAACACCGGACATGAACCTCTGATTATGGTATGGTCCTGAATGTTTGATTCCAATTACAATACTCAATCACTAAGTATTCAATTATTCACCAAATGGGCTACTTGGTGGTCTTCAAAAATTCAAAAAACATTTCAGACAAATAATATATAGATCTGTAATTTTATTAAAGTGATTATTTCACCATATACCATACAATATAAAATAATCTAAAAAATAATATTTAACCTTTTTTATTCTAAAAATACTGTTTTTCATTTTTTAACAATTGTTGTTATGTTTGTTAATAACAAATAACACATTTATTGTAATCAAAATAACAATTGTAACAAATGTAACAATTTTTTTTTTAAAAATTTGAAAATATTATTTTTATAATAAAAAATATGACATTACTTTCAAACATATTTTATTTAATCTGGTTATTTGTGAAAGAACCCCCAATTTTTTCACCCCACAATTGAATAATACATGTTGGGTCATTTGCTAAATCCACTTTCTTTTGGGCCTTATGGTTTCAATAGTTGCAAATGGGTCACCTTCGTCATTGCAGGATAGCCCTAACATTTTTTAATGCTGTTGTGTACTACCTCTTCAAACACCATGCATGTATTACCAACAAAAAAGAACTATGACCGATCAACAGAATCAAATCAAATGCAGTAAAATACCATACTATTTGACAATGTACAGTTCAATAGAAGCACGTGCCAGATCTTCTCTTCACCTAACTGCACTCTTGTGTACTGGTTTATCGCTTACTTAACTCAAAGTTCTTGCTTTATCAGGCGGCCATACCCTTCCGCCTTTAGTTTTATCACGCATCTTGTATTTCGATTTAATTTATAGCCATAGATACAACACATCAAACTGAAATCATGCTCTCTCATGTCTTGTCATGACCACTCCTGCAATTTTCCACAGTTCCAATGGATTATTATGCAAATACACATGTATTGCGCACACACACACATATATATATATCTATATATACAAGTTCTCAGGCCTATCAATTAAGCAGTTATTTTCCTGTTGTTCTTAAGCTCAGACATCGTTTCTTCACATTTTTCCCTCCTTTGGATATTTGTAGTTCTGGGTATGTGGTTTTCATATAGTTTTATTTAGTTTAGAGTTATTGATTTGCATAATTTCTTCTACATGATTACTAAATTCAATCTACATTATTCTACATAATTTTTTCTTTTGTTCATACCTCTCCCTTACTGCTATTGTAAGTATCCCTGTAACTCTTTTTACACCTTCCGAAAAAGAAGAAGAAGCATTTTCCACAATTCACATTTAGATAGATTTTTTATTCTGGTACAAAAAATCACTTCCATCATGAAATTAAGTCTACCAGTCATACAATGTGCTTCCTGTTCGTGTGGTATTGTGCAAGCCTCTATAGATAGTTTGCATGTGTGTACATATATGAAATCATTTGCACATATGTTTCAAGATTTTCATATGCTTAAACTATACGTTCTCAGCTTAATAACAAGAGTACTCATTTTGTTAATATGCCAAATCTGTGACTCCAAATTGGTGCAGATATCCTGGTTTTATGGTTCATATGTACAAGTCTATATTAGATATTAGTATTCAACAAGGACAGTGGACATCAAAGGTAATAGTTGCAAAAAAAAAAAAAAGGTTCCAAAAAAATCACACCTGACACGATTGACACATCAAAACTTTGTCTTCATTGATCTCCAGGTACAGGAAATCTATTTCATCTGTTTTCTTTTGTATACAAGTTCATCTTACAATTTATTAAATTGTGATTTCGCTTTTAATGCCTGATAGATACAAAAGATAAGGCAAACTACCAACGTCCATTTTGGTTTATCAAGTGTATTTTACTAATATCCATGCTACTTTCCAACAAAGAAAACAAAGTGCACTGTACAATCTACAATAACGATATAACTGCATTCCAAAATACCTTGCTCTGGTCCAACACATATTTAATATCGAATGCAGCAGTCAAATTAACAAATCCAAGAAACAAAGCCACTCTAGACCCCACCCAATAGACAATAAATGGAAGAACAAAAGTACAGCTTGTCGAAGAAGATAATCGAGCCATACTTTTTTCGACCTACAACCTTGTGCTTTTCTGTGATCTACAACAACACATGGATATGGAGAGTGAAATAGGTACTCTCGTACAGCTATTAAATATACCTATCATATTATTGAGTTTACAGATTTTGCTTAGGCATGTATTCCACACTCTCGACCAGTACTTTTCAAGTAGATCTCTCGATCACCACTTATTCTTCAAGTAAATGTATGGCAATCATTTCAGATATCGTAGCTGTCGTTATAGATGTGCTACCCAAAAAAGTTGTCCAAATCAAGTATCAAAGTGAATCACGCATTCAAGAACTCGTACTTATGAACGAGAAGTCGGTATTTAAGTCTATTACATTAATCACAAATATTGTTATCATGATGTCATTAGAACTCTCATCGTATATTTTGCACGTGTTGCAGATTTGAGACGACAGTTATTACAACATGGGACGAATTTGTTGTCAACCAGTGCACGGCCATCTCTGCCATTCTCACTACTTCTCCAGTTATTTTAGCAACAAATCTGAGAGTATCGTCATTCAATGGTAACATCATTAATGTTGATATACACTATTCTTTGTTAAGTGTGTAATCATATACAACAATTTTAAATTTTCTTACAAAATGTTGTAGGGCTAGGATTATGTACGAAGTCTAACACTTCAATCTACATTAATCATCTGTTCAAGCAATTGACATTCTTGCATTCGTGGTTAGTTCTATCACAGCTGAGATAATAGACCAGACCTACAATACCTATTTCACTTTGTCAAATGAAACATTCATCATTCTGATTTTTTTTTCCAGCATGAACTAATATTTTCCTTCCGCCCTACATTTCGCCTCTTCACGTGCCAAAATATCAGGGTGGACGATAGCATAGAAATTTTTGAAACCATTACATCGAGCAAATCTTATCTCACTTCAAGGTCAAAATCCATAGCTCATCCACCTGCTGAAATAATCGTCCCCATTGAAGATGTACCCCGTCTATTAACTGAGGTACATCATTCACCTTCAACATTTGATTAAATAACTACATTGCTTGGTTTATGCATTTTATGTACTTTGTTTAACGAACTCATACTTGCAGAAAGACCAACTGTTCGTTTGGATGAGGGCAAAGCTTCGCATAATCAATAACTACCAGCCATTCTTGTGTATGTGTTGCAACATTTGCAACAAAATATCAAATGTAGGCTTTGGCAAAGTGTACCAATGCATTTATTGCAAGTACAATCGTGTAAAGGGAACACCAATGTACTGCTGCTTACACTTCTTCTAAAATCATGAATCTGATTTATTCTATCTACATGTTATTTATTAGGTGGCATTATTATAGCAGCTGACTGTATCATTTTTTTCGAAACAAAATATATATGGCAATGGTTCATGTGCAACTGCAAGATTACACCGGCTACATTAATGTAACTATGATAGGCGAGACAGCAGAATTATTCTTACAATGCTCAGGAGAAAAGCTTATGGAAATGCAAAGATCGATGTGTAAAACAAACTATGTTTCTTGCTTTAAACTTCGTGCACTACTTCAGCTTATCAATAGTTTGTTATATATTTTAAATTTTAGGACAATGAAGACCTATTGAATCACATTCGTACTTCAACTACTGAATAACACATTTTGTATGTAAAAGCTATGAACAACAGCAGAAGATGCACAAGTCTGAAGTACGATGTTATCTTCATGCTAAATCGATGTTAGACACAAGCACATGTTCAAATCCAACAGACAAAACATCTAGCAGTGTCATGTTACAAATTAATAATACAGATTGTGCGGGCATTAACAGAAAGGCTGATGAACAAATAGATCTCACTGTCTTGTCTTTGGAAGATTCGAAAACCAGTCAATAGGTAGAAAAACAGATAGGTTATAAAATCAGCAAAGACATTGGGTTTCATGAAGCTACAGATTTCATTCTCTTTCCAACTATTGCCGAAGACAATACTGCACATTGTTAGCATTAGAGCTCAACGTCGTGAACCTTGAAATTGTGTTTTTTGGCCAGAATGATATTGTCAGATTGTCTACTAATATTCTCTTATCTCATTAGTGTGCGACACTAATTATCTTGCTTTAAGAGAGCTACATTGTTTTGCAGTTAGGCTATTGTGTAATCACCCTTTTTTTGACAAAATATAAACCATCTTCTTATCTGTAGATGAAACAATATGGTTATTATTCTGTTGAATGGATGTCTGTTCCATCATTTATGGCTAATGTATTTATGTATTCTAAACTTCTTCATGTATAGTGTGTTAGTATAATCAAATTCATAGTTCGTTGCCAACAAATCTTCCATGAAGTTTCCATTCCGACCTACAGTCCTGGGGTATGTCTATCATGCATTTGTTTTAGCTTAATTCCATTCTTACCTACAGCCCCGGGGTATGCCTATCATGCATTTGCTTTATGGATCTTGCTTTGATCACAATGTTTTTGTTCACAACTTTTGCCACTTGTCTCTTCTAATCTCATTAGTGTGCTATATCGACAAATTCATTTTATGGGAGACGTTGTTTTGTCGTTACGATGTTATGTAGTCGTCTTTTTTTTCAACAAAATATATATTATCTTGTTACATATAAGGAACAAGATATTTCTTATTTTGTTTAACATATTTATCTATGTATAACTCATTTAATGTATTTCAAGTTTTATGTCCATTGCATCTACTGTAATTCCCAAGGCTATTCATGTGCTAGAAGTGATACCAAAATTTGGTAATGTGGATGTACTTTTTAAAGTGTCACTTATATGACAATGTTGCAAATTTAGGTTGTTCACAAAAATTGGGAAATAGAAAAATATATCAGTTCACGTTATAAAATTGGGTTACCTTCAGGCAATTGTGTTTTTCTTTTTGGATATTAAACAACATTTACATGTTTCAAAACCATTGTATCATGGGGTGGAAAGTACTCGTGAAAGTCTCAAAACGCATGATCAACCAAAGCTATTTAATTATGTCTTCCACTAGCATAAGCATATGCAGTTAGATATGAATTAGAAATGTACCTGCTATAATCATGAGGTTAGACGTGTGGTTTTTACATTTCCATACGTTTCCGGCTTAACTTATCTTCGATCTATCACCTAGCAGATAATCTAATGGATATTTGTTTGAGTCCTGCAATTGGGCAGATAGTATCCTATTGAATCTCCGACTCTGTGAAATGCTTTTAGAAGTATGCTTTGTCTACTAAAACTTGGGTGGCCGACGATACATTTAACTCTATATATCAACATTTAATGCGATTACTATCGTATTACATGTTATCTTGTATCATCATATTCATAAAAAAAAAAAAATTGCTTTTAAGTAAAATCGAAAGAATCCATTAGAGTTTTCCTTTTCACCTTTATTCCATAAAAATATAAGTGATTAACAAGTCACTGAGTTACCACATTCTTGGTTTAAAAATGTTGTCACCTTCTTCTCCTCCACAACCCAAAGTGAGTTTGTAATAATCTTTCTTTTAATTCAAAAACTTCAGAAATTGGTATATGTTTGTATCTGATACAGGAGGTTTTATTAGATGATAAATGGGCAGACAATGGAACAGCTCGCAAAGCCAAATGGTAGTACTCAATCTTTCACACTGTCACCGCCATGGTTGGTGCATGCGTTCTCAGCTTAGCTTATGCCATGGCTTACATGGGATGGTAATCTCTCTCTCTCTCTACACACACAGTTATTCATTTATTTTTGTCATTTAACAAACACTTTACGAGCAGTTTAGATTCTGACATGTAGAAATTTTCATAAATGAGTAGAGATAATATTTGAAACTAAATCTTTATTGGCTCTGAAGTTGTAAGGTAGTGCACACTTCATTTATTTCAATTTAATCTTTTAACATGTTGAAATCAAAAGTTTAAATTATAAAAATGGGAACCATTTTTTTTTTTTAGAATTAGTTTTCAACCTGTCAAACTATATTAAATTTTTCAAAGGCTCATAAAACGAGTTCCAACGAGACTTGACGTCTAACTTGTGTATGCTCTAATACCATTTCGAACACCCTCATTTAAGAGCTTAATTTCTAAACTATATTATAAGAGTCATGTGTAAGATTACTATTCATAAGTTTTGGTCCCTCCATGACGAATACGACGCCATTTTGTCCCTTTGTTTGTTTGTTAATGACACGACGTCGTTTATGTTGTAACCGTAAAAAAATGACATCTTCCGGTCTCCAACCCCGGGTGTCTATCTCTTCCATCTATTGTCTTTCCCCGATTTCATTATTTGTTATTCACAAAATTGTAGAAGCTTTCCAGCTGGAGACCTGGTACATGTGTTTTTTGTATCTTCCTCATATGCGTATTTTGGTTATTTTTGTTGGACGCACAATACTTGTGTTTTTGTTCAGTTGTAAATTTTATTGATTTGAGCTGGACGCCTAATCTATGGTGTCGTCCCATTCACCTGCTTATAGAAAGTTTGATATCTTGCGCAAATTTTGGTGCATTTTGGTGGACACGTAGTGCTCGGGTTTTTTTATTGGCACTACAATTTTTCTAATTGTAGTTTTTTGTATAGCGTGTCTTCTTTATATTTTTTTTTATCCTTGGCAGTTACATTTCATTTCCATGGTTAATGCTCTATCTTCCACTAGCAACCATTGTCTTCTGTTTTGGGAAACGTGAATATTTGTTGTAGAATTGAAATCGTTCCCGTTCTCCGGCGCGTGGCCTTATGCCAATCGTCCGACCAAGTCTTTTTTCGTTTCTTTTAGATACTGTCATCTGACTAAGTTTGAAATTTGAAATTTGTCTAGTTGTTCTGTTCTGGAATTTGGTTGGTTTTGCATCCAGTATGTCCAAGTCAATTTGAAATTTGTTTAGTTGTTTTGTTTTAGAATTTGGTTGGTTTTGTATCCAGTATGTCTAAGTAAGTTTGGAATTTGTTCAGTTCTAGAATTTGGTTGATTTTGCATCCAGGTGATAATTTGGGATTCGGTATTTGGTATTTGTATCTAGTGACTTGGATTTGGAATTTGACTCCAAATAATCTAAATTTACAATTTGGTATTTGCATCCATTAATTTGGATTTGGAATCTGATCCAGTAACTTGAAATTTGGTTGGTTTTGTTTCCGGTTAATCTGGACAATCTGTCTCCCCCTTCATATCCTCTTATTCTCTTCTCCTTTTCGTTCTCTTCGTCTTACTGATACTAAGACTGCTGATACTCCTCATGAAACCAATGTTCGTTACTCACCTTCTGATAGTATCTATTTGCCTGATCATAACCTGCACTGCACTATCATTGGAAATCTCGTCTATCTCACCATCACCCGTCCCGATATTGCTTATACTGTTCACATTGTTAGTCGATTTGTCTCTGCTCCAACTACCGTTCACTGGGAAGCTGTTATTCGTATTCTACGCTATTTTCGTGGTACTTACTTTCAGAGTCTCTTATTTATATCGACATATTCTTTGGAGCTCCGTGCATACTCTGATACTGATTGGGCCAGCAACCCAACTTATCGTAAGTCCACTACTGGATTTTTTTCTATTTTTGGGTGACTCACTTATCTATTAGAATAGTAAGAAACACACTGTAGTTTATCGTTCTTCTAATGAAGCAGAATATCGTGCTATGATGTCTACCACTACTGAGATTGTGTGGTTGTGTTGGTTACTTGCTGACATAGGTGTTTCTCTTTCATCTCCAACTCCTATGTATTGTGATAATAAAAGTGCTATTCAGATTTCTCACAACTTTGTATTCCATGAGCGCACGAAGCATATTGAGATTGACTGTTATCTTATTCGCCACCATCTTCAGCATGACACTACTTCTTTACCTTTTGTTTTTTCGTCGCTGCAACTTGCTGATTTTTTCACAAAGTCACATTCGGTCCATCGTTTTCGTTTCTTACTTGACAAACTCTTGCTGCTTATTACTATAGTATCGTGAGTTTGATGAGAGATGTTAGAATATAGAATATATTATGATTATTTACATAATATAGATTATGGTTTTCATTACTATATAAACTCTCTTGTAACTGATTTTTATTATAGTGTCTGCTTAATAAAATTGGTTGTTCTTTCTTTTTTTCCCCTATTCTTCTATGTTCTTTCTTCTTCACACGTGGAATATAGGAATGTATACAATCTAAGTGGAATAAAATGAACCCCGAACAAAAAAAAATAAAAATAAAAATGAATTGTTTATAATAGAAATATCGGATTAGATAGAATTAGTCGATTTTCATTTGGCATAATAATTTATTTAATTTTTCAAAACATGTCTTATAGGTCATTACTGAATTAGAGGTCGAATAAAATAATTCTAGTTGAATATATTTTCTAATTACAAAATATAGAAAGTATAAAGTATAAAAAAATAAATTATAATATCATATAACATGCAAAGCACGTTTAGAAAACTAGTAAACAAGTATATTATAGATTTGTTAAAAAAGTTAGTGAATATATGACATCACGCTGCATTTAATTAAATATAAAGTCGAGGAAAAAAATGTTACAATTTCATTGTTAAAAAATAATATTATGTAACACTATTTATGTTTAGAATCTGTTTACGTAGCAAGGTAAAATAAAAATTTAAGTTCCCTTTTCACTATTTATGTCTCCAAATTTTTAATTATTGTAAAATTTGGGTCCCTTTAAAATTTAGTGGACTCCATCCAAATCTATTGTTACTTCTCCATCCAAAAAGTGTTAAAGAAAAAACTAATTTTAAATTATAATTTAAATTGATCAAAATAGTCAAACATACTTTTAATATATATATTTTGTAAGACTTACAATTTATTTTTTACTTATTATTCATACATTCTATATGATCTACAACTTATAAATATTTAAATATAATTTTGTATAATTTTATCACTGCCAAACATGCACAAAATCACATTATTTCCGATCTCCCAACCCGCTACATAGCTTGCATTCAACTAATCAAGAAGAAAATGGTTAGACTTGACAGTATATTACTACTTCATTACTGACCAGATATATTTTGGTCGGCGATGAATTTTACTAACCACATTTTTTTATAATTGGCGAATATAAGGGTTAATTACACTAATGGTCTCCATTCTTTCAGGTTTGTAACGATTTCATCTCCATTCTTTTTTATAGCAGATATCATCCTCATTCTTCCATTTATACTCACAGATGGTCCCCAAATCACTATTTTTCACTATACTGACAATTTTTTGACAATTTTGCCCATTGACTTAAATAAATTAAAATGATATTAAAAACAAATACAATGAAAACATTGCAATTGGGCACTTTACCTTTTCAAAAGTACAAATAAATCCTAAATTATTTTATTTTATTCAAATAAGTGTTCTTCCCCACCCCACCCCACCCCATCCCACCCTACCCTATCCTACCCTACCCTACCCTACCCTCTTCTTGAATAATCTTTTAAGCAATTAGCAAACTAGAAATTGGTAGCAAAGTAATTACCAAAGATTCGTCATCTTCTTCATTTTGTCATATACATATACTTAGAATTATTGTTCACACACCCATCAATTTTTGTTTATCATTTATTCACATTTATATAGAAATTAAAGCAAATGCAGTGTGATATGCTATGTATAAATACAAATGTGATGAAAATACTTGTTGGGTTATTGTTATTACTATATGTAGTGAGAAAAAATGGAGTGGAGGTTGGGACGGAACGCCGACCCAGTTACCTGGTTTAATTCAGCAACAAAAAATCGTCATTGCCCACGTTATTCTGGGGATGAAACGCCGCCACAGCTGCCGACCCAGTTATCGGAGAGACGTTTTTTACGAGAACGAAGGTTATTCTCAATGATATATCCGGCAAGGCTCGTGAAGGCGAAATCATGGCCGTCATGGGGGCATCTGGTTCGGAAAAATCAACTATGATTGATGCTTTAGCAAATTGCATGGCCAAAGAAAGTTGACAGGTACAGTCTCACTCAATGGCTAGCAGTTGGAATCCCGATGCTCACTGTTGAAGAAACTCTCGTGTTTGCTGCTGAATTCAGACTCTCCATAAGTCTCTCCAAATCCAAAAAAAAATGCAAGTCCAAGCTTTAATCGATCAACCAGGCCTCCGGAATGCTGCGAGTCCTCCAGAATGGCTCCACCCCCATTGTCTTGATTGGAGGGTTATGCAAACAGATAATGGGATGGGATGGGGTGGGGTGGGATGGGATGGGGTGGGGTGGGTGGGTGGGGTGGGGTGGGGTGGCGTAAAATTATTCTTTTTTAGTTGGAGAATAACACTTACTTAAATAAAATAAAATAATTTAGAATTTATTTGTACTTTTAAAAAGGTTAAAGGTCCAATTGCAATGTTTTCATTGTATATTTTTTTTCCATCATTTTAATTTATCTAAGTCAAGGGGCAAAATTGTCCAATAATTGTCAGAATAGTGAAAAATAGTGATTTGGGGACCATCTATGAGTATAAATGGAAGAATGAAGATGATATCTGCTAAAAAAAAGAATGGGGATAAAATCGTTACAAACCTGAAAAAATGGGAACCATTAGTGTAATTAATCCCAAATATAACACCGACTAGATAAACTTTGGTCGGCGATGACTTTTACCAACTAATTTTTTTTTTTAGTCGGCGACGACTTTTACCAACTAAATAAATTTTTAGTCGGCGAATATAACACCTACCAAAATCATATTAGTCGTAGATAATATTTACTGACTAAACTATATTGTAGTCAGTATTGGATTCGCCGACTAGCTTGCCGACCAAAAAAAATCAGTCCACGATAATATTCTCCGACGGATTTTACGCTATGGCCAACTAATTGTTTAGTCGGTAAAGGTCTTCCGTCTTATAATGCTTAGAGAAAATCTTTCATTGGCAAAATTACTAGAAGTGCCATTTTAACATACTAGTTATTATAAACGTGTGTTGCACGTTATTCAAATATTTTTTAAAGTCTTGTGTAAGTGTTATTTTTAAATTTTTATACAATACTAATTGATAGTATTATGTTTTATATATATATATATATACATATATATAAAAAATTATTTTTGATTTTCTTTATAATGCGTAATGTTCTTATAAAATGTGTAAACATTGCATAACCTCTAATAGGAGAAGTGTGGATAAAAATTAGGAATATTTCATAATTACTAATATGTATTACATTGATATTATTTTGTTCTTTTAAATTCACATGCTTAATTACCGAGGCAAATTAACGCCTATGATGTATAGGACAACAAACTGCTTACAATAAAATTAGTTTTTTAAGATATTTTGAAAAAAAAAAAATAGTGTAATGTGTGGTTGAAAAGTTAATAAAAGTTGAGTTATACTAAATATGTGGTTGAAAATAAATTTAAATGAAAAAATAGTTTAACAAATATTCCAAACACACTCTAGCAATTTCAAATTTAGGTTGGGAGTTTGAAAATAGAAACAAATAAATAAAAAATGGGAGAGCTATGTGGGTAAAATAAAATTTGGCTCTACAATTTATTTATTTATTACTTCAAATTACACTATTCTCGTCCAAAGATTATTAAAACCTTCGCCTTAGGAATCATCTTTTTTACGTTTGATATGTCCAATTATAAACACATATAAATGACTATTAAAATTCTAAAATAGATGAATGCATAATTGAATTAAATTTATGTTCTAATAAATATTAGTCAAATGTGTGTTGCACATTAGTTTTTTAAATTTTTAAAATTGCGTAAAAGTTTTATTTTTTAATATTCGATAAATACTATGCATAACATATAAATATATCAAATAATAAGTAACAAACTTTCATATATGGAGTAACATTCAACATGATAGGAAAATGCGATCAATATTTAATTCAAGACCTAAATATTCCTTTTGTTTTTAAATTGTAGAATAGACAATGCTATGCATAGCATTGTCACGTTTACGTTGAGAAATCAAATCATGTTGCTTACATCATTGATGTTTATTTTGATAAAATGTTTATTTTTCGTAATCCTTCAAGAAGAACACCAAATGATAAAAAACATATGACGTTCAAACAACGTGGAAAATGAAACCCTATCCAAACTTGAAAATAACTACAACTACTACTCCGTCTCTATACGTCATCACTGATCCAGCTACCATGCACTTTATGAATCTTTAGCTGCGGGACCTCGTCGTCGAAAATAGATGAATGTGCATCTTCATGAATACACATCTTAGCAGGAACACTATGGTCCTCCGAGACTAGTGACCGTATTACCTAGCTACCTCACATCCTTCTACCACACTAACATTTCGTGAATGTGTTGGTCCACATCATGCGTTGAATCCCACTAATATTCCAAATACTGCCTAATGATATCATATTTATTAGGCACTATCGAACATATCATCGTACAGGTCCTTTTACTATGTAGTATGAATAAAATATAAGAAAAGAAAAAGATAATGGTTTTGATTGTGTGAGATAGAGATTGAGAGACGATAACTGCATTTTATAGTTGGTGATTGAAGTTTGAATTTATGTTTAAAGAAATAGTTATGTTAAATGAGAAGTCAACATAGAATATGAAAAGACTCGTTATCATAAATGAATACGTTGAATTATAAGTCAATATTTACAACTAAATAAATTGAATAGATTAGTAAAACAATTAAACGAATGTATGACTTTTAATATAATAATATTTAAATGTTTACATTAAATAAATAAATTAAAATACGTATTAGAAAACGAAAAGTAAATATGTAAATATGGCAGGGATAGAATCGTCCAGAAAATATTATCACTTTTATTATTATTAAAGTAAATATATTCACACCACATATTTTTATAAGTGCATCACATTTAAATTATATAAAGAGTCCATAACCTTTACTTATTATTGCATTTATGTCTCTAATATTTTTTCATCGCATTCTTATCATTAACCTTCAACTAATTAGCACATATTATCTCTGATAACGGTTCTCATCCAAAAATTTCATTAAAAATAACAAAAAGACTCATTTTTCACTCGTATTTTTAAATAAGCAAAATAAATAAATAAATACAAATTTTTAATTAAATATTTGTCACTCATTTTAAAACACACTAATAGAATTTTTAGAGAAAAATCGCTAGTAGAAACAAGATTTGTTAATTAATAGAATGTTAAATATAATAATTTGATGAAAAAAAAAGTTAAGAATATAAATGTGACAATAAATAAAAATTTATACAACCACCATTATTATTATAGTTTCGGAGAGATGGTAAAGTGATAGATTAGTTGGCTAATATTAATTACAAAAAGAGACTTATAAATTTTTACTTCTATGAAGTTAAAGGTAAATCAAAAGGTTAATTAAAAATGTCCCAACCTTAAGCATTGCTTTATTGAATTTCATGTATTTCTCACATTGAATTCATTCCGTCTAATGTGAAAATGACCTCTATTCATGGAATAAAATTTGCTCATTTAAATTTACTTGAATGTGAGATAAAGTCAAATTTTTATTTTAATATTTACATAAGTCCTTATAAACATTTTTGTTAGAGATTGAACGAATACTAAAAAAGAAAAGAAAAATTAAAATTAAAATTATTATACAATATTAAAGACACCCTTCAATTAACTAACAATAACATAAACATTTAGCGTGTTTAAAAAAATCACACGAATCTCACACGAAATTTGTTTTTTCGTAACAAATTATCACTTCACACTCAAAAACACATTTGTATTTCACATTTTACCTGTATATTTGTATTATCTTTAAAATTTTATTAAATATATTTAAACCATATAATTTTTTCTCATTTATTAAAAGAAATATTGTTATAAATTAATCAATTTGGTTCATTTGCAATAAATGAAGTAAAATAATTTTTTTTGTTCTTATCATAATAAAATATAATAAATATAGAACTGAATAATGCTAAAAAATGAACTTTACTCAAACTAAAATGCAGTTTATTAATCTAAACTAATATTAAGAAAAAAATAACAATAAAAAGATTGTTCCAAATCTAATATACCAATAAGTGTAAATATATAAAAATTATATTTATTTTAGCCTAGATGAAAGATTTATGTGATATTTGAACATACAAAAGATGTCCATTAGATTGTCAATTAGTTAAGGAATTTTTTCTGATATTGTCTCTTCAATTATTTACATTTTAACTCAAGTATAAATGTTAAATATTTAATAATGTGATATAAAAATGTGAATTTTACCACGACTAGTAATCACAACCTATTGTGGGCTTGTGCTAGACCTGATTAACTTTGGGAAAATTTTGGGCCGGTCACTGTTAACGCCATAGTGGGTTGAAAAGTCATATGATATAATCTTAATTCAACTAAAGTCATACTTTATTACTAAAAGACCAATATACCCTCCAATTGTAAAAACTGTCATTTAAACACGTAAAAACCAACAAAATCATTTCAATAGCTGTTTAGAAATTCCTTCATTTACTTTTAACAATTTTCATCTTCTTCTTGTGTTTGATTCTTCTCACCGTAACCTGTAACCGCATACAAACAATTCGAAAGCTGATATTTCAATGGCGAACATATTTTTTTTATTTTTTATTTTTTGTATAAAGTAACCATTTTCGGTTAAAAATAATCATGAAAATATTGAGATATTGTTCCAATTGAAACATATGTAATGCAGTTAATAAATGGAGTTTGGATAAACTGATTCAACTAGTTTTTTATAATGTAGTTGTTGTGAGTTAGAATTTTATATTGGAACATGTAAAATGCTTGATACTGTTTCAATAGAGGTGTTTCAATATATGATACTGTTTCTAATGATAGTGAAATTTGCTGATTTTTTTTCTCTGTTTTTAATGATAGTGAGCAGTTATTCTTTCTTCATCTTGGCATTGCTCTGAAGTATGTATTTGCTTGCTTTTAAGGGACTCAGATATCTTGGAAGAGCTTTAATTTGCAGCAAAAGGATGTACATTAATCCGTGATACTGTTTTAGAGGATTTGTGATACTGTTTTGAAAAAAAAATTAAAGATTGTTAAACCTATGATTCTTGTAATGAACCTTTATGATTCTTGTAGTGATAATGAAGAACTAGGATCTGATCAATCAAGAACTGGGAGTGTTAATGAAAAAGAATCAAGTTCAAAGGATGTTCAACAAGAGAAAGATGAATGGTGGCTTCAATAAAGATATATTTATCTGTGATACTGTTTTAGAGGATTTGTGATACTGTTTTGAACAAAAAAAATTAAAGATTGTCATTTTAAGCTAAAGAGACGATTTCAAACGGGTTAAATCTATCATAGGCAGTGGCAAAGCAACTGGTCTTGACCGTCTCGTCGAGACCATTCCGAAAACATATTATAATAAAATTTCTGAGCACGTGTGCAAATTCTATGTTCATTTTATTGTGATACTATTTATTGTGATACTGTTTTGCATAATACAATATAATAGATTAGAACATGGATTAAAACAATATAAAAATTACTAATGCACATTACCTAAACAAAACAGTATCATAGATTAAAATAGTATCATAGACAAAACTAAGACATTCAAACAGTATCACAAGTTCAAACCTTGGCATAATTAGACAGTATTAAAGAATAAAAGCACGGTATCATAAATAAAACTCATTCCACATAGAATAAAACAGTATCATGGATTAAAATAGTATCAAAATATACTAATGCACATTACCTAAATAAAACAGTATCATAGATTAAAACTAAGACATTCAAACAGTATCATAGGATTAATACATATGCCTACATAGTTTTAGATGACTTCCCTTTAACTTGAGAATGATTGGCAGTTCTTCTTTCTTCATTTTAGCATTGCTCTGAAGTATGTGTTTGCTTTTAAAGGACTAAGATACCTTGGAAGAGCTTTAATTTGCAACAAAAGGATGTACATTTATTCGTGATACTGTTTTAAAGAATTTGTAATACTGTTTTGAAAAAAAAAATTAAAGATTGACATTTTAAGCTAAAGAGACTACTTCAAACGGGTAAAATCCATCATAGGCAGTGGCAAAGCGACTGGTCTTGACCGTCTCGTCGAGACCATTCCGAAAACATATTATAATAAAAATTCTGAGCACGTGTGCAAATTCTATGATCATTTCTATTGTGATACTGTTTTTGTGATACTGTTTTACATAATACAACAGTATCAAACAACACACATGACTATGATATCATGCTTTTATCTTTGATACTGTTTAATTAGTCATATGTTTTGTTTGATACTTTATTATGTAAAACAGTATCATAGATTAAAACATGGATTAAAACAAATATCAATTTATATGAATGCATATTACCTAAACAAAACATTATCATGGATTAAAACTAAGACATTCAAACAGTATCACTTATTCAAACCTTACCATAATTAAACAATATCAAAGATCACATAGAAGTATCACAAGATAAAAACAGTATCATGGATTAAAACGGTATCAAAATATACTAATTACCTAAACAAAACAATATCATAGATTAAAATAGATTAAAACTAAGGCATTCAAACAATATCACAGGTTCAAACATTGCCATAATCAAACAGTATCACAGGATTAAAACACTATCATGGATTAAAACGATATCAAAATATACTAATTATCAAACAAAACAGTATCATGGATTAAAACAGTATCATAGATTAAAACTAAGACATTCAAACAATATCATAGGTTCAAACATTGCCATAATTAAACAGTATCAAAGATCACATATATATATATATTCAAACAGTATCACAGAATTAAAACAATATCATGGATTAAAACATGTTTCAAATGATAGTAAAATATTATGACAAAGTTTCAATCTATTAAACCTTGCCATAATTAAACAGTATCATAGATTAAAACTAAGGCATTAAAACAGTATCATGGATTAAAACTAAGACATTCAAATATTAGATGATGGAACATTCAAGCTCCTATTTACAACAATTCTATGTCCATTTATATTGTGATACTGTTTTATGTGATACTGTTTTGTATAATATAGTATCAAATAAAATACCATGACTAAACATTAGATGATGGAACATTCAATCTCCTATTTACAGCAATTAGATGGTGGAGCATTCAAACTCCTATTTACATAAGATAGTAGAGTATTCAAGCTCATATTTACAGCATTCAAGCTCATATATACAACATTCTATGCTCATTTCTGTTGTGATACTGTTTTGTTTAATACAATATCAAATTGCTATTCTATAATACAGTATCAACAACAGATGTTACCTCATTGTTTATATAACTGGAAAATGCTCATTGTTTACATAAATGCTAAAATACTCAACCTAAATACTCAACCCAGGTTAATCATATTGGTCAGCCTCTCTTGCAGCACGGATAGATCAATGCTAACTGTTAAGACATTAAGAATAGAGTACAACCACAGAAGATGAAGAAATAAAAAAGCATATAAACCAAAGATAAGGATTCAAACACTGTGACCAAAGTCCATAAAACGTTATTTTTTTAGTTTCACAGCTAACAAAATCTTTACAAAAAAAACTGTCTAAAAAGTGATCCAAAATCTTCACCAAGAAAAGTGCCTAAAAAGTGACACTGTGTCTTAGGAGCACTCGCCGGAGGTGGAAGCGGTGGTCGCTGGAGGTCGCCGGAGGTGGAGGCGTGCTGGAGGTGGCCGGAGGTTGTCGCCGGAGGTGGAGGAGATTTGTGGAGTTGAAAGATCGTGTCAATGAAAAATATAGTTAAAAGGGGTGATTTTGGAATTAATATAAAATATTGATGTGAAGTATGACTTAATCACAATTTAAAAAAAAGTTTTGACCTAATTTGAAACAAGTCATGTGGAGATGACTTATTTGTAATTTTCCCATTTTATCTTTTATTTTTCGCTACTTAAAAAATTTAAAAAGGATACTAGATAAAATTCTATGTAAATTACATTTGTGGTAATTATATTTTTATTTTAGTGTGAATCATGTAATTATACTTCAATTTTATTTAATTATGTAACTACACTTCAATATAATTTCAATTAGTTAACTACACTTTAATTTGAATTCAATTAGATAAACATACTTTAATTTAATATCAATTGAATTAACGTCGTCCAATTTCACTTACACGAATCAATATCGTGGTAATCAATGAACGATGATCATCAACATTAATTGTTGATGTGGAATAAGTACAATTTATGTGAAAATAAACGACGACCATTCTACGTATCATTGATTCCTGTCAATCTAAATGATAGAATTTGATAAAATTACCCGATTGAAATAAAAATAAAAATAAAAATAAAGTGTAATTATCTAATTGAACAAAATTTAAGTACACTAATTTAATTAATACTAAAATAAAAATATAATTACTGCAAATTAAATTTACATAAAATCATAGACACAAACGACTCGATCCATTTAGCGTTACCCCTAAATCCAAGTAGAAAGATCAGCCAGCGTTTAATTTCGCAGTAAATTTAGACATGAAGACACTAACCCCCCCCCACCCCGGCCCTCAAAAAAAAAAAAAAAAAAAACAAGTAAGTCTCCAAGTCCATTTTTGCGTAAGCCCGTCAATTAATAGCCATTAACCTTAACATGCGCCTAGCACGTGGCAATTCCAATCCATGGGGCGTGGATGTAAATGAACGATAACCAGGTCGCACGCAAGGTAAATTCGTAACTTCAAATGGAAAATGGAGGTCACATTAAAAAGTAATTATATTAATACCACAATATTTATTTCTTGAACCATGATTTAATTGCACTTAAAATTTTCTGTCTTTTACTCATTGTCGTATTCTCAATTTTTTTGTCGTATTCTTATCCTTAATTTTCTATTAATTAGTATATTTTATTTTTAATAACAATTTTCTGTAAAAAATTTTGCTGAGAGGGCATAATACGATTTATTTACCCATCATATTAAAAGAAAAAAAAAACAAAAGTGCAACAAAATATTTTTTCTTCATTTCAGACACGCAAACACAATATTTTCACATAAACAATCATTAAAAATGAAATATGCGAATTAATTGAAGTTAAAGATAAAAATTCTAAAAAAAAAAAAATAGAAATATAAATGACAATGAATAAAGATTGAAAACTTTAAATGTAATCACTAAAAAGAGGCTTTAATCGCTACTCACAAAAAAGAGAGTATACGTATATCTTCATTAAAAATTATGGTGTAAATATAGGGTGTGTTTGATTTTGATAAAAATTAAATTTTTTATAAAAGTTGATAATATATATAGTTAAAAAATTGTGAGTGCTATAAAATATATTGTTAAAATTTAATTATTGGTTTTAACATAATTTTTTTTTTATCAAAATCAAACAAGGTCTTAACCACTCCACATGAAAACTGGTGCGCGAGTGGTTCAAGGATTCTTGTAATCATACGAACTTTCATGGAAAAATAAGAAAATTCGCTAAACTGGCTTATGCTAACATGAGCCAGGGGATGACATGCCATTAAACTAAACTCCATCTCATTTATATTATCCTCCATTCGTCCTTACCCTATTTTCCCCACCTTCGCTCCTCTGCACCTCCAAGCACTCAATAAGAAGGGTTTTCTTCGGCTCTCTCTCCCTAAAACTCATTTTCTCTCTCTAAAACTCACCCTCTGGCTTACTAATGGCTGACAGCACTGAGTTCGATTCCCGCCCTAACCAGATCTCCAAAGGTCATTTTCCCCCACATTTGTTTACGCTCTCGATAAACCGACTAATTAATTAAATTAACCGGTTCTTAAGTTTTTAGGTTTTCGTTTTTGAATTTTACACGAAGTGTGTTTTTTGAGTTTTCTATTTTGTAAAACCACGGAATGACCGTGAGCGGCGTTATTGTGGGTTTAGGGTTTCAACTCTTGTTGATAAAATCTTTTTTTAATTTGATTACTTAGTTAAATGTCGGAATTTAGAGGGCATCTTCAATGTTTTTCTTGCATTTCGCGTGGTGTACTTGTTCTTTTTTTCTGCGGTTATATTTGGAAATTTTATTTTTTTGGTGTCTTTTGTTTATTTATTGTTATATTTGGGAACTTTTATTATCGGCTTTGACGTCTACTATGGGAAATCTTATTGAGTGTAAGGAATTATTTTTGTTAGGTGACAGGCAGGCTGCATGTGGCGGCTGAATGCGATTATTTTAGTGTGAAATTTCTTGTTTTCTTCACTAAAACTTGATATCGGTGTTAAGTTGCTGAATTTTCTACAACTGCAATTACATGTAAGAGAAGATACTTTTTTTTTAAAATTCAAATTTAACATTGTCAATGTTGAACTACTGCTGCCAGAGTTATTGATAAAAGGGGAGAAAACAACCCAATTGTAACATTATACCTTGTGCTTGGTGTATGTGCATGCTACAGTATTTTTTTCTTTTAGTTTCTATTCTTTGCATGGGGTGCATTGATGTTCAATTTGCATTGAAGTTTTGTATTGGGTCATTACACGAAACACTGGTTTGGATGATGTCACTTTTGCATTTTACTCTGGATGTGTACAACAAATTATGGCTACGAGTAATCTGATATCTTTGCAATGCTGCTTGAAAATGTAGTGTTGGCATTACACGAAACACTGGTTTGGAGGATGTCACTTTTGCATTTTACTCTGGATGTGTACAACAAATTTTGGCTACAAGTAATCTGATCACTTTGCAACGCTGCTTGAAAATGTAGTGTTGGCATAAACAAAAACTGTGTGTAATGTGTACTGGTCAAGACTTTTGTAGCTAATTCAGACAGCAATAACATAATATTTGTTTGCATCACAAAGAATACTGGAAATTAGACAGTTAACATTTTAATAAATTTATTTTATATGCATAGCTTTGCAAGTATATGAGCTGAAAGAATGCAGCTGGGGCTGTATATGTTTACTAATTTACTTTGTGGATGATGGGTTGAGCTCCTAATTATTTATTGGGGAATGGTTGGGGGGGGAAGAAACTATCTTCAATTTCCTATAACTTCATCTAGAATTATTGAAACAAAGATAATAGAAATGATAGGGTAAAAATTGTATGGACTACTTGTTAGAGTACGAATTATGGCAGTGGCTACATCAAATGTTACGTTATTGCCATATTTAGTATAGTACGAATTATGGCAGTGGCTACATCAAATGTTACGTTATTGCTATATTTTGGATAAATGTAGATGGATAACTTTAGGATAAATATGTAATATTAAGGATAAATGTAGATCTATAACTTTTGAGTTATGCTATCAAGGACTTATAAGTAGTTGTGGGTCCTACAGAATGTGTGGATAATGAATGAGTGTAAGTTGTGGGTCCTACGAAATGTGTAGATAAAAAGTATTTTTGACGAGCTTAAAAAAAAAAGTTAAGCTTTACCAAACATGCTGACGAAATTGAAAAGTGAATCAAGGTAGGAAATTCTTGTTGGTAGTTCTAGTTTCTGTAGACCACCAATCTTATGATTATTTGGTATGACTCTCTACATTAAATATATGGAAACACTTGGCAGTTTTGTTTGTACTATAGAATTGAATGGATGTGAAATATCATCTATTTTTATTTTTCAAGATCTCAATAAACAATTAATTATTCTATAAAGATTTCTTATAATTTAAAGTCAATTTTTTTTTTAATGCTGGGTGACAGAATTTGCAATCCATATAATATGTATCAATAAAACATCCCTTCATCTCAGAGTTTGTGCCTATAAGGCTATAATATTGGTTTGGAAAATCCCACTGTTGTTATAGCGTGTCATTTCTCATTGCGACGATAAAATATTATATCCTCACTTTCCTCTTAAGTTCTTCTGGAGTGTTATTTGATTGGCATTTTATTTGTGATATATGTAGATGTGCAAGGATCCAACAATTCCATTCCACTTTCACCACAGTGGCTTCTGCCAAAGCCCGGGGAGAATAAGACTGGAGTAGTAACTGGGGTTCGTCATTATTTATTTTGTTATTATGTTGAAATTGGCCTTGCTGTTTCTCTCATTGCAATAGAATATGAACGATTGGCTTTATTGGTCTAAGGATGTTTAAAAAGATCCTCTTATAGCATGTATCAACATTTGCTGTCATTTATTATTTTTGGTACAGGAAAACCAATTCACTCCACTTCCAAGTCATGCCAATTGTGCGGATATCGCGAAATCACCTGGAACAGGTGAGAATTTGCATGATAACCATAAGAAGAAAAATATTTTCCGACCATCTGTCCTGGATATGGAATCTGGTCGTCACGACCGCTGGCGTGATGAAGAAAGGGACACCAATTCCTCTGTCCGCAAAGATCGATGGAGGGAGGGGGATAAAGAGATCTATGACAACCGCAAGGTGGATCGCTGGACTGACTCATCTGGACGACACCATGGAGAGGCCCGTCGTGCCCCAGGGGAGCGATGGGCTGATTCTGGAAATAGAGAAAGCAGTCAGGATCAACGTAGCAAATGGAGCACTCGGTGGGGGCCTGATGGCAAAGAGACAGATACTATGCGTGAGAAGTGGGGGGACTCTAACAAGGAATCTGACATGCTGCTTGATAAAGGGCCATCCCACCCTCCATACCATGGGAAGGATGAGAAGGATGTGGAATACTATCGACCATGGAGATCTAGCACTTCATACAGCCGAGGCAGAGCAGAGCCTCTGCAACAGGCTTTGACCCCAAACAAACAGGTTTCTACATTTGTGCATGGTCGTGGACGTGGAGAAAATCCTGCTCCAACCTTTTCTCTTGGTAGGGGAAGGATTAGCTCTGGGGGCAGCTCTGTTACCAATACTTATACACCCCCCCAACCAGTTGGATCTTTTCTAGAAAAGGTTGAAAGTGGAGAGCACTCCACGTTAAGATATAGCCGGACAAAATTGCTTAATGTGTACAGGATAGCTGATATGAGATCCTTTGCGAAGCTTTTAGGGGAGGTTGATCAAGTACCTTCCCTCACTCTGGAAGATCCTTCAGAACCTCTAGCTTTTTGCACCCCCACTCCTGAAGAATTGGTAAACAATATTATCTACTTTTTTAAGAAATTCGGTTGGTTTCTACTTGGAAGTTAAATTGATTGCTTGTGCCTGTGTAGGTTATCTTGAAGGGAATTGACAAAGGAGAAATCACGAGTAGTGTCACTCCACAGATCACTAAAGAAGGATCTGTTGGTCGAACCACAGCTGATTCTGTGCAGTCAAAAGGAAGCAGGCTTGGTATTCTTATATTCAAATTAGAATATATTTTTACCTGCCCCCAATCATTTTTTCGTGTTACGTGATTGAAATATCGGCACATTTTGATCTGTATTGGTTTTAATACGCGTGAACAGGCCACGTTCTTGATGATCCTAAAAGTGAAACTGTGGAAAATGTTGAAGGTGGTTATTCAAATTATTCAGAAAGCTTGTCCGATGAGAAGCATATGTATTCTTGGCCAAATGCGAAAGTGGAGACGATGCAGGATTATCAGGCATTTGCTGATCACAAGTTGAATCCTGAAGGTGCAGTCAGATTTCAATTTTCTTTTATGGGACTCCGCAGGATAACTGCGGCGCGAGATGATGAAATCATATTTATACAAAAAAAGAGACAACGAAGTCACAGAAATGACTTAGATAATATAAAAGTTGAATTTCCTATCAGTCAAATAGTACCATTCAATTTCTTGTGGTAGCCAGGATGTTCCGGTCAGGGCTGTCTGAAATTTGATGATTATGATATCTGTCTTTTTGGATCTTGTTGATTTTACATTTCTCATTGCCTTTTAAGACATGTCCTGCATGTGAATCGACAAAAGACCTCTTGTTTCAAATAAATTTGGCGCGGCATCTCCTGCGTGTTATGCATGAATTGAAATTTTAAAACATCAATTTCCATGCTGATTAGCTATAATATAATAGCTACAAATCTAAGAAACAGCTTATTGCTTTTTCTTTCAGTCCTGAAAGAAGATGGCGCTTCTTATAGGAAGAATGAAGACGTGACCACCACTAGAGAATCAAGCATGCCGGGAAATTCTTCAATGCTTCATGAGGGGGCTTGGAGATCTTCATCTTTCTCAGAGCGTTCCAAGTCAACTATTCACGATTGGAGAGAGACATCTACAGATGTGCAGAAGGATTTGACCAGTGCGTGGGAGAACAATTTGGCAGATTCAACAAATGCCAAAAGAGAAGGACCCAAATGGCAGATAGGGGATGATTCTATTATGAGAAGGCAACCATCTGCAGTGTTTGACAGGGAACTGGAATCATGCAAGAATTCTCAGCCATCTCCGGAGGACCTAGTTCTTTACTATAAGGACCCGCGAGGTGAGATTCAAGGTCCTTTTGCTGGGAGCGATATAATTGGATGGTTTGAGGCTGGATATTTTGGCATAGACTTGCAAGTTCGCCTGGCCAGTGCATCGGCTGACTCCCCATTCTATCTACTTGGGGATGTGATGCCCCACTTGTGCGCCAAAGTTCGACCACCTCCTGGATTTAGTACGCCTAAGCCTAATGAAATTCAAGATGCATCTGGTAGGTTGACCTACAACAGCTTTGGGAAGCTTAACTCAGCTTCAAGCGAGGCTGATATGATAAAGAATGAACCAAGATATATACATGGTCCGGCAACGGAGGCTGAGAACAGGTTTTTGGAGTCACTGATGTCTGGCAGTATGAGTAGTGCCTCACTTGAGAAGTTTGCTCTCTCAGAAGGTTTGTGTCTTTTTATGTAAAGAAAACCCACTTTTTGGCTTCTGAATTTCAAGCAGTGTTTTATGCCCATCTTTTTAAATTTTATGTGAGCATTTATTTTGCTTTACAGGTATGCAGGGATACACGGGGATTAATTCGAGTGCATTACCTCCTGTGGGAGCAGGTAGTGGGGATGACCCGTATCTGTTGGCCAAAAAGATGACACTGGAGAGGCAGAGGTCTCTGACAAATCCCTATTCATATTGGCCGGGAAGAGATTTAGCTTCCCATTCGGCAAAGACAGATGTTGTAAATGACTCCTTACTGGCACATTCGAATCTTAGCTCGTCAATTTCAGACAATGCTCGTGCACAGCATAATTCTCAGAATGTGGACTTAATGTCTATCCTTCAAGGCTTACCAGACAGATCTACTAATAATGTCAACAATGGAACTAGTGGTTGGTTGAATTTCCCAGTTCAAGGGGGGGGTGGACCCACTTCAGGATAAGTTGGACATGCATCCTGGTCAGAATTTTCCTCCCCAAGCTGCATTGGGAACACAACAGCAGAGGCTACAGTTACAGAATTCATTGTTGACAAATTTATTAGCCCAATCTCTTAATAATCCTTCGAGCATGTTAACCCCAGAAAAGCTACTCTCTTCTGGTCTCTCTCAAGATCCACAACTGTTAAGTTTGTTGCAACAGCAGTTTTTGTTGCAGCCGCACTCCCAGGCTCCGGTTGCATCACAGCAGCTGTCACTTATGGATAAACTGTTGTTGCTTAAGCAGCAACAAAAACAGGAGGAGCAGGAACAGTTAGTGCGCCAGCAGCAACAATTGCTTTCACATGTGCTCTCAGAGCATCATCCCTACCAAAGGCTTGGCGAGTCACCGTTTGTGCAATTGCAAGCTTCTGTTCTGTCAGCTGGAAATGCTTCCAGGGATCATGCTCAGTTTCAGCCATCACATGAATTGTTTCGGCCTGGTTCACAGATAGCTCCCACTCCCAATTTGCAAGATGAAAGTGCTTCTAATATTATTTTACCTTCTATTGTTTCCCATGATAATAGCTCGAATGTTGCTTCTGAAGCCCCTTCTATGCATCTGCCTCATCAAATTTTTGGGAATACTGTCCATCAGAGGAACTGGGATGCCTCTGTGCCAGAACAAGTTGATAACATGCAGCAGAAGGGTTTTCCATTGACAACAGCGGTCATGGATACTTTTTCCCGGTCAGAAATGGCAAACATATTTCCATTGGAGCAGAAATTACATAATGATGAACTCATCAGAGTTGCATCATCTGTTGATGCTCCAAGTTTTCCATCTGGGGAACATTCGGGAAAATCAGCTGCTCTGCAATTGGCAGGAGGCTGTGAAAATGAGTTGTTGGTTCCTGAAAAGGCAAATGCAGTTGTAGTGCCTCCAACCACAGCATCGGAACCCCAGGATGTAGGAAACAATGACAATGATGATTTCCTTGGGGTGAAGGAAGCAAAAAATGCTGAAACACAAGAGGTGAAAAAATCATCTGCCAAGAAGTCAAAAAAGCAGAAGGCTTCAAAGGCACAATCCTCTGACTCAGCAAAGGGAGTCTCTAAGACGCAAAAGGCAGAAACATCAGAATTTGAGGGGACAAATATTGATAATGCAACATCTGAGATGCAAATTGTTCAAGGAGATAGGAAAACTGATAAAGGTACTTCTGATGGTGTCGATTTTTCGTTGGGCCAAAACTCATTGCCTGCACATGTGTTTGCAGATGATGGTGAGGCTACCAAGAATAAGGGTCAGCCAGGACAAGTTGTATCGCAGTTCAAACAAGCACATACTGGACAACGAGCCTGGAAGCCTACTCCTGGTTTCAAGCCAAAATCATTATCAGAAATTCAACAGGAAGAGCAGAGGAGAGCACGAGAAGAAGAAATGGCAGTTTCTGAGATCTCAACATCTCTGAGCTCCATGAGTGTCTCTACTCCTTGGGCCGGGATTGTTGCGAATTCAGATCACAAGGCACTTGGTGAAACACTACAAGATTCTGCCACCACTGAGTTAATTTTGGGAAAATCTGAGAGTTCCTCAAACCAGAAGAGCCAATTACACGATCTCTTTTGGGAAACTAATGTGGCCAAGTCAACTGAAAGTGAGATGCAGATCTCTGATGCTGCATCTAGTCTACCTCCTGGATCTCTTATGCACTCTCAAATTGATTCAGTGGATGATGATAACTTTATTGATGCTAAAGATACTAAAAAGAGTCGTAAAAAGTCTGCTAAAGCCAAGGGTGCGGGAGCTAAGGTCTCAGTGCCTGTTACTTCACCTGATTTGTCTGTTGGATCAAATTTCATTGACAAAGGCTACAATTCTCATCAGCTACAGCATAAGGAAATATTACCTGCAGTTCCCTCTGGCCCTTCCTTGGGGGATTTTGTTATCTGGAAGGGGGAGTCAACAAATTCAAACCCTGCTCCTGCCTGGTCCACTGACTCTGTGAAGCTCCAGAAGCCAACATCATTGAGGGACATCCTTAAGGAACAGCAGAGAACTGTTTCTTCTGGATCGCTGGGAACTCCAATGCCAACACCTCAGAAACCTGCTATCAATCAACCTTCCCGTGGAGTTGGTCCTTCATCGTCATCTTCTGCGAAAGCTGCATCCTCTATCCAAATCAAATCGTCAGCTTCTTCTCACCCAAAACATAAAGTTGATGATGATCTGTTCTGGGGCCCATTAGAGCAATCTAACCATGAGGCAAAGCAGTATGAATCTTTCACTCTTTCTATTCTAATGTCTTTTGTGAGCATCAAATGATCAAATGACTTGATTTTAGATCTGAATCTGATGCTTGCATTGACAACTTAGTTTTTCGTTTTATCTCCTATAGAAATTCTTTAATCTATGTTTTGCTTTTATGTGGATTGATGCAATGTTCCATGATTTATGCCTGCTATGAGCATATGTAATTTTCAATAATTTTAGTTATTTGGAAGCCACTTACTTACCAGCAAATAGGGTTTGGGCAAAAGCTCCTTTCTTATATTATCGTGGCAAAATGGAAAACAAGAAATCAAAAGAAAGGGCAAGCCTGCACCTTCAAATATGTCTACTAGTAATAGATCCCTCCCTTAACCCCCGTCCTCCGTCTCTTTTATGCCGTCGCATCTGTAAAAGTGCAAAATTCCTGCACTAGCTGAGAAAAACATGGAGTACCTTCACAAAAACTTGATAGATGAGAAGGACAAATGGGGCTGTCTTTCTCTGTTCCCCGAAAAATGTTAGCAATACAAGCAGTATAATGATAATATGTTTACATGTTTAGTCATGTATACTTAATTGGAGCAGTTGTAGATGGTGTATCAGATGGTGGCTATGAGGTATTGACTCGCTGCTTGATCCGATGACATAGTAGTTTGATGAATTAGGTAAAGTTGTTGGGATTTGGTGCTGGAGGTTGGCACAATGAGTGAGGAGGAGCATGGGTGCACATTCAGGATGGTAAAGACGGGGTACAGTTGGAGAAGAAGAGTGTGTAGGGAAGAGATGATTTTGAATTTATGTTGAGAAAAATACCTTTCACATTTCTTTATTGTTGTCTTGTTGCCAATTGATAGTGAATTTCTTTGAATCTGAACTCGTCGTCTGGCTTCGTTAAATGGAACAATTTTTTGTTGTCTAGCTGTATTGTTACCAACCCTTGGTACTTTTATTTGTAATTATGGTTGTTGGGCTCAATACTTTTGTCTGACTTCTCTTTTTAAAATTCAGGACAAGATTTTTTAAAATTGTGCAGAGTCAAGTTTGGAAATGACTTGTGTTTGCTGAGTTGCTTTCTGTATTGCCTGCAGGTCAGATTTTCCTCAACTTGGAAGCCAAGGCAGTTGGGGAAGCAAAAGTACCCCAATCAAAGGAACTCCTGGAGGGTCATTGAATCGACAGAAGTCCAATGGTGGCAGGCCAGGGGAGTATTCACCTTTGTCATCACCTGCCTCTGCTCAGCCATCCTTGAGAGGGAAGAAGGACACCTTGACTAAGCATTCAGGTAGACCACTATTGGAACAATTGTTTCCCCCCTCCCCCCCTTAAAAAAGAATCGGGAGAATGAATCAGCTTCTTTCACCATACTGTTGCAGAGGCAATGGACTTCAAGGAATGGTGTGAGAGCGAGTGCTTCAGACTTGTTGGATCAAACGGTTTGTACAAGTTTCAGTTTATGAATAATAAGCATTAAGACTGCCATTTCAAGTAAATTGCATGCTTCTGATCATTTGCTCCATGTTTTCTAGATACAAGTTTCTTGGAATTTTGTATAAAGCAGTCAAGGGCGGAAGCTGAAATTCTTCTAATAGAGAACCTCGGCACCTTTGATCCCAACCGTGAGTTCATTGACAAGTTCCTAAATTACAAAGATTTTTTGCCTACGGATGTTATTGATATTGCCTTCAAAACACGGAACGATCGAAAAGCCACTGCCTCGGGTGTGGGAGATATGACTTCCGACTATGTTGGCGTCGAGCGCTCCAACCAAGGTGGTGCGGATGCTACTGATGGGTCCCCAAAAGGAGGCAAAAAGAAGGGGAAGAAAGGGAAGAAGGTAAGCCCGTCAGTGCTGGGATTCAACGTCGTTAGCAACCGAATAATGATGGGGGAAATTCAGACAATTGATGATTAGGTAGGTAGTAGAAAATTGTAAATACTAAGTTTCTTGGAATTTTGTAATGGACTTCAAGGAATGGTGTGAGAGCGAGTGCTTCAGACTTGTTGGATCAAACGGTTTGTACAAGTTTCAGTTTATGAATAATAAGCATTAAGACTGCCATTTCAAGTAAATTGCATGCTTCTGATCATTTGCTCCATGTTTTCTAGATACAAGTTTCTTGGAATTTTGTATAAAGCAGTCAAGGGCGGAAGCTGAAATTCTTCTAATAGAGAACCTCGGCACCTTTGATCCCAACCGTGAGTTCATTGACAAGTTCCTAAATTACAAAGATTTTTTGCCTACGGATGTTATTGATATTGCCTTCAAAACACGGAACGATCGAAAAGCCACTGCCTCGGGTGTGGGAGATATGACTTCCGACTATGTTGGCGTCGAGCGCTCCAACCAAGGTGGTGCGGATGCTACTGATGGGTCCCCAAAAGGAGGCAAAAAGAAGGGGAAGAAAGGGAAGAAGGTAAGCCCGTCAGTGCTGGGATTCAACGTCGTTAGCAACCGAATAATGATGGGGGAAATTCAGACAATTGATGATTAGGTAGGTAGTAGAAAATTGTAAATACTAATTATTGAGACCATTTCTTTTTAACCGAGGATATTATTTTATTCCTCCGTGGAGCAACTGCAGCAGTCAATTTGATCTGCTCGAGCAATTTTGTGAAGTTGCCTTAATTGTAGGTTTTGTTATACTGACTGAAGAATTCGAGGTTTAACTGAAATATGGAGGTAGTTGTATTTGCCGTTGGATACATGTCTTACTTTATTGGAATCAAATTATTTTTTAATTCGAGTTTCAATAGACAGACTCAACTTCATAGTGTTAAAGTCGTTTAAAGATTTCAACAACTATGGATATGAATCACAGAGCTGTTGAGTTGGTTAAAGCTCAGATTAAACAATTGTATGGTTCAATTGCTAATCTAATATGTACTTGTTTGGTAAAGGGGTTTTTTTATTTTCTATTTTGGATTATAAGCAGTATATTTTACGGAATGTGTGGATAAGAAGTGCGAGCCTCATAGAATATGTTGATAAAAATAATATTTGATTAATTTATTAGTATTGGTAAAAATGCTACTCTCGTCATTTACTTGTGGGATAGGCTAAAAATACGAGTGAGTAAAAACAATGCGTGCTCGTATTTGTATTTTTTGAAATTTCGTAGAAAATATATTTTGACTGTCGAATTTATCATGCGAATCTATCACTGGAACTAATCAAAATATCATTTACGTACTAAGATAAAAGTATTTGAATTTATTTTATATTTTTATAGAAATATTGGAAAAATCATGATTTCTATGTTTGGAAGTGTTGATGAATAAAATGCACCACAAAGAATAGTAGTAGGATCTTGAAGAGCTGAACACTCATTATATAATGAATAAAAATGTTCCAAGAATTTGAAAAATAAAAAAATAAAAGTAATAAACACATTCCAACATTTGTAAGTTAAAAAATATTACTTTTGTATTTCACAAAATGTTGTAATGCCATGACTATGTTCTATTAAAGTTTTGTAACTTATCATAAAATTTGTTAGTTCATCTGCCTTGAACAATTCTATTTTTTGATAAAACTATAATCAGAAATTGAATAGGGAGTTTAGTTTTGTTTCCTACCCAAATATATTGATATAAACAATTAGGTACAAGAAATGAAATATAGAACCTTACGTTCGAGGAGCTAAAATCTTTTTATAACTATTATTAGCCAGCCAATCTGTTACCCTGTTTCCCTTGCTCCATGACTCCATGTGTGTGAAAAGGAAATTTCCATTAAACTCTACCAATGAATGGGAAGTTGTTTCAAGGTGGTACAGTATTTTTTTGATTTCTTCTTAATGAGCGGAATGCATGCTAATGAACCAGTACAAAGAGCTCTAATTTCAGTCTCTAAACAACAACCAGGGCCCTCCTGCTATTAGTTGGAAAACTCCTTTGAAACAACAACTTGCGTTGCACTTAAAACTAATTTTGTTTCACAAGATTTGGATTCTCAATCCAAAGGTACCAGGTTTGGCTGAATTTACTATGAATCTTGAAAATTGAAGTGGGGGTGGCCGATTCCCATACCTCCTTGGCTATGGAGCCATTAATAAGAAGATGGTCTATTGTTTCTTCTGCATTCCAGCATTGGCATCTAGATGGGAAGTTGAACTTCATCCACATCATGTCTTCCAAATGAAGGAGGAGATTTTAGAGAGAGTGATTTATGTCCTCCACCATCACTTCCATCCAAATGCTATGCTTAGAGCATCTCCAATGCAACAACGAGATTGTTGTATATGTGGCAAATAAAATGAAGATGGAGAGAAAAACTCTCCAATTCAGCTTGGATTGAAAATTTTATAGTTCGATTGTACAAGAGAGAGAATGTAGAAAAATTATAGAAAAATTAAATAAAAGAGGCTTAACACACATTTCGATGAACATTAATTGAAAAATAAATAAATAGAGGTGGATGGTGTGCTAGATATCCTCCTCTATTTTTCTTGTCGTGTAAGTATTTTAAGATGATGTATCGTACTTTTTAGTGCAATCAGATACTCTTAGGTCCAGATTGCAGACCTTCTTCTTCAAATGGAAACCATAGTTTACTCCAAGAGGCCCAATGAATATGTTTACAAAAAGATGAGTAACCCCACACGAAGGCAGCAAAGATTAGTTCAAGTCCTTTAATGACTTGATGAAGATGGACTTAAATAAGTGTTTAACTATTTTATTTAATTGTTGATATTAGTTAATTATTGTTGGGGTGTTACAAGTTTTCTCCATGTCTTGGTAGTATTTAAACGCACATAAAAGTTTAGTTGTCTTATTGTTATTTTTATTGAATTATATAAAAATAGAACTTCTTTTAAATCTTCGACCTTCTTTTGATATTTTGCAGAATCAACAAAATTAGGTTAATATGTTCTTTATTTTGACACTTACGCTGCATGAGTTGGTATAAGAGTTATGCTCAATTATGCTATTGACGAGGTCACTGACCGTTCGTAAATCTTATGTGAAGAAAGTACAATGCAAAAAAAAAAAGATAACACAAATCGATTAGAGATCGACTTGCTAACACAACAGATAGATGTGGTGATGGAGGTCCCATGTTCGAGTCAATACTGGAGGCTTTCCGTGAAGTGGGTGGAAATTAGATACTCCAAGAAAATATTTGTAATGTGGTAGGCCTAAGAGAAATGGGTTTGGAGTGAATTCTCGAACTTGGTTGTAGAGATATAAGGTAGATTGCACCTGAGCCATAAGTTATAGCTTTTGCGCGACGTGGTGGCATTCCCTAAATCAATGGTATCAGAGCCAACGTCTCACTCTTGACTATAGCTACTTCTGAAACAGGTTAGGGACTTTTTTCAAAATTTTCATACAAACAAAATTTGTGAAGACAAAAGAATCTTACATGTACATAAAGCTTGTATGGTGTCAAAGTACAACACAGGAACGTAGAAAAAAAAAAGATTTGAATAAAAGAAAGTAACAAAGCAATTTTTATTAACCCCCTTGTAATTTAATAAAAGTGACAAAAATACCTTTACATGCAAGACAAAAAAAGAAATTAAAAATATTGTGAAGAATATATTCGTTCTGTTTAATAACTTTTGCAATTTAAATTAATAATTCTAATAAAATTCTACTTTTAATCAATTTCAGACTAGGGCTTAGTCCTTAATCAGTTAACAAGAGCCAAGAGGCCAAAAACTTGGGGACAAAACGTATTATCTGACCTGCAAAATATACATTCTCTTTTCTCCCAAGAAATTTTTCTATTTTTCTGTCATCAAAATTTTATCCCAAATCTATTTCTCATTTAGCCCGTGTCAGAAATTAATTAAAATACAATATTTTAAATTGCATTTTTAACCTTCACATACAATATGTCAATTTTGACACAATAATAAAAACAATGGTATATACTTTTATAGACCAGAGAGAATATAAAAGAAAAAGAGAGAGAGAGATTGTGTCTTTCATTATAGTAATGAACTTATGTATATATATATATATATATATATATATATATATATATATATAGGACTTCAAAAAGATGTAAGACAAGTAAAAATATCTAAATATTGTCATCAATATTGTTTTTCATTATTTTACAACACTCTCTATTTGATGACCATTAATACAATAACTGCTTCGATAAAAACTTTGAGAAGTAGGAGATCACTACTGTGTCTTTGAAATCCAATCCTCCTGATCTCCTGCCCCTTGTGGGCAGGAGTATTTAGCCCACCTGCTGAAGTGTCAATAGGTGGGTCGTCCATGATAAAGCAATCAAACACATGGACGGTCCACCCGTTGACACTTCAGCAAGTGGACCAAATACTCCTGCCCACAAGGGGAAGGAGATCATTCCCAATGCTATATATATAAGTCTATTATTATATTATAATAAAAGACACAATTGTCTCCAATTTATAACACATTATAAGTTAATATTAGACGCTTATTCTTTTTGAAGAAAAACTGGTGGAGTTTCGTTGTTCCAAAATGTTTTTAATCTAGTACCCAGTTTTTAACTCCTTTTACTGATAATAAATTATGCATAGCGTTAATGATTTGTTTAAACATTTTTTTCTTAAACAAACATTAGAAAGAAAGTTGTATTTGTCCTAATACCAAATCTGTACATCTATTTTCCAATTTTAATTGTAATAGATTGTAAGTAAGAATTGTTATTTTACATGTATTATTATTTTAGATGAATTACCAATTATTAAACAACATTATTTTAATTTAAACACCACCAAACATGTGCTAAATCCGGTGTAATGGTCATACATTGCCTAAGGTTTAGAAGCAATACAAGACATGGAGGACACAGAATTTTTATGAAATGATCAAATCAATGTGTTCAATTTCAAAAATTTCCTCAAGTTTTCCAATAACAATTCATATAGTCAACCTATGTATCTTTCGGGGTAATAGTCCAATTCATGTGTTAGAAAACTCCGCTCCCTCAGAACTGAATTATATTTTCAACATCTAAACTCAGACAAGGCTGAAACATAACAATTTTATCCATCACTGGGAGCTTCATAGATGAAGAACAAAGCAAACAAGTAATAGTTTCACATAGGAGAAATTCAAAGACAAGCTTTCATAAACAACTCACACGTTGGACAAACAACATTGGACAAAAAAACAAAGAAAAACCAAAGAGCCCATTCAAAACCCCTGTTTGATTTTACTTTAAAAAATTGACAATTAATTTTAACAAATCTAATTTTTAGCAGAACAACAACATAGTCACAAAATCGTATTACAGATACTGGGATTGTAGTTCTTGAATAACATATCAACCAAACGAAAACTTTGTTTAAACCATTGATCAGATAATTGTAGTCTGGAAGCATTTTTGTTATTGTCATTTATTTATCCAAATCGCTATTCCTCATCTCAATGGTTTAAGGATTTTCTGCAAATCTGATGAAAAACGGAATAAAAAGTACATCTGATTCAAAGTAGCTAAAAAATGCAATCATAGTGGAAGAAATGAGCCAAGTAAATATAGGAATATGTATAAATGTGTTCGGGTATAAATTGAAAAGATATATGGACCAAAGTGACAGAGGCTCAGAAGGATCCATTGGTTTCTTATAATCAAAGGAAAATTCCTCAGAAAATAGGTAGTTTTGAACATCACAGCCCAGTTCACCTGACTCAAAAATTTAAAACTATAGAACTAATAAAATAATTAATAAAGTTAGGCAAAATCTTTTATAGAAATTTGGCTAACACTTAAAAATAGATTTATTGTAGAAATAAAGAAATCGTGTAGCTCAGAACTCGGATAACCAATCATGAACTAAGTTTCATTTGTCCAGACATAATTAAAAAGGTTCATCACAGCATCTCAGTAAAACAAATGTGACCAGAAAGGAACTAAGTAGGATTGGTTAAAAATAATTTACAATTTAGTTGAAAATCGAAGAAACGAAAATTTTAATAATAAAAAAGTATGCAAATTGTAAAAAGACTATTAGAAATTTGAGAATCTCAGGTTCATTCCAAAGGAGGAATTTTGCAGACACTCAACACGGCATCAGATTCAGTCCGCCCGTCTGCTTTTTCACATCATTGAGGAGAAAATTTAAAATTAAAATTAAAACAAAAAAAAAAAGCATATAAATCATTATTTCGGAAGCAAAAGGCATCAGATAATAAGCGGAGTTATATAGTCTACACGATAATTCAGTGTGTAGGATAAGATTTAACATTCTTCATTTGCCATTTTTAACAAAAAGGAAAAAAGACCAAAAAATCAATAAAAATAATAAGAATTCAAATATCGGAAGGTCCATTTGACACCAAGGCAATACAAAATTGTGTGCAGTGGGCTGGTAAGCCATCCTATTGAATTTATGCATCAGATATATCTCCAAGTACACAGGTAATATTATACACAAGGAGAGGGTAAACCAGATGCAATATTAACGCATAATTCGTGTATAAAAATCTCACCAGAAAATTTTTTACCCCAGACACCAGAGAGAAACAGATCGTTAGGGAAGAGAAAAAACCAAATCGAAATTTATAAGGAATTGAACAAAAGAAGATAACCTAATTGAGTTGTGAGAAACTTGTAGCGTTGGGAGACGGCTACTGGGTTGTTTAAATAGCAATTTACAATAGCTAGGGTTTCGGCCCCGTAGCAGCCGCATAAGAGATGAGTTTTACTTTTTTTAGTTTGAGAGTCAAACGACTTGCGGACTCGGTGACGGGATGTAAAGGATTTTTATTAAGAGTAGAGTTCATGTTCTTACAAATTTGAAACAATTTTATTTCTCTTCAATTTATTTGCATATATTACCTCTAAATTAAAATAGTAAAAAATAAAAAATAAAATTAAAAAATTATAATTAGAGTCCCTAATTCTTTTAAAAGTACAAAATAAATCTTAAACTTTTTATTTTTTACAGATTTTAACTTAAAATAATAAAATATGTGTCATCAAGTCTCAAATCTTCTAATCTGACACATATGTCCTCAATATGTCATGCTTGGTTCTTGTTGTTTTTTTGCTTACACTTGGTTTGATATTGCTATGTTTTTAAAAAAATCAATTTTTGATGTGCTAAAGAAAAAATCAGATGAATAATTGGTCAAGTATTTGATAATTTTTTTTCTTCAGAATTGCTATATATTTCAAAATCATTATTTTAGCGTTTGATAAACAAAAATAATTTATTATTGTGTATATAAACAATTACTAAAATTGATATTGATAATAATTATGTCCTTTGATATTATTTACAGTGTTGTAAAAAGCTCGCTTAGACATGAGGCGCGGCCTCCACGCCTCACGTCTATGCCCAAAAAGTCTGAAACTCTGCATCTACGCTTAACTACGTTTTACGTTTTTTTAAACGCTGATTATTTTTATCATTAATAGTATTGTAAAAAATAATTTTACTTGTGTAACAGTTGTAATATTTATCAAATATTTTTCTAAGATAATGTATTCATTATATATTTTTTAAATGTGATTGTGTTTTTATTTTAATAAAATAAAATACACCTATATAGCAATCCATATAATGTATTGAAGACTAAATTTGAATGTCTATTTATCAGTCATGAATACTAGATAAATTAAAAGTCTTTCAATTTTCGTATCACTTATATAATAATCTATAGAATATGCATTGGTCCCAAATGCTTAGGTCAATCAAATGAACTCTATCAAATTGCTAAATCTCTTGATTTTGATTGCCAATCATAACATTATTCATTATTGTCTCTCGTATTATAATCGAGATAAATAATGTTATTTATAATCGCTCACTATCAGTAGTCAGTTTACGTGACATTACTCAATTAGAGTAATGAGTAATGCTACGTAGGCTGACTATCAATAGTAAACGACTAATAGTACTACTCAATTGAGATACATTTGCATGTCAACCCTTTAAGACGGGCTTTAATGATGTAATATACATATTGGTAAAGGAAGAGTTCGGTTTGCATTTTATTTTCTCTATTTATTTTATTTTGTTTATTTGTAGCTTGTAAATCGTAAAGCAAATACGGCTAGGACAATAGATTATGGTGGTTGGTCTACTTTTGAGGAGTTGACTGTCCAATATGGATAGCTAACTATGATCTCTTTGGTCCATAAGATGTGCTCGTTGAACTCACTAGTCACTACCAAGATTAACATATGATCACACTTGATTGGAGATTAAACTCTCTCATATAAATAGTAGAATTATCAACTGTTTTAGAACATGCATATTATATTTCCAATACAAAACCATAATCATCTCAATCCATTATGAGTTTATAAGCATATACTTTAACTATAATAAGAATAGATATATTGATGTAGAAGTATTAGCATCTCACTCTGCTAAGAATGATTGTGTCAAATCTTAAAAAATCTGGAAGCCTTAAACTACTTGTTCTCTTTTCTCTAATTTTTATCAAATCATGGCCCTCGTGCAATATCAATTAAACATGTGTAAGTCATTTGGTCAACTCATCGTGCTAGAATTTTTGGTTCTATTTGTTGGTCATGTTTGGTAGTATTGAAATTATTTTTTAACTTTAGATTATTTAAGCCGTCAAAGTGAGGGGGAGGGGGAGGGGCATAATAATCTATGCACATTGAATATATTGCCCACGGTAAGGAGGTGGAATCCAATCCTTGCCCACTGGCAGGATTGAGAGGTTGAATCAATTGACTTCTATTTTGTTTACGGTTTAATCAAAAAACTTCTATTTAATCCAAAACTCAATCACAAATAGAAATTGTTTATTTTCTACAATCTAAAATACCCTTGTGAGTTTATAGACCCTTTTTTATTATGGTGTTCAATCAAATCCAAATTCCACCATTTTCAGCCATGTTGAGGAAGTTATATGGAGTCGAGGGAGGTTAAGAGAAGATACGGGTTCGAATTTCAACTTCAAACTATTCCCTCAAATTCATTCTTGCGGGTCGGATCAGTCTGCACAGGCAACCCACAACCCAATTCCAACACTCCGGGTGAGGGAGTTATTGGAATTGGTTCAGCCTTCATGAATCTTTTATAGCAGGCTGTTCTACAAGTGTGGAGGGGAGTAGTGCGCGGAGGCTCTTGCTCTTCGGGATAGATTAGTCCTTGCTAAACATCGGGGTGGATCTAAATATGGCAGCTGCAGTGTGGGGGTTTGATTTATACATTTGGTATAGAATAGGCTCATTGCAAGCGCAGTTAAAAAGCAAACTCTCAACCCTACTCCATTGAAGTACATTCTACCATTTACATCTTCCACCAAAGTCCCAGGACAGGGGTGGTGGTGGCCCTCGAGGTGAGAGTTCAACCTTATTTTAAATATAGCAGTAGCCGAATGTGATGCACTTCGTGTGATCCAATGTTTGATTTCTCATTTGAGTCTTGCAATCAATGCTTATCTTTATTTTGACATTGTACTTCTTTTCAATGACGTAGGAATGGTTCTTGTTGCTATGTATCTAAAAAAAAAGGTTGAACCCCAACTTTGAGGACCCCCACCGACCTTGCCCTAGGCTCTTGGTGGAGGAGGTAAATCGCAGGATGTGCCTCCAGGAGCCAGGGTGGAGAGCTTATGATAAGCCTAGGCTGTTAACTATATGGTAACTCCCGCTTGCAACAAGGCACAAATTCAATATTTAAGGATTCGAACCCTGCACCCCGCTACGCTGAGCCTTATCCACCCTCCCTTTTGCCACTGGAGCTATGCCCTGGGGGCTTGTTGCTATGTATCTAGAAATAGAATAAAGTAGTCCATACACTTGCCTCTTTTACTATATTTGCTCTAGTTAAGAAAATTTTGATGAATTTTATACCTATTTTTATCTCAAGGATTGTGCGAGATGATCTATCTTAATGGAAATTTTCGCTGTTAAAAAAAAAATACATATGATTAAATACTGCTCTTGAAAATTCAAATTTTCTATCGAAGTGTCAACTATACAAACTTGACCACTCTTGGCTATATATTAAGCGAATGTACATTTTAATTGCACACATTTGGGAGAATGTCTATGTGCTGCAAAATTAGAGGTCAGATCAATCACAACCCAAATTGAGAAAAAAAAAATTAAAAATTATTTGTCAAATAGGTTTGGATCTCGATCCTTATCGAAAGTATCATATGAACTGGTCGAACACTACCTCAAACCTGTTGTTAAATCGTATTTTTAAAATAGAGTGATATTAATGGTCGATCAGGTAAATCTCAATTTGAGTTGGAAAAAACGGAAAAGTTAAAGAGGAGTTGTTGCAATTACAAATTAGTGCCTCTGATATTAATTAATTTGTGGGGAGAAGAATTAAAAATGAGCATGTACTGTATTTTAATAGGAGAAAATATAAAGTGCTAAAATTGTTAAAAAGAACTACTCCTGGTGTTAATTTTGTTGATTTCCAGTTCAATGAGATGATTGGGCCAAAACAATCGGCACCTCTCAACTCTCGCAATAGTTCTGAAAGTAAAGAAACATAAAATTAGTGTATCTATGATCTATCTATTTATAATTAAGAAATTGAATTATACTTATTGATTTTAAAATTTTTGAAAAATTATACCAGCCTACAAATTTAATTTTCAAATTTTAATTTTTTACAATTTTCACATTAATTACGAATTTAAAAAGATAATTAACAAAAGAATAGAACATCTTTCAAGGACCAATTTAAGACCAACCATATTAATCGAACATTATCGCGTCATTTAAATTCAAAGCATTATTTCCTTCATTTCAATTGAAAACCCACCATATTTAAAATATACCTATTTTAAAATAATTGATTCCCTGACTATTTCTTGAAACCGAAAAATATTGTACACGTCACCTGATAACAATGCTGCTGTGTGATGATGTAAATCTGATACGGTATGTTTTCACTTTAACACATTTTGTTACGATTTTTTTTTTTCAAAAGGATTCATCAATATTCTATTAAAAGTATAATGTTACTGAATTCTAAAATAATTCAATTTTATTCTTTCTGTTTGATCCAAGATTTCTATATGATTTGAGTTCTAGTCTCGCGTAACGTATCAATTCGATTATCCAATTTCCAAAATTACAATAATCGTGAAAATGGAATTGAAACGAGAATATTTTGAACTCGTGCAATATAGTAATAAGATGAAACTCTTGACTGTTATTTATTGAGATAATTTGTTATCACCATTTATTTACGTTAACATTATTCGCATATAAACTCGGGAAAAATTAATCATCAACATATGTCTTTTATTATTTTCACAAATTAACAATTCGGTTAACTTTGTAATGTTTCTTGTGTCTTCACCGTATGATTCTTACATCAGAATCTTGAATCTTAATAATAAAACTAAAACGACAATGATTGGCACTGAAAAATCTCAGAGATGAAGCTCATTTGAAACTAACTATAAGAATTGATGTTGGATTATGAATTTTTTGAATTATTGAAGATATTCTTAGATAATAACATAATGAAACGGCGAGAGTTAAAATGTAAAGTAACAATCTTTAAATGTCACTCTCATTAAATTTTTAATAATTTTTTAATTATATTATTTGTCATGTATATTTTGAGATTATTTTTTGAATGTCTATTAATCTTCAAAATTCAATCACAAAGTAGTGTGTAATTAACCCGTACAGAAATTGGTTTGCTGTTTGGGCAATTCAAGTCATATTGGTCTAAGAAAATGCTAAATTTTTCTATTTTAAATTGCCAATGAAAAAAAAAATAAAAAAATAACTCATTGTAATATAGTAAGCACTTAAGCAACAAGGTGCTAAATGGTTTAAATTTAATTGCTTATAAGCAAATCCCAACTAAAAGTTATGATGTACAAAATTGTGTCCATCTTGACCTGTGCACCTTAGAGACTGGACAAGACCAGTATAAAGTGACAGGGCCGTATGAAAAAGATTTTAACTAGACTGGACATGTTTGTTAATGTTTATGAATATTTATAAGTTTGTTAAATATTATTTTTATTTTTATATTTTATAGGATTTACAATTTTTATCTATTTTTTATCTATATATTTTGCATGACTCACTACTAGTAATCTAAAAACAAAAAAATTCCAAACATACACATAATATAATGAAAGTGTTTCATAACCACTGGCAGAGCCAAGGTGGCTAGAGGGTCCCGCTCAAACCCCATCCCCAAAATTTTAGAATTTTTTTTATTTTTCAAATTTTTTTATTTCAAATTTTACTTAGGCGCTCGTTATACATTTTAATTGTTTTACATTTATATTTAATTATACGAGTTAGATGAATCAAATTAACGTTAAATAAAATTTTAATCAAATTGACATTAAAAACGAAAACGAAATGAGAATTTAAAATCAAATTCTAATAGTTATCTTTGGTTTATTATTTTGAACTCGTTATTTAACGGTTTTTGAATTCAAAAGATGTGTTGTGAAATTTGTCATGATACTTTAAAATAATACCAAGAACCTACGCCAACAAGTGAATAAACATTACGGAAATAAGCCGAAAGAGGTGACGCTAATATAAATTAAAAATTAAAAAATCAGATTTTTAAATCTATTTCTAGAAGTCATTTTTGACTTGATATTTTGAATTTGCCGTTTAACTATATTTTAATTTAAAAAAATGCATTACGGATTTTTCCATGGATACTTTGAAATGGTACCAAGAACCTAATTCGGCGAGTGAAAAAAGATAACCAAAAAATAAGCCGAAAGTTGTGATGTCAATTAAAAGATAAAAATTGAATTATTATATTTATTCTAGCAGTGATCTTTAGTTTGTTATTTTGAATTCATTGTTTAATAGTTTTCAATCCAAAAGATGTATTGCGAAGTTTGTCGAGAATATTTAGAAACGTTATCAAGAACTTACACCAACGAGTGAAGAATACAATCCGAAAATAAGTTGAAAGAGACGTCAAAATAAAAATTAGAATATTAAAAATAGGATTATTAAATTCATTTCGAACATGCATCTTTGGCTTCTTCTTTTTTTTTTGAACTTGTCATTTGACGTTTGTTAATTTGAAAGATGCGTTGTGCCATAAAAAAATAATATGGTATTAGAGTCACTAAGTTCAAACAAACAATTCGATTTAACTAAGGCTCAAAACGAGCACGGGAGTTTCAAGATTTGTGTTTTCAAACAAATCACCACCTTGCGAGGCATATTAAAGAATAAATCTCACATCGAATAAAGATACAAACAATAAACAATATAGGATATAGACGTATATTAAAATATTATATGATCTATTGAGGATAATTTGAAACATAGGCCCAAGTTCCTTTTAATTTGAAAGTCGGAAGGGGGTATGGTTTTGAAGTGCATTGGTGGTTTGGGATTATTTTGAATGGGTTGAGGTGCTGTGTTGGTATCTGTATTTTCGGAGGGTGGCCGACTCCATTTGATGGTGTTATTGGAAAAGGATTTTGGTTGATTGGCTTTGTTGAGGGCTGTTATAGTGGTTTCTTGTAGGGATGTAATTTCAAATGCCTTGGCAATTGTAGTAGGTTTCAACATCTTAACCATTGATTTGATCTCACTTTTAACCAATGGTGCTAAATTGCCTGATTTTGCTGAAGGTCTCTACAATTTCTTCTCTAGTAGTCTTAGCAAACCTTTTACACAATTCTTCAACAAACAAATTTCAATTAGCCTCAGGATGGGAGGCAGCAAATCCATGGAACAATATATCTGTCTTTCTTTTTAAATATATTTCAGTAATGCCTACCTTCAATTCCTCAGCCACATAGCGTAATTAGAAGTATTTTCTAGCCTTCCTTATCCATTATCTAGGCCCATCTCCATTAAAATAAAGAAAGTCAATTTTTGGCAGTTTAATATTCATTCTACCATCCTCCCTGACATGATAGGTAGGTATTGGTCCTAATATGTTGCTACCCAGACTAGGGCCAGACATATTTTGAGGAACAGAACTTTCTGTTTGTTTGTCCTTAGCATCATTCTTACTCCACTGATCCGAGTCATCGTAGCTACCAGTGTTTCATATTTTTGGTTCATCTCAGTCGTGATATTTTCAAATTTTTCTTGTCTATTACATAACACCTTAAGAGTTAAATCAGAGAACTCTACCTTGCTTGATACTATACTCAAATCACCCATCTCTTTGTCCACCTTATGCAAGTGTTCTTCATGTGTCTTGCTCCTAGTTTATGTCATTTTGTAGGATCACTTCTTTGATACCACTTGTGATGATTGAAGAACTCAGCTGAAATCTTCCATCAAAACCCAGATCAAAGGCAAATATGTATAATAAATTTAGTTAATACTTAAGGAAAAAGTGTAAAATGAAAGAAAAGGGTAAGAACGAGAAAAATGGAGGACTAAAATTATAAAGTCAACTAACAACTTCAGCAAAATTCAGCATAACCTCTTACAGTGCACGTTTGTTCTCAGTAATTGAAAAAGGAATAAAACTAAAAGAGTGTTTCTAAATTATTACAACTTCAATATTTAATTCACTTAATTAAAACCACGTCGTTTGACTGTGAATATATTTCCCTCCTGATTTGAATTTCTGTTATGGTTGTTGCTGCGTGTTTCCTTCCTTTCATCCTTCTCAGTTAGCTGGTGAGGAAGCCACTACCTTCTGCTTGTGACAAAATTATAGTATTGCAATTCACCAACTTCTTGAGATAGAATCCTGATTGTTGTAGAGTTATGGTGTCTTGTGTTTCCCCATGGAGATTCCTTATGTCTATGAAGTTAAGACATGTTTGTTTGAGATTATTAGTATGTTCGACAGTTTTAAAATTATTTTTGAAATCCTTATAAGTTATAAATCTTATAAAATATATAAATAATAAGTGGGTAATAAATTGTTAATTTTACGAAATGTATAAATAAAAAATATGTTTGACCAATTTAACCAGAATCAAACATAGACTAAGACACCTAGGGTTGCGTAACATCGAACTCGACTCTATAGGCACCATCAAGTTAATCTCCGAACTAGCGAGCAATTAAACTCAATTAAAATTTGAAATCAAAAAAGTCACATTTTTATTTTTTTTGGGACCCAAATTTTAAACTAGTTACAAAATATAGTTTTAGATTGTATTTGGTAAAGATTTGTTTAAATTATAAATAGTGGGTCATACGAAATATGCAGATAAAAAATAAATAAAAGTTATAAGTCCTACAAAATAAGTAGATAAAAATAATATTTAATCAACTTATAAGTATTTATAAGTAATAGAAAACATACTCTAAATTGTGCAAATATAGTCATGCTAAAAACAGACAAACAGTGATCCAATTTTGGCCTGGTCAAATACCTTACCCGCTACGAAATTGTATCAATTTTTCTCTTTTTGTCCTGAATTCTTATCTTATGGCTAAAGTTAATTGCCTCGACAAATATATCTATTTGTCTTTTTTAAGGTGATGAGGGCACAAATAAATTAATATTTAACATAAAAATAATTGAAAATTATAGTACCAATAAAATATTGTTTGACAGTGACAGATTTTTCTTTTCTTTTTAGGGCCTAGTGAAGAATTTTTCAACGCAGCGGTGAAAGCTAAATAAAATACAGCTTTTGTCCAATTATTGCAGAGACGTGAATGCGATTTCTATATTTTTATTTTTATTTTTATTTATTTAGGAATAAGGATTTATGAGAATGGTAATATAAAATTCTCGATACAAATAAATTTGTTCTTTCAATTTTTAGTCATGAAGCATTAAATAGTAATAGTGAAAGCTATTTCATATAATGTATATTATATAATTATTTAAAATGTACATTAATTGTATTTAAATTTTATTAGTTTTTAATTTTTTTTTATTGTTATCGAATACTTGCAGACTTTTCATTTTATGGAAATTTGTCGAGAAAATTAAATTCTAGACCATGTCAATAAATATTAATATTATTATTAATTTCACTCAAAAAATGTAATATTAATAATCGAAATGTCATTCGACATGTAGTCTCCAGAAATATACCTCCAACATGTATTTTGACCTGGCTAGTGTCTAACGTAATTGAAGTTGATATAAAGACAATGATTTTTGAGTGATTTTAGTTTATGTCTTTAGTGAATTGATTTGGCTGAAAAAAATTATTAGTTAATCTGAATGTTTGCATCATTGATCACTCCATGTCAAATGGTGACATGTTTTTTTTACATATTTACATTATAATAAAACACTTACAAATTACGAACACATTTTTTGTTTTTTTACCTTCTGACACTAGAATCCATTTATCGGTTTTCCTATTCAAACAATAAAAAAGCAAAAAATAAATAAATTGTATAATATATTATATTGTCATCACAAGAGAATTTATTTTATCGATAATGCGTGCCTAAATTTAATAAAGATGAATTATGTTGAACCACTTCATTTTAAAGTTAGAATTATTAGATGGGAGACACATTTACTTATTTAAATTATATATTTAGAGCATGTTTAGTGCAGATTTTCTCCAAAAAAAATTGATTTTTTTGCTTACTTTTATTTCTATTCAAACTTTGTAATTTGTTAAATGACAAAATTGCCATTTTTACTATGAAATGACATTTTGTTGGTTAAACAATTTTGTCATTTAACCAATTACAAAGTTTGAATATGCAAAGATAAAATTTGCAGCGAACAAGCTCTTAGCCGACTGCCTTACGTGCAAATCGAATTCATTTGATCAAACTCTCTAATAGATAATGTATATATCTCTATACATAGTTCATAAAAGCAAATAAAGTTGTTCCTCACCTTGTAATATTAATCGGCATGTTCTAGATTATTCAACATTTATTTGAAATTCTATATTCTATTTTTTTTACATTGAAGTGTATTGTTTCAATAGTCTTGAAAATTTTCGTTTGTGCCTTCCTTCAATTGGTTATGGTTGCAAAAACCATATTGACTTGAAAAAGAGTAATAATTCTTCCACAATTTTCATATGTGGATTGCAGTGAGACTATATTCAAAATATATGCTTTACTATGATAGCATATTAAATCAGCTTTGATTACATGAAGAATGCGCCGATTCCTATCTTGAACTTTTAGATGCGATGATTTAACAAAACTCGCACAACAATGTAGGCTAGAAATAATCATTAATAGTCTCTCTTGTGTATTTAGTGTTTTACACTATGGTGAATAAAACAAGTTTGTCAAACTTTGGGCTTATATATCTGGATTTAGGAAGACCTGTTCAAGGCTTACTCACTACTAGCCAGTATAGTGCAGAGAGCCATGACCATTTCTTACAAAATGGTATCTCAAAATGAATTTCGATAGTACCTTTCAGGTACAAACCTCATGGCTTTGGCATCACTTAGATTTGGTCAGTGTGTACAGAAGTATCAGCCGGCCTCTCCCTCTCCCTATCCCTCTCCCTCTCCCTCCTCTTATTCTCTCTCTGCATATACATGCTGCATGTACATGGGCTATATATACATACCCTCCTGTGTTACATTTTCAATGCTCTAGAGTCTTAATAAACTACACAAGAGATGGCCAAACAACCAAAAATTCGACTCTCTCTTCTTTCGTTCCAATTATGTCGTCCTACAAAATCTTCTTTATTGCCTAAGGTTCCTTTGCCTGCTGCTACATACAAGTTCTCCTCCGCTGTTAATTCTAGATCATTTGACATTTCCTACCCCAATTTTCCAAGCCCGCCACCATCCACACCAATTCACTCTTTGCACAAATGCAATATGAATTCAAAGATTACCTCACTCGGTAGTGGCTCATGCTCAATGCAATGCAAAGACGAAACTTCATCCCCTGTGTATTACAAAATGAAAAAAGTAGACAAGCCTAATGCAAAAATGCACAACTCTCCAGTTTCAAGAGTCGAAAGGGAGGGGAAAAAAGACAAAATCACAACAAAGAAATTGAAAGCAAGTGTTAGCACGAGCATTTCATCAGCAAATAGTGATAAGACTACAAGCATACTTTCATCTTCTCCAAAGTCTGATTTACCAAATGACTTGGATTATCCCTTGAAGACCAAAAGAGAGGGACCCCTCAATGAAAACAAGAAAATGAAGCAGAAAGTTATTAAATCACAAAGATTTAACCATTGCACTTCAAGTAATGAGAAAGAAGGCAATGGGGCTGTCCCAGAAAGCAAGTCTCGGGTGAAGAAATCAGTTTACATGGTGGATGGAAAAGTGAAAGAGAGCTTTGTCATTGAGAAGAGGTCTGCAGACCCTTACGAGGATTTCAAGAAGTCAATGTTAGAAATGATACTGGAAAAACAGATGTTTGAAGCCAATGAATTGGACCAGCTCGTGCTGTGCTTTCTGTCTCTCAACTCACGCCAGTACCATGCAGTCATTCTAAAGGCTTTTGTAGAGATTTGGGAGGAACTCTTTAGTGGATCTACAAACTAGTCTTGGTACTGAAAATTTTATCAGAATGTCAATTTTCATTCATTATTTATATAATTCTTTTGTCCTGGATATGCCAGGGGTGCCAATCAAGACTGTCACTGTGTGAACTAGTAAGCTTTTATATAATTAAGTTCAGGTTTCAAGGGAAAAAAGAAATTGTCACGTTGGAGTTGATTGGCGCAATCCAAATTAGAAATATCAACCAGTGGGGTTGAGCTTTCAAGTAAATAGTGTACTAAAATGTAAGCATTCACAAAAGCACCCTTTGAAGAAGTTCTCTGAAAATGATCTTACTAAATTTTCTACTTTCTAACACCATTCCAACCATTCGAAGCTTAACATTTCTTGCAAGTGTTCTTACAATGTAAATCTGAGAATGTTTTCTTTACCACTATGGTAAGTTTTGGTAAGAAAAACAAAAAAGCACATTCCAATCATTAACAAATATTTTATAATTGCATTTTTACCTTGTAGAGAGCAAATCACTATATGTATTGTGTTCCGTCATTTAAAATAACATGTCAAGAAAACAAGCATTCTTGAAAATGCAAACTATGTATATAAGTCAGCAAGATAACAGCTTCAATCTCTAGCTACCAAATCAGCAATAGTAACAATGCTTGTATAGATAACCGATAAGCTAGGTTTTCCAACACCGATGAGCTAGGTTTTCCAACAACAAGATATATGGTAAGAGGTATATTGTGGAAGGGAAATAGTATTTTTGAGTCATACAAGAATATATCATTTCAACAATCAATCAAACAATAGTCATGATACAACAATTATAGATCATGAAAAATTATATAAAAATGGATTTCTAGGATAAGAATTAACAAATATCTTCAGCTCAACAGCAGTAAAGGCACCCAGATGCCAACAGACAAGAAACAGAAGAAGCCCTGCTTCTAGAGTTGGGCATCAGATGGGCAAGTAACTGCCCATTAAAGAAATAACTGAGAAGTTACTGTTCCCGCACTACATATTTCGACCTTACTGTTTTTTGCTGTCAGAAACTTGGCAAGTCACGTCATCTTCAAAAAACTTGACATGACAGAGCTTTCCACCAGCTTCATCGGCAAACATAATCTTTTTCCTCTCTCTAGGGACTGCATTCTGGGAAGCAGGAACCCTGTTCGGGGTCAACTTCTACAGTTAAGGAGGCAGTGTGATCAAAATTAGAACACTGGTAGAAAGCAGAATGCAAGTACTATTACACAATAATACAACAGAAGTGACAAACCATTATTTTACAAAAGCGGTTGCAATCTCTGGCCATCATGGATAACCACTTCCTTGCTGTTTCTTCAACTTTTGTGGCATTATTGATGGCTGCTTTAATCTGTCAATATGAAATACTTAAGTACTTCAATAACTGTAAACATATCTAAAACATTGTATTTGTATGCATATCCAGAAATATAAAGCCTGCCCATAAACCAGAGGGTATCCCTGCCATTAAGGACAATCGAAGTTCTGAAGGACACTAATCGACGACTTACCATGCATAAATATACAAGCATCACTGTTTTAATATAAAGTAAAAAACAGTTAGTCAAAGTTGGGTTCAAGGACCCCGGTGACAAAATCACGTAATTGGATTGAATGGCATATGCAGGAACTGAAGATTGAACACCCGGCATACTTAGGTTAGAGTTTCCATTTAGTGCAATCACCACCACCCAAAAGAAAGGGAGATACAAACAGAGACATGCCCACTATCGGCATAACACAACAAAGAATTGCTTAATATTACAAGAAGAAAGAACTATGGTGAATGTGTCCCCGTCTACTGGAATAGATACCAGTCCAACAACATGCAGTTTAAACTTACTAAGAAGAGATAAGTTTCAACATATTCCCATCACAGCTAAAACTAAGGGCAGAGACGACCTGGGATTGAGCAAAATAGAAGAGAAGTTATTTGTCATATAGGCTTCACAAAACTGCTGAACTTCAATATAGGTATAAATTGATTGCCGGAGAGTAAAGGTAGACCGGCTTAAAATTAGCACAAAATAGTACGTAATAAAAACTTAAAAGTGGATCAAATTAAAAATTAAAGGATGGCCACTATGATTTTAATAAGAAGATCCCAAAGACTAATCCTTTGAAAAGGGCATTAGGTGCTTGCTCCCCGGTTACATCTGGGGTTTGCCATCAATTTTTGTACAGTTATGAATCCCTCATGTAGCCACGAGTTTATTCAAATTCCTTCCAGAAATGAGAGTAAAGTAAGACAAGAATTTGGACATGGTTGAAAGAAAGTTTTGGTCGTTATCCTAGAAGTAACAAGTAGTGTTGTCAAATAGTCAATAAGTGGAGAAACATTGAAAGTCCAATTAATGTGGTTCAGAGCCATTTTATCGTGGAACAACTTTCTCTATCAAAACAATTCCATATTACATATTGGCAAGTTACTGCATTTGTTTAGCAGTGACCACCAGGAGCAGCAGTATTGGAAGTAGAAAGTATTTTGCTTAACCCAGCCTCTTCCCCTTTACAAAGAAATCGAGAAGAAATGTGGTCCCCAAATGCCAAATATGCTTCTTATTTCTGGTTTGACTGGATAATAAATATGATATATTTGTGAGCGATCATGAACCACAAAATTAACTATTATCCATTACTAACTGGTGTAACTAAATCCAAATGCATGACAGAGTACAAAAATGGAACAGGGCATCAAAAAGTAGTGCATGGACCATAAGCAATGGAATCTCTAAGAAATGCAGTTAACATACCTCATCCGCATCGTTTTTGAAGGAAATGTTGCGATATGCTTCAAAAAGCAACTTCTCTTCTACAATGTCCTTCATGGACTTCAACTCATTCAGCAGCTTCACTGCAAGTGACTCAGTGTCATGCATTTGCTGCTGTGAGAACACAATAGCACTTTCGGAACAACTTTTAATGGAGGTGCATGCAGTGCTGAGGTTAGGTGGGGCACGGGAAAAACGAGGACCCTCAAGATTGCCTTTGTATAGGGAACTTTTGCCATTCTGTGATTTCTTAAAGATCTGTCGGGAGTTTGTTATGACTTTTCTGTGGCTAACTTGCACAGAACCTCCATGATTTTCAGTCAGTTTAGGATGCTGAATATCTGATTCCACTGATGAAGCCTTATTCTCAGTATGTTTTCCAAACCAGAGCTTCTCTTTGCATTCTGGAACGATTAAAGGAGAAAAGTTATAAAAGAATATGAAGGGAGATTTTGGCACATTTGAAAAACAAAGGAACGTGCACATTCTAGCAAAATTTGAAAATCCAAATATCCAATAACAAGAAGTTAATGAGAAAGACTTTGAAGTCTCATGAAAGAATGGCCATAATTTTCTTTAACAATACTATACTCTTAAAGCAATAGCTAAGAATCGAACTCATTGAGAGGTAAAATATTCCTAAACGGTGTGATGGAATATAAAAAACTCTTCATTTAAAAATAGAAACAAGGCAATGGTAGTATGAAGGTGAATCTCTGTATCTGTGCATCTTAAAACACATTTATCAAACATCACATAGTTCTTATGTCAAATGATGCACCCAGAAACAAACACCTAAAGAAGGCCCATCTAAATCCATATCGTGAAATCACATTTATTTTCTTATGCAGGTGGAGTATAGCCATATGGCCTAGCAATATAATTTCTTTTGTTGATAGTCAGGGAAATATCTCCACCAAGAGTAACTTGAAGCGACCAACAGTGTTCTCCAAATTCTATAATGCGAGCTATTTAGTCAATAGAACAGTTGATGCATTTGACTTACTATATTGGTTAATGTCGTCGCCCAGCTGAACTGAAGTCAAAGCCAAGCACAGTCGTTCTTGAGAAGATGGGGAGATGACCTGCAGAGTTTGAGCATTAACTTTAAAGTGATTCCAATAAGTAAATGTAAAACTGAATAATCAAACAAAAGATCTTTTTCTGACCTTTCGTGTTGATAGGAGCCTTTCAGGAGGTTGATGGAGCTCTGGCGTTGCGAGTGTCTCATCAACATCACAGGTTTGGCTCTGTGTGGAAGACTTTCTTTCTTCAACAGTACTTGGAGCTGTTGCAGTTTGTTTCTCATAAGACATTGATGACTCATCCTCCAGATTATTCCCGGAGTTCGAGCCATTTCTTGGTATCGCAGATGTTGACGGCTGTTCCTCATCAGTTATAATATCTTTTGCGGAAACTATGTGTTCATCTGTCTTGAAGGAAATATTGGGTTTCCAATACGAGCTACAATGCTTTTCAGGATCAGCTATAGGATCATCTTGCTTGCAGGGCAGACCTTCTTTAGCTTTATCCCCAAACAGCTGAAAATCATTGTCAACGGTGATACCAGGAACTTGAACTCTAGAAGTCTCACTCATTTTCCCCGATATCTCTTCAACATCAGAAAAACTTATGGAGTGATTACACATATCTGAACTTTGATCCTTAGTAGGCAAAATTCCACAAGAAAGTTCCTGCTCAATGATGTTTCTGGTATCAATTTCTGAAGGAGACGGAACAAAAAACTCATGGAAATTCATTTCTGAATTATCTAAACTCACACACTTTTCATCAATTGTAGTGAGCATAGATATAGGCTCAACATGCTCCAAATGCTCACAAGAAACTTCGTCGGTGAAACAGTTTTTGCTTTCTTCTGCAAACCTCAGTTCCCCGTTGTCATGCTCAACCATTTTCAAGGTTTCATTTGAAGCCACAACACCATGATTTGAATCTTCATTATGGCTAATTGATAACTCATTTAAAAAATTCATGCTTTGCAATCCTAAGAGCTCAGGTTCAGGAACCTCAAGTTTTACAGGAAGGGGCAGAGGTAATTCACTGCAAACTTGCTCAGAAGCTGGAGAAACTAGATTCTGTTCAGATGTAATGGAAAGGGAAATTTTAGAAGAGGCAACCAAACTTCTTTTCATGCACATCTTTTTAGCTTTTGAATTCTTTGAAAACTTTGACTTCCAACTAATGAGAGGTTCATTAAGATCAGATCCTTCTTCCACGAGCTTTTTAGTTCCCACAGCTTGATTTGAATCCACATCAGCAAAGCTTTCAAGTTTCCTTTTCTTTGTTTTTAACCTTTTCCTTAGCTGTTCCAAAGTCGTGTCGTCATCCGGATCCCTGCTCATTTCATCATCATGGCCGGAGGGAACCAACTTGTCTGTTTCAGGTTTTATTTCCTGTAATGTTCTATCTACCACAGATAAACATGGGGTTTCACATTTGTCAAACACTGAATCTACATATTTACCCAGCGAATTAATTGTAAGTCTTCCAAGTCTTCTGGTGTCTTCAGCTTCATATATATCCTTTAGACTCTTGAATACAAGAGCAGGCTTTCCATGTGAATCTATATTGCGAACTTTCATCATCAAACCACTCCTTGCAGCTTGGATAAAATGTGTATTGCTACAACTCCTTGTCTCCATTATCGCGAGAAAAGTGAGAATTTCTTATTACCGTAGCAGCAAGAAATGATAGCCCAAAAATAGAAGTTGGATTCAGTTGTTTTCAACCAACTTCAAAGAATGCAGTGCAGTGCCTTACCTGAGCAAAAATTACAACATGGCAGCCTTGTTGGAGTAGGAGAAACCAGAGGAACTCAACCTCAGCAAAATTACAAATTTGGAAAAGAGCCTAACAACACCGAACAATTGAAGCAAGCACCTGTTTTAATCCTACAGCTGAACAACACTGTACATTCAAAGATTTTAGTACCATAATTTTGCCATGAAAGGTATAACAACATGCTCTGCAGCAGGTTTTTCAACTAATGAGAACTGAATGTGCATAATGCATAACAAAACATCCCAATCAAGAGGAGAAATTCAAAAGTTCTCTGAAACGCCTGTAATCACGACTTGTATCCATAACCATCCTTGATGAGTGCATGTCAGAAATTACAGATCAGCTAAGACGTAATTTCAAAAGTAGAACTGGATGTTGCATTAATAGGAACTACATGGCAGAATTTTTTGAATTATCGGAGAATAATCTTTAATTCCATTGATTACAAAACAACTCGTTTCAGATCTAAGATATAGAAAAAATAAAAAGTGAAATCAAATACTTCTCTAACTTTTTGTTACAGTTATCTGCCAATTGTACTACCAAGTCACATTGCCCGCAAATTTTAACAGCTTAATTTTAACAGAAATGTTGCGTGGATGCGAAGAATCAGAACGAAAGAATCGTTCAAATAAGATCCGCAGCTAAAACCCTAGTTAAAGAGACCTTTGAACAAAAAATCATACCAAATGCTTAAAAATTGAAACGAGATGCAGAAACAGACAGTAGTAAGCTGGTCTAATTGTGGAGAGTAAACTGAGGCTAACCTTATTCCGAACCCTCGAGATCGTTGAGAGAGGAAATGAAGATGAGAAAATGGCTGAGTTAGAGTGTGGTGAATACTGAATCCATACTTGTGTGTAGAAATCGCGCCAAATGATTTGGCGGGAACTAGGGCTTCGTATTCGGGGACAATTTAGGACATGGCAAATATTAAGGAGCCGCCAAGGATAGTCAAGTCAATTTTAAAATTTCGTGTTTTGGTGGTCCTTTGGGAATATTGCAACCGAGTCCCGTTCTCCTTGGCAGGATAAAATTTGCCCACTGCTGGCAATGGTAATCTCCACATCATTAGAGCTTGCCACATCAACAGGCAATTTGAAACACAAAATTGGCATGAAAATTGGGCCATTTTGAAACACAGAATTGGCCTGCCCATTTGCACCCAATTTATTCCATCTCTTTTTCAATTTCAGCCTAAGCACGACCATCACTTATCCTTATCTGCCCTCACCCACAACAGTGGCTGAAGATGCTTCCGGCTACCACCCGTGTCGTGCCAGCATCAAGCCGTCACCCCACCACTGTGGTTACTTCAACTGGTTCTCCTCTCTTCCACTTTTCCGACAGCACATCTGTCAAATTGTGTTCTCCTCCATTATTGGACTCGAACCGGCACCGAACCATCCCCTACAATTTGAGAGACCACAACCCATCGCTACGCCATCGCCATCGCCATCACCACTACCCTCTCCTTCCATTTTCTCTTTCTCCCAATTTTTGTCATAAACACGGAGGTCATTCCAGAACCAAATAATGGAGGTGCGCCGGAGGTTGACAGTTAGTGAGCTTTGAAGTGGGTTTGCTGAAATTATTGATTTGAAAACCAACTTGGTGTGGAAAAGAGAAATGTGGAGAATTTGGGTTGAGATTTTGAGTGTTTGGGATGCGGAAAATTGAGCAATTAACGATAGCAGATTTTATTGGATTTTTTGTGGTGATTTTTTTTTTTTTTTTTGGTTGGAGGTTGGAGCACATTCACATATGGAGATAGATAGATTTGGTTTTTGGCTTCAACGAAGGATTGAAGGTTGACGGTTGACGGTTGACGGTTAGTAGTGGTGGCGCAAGTCATCGAATGTGGTGGTTGTGACCTTTTTGGTGGTTGAAGATTGGAGCAGATCTAGATTCAGCGATGGACTGGCAATGGAGAAAATGAAGTGGTGATGGTCGCGCGGGGACTAGAATGTTGGTGTTTTGGTGGTTGGAGGTGATTTTCCGGTGGGGGAGATGTCGGATGAGAAGGAACGAAGTCGGAGAGAGACTAGAGGCGAATGAAGTTGGGTGCAAATGGGCTGGCCCAATTTTGTGTTTCAAAATGGCCTAAATTTCATGCCCATTTTGTGTTTCAAATTGCCTGCTGACGTCACAAACTCTGATGACGTGGAGATTGTCACGTCAGCGATGGACAAATTTTATCATGCCCTCGGGACCAGGAGAACGGGACTCTATTGCAACAACCGAACATGTGTTTAGAACCTTTTGGTTTTGAATAATGCTCAGCCGCGCCATTTGTGTTGAGCACTTGGGGTCGGCATGAGAATTTGGGTGCTCTCTATCACATATAAAAGACTACCTTTTATTTAACTAGTATACCGTTTGTTTTCGCGGTGGGATCTGACCGTAGACGCTAGTGCAAAATCTTCACATTCACAATAAATTTTTCTCAATAATCACCGCAAGAAAAATGAAAATACTTTTAGCCACTTGTTCATTCTATCTATTAAATCAGAAGATGGTTGATTGAGAGGGATTTTAATGAATTAAGGGATTGAGAAGAATTTGTTGAAGATTGAGAGAGAGGGGTTTTTGTTTTAGGGGGTTGATTTTGAAGACGTTGAGAAGAATTTGAACAGGATTGAGAAAGTGATAGGGTTTTGTTTGAAATGAATGAAGACGTAGTGACACAGTGACAAATGAGTGAATATCATGAATAGTGCAATTGTGGACTGCAAAATAATAGCAGATGAATAATGATATAGATTTAAGAATTTGATTTGAGGAAATGAGATTTGATGAATAGATGAGCAATTCTTATTTAAATTTTTTGAAGATAGACTTACAGTGATTTTTATCGTGAGTAGATGTGAAAACTACATACGGTTGTGGTTAAAATAAAAAATACACATAAACAAAAATAAAAATATAAGAACTTCATTAATAATAGTTTTTGACAAGCCCTGCTTCAATTCTAGCATGACGTTTATTTGCATGTATGCCAAAATGACATTGGAAAGTGAAATATGATTATGTTTCTAGATCAAATGATGAATTTTTTTTTATGGAAATGGCCAAAATATTATTGGTAACACATCTATAAATACATAATTTCCATTCATTTAAAAGTAATATTTATTTTACACACAAGACCTATTATTACAAAAAGAATCTTAATCTATCTTCATGTCCATATTTATACTTTCGATGCCTCACTTGATCGTTGGAGTGCCTACGGCCGTTGCACCACCGCGTGGGATCGTCCGTTAACAGTCTAAAGTGTATTCCAGTGTGTAAGATAGGACTACGTGGATAGTGGTGTAGCTAATTTTTGTTTGTCTTGGGCTTGATTTAGATTTTGAGTTGAATTAAAACTTCAAAAGTGCAAGTTACATCGTTGTATTGGCTAACATAAATTTAGCTACACATATTCAAAGTAAATCAAACAAATAAGAGTTGACCTCGATGTCACTAGAATAAAGATATAAGGTCATAAAATCTTCAAGCATGAGCTACAAAATTTCCAATTATTTTTCTACTCCAATTCACCAAACCTCATGCTTAAGTTTGTATCTCCTCCAAGCTCTTATACGAAGTAAAAATCCGAGGTAAAAGACCCCAAAGTCTCGTACCACAATTAGAATCTGAGGTAGAAATCGGGTTGCTCGTTTAGCGTCACTGTTCTATATCCCGAGCAGCTCGAAAAATGCACATAACTCTAAATTAATATTCGTAAAATACGTTGGACTCTAAATTTGATTATCTCTCCAATGATATATCATTATGCCATGTGGAGATCTCTGTACCAAACTGGTGCTCTAACTTCTTCATGTGTTTCGTGTATTCATCTCCACTTGCTACATTTTCCTTTCCGTTCCATTGCCATCTAAACTTTCTTTTCTCGTCACTTTTCATCAATTTCATCGATAATGTCATCAAAGCCCATGGTTCATCCTAAAGAAACAAAAATAACCAAACTCAACACATGTTTGGCAGTGTTGAGATCATTTTGTAAATGCTTATAAGTTGTGGGTCATATGGAATATGTAGATAATAAATAAATAGTAAATTGTATGATATACGAAATGTGTTGATGAAAAGTATGTTTGACCATTTTGAAGAAGCCAAACGGGTGCGTGGCCTTGCTTTGCCATTTGACATTTCTTCTTTCTCAAGTGACTAAGAATGCTCAGTGACAATCTCTCAAATGTCACCACCTGACCTCTCTTATTGCCATGGTACAATGTAAATTATAATTTAAGCTGAGACAAACAAATTCTCAAATAGAAAATGCTAACAAAAACCTTATTTAACGAGGTTAAACAAGTGTAGAAATCACACTTTCCACGAGGCAAGAACTACAACGCCGTATAGTAAAAACATTAGACAAGCTATTGTTGTGGCTGAATCTTTAACACAGTGCAATAAATCATTAAAAAAAACCTTGAAATGTAATTTTGAGAAAGGCACACAAGAAGTAAATAAAGACAGTAGTGCTAATTATAGATTACAAAAGTGACAGTTTTTCCAAACAACTCCCTAGCCCGAAAAAAGTATGATGAGAAAAAAAAAGTTAGCCTTTGTACCTCGTAGCGAGAGCTGCATGGCATTCAAGATTGCCCCAAACTCGGTCTTTGGCTAACATTGTGGATACCCGAATTGAACAATATAACCAAGATGCGACTGCTAAGACATTAATCACTTCCCCGCACTAATCAAACGGTGCCTTCGTCGCTTTGCATTGCTGAATTTTGTCTTCTATTTGCCACATATTTTTCATACGTCTCATTTAGGCAATTCCTCCAATTTGATTACTATTGAATGCTAGGAGGTACTTCACACATTCTAACCACACGGTCTACTAAAAACTCTGCCACATCATTGTCAAATGAATTCGTCATAAATAGGGTGCCTGATTTGACTCACTTCGGCTAGGACCTTCCAAGTCATTGTGATAAGGTTTCAACATACTTATATGAAAGACTAGATAAATTTTCAATTGTTGTGAAGGCCAAGGCAGTGGGAAGCCCTACTAACCTTAAGAACAATTGGAGATAGCCTTTATACTTCCGCACCAAGCCCTTATGAATACTACAATATTACTTTTATATGGACTTGATCATCAATGTTGAATTCTAAACACTTCTGTTTCAGACTTGCCAATTTTTTCACGCGTCTTCGTGCATTGTCCAAGCAAAGAACCAACAAAGTGCATATTTGGCAGTGCTTAAATTATTTTTTAAGTGTTTATAAGTCGTTGATCATGTGAAATGTATGGATGATAAGTAGATAATAAGTTACGACTTATACAAAATTTATGGATAAAATGTGTTACGCCCCAATCCCATATGGCGTTCCACGTGGGCAGGGCAATCCCACTTGGACTCCACGCGGGTAGGTCAATCCCGCTTGGGCTCCACGTGGGCATTGTCAAAGTCAATCTGCTTTGACTCAACCTTATCTCCGAGGCTGTCTGTACCAAAGAGGTTATACAACCGAGGTTGTTCTTTTTGCCGAGGAGATTGGGAGATCGAGGCTGTTCTTGATTGCGTGTTGAAAAAGCTTCTCCTGACATACTATAAGTCAGGCCCAAAAAGACTGATTGGACTACTTGACAAGACAGATTCTCACAGTCGTAGCATCCTAGTGTGCGACTGAAAAGGACGTATTTATTAGAGCCAATGATGTGACACTCATGATGTGACGCGATGACTCTCCAGATTTAACTACGTGTCGCACATCGAAATGGAGAGTCAGTTATAGTTTGCCTATAAATACTAAACCCATTTCCACAAGAAAATGATGTTAAAGTCATTACTCTCACTAGAAATATCAAGTCATCTATACTAATTATTCTTCAAGTATTATAACCACCTGAAAAATTGTTAGTTAGGGACCCTCAAGTTATCACCTCTACCATAGTGTGTTTCTTTTTATCTTTTGTTACCTACCAACCCGGTCATAGGCATATCTACGTTGTTGAATAAACCACGTGGCAGTTCAAGTAAGAGGGAAAATACACTGATGAAGAAAATGTGTGAAGTTCCTGTTGGCAGCCATTTTTTTAGGTCAACAAAATATATGTTTGACTAATACTAGAGTATGTTTGTTAATGCTTATAAATAATTAAATACTTTTAAGTTGGTCGAGCATCATTTTTATCTACATATTTTGTAGGACTCACAATTTTTACCAATTTTTTATCCACATATTACGCATAATCCACTGCTTATAATTTACAAAAAGCTTTACCAAGTATATTCTTAGCCATTTTCAGTTCACCGAGACTTTTGCTAGCATATGTTTAAGTTGATAGTGTGTAAAGAGATGATGGAGACAATCCTGAACCCGCCTCGTTAGTGCGTTACCATCCCTTGACTCGATCTAAAATCTTCGGAAAAAACCGTGCATCTATATATATATATATATTATAATAGGACAACCGTCGAAAATTTCACGTACATATTTTCTCGCTATTTTTTATTTCCAGAATTTGTAAGTTCCGCCATAAATACTGCATATGAGTTTGTTTTCTTTAATTGGTTTCACATATTGATTTGGTAAGTTCCATCATAAATGCTGCATAGAAGTTTTTTTTTTTTTTAATTGGTTTCACACATTGATTGTTTTTTTTTTTTTTTTTGCAAAAAAACGAATTGCAACATTAATATTATATACGATAAATGCAATAACTTTTCAAATTCTTTAATTGGTTTCACACATTAATTGTTTATTTATTTATTTTTTATATTTTATTGCAAAAAATAAATTGTAACATTAAATATTATATATGATAAATGCAACAACTTTTTAAATTTTTTAATTACTTTCATACATTAATTGTTTATTATCATTTTTCCCCTTTTTCCTGCGAAAAATGAAATGTAACATTAATATTAAATGATAAATGCAACAACTTTTCAAAAACGCGTTGGACTCATCATCTTCATTTTTTTTGTATGAAACTCTATTTTCTAATTTTTATACTATATGTTTCATTTATATGTAGCCTGTCTTTTAGTACAAGTTTATATAAAAAAATATTTGTCTTGATTCCACCCTTTTTCTGAATTTTAATGAAAATTAATATAATTTTATTTTTTTTAAATTGTTGTCATTGTATTTATGTGTTGCTTATATGGTGAGCGTATGCACCCGTCCATAAAGCAATAGCTGATGCATACATTTACGTATTTGCTTCCGGAATAGACTCTTTATGTGATACGATTTTTTATTGTTGGGGTCAATAACTTAAAGTACAAAACTACTCGCCATAAGTACAAAATCAACTTCATGACCAAGACTCGCATCTATGAGATAGGCGATGATAGGTTCCCCAACTAAGTTTTTCAATAAAGACTTTCAATGACATTCTATCTTCGACAAATCTCGATTACATTGAATTGTTCTTTAATACTTGATAACATACATTTTTTTTTTACGCACACAACGTTTCTTATAGATTCTTATTGTTATTACATTTTGTTGTCAAATTTGTTGAATAATTTGTTAAATACAACTAACATATACGCAAAAAAATATAATTGTTGATGTTGTTGTCAAATATACTCCGTAAACTAAGGCTATGTTTATACGAACCACAAAATTTAGAATAATATTGTTGTTGTTTCTTAGTTACACATATATTGTAATCAACAATATGCTTATTATGTGCTATTCAATTACTGGAATTAATGTTTATATACAAATGTAACAAATATTATTTTTTAGTTCAAATAATTAATTTGAAAACGGTTAACCCCTTGCATCGCACGGGTGATGTATGCATCCTGACCACAACATTGGGGCCTCCAAAATTTCCCCGCTCTTGCAAAAGAGTGTATAAAGGTAAATTTATGATTTTGGCGGACAGACCATTCGGTCCATTCCGCTCTTTAGAAATTTGAACCATTTCCCGCCCAAAGCCTACTCTATCATTTTTCATACTATCCCCAAATCGATTTTGCAGATCTACACCCCAAGCCTCGCTCAAAAAACCAGAGCTAAATCAATTCTCTAGCCACCATCAAAGTTACCAATATGGACAGCGACGACGATTACCAGTCATTTTCCCCTCCTAAGGAATTATCGCCGCAAGTCCAGCACCAGAGGCTCAAACGATTGAAGAAATCAAATTCCGAGCCACCAAAAGAATCATTGGACGAATCAATTGACGACCCGCTTTTGTTCCCCCAAGTTGATTATGCGAAATTAGAAGCCTTGGAAAATGATTCCGAAACCCTTGATTTCAATGATTCTATTTTGAACGAAGAACCGTTTATGTTGCAAGAATCACTGTCGGAGGGGCTTGATGGCGAGAATGAGATTGAATTAGAGAATCAGAAAGAGAAGGAAGTGAACTTTGGGATTGATTCGGAGTTTAACAAAACTAAGAGGACATTGGAGTTTGACGATGATGTGGCTGTCGGGTTTGGTGGAAATGAAGGTGGGATTGGAGAGAACGTCGGAGAAGGAGATTTAGACGAGACAAAAGAGGACAAGAAGAAGAAAAAAAGAAAGAAAGTGAAGAGTGATAATGCCAACGATTCTATGTCCAAATTGCCAGTTTCAAATAAAAGGAGGGAAGAAAAGGTCTGCTCTACATGCTTTATATACTTACAGAGAGTTTATTTGTTGATCTCAAGTGCATTTGGAATCATACTCATCTCTTTGTTGTGTTAAGTGTTTATTTACTTGATCTATTGCATTGTAGTTATAGTAGTTGGATATTGTTGTGGTTGAGACTCTGTAATTACATGGATTTACAGGAAAGAAGGGCTTACCTTCAGCAACTTCACGCTGAATCTCAAAAGCTATTAAGAGGTTTTTCCGTTAACTGTAGTAGATTTGAGTTCTGCTGTTTCTTTCTTTCTTCTTATTTTTGGTTATTTATGATATACATCATTTTTTTTTTTTTTTTTAATTCCCAAAGTTTTAATTTCCATTTTTTTTGGTTAGAAACTAGAGATGCAGCATTTAAACCAATACCAGTTGTACAAAAACCCATATCATCTGTATTAGAGAAAATCCGGAAGCGGAAGCTTGAAGTCTCAAAAAAGTAGGGATATCACACTATCGTGTTTTTCTATGTTTACATTATAAAGTAATGCTATGTTGATTAGCGCTTTCTGCCAAAACATCTAGCAACTCTTACATGGCAAAGATTGGTGGGGGTTTAAACTCACATGGGCATGAGTGCATCAATCTCTACTCAACCAACGATTGCCATGTCAGTTGGTACATGTTTTGGATGGAAACTTTTGTTTGATGAATTTTTTTTCATTATTGTATGTGATGGCGTGCCACTAACTTAAGGTATTATATGATGGGTAGCAGAGCTGTGATTCTAAATCACAAGAATTTGGCTACCGAGGACATTGGCAGTCAAGGAGACAAAATGGTGGAAGTTGATTTGGTTAACGCCGACAATGAAAAGAGAGGAACAGAAAATGTGGCAAAAATAGTGGGAACTGAGGCACCTGCACATTCTGTGGATGTAGAGAGTAGTCTACACGCTTCAAGAATGGAGGGATCTGAGGATCTTGCAAGACAGACAAGCCATGAAATTTTTCCCACTCATGTAGCAAGCGAGGTGATGACTCATATATATGTCCTCAAAGTGTTGTGTAGTTTAACGCTTCTATTCGTGCAATTGATCTATCAAAAATATAGTAGATTTAATAGTTCGATCTTGGCTATGTCTTCCAATGAACTGATATAATAATGTAATTTTAGTGAATGAAAAAAAAAGGACTTGGAAATTTTGTTAGTGTTTGTTGTCTGAATCATGACAACATTTTCCACTTGCATTTTCATGAATTGGTTTTTATACCAAGTGATGCCTGCTATCATGTTGCTTCAGGCTTTGAATGAACTGCCTACACCTGCATTTCGAGCTCCAGTCGATGATACTCAGGTTATCTTCACAGCTTTACTGTTTTAAGGAAGCTGCAAATTATGTTGTTTTTTGCTCTTAAAGGTTAAACGTTAAACCTTATTCCAATTGTGTAGGATCTTTTTGATGACTCCCAACCAAGTGATAATAAAGCTGAGCAGCCTGATGAACAACAGGATAGTCCTTTGGAAGAAGATTTTGCTCCATCCTTACTAGCTATGAACTTGAAGTTTGATTCTGCTCCTGTTGATGACAGGTTAGTGGGTTTGGGGACAGGTTTCTTACGTTTTCTTTTTACACATTGGGTTTGAGAAACTATCCATCACTGGTTTTGATTGGTACTTGTAACTGTTTCTTTGCTTCTGTGCAGTAGTTGCAATCAAACTTAATTCTCTGTTAGTATCTTCAATAATTAACTCGAACATTTTGATGCTGATTTGAGGACCGAGAACCGAACTTTGCTATAAATATTAAAGCTCTCACCATTTTATCTTAACAGTTTATCAGATGAAGAGGACAAAGAGAATATTGATCCCCATCCTCGTGGAATTTCCAATGGTAGCTCTTCTCCAAAAGGAGATCCTGTGAAAGATTTTGTAGATGATGAAGCTGAGGAAGAAGATGATAGTGACAATGACCTGATTCGCTTTGAAGAAAATGAGGATGAGGATATGGATGACTTTGAGGAACTTGATGATATGATAGCAACTGAGTGTGAAGAAAGAAATATTGACAATGAAACTCGCAATGAACTTCATCAGAAGTGGCTTGAGCAACAAGATGCAGTAGGAACTGACAATCTTCTGCAGAGACTGAAATGTGGTTCGGAACTTAGAGACACAATTTTGCATGACAAAGAACTTGAAAGTGATGAGGATGAAGAAGAATTTGACGACGAAGCCAAAGAAGATGTTGTCCCAAGGAATTCTGCCCGAATAAATTCTAGAAAGGCCAAAGAAATAATTTTGCAGATGTTTTCTGATAACGAAGATGCCTTTTTGTCTGACGATGACGACACAGAGAAGAGACGTGTTAAACAGCGCGTCCTAATAAGAGCTGTGAGTTCCTGTCAGTATGATGTTGGATCTGACAAACAACTTTTGAATTTGTCCTACCTCAATGAAGTTTTGTTTGTTGTATAAGCATTTAATTGTTTTTCATTCTAATTTGGTTCTTTAACAGTTGTTGAACTTCATTATCTTGAACAGGAAAATCAGGCTACATTAGTATCACCTGCTGATGATGAAAATTCCAGGGAAGTTTTTGGTCTTATAAAGAAGCTTAATATTGTCTCTGACAATAAGAAAAGACCCAAAGCATCATGTAATCCACGCTCTTTCTAGTGCTGTATATTTTAGCATTTTGTGTCTTGTCCCTAATGGCTCATTATCGTTTTACAGCTTTCTTTGACGCATCGCTAAAAGGAGGAAATAGTAACAGCTCTTCAAAAACTCTCCTGCACCTGCATCAAAATGAGTATTCTAGCCGTTCGGTTAGTATTTGCTATTTCAGTAATGAAAATGGCTATTCCCTTTATTCTGCAAAATACCATAAATTTATCATCGGTGACAATTCCGGTCTTTATGAGTCATGGTACACTCCCTAGTTTGCTTTACTGATAACTCAAGTATATTTGGCCAGACCACAGAAGAAAAATGTGTGTTTAACTTGAGCAGTAGAATTTTGCAAAGCCTTGTGGATCCACTAGTCAATTCATTGTATATGTGCTATTTGAGTTCTGTAACATCATATGATAAAGTTTTTCTTGGAAAATGTCAATCTTTATTAAATTTAGAGCATCACAACACGAAGGTTGTAGTAATTGTAGTTTTTTTCTATGTTGAGCTGCAGTCATCTTTCCTTGGACGAGTATCAAACCTCCACATTCCATCATCTCATAAACAAGGATCAGGAATGGTTCGTTCTTTTATATTTGGAAGGGACGATAGCAATAGTCGGAGTTCTGTCTCAGTGTCAGAGGATTCTTCGGATACAGTAAGTTTATTTTTTGAACAAAAAAACTGAGAATTATATAATATCATTTGCTCCTGTCCTTGTCTATTTTGAGTTGAGTTGTATTGTTCGTGCACGTGAGTTTGGGGGTTGGGATTAGACATCTCCCAGGTTGTAGGTACAGTTCATTGGTGTTAATGTATGTTGGTGTATTATGTCTTGCATTGGTTTATATAGAATAGCCACTCACATCTCTAGTAATATATATTTTCTCGTCCGGCAGATATATTTTGTCTCTTTAGTTAAATTAGAGCAGGTTTAGTCTGGCTTTGGTTTAAACTCGCTATTGTTTCTGTTTGCCATCCATCAAGTTGCTTTTTGGACCAACATCATAACTAAAATTCTTGTTCGTTTAGTCAACTTTGTAGCATCTCTCTGAAACCTTTCTTTATGATTTCTCTCCTTTTTCTTTCCACCGTTCTGTTACCTCTCTTTATAACTTTTTGCTCTCTCCAAATTTAACCCTTCTCTCTCCACAGCATTCCCCTCTTTCTCCACTTATAGGATAGAAGTCCACCTAGTAAAATAGAGAGCTTTGCTTCTGCTTCTGGATGGTGATTTTGCCTTTGGACATTGACCCTCACGTCTTCTATTGTCACAGCTGTCTTTGGTGCTTGTTTATACACAGTTGACGTCTGGCCTTTTTTGGGCTTTCTAATGCTTTTCTTGTGTCTAGATTTGCTCTTTGTGCCTATCTAAGTGGTGCACCTCAACTCTCTTCTCAGCTTTCTCCCTTGCCTCTAGGCTACACGTGACTTTGCACTAGGCCTTTTTCCTTTTGGCTGTGTTCCGGTTGCCCCTTGGCTATGCCTGATTTGGTGCCCTTGGATCTCCAACATTAATGATTCTTTTTCTCTCGAACTTGTGCACTCTTAGCTGTAATTATCTTAGCTATGGGCGCTGCCTTAATCGAAGGTTGCCACCACTTTTTTCGAAGTCCGTTTGGTCTTAGCAGCTTACTTTTGCTTGGTGGCTGGATTACTTTTGGCTGCTACAGTCTTGGTCTTGCCTTGGCTCTGAAAAGGGTGACATTTTGCTTGATGGTTTTGCTATTACTGGCCTTAAGGCTTGATCGTTGTCATTAACAACAAATTTGGAACCTGATGAATAAGCCGACATGGGGGGTATTAGCAGTAGTGGACCTAGTGGTTGTCTTGTTATCCATTTTGTTCTTGTGTATCTTGAACTGAGTGCTTTTCATATAATCTGCCACTAATTTGTTATCTTTTAGTGCTCTGTTGTAACTCTTTTCTGAGTCATGCGTCAAGTTCATAGCTGTTCTATAGATAAAATTCCGTATATTTTCCCCAAAACTCAAAACTCCTGGACAGTTCCATGATTTAGTGTCCAATTCCAACTAATTTTCTCTCGCCATCTTGAGTTTTCAAACACAAAACTAAATATTAGCGTATTATTTCCCACATGCACATGTATAAAATGATTATGTTATTTTTTTAGTAATGTATATTTTGTCCCATAACAATCGTGGACAATAAGCTAGTTATCCCTGACGATATAAATAGGAATCTTTTTATTATTGTGATAATCAGTAAAATTGTCTTATTATTTAGCTATTGAAACTTAATTTGGTGTTTCATTTTTCAAGTTATCAGCATTAGATTGCACAATTGTTAAAATGATATCTAGACCACTTTCCTTTCTTTGATGTCAGATTAATATTCTGATTTCGCATTCTTGCCTTTTTAAGCACTATATATGATCCTGTGTTGTTGCCTAGCAGTAATAAACTATCTGTATTTTTCTTAACATGCAGATCTCTAGAGAGAGTCGCCCAACGAGGAATGTTACAGCTAAGTTTAGTAGCTCGCAATCCAAATTCAGCAGCCGAAACGGAGATACTACTTCAGAAAAGGCATCTAGTACTTCATTGTTTGAGATATTGAAGCGACCTTCATCACAATCCCATGTCTGTAATCAAGACAGCATGACTGATCTCTCAAAGAGTATGTTTGCTTCTTTTAGAATTCCAAAGAAACCTATGAAGATAGAAGGAAGAAGCTAATTTGCCGGTGACTTGAGTTCTAGATACTCAAACATGTGCCAAGTGTTTCATAAAATGCCTTAATTAAATTTGCAAGTGATCTTTTTTTTTTTTTTGTGAGCCAATATCCTTTTATGTTGACTTTAGTAGATAAAAGAGAAAATTCTAACTATTTTTTGACCAAAACTCTTTGATCAATTCCAATGATTTAGAATGTTTAAATAGATTACATAATCTATTATATTTGTGCTCAAAATTTATGCTATAAATCACATGTTATCTACAATTTGAAAAACCAAATAGAGAGTCTATTTTTCACAATCATCGAAGAAGGATTGTGAAGTTATTATTTACACGAAGACGAGTTTCATTTTGGATTGCTTTTACTTGAAAAATGAAATACAAGTTAAAAAATTGATTTATTTCAACATACTCGTTTAGAGATTACTATTCATCCTACCAAACACAGTAAATTGCATCATGATGATCTAGACTACCACATAATATGTCACTGATGAAACTTAGAGTCTGTTTGACAAAATTGTTATGAGTAGAGTTTTTGGTAGTATGAATTATGTTAAAAAGTTATTGATTGTGATTTTAAAAAGTACTATGAATATTAAATTGAGTTTTTGACTGCATAATTATAAAAGTACTTTTGTATAAATTTTATATTTATTGGATTAAATGGAATTAATTATCATATATCTCATATTATTTTCCTTAAACTAATTTTTTTCCATATCCTATAATAACTAATGTCTTCATTAAATTATGATAATATAATTATTTTAGTATATATCAAATTAATTAATTTAACTAAAAAATATTATGTGTAATTTGTATTATAATATTTAACACAATAACATATAATTTTCATATTATATAAATATATGAAATGACAATTCATAATGTAACAAATAAATTAATAGTATCTTATTTTGATGTATTAATGATAATTTTGTTAATTTTATTAAATGTTATTAAATGTGATTTAGAAAATTTCAAAATTTAAACTTCTCGAAAATAGTTTTTTTAAGGTATTTTTTCAGTCAAAAAATAGTCAAACAATCACAAATATAATAAAAAACATTTTTAATCTTTAAAAAGTATTTTTGAACTTTTAAAAAGCCCTTCCACACAAACCAACTGACAAACATAATTGCCTACTTGCCTACCAAGAGCCAAAACGGCCATTGGCAGAATAATAAGTCAAAAGTTGATTATTTCATTTCTTAAAGAGCCAAAACGGCCATTGGCAGAATAATAAGTCAAAAATTGATTATTTCATTTCTTAATGGCTTAACTGCCTAATCAACTACCGTCCAACCGTCAAGTTGCATTTAGTGCGTTCATTTTAGGGATAATTGCATCAAAGGTCTTCAATGTTTCAAAATCGTTGGAGATATGCCCCTAATCTAAAAAAATAGCACCACACATCTCCAACGTATGAAAACTTTGACGTGGTAGGTCCTTTATAATCAAATTGCCTTTATCTTTAAACAAACAAAAGAACAAAAACAAAAACAAAGAAAAAAGAAAAACAAGATTAAAAACTAACTAAATGTACCCCAAAAAATAAAAGGGTAATTAGCACAAAACGTCCCTACCTATTGAAGTAATTGTGCAAAACGTCCCTACCTTCCAAATTTTGACATTTTCACCCTCACCTATTGGATTTCTTGCGCAAAAAGTCCTTTTGTCCAAAAAACAGCACGAGTCGTATTGCATAATAAGGGCAAATTAGTCAAGCCACATTTTTCACTTATATATATATATATATATATATATATATATATATATATATATATATAGAGAGAGAGAGAGAGAGAGAGAGAGAGAGAGAGAGAGAGAGAGAGAGAGAGGGGAAGAAGATGAAGATGAAGATGAAGATGAATAAGAAGATGAAAATGAAATCATTTGGATTCAAATTCTTCTTTGTTTGATGCTCTTTAATGTGAAGAAGAAGAAAAATGGGGAAAAGTTGAAAAAGAAGAAGAATAAAGTGAAATCAATGGAGTTTGGGTTTCTTTTTGTTTTTTCTTTTGTAGAAGAAGATGGATATAGAACAAAATCTGGATTCAGATTTTTTTTTTTTTGATGTTCTTTACTGTGAAGAAGAAGAAGAAGAAGAAGAAGAAGAAATTGAAGAAGAAGAAAGTTAAATTATTTTGAACAAAAATAATCATTTTAATGCTAAATCTTTTTCTGTTTTTTTGGTGTTGTTAATGGAACAAGATTTGTTATGGAATGGTGAAGAACTTCAATCTCTTTGCGGTGGAAGAGATTTTTTCAATTGTTTTGACAAAAATGAAGGAATAGTGCTATTTTTTGATTTCCTGGTATGTTGTAGTGAGCAAGGATGTTGACAATCGATTATACGATTAGATGAGGATGTTCACTACAAATCATAGAATAGGTAGGGCCGTTATGCACATTAAGAAAAAAAAATAGGGACGATTTATACAAGTAATCCAAAAGGTAGGGACGTTATGCACATTTATATACAAAGGTATGGATGTTTTCAGAAAATGTAGGGACGTAGTGCATCGTGCATTTTGATGTGTAATTGACGTTGCGGAAAACATCCCTACCTTTGTATATAAATGTGCATAACGTCATTACCTTTTGGATTAACTTGTATAAATCGTCCATATTTTTCATTTCTTAATGTACATAACGGCCCTACCTATTCTAAGATTTGTGGTGAACATCATTACCTAATTGTATTATCGATTGTCAATGTCCTTGCTCACTACAACATACCAGAAAATCAAAAAATAGCATTATTCCTTCATTTTTGTCAAAACCATTGAAAAAATCTCTTCCGCCGTAAAGAGATTGAAGTTCATCACCATCCCATAACAGATCTTGTTCCATTAACAACACCAAAAAAACAGAAAAAGATTTAACATTAAAATGGTTATTTTTGTTCAAAATAATTTAACTTTCTTCTTCTTCAATTTCTCCCCATTTTTCTTCTTCTTCTTCACAGTAAAGAACATCAAACAAAGAAGAATCCGAATCCAGATTTTGCTCTATATCCATCTTCTTCTACAAAAGAAAAAACAAAAAGAAACCCAAACTCCATTGATTTCACTTTCTTCTTCTTTTTCAACTTTTCCCCATTTTTCTTCTTGTTCACATTAAAGAGCATCAAACAAAGAAGAATTTGAATCCAAATGATTTCATTTTCATTTTCATCTTCATCTTCTTCCCCCATCTCTCTCTCTCTCTCTCTCTATATATATATATAAAAGTGAAAAATGTGGCTTGACTACCCTTATTATGCCGTACGACTTGTGCTGTTTTTTGGACAAAAGGATTTTTTTTGCAAGAAATCCAGTAGGTGAGGGTGAAAATGTCAAAATTTGGAAGGTAGGGACGTTTTGCACAATTACTTCAATAGGTAGGGACATTTTGTGCTAATTACCCAAAATAAAAAGTAAGAAATATACCCCAAAAAATAAAAAAGTGAAAAAAAGTCATCTTCTCCAAAAACTCAAAATTCCATTAAAAAGAAGAAATATGGGGGCATTTTGCCTTCGATTTTACGGTCTTTGGCGGCTGAAAATAATGTTGAAAAGACATTGGATTTGTATTATTGCAAGCTGACTCCCAAAGAGCATACTGCAATTCTCAAAGAGCATAATAGTTGGGAGGAGGTTTTAAGGATTTTGAGTGGTTCAAGTCACAGAAAGAATATGCTCCTAATGTGATACACTATAATGTTGTGCTTCGAGCCCTAGGTAGGGCTCAGAAATGGGATGAATTGAGGCTTTGCTGGATTGAAATGGCAAAAAATGGAGTCTTGCCCACAAATAACACGTATGGGATGCTTGTTGATGTGTATGGGAAAAGAGGGCTGGTAAAGTAGTCGCTTTTGTGGATTAAGCATATGAAGTTGAGGGGTATTTTCCCGGATGAGGTCACAATGAACACAGTTGTTCGGGTGTTGAAGGATGCGGGGGAATATAATAGGGCAGATAGATTTTATAAGGATTGGTGCAATGATAGGGTTGAATTGGGTGATCTTGATCTGGATATCATAGGCGATTCGAAACCTATTAGTTTGAAGCAATTTTTGTTGACTGAGCTTTTCAGAACAGGCGAGAGGAACAACTTTTCTACACCAGGTGCATCAAATGTGGAAAGATCTGTTAAAAAACCACGACTTACTGCTACTTATAATACTTTGATGGATTTGTACGGAAAAGCAGGTCAGTTGAAGGATGCTTCCGATGTCTTTGCTGATATGCTAAAGTCTGGGGTGATGTCGGATACATTTACTTTCAACACCATGATCTTCATCTGTGGTAGTCACGGTTATTTGTCCGAGGCTGAAGCTTTGCTCAACAAAATGGAGGAATGGGGAATTTCTCATGATACAAAGACTTACAACATTTTTCTATCCCTCTATGCTGATGTGGGGAATATAGATGCAGTTCTTTTATGCTATAGGAAGATTAAGGAGGTGGGTCTTTTTCCTTATGAGGTAACTCGGAGGGCAACCCTTTTGGGCTGAATTTTGGGTTGAATTTTGGGTTTTTGAAGCATATGGACCTCTTTCTGACTTTTTATTTTTTTGGGGTATATTTCTTACTTTTTATTTTTTGGGATACATTTGGTTAGTTTTCAATCTTGTTTTTCTTTTTTCTTTGTTTTTCTTTTTTTGTTTGTTTAAAGAGAAGGACAATTTGATCATAAAGAACCTACTACGCCAAGGTTTTCATACGTTGGGAATGTGTTGTGCTATTTTTTTAGGTTAGGGGCATATCTCTAACGATTTTGAAACATTGAGAACCTTTGATGCAATTATCCCTTGATTTTATATCCCATAATTAATAAGAGGAGAAAGAGGCACACTAATTGTCATTTCACGCCGATTTTATTATAGTCTATGACATTATAATTTATCGTATAATATCTCCCATGCTTTCACATAATCTATATACTAGTATAATTAACTTGGTATCAGAGTCCACGATACTAATTTTCTCAAGTCAATCCATTAAATTTGATCGGAGAATAATTTTTTTACTATATTTACTTTAACAATTACCAAACAAATAATTATTTATATGTAATTTGAAAATTATAAAGGTTTACTCGAAAAATCGATGTAATAAAAGATTGCACTAAAATTTTGATAATATAACTATATTATTTTATTTAAATTTAATTGGATTATAAGGAAATATAATATTCTAAATTGTAGCGTCAAAAAAATATAAAGAATTTAAATATTCAACAATTAATTTAATGAAACAAAAGTCTCGACCTTATTCCGTAGTTGGTTTTACTTTTTGTTTTGTCCTTTAGCTAAAATTATAATTTAAGTTGATCAAACCAATTAAACATATTTTTTATCCACACATTTCATAGGGCCTACAATTTACTATTTACTTATTATCTATATATTCATCTGACCTATAACTTATAAATACTTAAAAAATAATTTCAGCACCGCCGACTTTCGAAATACACACTTTCTCTTTTTTTCTATTATAAATTTTTCTTTATAATTTTCTCAACTTATTTCATTTTTGAATTCTATTGACCTTTTTTTATAGATTGACTTGACAATTGCATAATTCGTTTCTTATTTTAAATTAATTAAAAAAAAATAATAATTTTGTTCCATTATGACTACATTAAATTGTAATCGAATAAATTTGATTCTTATTTTATTTTAGATACTCATTTTAACTCTTGTATAAAATTAGATACCATTTCAAGCTTTAAAATAAGATATTTACTTGCAAGTTGCAATATATATATATAACTATATATTAATATTTAAAAAAAAAAACTAAAGGAGTAAACATCTATCCTTGACATGGTCATATGCTAGACTCATTCGGCACTTGTGTTGAATATTGCTTATAAAGTAGAGTTGACCCTACTCATTAGAGAGATATTTGTTAAAACATCAAGTAAAAATGTGTCATTCTAATGAAATTTAGCAACTAACCCTATTTATTTCAATCATCCAACTCTGTCCTCAAATAAATTTCCTCAGATTTTATTTTTGCTGGCGGTTTGAACTCAAAGACAAATCACAAAACTGCAATCGTCCCAGTTTCAACTTTGATTAGGCACTCCAAATCAATTTCAAACGCATTTTTTGCTCTCTTCTTTTCATCCAGAATCAGTTTTCCGCTCCGCCTTTCATGCGTTTCATCTCTCTCTGCTCATAAAGTGCACATAATTTTCCAGCTGATTAAAAAGCAGAAAAAAATTAATCCTGTAGATGGCAGCTGATACCCACATGGCGGAACGGAGTCGAAACGCAGCCGGAGAATTTACGGCGATTCCGACTGGGTTGAACCGTATAAAGACTCGGGGAGTTGGGTCCCGGGATAAAGCAGGTCCAGGAGCTGAAGATTTTGATAAGTTTAACCGGTCTCCGATTGGTGGAGGAGTTTCAAGTTCAGGACAGAAACAGAAGGGTCTTAATAGAGGGCATGTGAAATTCTCCAGTCCTAAAGAAGGTCGAAATTTATTTGTAATTATGTCCAATATTATTCTACTTCTATGTATGGACGTCTTGTCAGCCTTTAACTATAGTAATTCTAATTGGATATTTTCTTGAGTTTAATCAGTAATGTAAATATCAGGCTCTTTTTGGCATTCTGGGTCTTGAGAGGAAATGAAGTTTCTCCATAGTTTAAAGCTTGAATGGTATTATGATAGTTGAGTTTAATTAATGTAAGTGACCAATTATGTGATTTTCCCCCCTTTTGACAAGTTATCTGTGGAGTTCAAGAACTAACTAGGACAGGAATGATGCAAGTAGAGTTTGTGAGACTGAGGGAGTCGGTTTCTCGCACGCGTAATTTAATTAGAATGGTCTTGCAAATCATGACCTTCACATGTAGGTCTATGATAATTGTCATTAAAACTAGATATGTATGTAAACATACGTGGTGACTCGATTGTGTGTCAAAGGTAATAGGGGTACCATCCTATCAATCAACTGACAGATGACTTGAGATGTGTGAAGTGTAGTGCACGACCCTTCTAAGAAAGTATTTTTCATGTACTTGACTCTACCTTCTCGAGCTTCACGCCTGACACAATCACTTTGTTGGCACCCCTTCAAATGAAACAGAAGACAAATCAAGAAGAGCGAAGTTGATGAGATCTTTTTTTTTTCCTCTCGCATTGAACGTGTGCACTCAACTAACCCCTAACTCTGTTGATTGAAACCTTCAGCGATCCAGTTAAATCAATAAATTTCTTCTTTGTGAGATTCTCAGTTAATGAGACCTTCATCAATGAAATATCAAATTTGAATGCTATTGAGGTTCAAATTTCGTTTAAGATTTCATACTTTAGAAATGGTTGAAATTTGAAAGATACAATAACAATGAAAAGGGAACATCAAGACAATCAATTGGGATTGTAACTCCCCCTATCCTCTTCCAATTCTCTCTCTCTGATAAATGCTCTTTGGAAAGTTATTCTCAAATGATGCTCGGTGTCCTCTTATAGTATTCTCAAAATGTTGTTTGGTAACAAACAAAACATTATATGATTTACTGAAATTACTCAGTGGAGCAGCATTCCGCAAAGGAAAGAAGATAGCTCGGTGGTTCACTTCATCCATCTTTAAGGATTCTGATCAAGCTTTAGGCGATTTTCCTCCAAGCACTGAGGTGAGGCTTTGTTTGGTTGCATCTTGCATTGCAGAGTTATGTCGTTAGTCTAGTTCTTTACCCTTTCTAGCTAACAGTCTAATGTGCCGGAATTCAAGATGCTTGACAAGAAGGACCCTAGAAAAAAATTGCCCAAGACGCAGAAGAATTTAACGACAAAACAGTTTTCAGCAGAAATAACATCGTCTGAGAGAGTGCCCAAATGTTTTAAAAGTTTTTCACACGAATTGGGTCCAAAAGGTGGCATTCAGTCCGTGCATCCTCGTGCTCACAGCTTCAATGATTTGGAGGTATGATTGGTTTAGATATTTTGTATATGTTCTTAATAAGGTTTACTTGAAGTTAATGTTGTCCTGTACAATGAATTTGGTGCTTTCCGTTTCAAGAATGTGGCTCTTTGGGGAAAAAATTGAATTGGGAAACTACTTGAACTTCTTAAAGCAATTCAACTGTCAGAACCAGTGTGATATTTTCTTGTTTTTATTTGTTAAAAATCATTGTTATCATTCATTTTCCTACATTACTATATTCAGGAACTGTTGAGATCACTTCGTTCGAGATTTGATGCCGCAAAAGAAATTGTGAACTTAGAGCTTGGTTATTTTTCACGTGAAGTGATGAAAATCTTGCAGAAAAATGTTTCCTTGAGCTCAGACAAACTGAGAATGGCAGAGGAACTTTTTGTTCTGGCTCAACAGTGTATCGACATGACCTCCTTAGAATTTCGCACCAAATGTGAAGAAATTGTCCACGAATTGACTGAGAAGAGACAAAAATGCCAAGCGGGATTGCTGAAAGTTCTATTCACACGCATCCTTTTCATATTGACTCGGTGTACAAGATTGTTGCATTTTGAGAAGGACAATGAGCCTGTAAATGAGAGGTCAATTGATAAGTTCAAAGAATGTTTAGAAAGGATCCCTTCTGTTGAAATGAATTTCGATGTAAATAGAGGGTTAGTTGATTCTGGTACAGGCTATGTCTTGTGCCGGACGGGTGATTCCAAGCAAAAGTTGAAGAAAAAAGATCAATCTCGTATTCCTTCTTGGGCAACTGAGGGCAGGTCTGAGGTGCCAGTTGACATGGCAAAACTTGGAACGGATTTCACAGATGTCAAGCCAAAAACACATCCAAATTTGCAGCCCAATCTTGTTTCAGATGTTGAACAATTCCATAAAGTTGATGGCAAGTTGAGCATGGAATTGATAAACATGGAGCAAGACAGCTGTTTGGATGATTCTACCTCAGTGATATGTCGGATATGCGAGGAATTAGTGCCCGCTATTCATTTGGAGCCTCATTCCTATATATGTGCTTGTGCAGATAAATGTGTTTCAAAACATTTGGATGTAGATGGACGTCTATTGAAGCTTGCTGAGTTACTAGAACATCTGTTAGAGTCATATAATTCAAGAAATCATGAAACTTATGGAACCCTTGATAGTTTGATGGCACGGACTACAGATGCTGCAGTCACATCTGAAGGTCATTCGCCAAAATGCAGTGAGTGGCGAAGTAAAGGGATGGATGAGATGTTGGAGGATCTTCATGAAATGGACACTGCCTGCATAGAAGATTCTCATCTTGCCTTAATTAATTTGAAAAATCACTTGGCCACAAAAATAAATCAATGTGGCCCACCATCCTCTAATGGAAGCATGACACCAGTATCATCCACAAATAGTCCTTGGGCTGGAAATTTTGACCTATTTTTGTTAGATAATAATTATCAGTCCGAGCAAGAAGACATGCAGCAGGTTTGTTTTCCTTGACAAATTTATGATTTGTTAGTCGAGGCATGACCTGTGAACCTGCTTCCACAGTTCTTACAAAATTTAATGTTTACTTTCAGTGCTTTTCTGCAGTTAGAAATTGGAATTTATAGACTATAAACGGGACACCAGACACAGAAAGGCAATGCAGCATTAATTGCCATTATGTACCCAAAGAATACCATAAAACGAAGATGTAGCACTTGTCTGCCCAAAATGATGGATTATGATGTACCTAGGCATTTAAGACTAACCCTCATGCTGTCCGCCAGTTTCCCTATGACCACCAATAAAGGAAAACACTACAACATTTTTTCAAGTGCATCAATTTAGTTTGGAAAAGAATTCATATCTTTCTACTTTGATATAAGTAGTGCAGGAAGTTGTGTGTGATCTCTAATCTGTAATTTAGGAAAACGTAGGGAAAAATGTAAAGCTAAATGATTAATGATCCACGACACGAGGTAACATGATCCCAGGATAAGTAATCCCTCCTCCTCCTTGGAAGAGTTCTATCTTCAAATGGAGGATGAGGCAATAAATCCTACCTAAGCTATCATTCTAAAAAGTAAAAACTCCCAGCAAAAACTGAATTAGCTTGGATAGCTATCTGAGATTGACCTTACCTGTTCTCATCCCCAGCAAAAGGATGTGTGCTTCCATGCTCAGTAAAAAGGTTGTCCTTATCCGGCCCTCTGATGAATGCCTATGGTGTTTTGCTTTACAGGTGACTCTTGTAAGGTTCAAGACTTTCCTGAACATGGTACCAGGTCATACAGTTTGCTAATTAAGAAGTCAATATGAAATGAAAGCAATATTCCTACTGGTCTTTGCTAGACTGAAAAAAAATAGCTTATTTTTTCATAATTGGGCCTTTTCAAGATGTTCTTATCTTGGGGGTGTATCTTTTGCTTGTTCTACTTTACTAGCAAGGTGGGGATCATTCAATTTCTTTGTGTGTTTTAGCATATTCCAACGCTTTCAGTTTTAGAGGATGTGCCTTTTGCTTTATCCTACAATAGTAGCATATGGACATCATTGAATCCTATTATGTATTCTAGCACACAGAAATCATCAAATCCCTTTCTGTAATCCATCTATTTTTTAAATATAACACTTCAAGTTTCTTTTATCAGATGATTGATCTGGCTGACATTGCCCACTGTGTGGCTGGAACTGATCTTTCGGAAGAAGGGTCCCACGAGTTTTTGCTTGCATGCTTGCAAGACTTGCAGGATATTTTGCAACACAGCAAACACAAAGCTCTCATAGTGGATACCTTTGGTGTCCGAATAGAGAATCTTCTGAGGTAGTATATATAGAAGCGCAAGAAAGAGAATAAGATATTCTATATAGATGTTATATTGAAGTAATCAACAATTCTTAAACGCAGAGAGAAGTATGTACTTGCTTGTGATCTAGTGGATAGAACTAATGATACCGGACATCCAGAAACCTCCAAATCGTGGCTGGACAGTGAATCTCAGAGTAGCACACCATCAACTCCTTCACATCCCTCACATAAAGAACGTACCAGCATTGATGATTTTGATATTATTAAGCCAATCAGCAGCGGAGCTTATGGAAAAGTATTTTTGGCCCGAAAACGAACAACAGGGGATTTCTTTGCAATAAAGGTACATGTTTAATGGTTAGTTCCCACAATTACATATAGAAGCAAAAAGGAGAGGTGTTTTGTAGTGAAAATGTGATATGGCTTAATGACTCTGTATGATCGATCTGGAACATTTGATTTTTATCAGATGAATTGCAGACTTTTGCTTAATTGTAATATGTTTTCCCCCCGAACAGGCACCAAAACTAAATCTTTTGGTGGAAAAGGTAGTTTAGTTTCTGTTCGATTATCTTAAAATTGGCTTGTTCAATAGTGTGCACAAGATCAAGTAAATTATGAATTCAATAGCCTAATAGCTTATCCTGGAGGGAAAGAAAGCTCATAATTTTTACTTTAATTGAGGAAATGCCCAGTAGGCATGGTTCTGTGGTGTAGAATCATGGACTTTATATTCCAAGGGTACTTTATGTTTAAATGGAAGAACTTGTATACATTATCAAGTTGATGGCATTGAACATCTCAGCAGGAATGCCAAAGGCTTTTGGTTCTTTTTCCAAGTACAAGTTAAAAACACCATATCAGCATAAAAGGTTCATGCTAATATGGTAGTTTTCTGAGCTTTCGTTTTGAGTTCACGTGGAGGAATTCTTTGGCTAAATGGTAAATATTATGGATACCACGAGAATATGCAAGTTAAAAGGGAGCAAATTTCTGTGTCCTTTTTGACGTTCAACTGTCAGCTATTTGTACTCTGTTGTGAGGGACAGCTGAGTCATATTTGGTTATCTGTGTATAAATATATCTAACAATGGTTTCATATACTTGAAACATGCCTAGCTCGGACACATACATATTAACTATTATTGCCAAACATGATCATGTATGCGAGTGGGATCTCTGATTGGTCTGTTTTTTACTCTCATTATTAGTGCTGGGACACATATATCAAAAACCTTGTGTGCAATTTGAATGAAATCTACTTTTCAACTTCAAATTAGATGAAGATAAACTGATGATGTTCATATTTATATTCATTCACCAGCCACTGATCTCTCTCTCTTTTCTTTTCCCAAGAATTAACGTAGGCACCTGTAAGTAGGCTCTAATTCATCCTTCTATGGAACATAGTTCATCATTGATTACTCATATAATATCTAGGCAAAATATGTGTATCTGCACTCGCTTCATCACTCTGTTGCATTTATGAGGGGAAAAAGGCGTCCCTTGGATCCAGCATTAATTAAAGTTCGAATGATTAAATATTTTTGAAAATTTCCATGGTTATACAGGAGTGACATTATCATCAGAAGTCTTCACTTATTGATACTTCACCTAGAGCTATTCCCATTTAGTACATTAATACCCAAGACTTCCAGTTTCATGCAAAAATGGTTTCAATATAATTTGATCCATTGTTAATGCAGGTCCTCAAGAAATTGGATATGTTATGGAAGAATGATATTGATCGCATTTTGGCCGAGAGGAATATATTGATCACAGTACGAAATCCTTTTGTGGTAATGTCCAATTCTCAATTTAGGGAGAGTGTGCAATTCTTTAGTCATATTTATCTCCATCACGAGGACGCTTTCTCTTAAGGCCCGTTTGGTTTCTAGATAAAATTGTTTATCTCGATAACAGTTATCTGGATAATAGTTATCCGGATAACAGGTTTATCATTATCCTGTTTGGTTCAACTAGGTAGGTATAAGAATAGAAAAAGTCATTGTTAAAAAGTCGGCCTTTCGTAAAAAAGACAATTATACCTTTATTCTTAATTAAACAAAAAAAAGTAAATAAAAAACTAAAAGAGAAAAAAATGAGTAGAACGGAGGAGGGCGGTGGTCTTAGGATATGGATGTTCAAAAATAAATTTGTTTTATAATATAAATAATACATTCGTCTTTTAAAAATAATGAGTGAACCATTATCCGTATAAAAAATTGTCATATTCTTTCCGAGGACAAAACTCATCGTCTGGATAAAAGTGTATCCGGACATCAATTCCACCCAAACAGGGGCGTAGATAGGGAGGCTAAAAAAAAATCAATTTTTGAAGTGCAATTTTTTTTTAAGTAGTAATCCCCCTCCATGAAATCCTGGTTCCACCCTTGCACCTAAACAGGATAAGACAAATTTTATTCATTATCTTTAACCATCGACCATATGCTAAACGGGTCCTTAGTGTCTACTTAATATGCTATTGAATTAGCAAATCATTAGAAAATTGATTGTTGATGAACACCTTTATTTCTGTGAAGCTAGAATATGTGGATAGTGTGAAATGCTTAGATATTGTATAAAATAGCAGAAATCTGTCTTGTTGCCGCAGGTTCGATTCTTTTATTCATTTACCAGTAGAGACAACCTCTATTTGGTTATGGAATATCTCAATGGTGGAGATCTATACTCTTTGCTCAAAAAAGTTGGTTGCCTCGAAGAATCTGTTGCTCGTTCCTACATTGCAGAACTGGTATTCTTGGAACTATATCATATATATGTTCCTCGCTTCTGTGCACCTTTTTAAGTAGAGTTTGGCTCATTTCAGGTCCTTGCATTGGAATATCTTCATTCTCTTGGAATAGTGCATCGTGATTTGAAACCAGACAACATACTGATCGCACATGATGGGCATATCAAGGTATTATGTACATACACTATATACTATAGTCTTTAACTTTATAAAGAAGTTTGAAAGGTGCACGGGCCATTGATGATATTATTATTTGAAGTGCAACCAGAAAGAGCATTACAGTTTTGATACGGCACCTCTATCTGAAAATTTAGTTATAATAAGGATATAAAAGTATCTCGAGATACTGAATACCTCCAAATTCTCATTTATATCAAGTTTACAATATGAACAAATCTATAAAAGGATGAAATGGTGATGCAGTCACCAGTTGGATCCATAAAACCACTATGATGCTATCGGTGTGGCTTGTACTGCTAACATCTTTTTATATCCCTTACAGTCTTACTGTTAACAGTCTTTATATTCTGAATTTCATTTATATAACCCGAGCGATTGTGGTGACATTAGAACTGATGCCTTCAAATCTATTGAGTTAACATGTACACGCAAATGTTAGTATAAATGTAGATGGTTAATAGAATAATTGGATTTTTGTTTTAAGGCTTTGGACATGGTGCATAAGACACGTGTAACATCATCTATATGAATTTTTTCTGACCACAAATTATTGAACTTTGAATGATTTTCCAGCTTACAGACTTTGGATTGTCAAAAATTGGACTCATGAACTGTACGAGTGATTTATCTGGACCAGAGACCGAGAAATTTGATGTTCTAGATATGCACGATCAGCTTAATGATGATTCAGAGGATAATCACCGGTCAGCTGTTGGGACCCCAGATTATTTGGCACCTGAAATTCTTCTCGGAACTGAGCATGGTCAGGCAACTATTTGATTTCTTTCGGAAATGGTTGACATTTTTCTCTGCCTCTGCCTCTGCCTCCCACCAACCCTACCGCGGAGACACAGAACTGAGATAAAGAAAATAAGACGTGTTTAACTCCTGATACTACCTCTTGGGTGCACTTGCAGGTTATGCTGCAGATTGGTGGTCTGTAGGAATTGTCCTATTTGAATTAATAACTGGAATCCCACCATTCACTTCTGAGCATCCAGAGGTATTTGTCACAATTTTGATCATGTAAAGATCCTTAATTTGCTAAATCCTGTATGAACATCTGCAGTTTACGTGTTCTGTATAGTGGTGAGCGGTGTGCCATCGTATAAGGCATTTTTATGATTTGTTGTCCCTATGGGATCAGGAGTGGGAGTGGGAGTGGGAGTGGGAGTGGGAGTGGGAGTGGGATAGGGTAGGAGCCGGAGCCGGAGCCTAAGCGAGAGCATCAATTCTAGCAGTTTTTCATACTCAGAATCGCCTTGATAGTATTGTCACATATATCTATAGATGAAATAGTGTATAAACAAATAAAAAGAAATCAAATTTTAATTGGCAAGGTCTGGTTGTTGGTCCAAGGACATAAGTCATCACCATTAGTCCTATGCTCGAGTCTGATTGAGGAATCCATTATATATCTTGTGTGTTCATCTTTTTAATTGACCGAAGCATGGCAATGGGGCCAAAAAAGAACGTGAATTATAGTAAAGTTTCAGTGAGATAATTGACAAGCCATAGCTGATGCATCTCACAGCGGAAAAATGTGTGGACTGATGAGGGCGAAGAAGAAAACAAAGCATGGAGCTGTAAGAGAATATACAAATTTTCAAGAGTCGTAATACACGTGATTTTAGTTATAAATTTGACCATCTGATCCTAATATTTTGGTGAAAGTGTATTGTGAAATTTGTAGAATGGACAAGGTTCACACCCCCAGCCCACAAATTAGGTAACCTTGGTTCTTTGCATAAAATTAGGTTGAAAGAACTATTTTAGTTTTATTTAGATGTGGCAAGAATGCAATGAATCTCAAATATATTTCTATGTTTAATTTTATTTCTCAGATATATGACTTGGATATTTTATCCTTACCATGCTGCTTCTGAATTTTCTATAGACTTTCTTTATTCATCTTTACTACTGAATTCTAGTCACACATTCCTTCCAACAGAGAAGAGGTTGGCATATATTTACTAAAACCAATTGATTTCAAACGGTTCTTTTGGTTTCTTATATTTTGATTTCTTCATGTGAATGGGGACAATATTTGAAGCAGTTCTTAGCTGTTGGAGATGCAGCTACCGACTGCTTCTGAAGGGGTGTGCCAATGAGAATGTGGAATGAGCCTGGTCGCTATTTTGTTGCAATTTTCTTCACTTTTTTCTTCACACTTTATTCCATTTGATATCATTGGGAGGATTCATTAGTACTCCGTGTGTCCAATTGTTGTGTCATATAGTAGATAGTGTGAACTCAATTATGTCAATTTTTAACACACTCACACACATAAATACTTATCTCTGTATGTATGCATTATGAATTTAGGAAATTTTCTAGTTGTACTATATTTATGTGGTTCAATGAGTCTTTTTCGCAAGCAATATTTTATGCGACTCGGCATCTAAAGATCAAATGTTTTATATACAGTATGACTTTAAACTGCATTCTAACACTCTTTGAAACGAAAAAGCCAATTTGACTGGTTAACCCTTGTAATGGTCTCAATTTATGAGATTGGAGATATTATATTATTTGAAGCCCGTTCAATTTTGAATGAAATGGAGAAGTGCTACTAATATTCTACGTGATCGAAAAATACCTCTCATAAACAGTTATTAGTCGAGTTGTACATTATGGTACCGAGTGATTGGGTTATTGAAGGACAAAATGAGCATATTAAAATGGACACGTGACCCCAATTGAGTTGATGAGTTCAATTTTGAAATTTTAGCATCTCAACAGCCAGTCAGCATTTTAGACAATCCTCAATTATTAACTAGATTCTCTGTTTAATTGTTCATCAAATATGAGAAGTTTGTGTGTAATTTCACATCTTTGTGGGAATGTTCTGGCTTCTGTGTGCATCTCTGTTTCACAGATTGTTAAATTGCTATTTAACTCGAAATCCATCATCCAATGCTTCTCTTGGTTTGAGATTATTAGAATTATGAATTATGAATTTTATGTGTTGTAATAAAAGGACTATTCAAGAAACTGATTATGAATCGTAGTACCCTGGATTAAGTGTTTTGCTCTAATTGAAGAATGTAAACAATCTGTTCCTAAAGTACCTTATTGTTAACTGCAACTGGTAATGCAATAGTTTCCTGTTTCTTAGTGGTTGTTTCACTCGTCTTTCTATGATCTGCGATAAAACGACCTCATTGATCTTTTGGTGGAGTGCAAAATTATATTCTCCTAATATTTCACCATCTTCTTGACTTGACAGATAATCTTCGACAAAATTCTTAACAGAAAAATCCCCTGGCCATCTATTCCCAGTGAAATGTCTTATGAGGCCCAAGATTTGATTGACAGGTTGGTTAATGTATTGGGGGTAATCAATAGATATAGACAACAAGATTTGGCAATAGGGAGAGTTTATTGGCCCCAATTTAAGTAATCTGTATTGAATGTAATCATTAGCATTTCAAAACAGAGAATTACGCATCTCTTGAATGCTTAATAATGGTCACTCGACCTGTAGCCAGTGAAGAAATTGATCTTTTCAATAAACACAAGCACTAATTAGCCTCTGAAGAAATTGATATTTTCAATAAAGAAGCACTATAGAAAATTATATAGTTTCCATGATTTAATAGAATTAGAAGAAACTGAATATGCAATTTGCATTAGCTTGTTGATGCTTCATGATATTTGCATGAGCTAGGCCATTTGAATTCCATTGTTGTCGATCACCTCTGCCAACCAACTACAGTGTGCTTATTTATGTATTTTACTTTTCTTTCTTTTTCTTTTTTGGTGACCAACTCTCAGGTTTCTTGTTCACGATCCTAATCAGCGTCTAGGAGCAAAGGGAGCATCAGAGGTGCCATGTTTCGACTATCTATGCTTTATGGCCACTTGTAAAGATGGACAATTATTCACACATTTTATGATGTGGAAGATGAACTGTCACATGCAAACTGACTTTTCTCATGTCGTCAATTCCACCAGGTTAAATCACATCCCTTTTTCACGGGAGTGGACTGGGATAATCTTGCCTTGCAGAAGGTAAGGATTCAAGCCCTCACCTTTCCCTATATAAATGCTATTTATGTGCCAAACTCTGCCGCAAACGTGTGCCTGATGTAAATTCAACACTTCTTTCTTTTACACCAAAAGTTTCTTTGGGCTCAATTGACATGCCTTTGCGGTGGTAGGGAACCAAATCCCCGTCTCATTCTCCCTCTCTTCAAATGCAAATAAAGTTCCAGTCAACGATGCTGTTAATATTGTCAGAGTTGTAATCATGGTTGTTGGTGGTGGTATATGAGGCACATTGACATAGGAGGCAACGAACAAGAACCATAATTATAGAAGGAGGGGAAGGAGATAGTGGAGAAGCAGAAATGAGAGGGAGAAAATATGTTTGTATTCAGTAATCAAGTAGCATTACAATGCATAGGCTCTTTATATAGAGTTTAAACAAACCTAGTCTAACTAGGAAACTAGGAAATAAAACCTAATTTAAGTCAAAGTAGAGAATTACAATAAACTGAAATAAACAAATCTAAATCGACAAGTCTCTTATATTATTATCTAATAAGATCCCCGTAACACATGTTTAGCATAATAAATGTTAAATCAAATGTAAATGGATATTGTTCCTGAAGCTGTATTGCAGGCCCAGGGGTGGATATTCATCCCAAGCCCACCCCTATAGCTAAATGTGAAAAACATTTATGTATTAGTCCGGCCCGAATTTTTTTTAGCCCACCCCAATTTGAAATTTTATCCCCTGGCTCCGCCTGTAATTGCAGCAATCAAATTATTTCGAGATATGATCACCATAAGTGATTATCTTACTATGATTGATTTTGGTTGATCCAGATCAAACTTGATTGAGCCAGAACAACAAAATGTTGTATCTTTTTCCGTGTTCTCTTTCTTTGGGAACTTTTGCTCGTCCTAAAACAGACGTAGCATATTCTGAAAGCCTTTTTGTTGTTGTCAAAAAAATCATAGGGTTTCGGATCTAAGTCAAAAGAACTCCAGCTTCTTTTTTATGTGATCCAGTTTTTAAACCTCTTTATGAACTTACATGTCCCATCCATACAGACAACACATCATCTGAGTTAGTCTTTTCGATTAACACAGTCCTGGGAATAATTAAACTGCATCAATAATTACTAGTGACAGACCCTCCTGGCGCACTATCTCCGAGGGATTAATAAGTCAATGGCATTCCTCTTTCCACTTCAGGTGCCAGCACAGCCATCCTTAGAAAGGATATTGATGAGAGTTATTACTGACCTATATTATACAATACCAAAAATAATTATATTTGTAAGAATTCCATGATTTGATTATGTATATCTATGAGGTTGTCAACGTATCCTAAAAAAATAATAGGATACTGAATCGTGGAAGTGAACTGCAGGCACTCAGTTTGTATCCTACTTCGACAGCTATACTTGTGTATATATAAACTTTTTGGTATTCTCTCTGATATTGCAAATAAACTTTCAGATACTTATTTTTTGTTCTCTCTCTCTCTCTCTCTCTCTCTCTCTCTCGTTTTTGTTTTGAAGGATGGTTAGTTTTGAAATTGGCTTTCCACAATGTCGCTAGCTCTCGTTTAATATAAGGACTAAAACACACTGTTTTTGAATTATCCACTTAATCTCTGTGCAAGCATACTGCATGAGTCATAGGTGCAGTGTTTTCTTTTTCATAGTGATTTTCTTTTCGTTGTAATTGACTTGCCAATTAAATGTTTCCATAGGCTGCCTTTGTTCCGCAACCTGACAGTGCAGATGACACAAGTTACTTTGTATCTCGTTATAATTCCATTGGAATACAAGATGATGAGATTTCTACGGGTTCAGCTTCTGACAGTTCTGACTTGCACTCAAATTCTGGACTTGAGGTTTGTAGTCTTGTTTATCAATTGAACTTTCTGCTCCCATATGCATTTGTAGGAGAAAGAGTTACCCTCAAGTATAGGTCGACTGAAAATGTTGAGCTGCATTGATGTTTTGTTAGTGCTCAATGTTGAGACCGTGTTTGAATATAATGATCTTGATTGTAAATCATGGCATAATTTTTAAGACACCCCTCACATGAATATTTTATTTCTTACAGGGATTGTGTAAACATGTAGCTCTTAACTTTAGTGAAATTTAATGTAAAGGCTTTTTTTAAGGTCGGGATGAAAAATGACATTCTTTTGTGTTTTTGTCAAAATAGCCTTCTTAATTAAAAAGTTCGAATATGTCCATTTTACCCTTATTAAAAATAGTCATTAGGTCAAAACGGTTCTTCTACTTGACCACTCGACCTTGGATCGAGTTCTCATTTTAACTCTGCATGTTCTTTTCTCCCTTTTGTTTTTTTTTTTTGTCTTCATACATACAAAACCTCATAAGTCGAACTTTAGAAATCAATTTCTTATGTCACTCCCTTTTGAAGTCGTCCTAGTTAATATTACACACGAGTACATATTTTGTTAAAAAATCTGAAAACGTACTGAGGAGAAACTTTTCATCTTTAAAGAAGGCTATTTTTCCATTTTCTCACACTACTTTGGTCCTCCTTAAGAAATTTCCTCCAAATTTAAACTCGCAAAAGAGGCATACAACAATATGAATAATGAACATTTTTCCTTTGTTTTTATTATTGATATGAAAAATATTTGCATTTATAATTAGTATCATATAAGGAAATCCATATTTGTTTTTCAATCAGAAGATGGCGGATGAATGTGCTGATCTTGCTGATTTTGGTTCTTCTCCTCTTGATCTTTCATTGATGAATTTTTCTTTCAAGGTAAGTCATATTGCTACCTTTTAATGTTAGATTACGTGTCTTTCCTCTAACATTGTCAGCAGCTAGTTATTAGAATTGTATTTCAAATTCTGAAGTTGATTTGATTCTTGACCTACTGTTTTCTTTACTTTTCTGTTCGGTAACAGATTTGAGATTCACTGATCCATATTCACAGTTTTTGTTTAGCATACTTGGAGTTTAATCTAGTTCTTGCTAGAGTGGCAAACAGTATATTTCATAGCCGCATATTCCTGCGACTATACATATGTAAGCTAGCTGGTAAAATTGGCTGGCTAGTATTTCAATCCTATTGATTGTTAACGATATTCCATCTAAGCTAAGCTAAGCTAAGCATACTTATCACCTCCTTTTTACTTGTTAAACCCGTCCTGAGTTTAATGTTACGAAATCCACGATCCTAGTACAGCAGTACTTAGAAGGATAGAAGTCATTTTCTCCATTCCAGGCCTAGCGTCAAGCTTATTTTTTGCTGTGTATTTGTTCACAGAGTAATTAACATACATGGCAGATTTTGACTAAAATTTTATTTGCAGAATTTGTCACAGCTAGCATCCATCAACCAGGAGGTGCTCCTGCAAAGTGGGAAGGATTCATCAAAGTGCTCGTCTCCATGTAAAGGTTCACACCCTTAGGATTCTTTTGATTCTTTATTCTCCATTTTGTATTTAACGATGGGGGGAAAGGGTTGTTTCTATTTTCTTCTTTCCTTCGTAGTTTGTCGAAAGTACTGACGTACAGTCGAGGAGAATAAAAAGTTCCGAGTTCATTTTCATCATAAATACTATTTTATAGAATGTTCTGAGTTCACTGTAATTTATTTTCTCCCCTAATCATGTCCATTGTTGTCCAATCTAGTATAATCAGGCCATAGTAGTATAAAGTCCTCTCTATTAACATGAGTTGATGTATAAGGGGCGTGCAGTGATGATACAAGTTTAACTCAGACGTAGTTCTATTTGACAGATATATGTTCACTTTATACATGGGAACCATGATAATCAAGGAACCAAAAAAATCTTGAACATTGATAAGCATGGCCTCATATGACCCAAGGCATGCAAAGGGAATGAGAAGATGCGTGATCAAGAAAAGAATTATATGGAAACTGATTGATGCCAACGTTTACATTTGCTCGACGCACATATATAATGTTGAAAAGTGGGGTGTCAAAGTTGACTAGCGATCAACTTAGTGTATGTTTCGCAGCTGCCTAGGCCCCCCAAGTCCCAACCATTGAAGGCCCAAAATTTTGGTCTAATTTTTTTTTTTTTTTTTTTTAAATCAGATTACTTATATATGAAATGAGCCTAAATAGAAAATAAATCTAAATTTAACTTATATTATCTATCTTAATCTAAATTTTAAATTGTAGGCTGTGCAATTTTTTCTTTAAACCTTATTTTAGAAATCTTTATCTTGAATCAAAATGATTTTTCAAATTATTAGGATTGGAACAATAAATAAAAGGCATAAAATAAAAAAGATTTATACAAGTTCATTTCAATGTGGGTTCATTTTAATGTGGGACTATGTTCTGTCTTCAATCGCTACAATATTTTCACTATAATGAATGATGATATTTGTTAACAAAAGATTAGTTCTATATATAATAATTCAATGAATGTTTCCTAATTATAATGAAATTCTAAGGTAACTTAATGAAGATTTTCTAGTTATAAAGAAATACTAGGACAACCTAATTATGAAGACAAAATTTCAAAAAACACCTTTACTTAAGGTCGACCGCGTACAGCAACAAATTAGGTTTCACAACTTAATACAAATTTTAACTATTTTTTCATTTAGTGAAGAAGAAGAAAAGTGTACTATTTTTTGGCTTGTAAATTTGTCAAAATTTACATTTTAAAACATTTTAATTTATTAAGGCTCCATTTAAATTTTCGCATAAGGCCTCCCAATCTTATGGTTGGCCTGATGTTGTTTCGTAGTGCTGAAATTATTTTTTAAGTGACTTGTGGGTCTTCTGGAATGTGGAATGTAGAATATAGAATGTATGATTACTAAGTGAGTAATAAATTGTAAATTTTATGAAATGTGTAGATAAAAAATATAATAGACAAGACATAGACTTAGTCTATTTGCTTGATCAAATCATTTATGAATGAATAAAAAATTAAATTTAAAACGACTTTTTTGGTCAATGAACAATTGAAAGTGGAAGATTTGATTATTGGAGACAACGTGAAAAGACAAGTGTTTCACCTTAGACCATAACGAGAGAAGTGAATGCAGTATAGATTTTTTTAAAGTAGAATGTTCTTTATTTTAAAATTTTATTTAATTTTTTGAAATAGAAAATTGGTTTGACTCTTTATTTTTGAAGAATATCAATCTTTAATAAGTTACTAATTTCAATATTTTTTTTTTTGGATTATTCAAATATTGACATTTAAGAAAAATACATTAATTAAAAATGAAGGATAAAAATATAAATAGTTATTAAAAAAATTAAAATAAAGAGTTTGTTGAGCTGGATTAAAAATTTTAGTTTCTAAATATAAAAATGCTCTCTTAGAAGCATTTATTTTGAGATTTCGGTTTAGGTCTCCTATGGCATCCAACTAAAGTAAGAGGTTGAACCTACAAACTTAAAGGTTCAAACAAAAGTCCACATGAAATGACTATTTTTATTTAGAGAAGATTACACTAGTTACTCCATTTTAGAGTTGAATTTACTCAAAAAAAATAAAAAATGATTTTCAATCTCAAAATTTAAAAATACCACCATCACCACTGCCTTTGCCATCGTCAACACCACACTCCACCACACCATCTTCAAGTTGAACACCACCATATTTTTCTTGCTAAAAATCAAAAATTTCCTCCATAATGAACACCACCACCATTTTCTTGCTGGATTTTTTCAAACTAATTCTACTCAAGATTTGTGAATAATTATATTTGATTTTCTAAGATTGAATTTTGTGGCTGGGGAATTGACTGCTACCATTCATGACATAGTTACAGTGCTGGAAATCAGAATGTTTTCAACCTTCAACAGTGCTGACAGCTTGTATGTTTCTCTTACCCTGTTTGAGTTTCGGAGCATCTTCAGTCAAGAATCTCGCAAGTTTTAAGGTGGTCAGATAAAATAGCATTTTCTGCTGCCACCTTTTGAAATTCAATCCATTGAATTTTTCTGGTTTTTTCCATGGTTATCTAGAACATTACATGACCAATTGAGGCCACAGTTTGGGTCACAGCAAAACTTGGCACATGTGCCACAGTCTGGTTCACAGATGGACTTGGCACAGTAGCCACATTTTGATTTTCAGTAGCCACAATTTCAGTAATTAGATTAGTTGCCATTTTGTGAAACAAAAAGAAAAATTAGTACCACTTTTAAATAAAATTAAACAATATAAACAATACTGTTTATAAAATTACAATTTTAATTACACTTGCAATTACAAGCAATTTAAAAAAAAAAAAAATCAGCAAATGTTACACTTGCAGATCTCAAATTAAATAGCAAAATGAACTTATCCAAGCAGGTTAATTAAAACTGTAGCATAAACACGTTAATTCGAACGTATTAAAACTGGAGCTGGAAAGTTGTATTGAGAATGAATGCTTGACTAAATAATAAAATTAGAAAGCTTATAATCACTATGGAAACAGTAACCACAAAGATTAACCATTTGATACTCCAATTAAATGAGTTTAACTAAGTTTAAATTGCTGAAAAACAAAGTACTGCAAATTAACGGGAACATAGATATGAGTAAAACACGTCCTTAGGGGCATAGGCGAGTTGCTAAGGCTTGAGGTGATGTATGGAAAAATCCTCCGACAACGTAGGTTCGATTTCCGTGTGGAACAGATTTTCACTGAAATATTGTAGGGATCTGTCATCGGGGTTGGCCTGTTGGCTCTCTCCCTCAGGTCCCTGCCACTCGTGCACATCCCTCGATTTATAATCCGCCTGGTCAAAGAACCTCTGACACAGGTGAAGATGTTTCGCCCTCGAGACTTTCTCCTTGAACAAAGATATGAGTAAAACACAAAATGTGATCACTTTAATTATTTCACCAATTAATTTTAGTTACTGAAATCAGTAAAATGTTATCACTTAAAGCATGACTGGAATAAAAAAAAATTATCACTGAAATTAGAATCAAATTTTTTTTTCCGAAAACTGTGAATAAAGTAATCAGTATCAAACAAAAGTTATCTATTTCACAGCCAATTAAATGTAATCGAAGGAATCAGCCAAAAAAAAAAAAAAAACTGCAAATGAAAAAAAATATTTCATTTTTTGAAAACACTGTAAGCATATTTTCTGCAATTGTAATTACCGAAATTCTGCCAATTGTTTGGAACACTGTTTTTAGTATAATGTGAGTTTAGCAAATTTGTTTTAAGATTGTTATAAGATTGTTAATTTATACGTTAATTGAAAAATATTAAACAACATATTAAAAAAAACAGTAAACAAATAATTAGTACAATTTCAGAATATAAATTGAAGAGGAATGGAAACCGATGCCTCTACAAGTACAATTTACTTAAAACATATTTGTCCTCTACCGTAGGTTATGAACGACTGTTTTCCAGGATACAACGGAAGAACTGGTTGTACCAGCGAAACAATATCACCATGAAAAGAAAACTTGGATGAACAGAAGAGAAGAGAGAAAAAAGCTGAATTTTGATGTATTGATTGAGGAATTTTGGACTTTTTTATATAGATACTCGAGTGACCTTCCAATTCTAATTATAAGGTAAATTACATGAGTTACAAGAGTTACAATACATAAAAAGGTTGAGAGTTGAGAAGTTGGAAGACGAGCTTTAATTAATTTTCATTCACCAATTATTTATTTTCCAACACTTTATGCATTATGCACTTACAAGTCAAGAGAGTACGAGACATTATTCTATTTGTTGTTCCCCATAATTTTAAATTTTGTTATTATATAAGGATTGTAGATCTTGATCAAATTATTGATTATGTCAGGTGAAGTTTGGAACACTTGAATTATTAAAAAAAAAAAACTTATTTTATAAAATTTATTTACTTTTATTATTTGTCAACTGCAATAAATTAAATATAGACATAAAAAAGAAAAAAAAAAAAAAAACTATAACATATTACCGACGTGTTAGACACGAGTGTATTTATGGAGGCACACGGATTAGTGAACGCGCATGATGGATGTTAAAGTCCTGGCCACCAAGCAAGACTGGCCCGAATCTTTCTCTTTAGTTGCACGCACAGACATTATTTCTGTCTTTAGTTTCGTCGAATATTACCATGATACCTTTTTATGTCTTCAGTTTTTGATGACTTGTTGGATCCTTTTTCTGTTTTATACATTTTTACTTATTTGACACGCAAGATTTAAAAGTAAAAAACAAAATAATAAATAATATTTTAATTTTTTTTTTTTTTTTTGGTATAGTTAACCGATGTCAAATATTTTTGCAAGAGTAATGTTAGATGAACATCAAGTTGGACATAAAGTTAGACCACTATGTGTAAAATGTCAAATCTGTTCTTTAAAAAGACATAATTTAAATTTCTATTTATGTCTTTTCAAATGAAAGATTTGATATTTTACACATGGTGGTCTAACTTTATGTCCAAGTTGTTGTTCATCTAGCAAATACACTTTTTAAGTATAGAAGTCTATTTTTTAAGAAATTGCCATTTAAATATGAATATTCATATATGTTACTTTGAGGGTCTCTTGGGTATATGATCAATATTTAAAGATAATAGACAAAATTTGTCTAATCTTGTTTCGACGAAACTAATGTTTGGATATACTTTTATTCGGATAACAATTTAAATTAAAAATGAGAGGAAGTTTTATCTCGGGAAAAAAAGATGACAATTTTTTTTTTTAAATAAATGTATCATTTATAATTAAAAACAAATCATTTTTTTTTTTTTTTAAGATATCTATATACTACTACAATCTCTTCACTGGTCACATAGCCTACAATAATTTAGAATTAATCCTAGCAATGTATGGGTTGTAGCCCATTTACCCTTTTTATCATAAAGACTTGGAAAGGTAATGAGGAGAAAAGATTGCTATAAGGATTCAATGTAGACATTTGATGCCTATTGGCTATTGGAATCAGAACACAGAAAAAAGCAACTCAAAAAGATAATCAAAATGGTGATGATTGTTCCCAATTCTTTCACTTATTATACCTTTATTGACATTCATTCCACTCATTCTTTTCCCCTTACAGCTGTATCTCTTTGCAACTTGTTAAAAGACATCTTTTCTTCTTGGAAGGGTCATGGCTTTAATTCGTTGGTCGAAGATTTAATAGTACTCGACAATATTAAAAAAAAATTTAATATATATTTGTTAGTATTAAAATTATTTTTAAGTACTTATTAGTTATGAGTTTTATAAAATATATAAGTAATAAGTAAATAGTAAAGTGTACGTTTTACGAAATTTATGGATAAAAAATATATTTGACAAATTTGACTAATTTCAATTATAAGCATAGGCAAACAAGCACTTTAGGATTTGTTTGATTTTGTTTAAAATTCTACTAAAAAATCGAAGTCAAAGTCAACAATGAATTTTAACCACATATTTCATAAGACCAATAACTTTTCAACCACACTTTTCATCAATTTTTATCAAAATCTACTAAAAAGTTGAATTTTAGTAAAATCACAAGCACTTAGTATTGAGTATAAATATGCACTATTAGAGCGTATACTACACAATATAATAAAAAATATTATAATTTTTTTCTTTTTTTTAATATAGTTCAATATTGTATAATGATGTACTTACCAAAAAATATGTCTTAAGGGTTTTATTTTGGTTAGAATGGATTAACCTAATAATGGTGTTTGCATAGATGCATGAACAAAAATCCAAAGCAATAGTTTGAAAATTAATTAATTTTTTATATATGCTTTACTCTGATTAGGTTTTGCCTTTTCTTGTTAAAAAGAGGTTTTACTTTCTCTTGTTAATTATTCTTAAATACTATGTTGGTGGAACTGCTAAATTATTTACTAAACATGTCTTATTCATACTAAATCACATAGATACATAGAAAGTGAGCTTAGAAACATCAAAAGAAAAGTATATTTTTAGTAAAAAGTTGTCTAATAAAAATCTATTATTTTAAGATAAAGAGTTGTTATGAGTAATTTGCCTTTTAAAAGAAGTTGCAAGTTATGAAAATTAGACTTTTGCAAATGAGAATGTAGTGTACAAAACAACATTCACATTATTCTCGGAAAAAAAATATTACTATAAAAATAAAAAATAAAAAATTTATTCTCATCTTTTAAGAAGTAATACAATTTATTTTTAAAAGATTTAAGTATGTTTGATTAAGTTTAAATTATAATTTAAACTGATTAAATATATTTTTTATCCACACATTTTATAGAATTTACAACTTACTATCCACTAATTATTCATACATTTCATAAGACTCACAATTTATAAATACTTAAAAAATAATTTCAGTTAAATAATTTTCTTCATATTTGTGACGTCCGAAATTATTCAGCTAAAAAATGATATTTAATTAACATGTTTTGTAGTACTGAAATTATTTTTTAATTGTTTATAAGTTGTAAGTTTTATAAAATGTGTAAATAATAAGTAAGTAATAAATTATAGGTCTTACGAAATGTGTGGATAAAAAATATGTTTGAACTTAAATTTTAATTCAAACTTAGCCTAGTTTTGATGATATGAGAAGGAACAAAAACTAAGCATATGTTTGGAGGTGCTGAAATTATAATTTAAGTGCTTATATTTTAAGCAATTGGTAAATGTGTGGATAAAAAGTGGTTGTAAGTTGTGGGTCCCATGAAATGTGTGGATGAGAATTATGTTTGACCAGTTTGACCAGCTGAAATTATAATTTAAGTGGTGCCAAATATATGCTAAAATAAATTGGTAACATTATTCCACTGGACAAGTCATTCACAACTTAGAGATTATTTTGTCCACTGGACAAGTCATTCACAACTTAGAGGGATGATCTCATCTATTTAGGCTTGGTTTGGTATTGCTGTGCTTTTAAGAGAATCAGCTTCTGCTGTGCTGCAGAAAGAATCAGCTGTGGGAACAATCAGATAAGTGTTTGGTAAACTCTTATTTCAAAATTGCTGTATGTTTCAAAAGCAGCATTTGAGCGTTTGGTAAACAAAAGTGATTTATTGCTGTAACGGTATGAAATTACTAAAAAGGACATTGATTATAATAATGTCATTTTGTATTATTATTATTATCACGAGTGGTAAAATTCATTTTTTTTATAGTCAAATATTTTTTAACAAAACAATACATTCATTATTATTCTTTTAAAATAAAAATAATAAAAACCTAATAAATTTCAAATTTTATAAAAATTATAAAATAAAAATATAGTCATATAGTGCAAAAATTAATAAAATTAATATTATTTTTTATTATCCAACTTGCATCAATTCGATTTCTCAAATGGTTATTAAAGGAATTAGTTTAATTAATTATGGGTAAAAGGGGTATTTTAATAATATATAAATGAAAAAACTGAAAGCAGAATCTGAAAAAGCTGTCATTTTGCTGCTTCTCAAAATCTGCTGTCAGGTGAGTCAGATTATTTTATAATCACTTTTAAAAATTTTGTCAAACGCCTAAATCAACTTCTGATTGTCTGAGAATCAGAAGTTGGGCTCCAAAATCAATCACAAACGGGGCCTTAGTGGGAGAAATTATTTTGTCTACTGGACACTTAAAATCAAACACTTAGCATATGTTTGGAGGTGCTAAAATTATAATTTAAGTGCTTATATTATAAGCAGTTGGTAAATGTGTGGATAAAAAGTGGTTGTAAGTTGTGGGTCCCATAAAATGTGTGGATGAGAATTATGTTTGACCAGTTTGACCAGCTGAAATTATAATTTAAGTGGTGCCAAACATATGCAGTCAATACTCACTGGACAAGGATTCAATAGACAAAATAATATCTTCCATTAAATTGTCTGGTAAAATAATCTCCTCCATTAAATGTAGGAGATCATTTTCCTCACAACTTATATACTAGGAGAGAAATGAAATGATATGTCTCCTACAGTGTGTTCAAATATAATATTATTTCCGACAGTAACGTGGTGTTGATGTAAGTCCACCAACATAATTCACTATTCTATTACATGGCTCTACAGTATCACAAAAGGTTACTTTTAAGGAATAATTAATATGAAGGTCCCCAACCTTTAATCTATGTTGCACTTTTGGTTCCCAATCTTTTTCTTTTTATACTTAAATGTGAAAAAAAAGAGAGAGAAACAAAGAAGAAAAAGAAATAAAAAAACAAAAACTTCACCCCCTAATACCCTCCAGTCCACCTCTGTTTGCAGAGCCTGTGGAGCCAGGTTTTTCCAATTGGGGCGACCTAATTTTTTTGCAACATATTTTTTGGATTAAAAAATTATTAAACGATGAAATCAAAATATCGAGTCAAATATAATCGTTAGAAATGAATTTAATAATCTTACTTCTATCTTATAATTTTTATTTTGAAATCATCTCTTCTGACTTATTTTCAGGTTATGTTATTTACTTGTCGATATAAGTTTTTAGTAACATATCGAAATTTTCACCGTAAACTTCACAACGAATTTTTAAAATTGAAAAACTGTTAAACGATAGGTTGAAAATAACGAGCTAAAATTGATTGGTAGGAATAAATTTAATAATTTGAATTTTTATCATTTAAATTCTCATTTTAGCATTACATATTTTCAATTTATTTTTGGGCTATATTCTTCACTCGTCGGAATAGGTTATTGATACTGTTTCGAAGTATTCATAACAAATTTCACAAAGCATCTTTCAAATTGATAAATTATTGAAAGGACGAGTTCAAAATAAGAAGCTCAATAAGATTACTTAAATTGAATTTAATAATCTGATTTTGTTTTCATTTTTAGACGTCAATATAATTTAAAATTTTATTTGATGTCAAAATAACTCGTGTCATTACATATAAAAATATGACGAAATTTTGAAATATTACAGTTCGTCTCTTAATCATTATTGATAGTAACAATATCTCATATCCTTTAACGACCAACTATTAAAACTGGTCATCTTCGTACACAACAATTAACCACCAAATAACACGAATGTGTCACAAAAATGCTCAGGCTCACCATGCATACATATACGGCGTGGATATATAGGTTTAGGAGATTATGAGGACTTATCAATTTAATTCCTTAAAAATAGTAAAGCGTGTGCGCATCACAGTCCATTGGGATTAACGATGCAATGGTTGTATAACTTGGGGACGTAAATGCTCCTCTTCTGAAGATTAGGATCAAAACGCAATACGGGATAGAGATTGAGAACCTTCACTTGCATTTTCCCAAAAAAATAATTGCAAACAACTATTAAAACTGAAAAACTCAAATCATAATCATTTCAGTAAACAAATTCTTCAACTTCTGATAGGGGCCTACTTGGAAAATATGGATTTTTAGACTCTTTAAAGGAAAGAACATGTATGGAAATTAAACACGCTTTGTCTAATCAATCACAAACAATTAGAGTCCAGAAGAAAAGATTAATAATTTTTGGGACCCTTTTGTAAATATTTTGTTACTTTATGTACTCCACAAGTAGAATTGAGGCCGCACATCATTCCTCAAGTTAGTCATATAAAATGTGTAAATAAAAAATAGATAAAAATTATAGATCTTACGAAATATGTAGATAAATATTATGTTTGATCAGTTTATACGCACGTACAACCACTTCCTGTGAAATATGAATGTACATGTGTAGTCTTTATGGATTGTTCTTCTTATTTGAGACATCTATAATACTAAGTTGTTAAATTTTTTTAGACAAATATTATTGTATCTAGCCATTGTTACCAATGTTCTAAAAAGCTTAAAATGTGATTAAGCGTGGAGGTCGAGTTTCAAGTTTTTCGAGTCTATGCTGCGAGAAAAGGGCAAGACGAGACAAAGTGTGAAGCGTAGCTAAGCGTGAAAGTCGTGTTTCAAACTTAAGCAGAGCTTAAGCAAATTTTTTAGAACAGTAATTGTTACAAATACTTCAATGACGATTTATATTCTAGTGATGATTAATGATATATTTTAAAAAAAAATGTCAATTTCCAATAAATATCACTAAAAATATCTATTTTTGCAAACTCTATTTTGATAGTATTAAATTTGAATTTAATTTTTCTCAAGCGCAGAATGCACACCAGTCAAATGGTCAAACTCTAAGGGGGTACGACAAGGCTAATAAATGATTAAACAGTACAGTGTTTGATACCAAAATTTGGCCTCGCCTGTGATTATCCCTCAACGAATTTATTTTCATTTGACTCACTTAACTAACTTCTAAATTACCAAATTCAGACATCATTTTCTTTCAGAATTACACAAAACGCCACGACCTCGCCGACAATGTTGTCATGCGTTTTGTCTAGTCATTCCTTTGTCCTTATCGTTCCGAATCTGCAGTGGCTTTCTTGGCATTTCAAGTAGAAAACATTTGGCACGTGAAATTTCTATCCCCATTTGGCCATTTGAGTAAGGAGGGTTGGCATTGAATTTATTTAAATGTTTTTTATTTGTCATGGAACTTTAATTTTTTTCATTTAATTGTGATTGAACTTTAAAAAAATTCAAGTTACTGCTGAATTTATAAAAATGTTATCACATTCATCACTTTGTTACTCATTGACACTATTATGAAAATGTACGTCACTCACGTTTTTGGTGACAAAGTAATAAAAAAAAAATTAGGATACAAGTACAAATGAAACTAAAAGTTATGAATGTTAGCTTTTTGTCCAAGTTTAATGTTATGTATTTCGACTAGAGTTGGGGCCAATATTGAAATTTTACCTATCAATCATGATTTTAATTAGGGTAAATTCCTCCAGGGTCCTCAACCTTTTGTTAATGCGCGAAATTCATGTCCAGACATACTATTTGTTGTAATTGTGTATCTAACCTCTAAAACTGTGGCGCATATGCCCTTGTCTAACGAAAATACAGTTATTTGAACTTTAAATAGTCGCATTACACTCACATGATATGGGGTATGAGTTGAAACACAAGAAAAATTTCAATGACATCTAATAAATTTTACCATATTTGATTTTTTTAAAGAAAGTTGAAGTTATAATTTGGATTGTTTTGAAATAAAGGAAATTTTTTTAGACAATTTTACTCTTTTAGCCCGATATGACATCACGTGGCCATTTAATATTCAAATAAACATTTTTCTTTAATTAGGGATATGTGTGCAACAATTTAAAAAGTCAACAATATAAGTGAAGCAAATAGTGAGTTGGAGACAAGAATGCCACACATATAAAAGGTTGAGGACCCATTGTAGAATTTACCATTTTAATTATAATTCACATGGTTTTAACTTTTAAGTGAAATTTGAGAGGATATATATGTCTTTTTATAATTCACTTAAGTAAATAAAATAGATAATTATATTCACACACCACATTTTTTATTTGTTGCACTACATCTTAATTACTCTTAAGGTTCTCATTCTTTTTCTATTATAACACTTATATCTCTAAATTTTTTTCGTCACATTGTTATTCTCATTTTGTCACTAATGAGCACATATTATCTATGACTACCGGTTGTGAATGCATAAAACGATTTATTTGTCTATTATATTTTTTAATAACAATAAATACTAAAGTGTGACTAATTTTTTTTTTTAAAGTACGTGAACAAAATATTTTGACAAAAATTATAATTAAAAATAAAATGTGCTAAAAATAAAAGATTGAAGTTAAAAATTAAAAAATATGGATATAAGTGTTACAGTAAATAAAGATTAAAAATTTTAATTACAATTAAAATATAATGTAACAAGGTGCGAACGTAACTCTCTCCATAAAATTTGAAGGTTCAAATTCCAAAGAGGTCTCAATAAACGACAAGACAATGCACAGCACAGTAGCTAGTTCCTCCGACAAGTGTCCGCAGGAAAGCAGATGAGCCACGTAGAATTCTTCGAACCGAAGGAGCCAAAACTGAAGGCTCATACAATTTAACCACGATTAAATTTAACCATGGTTAACTGCCGCCTCTTCTCAAAATAAGCGTTTGTTTAGTCAGATGTTTATATTAGTATATTCTGTAACTCCGTTCAAATCTCCCTTTTTGTTGTTTCTCTCGCTACATATATATACAAACAGAAATTGTAGTAAAAATCAAAATAAAGCGCCGTCGTTTATGAACATAGGGTGCTGCTTGGACGTTGTGGGTGGTGGGCTACTGAGTTGATTTTGCTTGATTCAAGGAAGGCCTTTTGTTTAAGATTTTCAAGGGATTCTTCTTAGTTTTGTATCAAATTTAATATTTTTGAGGAGAAAACAGCAATTTCCGAGAGGTGTTCAATTTATTCTGTTTGCTTGTGGACTCAAACTACTTGCTTTTTCTGTACTCGTTAGTAGAAGTTGCTTCTGAGTCGTCATATATATAGTTCGTCCTTTTCAGCCGAGTCGAAGTTTTGAAGTAGTACTGAAATTTTTATATGATTTTTGAAAAGTTTTACCTTTTAACGATATTTTTGACGTGAAAGAAAGCTAGAGTTTTGAGCAAGAAACCATGGTGGAAATTCACAGTTCCTCGCCATCTGCAGAACCAATAGTTTCTACTTCTGAAAATCAGATACCAGCTGATGAACCAGTAACAACAGTGCCCATAAAGAAAAGAAGGAGTCTTCCTGGAATGCCTGGTAAATAGAACCTATCTAAATTATCCAGAAAAAAAAAATCGTGAAGCCCTGATGAAAAAATTAAACAATATAGAGATTTTTTTGTCATTTCTACTTGTTGTTTTTCAGATCCAGATGCAGAAGTAATAGCTTTATCACCGAGAACTTTGTTGGCAACCAACAGATTTGTGTGTGAGATCTGCAACAAAGGATTTCAAAGGGACCAGAATCTGCAACTCCACAGACGAGGCCACAACTTGCCGTGGAAACTCCGGCAAAGAACAAGCAAAGAAGTGAGAAAGCGTGTTTATGTATGCCCGGAACCCACCTGCGTTCACCATGACCCCTCAAGAGCTCTCGGCGATCTCACCGGAATCAAGAAGCATTTCTGCCGGAAACACGGGGAAAAGAAATATAAATGTGAACGCTGTTCGAAAAAATACGCTGTCCAGTCGGATTGGAAAGCCCACATGAAAACCTGCGGCACCAGGGAGTACCGCTGTGATTGTGGCACATTATTTTCCAGGTAAATTTTGTTGAACATGTTGGGACTCAAATATATTTTTGTTCCAAGAAATTATATATATCGCATTAACGTCTGTTTGTTATGTGCGTTATTAATTTCTGAGTGTTTGAGTTATGGTGAATTAATAGGAGGGATAGTTTTATTACGCATAGAGCCTTTTGCGATGCGTTGGCGCAGGAGAGTGCGCGATCTCAGCCAATGGTGATTACAAACTCGGAAGGAGATTTGAAGGTTGAGGTTGTTAAGGCGGCGGCCGAGCTACCGGAATCTAGTCCGCCTCCTCCTCCTCCTCTCACACCATCTACTGGCGTATTATCTCCGGTTCTGTCCATTCAAAGTCCAGGTAAAGTTCTGCAGCAATTCACTGAAAAGTGGTTAAGAGTATTATCTTTGATTTGTCTACATTATACATGCCGAAAGGCCCGAAACGAGGATGTCATGAAAACGCTAAACGGCTATTATGGGACTGTTTTTGTTTGAAGGTTTGTTTAATGTTTGTGTATTCTTGGATTAAAGTTAAAAAACGTGTTTGTTCATGTGATACACGATATATTGGCGTTATTTTATGAAACTACTGCATTTTTTGTTTGTTAGCATTCTTGTTTTACGTGGATGTTTGGCATTAGCGTGATTATGTGAATTAATTTGTTTTTCTGCTGTGGGGGTGGGGGGTGGGTAATGGATGCATTGGACTGTGTTTTGTCAATATAGCTCAAAGATCGAAGAGAGATTTAAAGGAGATACATTGCGTGAGTTGATGATTGAATCTGCTTTTTTATTGAAAGGTCTAAGTTCAAGTTGTTGCATATTGGGATTCAGGATCTAAAAGCCCTGTCTTTTTAAAAGCTCACTCCCTCCTTTTCTTGATTTTGTGATCTTCTTTCACCCAGCCCCCCCCCCCCCACCCCCAAACCCCCTCTCTCTTTTGATGTGTTCTTTTCTTGTTAGCAGCAGAATTGCCAGAAAATCAAACTGCCGACTTACAAACACAGCCAGGATCGGCAGCTTTATCTACTTCGGTCACCACCCCCACCACAAATGTTGCTGCCACCACTGCAGTGGCCAGCTGCTCCTCTAGCTCTACTGGTAATGCCACCACCACCCCCGGGGCATTTGCCGGAATATTTGCTGCATCGGCATCTGCTGAACTCTCTCAATCATCAAGGCCACCATCATCATACTCCGACCTACTATGTGCCATGGCGGGATCAGGGCGTACCGGCAACCCCATTGATCCTATGTCGCTCTCCCTTTCACCATCTTTATATCTCTCCTATGGTGCATCATCTTTATTCCCCCCAACATCGCATGATCACCAAAGGCATTATGCATCAAATTCACAACCAGCATTATCGGCAACTGCATTGCTTCAGAAAGCTGCTCAGATGGGTGCAACATCATCGAAGTCCTCGTTTCTTCAAGGCCTCGGATTGGCAATGTCATCTTCATATGATCCTCTAGATAATGCCTCGACCATGGCTTCTGGTACCCCTGCCCCCCCATCGCTTTGGAACAATCAAGTGAAGCTTGAAAACAATTCATTGGCATCTGGGCTGGGTCTCGGGCTCCCCTCTAGTAGTACTTCCGGATTGAATGACTTGATGTTGGGGCAGTCAACACTCTTTGATAACAATCCGACCACTCTTGATTTTCTTGGTCTAGGAATGGGTGGCGGAGAAGCAGCCCCTGGTGGGTATTCGGCTTTCCTAACATCGATTGGCAGTGGACTCGATATGTCAACTACTACATTTGGTGGCGTGAACTCAGCTAGAGAAACTTGGGACGATCCCTGCGAAAGGAAGCCTTCTTTGCTATAATGGCTCCGGTTTATTAATTAGGATACTTCTATCCATCTCTCTCCTGGTTTTTTTGGAGCTGGAGAGTTCAAATTTTCTTTTTTCGGTTCTAGCAAGTGCTTCCATACATAATTTTTAGCTCACTTTATGTTTTAGGTTTGCTACTTGGGAGTCGAAAGAGGGAACCTGTTACCTGTGCATATTTTAGTAATGTTGCAGTTTTCACTATGGAGGACTAGTTGTTAAAAATAACAGCAGAATATATAGAAATTTTATTTAATGCTTCAATTTTGTGAAGTATGAGGTTATAAAATCGTCTGCTGCCGTCAAAATTGGTCATATTTTTGTCGGTATTAATGGCAACTCTAGCAATATTTTGACCATTTACTATTTGGGGAAAATGTTAGTTAAGTTGGGCCGTCACTTTGAAATCTAATAACGAGGTGATAAAGTTTAATTTTTTTTAAAAAAAAAACTTGTTTTTAATATTGTATGGAATTTAAAATTTTTATTAATTTTTTAATTATATATTTTACCAATTTTTTTTTTTAAAATGTAAAAATTACTTTTAAACTTTATCAAACATACCGAATTTATGTTTCGTTTTGACACCAAAATTTGGTGGAAATAAACGATAGATGCTTATCATTTATCGGGCAATTGTTTTAAGGTTGACGGTCGTTTGCAATAGAAAAGTTAGTTATTAGAAAAAAAGAATATGTAGAAGAAAAAAATTGATAAAAATTTAATTAGGGGTTTGGTTTTCATATATTTTTTTTCCCCCTTTTTATAGTGTATAGAGTACTTAGGGTGTGTTTGATTGGAAATGGTGGAAAAGAAAAAAATTTACATGTAAAAAGGGAAGACAACATTTAATGTTGAAAGACAACAACTATGTTGAAAGGCAATGGTCCACAGGGAAGAGAACTGTCGAATGTTCGACCCAAGTGTATATAAGTTGTGATCGCATCCGAATTTACCTGAGTAGCGAGCCAGGGGGGAATGCCACCACTCCTCAGAATTAATCAGGCGAAGCTTGAAACCTGAGTCATCAAAAAAAAAAAAAAAAAAAAAAAAAAAGACATTGTAAGGCTCACTTAGATAAAATGCCATCAACAAAGTTTGTAGTCTTAATCATGATTTTGGTTGCCAAATGATTCTGTAAAAAGATCTTGATTTCTTCCATCCATGGGGTGTTTTCCCAACCCACAAACTTTTTTCTGATTTTGCTAATATTGAAGGGGTCACCAAATGTTTAGTTGGTACCATTCTCATTAGCTCGAAATCTTTGCAACTTGCAAGTTTGGAAAGTATATCGACATGAGGTATCGGCGTTAGCTCAAACTTTTCAAAGTACTGGAGGAAACTCATTACCCTTTTTAAATATGTAACCATACAAACAACATCTCGTTGTTACATCAAAACATATAAATGTTGACTAATCTGGTTAACATTGAACTTGGTAAAACGAAACGGTTGAATAATTGAAAAATGAGGTGTAAAAAGTATGCTAGACGTGCTTAATTGGGTAAATTTTTTGAATTAGATCATGCTACTTTAAAATCATCATACCAGTCATATTTCATTGGGAACTTGACGAGTTGATCCACTTACAAGTCTTGCTTTTACTACTATATCGAAAGTCACTCCACGTATTGCTTGACGTAAAACAGATAATGGATATTGCTCATGCAATTTGGGATCCTCATTTTGGTCAACAGGCTGTGGAAGCTTTTATCGAGGAGGGCACTTGAGTAGGCTCGTTATCAAGTTCTATTGTCGGATGCTTAGCAAACTCGGCAATGAAATCTGCCAGAGTTTGTCCCTTGAACGAAGATCAATGATTGAAGTTATTTTGAAACTGACATAATTATACACACTTCATCAGTCGACCGGATACATCAGGCTTCTACAACACCTGCTTTAGAGGATAGTTCAACAAAACGTCAATGCTATGAGCTTGGAAATAGAGCCAGAGCTTTCTGGACGCAGTCACTAGCAAATAGTGTCAATGTTCCCATATATTGGCATCTTTTAGAGCCTTACTAACATAGTAAACTGGTAATTGTTGTTGATTTTCTTCCATGACTGACACTGAATTGATTGTCATCTCAGATATCGTCAAATTAATGAATAGAGTTTCATATTGCAAAGGTTTGGACAGGAGGAGATACCTCCAAAGTGATCTTTGAGAGCCTTAAAGGCGAGTTCATACTCATCTATCCATTCAAATTTTGTACCACTCTTGATAGTTTGGAAAAGCGGAAAGTACTTATGTGTTGACTTTGATAAGAACCCAATCAATGTAAATACCGTCCATGTTAAAATTTGCATATCTTTTTGTTTGGCTGGGGATCACATTTCAATAAGGGCTAGGATCTCATCTAGGTTAGACTTGATGCATCGCTGATTCACCATATATCCAAGGAATTTTCTAGGTTCGACCCCAAAATCATACTTTAGGAGTTCAACTTCATCTGATACTTCCTGAGTATTTTAAATATTTCTTCCAAGTTCTTCAGATGATCTTCAGCTTTCGAAATTTTCACAAGTATGTCATCAACACATACTTCATACTTTTGCCGATTTGTCCTACAAACATTTTGTTGACTAGCCACTGATATGTGGCTCTGACAATTTTAATCTCAAATGGCATCACCTTGTAGTAATATAATCCACGATATATAATAAATGAGGTATGCTTCTCTTCTCATTTGAACATCGGAATCTAATTATAACTGGAATAAGTATCCATAAAACTTAAGAGTATGTGGCCAACGGTTGCATCAATAGGTTGGTCAATCCACTATAGCTAGAAACTGTCCTTCAAATATGTATTGTTAAGGTCATTTAAATCCTGACAAGTTCTCCAAAGCCCATTTCTCTTCGATACTAAAATGAGATTACAAACCCATGTGGGGTAGCGAGATTCAAGTTTCAAAGCCTTATGTTTCTTCAGGCTCATAGGTCGCCTTTTTTACATCTTTGGGTGAACATCATGGTCGGCTCTATTCCAACCATATCAGAGTATTTCTATGCAAAGACATCCAAATTCGCTATAAAAAATGCTTCATACGGGCCTTCATTTCATTTAACAAATTGATGCCAATCTAGAGTACTCTAGTAAATTCATTTAGGTCCACTGAAAAGCTTTCAAGCTACTTCACTAAGACAACTTGTGATTTTGACTTTGTAGTGCAAGGCTCAATGTTATCATCCATACTCATTGGAATATTGATGGGATCAACTAAAGCCTCGACAATTACAACATCTTTTGGCTCGCCAGGATCTTCAATGGGTTCATTCCCTACTTTAGCTATAGTAACTTCAATGACCATACTTGTATTAGCAAACACACGTGTGGGACCACCTTTCTCAATGAATTCATGTAACATTCACAAGACCTTCCTTGATTCCTCTTCACAGCAATACTATCTGGGGTAGGAAACACGATGCACAAATTATGGATGGAGATCACTCCTTACAACTCTTTTAGAGTTGGGCGACCCAAAGTACAATTGTAGGTGGACCTGCTATCAATAATAAGGAATATCATATATGTCCCCGACACTCGCACTTCATCACCAATCTCTACATCGAGGGTAATCGTATCCCGTTGGGTTAGGTCTCCAACATAGCTCTCATGGTGGCATTTTCATTAGAGAGGCTTCTCAAATTCATGACCATATCTAACACAGTCTACACTAGGAGGTTACTCTCCATTTGTTCTTGTAGTGACGAACCCTTCACTATAGGTTTTCCAGGGATGTTTGCTCATTGCATTGCCTTTTTGGATTAACATCACTATCCTCACGGTTTTCACTTAGAGACACTTATTTTTCACTCATTTCTTCAAGGCTTTGGGATTTTTTCCTTGGTTTCACTCTTGGTTTATCGTCTCTGATTCTTAAATATAGCGCCAATCTGTTGATCTTTAAATCTGGTGGGACTAAGCTTCCAATAAATTATTGCCACCTCCCTATCCACTTGTGAATTACTGGCACACTTATATATTGTTAGATTGCAAGGATAATCATTCCAAGGTGTGGTTTGACAACCATTTCCACTCTTATGGTCTAGTTAGTTGTCAAACTAAGACCAAGTATGTAGGTGAAACATGATGGTCGGTGATTTGGCTTAGAGTTTGATTTTTATAGCTTTTTTTCTTCATATTATATATAGTATTTATAGAAAAACTATAATCAAGGGTATTTTGGACCCTTTAATTTATATGAACACGTGTCGCTCCATCATTGTTGAAGTTTTTGTTAACAACTAACTTTTTTTTTATTATGTTTTACCTTTTAACAATTAGCCTGCGTGACAGTAAACTTTCTACCACGTAGCAGAAAAAATATTGTCTTTCTTTATTTGAAGCAAGAAATTTGAGTTCAATTTATGCTTCGTTAATCTTCCATTTGGTTGACAAAAAGTGTCGTAGGCGTTACCTTCGAGGTTGGCGAGGCTAGGGTTCACCTTTTTGTGCCTAGTCAGGAGGTTCGCCAAACGGCGCCATGAGCGTTTAGCTCCAAACTCTACCGAGCGATGTTGGCGAAGCACAAATGATACTTGCCAAAAGTTCAAGGTTATCTTGATGACATGGCTTGCACATAAAACGTGATTTTTAGTTTTTCGTAACTGATTTATGTTAATTGTTTTTGTGAAAATGCATTTTTATATGCGATTTTGATGCAAATGGTCCCTAACGTGCTCTTAGTGTGTTTTTGGTCTCTAACCTTTCATTTTTTGTTATGAAGTCTAAAACCTATGCCATTGGGTGCAAAAGTGGTCCATATGGGCGGATTTCATCCAAATTTGCCATTAGTTTGGTGCGTGGAGTGGACTTTCCTTTAATTTTTTTTACTTGTAGGGAAAAAATTGTCACTTTCCTTTACTTCTCTTTTGGTTGGTCTCAGCAAATAATTGTTACATATACATACACGTTTTCTCTCATTTGAAGTAATGTGTTTGACTGGAATTAGAAAAAGTAAATGGAATATAATCTTTGTTGAATGTGGGCTACCATTGGAGATGAAGATTTTTTGGACATATCTGAACCTTAGAAGACGTTTTTCGCTTTCGAGAGAAGACGGGTGAGCCATTGTTTTTATTTTTCTCTCTCTGGTAATGGGTTATCTGCAAAAGTTCATAATTTTTGAAGTTTGTTTTGCCAACGAAGACGGATGATCCATAGAAAATTTGGTTTTTGAGTTTCATGTGCGGAGTTGCTACAATGTGGATGAAGGGTTAAGGTGTTGTAACATGTTGTAATGTGTATTGTAGTTTTTGGATAAATGAATGAAAATAATATTTGTTTCATTATGTTGAATGTGTGGAGATGGTGCATAGATAGTTTCTAACATTTTCAGTAGAGGTGTGTGAATGGTCCCTAACTTTTCAGTAAAAGTGCATATGTGGTCCCTAACGTTTTCAGTAAAAGTACGCAAGTGATCTCTAATATTTTCAGTAAATGTGCACAACTGGCCCGTAACGTATGTAAAATGGTGCAATGTTAGTCCTGAACCTATTGAAAAAGTTGCACGAATATTCTCCTCAAATAACATTTGCAGAAAAATTTTCAATTAACTGGTGTCATTTACACATTTGTAAAAGTAGATAAATTTTCTAAAAAAAATACATTGGATACCACATTTGAGACCTACAAACTATGAGTGTCGTTGACACATTTGTAAAACCAGAAACATTCCATCAGTACACCAGTCCTAAAAAACAATTCATCCAACGCAATCTGCTTTTCTTCCCTTTGGGTTCAAATTATTTTTTTTTGCAAGGATTGAAGGAGGATTTTCTCACGTTTCAATGTGGTAAGAATTTTTTTTTCTTCAAAATTCTCAGATCATTGCTAAGTAATATGAAAACAAGCAAAGTAAAAGAAAAAGAGAAAAGAGAAAAATGTGATTTGACCAATTTAACCATGTAGGTAAAAATAAATTAAATGAGAGTCCACTCCACGCACCGAACTAACGGTAAATTTGGACGGAATCCGTCTATAGAGACCACTTTTGCACTCAATGGCATATATTAGGGACTTTCTAACTAAAAATAAAAGGTTAAGGACTAAAAATGCACTAAGAACATACGTTAGGAATCATTTGGCCAAAATCCCTTTTTATATTATTTAAGTGCTATAATGCGTGTGACAGCTATAGCAGAAACTGGATTTGGGTTATGTCGTAAGAGTTACCGCGGCGGTCGGGGCGGCGTGGTGTGGGGGTCCAATTTATGGTGACCGAGGCTACATCGACAGATGATAATGCCAGTGAGTGGAGGAGAGAGCAGTCAAATCTGGTGTTATTTATAGTAAGTACCACTGTTTATCCACGTGGGAATCAACCCCACCAATTTAATGCACTTTCTCGTGTCACAAAATCAGAGCAAGATGTAAGCAAATTAATGCAAAAAAGAAAAACATATAATTTTGTAAGAATTCAATTATTTTGCAAATAATGTTGAAATTTTTGTAAATAACTTGAGAGAATTAATAATAATGAAAATGGTTTTAGCAAATCTCATAAAATTTCTTAAAACATTTGTTATCCAACTTATAACTTCAAACCTTTTTTTCACTTAACAAATCATTATTATTTTTTTATTTAAGTTGTTCCTCTATTTCTCTAATAAATTACTTTGTCTATTTATATTTGTTACATTAACCTAAATGATAATACGCCTAATTATAACTCTTACAATCCTAAAGTCAAGTTTGATGGCAAAAATCAAAATAAGGTCCGTTTGACAGGGTTTTTGATAAAAATTAATGTAATGTGTAGTTGAAAAATTGACAAAATTTGTGAATCATGTGATATATGTGATAAAATTGAACTTCGACCAATTGATAATATCAAACTTTACTAAATAATTAATTTTCAACTGAATTAAACATGTACTAAAATATTTGTCCATAACATTGTTTAGATTTCATAAGTTAATGTCTCGTGACATATTGATTAGCTTGTCATATAATTTCTCGTTTTTATAAACATGTTTTAAATAAATGTAAGTGTATCTTTACCTAAGCTTATAAATTTGCTTATAAGTAGGCTTTATGATAAATAGCTTTTTGTCAATTAAATTTAAAAAGAAGTTACTTTAGATGTAATTATTATTTTAATTTAGAAATAAGTAACTTATTTACTTATATTTGTAAAAAGCACATCTAAAATATGTAGAAAAAAATTAGGATTGGATTTCTCAACTTTTTACGTAGTGTAATTATAGGTCCTTAACCTTTAGAAGTGAGGTTTTAAGTTCTCAACTTATTTAAATTAGTGAATTTAGGTCTCCCACGCGATTTGAATCCATCAACGTGGACCTTAAAATTAAGGGTGAGCATTTTATCTAGACCGGACTAAATTCGGCGGATTCGGTCCGATTCATATCACTAAAGAACTGGATCCGGTTCTAAAGAACCGAGAACCAGTAGTTCTGGACCGATTCCGGATATTTGGTTTAGAACCGAAAATTTTAATTTTTTTTAAAATTTTCAGATTTGCATTTTTTTTCTTTTTTACTTTTCATATTTTTCTTTACCAAATTAATTCCATTACACATTAATCCTAAGGCCCAAATGAAAAACTGATTAACCTATTATCCATTAGTGATGAATCAATTAAGGTATTACCCAAGCCTAATAATTCATTTGCAATGTCCAATGCCCATTTTTAAAATTACTATTGACTAATAGATCAAGGACCAAAAGTATGAAAATGACTAATAATTTAATTCACATTTCCACGGGCAAATGCTTGCAATTATCATGGAATATGATTGGATTATTGAATATTTTTCATGCTATTTTTTGGTGCGTATGATTCAAAAAAGAGTAATGCTACAATGACCACAAGTTAGACCAAAAGTTGGACAATCATAGATAAAATGTCTAATATCTCCTTTGAAAAGACACAATTCAAAATTTGATAATTTATCAATAGTGGTCCAAGTTTTGTTCCACCTTTTGGTTAAACAAGCATTTTCTTTAAAAAAATTGTTTATTTGTGCATTTAGTTTGAAATGAATATTATTTAAAAAAAATCTGGTCAAACTGGAACCGATGGTTCTGGATCCGGTTCAGTTCCGGTTGCAAGTGGATGGTTCCGATTCTTTTTACAAAATACCCGAACATGGACGGGTGGTTCCGGTTCTTCTACTATTCGAACCGAACCACCCGACACCCACTCCTACTTCAAATTATAAGCTACTTTCACGTTACTCAAAAATAAAGGACAAAAATGTCAAATCACTAACATTTCTTTCTAATTCAATTGAAAGTTGTGTATAATTTTAATATTTATATTGACGATTTTCATCACATGAAAACATAAATTCACATATTCAAATAGATTGAACACCAAATTAATCGAAAGCAAAAATTTACTTAAAAGTTAAAAAGTTAGTTTAGCTTATCTTAATTAAACACGGTCTTTGTAGAGTCCAGATCTGATGTCCCAATTGTGTATTTTCTTGATTGTTTTATTAATAAAAAATGTACATATTATCAAATAAATATAATTATTTAATATATTCGTATTTGTTGTTAATATTAATTTGTATTTATTTAATAATGTGTATATTTTTTTATTAATAAGATAGCTAAGGGGACGCACAATTGAGATACCAGATGTTGACTCCTTTGTAAAAGCTTGTGAATGTCTGCAAAGCAATATATTATGATTATTATTTATCACCACTCCTCTCTCTCTCTCTCTCTCTCTATATATATATATATATAAATTCACAGAGAGAGATACTTACACCTCTCTCTCTCTCTCTCTACACACACACTGTCACACACACAGCGCAGCAAGTTTTGGACGCTGCTCCCTCCAGCATTGAACATGCAGCAACATCTCCTACTTGTTTTGATCTCGTTTCCTCTCCTTATTTTCTTCATTAATTTCATTCACAAAATCATATGGGTCCCTTTCAGAATCCAGAACCACTTCAGAAAGCAAGGGATTTATGGCCCTACCTACCGTCCGATCTTCGGCAACGCGGCTGATATCCGACGGCGTATGATTGCCAAAGCAGAGTCAACCCCAATCTCTCAAATAACACACGATATACTTCACAGGGTGATCCCACATTATTACAACTGGTCAACGCTCTATGGGAAGAATTTTCTTTACTGGTTTGGGCCCAAGCCCAGATTGGCCGTAGCTGACCCCAATCTGATCAAAGAGATTTTGATTAATTCTAATGGGCTTTTTGGAAAAACTGAGTTCAATCCTTCTTCTAAGATGCTTTTTGGTAATGGGCTTGTTGGGTTGGATGGTGACAAATGGGCCGTCCATAGGAAGATTACGAGCCAGGCATTTAACATGGAAAGAATTAAGGTAATCTCTGTGGATCTCTATACTATTGATCAAATCTTCTGCAATCATAAAATAAAAAAAGATGTTCTATAAAATATAAACATTTACTTTTTACTATTCGAGTAAAATTTAACTTAAAATTAGTACAAAACATTATACATATTTATATAATCTATCTAAACATATATATATATATTCAAAAAAGTAATACCAATTATAATCAAAATAAGTAAATTTGTAAGATTAAAATTTAAAATTTTCTGAATTTTGAGTAAATTCTCTACAACTAATTGTAGAAAATTCCATCTTTAGTTCACAAGGTTATTTTAGGTATATCAACCTAATCTAGATGAATTATGGCTTAAAAAGTGTGCATTTTTAAATATGATGTTCAAAACTAGAAACGAGGATGATAGTGTGATCTTTTAAATGTGGATATGTATTTATGATATTGTCATACGGATGCCAAAGGTGCCCTTGGGGGTGATCTCGTAGTTTCTACGGGCGGAGATGTTCGGGGTTGGTCCGTGGATTTTCCTTCTTTTTTCTTTTGTCGCATTTCAAAGGGTTGAAGGGAGATAGTGTATCAAGCTGTTCGCAAGGATCAACTATATCCTCTCCCCCAGGATCTCAGACGAGGGACTCGGGGTCAGTTCTAATATTTTTAAGGTCCGAGATGAAGTCCAAAAATTAGGCCCTAAGACAAAGTCTGACAAGTCATGGACATGACTACTAGTGGACTGGGCTTCAATGTTTTTTTTAAAAAAAAAAAATAGGCCGCCCCTTCAATTTTGGGTCACTACCTAATAATAGTCAGGGTCATCATAAAATGCGGCTTGCTTTGTTTTGTTGGGTTTCAAATTTTTACACAAATATTTTTTTGTAGACAACTTTGTAATTCAATTTTTTTCAATAATGATAATGCCCCCATCGATTTTGGGTCTGAGGCGGTTGTCTCACTCGCCTATGCCCAAAATTGGGCCTGGAGGGACTTCTGGGAGAGCCACCGACTCCAACTACTGGCCATGTATGATCCATACTAGATCTGACCAAGTTCAAGGGGTGTCTGTGATATTGTTTCAAACATTTATATGTGAAAAATTTCTTACGCTTAAAAATGTTGGATTGAAACCTCGAAGGAGGATGATCTCTCACAATGAGATCTCCATGTGGATAACATACATACGACTTGCAAGCAACCTTTGGCGTTGTCCAGCACTTGTGGACAATGTGTACATGTGAGAAGAATAGTGTTTGAGATTGTAGAACTGTCCAATTTAAAAAGTTTAAGTTGTTCAATTTAAAAAGTTTAAGTTGTTAGAAGGTACCATATTTATTTTTTTGAATTGTGCTTATAACATAGCTCCTCATGTCCAATTGATTTTTTTTTCCTTCATAACACACGTGCACAAATTTTATGGATAGGTGATTGACTTGAATCCACTATCTTGATGGCTTTGATACTAGGGGTTTAGCACGATTTAGTTTGAACAGTTTTTGGTCTATTTTCAAATCAAATAGTTAAAACAGTTTATAAAATTTCCAAACTAAATCAAACTATTTTATTTTCCAAACTATATAATTTTTTGTGGTTCGGTGTGGTTTCAAATCACGGTTTTAGTGACATAAATAATATTTTTCAAACAAGCGAAACATAAATATATTGGTCTAGAATATCAATGCAATGCATAAATTGAAACCTTCTTATTATAAATGTTACTTCATACAAGATTAAAGCAATGAAATAATACAGAGTTCAACCTTAAATAGAAGCTTTTTCAAAATCGTTAAAGAAAATATTATCATAAATCATTATTCATCCCTAAAGAGCCCATAAAAGCCGACCAGCAAGTAAATTTGTTGAATCAAAAATTGAAATATTGAACTAATAAATCACATATATTGAGTTCAACGAGTATTTTCTTTTTAAAAAAAATTGTTGAACATTTCGGTTTGGTTTCAAGCGATTTTTAACTATCGTAATCTAAATCGAACCATTTCTAAACAATTTTGTTTGGTTTAAAATCGAAGCGTTGACGAGTCCATGTGGATTCAAAACAACGTTTTTTATTCAATTTTGGGGTTTGACAGTTTTTTTTGTTCATCCCTAATTAATACCATGTTAAACAACTTCAAATACATCCTTGACCTTGAGTTAATGAAATATCAGGTTCATCCTCATAGATGGCATTGCTTATGGAAAATGTTGGAGAATACAAAATCATTATATTAGCAGAAGCGTACCATAAATTTACACTTCGCTTTTAAGTTGTTACCTAAAAGACTGGTTGATTTTTACAGGGTTGGGTTCCAGAAATAGTGGCTAGTGCTGAAAAGATGATATGCAAATGGGAGAAAGAAGCAAGAGAGAGAAATGAATTCGAGTTGGATGTGCATAAAGAACTTCATGAGCTCTCTGCAGACATCATATCCCGAACTGCTTTTGGTAGCAGCTTTGAGGAAGGGAGACGTATTTTTGAATTACAAGAACAGCAAGCCAGCCTCGTTTTGCAGGCACTACGAAGTGTATACATCCCTGGATTCAGGTGGCTACAAATATATTTTACCTAAGCATTTTGGGGATTTATCCTTATGAAGTTATATCAGTTCCGGCTTCCTTTATATTTCTAAATATTGAAGTGGGTGCAGGTTTTTGCCTACCAAGAAAAATAAAATGAGGTGGAATTTAGAGAAGGAAACTCGGAAGTCGATAAGAAAAATGATTGAGAATAGCAGCAAAAGTAGAGAAAACTCGCAGGCTCTACTTACATTATTAATGTCCCCATATAAGTCAGAAGATGGTAAAGAGGAAAGGCTTAACGCAGAGGAAATCATAGATGAATGCAAAACATTTTACTTTGCTGGAAAAGAAACAACTGCAAATCTGTTGTCTTGGGCACTTCTTCTTTTAGCAACTCATCAAGAATGGCAGAGCAGGGCACGAGAAGAAGTCCTCAGCACCTGCAGAGACAAGGCGTTTCCAACTGCAGAAAATTTATCTGACCTCAAACTTGTAAGTTCTCAGGTCTCCCGGTTTGTTTGACATGGTTTTTTTGCCTCGCTATTGCACTAGGAAATTGAAACTCTTATAGGTAATAAATATACTATATACATCTTCATCACTTGTAATGTATGTGGAACCATTTCATCTAAAAGTTAAAACTGTTAATATAAATTAAAACTTTAGCACGCCCCATCGCATGCACGGAAGATTCATTTTTTCATCAAAGGCATGACACTTCACACGTTTTTCATGAATAGATGGCAATGAACTTAAACTCAAGATTTCTACTTGTTTGATGCTATGTTGAACCACTTAATCTAAAAATTTATGTCGTTAGAGAATGAACAGCATTATTTATTTCCACTCATGGCATCAAGTTCAGCTTTCATGTAGCTTGTCACCTTAATAATGTCTACAAGATTGCAATCTTATGACCTTTTCCTCTCAGCATTCATGGGCCGTACTTTTCCGAGTTGACAAAGGATTTTGTATTTTAATGGCAGATTAGCATGATAATCAACGAGACTCTTCGACTCTACCCTACAGCAGTAGCGCTGATGAGGCGAACATCTAAGAATGTCAAGTTGGGAAGCATCGACGTTCCTGCTAATACCCAGTTCTATTTGGCCATGACTGCTGTACATCACGACACCGAGATATGGGGAGATGATGCAAATGAATTTAACCCTCTGAGATTTGCTGAACCTCGAAAGCATCTGGCATCATTTTTCCCGTTCGGTTTAGGTCCCAGAATCTGTGTTGGTCAAAACTTAGCTATTGTGGAAGCTAAAGTTGTTCTAGCCATGATCATCCAACAATATTCTTTTGTAATTTCCCCGTCTTATGTTCATGCCCCAATGCAGTCTATGACCCTGCAACCCCAGTATGGTGTACAACTTCTCTTTAGCAGGATTTAAGAATTCAGTTCATTGAAAATATGTCGTAACTTGTGGGTTCTTTTATGATATTCGAATAGGAACAGTATTTGATTACTAGAAAGATAACAAGGCATCAGAGGTCCTGCTTACAATCTGATATATGGGAATTCAGGTAAAGATTTATGAAAGCTGGTTTTGTTGAGGACAAAATTTAAATGAATATATTTGGCACTTTCTAACAGTTTAAACTCAAGTCCTATTCAATCATGGGGTACTGCATTGTAATTTTCCACACCACTACCTACTATGATTAACATTACAAAATGTAATAGCATGTTGCTTGATTTAAGGCCTTGTGTCAACATAAAATTTGTTTTCGGATTTGTGCCATTTGTACAAAAACTGTTGACTTTCACCCTATTGATGTCTGGAAATAGTGATAATTGTGTTTTACATGTTTTTCTTAACTTATAAATTTGATATATAATTGTAATTTGAACGAATTTTTAATTAATTTAATATAAATGTTATCATTGTAGATAAAATCCAAAAATTTGCCCAATTGGTACCAGCATTCCACTTAAGTTCTCCTTAATGGAAAGTCAAGGGTTCGAATCGCTTGGGACGCGAAAGAAATTCAGTTTGGGATGAAATTTCCAGTGGATAGTACGTAAGCTAACGGCGCACGGAATAGCTCCTGGGCGAAAGGCTTGTAGGAGAAAGTCCGTGGTCGTTACTAAAAGAGAGAATTCGAGCTTAACTAGAGTTGATCGGAAGCATTTGAAGATTGACATAATGACACGGGAGTGATAAGAACCATTGAGATCCATTGGAAGAATGTCACAAGTTTCAATAGTTGAATTTAACTTACAAAAAAATTGAAGACAAGTTTTCACACTTCAGAAATTTGAGGAAGACCAAATTCAGATGATTAAAGATGTTCGAGGACAAATGTGGAAGCTCTTGGAAGTTGTGGGATAAATGGTGAAGGACTTGAGGCAAAAGAGACCAAATTTGCACAAAAAACTTAATTGAATAACTTTGAAGTTGAGATATGAATTTGCAAAACTGAGAAAATTAGCAAACAAATTTGCTATTTGCCATGGCCCAGCTGCGGTTTGCAATTGTGGCCAGACCTAGGCAAATAGCAAAAATAAAAATAAAAAGTTTGCCGCGGTTTGCAAACTAAGGCCCGACTGAGGCTTTTTTTGGTTTTTTTATCAGTTGAGATTCAAGGGTAATTTGTGTCCTTTTCAAATAACATGAGTTCAAGGGGCATAAACACTATTAAAAGACTTAATTTATGTTAGATTAGGAGTTGAAAGATCAAGGAGACAAGAGAGAATTTGAGGAGCCAACAAGAACGGAAAAGAAGAATGCTTTCAAGATTAAAAATGGCGAATTTTTGGTACAAGATATTCAATTCTTTCTTGTCTTTTCTTTAACCCCGGTAATGCATTCTAAATTCTTCTTGGTTTTTTTTCCCCCTTACGAGGAGTAGCTAAACTTACAGTTGGGACCATGTGTGGATCTAAGCAGGCCTGGACCGTCCCGAGAAAAATTAAATTTTATAATGTAATTCTTTTTTAATAGTAGCCCGATCAAAAAAAAAAAAAATAGTTCTGATAAGTGCATTTTGTGCACTTATTATGACCTTTAAACTAAGCTTTTATTCCGTCATTTTATTGAATTATTACTTAATTTTGTGTTTTAATCTTCATATTTCAGTTTTGGACCTGTTTAATAGCAATTGAAGAAGAATGGACGGAAAGAGCAACAACTTGGTGAATTCGACAAGTAAATGGAGTTTTTGAAGTGAATATTAAGAGCCAAACATTGGAGCATGAGAAAGAAGATAAAATCAATAAGTTTAAGGTGTTTTGGAGTGACAATGAAGAGTTGAATCAATGGATCAAACACCAGAAAGCTAAAGAACCGAATTGAGAAACTACCTACAGCAACATGTGGGGAAATTCGAGCACAACTTTTGATATAGATATCTCCAAAAGTCAAATGATATACCATTGGAAAGATAATTGAATTACGAGTCCAACACTTTTTACGGATCTCAATTTGGAGTTTTCTACAAAAAAGTTATGGCCATTTGAAAAACAGCCGCCGCAGAGGAAACAGTGTAAGCTGGGCGATCGCCCAGGATTAAATCTGGGCGATCGCCCAACACCTTCAGCCAACAGCAGAATGTAAAACATCATGCCTGGGCGATCTCCCGTGTTTGCACTGGGCGATCGCCCAGTGTATTTTCGGCAGAAACGTAATTTTCTTTCCTTTTTGAGTCCTGATACACTTAGGAAACCTTTGGGACACGATTTTAATGAATTTTTGAGATCTTCTAGGGCACAATTAGGTAAGTATATATATGAGTTATTAACTCATATCAAAGGTCGTTTTTTTTTGTTGAGTTTTGGGGGAAGAGAACATTACAAGAAACACAAAACGGAAGACCAAGATTCATCTATTCAAGAACGAAGATCAAGATCAAGATCAAGATTTCTTCTCGCTCAAGATTTCTTCGTTCCGGGTTATGAATTCCATAGTTTCTTCTTCTCTTTCTTCTCTTATTATTAGTATGTTAGACTAGTTTATTTTGTGCTAAGATTACGATGAAGTTTGTAATCTAAATTCTTCCATCTTGAGACTTGGTTTTTGACAATTTATTTCATGATAGTTTTGAATAATTAATTTTGAATTATATGAATCTACAATTATATGCGCAATAATTGTATGAGTGTTGTGGTTTGTTTTACTATCGAAAGATCGAAAGCAGGCTAGACAATATTTTAATTATCTTAAAGTCCGATATGGGATAGAAATATACCGCTATGCTTTAGGTGATCTTTAATTATCCATAGAAATTTAATGCTTTCATTTGTATTCGCATTCGTCATAGAAATATAGTCGAGTCATGCATATGAATAGGTTTAACTTTATTCGAAAGAAACTGTTGAACAATCTATGGATATTGATCTTCATAACTGATGTAATTTGTCAAGACCAAGAATCAAGATAGAGGAATTAACGATTATAAACTGATTTGGGATCCTAGTACTCTTCTTTCTCAATTTTAAAGTAATCTTTATTAATCTAATTTTTAGTTGTTTGAATTTTAATCAGTTAATTAATTTTAGTTTATACTTTAATTAGTTCTTAATCATACAAACATCCAAAGTTCTTTAGATTCGGTTAAGGTTAGTATAATTGAACTGAACTATCTAAATCTTCGTGGGAACGATACTTGGACTCAAAATCCACTTTATTACTTGAGCGATCCGTGCACTTGCGGAATTATTAAAGACATAAAATCGCTGACAAGTTCCACCTTGGTTGGGGCGAACATTATATAACCTAGTTTTGAAACTTCACTTTCAATTTTCAAGTTTTGTGAAATTCATAGATTCATGTATTAATTTTGCTTATTCCTTTAATGCTTGAATTACTTGATCGCTAATTCATTGATGTGTGGATTTTAACAAGTCGAGATGTGAGCTATTAATTTAGACTACGTAGTTAAAATTCGACAATTGAGTAAAAGGTAGATGTACATTTTTGCTATTGTTGCGTTCCTTAATTGAATTCTTAGGTGTTTAAATGCATTTAGTTAAAGTTTATTTATATTCACATAGAGATAAAGTGACTTAACTAAATATGATTAATTTGAACTCCGGAGAGATAAATTGATTTAATTGGTAAATTCGACTAAATAGAATTGTAGAAATTGACTTGAGATGCGGGCTCTACGTTGAAAGCATGAATTTCGACACTTTAACCATCATATTTATTCGTCTAACTGTTATTTCTTTCTTTGATAGTCATTGTATTAACCAACACTTTGCAATAAAATTTGTTTTTATCAAATAAGATGTTGAATTAGTTAAATTAATTGTTAAGATTACAACCTCACTCAAGGGATTACAACCTTTGAACAATACAACAAAAAGAGCAAACCATACAGAATAGAATAATCTGATCTTTAGACCTTGTATTTACATCAGCCAACAGATGAAGATAAGGCTCAGGTTAACGAACCAATATGGAACACTGCAATCTGCCTTACCAAGAATAGGCACAGGTTTCTCCTGATCACTAGAATAACCTAATCAACCTACCCAAGAACACACCCTCCTTCCGCAAAGGCAACCTCCAACCCAAGATTTACTGTTCATCTACCGAGTCGTACACCAGACCCAGAAGAACCACTTTTACTGTTCACTCTAATCTCTGGCTGTTAAGCCAACAACCTTACTCTTTATTCCCAAAGAAAAGAAAAAGAAAAACGGAGAAGAACCAGAGAAGAACCCTAAGGAGATGAAGCGAGACAGAGAGGTTTCAGATAGATGGAGAGAGAAAAACTCAAAACCAAGACTAACCGTATGAGATTCCCAATGCAGAGAGGAGGGAGTATGCAACTTCTTAATCAGTTACAGCCATTGGATTAAATCCAATGGTTGATATTGATCCCAAGAAAGCACAATCCATAACTCAACTGATGGGGCAATCAAACACTGCCACGACACCACCAATGCTGAAGGAAAGAAGCGTGTTTTACTTTGGGTTTGGGAGACACGATTTATAACATTAATATTCAAATAAAATAGTTCTCATGGGACAATAATCTATATTATTTAAATCCTCCATTTTATTAATTGTTAAATTAATATCGTACACTTAAAATTTAAAAGCAACGTATAGCAATAATAATCTATCAGCTTCAATTTATAGGAAAGATAAATATATATATATACCTATCGAGATGGACTAGATCCATCATGAAGAATTACCATTCTACCTCCAAATCAGTTACCACCATAGGCCAAAAAATAAGAATAAGATCAAGATGGATAAGGTGAGCTCGACACCTCGTAGTGGAAATTAAACAGAATTAAAAGTTGTTCGATTGGACATTATTCTAAAAAAGCTACATTACAATGTTCATGGCCTAAAAAGCCTAAGCAAAAGCATTAAAAGTAACATATGGTAAGGAAAGTAGCTACCTTACTAATTGTAGTGCTGGCCAACCTGGATGAACAACATTAATGTAGTTACAAAGCTAGTAAAGTTGTGAAAAATGTCCTTGAAATTTTATTTTTTCTTTAAAAAAAATAAAGCGTGAATAAGAAATGTTGTAGTGAAGTGCAAGAAACCTAAAAAACAAAAGGCACGTAAATGGATGAAAACAAGTGGATGCAATAAAGAAATTTATGTTCGAGAGAGGGAGGGGTAACGAAGAAGGTGTGGTGGGTAGTTATCGATGATGCTACTGTTGATTTTGGATTGTGGCGAGCGGTGGGGTATGGGTGTTTCGTTTTGAGGTTAGATTTTTCGTTGTTTTTGACTTTTGTTTTTGTTTTCTATTTTTGTTTTTATTTAACTCAAAATGAGATGTATAATGGCCTTTTTAAACAAAATTTGGCTTTTAAATTAGGACAATTATATTCATGAAGAATGATCTCCTGCCCCCCTTAGGGGTAGGAGATCGGTACTCTTATATTCACACTACAATTTTTATTATCTCCATCACGTTTTAATTACAATAAAGGTCCTCCAACTTTTGACATTTTGGTACTTATGTCTTCAACTTTTTTCGTTGTATTTTTATCATTAACTTTCAATAATTTTCACATCTTGTTTCTAACGATTTTTATCCAAATATTATACTAATGTACATTGAAATGAGGAACAAATATTTCATCAAACTTTTGAATTTATTATTTATTTTGCTTATTTAAAAAGTACGATAGGCAAATAAATTTTTTTACGTCGTCCTAATTAATTTTTCGGACAAAAACCATCATCAACGACAAATATAAGAAGTAAAAATTAATAGATGGGAGAAAAGAGTGTAATAAAAAATGATTGAGGACATAAATGCAAAAATGATTTTGAGACCTTTATTATAATTAAAATGTAGTGTGATTAACAAAAGATGTGTGAATATAATCACTCTTTTAATTATGATAAGGGCGGTTTCCATTAGGGAAAGACGTCGGTCGCAAATGTCGCAAATGTTTTATAAATAAGTGACTTAGAGTAGAGTGTTAAAAATCAAAGATCGTAAAAAAATTCAAAGAGTCGAAACTCCAAGTACTATTTAAGAGATATAATAGAAGTGCTTGTATCAGCTATACACTCCAAACGACCAAGGTAGGACCGACCAGAGTTCCAAACCGTTCGTCCTTATATGTGCCAACTGTGAACTTCACTCCATGGAACACATTTTTGTTCTGCTTATTCTGACCTATAAACAGTACCTAGCTTAAATACTTACCAACCATTACCCCCCACACATTGAACGACCAAGTTGTTAGCTGTTACCCGTGATTAGCCACAACAACTATGGCTGCTTATTGGTCAACGTATTGCTAACTTTTCAAGCTAACTGCATCACATGATTCATATGATCAAACCAACACATGCCACCTAACTCTTAATTTTTTTCATTTTTGTTTTGTTTTAATTTGTATTTTTTAAATCACGAGACGACTTGTATGGGCCGTGTTCTCATGAGTTTAAAAGTAATTTTTTTAAAAAATTTTGAAAAAAAGTTGATGAAATATGTTATTAAAAAATTAATAAAAATTGTGAATATCATAAAATATGTAGTTGAAAATGACTTTAAAAACAAATTTAAAAACTCATACTGAACATGATCTAAGTTTACTTTGTGTTTTAATATTAAAATATATTTTTATTAAATTAATTCTGGATAAGATTTTTAATTATTATTTACTAATGGTGATTAGTGCTTGTTTGATTCAGGTTAAAATTTACTAAAAAGTTGTGCTAAAAAATAACAATTAATTTTTTAACTATATATTTCATTAGACCTATAATTTTCATCATGACCATAGAGAATTTTTTCTACTACGAAAAAAAAAATACTTAAATGTCCGTGTGTCACTACGTTTTCAATTTCTCCTTCACAAAATCATGTCCTCCAAAGTTTGCTAACAGTTTCAATTCATCTCCTCTAAAGTTTAACAGTTTCAATTCATCTCTCTAATTCGATCATCTCCTTCAACCGATCATCTCCAAAATCTGCTCACATTCTCAATTCATCTCACTCAATCGATCATCTCCCTCCATCGATTATTTTCAAAATCTGTTCACTACTTCAATTAATCATCATAATCCTACGGTCGGAACTCACCGCAAGAAAACTAATTAACTTTTCAATCACATGTTTCATCAATTTTTTTATCAACATTTGTTAAAAAGATTTCTCAAACAAGCTCTTAATCAGAATCATAGAATTCAAAAATTATAAGCACTTAAAAAATAATTTAAATAAGGGAAATTGACGCAAATGGTCCCTAACGTATCATGTTAGTGCGCAAATGGTCCCTAACCTTTCATTTTTGGCGCAATGGTCCCTAACCTATCCATTTAGGTGCGAAAATGGTCTTTGTGGACGGATTCCGTTAAAAATCCGTTAAGCAACCTTTCATTTTGGTGCGCAAATGGTCCCTAGCAATGTTTTTGTCTTTATTTGTGGGGGTAAAATTGTCAAGTTATATCTTTCTTTCAATTGGCGCAAATGGTCCCTAACCTTTACCTTTTTGTGGCGCAAATGGTCCCTAACCTATAATTATATTTTGGTGCACAATTAATTCTTATTTGATGAAAAAGACAAAAATATATTTACTTTTAATTAAAAAAATTGCAATTGGATTCCTAACCTTTAAAAAAAGTAAAAATGAGTCCGATACTTTAATTTTTTTATTAAAAAAATTAAAAGAAAAACTAACAAATTGACAATATACTAAATTATTTTGTATATTTTATGAACTATTATAAAATAACTAAAATTGAAATCATAATTATTAACGAGTGTGCTAATTAAAATTATTTTATTGCTATTAAGTAATCATATTATTTAAAATTTAAAATTTAATTTTATCATCACAAAATAAAAGGAAAAATAAATTTGTCACAAATAAAAATTTTAATTATGCTCAACTCAACTCGATTTTATACGATCTCATATTTACTGGGTCAATCCAACCCACTTTTGAGCCAAAAGAAACTGGACCATTCTTATTTTAAAATTTAATTTATTTTTGAATTTAAAAATAAAAAAAAAAGGTTTCACCCCCACCCCACCCCACCCCACCCCACCCCACCCCACCCCACCCCACAAAACCAGACCGGAAGGGAGGGGATTTCTCCCCTCCCCGGTCGCCGTCGACGGCGACCGGGGAGGGGAGAAATCCCCTCCCTTCCTGTCGCGAAACCAGGGGGGAGAAATCCCCCTCTGGTTTTACCGCGTCGCAGCGATTAGGGGGGATTTTCTCCCCCCTATTCGCTGCGAACTATCGCAGCAAATAGGGGGGATTTCTCCTCCCTAATCGCTGCAAAATCAGGGGGATTTCTCCCCCTGGTTTCGCGACCGGAAGGGAGGGGCTTTCTCCCCTCCCCGGTCGTCGTCGACGGCGACAGGGGAGGGGAGAAATCCCCTCCCTTCCGGTCTGGTTTTGTGGGGTGGGCGTGGGTAGTGGTGGGGTGGGGTGAAACCTTTTTTTTTTTTAATTTTTAAATTCAAAAATAAATTAAATTTTAAAATAAGAATGATCCAGTTTCTTTATGGCTCAAAAGTGGGTTGGATTGATCCAGTAAATATGAGATCGTATAAAATCGAGTTGAGTTGAGCATAATTAAAATTTTTATTTGTGACAAATTTAATTTTTCTTTTATTTTGTGATGATAAAATTAAATTTTAAATTTTAAATAATATGATTACTTAATAACAATAAAATAATTTTAATTAGCACACTCGTTAATAATTATGATTTCAATTTTAGTTATTTTATAATAGTTCATAAAATATACAAAATAATTTAGTATATTGTCAATTTGTTAGTTTTTCTTTTAATTTTTTTAAATAAAAAAATTAAAGTATCGGACTCATTTTTACTTTTTTTAAAAGTTAGGTATCCAATTACAATTTTTTTAAATTAAAAGTAAATATATTTTTGTCTTTTTCATCAAATAAGAATTAATTGTGCACCAAAATATAATTATAGGTTAGGGACCATTTGCGCCACAAAAAGGTAAAGGTTAGGGACCATTTGCGCCAATTGAAAGAAAGATATAACTTGACAATTTTACCCCCACAAATAAAGACAAAAACATTGCTAGGGACCATTTGCGCACCAAAATGAAAGGTTACTTAACGGATTTTTAACGGAATCCGTCCACAAAGACCATTTCCGCACCTAAATGGATAGGTTAGGGACCATTGCGCCAAAAATGAAAGGTTAGGGACCATTTGCGCACTAACATGATACGTTAGGGACCATTTGCGCCAATTTCCCTTTAAATAATGCCAAACATGCACATGAATAGGGGCAAAATAGTCTTTAACACAAAAAGGTTTTGTGGAAGGGCGCTCGGTATTAATCAAACACCAGTTCCAATTTCCAAATTGAACTGTAGTATAGTCAAAGCTTATTTCATATTAGGGTTTGCTGGTGCAGCCAATTAACCAATCCCAAATCACTCTCTCGCACGAAGTTTCCGGATTTACTGTTTCAGCAAACTCAACAGCAATATCTTTAATAGAGAAATTGGAGGCGCGTGTGGTTCTTACCTAACAACCACGCAAAACATTCATGAATTCTGTTCAACGGATATAAACCACGAACATTGATAATTTTTGGTATTAGCAGCTGTATTGTTGGTGGACATCGGGGCTTTCTGAATTCTCTAATAAAGGTCCGGCTTCTAATCCCTTTGCGATTAGCTCGTAAAAGCGATTTTATTATTAAACGCGATAATTTGTCTTTGTTTGAGTTGTTTGCAATAGTGGGTTTGTTTGTTTGTATTTTATTGTTATTATTTTGATGATGTTTTGGTTGGTTGTGGAGCTGATTATTTGGTTTGACCTGCGTTAAGTTTTACAGGATTGAAATTATGTGAAGTTATTGATGATGGTGGTAAACTAAGATGGGAACTGAGTTGAATATAGTCGTTCTATACTTGGATTTTGAACTCCTTGTTATATTTGAGGAAGTAGATCAACATTCTATTTGCAAATAGGGGGTGTTGAAATTATAAGTTGCATAAATCTTCGTCAGTGATCTCAGGGAGTTTTGCCCTTTCTCTTGAGGATGGGCGTGATGGTTCTAATTCCATTTGATATCATTTTTATTTTTATATATTTTTACGAACTTATATATACTACAAACAACTTCATATTTGCTTACAAATAAAAATGTTCGCATTTGACTCGGTCTTTTACTCAACAGATTTGGTCTCTCAATTATAATAACTAAGAAAAAATGAGATATTCTTGTGCTCTCATTTTATGTAAATGCTTATGGAAGGTTCATACAGTGGAAAACGGACATAAATTAGATCTTAGTAAAATTCATATAGGGACAGTCAATTAATTCTCTGTGTAGGGTTCTAGCCTTCTAGGGCTATACAAACTCAAACCATGTTTACTGTATCCTTTTTCTGTTGTTTACTTGTGTTAAGAACATGTTTGAGTACACTGTACTTGTAAATATCGAAGGATGCAATGAAAGATGGTTTCTATCTAAATTCTAAGAATAGAAACTGAAACTTGTTGCAATTGTTAAGTTGGTTTGTTAGGTTGTTCTTGCCTGATTATATTCAAAGCAGATAAAATCTTGGCGCCTAATTATATGTTAATCACTCAAGCTTTAATTACTGATGTATCTCTACTGCCATCTTTTCTACCATCCAAAGATGTTGAACATTTTCCTCATTATATATGCTCTCCTTGCTTTCATATGTCAGGTTTCTTCATTCCTGCTACACTTTGTGGAGAAGAAGGGGTGGTCCTGATTATATTCTCATAAATACATGCACTGGGAGTTATGAGATTATCTCTCTTTTGTGGTACCTGTGGTTGTATCCTCTGTAAGAAACAGGTGGTAGAATTGTTTCACTTGAGCAGTGAAAATGCCCTCTAATTATTTCTCAAGAATCGGTGTATCATTCTGGCAAGGAGTCCAAAGATCAATCACCGCGAAAGAAAGTGGAATCCAAGATCCCATAGAGGTTTTGATTGGCCAAGGGAAATTGTTTCTTGGCTACTCAAGGTCATTCCATTCTGTGCCTTCTGGAACATTTACTGACCTGCATGTATTTCTACGGCCTGGCACGGTTGCTGCTGCTCAGGCAAATTTGCATATAGTCAACCGAAGAAAGAATCTTTCACTTGTTGGTGCATTTTCTCGTGCAATTTCCATACCTTCTGTGTCAGGGCCTTCATTTCAAGTTTGTGGGTATCACGTGGATCGTCTGCTATCAGATCCCAGTCAGGTTTCCTTCTCTCAAAAGGCTCTAATGGCTGTTTGTGGATCTAGATCAGCTCCTGCTGATTGCTCTATTAGTAATTTAACTTCTAGGCCAGTACAGCCTGGTGTGGCAGCATATCGTTCTTTCACTTCTTACAGCAGAAGCTTTGACAATTGTAGAAAAGCTAGCATGAGCTTGAAAAATAAAGAACAGCCCAACAATTTCTTGCTCTATGGATATTTTATATATAATGTTGCAAAGAGAAATGGAAATTCGAAGTCATACCCAGGATTCGGGTTTGAGGGTTTCAATATTTCATCACCTTCATGTTCCTCTACCGGCACTGCTTCTGATGTGTCGTTTGATAGCTCCATGCAGGAGGAACTGCATTCAAGTTCTGCAGGTTCTTCTGATCTGTATGTTCCTTCTAGTTTGTACGATTTTCACACTGACACACACCCACTTAAAGTTCATGCACCACCTTTTCTTGTGTAGAAGTTTGATTTTGTTACAAAATTAGATGTCTGATTGAAGTTATAACCTCATTAATTTTGATGAGTGTTCCAAATTGCCAGTAATTGTCACTTTAGGAAACTGAACAACAAATAGTATTTTTCAATTTTTATTTGCTCATATTATGTTTTACATACGTAGACTTGATGTGGCATCTCAATGATGATGGCAGATTATTTTGCTAAAACAATAACTTGTTTTGTAGTTTGGTTTCTTTTGCTTGAACAAGCATATGGTTGTTTTATATTTTCACACGTGTCATAATTTATTTTCTTTAATACGAATAATTGTTGACTAAGCACCGAAAGTTTCTGGGTGGATATTGTTTGGAAATATGCACAGTTAGTTATTTCTAATATTTCTCCAGGGGGGAAAAAACAGACCAAATTCGGTCAAGAAGTATTAATATGAAAATCATGTAATATTTCTTGGAAAAAGTTTTTGCGCGTGATTAGTTTATAAATGAAGCACATCGCATAATGCAACTCTGATTATTGTAGACGGCCTTTTTGTATTTATTATATTGCTTGTTGATTGCAGGAAGATTCCAACAGACAGAACTCTAAAGCTAAATTCAGCATCATGTTACCTGCCGCATCCTGACAAAGAAGAAACTGGTGGAGAGGATGCTCATTTTATTTGCTCAGATGAACAAGCAATTGGTGTAGCTGATGGTGTTGGCGGATGGGCTGATCTTGGTATTGATGCAGGGCAGTATGCTCGTGAGCTCATGTCTAATTCAGTCAATGCAATTCAAGAAGAACCAAGGGGTTTAATTGATCCAGTCAGAGTCCTGGAGAAAGCTCACACAAGCACGAAAGCGAAGGGTTCGTCGACGGCTTGTATAATTGCTCTCACGGATCAGGTGTCCTGCATTCTACTTATATTACAAGAATACGATAAATTAAGTACTTTTAGTAACATCATTGACTAACCATACCAAGATGCTCAAGGGTAAAAAAACTAGAGATCTGAGGTTTTGGTTTATTTACTTGATTAAATTGTTCGACTCTTAAGAATTTTTCCTCTAGATATTTGAATTGTAAGTATGGAAGTATACAGGCTTTTTTCCAGTCACATTTAGAGAGAAACACTTAATGGGTCTAATTTTCCATAGTTGACTGGCCATGTTTCCTGTCTGTAGGGTCTCCATGCCATAAATTTAGGAGATAGTGGGTTTATGGTGATCAGAGATGGATGTACAGTTTTCAGATCCCCTGTTCAGCAGCATGATTTTAATTTCACTTATCAGCTGGAGAGTGGAAATGCTGGAGATTTGCCTAGCTCTGGAGAGGTCAGATGGAACCTGTTTCTTTTATACTCTCTTCTGCTAATGTTTCTGTGATTATTGACCAGTGCACAAGGAATGCAAGCATTTTGCAAAATATACTTTTATCTTATAAAAAGGGAAATTGTATTTCTTATTGGTAATGGCATAGGAATTTCGTTAAGTGACAATGGAAGGATGAAAAATCTTGACTGATTTTTAAATTGCATAATTGATCTACAATTACAACCTGCCGTTTTCTTGTGTTTAAACATTGTTCAGTTATCTTATTTGGTAGTCTTAGTTGACATTTGTATTGGAGCGATGATCGACTGCTGTACTGTAGCTTAAAATGCACTGTGGATAGCTTTGAACATTTTATAACAAGGTGGTAAATGTATGCTAAATTACATTGATCCTTCTAGCGAGTCTCAAGTGAAGCATTATTTGATAGATTTTGTCAACTTACATTCAGGCATGCACTCGCGTCTAACACTGGACACCCACACCTCATTCTGCACAACATAGGATGTATTGATTTTATTTTAACATATTGGCAGAATTCACGTGTTCTCTAATAGTAATTTCTTTATGGTGGAAATCTGGCCTTGAACTACATTCAAATTACCTTTTCCCTTAAATGGAATTTGATTGTTGCTTTCATGAAATACCTAATTCTTTCTGCCGTCCTTTGTACTTCTAGCTTTGCAGTCTGTTATAAGTTTTAGTTAGGGCTATTATTGTCTTTGGTTATTGGTATAAGCTATGTTTCAACTTCAGGGACAAAAGACTGATCAATGCCTTCTATCAGTTTGTTATTTTTTAACTATTAGGCTTACTCTGCTTCTTGGAAATGAACCCATTCGGAATTGAATGGCTCAATGTGTGGTGCAGGTGTTTACCATTCCTGTTGCTCCAGGAGATGTTATAGTAGCTGGTACAGATGGGCTTTTTGACAACTTGTATAACAATGATATTACTGCAGTGGTGGTTCATGCTGTGAGAGCTGGTTTAGCGCCTCAAGTAACGGCGCAAAAGATTGCTGCATTGGCTCGGCAACGAGCACAGGACAAAAGCAGACAGACACCTTTCTCTACTGCAGCCCAAGAAGCTGGGTTCCGTTATTATGGTGGAAAACTTGATGACATCACCGTAGTTGTTTCTTATATTGCCAGTGAGCACAACGTATGATCTCTCTCTCTCTGTGTCTCTGTGTGTGTGTGTGTGTGTGGGGGGGGGGGGGGGGGGGGGGGGGGGGCAAGGTTTTCTGTTTGTGCCTGCATTTAGGCAACTGGCTGTGTGGCTGTACATAGAACTTAGGTAGGTCTTGCATTTTATTGTTGGACGATCCCATATATCACATGTCAAGTCCGGGAAACTACTTTATTTTTCAGAGTGAATCAGATTTTGTTATGCAATGTGAAAGCTACTCGACTTTTTCTTCTAATTTTGGCTTTAGATGTTGAAACCATGAAAATGGGTTATAATTCATCTATAAATGATAAAAATAAATGTATGAAAAATCAGCTTAAAATATGCCCTATTTCAAGATGATGGTCACGGTTTCATTTCTAAATTTAGTGCATGTTTGGTTGGGTTTAAAATAAATCATTTTTTCCCTAAACTTATTTTCAATCACATATTTCATAGGACCCACAACTTTTCAACCACACATTTCACCAACTTTTTTCAAAATCTCCTAAAAAAACTACTTTTAAACTCCACCAAACATACATTTAGTTATTCCTGCATTCATTGTTTCTAAAAGAAATGCGAAGGTAACTTCCAACCGACTCTTACTCGAGATTTGCACTGTTGGTGAAAACACTCAGTTCACTTGCCAGTGCTCAAGTTGTGCACAGAATGACGCAGATATCAAGTTACACTCGCGAGTGAATAAAGCTTGCTATCATTCTTTACTGGGGGTCCATAAGCTTTAGAGATTATGCATCATTTGATATTGTTGGGTGCCCATTTCTATTTTTCAGATGTTCTGGTTTTAGCCTTTTGTAGTGTGTTGATGCATTTTTCAGCGTCTTGCTTGTTTTCTTGGGTTAATAGGTCTGAACTGAGCCTTAATCAAAAGTCTGACTTGATAAGTGCACGTTTGATAGTTTTTGTCTCAAGATTTTGCTTATTGAGTTCTCATTGCACACCATCAATGCACTCAAATTTGGAAAAAGAAAAGAAGATTGAAGAGACAGAATCTTGGTAAACCCACATTGGAGAAAGACCTCAATGACTATGGAGGTCTAGATGTATTTTTTGTTTTAAATGTGGCTGGAACTTGTTGCATATCAGAACCCCTTGCATATTGTATTGTTACAAGCTTTTAGAGTGATGATTGAATTGCAGGTTATTCCTAACATTACCGGATATATGTATTACTTCATGACTTCATGTTTAAAGCCTAGAATATGTTGGTATGCCGGGTTCGCAAGACTGGATTGTACAATTAGCAAGATTTTAGCTTCATTTTTTAGTTTTTATAATATTGTTAATAGTATCCAATCTACCTTACCAGTAGTGTTTTGCATATGTTGTCCTAGTAATTAGAGTGTGATGCTTGTGCAGGAAAGCGCCTCAGCCAGCAGCTCTAGTTAGAGCCTGTTTGTACTCGCGCTGTGATATCAATTTCCAACAAATACTCTGATTGTGTGGCATCTTTTGAGGGCAATACTGGTGTTTCACATACTGCAGTTTAGCAATATGATTGATACCTGTTGTTTGTCAGTTTATCATGAAATCTAGTGTTATACTCTGGGAATAACTTTTATTGTATATACTAGTTTAGTGGGGTTAGTGCTTCCGGTTACAAATTAGATCAGCCGTGTACAGAGTTAATCCACGTTTTTGTCGTGTTGTTTTAGGATGTTGTGCTTGCGGATTTCACGTCTTCCCTTTCTTTCATGGTTCCACTCGTTGATTGTGTTTTCGTTGGTCGGGATTTTATTAATTTCATAGTTGAAGAGTTGATTGCTACAGTTTGTACTTGTCGTGCCAAAAAAATGCTGAATGAACATCCCAATTTTTGTGCATAATATTTTATGTTATATGACTAATACATTCACTGATGTGCATGCTTACCGAGAACAGAAGAAGGTACCATATGTGCTCAGATGTCAAGGGTAAGATTGTCTCAAAAGTATTTGAGTTTTTACTTCGTGCATTGATAGTAAAATTATGGAACAGGTATATAAAGGGGGTTAGTATCTGCTGTTCTAAATACATGTCTCTTTAGTCGTTATCTCAATAGAGACTTTACCTATCATCAAATAAATAAATGAGGGATCATTATGGGCAATATTTAATGCATTTACACTATAAAATTTCTATTAGGAGAATGGTTAAGGGGTTGGGACAGTAAATTTAAACTCATCTAGAGGTTGTAATTCTATCTCTAAAAATTTATTGGACTTAATTTATGCATCAAAATGCTGGTGACTTGTTTGACAAAGAAGATAGGGGTAAATGAAGACTTTGAAAAGAAGAAAGAAATAAAAGTTGTTTGTGCATTATCTGTTTAGTTTGTGGTTGCGTACGTGATAAATAAACGTCTATGACATGTCCCACTAAATTTGATGTAGTTAGAAAAACAAATTTTGTGTATTTTTTAAGGGTAATTATATTCACACTACATTATTTGTTAACCAAATTATATTTTAATTACAATTAAAGTTTTAAACTATTGCTCATTTTTACATTTATGTCCCTAATTTTATTTTTTCACATTCTTATCATCAACATATTAATTTACACTTCTTATCTGTCTTTGATGATGATTTTTGTCCAAAAAATTAATAAGCAGGGTGTAAAAAAAAATTTTTGTCTCTCGTATTTTTACATAAGTAAGATAAATAACAAATATAAAAGTTTGACAAAATATTTTTCCTTCATTTCAATGCACATTAGCATAATATTTGTACAAAAATTATCAAAGACAAAATGTGAAAATTAATGATAAAAATACGACGAAAAAAAGTTGAATATATAAGTGTCAAAATGTCAAAAGTAGAAGAATTTTCTTTGCAATTAAAACATAGTGTAGATAATAAAAACTGTAGTGTGAATATAATTATCATTTTTCTAATATACTTTTATGTAATTTATATTTGTCCATTATATGATACATTAAATATGGATATATTAGTTAACTAAAAAATTAATTACACTCTCAACAAGAAGAGAACACTATAATTTAAATCAGATGAATAAAAAAATAAACATATTTTTGTGGAATGAAGTATATTAGATGAGATTTCAAAAGGGAGCAAATTATGTTGATTATTATTGAAGAAAAAGTTTAACTTATTTTCTTACTTTATTTATTGCATGCCTAACTTCTTATTATCTAATAACGGTGGTAATCTTCTCGTTACAGTAGAGAGGATTTATAACATCCACTAGACACTTGTCTAGTGCGGATTGGACAAGTGATTGATTTCAAATGTGAACACTTTTACTTATCCAATCACCACGGGACAAGTGTTCAGTGGGTGTTATAACTTTCCCATTGTAGCTAGGAGATCACTCCCGATTAGATTGGACAAGTGATTGATTTCAAATGTAAAATACTTTTTCTTGTCCAATCACTATTAGACAAGTATTTAGTGGGTGTTATAACTCCACCGTGTTAAGATCGCCACCGTATCTAATTAATTGTACTTTTTTATAAAAATATTTGAATTTGCAACTGCAGTAATAAGTTATTTTTAATATTAATATTGGAATATTGTATTTTCCAATGGAAAATAGTCAAATTAATATCCACTATTTAGACGTTAATGTAAAATATCAGCCAAACAAAACCCTAATTCGCAACTTGTTGATTTTGATTTGTATATTGTACGTAATGACAATTAAAAGACCCAATTAATTATTACTAATAATGCATACTTAGTCAAAGGATTTAGGTAAAGCCAGTTGCTCATTGCTTGTCGTGCAATACCACTCTTTCCCGCAGTTGACTAGACTGGTCCCTGCCCAATCGAACCGTTCGTACACAGACCCCTACCATTGTTCTTGTGTTCCGCGAAATACCATTACACACCTACCTATGTGCTTAAACCACAACTATGCGTCTATGCCACTCCCATTGTCAAAAGAGGAAATATTATTATATTGAACAGAGAACAAACGTTCAATTCTTCTTCATTTTCTAGGTTTCAATTTTCAATCAATTCTCTCCTTAAAGAAAGAAAATGAGATAAAAATATAGAGTTCAATATAAAATTTTTCAAGGTTGAGTGTTGTTTACTGGATGCTAGGAAAATTAAGTATAAGAACAATGGCGGGGGGTCGGAGGGAGAAGAACAGTCAATCATCGATACGAGGATCGCGGATCGCCATCGCAATTGGGATCGGAGTTGTTGCCGGATGCATTTTCGCCTTCTTCTTCCCCAACGGATTCTTCTCTTCCAATCCGTCTACACAAGTTCGCACTCTTTCCAAATCCAGTCTCGAGGTACCCATTCTCTCTATTAATAAAAATCTCCTTTTTTTTTCTATTTAACTATGTCTACATGATTCCGCACGTGCGTATATAAATTAATTCTGCTTATGCATCTTTTAGAGAAGTGCTTATTCCAGGATTTTGAAACTAGATATGAGCTGCAGTTTGTGGGGTTCATTTATTTTGTTATTTAATTTTTTGATTTAGGTAAATTCAGGGGGCAGTTGACTCTCTTTGTTTTGGGGCTCTGAATTTTTGTTAGAAATGCACGTTACTTTAAATTGGCTAAATTGAGCAAGGATTTTATGTTGTGTTAATTTTAAGCTTTCTTTTTTTTTTTTTCCCGGTTCTTATGTTTCTTACGTTTCAGCTGTAAGAGCAACTTCAAAGATATGATTTTGATCCAATTCTCATGTTCTTGCAAAACTGTAATTATTCTAAACATACCAGTCCCTCAAGAAACAAAAGGGAAAGAGAAGGAAGATCTATTTGTGTCTTTTGACAAAATATTAGTATATAAACGTGTAAAAATAATGGTCTGTGTTTAGCTTGAGTTGAGTATATCTTTTTACTGAATGTAATTGTATTCATTGTCAAACTCTTTTAGATATACTTAATCTGTTGATTTGGTACATAGGTTGATTTGTCCTCATGTGAATCTACGGAAAAAATAAACATGTTGAAAACGGATATTATGAGGTTGTCGGAAAAGAATGGGGATCTGAAAAAGCAAGTAAGAGAGCTGAATGAAAAGTTACGGCTAGCCGAGCAGGGAAAAGACCATGCACGCGAGCAGTTTATGGTGTTGAGTGAGCCGCATAAAGCTGGGCCTTTTGGTACAGTTAAGGGTTTAAGAACTAACCCCACCATCCTTCCTGATGAAAGCGTAAACCCGAGACTTGCAAAGATCTTGGCCGAGGTTGCTGTTGGAAAAGAGCTTATAGTTGCTCTTGCCAATTCGAACGTGAAAGCTATGCTTGAGGTATGGTTCACCAGCATTAAGAAAGTTGGTATTCCTAACTACCTCGTAGTTGCATTAGATGATGTAATTGTGGATTTTTGCAAGTCAAATGATGTCCCCGTGTACAAGAGGGACCCAGATAAAGTTGTCGACTCTGTTGGAAAGATGGGAAGTAATCATGCTGTCTCCGGACTGAAATTCCGAATCTTGAGGGAGTTTCTGCAGCTGGGATACAGTGTTCTTCTTTCGGATGTTGATATAGTGTACTTGCAGAATCCATTTGATCATTTGTATCGGGACTCAGATGTAGAGTCCTTGTCAGATGGTCATAACAATATGACAGCTTATGGCTATAATGATGTTTTTGACGAACCTGCTATGGGTTGGGCTCGATATGCTCACACAATGAGGATATGGGTGTATAATTCCGGTTTCTTTTATATAAGGCCTACTATTCCTTCAATTGAGCTTTTGGATCGGGTTGCTGACAGGATGGCTCGGCAGGCAAATGTTTGGGACCAAGCAGTTTTCAATGAAGAGCTTTTCTTCCCTTCACATCCAGATTATGTAGGGCTTCATGCTGCCAAGAGAACTATGGATTTCTATCTCTTCATGAACAGTAAGGTCCTTTTTAAGACTGTAAGAAAAGATGCTAATTTGAAAAAACTCAAGCCGGTTATTGTTCATGTAAATTACCACCCTGATAAACTTTCAAGAATGCTAGCGGTAGTAGAATTCTATGTTAACGGCAAGCAAGATGCTCTAGATTCTTTCCCAGATGGTTCAGTGTAGCAGTGAAAATGTGAAGATCGTGTTGATGGAAATTTTCACAGTAAGTCTTTCTTGTTTATTTTCACTTTATACCGGTAATCTTAACAAATTACACCTTTTTGAGCAATGCTTCACTTTGATTCACCCTTTCGAATTTGACTGTAGTTATAAAGGAACTTGTCTTGTGCTATATATTCATAATACATTATCACGCATATTTTGGCTTCTGTCCTTGCTTGTGTTAATGTTTGCCTTAAACTATTGCAAATGTTCCTCTTCTTTTTCATTGCTATTGTTTCCTGTGTGCACGATAGAGTGTCCATCTCTGCTTATCTAATCGGATGTGGGTATTGGGAGTTGGGGTTCGATCCCAAGTTAACCTTTTTAGTACAATAGTTCAATTTCATTATAAATGCAACCCTCAAGCGATGACAACTTCCCGTGATTGAGAAAGATCACACACTCCATCTAAATCTATTTCATCTCCCCTGCACCATACCTGCGTTACCATGGAGCTCCATTACTTCCAGAGTTCACCATCACAAATTCTCCCATCATCGCGATTAACTAGGCCCAACAAACACCTTTGTTCAGATCTTCTGCCCAAGTCTATGGACTCATCATGCCCACTCCTATAGCTAAATCTGGGATATAACTTTGACACTATTTGTTGGGACTTAGGATTCTATTTCAAAAGGTTGAAATATTAGGTAAGGTAGTTCACTCTCGTTATAAAACCCACGTGGAGTCAATGTAGGACTTCTCTTCACTTGTCTCCAATACTGAGCACATCTTGACAAGAGGGATGCTGCACTAAATTGTCGATTGGCAGTTAATATTCTATTCAAAAATGACATTCTGATATCTGCTTCCTACACCGTGAACACTGAATTTTGCTTCAGTAAGCATAAGAAGATCAAACTTAAGGGCCAGTTCAACGAAATTTCTAATAAAAGTTTTAGCAGATTTTGATAAAAGTTGATTAATGTGTAATTGAAAAGTTGATTAAAGTTGTAACTCTCTTGAAATGTGTGGTTAAAATTAATTATTAACTTTAACTTCAATTTTTTTAAGCTAAACCAACCAGAGGCTTAATGCTCCCTTTTCACTACCAACTCTTGCATTTCTTGCTTTGTTGCTTTGCAACCAAAATTGAATATATTTAGAAGTAGATTGGACTATTTCGGATACGATTACACTTATATTTCCCTAGGGCTTTCCTAATTTCACAGGGAAAATGGAAGATAGAGAAAAGAAGAGGAAAATTAATTTTATATTTGTTTTGATGGATTAAAATTTTAGGAGAAGAGGGGGAAATTTTCATCAAGTTAGAGAGTCTCACACGTATTGCCTGTTTTAAGACTGTAAAACATGGAATAAAACGTGACCCAAAAATTTTGAACATAACCAAACACACAACAAAGAAAGTCATCTTGAGAAGTTATTCAAGAAATTCAGATTTTTTCTGCTGTCTTTTTCTAATTTGATCCTAAAGTTTAAGCACGTGAATAAAAGAAAATGAAACAAACATCTTGAATCATCGTAACTTGTAGTTCTTTTGGAGCCTTGCTAAGAACTTTTTGCTATAGTCAAAAATTAAATTTTACTTGACATTAAATCAGGTGAATTCTTTGTTATACCAATATCATCAAGGGCTATCGGGATGACCAACAACGATCAGCCAAATCCGTTAGCGTGAAACATTTTCATTTTTGAATGAAATGCCTTACAGAAAGATAATAAAATTGACCCACTGAAAGCGTCCATGTCCAATCGTGAAATAAAAACAGAATTTACTGTGAGAAACAGAATGGAATAACCACGAGTCTACCAGTCGAATCTTGGCTTCAGCTCGGGATTACATAATTACAAAAAGTATATAATATCTATCAATAAAAGTATAGCAAGCCTACTCTGAGCAAAATTTCATGAAATACTTGCAAATTTTAGAGTAAATATTACATTCTTTGCTCGGTACATTAACATCATCAAAACGCTTTGGCACAAAAGCATTTGTCACAATATGAACTCACGAAAGGTTAAACCCCTTGCGAAAGTTAATGCCAATTCGTCCATGATTCGGCACATAAGTGTACCTTTTCTCTGCCGTGTATTATCTCAGGTTTATCAGACTCACAGCGTAAGGAGAGAATGAACAAGTAATATTCTGAAATTATCTGGGTTTAAGTGTGTAGAAGCCAAATCCAAATACGGAATCAGCGTATACCAACAATCTTTGATTCAAACTGGTGCCGTTAAGCCATCCACTTTCATCATATAAGAATATTTGGATGGTGCAATTGCACCACCCTTGGCGCAGAGATCCACTACAGCAGGAGCATGACCATAATAGCCCCGTCCTGCGTCAACAAGCACTGGAGGATCTTGAGGCCGTCGATGCCAAACTATATTCGGAGGAACCAAATCGTCCACCGCGGCCTTCTTCCAGAAATGGGTCCCACGCCAACTCTCGTACTTGAATACCCCACAAAGGCGAGCTTTGTGCCCAGATGGTCCCACGTGTACCTCTGAACAGTATTTGCAAACCTTTGTCGGATAAACCAACAATAACTTCTGCACTCCAGATCGAAGTGTCTCCCATGCATTCAAAGTTCCTCTTGCTACCAATCTTATATCATCATCTGACAATGACTTGGTGCCAACAATACCTTTTTCAACATCTGGACTAGAATAAATACTTTGATCGCCAGGATCTGCCCCTGCCTGTAAGCATAGCTCCACAACTGCTGCAATGCGATCATAATCAAATCTATTATCGTGTTCAATTACATTCTGAAACATATTTTGCAAATGAAATGTTTCTACAGGAACAAGTATATGTTGCACGCTTCCTTTAACCCATTTATGGACCTGATTCTTTGCTTGATGCCGGGAACCACCACAAGTTCGAATCAAGTGACCATTCTCACCAATATATACTTCTGGGCAGTATCTGCCAAGAGAAAAAAGAAAAAATTAGAGAGGATCTTTTCAGAAATGACTTTCTTGCTGCACATGTGTGGAAATTTCAGTCATTATTGCTAAAATTAGTCTCTTATACTGTACTCCCTCCGTCCCACAAAGATAGACTCGTTTTCCTTATTTATCTGTCCCAAATTATAGGCCACTTACTTTATTGAGGGTGTATTAAAATTTTCATTTTCCTAATATACCCTTATTTAATTTACATTGTTATCAACCCAAAATAAGTATTTAAATTTATTAGATTCATGAATGACTAATATTAAATGAGGGTATAATAGGAAAACTGTGTAAAAAATTTATAATTTCAATTACATTAAATATGTTTTCTTAATCTGTGTGAAAAAAAGAAATGAGTCTATCTTTATGGGACGGAGGGAGTATAATTTTCTAGTCAATGACCATTCTTACCAATATATACCACATAACAAGGAAGATATGCCGTGGTCGATATACGAAGGTAGTCCTAAATAACTGAAATCTTTACATAGAAGAATATTAAGTTTCAGCTAGAGTACCGTAACACGTAGAAGGTCGATAGTAAGAATAAATAGTAGGTTCCATGGCAAGTGTAACTTCATCGACCCCTTCTTGATTTAGTGCTTGTTTGCCTAAGCTTAAATTATAATTTAAGTTGATCAAACTGGTCAAACATACTTTTTAACTACACATTTCGTAGGATACTTATCATCCTCATACTCCATAAAACCTACAACTTATAAGCACTTAAAAAATAATTTCAGACATGCGTAAAATTTACTAAAGATTCTTCTCAATGTAATTAAGTAATTGGGTTTGAAGACCAATTAGAATTGCTTTAGAAATCTTCTTACTGATCGGTTCCTACCAAAAATAATGAAGCCCCTAAAATAATTAGCCATGAGCTTCTAATTGAGAAATTAGAATTGGATTATAAAGCATTTGAGTCCCTAATTAAATTCCGTGCTATCATACAATTATTTCAAGCGAGCGAATTAAGAACAATATCAGACTAACCAAGTACATTTCAAGTTCATTTTCCTTCACCAACATTTTCACGGTGCAAATTAAATGAATAATTCTCAAGTTAAGAATTATATCCTCAAGTTCCAAATTTCGGATGTCAAAACTAAGACAAAGGCAAAAACTTCACCCACAACCTATGTATAATGATGAAAATAGCATAAGCATAATCGAAAATGAGAGTACAATTCCATGGCACTGTATATCTTCCTCTCCCATGGAAACATAGCAAGCAAGACAATCTCACAACTTCAATATCTTTACCTATTCTTTGACCATCACGTATATCTGACCAAACTTAAGTCCCATTCTCCGCATACTAAAATCAAATGGAGCAACTTTCTTTCATATGTGATCCAATGATCTGAACAATATCAATACATGCCCACTGATTCCAAGCTTCTCCACTGTGAAACCCCGTTGGACCAGGTATCATTATGATTCTGTTATTCAGTTTTTCTCTTTTGCACAAATGCTAGAAGATATCTCAATTTGCATGTGCGTCTGAATGGTCATTAAAGCTCTAAGGAGAATAGTTCATATAGGGGCAAAGGTTCCGTTTTGATAAGTCCACACACACGATCAAGAAACTCTAACAGACCCTAACAAAGTTTCTTGTCAAATCAAATTCTCAATCTTGAAGCTTAAAAGTTGTGAGCAATGAGATGAGACCACTCTGCTACCCTCCTTGAAGATTGTGGTACAACTAATAACACCCATAATAAGAAGCAGTGCAACGTACAAAGAGGTACATCCTCCTCCTCACCTCATCCATCAATCTAATAATATCCCCCTACAAAATAAATGGCAATGTGAAATTCAGATACCTTGAACTTTTGCCCAGAACCTTTCCCAATATATATCACATATGCTGATTACTTGAAATTTAAGTTGATAGTGTTTTTTTTTTTTTTTTTTTTTGGTAAGACTTAAAAATTTATGTGCACAGAATTCTTCCACACTAATCTGTGGGTGATGCTACACTATCCAAAATAAATACCAGTAACATTCACTCATTCTAAGTCATTAAAAACCAGATGACCACTAACCTTCACACATAATGAGTTCAAAAAGCTGGGTAATAAATTCAGTAAGCAAACATTTCACCTTAATTAAATCGAGATCCGAAATCGATTATGCACACATGAACTGCAATACTATATGAATGCACAAAGGGGGGAGAATCGTGAAATTACTGGCATGCCCATACGGGAATATGCTGGATGAGGGTTGATACACCGTGGTAGAGAATCGTTCGGGCCTGGAGGACCTCATGGGCTACAGGACGCAAGCGGTTGATGGGATATTCCTTGGCCCGTTCCTCAATCCTCTTCAAGATCATTGGCCTAAGCTTCTTCAAATCCACCACCGGTTTCGATTTCGCACTGTAAAATCTGTAGCGACCAAGAATTTCTTCAAAAATCATAGAGTTAATCTGCAGTAGCCGACTATTTCTCGTACCCATATCGGAAATGTTTTTCCTGTGCTACATATAAATACTAGTATACCGCTTCCCCGCGGTGGAATCCGACCGTAGGCTCTATTGTAAAATACAAAATTTGACAACAAAAATAATGTTAATAAAAAATTCAAAAAAATAGGAACAAAGAAAAACTTAATCGGCATTCAAAAATTGAATACCTGAGTGTCAATCAACTCTGCTCTATCACAAAATATTAAATATCAACTTGAGAGGAAGACAAATATTAAATATCAAGATTGAGTATTTGACGTAATATCACAAAATAGGCATAAACTCTATATTTGTGTAGACATACTAAGTCAAAATTAGTCATTACAAATTTATATGTTGCGCAAGCGTTCCTCCTCTTATCGTCTCCCTTTCAGACCATCACATTTACCAATTTTTTGTAGTCTTTCATAAGTAAACATTGGGTTAAATGCTAAATCTTGTAACCTTCTCGTTCGTGATAGAGCAACAAAAGTTAGACAATGTTCATAGCATGGCTTCTCGTTCGTGATAGAGCAACAAAACTTTAGGCAAATAATTGTAGATGCCAAAAGAAATCTAGAGGAAATAAATAGTTCGCTACTATGGACTGTATGCCTTAAGAAAATGTGACATGGAATTCATGGAGTGAGAAAAAAAATGTGTTCTGAATTCACGCAATAGACCATTGTCCCAAAGCTTCAAGTATTGACTATTCCACATATGTTGACACAAGAAAGCACATGTTTTTTTTTTCATTGCTTAACAAAACTTCCCTCTTCACATGGGGGTTTGGAATTGGGAACTTGAAACTGGAAAGATAATTTGTCTTTCAAACAATTGATAATTGATGAATTCTAATTCCAAGAACCCAATTCCATGCCTCCAAGCAAGCTGTAAGTTTCAATAAAGTTTGATATTATTTCTTGCGGATTACTTTCTAGTAGTCCATAAACATCATCAATACACAATGTTCATAGCATGGAGAAAAGCAAAACCTGAAAGGTTCTATAATAGATAATGCACATGACAAGAGGACAAAATTCCGAATGAAAAAATATACACTTCATGAATAAAATTAAGAGCAGGAATATGAGTACAAATAAATTTAAACGTTTATTGGTGCCATAGGAATCTCATGTTTACATTTAAGCCGTATGGAACTTTTAATTGATTGACAGAAGGGTATTTGACTATACCTCACATCCAGTCTCTATAGCAAGTTTAAGAAAACCTAGGGAAATCAAATGCTTAGCAGCAGATTCGGAGAGCTGTATCTGAGACAACCAATAGGATGATGATGACAGAACACTGATTATCTTTCGACTAGATGATTTCGAAACATTAGAGACTGGTGTATCAATTTTTCCTTGTTTGCCAGCAGATATATTTGCGTCAAGTCTCAGAAATCAGAGTGATATTACCAATAGTTCTTGGAGCAGGGCTGGCAGTTAGCTTGGAAGAAACAGACAGCCTTATTGGTAGCTTGACAAGCTTCTTGTCTGACAGATCAAGAACACCAACACTTTTACTCACACTTGACGCAAGCTTTCCCCTGAATATACACACCAAACAGAGATATTAAATGATAGTTTTGTGGAAATGAATAATGCAGCCAAGATCAGGAAATAGAGCAGTTTTTTTCTTTTAAGCACTCCTCATAAAGTGCACTGCAATTGTTTGTATATTAGCTCCAAAACTTAGCTTGGCTGGACTTTTGAAGTTATTCAAGTTAAACATACATCATTTCCCATATTCCCTCCGGTTTTCTGGGTTGAGCTGATTCTATAACATAGACTATCATATGCAATCCTATGAATTAAAGAACAGCAGTCAAATTGAGTTCCACTAAAGTCATTTATACTGAAACTAATAAATTGACTATGCATATATCTTCAATAGTGAAGTATCCAAGACTATATTATGTTTGTTGACAACAATTTCAATGGACAAAAAATCAATTTAAGTGGAAAATATAAAGCAGAACAAGGCAGTACAAGATATGAGTAGGAATTGTATGAAAATAAATTCTAAGGAGCTAGAAGATGAGAATGGCGATAAGCTGATGCTGTAGTGAAATAAAATCATTCACAACAATCAAATCGAGTGCGAAATCAACATATAAAGCCTATTTTCACAGAAATAAATTTGACACTACCTTCCAAGTTTGATTAGGAAGAAGTTGAGAAGAAATCACTACAACTGAAGATAAATTGGTGCCGAGAAACCCTTAGCCGCTGTCACTGTAGTGAAATAAAATCATTCACAACAATCAAATCGAGTGCGAAATCAACATATAAAGCCTATTTTCACAGAAATAAATCTGACACTTCCAAGTTTGATGAGGAAGAAGTTGAGAAGAAATCACTACAACTGAAGATAAATTGGTGCCGAGAAACCCTTAGCCGCTGTCCCTGTTCTATGAGTAGCCGCAGCCTTCCCTGTTGTAGGTATGACTTAAAACAGGCCTGGTATCAATTAGTGGATATTACACCCACCGATTGAGGGTTGAGAAGAAGGGAGAAAATCTGGAGAGGGGGGTTAACTGGAGACGATTGAGCAAGGGGGAGAAAATATGGAGCGATTGAGCGAGAAGGAGGGGGGGTTCGTTCGGATTTTGCAGTTGCCGAGAGGAAATTTTTTTGTGCCCTTCTTGTGTTTTTTGCAGACGTAGTGACGGACAGCAGTAAATATTTTTATGCTTTTTACTGTGCTGACAGCGGAGTAAACCTCCTACTACTACTAATAATAAATACCCTCTGAAGTTGTATGTATACGTGAACAGCGTTTAGCCAAAATTTAAGTATCACCAAAAGCAGAATTCTGCAGGTGTCGAGCTCGAATAAGTGCGATTTCAAAGAGAGAATCAGGGGTCCTCGCACCTGCTTACAATTATTTGGTAAATCTTTTTTATAGTAAGTCACGCAATCTTATGTTGAATAAGAAATATGTAAAAATAAAAATAATATTTAACTAGTATACTTTTTTTCGTAGCGAGATTCGACCATGTGATCTATTAGAACGAGAGTATTGAGATTTCTTGGAATTTTAATGGGCGTAGATGATGATCTGAGTTGTTGTAGTTATGATTTTAGAATTGAAGCGGTGAGTTTAGCAAAGAAAAAATCGTTTGAAGAAGAGTTTCGTTTAAGAGAAAGATTGAAGACGTAGAGACACACAAACATATATATTATTATTTTTCTTCTAATAATAGAAAATTTTATACGGTCGTTACTAGTATACCGCTTCTTTGCAGTGAAATACGACCGTATGCTCTATTATGATGATGGATTGAGGCAGTGAACATATTTTGAAGATAATCAGTGGAGGGAGGTGGATTGAGGAGGTGAGCAGATTTTGGAGATTATCGGTTGACGGAGATGATCGAATCAAGGAGATTGATTAAAGTGTTCAGCAAATTTAGGATGAGATGATTTTGTGAGGGATAAATTGAAGACATAGTAACACACAAATATTTAAGTAATTTTTCTTCTCGTAGCGGAGAAATCTCCATACGGTCATGATTAATTTATAAGTACTGACAAACATGTGTTTTTATTAGGAAAAGTGAATGCGAAAGCGAAAAGATAGATGAAAAATAAGGAATCGAGATATTTTGTTCTCGTGTTTTAGAAGCTAAGATTGGGACCTGCTTTCTCTTTTTAACCAAGCTCAAGGAAAGTTAGGAGTGAAAGAAGCATTGGTGTGTAGCGAAAGCGAGTCAGCAGTCCTTGTTTATGTTGGAATTGTTGACCACTCAACTACGATATGCTTGAAAGTCAATATATCAACGTTTCCATTTGGTTGTTTCCTTCTTCATACATCAAGGTCTTCGCTTGAGATTGCTTCACGAGGTCCAACTTTTGATTATTTAACGAGTATAGTTATTTTAGGTATTTGATAAATTTTTAAAAAAAAAATGTTTATAAAAAATTCTGTATTTTGTACTATCTGACAATAAATTTTGAGAAGGAACCTCTCACTTTATACTTTTAACATTTCTAACTATTCATCGTTAAAATACCAAATTTAACCATTGCAAATACAATTTCTTTATTTCTGTCCTATGTTTGTTTCTATTAATTATTAAGCATTTATTAATACTCTAATTTTACCACACAAAAAACCCTTTTAAAATAAGTATGGTGGATATATTGTCTAAATATCATTAGTAATATTTATAATATTTATTCTTACTTTATAGTAATTGTATACTGATACAACAACGAAATATTTTTGTTTATCAAATGTTCAAATGTTTATTTTGAAACATGTAACAATTTTGAAATAAAAATTTATCAAACATATAATTACTTTTTTCCACAGTTAATTTTTTTTCCCGCACATCTTAAAACCACGATAACACCAAATCAAGTCTAATTCTTGTTAGTAAACATCTTGTTGTATGTTAATAGGAGTTGATGTAGTGAGATGCCAACTTTTTAGTGGAAACAAACAAATTGTGACAACATATCTTAACTCTAAAATAAAAATTGACAAAAGAAATTTGCGCTACTCAATGCACGTGTAATTAAGTTTGGCTAAGTTTAAAAGATCGTTAAAATTACTTTTTAATAATTTACTATTGCCAAACATGTTTTGCTAAAAGAAGGTTGCATTTTTTAAAATAGATTTTGGCAGAAAAGATTTTAGCCTTTTCTTTATTTATTATAAGTCATTCATTTGCCAAACATATATTTACTTCACACTGTACAATGAGACAACAGATCTTATAAACTGGAATCTGAAAAAATACAAAGTAGATTAAGAGCCCGTTTATTTTTAATTTTGATTTTGCTAAAAAGTTAAAGTTATAGTCCACAATTCATTTTAACCATACATTTCATGGTCCTACAACTTTTCAACCACACATTTCAACAACTTCTATCAACTTTTACAAAAAAAAATCTGATTTTAATCAAAATCAAACACGTCATAAACTTTTTTTTTTTTTTTTGCGTATTCACATAATTTTCTAATTAATAATTCGAGTATGAGTTACGTCGTTCGATTCTTGAACTTCAAATATTGATTTAGTTCAGATTTGAGGGGAGACTTCTCCCCCTCTCTCCTCCCTAACTGCCATTGGTGGAAGAAAAACAGGGGAGAAGTTTCCCCGCCCACCCATCCATTTTCTTGCCATTAGTATCCCATCAAATCCACCATTACAGTGATGGTGACGACATAGATGGGGGTGGGGGTCATTTTTTTCATTGTTTTTAAATTTTTTATTATCATTTATATATGAATTGACAAATTTGCTATTGTTTTTAAAATTCTATACAAGATTCGCTACCAATAGGACATTGAGTGCACAAGAAAATATAATTAACGAATCAGAAATAGAAGAGAAGTTTAGGAAAAATATGTAAAAGTTATAACAATAATATAAATTAAGCTAAGAAGAGAAGAACAAAGTGAGAGAAAGAATAATCAGTATTATTAAGCAAACGACATAATGAAAAATATTGATACAACTGGTTTATATAATAAAGTAAATCCTAATATTTTTTAGTAAACCAATCAACTAATATATTATAATATATTAGGACAATCTTCTAATATATATGAGAATCTTTTGATATATATTCTAACAAAATCAATCCACGAAAAAGCTTCAAGTCCATACCACAGTGGTAGTAACATTGGCGGTGGCAGTGAGGAATATGATCATTTTTTTTTTTTTTTATTATTTATATAAGAATTGACAAATTTGTCATTGTTATAAGAAGTGAGTGTAGTGCACGCGGCCAACAACACAAAGAATTTGGACGAAATCCAATCCATGGAAACCAATTTTGCATCTTAGGGTATAGGTTAGGGTTTCCTAACAAAAAATAAAAGGTTATGGCTAGAGACATACTCAAAATGCAAGTACAATAAAAATTCCGTAATTTGAAAAAATTATCATATCCATTCTATTTTGTATTATTTTGGTGGCATGGCCAAGTGGTAAGGCAAGGGACTGCAAATCCTTTTTCCCCAGTTCAAATTCGGGTATCGCCTGAAAAAAAAAAACTTGAAATCTCTTATCATCTTCTGTTTTGTTGATAGAACTCGCAGAATTATTCTTCAAAAAAAAAAAAAAAACGGACTATTGATACTTGTTTAATTCTAAGCATATGCTCCGAGAGTTTCTTAAAAGATTGTGAATCGTTGCATCTAAAATTCAAGAAAATTTTATAATTTTATGATAGAGGACTTCGCGATTTTCTTCTATTACTAATGTAGTGTCTAATGACTGAATGTGTAATTAGATTGGAGAGTTTGATAGAAAATCTGATTTAATTAAGGCTAAATATATTCACACTACATTTTTTTATTAGTGTACAATATTTAAATTGCATAAAAGGTCTATAACATTTACTTATTGTTATATTTATGTCTCTAATATTTTTTCATCGTATTCTTATCATCAAACTTCAATTAATTGGCACATATTATCTCTGATAGCGGTTCCTGTCAAAAAATTTCATTAAAAAAAACAAAAAGATTCATTTTCTCATCGTATTTTTAAATTAGCAAATAAATAAATAAATATTCAATTTTGATTAAATATTTGTTCCTCATTTTAAAGCACACTAATAGAATTTTTAGAGGAAAATCGTTAGTAGGAACAATATGTGTTAATTAATAAAATGTTGAATATAAGAATCCGATGAAAAAAAGTTAAGAATATAAATGTGACAATAAATAAAAATTGAGAACTTTTTATATAATTAAAATGTGGTGCATTTATAATTTATAATTATATGTGGTGTGAATATAATCAATCTTTAATTAATAATTGTGAAAAGGGACGGAAGTTGCTTTATATACGACGGACTCGCGAGAATCTTGAAGTGCTCATGTCAACGAGTAAGTGACCTTTTGTGCCAATTTTTTTTTTATTTTTAATTTCATTATATTTAAATTAATGTTGTGGCCTTTTAAAGTAGGATTGACTTTTAAGGTGGGATATAATTGGATTTTGTTAAATTTAAATAGGTTTTATATATAATTTTATAGCAAAAAACTTATTTTATTTTGTTTATTTATTTATTTTACGTCTACATATTATTAACCCAAATATACATATTAAGACTTTGTTTGTTAGAGCTTAAAAATTTGATAAAAATATGAAGTTCATGTCAATAATTAATTTTAAGAGACCATAACTTTTCAATTATATATTTTATCAATTATTTATAAAAATTTGTTAAAAACCTCTACTAAATAAGCGCTAAAATAGTAAATTTGCATTTTTACTTAAAAGTAACTTGCTTTTTATTTTTATTTTTTATAAGTTTAACCAAAAATGTTCTAAAAACCAGTTGTAAGTAAAGAGTATGTTTCAGAATTAATATTTTTCATTGATTATATTGTTAAAGTTAATGGAGTTACAAAATAATTATTGTCAAAATAATAATTACTATAAAACAAACACGAATTAATTCAAAATAATTACTGGGTGTATCTGAAAGAGAGAAAATAAAAGGCTAAATATATTGACATCAAATTTTATATATTTATTACAAGATAATTATATAGATACTATAATTTTTATTTGTTGCACTATGTTTTAATTGTCATAAAGGTTCTCAATTTTTACTTATTGTAGTACTTATGTCTCTAAATTTTTTTGTCCCATTCTTATCTTTATTTTTTTTATTACTTTGTACACATTGTCTTTGAACAAAAAGTCCGCTGGAAGACTTATTTTTTCATTATATTTTCATTATATTTAAAAATAATAATAAATAAAAAGTGCAAAAAATAATTTTTTTCTCATTTTAAATCACGCAAATAGAACATTTTGACACAAACCATTAGAATATTTTGACAAACCATTATCAAGGGCGCGATGCACTTATTAATGGAAAATTAATATAAGAATTTAACGAAAAAAGTCATGGGCATAAGTATTACAATAAACAAAATTTGAAGACCTTGAGTTTAATTAAAATATAGTGCAACAAATAAGAAATGTAGTGTTAATATAACCACCATATCTTATAAGTGTACCACATTTTAATTACATAAAAGGTTTATAATCTTTATTTATTGTTCACTTATATCTCTAATTTTTTTTTATCACAATTTTATCTTCAATATTTTATTAATTAGTATATTTTATTATTGATAACAGTTTTGCTTAAAAATTCCATTAAAAAGAAATAAAAAGACATTTTCTCTTCGTAATTTTAAAGAAGCAAAGAGTAAATAACAAATAAAATTGCCATAATTTATCTCTTGTTTTAAAGTACGTTAATAAAATTTTTAGAAAAAAATCATCGTTGGGGACATGACATGCTTTTTTACGAAAGATTAAATATAATAATTTAATTAAAAAAGTTACGGACAAACACATCATAGACGTGTTTGGAAGGACTTTTTGAAGTTCAAAAGTGCTTCTTAAAGAGTAAAAGTACTTTTAGTTATATTTATGATTGTTTAGTTAAAGTTAATAAGCACTTTTTAACTAAAAACCAGTTTTAATAAACTTCTCTTAAAAATTCTAATTGAACTTTTATGGGAAGTTGTAATTAACATTTAATTAAATTTAAAAATTAATAAAATTATCATTAATATATATATATATATATATAAAAATTTAATTTATTTACCAAATTAATTATATATATTAAATTCTCGCTTCCTATATTTATATAAAGTGAAAAATATATGTTAACACGTTAAATAATATAAAACAAATCACACACAATATGTTTGATTTAAGTAATTAATTAATTTTAAGTAATATAATATATATTAAAATAATTGTGTTATTATAATTTAATTAACTAGTGTTGCACCCGTGCGATGCACGCAAAGTGTAATCACAAAAAATAATTTCTATAGTTATCTATGAAAGTTAATTAGTTATAATAAAATAATCTTGAAAATGCAATATCTTAAATCTTAATTAGTATTGAAAAATTCATGCATTTTTTTGTACCAAATTAAAGATAAGATTAATTAATTAAATATTTTAAATATAGATAATTAAATTAAAACGCATTGGATAATTAATTTTGTAATGATAACAAAACTAAATTAATTTTTGTAATAATAACTAAATTAGAAGGTAGATGGAGGGACTCCAATTGAAAAACTACAAAATCAGACGACTATTAAACGCAGTATTAAGAATGAACGTTTAATACTATTAAAAAAATCCATTTATGGAAACTGAAAAAAAAAAAATAGAAATTCTAAATATAAAAGTATTTAAGCGGAAAAATAAAATTTTGACGGCACTTCTGAAAAATCCATGCATTTTTTTTAATTTTAATTACTATTACTTCTACATTCAAACAAATAATTTCTCTTTCATCTATCTTCTCCGTAAATAAACTTTCTAGAAATCTATTGACTACAATACTAATACAACTTTATTTATTCTATTTTCTTATTACACAAAATTATATATTTTTACCAAATATTTATATTCAATTTTTTTTTCTACAAAGCTTCTTCCCATAAAAGTAAAAGACCATCCAAGCCCCCACGGGCATGGCGCAGTGGTAAATCATAAGGGTTCTCTACGGAGGATCAAGGGTTCGAATCCCCGCGGCACCTGGAAGACAACATTTCTTGTTGGAATGCAACATTTAATATTGGAAGGCAACAACTATGTTGGAAGGCAGTGGTCTATAGGGAGGAGAACCGTCGAATGTCTGGCTCAAGTGTGTATAAGCTGTGACCGCATCCGAATTTACGCGAACCAGGGGGGAAGACCGCCACTCCTCAGAATTAGTCAGGTGAAGCTTGGAACCTGAGTCATAAAAAAAAAAAAAAAAAAAAAAAGACCATCCACAACAAAAACCAATGAAACACATTCATTATTGAACTATTTTTTAAATTGCAAAATAATAAAAAACTAAAAATTCCAAATTAAAATGAATAAGAATAATAACTAACATCAAAATTCATTTGACTATTTATTTATTTATTATTCATTGAACAAAATTTGTCAATTAAAAAGATGACTTTGGAAATTTTTATTTTTACTTTATAAAAAATTCAAATTAAGTATTTTATATAATTTTTAACCTATTATTAATTCAATAAAATTATTATTTATTCATTTCAAGTTGACCAAACACTAAATTTTAATTAGTATTAAACTTATGAATACGTTGACCAAAACGAAGATAATTAATTAATTAAATTAAATTAATTAGATATTTAAAATATAGATAATTAAATTTAAAACGTATTGAAAAATTAATTTTTACAATGATAACAAAACTTTGAAAATATGAATTTTGACTTATTTTTCTTTCACTTTGCATTGTTGTCTTCTATAATAATTTTGAAATGCAATATTTTAAGTGTGATCTCTTAAATCGTGTCATAATAGTGTTTTAGTTGAGTACAACTTTTCTAATAGTCAACCATTCAATCTATTCGAAACATGTTTGGCTATTTTCTTATGTATGTTACTTTTTGTTGTTGTTGTTTGTTTTTTTTTTTTAAAGTTATAAAGTACAGATTAATGAAAATTGAATAACACATTTAAACTATGACAAAAGTTTAAATGTAATAGTTTAAATGTGATTTCTTAAATTTTAATTAGCATTGAAAAACTGATCATGCATATTTTGTCCAAAATGAAGATAAGATTAATTAATTATTAAGTAATTAAATTAAATTGTTTAAGTATTTAAAATATGGATAATTAAATTAAAATGCATTGAAAAATTAATTTTTGCAATAATAACAAAACTTTAAAAATATCAACTTGGACTTATTTTTCTTTCAATGTGTATTGATTGTTTTCATAATAATCTTGAAAATAATATTGAAAATGCGATATCTTAAATCTTAATTATTATTGAAAAATTCATGCATTTTTTTGTACTAAACAAATATAAGATTAATTAATTAAATATTTTAAATATAGATAATTAAATTAAAATGCATTGGATAATTAATTTTGTAATGATAACAAAACTAAATTAGTTTTTGTAATGATAATTAAATTAGAAGGTAGATAGAGAGACTCTAATTGAAAAACTACAAAATGAGACAGCTATTAAATACAGTATTAAGAATGAACATTTAATGCTATTAAAAAAATCCATTTATGGAAACTCTAAAAAAAATAGAAATTCTAAATAGGAAAGTATTTAGGCGGGAAAATAAATTTTTGTCGGCTCTTCTGTTTTTATATATAGATATATAGATATATTAATTTTAATAATTATTATATTATATAAAACAATATTAAAAAAAGTAATATGAGATATTTAAGAATTAAATAATATTTAGTAAAATAAATATAAAATTTATATAAAATATTTTTATATTATATAATCACGCAATTTAATATTTGCATATTTTTTTAGATTTAAACAGTTTAACAGTTTCTTTTGTAAGAATTTTTAATGTAGTTAAAATATTGGGCAACGTTTTATAGCCAAATAGAATTCTAGCGGAATTTCCTAGGTACGTACAGCGCTCCCCAATTCATTTCACTTGTTTCAATCTCACACAAAAAAAGCCTGCGCCCACACACAAATTCAGATCTTGCCTTTTGGAATTTCTCCACAATAACTTGCAGCAGAAAATTGAACGACCAGATGAATGCGCCAAGCCCAGATATAATCGAATGAAGCACGTAATAGAATGTACAGATATAGTAATTAATTTCACAGTTTAACCTGGTAGGACCTCCTCAGATTTACGTCGTTTTAATTTTTTTTTTCTAGTGAATTGTGTTTCATGTTATGCATTTTTTTATATGCCATGGATTATTTGAATATTGCTGCATGGATCCAGATGTATATATTGTGGAGCGAGTAACCTTTTGTTATTAGTCTGATCAGCGTTAGTTTTTTGCTTTTTGCTGTCTGGATAATAATGTAGCTATGTGACCTTAATAACGCGTGTAAATAAAACAAAAGGGCTCACTTCATTTTTTCTGTCATCTGAAAACTGCAATTTTGTTTTAGGATTCAAAATGATAATTATTCTGTCCAATTTCATTACAAGTTGGAATCGTAGTATGGAAAAATCCCTTTAATTCCATTACTTGTTCACAAGGGTTAAGATTTCCATAAATTGATAGATGGCTAAATAATATTAAACGTTGTTTCTGATTTGCGTTTCAATTAGAACTGGGAATATAAGGTTTTGGTTTTGATGGCGTGTATTTTAAAAAATACTCAATAGAACTAGTTAGAACAGGCTGGTTAGCAACGGAAGTGGAGTGATGAAAAACTATTCACATAGACAATTTTCTTTTATTTAAACGAAGACTCAAAAAATGAAAAAAGCACAATATCCTGAAGGGAATCAATAATTAGGTCTTAGGATATATATTGAACCAAACGAAATATGGACACCTTTCACTATGATTTTATGTTGCACGACCTAGGATCAATAGTCAGATGCTGAGAAACTGATTTTTCAAGCTGGACCTGGGATCATGACAAGCTACACATGTTCATCAAGTATTCCTGTGTTATGTAACTTTTGCGTTATGTTTTAGGCATTTACATAGAAGTTCTTTAAAGCATTGTACTACGTTTAAGTCACTCGAATAAGTGATACATATAATTTGAACTCTATTTCCGTGGATCTTGGTTTGCTGTGATTTGTGAACCTGAAGAGTTGAACACAATAAAGGACGTACTTTGCCATAAGGGAGCGGAGAAGAAAGAGAAAAATAAGAAAGGGAATAGGATGATGCCAATTATCGTTCAATCAAAGAAGTTGTACTTCCTAATTGTTAGTCATTACTTCAAATAATTTAATTTGTAGATGCAATTTTTGTTTTGAAAAATTTTTAGTGGTTACATGACTTCTAGAAACTGCAAACTGGCATCCTGATGCCAGTTCTTCTTGTCTCTAGCTGATGTTTGCCCACCTGAATTCCTTCGTTCCTGAAAACAAATGCTCCCTAAATTTTTTACTATGTCTGCCATCTTCTACCTATTTGAGTTCTTTCTCTACCTCCATTTCATGCTTTTTGTTCATTTTCTTATATGTCATGGATACATTTTTGCTACTTCTTTACAGCTGTGGGTGTTAGGTATACGCTTTATAATTCAAGTACCTCATCTCCATCTATGTTTGGAGGTCTTGTATCTGTTCCTATCAACAGTCCGCATTTACGGAAGTCTGGAAGCCGACCTGTTGTTTCTGATCTTGGTAAGAGAATATTCTCTCTTCAAGCATCTGTTACTACCTGCCATTTGTTTTTTTCCTCAATGTTTATTATGGTCATTGCGCGTATCTTTCTTTTATGATTTATTTATGCAAGGTACAGGTGAGCAGGGAAATAGTGTTGAAGAAGATCTCTGGCATTCTATAGAATCAAATGAAATGAAGGGAGTGGGCACACCATTGAGCAGCGTGGTAATTACACCGTCTCCCGAACTGCTTTGGAGATTCAAGGTATCACTTTAACCGAGCAATATATTGTACTTGAATAATTTATATATTTTGGAAAACAAAGTAATGCTAAGGGTACATTTGAATGTTTTACATCTCTGTTTTCTTGGCTCACATTTCATGATTATATGAGGTAAGAACATATTATCTAAGTGTGGAGATTTGTTTTGGAACAGTAGCTATAATAGACTCTCTTCAAAGGGTCCTTGATAAAGGGTAGTAGTATGGAGTAAAATTTAATTTCATAGCATATTATTAATGTTGAAATGTAAAATCAAGCGAAAGTATTGGAATGGGGAATCAATACCGTTTCTTCTGGATAAATGTATCATATTAGAAAAACAGGAAAGGAAAATTATTTTCTCATCCACATTATTTTCCCTACCGTGTTGTTAGCCAGGACAGTTATAATTTGTAGATAAATTTTTCTTTGGGTCGAATATTAGCGTAGTAGAATACAAACTAAATTAATTTCATACATAATCATATAGTTGACACAAATTTTCAATTCTTATTAATTGATGTAGCCAATATATCTATTATATTCTTATGGAGATAGATGTATGTGCCATAGTTGGAACAAATCAAGGTAAATGTCTCTAAGAGATGGACAAAGAAGAACGAATATGTTTTTTTTTTCTTTGCTAATACCAAGTTAAAAGGACCGGGGGGGGGGGGGGGTTCGTTCATGAGAGAGCATTGCTCATCATATCAATGCTGGTTTAATTGCTTCGTCGTGTGAGATTGTTGGGCTGGATGTTAAAATATTCCTATGTCCCATTTTCTCCATCACTTGCAGGACAAGTTTTGAGGGAGTAGTGGGGGACACATGATTTTCTTGATATCCAAACACACACAAAATGAAAAAATGCAGAAAACTAACTTCCTTCACTTTTGTGTTCTTTTCCTTGCAATCGAACAGTACCGCAAGTGGAAACATATAGCTCCTTTTCAATTTTATGAGTTTTTGTCAGCTTCCTTTCGACGTGTCCAAGATTTGGGAACAGAAACTATGTTTGTATTTTGTAACCTGGATCTATTTTTCAGACACTCCTTTTTTTGCTGTATTAATCAAATATCTTGTTTGTATGAAAGCGGAGTAAAACTTCAGTCGATGACTTGAATGTGTTCAAAGTCTATATCGGATTTTTTGTTGAATGATGATGTCATCTGGATTGTGCTTTTTCATTTTGCCTATCCATTTGCTTTTATGTTTGATTTATTTTGATAGATGATGTCATCTGGATTGTGCTTTTTCATTTTGCCTATCCATTTGCTTTTATGTTTGATTTATTTTGATAGATGATGTCATCTGGATTGTGCTTTATCATTTTGCTAATGCATTTGCTTTAGGGGCTTACTGGCTACCACTTCAGTATTTATGTCTTATACACTTCTTAGTAGATAAATTTCTACTAATTACAGAATGAGTGGCTCGAATTTAGAGGTGTAAGGGTGGTTGTATTGGGCTAGTATGGCCCACTTTTCCCTGGTGGGAAGTGTGCAGGTCTTTGCTTGGGACATTATAATTTTTCATGACCCACCACGTCCCACAATCCCAATTCACTGCCCATGTTGGGCCATGCCGGGCCATCTTGGGATATGGTTTAAAATATGATATCCATCCAAAATGTGTATTTACAGTCTATAGATAAATATGAGTTGGTTCATTGAAATGCGTTTCTCAGATTCACTTTTCAGTGAATCAGTTAAAACTATGAGACATGGCCACTAGCCCGTGGGCTATCGGCTGTGGCCATTAGACAAGGCCTGTGTAGGACGCGTCCCTGCTATAGTGCTATTGCTGACACAGCTGTGGTCTTGGATACGCCACACCATTGCAGTTGCATTTCTTTTTTAATTTGTTTACCTATCTCAACGATGTCTGTTTTTGAGCTTTGATAATTTGAATTTGCACTATTTTTGAGTATTTATTTTAACTTGACATACAGGTCTTACTGTTTCTCATCTGGGGATTTAGTTGTTGTAAGGTCAGTCCGCACCATAATTTAGCAGAATTATTTAATTTTTGTTGGTATTCAATTGGTCATACTTTATTTTCTGTTAGTGTGATACAAGTGTTCATGTGCACAATTTGCAGTTTGGATGGGATTCAGTCATGAGAATGAGTGCAGACCTGCGGGATTTATTTTTGTATGAGGCTTTCTTGTACTATAATCCACTTCTTCTTGTGGTTAGTTGAAGTTCCATCGCTGTTTCTTGACTTATTTTGTTGAGCATTTTATACAATACTGCATTTTATATTGGTAGCATTCTCTCTGGTAATGTTTTTTGGTTTATTTTACAGACCATGATGGTTTGGCTTTGGGGAATCAATTTATGGGTATTTGCCCAGGCTAATGTGGGTTATGCAAAAATTTTTGACCTAGATCAAAGTCATCTCACTCATAGAGAAATTTGGAAGGTATCTTCTTTTCAGGAATGCATTGGCAAGATATTTGGACAAATCTATTCTCTGGCTATCTAGATTCTAGTGACACCAACATTCATTGTCCCTAAATCTATTGCTACCTTGCTATTCTTACACCTTATTGTGTCTGAATATTTTCTGAGTATTTTTAATGGTTGCTTGCGTCCAAAGGGAAAGAAAATAATTCCATGTTGTCTAAGTTAAATCTGTGGACTTATTTGCAATATTTTTAGCAGTAACTAACGAGGCTTACTCTGAGTTCTGTTTTTCTCTGTGCATTATTTTATAGCTTCTATGATCTATATTTTGTTTGCCCTAAACCTTGTGCAATTCTGTTATTGAGGCATTTATTATACATGTATATATGAACTTTTACATTTTTAAGCAGTATGCTTTCCAAGCTTTCTTTTGAGACCTATGTATTTATTCGTGTTATCTTAAAACATCTCTCTCACGATGGTTTTTTACTTTTATCCTGTTGTGGCTAAATTTTATTTGTTTTGAAATTAGACACATTGGTAGTATTTCTGATTGACGTTACCCACTGCATACAATTGAATTTGTTGCAGTGGGATAGCCGGATTGTGCAAGTGATGAGTGGGGTCTCCTCGCTTAAGAGTAGATGTATGTCTGATAAAAGATTGCTCCACTTTCATTGGGAGCAGTTTGTTTTACGTTGACTTCATGCCAAATATACATTTTGCTTGTGGCTAGAATTTTTCACAAATCTATGTTGATGCCCAGAACGCTAATACCATTTTTCTCTCTCTCTCCCTCTGCCTTTTTCTTTGTGCGCGCGTGTCAGTCCGTTTATCACGCGAGTCGGTTAATTATATGTGAAAGTTACCGAGGGCTAACAATATGGCCTCTTTTGCCCATCAGCTCGTTTACCAGTTTTTTCTCCATGTGTTTTGAACAATGTATGTCTTGTTGCACAATTCATGCCTTTCATTCATGCTGAGATCAAATCGCTGCAATGGCATGTGAAATTCTCTTTCGCGAATCTTTCTAATTGATGGAATTCTCTTAAAACTGATTTTTAAAATTTTATTTCTTTTTCCTTTGTGCTATTTTTGGTTAAAATTTACTCACAATTCATTTATCATTGCAGTGTGCCACCTGGATGACGATCATTGTCCCAACTAGTATGACAGCATATCTTTATCTTTATTCTCACGGAGAAGTTTTGTTGGCTGCATCCCAACCGGTGTAATAGATGCTTCCTTTCCCAGAAATTTGTTGTGTACGCTTTTTTTTTCCTTTAGATATATTTCTGGAAATACTTTTAATTGTACAAAATAAAGGGTGAAAACTTCGCAGTTTATTGTTTTATTTGTTTTACTTGCCTGAGAGGCAAAAATTTGGGAGGCTGTGACTACTTGAAAGAATATTCTATATAGCAGTGCCCAGAAAACTGAGTACAGGCATGTTAATAATATACTTGGATTCGTATTGTTAAGAATAACTAAAAATAATGATACATTTTCTATGTCTTGCGAAGTTATATGATTTGCTGTTCCAATCCTTCAAGAATTATATAGACTTGCATGCACATATATAATCCTTGAATCTTGTAAATAAATACATACATATATACATGGAAAATTTGGACTTTGAGTGGGCACAAATATGCCGTACATCGCTGCCAGCTTATGCAATTTGAATAGTAGGGTTCTGTATTTTAAATGAAAAGTCTTGTATCATTCCTGTCATCTACTTCACCTCCTTATGATTTGGCTGGACGCACTGATGGATTGACTAAAATTGTTCTTTATTTGACACCATCATACATAATGGTGAAAGCTACATGCCCATTGACAATCATGCTTGCCGATATGTTTTGAACTCTTGGTGCTATACCATTATGCTGAAACAGCTTTGACATGTGCAACTGCAGGTGTTCTTATATGCTGCTGTGGCAATGATTCTCATTTTTCCCTTCGATATTTTCTATTTGTCATCTCGCTACTTTTTGCTGAGGACTTTTTGGCGGATAGTTTTTCCTTTACAGGCAAGTTTATAGTGTCACATAATTTTATCCTTCAATATTTTGTTGACTGAATCATCTTGAACTGTCAGCTGAAAAAAGAGAGAATGTTGATTTCCAGGATTGTTCAATACGTATGTTTGAAATCAGTGGTGTTATTTAGAGGTGGCAAAAAAGCTTGTCGGCTCGGCTCATAAAAGCTCGGTCCAGCTCAGGCTCGGGACGAGGACGAGGACGAGCTAGGGCCGAGCTCAAAAAAAAAAAAGAGGGCCGAGCTCGTTCGGCTCGGAAAAATACGAGCTAAGCTCGTTTTGGGCTTGTGGACAGTGCCCCCGGCTCGTGAGCTCGTGCCCAGCCCACGAGCTAAAAGGCACGAGCCATGAGCCGCTCGGCTAGTGGCTCGGTCATATTTTTACTTTTTTTTTTAAAAAAAATATTCAATTATTTTCCTATAAATACTCCATTCTAAACTCATTTTTATCACACTTTAATATCTCAATCTATTATATACTCAATTCAATCGAAGCATTTCCGATATTTTATTTTATTTATTTTTTTAAATTATCAAAAAAAAAAAAGAATCAGGGCCGAGCCGAGCTCGTGGGTAGCTTGGCTCGGCTGGTTCGGTCCACGAGCTCGTGGGCCGATCCGAGCCCACGTTTTGGGGACGAGCCGAGCTCGTTTTGAATGGCTCGGCCCATTGCCATGCCTAGTGTTATTTATCTTATATTCATTAAAATTTTTGAGAAGTGGAGATATCTAAGAGTTCCTGTCTATGATATTTGGTAATTGAAATCTATTCAACTAGTTTCTAGCTTCCAATGAGAGATAGGGATAATCTTGGGCTGCTTTTTGTCGTCCCAGGAGAAGAAAAGATCAATTAAAGGATTGAAGAATCTCTTAAGAGAAAGGGAAAATTAGGTTTGGGATCTGCAATGGTGATATTTGGTCTTAGAATTTGGCCACAATATTTGTTCCCTTATTTTACTTCTCAATTTAAATGCATCAGCTCACAATTATCATCATACAAGGGAAGTGATATTTCATGGGATTGGTTAATATGGTTAAGGATAATTTTCTGACGGACGGATGCGGTTTTAGCGAGTTTGTGAGGGGCATTTTATACTTTTGAAAGCAATGTCTGAAAAAGTTCTAATGTATGATGAGAATAAAGATGTATAAATTCTGAAATTGCTGAAAAAGGAGAGAGAGAGAGAGAGCACCTTGCAAATGTTTGGACAATTCAATATTACCAAACGGCAATGTTGTAATTGCCTAATTGGTCACCCATTGACACCAGTGCATGTGAGCCACCCACTAAGACCTGTGAACAGAAGTTATAGATTAAAACCCAATTACGGTGGGTTTGGGATGATTTTGACAGATAATAGCAGCCTTTTGTATCTCATTTATGCATATTGGTTTTCATTCAAACCTATTCTCTGTCGCCAATATGATTTATAAAACTGCATTTTCCCCCAGTCTTCACATTTGCCTCGCATTGTCCTTGAATATTCCAGTCACTCTGCGAAAGGGATGAAAGAAAATAATGTAGAACAGGAGAACACACCCACAAAAACCAAGACATCCTTGTGTATTGCTAAATAACTACGGGTCAATTGGATTTTCATTAAAAACATACTATATGCCCCTCCTGGCACTCTAGAAAAATTAGGCGTCTCATTGACTGAATTCCTTGTGGACCCAATGTCAAACCTTAAAGATCAGATTGGGGCCCGTGTAAAAAAATTATGTTTTGCTTCATTGCGAACAAGATAAAATTGTTATATATTTGTACAAGTTTTAGTTTTCTCATACTATTTTATTTTCTGGAGACAGGCGATAACATTTGCTGACTTCTTTATGGCTGATATATTAACCTCTATGTCAAAGGTATGCATCTTATGGTCTGTTATAGTTTTTGATAAGTTTGTGTGTGATTTAGAAAACTTGTTTGCCTATTTATTAAGAGGAAAATTGTAATTTAGTTTGTATCTCTATCTATAATTTTCGTCATTCAAATGGTGAAAACAGTTCTTTCAATGCCTCGGAAGTATTTATATGGATATCCTTAAAAGAGAGGTTGGACAAGAAGTATATACAAAACGAAGTCAAAAGGATGCATGGGATGACCATTGATCCATTTTGTCACTTAGTTATGACACAACAAGTACTTCAGCCAGTGTCTCTGAGAAGCAGGAGTAACTTTGAAATTCAATACGCATATCTTTCTTTCTCAAGATGAATCATAAAGCCTACGTTTGGATTCTCTGGACCATTTTAATATGGAATGTAGACTCAGTTTTTCGGGTTTTAGTTCCTAATATCATTGATCTGCTATACTTGTCATTAAGTACTTGATCTTGGGGTATTACTCTCCTGGATTACTAGCTTTATTACTTGAGCAACCATGACCTTGTCTAAGTCTCATTAGGCCTAGGTGTGAGGTATTACTTCTCATATTGTTGGGACTTCTGAAATATTTGTTGCTCTGCCTGGTAGAAGTTATTGGTGAGAGCTGGAGAAAAGAACTGAAGATAAATTTGTTCTACTAGCACATTAGAAGGCAACATTGGGGCTCAAGAGAAAGATAAAGATCCCTAGTGGCATATGCTTTTACGGCCTAGAAGAGTAAGGGCAAACCTTTTGCAGACCCAAATTGGGCTACACATTGATCTACAATTTTAATTTGTACTGTTTTACCATATACTGAAACAAGCTTTGACTTCTAACCACACCACCTGTTTGCCAAATACTGAGCATAATCAATTAAATATCCAAGCATAATAGATTAATGTCTAGAGAGGACCTGAAAAATGATTCAGCTTTTGATTTCGTTGATATGGTGTAGAAAAGATGAGCCATAATCACCAAGCATTCTTCTCACTTCCTGTTTCTTGCAATATCTCGTTTGATTTCTCTGCTAGTAGGATAATTTGCTGATTTTCTACAGAATATTTTTTTAAGACGCTAAGAGTGCAAAAATTAATTAGACTTTTCCTGATCCTTTGGTGCTTATGGACCTGAAAATTGGTGAAACTTGTAAAAATTCTATTAGTTATCAAAATAAGTTCTTATTATGAAAATGAAGATACAAAAGTTTAGATTCTGTAATTCTGAGCTAAGATTGTATTTCATATAGAAGAAATTTTAGTTTCAGAGTCTCAGAGATTTATGTTCTTCTGTGTAGTCATAATTTTGTAATACTGTTATTTTGTTTCTTCACTACAATGAAATTGATGTTCATTTGAAAGTTTTCCTATCATATATTATGTCATACTTGCTCAATTGCTAATGTCTTGGATATCAAGGTTGTGGTGTAAGTTTGTAATGTTATTTTGTTTTAGTCCCTGCAATCTCTCTTCGCAGGAACCTAGCTGAGTTGTGGACCTTACTAAGCACATGCTATCTATTGACATTCTTGGTATGATTTAAAGGTGTTCTCTTGTGCAGGTTTTCTCAGATTTGGAGCGTTCAGTTTGTCGAATGGTCCATCATCAGGTTAGATTTTCTGCAGTTACCCTAGTTTTTGTTTTTTAACATGTTCAACAATAATTAAGCAGACATTGTCAACTTTCCTATATTCTGGTGTGATTCGGATGTGTTATGAAAGGTTTAGGATTTTTTATGATATTGAAAGTAACCTTTTCGCATTGTGGAAATAAAACTTTATGGAATTTGTGCACAACATCCATTTTGGGTGCTAGGGTCATTATTAGTCTTGGTAACATCTTTGCTGCTAGAATTTCTGCTGAACTTGAATTGACAGGCTTAAATTTCCCTTAACCTCACTACTGACAGATTGACCATTAACACATACAGGTTGCTACCATTGCATGGTTTGAAGCTGATTCTGTTTGTGGAAGTCACTCTGTTGCAATTCCTATAGTTCTCGTTTTGCCTTATATTTTTCGTTTATTTCAATGCCTTCGGCAGTACAAGGATACTAGAGAAAAGACAACACTATTAAATGGTAAATTACTGCACCTTTTCCTTGTCTTTATTTCGTGTGTGGATGTGTTCGATTTAAGTAAGTGGCACAAGATCAATTGCTCTCACCAATCTGCAGTGGTACTCAATTGTTTAGGCTGTAGCTATATTAGATAGAAATTTCTTTCGCGTGAAAGGATTTGGTCAAATGTAATTGTCATATCCATTGAACTTGTTTGGAGCCACAAGGATCATATTTGACTGTCATCAAGATTAAAGCATTTTAAAATTTCCCTTTTTCTTTTGTTATTTGATGTATGTGTTCCCTTTTTCCTTTATGAAAATGAGCATCAAATTTGAACCCTGCAATTCACTTATCAGTTTTAGCCTTTAGAGCTCATAACACATTAAATTCTTACGCTGATCGCTTATTATGCATTAAATTCTGATACTGTCATCGTATTCTGATTTAATATTCAGCTGTTCAGCCAATAGAGGAAGATCCATACTTCTTTCTGTCTGGCACCCTCTCCCATTGACATTCATTTCAATTCCTTTAGTGGTGAAATTATAAGAGTGTAGTAGTAGCCTTCTGCAAGTGCGAATTAGAGATTTTGTATTATTTTGTGCGGCGAAATATCCTATCTTTACAATTTTACTTGCCACTGCACTGTGCAAGTGAATCATAGTAAAACTGCCATACAAGAAATGTACAAGAAATAGATAAGCGGATGTTGCAACACCTCATATTTTGCTAATATATAGAAAAGAATCTAATTTCGGCTAGGTTGCATGCCAAATGGTTAAAATGGGCAATCTGAGGAACGGTTCTGTGACGATGCTGGCGATGATGTAGACAGTAGCTTGCTGCTAAAAAACTGATAAGCTAGTCAGTAGCTCTGCCATGTTCCTACAACCATGCATGTGGTATCAGCATATGCCTGGTTATTTGAACTCAGTTGACCAAACTTAAAATATTTACTTATAAGTAACTTTACTTATATTAGATAAGCAGTAGTACTTTTCTAATATGTATGTTTAGGTAACCTGTTAACAGATATGTCAAATGACTTAAAATAATAACATAATGCTTTTATGCAATAAAACAATGAAATACTATTTTTATGTCCTAACTTTCAAAATTATATATCAATATATGGGATATCAATAAATTTAACAGCTAGTATATTAAATTAACTTAGCGGTTCATTATTTAGTAATCATTATTAAAATAATAAATTTTTAGAGGATAAAATGTTTTACTAATGGAATACTATTTTCAGCCAAGTTTATAATGAATCACAATCAATATATTTAATTAATTTGCAATATATATATATTTTACTTAAATAACATACTTTATGGTAACGAGTGTTGGGTTGTAAAAATACAAAATATCCATAAAATGAAAGTAGTTAAATGAGGATGTTAAGCTGTAAAAGACCATACTAGAATGATTAAGATAGAAATGAAAATATACACCAAAAAGTGGAGGTGACCTTGATTGTTGATAATTTGAGGGGAAGACAACTTCAGTGGTTTGGGCATGTATTGCGTACACTTAAGAAGCTCCCGTTCACCAGTGCAATTCCAATATAACACATTAGAAGAGGGAGAGGTAGGCCAAAATTGATAGGCATGTTGTGGTGCAAAGGATCTAGTTGCATTGGATCTTTCGTTAAACTCAACGAGATGGAGAAAAATGATCTGTGTAGTCTGCTTCATATTTATTGGGGAAAAGGCTTACTTAATTCTTGTATTATTGAATAGAGAAATTTTAATATTTTTAAATTCTTATATGTAAATAATAAACTTGTATAGTTTAGGAATTTAGATTGGTTGACAATATATTATTTTGAAATTAATATTATTATATTAAAACCTTTTCCCTAATTAGTACATTTTCAATTTATATTTAGTATTTTAAATTAATGTCCTAATTTATTATTTTGAAATTTGAATTTTTTTCATTATTTCTTACTTGTTAGGCAATTAATATGTTGGTTTAGGTTTGCAATTACTGTAGTTATAATATAGAACATCGATATTTATTGTGCTCATCTGCTATATCCCTTCTGGTGTCTTTGTAAGTGAAGTTATATTTTACTGTCTTCAAAATCTTATTTATGTGATTTAAGTGCTGTTGTCTTCTTTCTTCTCCTCTTGCTGCTTTTATGTTTGGTAATGCTGATAATTATTTTGCAAGCATGATTTCATAATAGGACAATTCTTATATATAACTGATGAGTCGTGATTTTCAGATGTTATTGGTGGTTTGAGCAATAACTATCTTACCTGTGGTTTCAGCTTTAAAGTATTCAACGGCAGTACCAGTTATTTTTCTTTCAGCCCTCAAGTATCACGTCATCCCTGACAATTGGATGAATGTTTATCGGCCTTTGTGGCTTCTCTCAAGTGTATTGAATTCTTTGTATTCATTCTACTGGGATGTGACCCGAGATTGGGATTTGAGGTAATGTGAGAACATGGTGTTTTTGAAATCTAATTTTCAGATTTAGTTGATTTGATTTCGTGTAATGCTTTAGCTATTTACAAGAAAATATTTCATGTTCCTTTACATGTGAGACCTACGGTTGTCTTTTTCTTTTAATATTAGTTTCTTGTGGTGGGTGAAAACTCTGTTCCTAACCTTTTATTTTCTTCTTTTTCTTGTCAGTTGCTTCACTCGAATTTTCAAGTTCAGCAAATCGAGTTTCTTGTCGCATGCTTTATATGGAAGGAAATGGGTAAGGCTGTACCTCTTGCCTTTTCTATTGTCTCTGTGGTCTGGAAAATGATTTTGCTGGTTAGTACAGTTGTTCAGAGTCCTTGCCTTGCCTCTATTGAGAATTGTTACCATTGTTCACTTTGCCTAACACCATCCTGGACAATGAGTACCCTGAATTTTCGAGTGAAGTGGGACGGACATAGCTCAGTTTGACCCTAGTGCCCCAATTACTAATACCCAGACTTCATTGTTTAACTAAGATCCTGCTTCACTGCGTTGACCTCTATTGCTTAATGTTGGTGCAGCCGCGCATTTGGCCTCAGACAAGCAAGTGCAAGTACTAACTCTTTGTGGTTGGCACCTTGCAGGTTTATCTTTGGGTAATTGGAAGCAATCTCATTTTGCGATGCACATGGACGTATAAGCTGTCGGCCCATCTTCGCCATAATTACATAACCTTGTTTACCATTACTGCCCTAGAGATGCTTCGTCGCTTCCAATGGGTTTTCTTTCGAGTAGAAAATGAGTGGAATAAGATGAACTCTAAATCAAATATTCAACTGTCCATGATTGACACGCCGAACGAGGAAGACAAATTACTTAGTTCCAATGATCACAATGTATAGATTACTACTAAACATTAGCAGGAAGCATCCACATTGGTTAAATTGATTTTGCGACCATCCATCCCATTTTTAACTATCCTCAAGAATATAAGTTTATTGTTTATAAATTTTTGACAGCTACGAGGGTGAAATCGGTATTGAAAATTTACATTTTTCTTCGGTCTGACTTTAATTTTATAGTACTAATATGTTATTTCTATTCATCTAGACAATAGTTGAACCATGGGTACTCTTTGGCCACTATTTAAATGGCATATGTATGTTCGAATTCAATTAAACATTAGAGCATTTCCAATGGTGGTTTCTATTTTGAATGTCCAAACTGATGTGGCAATGAGGTGGTGGGAACAAAACTAATGTGGCATTATTTATTGTAGAAGGTTGTTCAACATAATGTCTATTTTTAGACGGCTTGCTAGACACTTTTATACAATAGATGCTGTCAGATTGTGTCTATCTTTTTCATCTATTTTTTTTTCTTTCCTCTTTCCTCATTCCACTCTCTCTCTCTCCTCATTTTTTTTTTCTCTCTTGCCACGTAGAGTTTTTGAAAGATGTCTAGCATTGGAGATGTTCTTAGCTCTCAGTATTCAATACAAAAGTTAATTAAATGGTGGTAGGGAGTAGTGAGTATTCCGTATTCCAGGAATACTAGTAATAAAATTCATGCGTGGAGTCGTTTTTAAACAAATACTATAGACAATGAAAATTTATTTAGACATGAAATTTTGGTAAATGGGTGACAATATTCAAGATTTTTGTTCATATTGAACAAGTGCATGTATAAATTTGAATTGATAGAGATCAGATGTAGAAATTAATATTTTTTATTCAGTGAAAAACAAAAATTATATATTTCTCTTTTACAGTTAAAACCAGATGATGACGTGGATATTTAATTTACAAGAGACAATATTAGCTATAAATTGGAATAACGAGACGAGTTCACATGTTTCACCAAGTTGGTGGTCCTTATTCATTGCCCAAATAAGAAGAATACCAGAATATATATAAATATTTATCATATAAATTTGAAGTAACAAGCGCCATTAGAAATTATGAGAAAAGATGAAGCAGAAAGTTGGGTTTGACGCCATGTTTTGTCGTTTGGCATTTTTGGCCTTCTTATCACAACCAACTTGTGGCTTCAGCTTCTCACTGATTTCTTATTCTCTAACCCCACATTATCTGTTTTCTTGCGTTAATTCCTTCTCAAAATTCATCATTCTTACAAGAAATTCAAACCACTAGATTGAAGAAGCTGCCAAACTGAAATATCATTGGATTCCTGACATGCATTAATTAATTTCTCTGTGTTCATTCTTATGAGGTGAGTTTTGCCAATCTTTCAAGGTTCAAGAATTTCCCGCCAAATTTTATTTTGAAGTTCTATTAGCCCAGGATTGGTTTGGATTACATAAATGGAGAAATTTTTGGAGCGGGAAAATGTTTTATTGGGGTATAGTCCTCGTGGATCATTAGAAAACTCACTAAAACCACAGAGCAGAAACTCAGGAGACTTGGATTTTAATGATGTTTTTGGTGGTCCACCGAGGCGGTGTTCCACGCAAGAAGTGAAAGGGAGGTACAGTTTTAGTGAACCAGTGGAATCTGAAGAGGATTGGATAGGTCAAAAGGAGAAGCCAGTGTTTGGAACAGAAGTTGTGACGAGAAGGCGATATCTGGGTGATGGTTTCTTTAATGATATATTTGGAGGAGATGAGTCTTATAGTTCACCTAGGAGGACCGAACGTGACCGGGATAATCCCTTTGGCTCGAGCCCTGGTTCGAGGATTTCCAGCCCTGGCAGGGCTTTGACACCCATAGCTGAGGCTTTTGGCACTTCACTCCCTCCGCAGTTCAGGTACACTTGCCATTTCTTCAGTTTTTGAACCTCCTTTTTCAATATAGTTACAAACAAGATTGGTAGAACTCACCCTTAGAATTGGTTTGTATGGGAAGTTTTCCCAACACGCTTATAAGACCATTTGGATAACTCTATGGAATCAGTCATCTACTGGAAGTAGCCTTCTCTACGAGGGTCTACAAGATAGGTGCCTGATACTATTGTTTCAAGGACATTGAATGTAACTCACCTTTAAAACACTCGTTTCCATGAGCAAAGTAGGATTCAAAAGTTGTCATTGCATATATTTATAATTGTTTCATAATTGCTGCAAATCTGGTCAGTTTTAGTAGTAAATATATGACTCATCTGTATTTAGGAAGTGGGGGCATTCATAGAGAACTTGGCACGCGTATATAATTTGAGGACGTGAAGGAAGGTGAAAGTTAAATTAAAGAATTTTCGAAGGAGGACAATCCCTTCCGCGTTGGAATGTCTTTGGCCATACCAAGAATTGCTTATTTTAAGGCTTGCTGTTGGTTTAGGAATCTGATGTGTTATTAAATAAGCAATACAAACCAGTTCTTTCTTCTTCTTCTTCTTCTTCTTCTTTTTTTTTTTTTTGAAAGGAAGAAACCGGTTCTTTCACCAACTCAATAGTTAGCTTTTAAAATTCTTCCTTTTTCTGTTTTGTGCTATGTTTATAATAAAAAATTCTATGTAGATGTTACTTTGTATTACCTTCTCTCTTTGGATATGCCTGTGGTTATGAATTTTGCATTCCTGCTTTTATGTCCTATTGTTGCACATCATGTATATTGTCACTTATAAATGTTTTTCTGTTTCAGTCTTCCTGCCAAATTGACAAAAGCAACAGACTATCCTACATTTGCTTCTGGAAATAATAGACCATATAAGATGGATGGCATTACAAATGGTACAAGTAGCCCCCACTCTTCAAATTCTACTCCATCTAGATTTTCAAGTCAAGCACTCTTAGGCCAGGATGAGACCAGAAATGACGTTCCCCCAGTATATCACCACAGCCCCTTGTCGAATGAAGTTTCTTTTAGTAATGAGGATTCGACACATGCTGGAATATCTGATCAGAAAGATGTTGAAAAATGGAAAAATGATTCAAAAAGCTTGGAAACTCCAAGCAACAACAATCAATTTCATTTCTCTATATATAAATGGGCAGATAGAGAATTACCAATGCTGATTCCCCTTCGAGGTGCGAAGATTCCCAAGTTGAAAGAGATGGGTATTGATAGGTCTGCAAGCTCTAATGGAAGGATCGAAAGTATGGAGCGAGAATTGCCTACGGTGGAAAACCATGAGATTTCAACAAATAACGGGCCCGAGTTCTTGAAATTTGAAAGTGAGAAGCCTGATGATAGAAGCACACAAGATTCAGTTCTAGACATGACTGTAAAAGAAGCTAGTTCACTGCACGAGACAGGTATAGGAGAGAAAATTGAAAATGTAGTCGCTGTGAAGACCGAAGAATCTCACAAGCCAGAAGTGAAGCCTCTGCGTGCATTCATTGATGAGTTTGAACAAAAAGGTAAATCATATTTGCGCAAGGAGTTTCAATGAGCACATTTTGTATTCTTTTTTATATGTTTCAAATTCTAATGTTAAAGTTTTTTGAATTTTGAGGAAATGTTACAGAAGTGAAAGGAAACTTGACCAACCTACCAAAAGGAGTTATTCCTAATGTCCATGCCGGTAAAAATGTGAAGATAAATGAAGGAATAATGGATTTGAACAGAACAAGCATGAATAAAGCTAGCCTGCGAACTTCACTCATAAATTCAGAAAAAGTTCTTGGTAGAAGTGGAGTCAAAGGAAAGGTCAAAGAGTTTGTCAAGATTTTCAACCAGGATACTTCTTCAAGATCAAAAGTTGATCCTGAGGCTCCAAATCAGAGCTCTAGATGGAAAGGCACACGCATAAATCAACCAGAAATTGAAGTGAATTTGAATGCAGAAAACTTAAATGAAAAAGTGCCCATGTGCAGTGTAAATAAGATGCCAGATGTTTCTCACTGGGTAATTGCTTCCGTTCACTAATTCTACGTAATTTGATTCAGTCAACAAAGTAGAAGTTTATGGTTTGATTTTTCCCGGATAAAATTAATCTTTTTTTAGAATGATGGCGTGGATTTCTAAATATCCTTTCATATCATTTTCAGGTTAACAAAAATCTCAGCAATGATGAAGCAAAACAATACTCTTGTATAAAGACCCCAACTTGTCGAAGTAACCATTTTTCTACTGGTCAGAAGGATGCTATACCATCGGGTTAGTTAAACTTATATGTGTAAAATAAAGATAGAAGATATGAAACATAATTACAAGTTAGTCAAATATAGGAGGATTTATTCATTTGGTGTAATAGTATGTGGAAAAAAAAAATACTCTTCTCGTCTATATGGACTTCGTGGAAAAATATGATCAAGTAGCCTCTATAAGAATGAATGAGTGGCAGATACAAGAAAACTATTGTTCTGTTTTATAAGCTATCCCTTTTCAATTCAAAGTCAATGGACCTAAGTTTTTCGATAACCTACTAATTCAAAAGGTCAACTTTTATATGTATTCTGATAGATGATCTTGTACTTGTAATAGAGTTGCTACCCAACGATTTTAAGGTTTCAGCTGAAAATGCAGATGATCCTTTTGAAGACAACTTCATGGTACGTTGCTTCTTTATTGTTCATCAATTGTTGTTACTGGTTTTGTATTATAAGGTCAATTGTATTCTTTAACGATGTCTTAAATCTTATAGATATCGATTTTTGACCATGTTCATGTTTTAACAGGTTCAAGAATTATCTCATGATCACAACGAAGTTGCAGATGGTGAAAGTTCTGAGGATATGAAAGTAAGTTACTCGGGCAGCAATATAAATGGCCTATAATTCTTGGATGCAACAATAATGCTCTATAATAATGTAGGCTTCAGATGTAAAGATTCAACAATGGTCACTTGGGAAGAAAGGAAATATCCGTTCGCTGCTGTCAACTTTGCACTATGTAAGTCTTTTTTCGTTTTCCGTTTATGGGAAATGAATTCCTTTTTGCTTTACCTGGAATTAGAAGCTGTATTAAGACTTCCTCAAAAGAATAATACCCAGAGAAATGTCCTAGGACTTCGATATTTTCTCAATTGATTCTTTTTGTTTGGAAAGCAAAAGCTTGTAATGGGAAGGCCATTTTTGAAGAACTCTACAATCCATCGTGCATTTTCTATTAGATTCTGTTTTCACATTTATAAATGAGAAAGACGGGACATAAACGAGATCAAATTTTCGTTTTACTGGAGGGATGTAGTAATGTTTAGAAATTAATATTCATTTACATACACAATTTCACCCTCAAGTGGATCATTACCCCCTCCCCCCTCCCTTTTTTTTTAAATGCACTCAAGATCACTTGACAACTATCACTAGAAAACACTAAAATAGACTGAAGTATAGAAAACTTGGATGGAACACTGTAAATAACTAGACAGTTAAAAGATTCTCTTCATCACTAACATCTCTTCTCACAGGTTCTTTGGCCTGAAAGCGGATGGAAGCCAGTACCCCTTGTTGATTTAATAGAAGCAAATTCAGTGAAAAGATCATATCAAAAGGCTTTGCTCTGCCTACATCCAGATAAACTGCAACAGAAAGGAGCCGCTTCTCATCAAAAATATATTGCGGAAAAAGTTTTTGACATTCTGCAGGTATCGGAAAAAGATTAGTTCTGTAGTTGATTCTTAATTCATTTGATCTACTGCCATTTTTTATGATTCTTGAAGGGAGATGAAATTTTTTTCGCTAAAGAAATTTTGGTTTAAGTATAGTTAAATTTCTTTTTCGTGAATATAATGGCTTTAATTAATGCAGGAGGCATGGGACCATTTCAATACAATTGGCCTTTAATTGTTCAACGCTAGAAGGCTATCAAAGGTACCAGTGAAATAGCAATTGCTGAGCGCTCATTTCATCTTCAAGTGCAAATGTACATATATTTTGAAAGCTCAAAGGTATATATGAAATCACGTCGAGAAATAATCGTACTGTTTGTTTACAGAAAACGAACGTAAAGAGACTTTTTTGTCAAAATAATTGTTTGCTTTGTTATAGAATACTTTTCTTAAGTTCACAGCAGTCATACAATATCTGTATTACTTTTTTTTTTCTTTGTAAAAACTGCTTGAATTCTCGACCAAAAAAAAAAAAATAGCAATATAATCTTCGTTAATACAAATCTTGATGTAAGTTTAGCAGAATCAATTATTATACTTTCATTAAATTATACATAAAACAAAGACCATTAAGGAACCAAGAAAGAAAAAAGTACATGATCATTATCTGATTTCATGGGTGCTTATGACATATTGACATAAATACATTGAAAGATACTGCTGACTTGTGCTTAAAATTTGTATTACCTGTAATGTGGCTGCTGATGAACAGTTATTGCTGTGAATACTACTGTGGCATATGATTCCCTATAACAGGTATAAATGTAAATATATTATTTTCTTGGATAGTTTATGTTTTTAAATGAGATAGTTCAATGTAGTATTAGAATAGACAACTCGTGTCTAAATCTCGACGTTAGTTATTGTCACGTGATCATATATTTTGTTTAGACATCTCTTTCTTCTTAACCATTGGGAGAGAATAAGCATATCTTTGTTAAGATAATGACAAATCTCAACAAGAAGCAACCGTTGCTAGGTCCACCAGTGTCTTTGATCATTCGGTTTGCTGGATTAGTTAAGCCAACTGCCTTACATGTCGAAAATAGCCAGCTTTGAAAATCTCAACAAAGCTGTAGCCATTTATGAATGTTTGGTAAATTTTTTTATATATTATAAGCAGTGGGTTTTACGGAATATGTGAATAAAAGTTGTGAGTCATACGAAATGTGTAAATAAAAATGATATTTAATCAATTTATAAGTACTTATAAGCTCACACAAACATACACTATCATATCCCAAGTTACATTTTCAAATCATATTGTCATTTATGATATCCAATAACTGTTTTTTTCTTGTTTGAGGGGGTGGGGAATGGGTGGTTGTCAGGAACAGATTATATAATAAATAGCAACACACACATGGCCAACCAAGATTACCTTTGACACTGGAGCACCGAAGAAACATTTCAGACTAACCACTTCACATTTTGAAGGGTTAATTTCACTAACGGCCACTGAAGTTATCCTAAATTTTCAAAACGGTCGCTGAAGTTCAAAACTAGCGCTGATCATTAAAATATATAATCACTTTACAAACAGTCACTCTCTTAAGTTTCTAACTTGAAATGGTGATGTGACATGATGATATGGCATACAATAGACATTTATTGTATAGTAGTCCATGTACTTTTTATAATATTTACTTTAGTCTCTATATTTTTAATTAACTTTCAGTTAAGTCCTCCAGATATTGCATCTTAGGTCCTTCAACTTTTTACATCTTCAAACTTTGGTCCCCCAAATTTTTTATTTTAGTTGCCAAAATAAGTACAATTTTAGTAGTCAAAATAAGTGCAATTTCAATTAAATCTTTGACTTTACACTCAGATTTTCACATAAACGAACAAAATAACATAATTAAAAAATAAACAATTGATAGAACTCACAAATGTCCACTTTTAATTGTCAAAATAAGTGTAAAACTCTACTAAAATTGCACTTATTTTAGCCACTAAAATCAAGGATTTGGGGACCAAAGTTTGAAGATGTATAAAATTGAAAGATCTAAAATACAATTTTTAGAGGACTTAACTGAAAGATAATTAAAATTTGGGGACTAAAGTGTAAAGATTTAAAAAATTAGGGACCTAAGATGCAATTTATAGAAAATTTAACTGAAAGATAATTGAAAATATAGGGGCTAAAGTGAATATTATATAAAAAAAATAGACTACCATGCAATAAATAAATATCTATTGTATGCCATGTCACCATCTCAAGTTAAAATTTTAAAGGAGTGACAATTTGTGAAAGGATTTTATACTTTAGTCGCCAACAGTAGAGGGATTTGCAATGGGTGAGTGAATAGGTGCTGATTGTTGAGATAGATAGGCATTAAAAGGTTTTGGAAGAGGTGGGGGTGGTTGGTACTGCAGATTAGTCCGATGGTAGCATATGTTGGCGGTGTGACCAGATTTTTGGTAAATTTGGCATCGTGGTCGATTTGTTGGGCGTGGTTGTTGAGAAAAATGAGATGGGGACCAGGATTGAGGTGGCTGTGGGGGACGTGGCTGGTGGTTTTGTTGGAATTGGGGATGGCGAGGAGGGCCTTTAGGGAAAAAAATGTTGTTATGGTGTGGCTGGGATGATTTCGGCTTAGATTTGTTATGTGAGAGATTGGCGACATTGGCTTGAAGGGAGCTTAAAGATTCAGCAGCAATCTGTCTTTCCAGGCGGGCATCATAGCTAAGCAAAAGACTGTGGACCTCCTCAATAGAAGCTTTGTCAGCTCTAGTTTGAAGAGAAGTGACAAAAGGATTGTAATCCCTACCAAGACCGCCGAGCAGGTAGATGAGATGGTCACTGTAAGTGACTAGTTCACCAACGGAAGCAAGAGTGTTGCAAATAGATCTGAATTTCTGAATATAGTCGATGGCAGAGAGTCTATCCTTCTTCATGTGTTGAAGTTGTGTTCTGAGTTCAGTCAATCGAACAAAAGATGCCGCTGAGTAAAGTTGCTCCAAAGCTTGCCAAATCTGAAAAGCAAAAGAATAACCAACAGTTTGGCTAAGCATTGAATCACTCAAAGAGGCATAAACCCAACTCATTATGAGTCGATTATAGCGTTGCCATAGATGATACTTTGGATTAGGTTGTGTCACCAGAGCATCAAAAAAGCGAGATGGACACGGCCGAGAGCCGTCAATGAAGTCCTCCAGTCCATTTGCAATAATGATGTTGAGCATTTGGTTTTTCCAAATCAAATAGTTATTTTCGTCCAACTGGACTGCAAGAGGCTGATTTACAGAAGGTAAAGTTAGTAAGGAAGGAGAAGAAAGAGGTGCAGCTGGGTTCGGGACAGGTGGTGGACTGGGGGAGCTGATTTCTGACGTCATGGATACTGTTCAAGTCTCTGATACCATGATAGAAGATAAAATATTGAAGGAAGGATTTTTGTGTTACATTCTCTCTCATTGGAAATGGAATACAAAGCTAGATTATATATCCAGCAAATCCACAAAAAAGGGAATTTACAACAGAAAGAAAAGACACCTGTCCTATTTAGAATGACCCAAATTAACAGAAAATAGATGACAATTTAATCAAGATTAGGAAATACTAATATGGTTTAACACTAGTGTTGCAATTTTTGAACTTTAGTGACCGTTTTAAAATTTTTAAGTAACTTTAGTGACCGTTAGTGAAATTAACCCCATTTTGAATGTAAATTGGACGGGACTACATGAGATATAATTTAATGTGACCGTCAAATAAACTATCTTAATTCTAAGTAAACAATGAATTCAAATTTTAAACTCAATAGTTAATAAACTAGGGAAGATATAGTTGTGATTTGCAAACTGTCACCCTATGTTTTCTAACAAAGGGATGAATATCCTCTTGAGCATTCTTCAGTACTTGAATTATTTCGAGTTTAGTATTTAGTGAAATAGTTAATTAATTGTAATATGATCAAAAAATTCATTAGAGAGAAATGTGACTTGAGGTGACATAATTGAAGGGTCGAAATATCATTTGCGATTTACTCCAAATTACATAAATTACAGATGTATGTTTGGTAATCATGAGAGGTAGCTATTGAAATATTGCGAATATATAACTCGAGTAACTTTCATATGATTTAAGAGTGAAATTCCGAGTTTACATCGAAACAACATGAAATCAATACGAGTCTAATTTGTCAATAGTTGGAAAAAAATAAAAAAATAAAATAAAAATCGAAACCAACAGTTGAGACCTCCTTTGTATAATTTCTTCATAAAACTGAGAGCTCTATTGTGTCATACGTATTTTTCCCTTCTGAATTTGATTGATTTACTGGTAATTTCCTTAAATTTTACAAGTAGTATTTGTTGTAACTATAATAAGATTCTGTTTCTTATATTTGTTGTGTTGTTCCTGTTGATTGGAATGGTCACCAAATCTTTGACTTGAAAATTTGTCCCTTTGTAAGAGCAATTATTTGCATTGTATTTTGTATTTTTCTTTTTTTCTTTTTATATTCCTTTTTAGAAACTGATACATCATAGTTTGTTGTTGACCACATAGTAACATGATCAAAAGGATAATAATGCATCATTTTCTTTTGTTGACAAGTAGACCAGAGTATAATCATGCATCAAGCACTACATGTGACACAAACCCATCTATAACGCTCTAATAACAACAAATCTAAATAATAGCACAAGTTCATGTACAGGGCAAGATATGGCCTTTTCGGACATCCAAATTTCACACTATAAAATTTATTTGTTGCACCACATTTTAATTGTATTTAAGGTCATCGATCTTTATTCATTGTAGCACTTATGTCATCAACTTTTTTTGTCATTTTTTATCATCAATTTTCTATTAATTAGCACAAAATATCGACTTTAATAAAATTTCACGTCCAAAAAGTTCATTTGTAAGGAGTAAAACTATTTATTTGCCCATCATATATATTTTTAAAAAATAGAATAAATGCAAAGGTGTAACAAAATATTTTTATCTTATTTCAAAGCACACAAAATAGAATATTTTAACAAAAATCATCATTAATGACGAGGTGTGTTAATTAATTAGAAGGTTAAAGATAAGAATTTGATGGAAAAAAGGTCAGCGACATAAGTATTATAATAGGCAAAAATTGATGACCTTAAATTTAATTAAAATGTGGTGCAACTAAGCAAAACTGTGGTGGCAATATAATTACCCTATTTTTAAATATATAAATGTTTCACTTTTTCGATTGGTCAAGACTTTAGATGAAGTAGTAGATAATATCAAAATTGATAATCGTAAATTTTGAATTCAAATATGATCCCTTTTTAATCGTTTAAACTTTTAAATAAAATAATTTACCGTTCCTTTAATGAAAGTACGAGTCTAAAATTGTTTGATGAAAATAAATATACTTACGAGAGAATGTGTCATTTCTCATAGCTAACAACATACATATGCTTGTGGATAATTTATGGGATGTCAAGTCATACAATTATAGAGGAACTGCAGCCAGCTTGCGAGGGGGTCATGCACAAAAATAATTGAAATTCATGCTCACAAGCATTTAACAAAAATTGTCAACATATAAACCAATAATCATCATATGCTAGTAAGAAAAATAGGGATGAGTATGAAACCTTCCAATAAAAATTTATTTACACTTAATTTTTTTTTTTCTAAAATAGTAGTCCTCCTCCAAAAAATCTTAGCTCCGACCTTGCCAAGTACCACAAGGTCCAACTTACCGAACAAACCAACGGGATCTAAACAATCTGCAAATGCAGATGGTACTGCTGATCATGGTCTGTTTATTGCACAAAATATCAGCATCCAGTAAGAAAAAGTAGTATGGAAAATAATGAAATGCATCTATAGATTTAAGCCAAATCCTCAAACAGTTTTAACTGTGGATAAATTTCCACTAGCCTACAATGAAGATGACAATTCTTGCTCACAATGAGGAAGAACACAACTATCTACAAGTAATGCTTGTAAAAGATACCCCAAACAATTTAAAGGGGAAGACAATAATTATCATAACAGAAAAACAGAATTAAGTATTAAAAGAACCAACTGAAAAACCAATCCATCCTAAAAAAAAGAAATTGGTTCAAACTCCAACTTTGTGCAATGACCAAATTCTTTTACCACGAGCGGGTTTACTTTTGACAGTAATGCCAGTGCTTCTGCATCGAGCTACACAGGATGCCATTAGAGAATCTTGAATTCGTCAATATTTCTGCTCGATTCACTTATTTCATCGATTGCTTACATCCGGGTGTTTCCACTTCCAAGCGTAAGCTCGAGATCATCCATTCCTACCTCATGAATCCTCTCACCTTCCCATGGCTTCACAGCTACATTCTCGAAGTCGAATTCTATACCCTTCCCCTTCTCTGACATCACTACATCTTGGGAAGGAACACGGTTTGCAATTGGTTTCACGAGATTAAATGTTGGAGAAGTTGGAACCATGTTGGCTGCATTTGCACAGACTTGGAAGTTCATCCATTGGCATGAATCAATAGTAGAGGTGTCAGATTCATCGCATTCAGGTATAGTTGCAGGAGTAAAACGCTGAGCACGAGTAGGGCTTGCTGGAGCAGAAGCTGCAAAGAAAGGGATATTCAAGGCAGACATGGATTCTTTGGCAAGAGACTCCAAAGTGAAAGTTTGCTTAGGGAGCCTAGTCGGGGAAGAAAGAGGGGGCGTTACCGGGGCACTGTTTGATATTCGGAGGGGAGGGAGAGACGAAGGGAGAGAGTTGAGGAGGAAAGCAAATGGGTGTGATGACGCATTAGTATCATGCCGGGATGGACTCGGGAACGAAGAGGATGACGGACTAGGTTGATACGATGGAATTGGACTAGCGAAATAAGAAGATGGTGGACTCGGATTTCGGGAAGAACTAGGAGTGATGTTGGTTGAAGTGCCTCCCATTTCCATTGGAGGTGGCTTGCATCCCTGTATGATAAGCAAATTCAAACCTCTGTTACATTAGTATTCGTGGAGAATCTAGTATCTTTAAGAGAGAAATGCCCCGAATTGAACTCTAAATCCAAATCTCAGGGGACCAGAAAAATTTGGGTTTTCACATTTCAGAAATTTTACAACTAGAAAACACCATAGCCTGATTAAAGGAACTAGTTCTTGAAATTAAGCTCCAAACATAAACTCCTTCAATTGTTCTGTTAAGCATTTCACCCAGTAAATCTTTCCCATTTTTCTCTTAACTAATAGGAAATGTAACTACCAGCAGAAAAAAAAAAAAGATTAAACTTATAAAAAAGAAAAGAAGGAAAAAAAGATATGTGCTTAAAAAATAAATACAATGAAAAAAAGAAAACCTCGTTTTAATTCCATTTACTGGAAAAATCCAAAATCGGAAATTGAAGGAAAATAAAAACATCTTAAATATAAATAGAAAACAAAAAATGGCAATCTTAATCCATATAAGGGAAACCCACATCCCAAATCTATAGATCTAAACAAATAAAAGCAAAATCGATTACTACAAATGAAGAAAAACCAATAAAGATCCACATATATATACAAAAAAAAAAAAAAAAAAGATATATGGAAAGAAAAGGTAAAGAAAAAATTAAAAACAAAAGAGAAGAAGGGAAAACAGAAAAGTTCACCTTACGATAGGTGGTTCCATCAGCCTCCACGATCCAACCAGCTTCGACACAGAGAGCTTTCAAGACTTCATTGTTGTCACAGTGTTTTGGCAGATTGTAATTCCCTTGTGCCCTTAACCCTGCATAAATCTTGGCTGCTATTGCTCTCCTCCTCCTCTCTCTCCTCCTGTTGTTCTCCCTTTCTCTCCAAGATGGTTTCCGCCTCCCTGCACCGCCACCGCCGCCGCCATCACCTCCTATACCAGCTGCTGAAGACGATGCTGATGATCCTCCAGCTTCCCACATCATTTTCTTGGCTCTCTTCCTAAAACACACACACACAAACACACAAAATATTTTCTCCCCCTCTCTTAATATATATAGAGCTGTGCTTGTGTATATATATTATGGGGGTGGAGTGGAGGGGTGGGGTGGGGGTAGGGTGTTTTGTGTAGGTAATAGTAGCGTATATTGCGTTGCAGGGACTGCAGTACTCACGAGGAATACGCTTCCCCCTGCCTTTTACAAGTGTGGAAGAATCTGTGTGTTTCTGGGTGTGCGTTGATATTAATGTGCATGTATTTTGACAGATAAAGTTCTTGGAGAGGAAGTTGAGTGTAAATCAATATACTCAGACTTCCTGTCTGAGTGATTTAGAGTGGGCCCGCCTGATTTTTTTGACCTTTTGGTTCATAAAATAGCAAGGGGACTTGAGATCGGAAAAAAAGTGAGGGTGTAAGGTGATAAAGTGAATAGTTATTGTTGGCGTGGGGTGGGGTGGGGTGGGGTGGGGTTTGTAAGAAAAAGAGAAGGCTGCTAAAAATCAGGTCGTTGTGAGAGATCTTGGCGCTCCAAAATCTCACTATTGTTCTTGCAAAAGAAGTCCAAGGACGAATATTTTTTCTTGTGTTGTCTGGCAGATTTGGACCAGAGTTGTCTCCTCGGGTGTTTAACTGGTCAACCATCCAATCAGATGCTGCCACCTCAGTAGTTGGGTCCCAATGTGCTGCAGTGGATTCCACCTCACTTATTTATGATTTCATTCTTTTCATTTGGGATAATTCTGTGTTTCCTTTATGATTGAACCCGGTTCAGCATTGACTCAGAGTTGAAATCACTCAAAGTATTACTCGCATCTGTTCAATGTGCTAATCTTAACGATAAAATAGTAAAAAACCAAACACAATGTTACAATAGCATACAAACAGAATGTCTGAGTCACATGGATTCGTAAGAAATTTGTAACTCGGTTAAAATGTGCTGCAGGAATAGCAAACAAACATATGCATCCAATTTACATACATTTGCCAATCTCAAGTAAATTAATAACTGATGCTTCCATCAGATACTATACGCAGCGAGAGAAGAAAGTTTGTCCCACGTACCCACCAGCCATTGCCCTTCTCACGTTTGACTCAAACATTTTCGGGTTATCTCTCAACATGGCAGCTGCATCAGGATTGAGAGGATCCTCGTGATTTGGTTCCTGTGTATACAAAAGCTCCAGTCAGTGCTATTAACAAGCCACAAATTAAAATTTCCTTGCACCCGAAGTAAAAAATTACCAAGAAAAGGTGATACAAGCCATATATAACTGTGTTTATGTTCAGCACAGGCTTCCAGTCTTCTCGAAGAATGTTAAGGCAGACATTACCTTCCAAGTCAAAGTTCGGATGGTACAACTGCAATGAGCAAGATTAATTACCAGGAGCTTCGCAATATTAGTCAATAAATAGATAGAAACCCTGGGTGCATCTACCTTTGTCTTGCATTTCACCTTTGGCGCTTCATGAGGATAGATGGGAGAAATTTGGAAAGAAAAAATAAAGGTGCCACCCCTGAAAATAAGCAACTATTCAATGCAAAGGTGCGAAGTAATGGAAACATAATAGATAAGCAATAAATTATGATCAAAGGTTGACTGACAAGTGAGGTTAATTGACGTAATTCAGAGATCCAGATCACAATAAACATTACCAGGAAAGATATACTTACAAATAATATCCATCATCAGGCTGGATGGTAACTTCGAAGTTCATGAGGTCATCCTTACCATTAGGGAACGATATGCTACAGGTTTCCGGGAGATTTAGTTCACTTATATCTACAACACCAAAAAAGAGGAATAAAAGAATTCTCAACTCCTGGCAATATGAAGAAAATTGTGAAGGAAGAAAAGTGTAAGGGGCTGGGGGGAGGAAGCTTAAGGGTCACATATACAAAGTGCCAAATAGCAGCAAATTAGGGACCTAACAGCATGAAAGAACATTCTCTATGGGAAAAGTGCTTTTTTGGATAGAAAAGAGAAGTGCTAAAATTCCCTTCACAAAATAATTTGCTAATGCCACAAAAAAAAAAAAAAAAAAACTCTAAAAGAACTCATTTATTATAAAAATCAAGACAAAATACTTGTGCAGGAAATGCCTAAATCGGTTACTATAGAAAAGAACAAACATTAGTCTATGTATTAACATAAATGCTTTCATATTCTACTATCAATAAAAATAAGATCAAGGGCCACATAGAAAGTTCCATAATCTGCAAATGCTAAAAATTAATTTTTCAGATTTATCATCCTTCCTCTTTTTTTATTTTTTTATCTCATATGTCAAAACTCCATTATATCTATACATGGCTAAATTCCTATTCTGTATAGGAATATCTACTAAATTAGAACATGTCAATTTTCAAATCCAATACCTTATTCTCATTTTAGATGTCCATGATAAATAAAATTGAAATCAACTATCAAAAGCTATAGCATGTAGGACTCAATAACATTCACGTTGCAATTTTTGTGTGATTAACTATTAGTGGCTTGAATGAGGACCCTAGTTCATATAGGATTCTTCAAATACACGCAATTTCATTGTGATTCCTAAAAGTTGTATTAATCATATATTTGTTCCACTAAAGAAATATGATTGCAATCTGGAAGTCATTCCTAGGGTCACCCATGGAGCTTAGCACTGCTTGCCTAGTTGCCTTCTGTTTCCCTAGTTTTTCCTTATCTTCAGCCTTGTCCTTATGATAGTTGTTGGCTGGATGTGCGGCTGCAAGTTACCATTGGTCAGAGGAGGTGTAAGTGTTGGCCTCATGCTACCCATGTGAGATATCGAACCTAAGGTGAGCCCCTCTAGTTGTGTTGCCTATAGTTGGGAGTGGTGGGTTAGTGTTGGTGGTCGGGGTCGGGGTCTTGTTCAGTGGAGACGGTGCTATTCGGTGCCTTCTGCTATCTAGGAAACTGTCACCCAGCCATTTATGCAACAAGGACACTCGTGTTGTGTTACTTTGGGCCTTCATCGTGCTTGGTGGGCAATAAGCTAGTTTTGCTTCCTTAATTTTAGGGCATAAATCTTGTCCCTTAGTTTAACTTGGGTTCCTAATGCATTGGGCTCGTGATCAGCTTTCTTTCAATGGCTCGAGGTTGGACCTATGTTGCCTCCTATTTTGTATTTTCGTGTTTTGCTACCCGTGAATGGATATTTGTAGTGCAGAGGAATAGAAGGCTATCAACCTCTCGGATTACATCTTGACATTTTACCCTTTCTTGAGTCACTAAATTGAACTATACAATCGTCAAGACATGTCTATATGCAGTGGTGGAGCCAGAGATCGGGGGCAGTGGGGACATGGCTTAACTGAGGATTTTTTTTTTTTTCCAAACAAGACAATAACCCAAACCATTATGACATTATGTGCTACTGGGCTTGTTGAGATGGAGCTGTGGTTGAATTTCAGCAGGATTTGGCCCTGGGAAATGATGAGTGGAGAAAAAGCCAACACGTTTCTTCTAGTAACTTACATTGAGCTAGTGTCTCCAATTCTACACGAAAATTCAGAGCTTTGATATTTTCACTTAGGGACCAGCAAAATATGGTTTCCGTGACTTTTCGCCATTTTTATTGGAGTCGCATAAATTGTGGGTCCAACCTTCTAAACCTTGCAGCAACACTTCAAACTCCAGTCCATCAAACATGTCATTATTATTTCATGTCACGTTTGTTTACATATGGCGAATCCAATCGTGGATACCGAGACAATAAAATGCCTCATTTGTCAAATTGGATATAATTAAAAAAAATTATGAAAAATAGTGGACATGTGATTAACTAAATATAAAGCCTAAAAAACAAATTTGTGCAAAATGTGAAACATAATGAACCTAATTTAACAGGAGAAACAAACGCTCTCTTTTAACATACTCATCTCTTCTATCAGCTTGTAAAGTTCATAGACAAGCAAAATCTGCCTTTTCAACTGTAGAGAACTGATCAGCCTTGGATAGTAATATGGATGAAATTCCATATTTTGGGTTTTGAATGGGGATGTGGGATTGAATGGGAAAGTGGGGTTTGGATTTTGGAATAGGGAATTAGGGATAAGGGGAAGTGGAAACTGGGGTTTTGAAGCGTGCCAAACAACCAAAATTGGGGTTCCACTTTATTTAGGTGTATAAAAAAAAATCCGAAAGTCCAGTGGGCCCCCCCAACTCTATCACTGTCTATATGTGAAATCTTGTCGCAAACAATATTTAAATTATATACACATAGCCTTCTCTAATAGCTTAACTTTAAGATCAAGTGATTCAACATGTCATCAGAGCTAACAAATGTCCTAAGTTCAAGTCTCGTCGTCCCATATAGTGAAATTGTACATGTGTGAGCCTCCTCGCCTACACGTGAGGCGGTGTGTTGAAGAAATCTTGTATGACATGCAACATCACACAGAAGAAAAAGGGACTGAAAACTTATTTTTTTCTAGCATGCTGAGAAATTAGTCTCCAACCTCCAGGTTTAAAGTCCACTACTCCATTTAACGAGTGCCACTTGTGGGCAATAAGTGAAGAAAATGCATCCAAAAAGCATCCGTCAAATATGACAAATGAAGACTTCGCATGGAAACTGTTGTACTTAAGCTGATGTGTATACCCACATGGCAATAAAGGTCCAGCCCGCATGACCTGGCACAAGTCAAATAGCCATCTAGAGGTCAAAACAGAAACTCAACATGTGTTCTACACTTGTCGACTAGAGTCTACTACTCAGCCAAGACTCATCATCGAGGTCCATGTGAGGCCAAGAAAGCACGAGATAGAAAAAGGTAGTATGCAGACCCCCATAAGTAGCAAATGACCTACAACACCATCTAAGCCAATCTATAGACAATCAGATAGTCTAAAAGCCAACAAGATTGCTGTGCACCCTTCTCGACGAAAGCCTAGTCAAGTCCAGAGGCTGAGCAAGCTGGCAGAACCGTATCAAACACTTCAATAAAGCACCAAGGGAATATCTTTATTTGACAATTGACATTAGCATGTCCAGCACACCAACAAGACTTTCAATTATTCTAGAGAGTGATATGTGTCTTGTCAAAGTCATCTGTTTAGGACATTTGTCCAATCCTACTTTGCTATAAATACTCCCAAGGCCACCCACACCGCGTAGGACAATGTTGAGACACTAAATACCCTAAAGAAAATTTGACAAATCATTAAGTAAAATACCAAAGTTTATGATAGACTTTTACTTGAGCATCGAGTGTGATCGGCCATTCATTCCTCACTTTGTCAAAACTCAAACGGGCAAGCAAACTCACAAGTGGTCTGTTTTGCAGAATTTAAGCAGATATCTCTTCAGCGAAAGCAATGATAAGAGACATTAACTATGAGCACTAAATCAGTGGTCAAGTAGAGTTTTAGTGGATTCAGGAAAAAAAAAAAAAAAAAAGGTTGAGTTCTCAGAAGAATGAAATTCTATATGGACGGTAAGAATGAGATGAAAAGAGAGTAACTTGGCAGTTGACTACATCATTGTTCAGTGCCTTCCTTCTACAGTTCTTTCACTTTATTCTCTGTTTCATGCCTTTGAGAAATTGGAAATATCACATTAATATAGCATAAAAGAAGCAAAAAGTGATGAAGATTTCACTGACAATCCCATGTTGACTTGAATCAGATCACCATGAGGTCATTCATCAAATTGTTTCTCTCTCTCTCTCTCTCTCTCTCTCTCTCTGACTCTCTTTTATTTCTTTGATGCACAATTTCTTGTGTCATTTCTAATTAAAAAATATATTAATTTTAATATTTTATCCTATTTGTTTATCCTGCAACATCAGTCAACAGATTAAACCCTTCATCCATACATCATTTCTAACCTTGTATTTTATGATTGAAATCTCTACTGCAAGGAAGAAAAAAAAACTGCAGAAACAAAACCGAAAACATGTGATAGATGTGTTCATTGCACAAAGAAAGAAAAGTCTAAACATTCCTCACTACCGGTGAATAAAAAAAATACCTTTGTGAAGACGTAACTCTCCAGCACTATGTTTCTTGACTGGAGCCTTCCCATCGGCATTTTCAGCAAGTTCTCTCTGCTTTTCCTTCACTTTAAACAAATTAATCATGGTCCCTACATGTTTAATAATTGAGTAGAATAATTAAAAGAAACAAAAGAATCTCTAAAAAACAAAAGAAAAATCTTCCTTAAGAGATAAAGATAACAGATAAAGCACTGAGACAGCTAACAGATTACTGCGTAGAATTGCTGAGAAAGAACTAAACATTTGCCATTCAATCAGGACTAGTTCACCATATATTTAAGCAGCACTATTTCCAAGTATAAAGTTCTATCCTACAGAGGAAGGATCACATGTTCCTGATGACAGTAAAGATGTTCATCACTTGTATAGAAAATTCGAAAACTGAACCTACCGTATACATACTTAAAAGCAAATACTGGGTGGATCAACCCCTGAAGCAACAGCATAAAAGAATGTGAATACCATTTGCCAAACAACGAAAAATAAATTCTTGTGTTCACAAGACATCACTCTAAGTAAAATAAAATAAAAGGGAAAATTACGGCTAGGCTCCCCAACCTTTCGAGTAATGTGAAAATGGTCACCACGTGACAAAAATCCACAATGTGAATGCTAAAATTGCAGGTGACTTTCACGTGCGTTAAAGTTGGAGGGAAAAATTGTCAAACCGATTAATATTTCCCTAATAAAAACATGAAAGTCATGTGCAATTATAACTTCCACATTGTCGATTTCCATCACGTGGGGACCTAATAAGTTGAGGAGTCAAAATCTCACTTTAGAAGATTGGAGAGCCGTTTCCACACTACCTAAAAGGTTAGGGAGTCCTGCCCTAATTTTCCCTAAAAAAATGTTTTGCTATTACAATAAAGGTTGTACGATAAAGAGAGAAAAATTATTCATACAAATGAAATTGACATCTTTAACAGCACATGGTGTAACATACCTTACACATGTGAACATTGATGAACAAAGGTTCATGTGATCTTTTTTCTTTTCTAAATTTTTCTTTAATTCTCTTTTACTCTATCCTGATATGCGGTCTCTTTCTTACTCTAAATCTCTCAGAATCCATTAAGTTCCGGAGGTCTTTTGTTAAAGAAATCTTTTTACAACATATAACACATTGGTAGAAAAAACGATATGTTTGGTGGCATAGAATGAGAACAACAAAAGATGTTTGTCTAAGTGCAGTCACTTCTAACTCAAAGTTTGAGTCACAAATTTTATGCTACGAAATGCAAACATTGATGTTTGTCTAAATCAAAATTGATAAACACACCTTAGGTAAAGCCAGATACATAGAACATGTAGTAAATAACAATCAAATGAACAAAAAAACAAAGAAAGAAATACCATTCCAATGAATAGGTTTGTGAAGTAGAAAAATATAGCATGAAGCAGTCTAAGCAAGATCTAGACCCTAATCAAATTCAAACTAGCAGAAGTTGATTAATGATATTCATGCTCAAAGTTTTATCCTTCAACATTGTAGATTCTATAGGAAAGTATATTCCTTATGTACGAAGAAGAGAAAACACAAAGAACTCAACTCAAGAGCAACCTAGATTTTAAATTTCACTACACATTTCCCATCGGAGCAGGTAACAACACAAAATTCTGCTCACCAAATACTACAATTCATACAGCAAATAATTCTCTGACAGAAACCGAAGTTAACACTATAGTTACCAAATTTTGATTGCTTTAAAGCTAAAACTTCTACGAGTCATTCATTAATAAGTATTCGTGATATAAAAGAAGAATTCGAATTTTAGCACATTAGAACAGAGACATAAAAACAATATAATTAAATAAATAAAAAACCAGCTCGAACAGAATAAACATCCACAAATAATTGAACAATCGAAAACCCTGAATAACTACAGTCTACCTAAAACCAAAAAATAACAAAATCAACCAAAACTTAGAATGGAGCAGCAATAATTCGACGGCAATAAAAAGATTTAAGCAGTACCTAAGGAAAATTAAGCTACGTTAAAAACGATCTGATGAAAATTCAACGCAACGGCATACTTACCTCAAAGAAGCTAAGGCCGTGCTTTAAAGAGAGAGATAGAGATGAAGAGAGAATCTGAACGCTGAATTCTGAAAGCGAGTCCGCGACTGTACTTTCTTGTTCAAAAAATGAATATAAAAAAGCGCTCCTACTTTTTTCGAAAGTATTTTACTTTTTATTTTTTTATTTCTAAAAATAAAGGGATAATGGTATGAAAGATCCCCAATCTTTCAAAATCATTGGGGATATGCTCCTAACCTAAAAAATAGCACAACACGTCCCCAACGTATGAAGAAATAGGTATTGTAGGTACCTCTTTGCACTTTCCATCAGTTCTCTCTGTTAAAAGCAAAAATTGGACTGTACGCGCTATATTTCTCAAAAAAACGCGATTGAAAATGACAGGGTTAAAATTGTAGCTCCACTGCAATTATGATGGGAAGCTTACCTGGTCGAGCGACCATCTCGTGTTTGTATCTTCTTTCAATGTTTGATGTAGCCAAGAGTTCGTCGTGGATTTTGAGAACATAAATTCAAGTGGATCTGAAGAAGATAAAGAATTTCCATCAACTACTACAAGTCAGTCTTATTCTGAAATAGATTTGGTCCTTGCAATAAAGAAGCCGATTCTGGCAATAGTAATTGATAATTTTCCAGGAACCGTAGTGGCGAAGCCCGAATCTGCAGCTTTGGAATCCAACAAGATCATAAGCTCAACCCAAAGCCCAGTTAAAAAGTGTAGATTAATTGTGAAATTGAGCAACATCATTAACCCAAGGCATAACCAAGATCCTGCCACGAACGCATCTGTGGCATCGGGAACTATGGCTTCAAAAGTGTGCTCGGTGTGCAAGACATTTTCATCTTTTTCAAACATCACTATAAATGTCCATATTGATCAGTGTCTTTCTGGAGAGTCAACAATTAAGTGGAAAACAAATTCTAAGGTTACTAAGCATATAATAAAACCAAGAAAGACGGGATTGATGGTTGATATATATGAAACAGCCTCATATTGTACACTGGAAGAGCTCGATAGGAGAAATGGAACAAACTGGGCATTAAATTTGAGCTTTCCAGCTTAAAATATTGAGACTTGCGCAGAATAAGGGAAGAAAATCTCACCTAATGTCAATCTTGAGGACACAATAAGGAAAGTGCAGTCTACATAGACTCCGATGGCACAAAGCTTAGGATTTTATCAAAGTTCAATTATCTGCAGACATTCTCCAATATTAATGGTGATTTTGAACCTATGAAACTTGTTAAAAGAGATAGAGAGAGAAACTCTCTTAAATAAGAAGAAGAAGAAAAAATTGTTCAGAAGCACCATAAGCTTCTGAAACGTGTTCTCCATAGACAAAAAAGTTGCTTTCCCTAGCCATTCTCAGTCACGTTTTTTGGAGAAATATAGCGCGTGCAGTCTAATTTTGGCTTTTAACAGAGAAAATTGGCGGAAAGTGTAAAGAGGGACCTACGATGCCTATTTCTTCATACGTTGGGGATGTGTGGTGCTATTTTTTTAAGTTTTGGACATATCCAATAATTTTGAAAGGTTAGAAACCTTTCATGCAATTATCCAAAAAAATAAATATTGGTTAAAATCAATATAAACTATTTTTTTAGAAAAATTGGCGCAAATGGTCTATAACATTTTCCCTCAGTACGTAAATGGTCTTTAACCTTTATTTTTTGGCACAGGTCTTTAACCTTTATTTTTTGGCACATAAATCTCTAATCTATGTATTTTAGTGTACAATTGGTCATTATTTGATAAAAAGACAAATATACCCTTATTTTTAATTAGATAAATTTTCAATTGGATTAAAAAAAAGTACAAATAGGTCTGATATTTTCATTTTTTATGAAAAAATTAAAAGAAACTAACAAATTGATAATATACTAAATTATTTTGTATATTTTACGAACTATTATAAAATAACTAAAATTTAGGCTCATAATTATTAACAAACGTGTTAATTAAAATTATTTTATTATTAAGTAATCATATTATTTAAAATTTAAACATTAATTTTATCATTACAACATAAAAAGAAAAATAATTTTGTCACAAACTTAAAATTCAAGTATTTTTATTTAATTGAGCTATTCGTCTATTAACTACAATCTACAAATATTAGTGCTCAAATTGTATTATTCATATTTTTTTATCATTTTAGTATCGTTCAAAAATAAAGAATACATAATGTGTAAATTAATTTTTATTAATACTTTTATGTTTAAAAAACATAATAAAATTGGTTGAAAGTCATAAAATTAGATACGCCATTTTGTTATTTATTTAACCTAATTTTTACTCAATTTCTTCACATCACATAGCAATTACATATACCTAAAGTACAATAATTTTATATTTTTCTATTATGAAAAATTTAATAAACACGACTATAGTTATATATTAATATGCTAAGTTAAATATTATTTAATAAATGTATCGGACTTATTTGTACATTTTGCAAATGTTGAAAATTCAATTGCTATTTTTTAAATTAAAACTAAGGACAATTTTATCTTCTTCATCAAATAAGGACCAAATATGCACCAAAATACATATGTTGGGGATTGTGGTACCAAAAAACAAAGGTTAGATACCATTTCTACACTGAGAGCAAAGGTTATGGACTATTTGTGCCAATTTCCCCTTTACTTTTTTATTTGAGTCCTAATTAATCATTAGCTAATTATTGTTTTACTCTTAATTTTGTATATTGACTAAATTAACTAGGTAAGTCGGCCACTGTTTAAATAATTTTCCATTTTAATTAATGTGTTTGCGGGGGAAATAGGCAGAATAATTTTTGAACATGTCACATGTTCTATTAGAAATTTAAGCTGGTTTCAAATTGGTATTTAAATAAAATTAAAAAGTACTCATTGTTGAAATGAGATTTCGAAGAATGAGTAGAGGATTGTTGAAATCTTGATTTTAAAAATAAATATAAAGTGAGAATTAGGGTTCGTTTGATACAGCTCTTGTGAGTAGAATTTTTAGCAGTGGAGCTTTTGGTAGTAGAGCTTTTAGCAGTAAAACTTTTGTTAAAAAGCTGTTGACTGTTTATATATAAATTCAAAAAGTGATGTGAATATTAAATTGATCGTTTGTACTTTTGTATAAACTTTATATTTAGTTGATTAAACGGTAATTAATTATTATATATCTCATATTATTTGTTTTAAAATAATTAATTTTTTTATATCCTATAATAACTATTAAAATTAATATATTAATTTAATTATAATAACACGATTATTTTATTATATTTGACGAAACAATAGTTAATTATTATATAATTCATATTATTTTTTAAAAGAAATCATATATTTTTATATCTTGTAATAACCGTCAAAATTAATATATCAATTTAATTATAATAACATAATTATTTTAGTATATTTGATTAAAATGTAATTAATTATTTAAATCAAACATATTATGTATAATTTGTATTATGTTATTTAACACGTCAATATTTTTTTTTCCACTTTATATAAATATATAAAGTGACAATTTGATATAAGTAATTAATGTAATAAATAAATTAATATATATTTTTGGCGTATTAATGGTAATTTTTTTTAAATTTTAAGTTCATTAAATGTTAATTACAATTTTCCGTAAAAGTTTAATTAGAGCTTTTTAGAGAAGTTCAAAATTTGGACTTCTCTAAAACAGTTTTTTAAACTGTTTTTAATCAAAAAATACTTGTTAACTTTAATCAAACAACAATAAAAATAATTTTCATGTGGATGCAAATAGCTTTTTTGGCCCAATATAGATTGGGCTTTCCTTTTATCTCATAAACTGACTTTATGGAGATACCTTCGGGTACACCCATTTCTTATTTTTATATGACTAGTTTTTGATTTGTGCGTAGTTAATTCTATAGCTGTAATATTGTATTTTGTATTGTTTTGATATTAGGGTTATGGTAAATTCACCAAGTTGTAGTGTAATAGGGTAAATAGTACTAGATGTCCAGAACCGTTGAATATTTTGACAATAGAGTCCTAAACTTTTGATGTCTAGCAACCATGACCTCAAATCTTTTAAATTTTTGTGCATGAGGTCCTTTGTGATGGAAAACGTCAATTTGACCGTTAAATAGTCAGATTGGGCTTTCCTTTTATATCACAAACTAACTTTATGGAGATACCTTCGGGCATACCCATTTCTTATTTTTATAAGACTATTTTTGGTTCGTGCGTAGCCCATTCTATATTTGTAATGTTATTAGTGTGCGCGTGTGTGATGCACGTGATGTATAAATAATTAAGAACGTAATAATGTTTATTATATCTCCTTTTTACGAATTGGCTTCATATTGGTAATCTAAGTAGGAAAAAATTAAATATTAACAAATTAGGCGATTGAAACCTAAATAGCATGATTATAATTTATAACTTAGTTTATTAAAATTCATTACATTATATGACTTAAACATATGATAAGATTAAATTAAATTTACTTCATAAATGCCTTAAAAACTTAGAATAATCATAACATAGTTTATTCAAAATTGATATAAAAGTAGCCAAATTTATGCTTAATATACATTTTGTCTATTTGTGGCAAGCAGTTGCAACACGATGCAGCAATTAACTGGTGTAAGTCTATATAATCAGAATGAATTCAAATTTAAAGAAAAAGCAAACATATATGTAGATATAGTTTTAACAACACTCAAATTTCACTGTGTGAAAAAAGTCAATAAAACTAAATATTTTGATTATATTACTATGGTAATCTTGGTAAACTAATATCCCCTTATAATGTGTTTTACCTTATTACATTACTCACAAGATACTTTCTTTCGGTTTATGCAAAACAAGCCACAATTATCTTGAAATTTGCATTCGAAGTTCAAACACTTTTTGATCAAGTCCTACAACTTGTACCCGACATAACGATGCATATGAAATTCTAGAAAATTCCTCTAGAATTTCATTTTACATAGGTTGGTTTGGATTTCAAAATATATTTTAAGTTCTATTGATTAACGTTACTTTGGAGAATATTACACGTGCAAATTTACGAAATACTCTCTAGTTCTTCGTATAAAGAGTTTAAATTACATTTCATATGCCATATTTTCAAGAATTACATATGTATTTCACGTTCCATCACGTTCTTATAATAATAATAAAAAATATTAAAATATTGAATTTATTCAAATAAACATAATTTTTACATTATTTCAGAAACGTGAACAAATATCATATTTAATTAGAATGAATTCATTTTTGGAGCACAATAATTATTTTGCAATTTTTTTAAATCAAATAGGTAGGAAACAACTTTGGTTGATAATTTTGAATAGTAAACCAAATATCCACATTTTTAATATAGGTATATGATATTTTTATAGTGATAATTTTACTATATACTTGATTTTATATTAAAACATAATTACTTTTCAACATTATAAATTCTAAATATAATAAATATAACACATGTAACACAATTTTTTTTATAAGAAATGTAACAAATATAACAACAAGTGTTACAAAAGTAAAAACAATATTTTTAGAATAAAAAAAATAGATAGTATTTTCTAAATTATTTTACATTTTATGGTGTATGGTAAAACTTTCCCAATATTTAATGATATATTTAAGTGATTTTGCTACATACTTGATTTTCTATTAAGATTCCATAATTACTTTTTGATATTTTAAACTCCAAAAATAACAAATATAACACACTTTTTTTTAATAAGAAATATAACAAGTGTTACAAAAATAAAAACAGTATTTTTAGAATAAAAATAGTTAGATAGTATTTTTTAAATTATTTTATATTTTGTGGTTAATAGTGAAACTATTTCTATTTTATATTGTTTTAATATTAGGGTTATGGTAAATTCCATAAGTAGTACAAGAGGTCCGGAACCGTTGAACATTTTGACGATGGAGTCTCAAACCTTTGATGTCTAGCAACCAGTATTCCAGACCTTTTAAATTTTTGTGCATAAAGTCCTTTGTGACCAAAAACGTCTATTTGACAATTAAATAGTCATTTTTTTTTATTGAAATGACATTTCTAATCTTACTTTAATTTAGTGTAAATAGCATTGAAAGTTCACACTTTTTAAACTTTGTGACAATGAGATCCCGAAACTTTGATTTCTAACTCCCGAGATTCTAAACTTTTTAAAAATATGCGCATGATATCATTTTGTAATGAAAAATGTCAAATTGACCGTTAAAATATTTTGAGTAAAATGATTAGTGTACTCACAAATTTGAATTAAATAAAAATATAAAAAATTTGAAGAAACAAAAGCAAAAGAAAAAACAAAATAGAAATAATCATTGTTTCGAATATCGGTATCAAAAAACGTTTGACCGTTGCTTGAATTCTACCAGCCTATCATTTTTAAGGTAAGAAATTATTGAAATGATACTTGAAAATCTATTGTTTTACTGGAATTATATATTTGTTTCGTTGCATTCAAGTCTCGAGATTTTATTTGGATTATTATTTTGTTGACTATACATTTTCTCATTTCCATTCAAAATACGCTTCCAGCTTATCAATGTTTTGAACATCGGTATCAAATAATGTTTGACCTCTGTTTGAATTCTAACACCCTGTCATTTTTAAGGTAAGAGATTGTTGAACTGACACTTGAAAATCTATTGTTTTACTGCAATTATATATTTGTTTCTTTGCATTTAAGTCTCGATAATTTATTTGGATTATTATTTTGTTGGCTGTACATTTTCTCATTTCCATTCAAGTCCAATAAGTTTTTGATATTACTATTATGTCAATTTAACGAATGATAATCAAATTAAATATTTTATTTTTAATTATGTCATTGAATGATAAATGGGTTAATTTCACCAACGGCCACTGAAATTACCTTCAAATTACAAAATGGTCACTAAAGTTCAAAAATTTTAGTGGTGGTCACTAAAGTTAGAAATTATTTCACTAATGGTCACTCCATTAAATTTCTAATTTAAAATGGTGATGTGGCATGATGATGTGGTATTTATTTATTACATGGTAGTCCATGTAGTTTATATAATATTAACTTTAGTTCCTATATTTCAATTAAGTCATCCAAAAATTACATCTTAAGTCCTTAATCTTTTATATCTTTACACTTTGGTCTCCAAATTTTTAATTATCTTTCAGTTAAGTCCTTCAAAAATTACATATTAGGTCCTTCAACTTTTTACATCTTTACACTTTGGTCTCCAGAATTTCAATTATCTTTCAGTTAAATCCTCTAAAAAAATTACATCTTAAGTCCTTCAACTTTATACATCTTCAAATTTTGGTCTCTCAAAATTCTTAATTTTAGTGGCCAAAATAAGTACAATTTTAGTGGTCAAAATAAGTGTACTTTCAATTAAATCATTGACTTTACACTCGAATTTTTACCTAAACGAATAAAATAATATAATTAAACAATAAACTATTTAGTGGTCAAAATAAGTGTAAAATTCGCACTTATCACTAGAGTTGACCATCAAAAGTAGACATTTTAGTAGTTAGACCCTATAATATTATTTTGTTCGTTTAGGTGAAAATCCTAGTGTAAAGTTAAGAATTTAATTGAAAGTGCACTTATTTTAGTCAGCAAAATTACACTTATTTTGGTCATTAAAATCAAAGATTTGGAGGACCAAAGTTTGAAGATGTATAAAGTTGAAGGACCTAAGATACAATTTTTTAGAGGACTTAACTGAAAGATAATTGAAAATTTGGAGACCAAAGTATAAATATGTAAAAAGTCGAAAGACCTAAGATGCAATTTTGGAGGACTTAACTGAAAGATAATTAAAATTTGGGGACCAAAGTGTAAAGATGTAAAAAATTGAAGGACATAAGATGTAATTTTTGAAAGACTTAACTGGAAGATAATTGAAAATTTTGGGACCAAAGTGTAAATATTTAAAAAATTAAGTACATGAGATGCAATTTTTGAAGAACTTAATTGAAATATAGAAACTAAAGTGAATATTATATAAAGTACATGGACTACCATGCAATAAATAAATGTCACATCACTATTTTAAATTAGAAATTTAATGGAGTGACCATTAGTGAAAGGATTTGTAACTTCAGTAACTACCACTGAAACTTTTGAACTTCAGTGACCATTTTGTAATTTGAAGATAACTTCAGTGACCGTTGGTGAAATTAACCCAATGATAAATATGTTTTCTTTTTTAATAATTAACCTTTTATGTTAATTTATTTCATAATAAAACGCCAATCAGTAAATGTTATGTTTATGCTCATTAATTCAAAATACACTTTCATCTTATTATTGTATCTATTTATAAAAGTTATATATTTAGAGCAAATTCATAATTTAGTAAATGTTCTTCTTTCTTCATCTCTTTTTTTCAAGGACAATTATTTTTTTTAAAAATATAACAGTTGACAACATAACATAAAATTTATATAAAGTATACGAAAAGTGCATATTCTGTGATACGAATCTTCAAAAACATAAAAAATCATGTAGTGGTTGTTAACACATCTTAATCTTGACTATTCTATAGAAGAGACGAAAAATAAAAAATATATATACATATACAATAGAAAAGCATAAGTAGGTAAAAATATGTGCATCTGCGAAGACCATCTTTGTGCTGCTCGTTTCTGCCTTGTCGTCAAAGACTCAAAGCAAGGAACATCCCAAACCCTTACAACTCAAACCTTTAACTTCCATTAAGTCTTCGTAGAGTCTATTTCACTGATGAAGTAACACCGTCTGACCATATTCACGTGAAGAATTGATTTGCAAGAAGCTGGTGAATCATATTTTTTTTATCAGAGCATGAAAAAATACAAAACAACTGAGGTTATGTGTTCCAACGTCTTCATTTATGTCGGTTGGATGAAATAGGTTTGAAGTGGATTTATCTTGTTCTAGAATATGTGTATTTTTTTAATTGAAAATATCAATTCATAATTTTATTCATTTTTACCGAGTATTATAGAAAATTCAAAAATTTGAGAAGCTGAATTGACGGTACTATTTACACTGTGTTGGAATACTGATAATTAATTAATTGAAGTTGGGCTATTACTTAGGGTGTGTTTGATTTTGATTAAAATTAGATTTTTTGTAAAAGTTGATGAAATGTGTGGTTGAAAAGTTGTGAAAATTTGTGGGTCCATAAAATGAATGGTTAAAATTAAATGTTGACTTTGACTTCAGTTTTTTAGCAAAATTTTAAGTGAATACAAACAAGCTCTTAATAAATGAATAATTGGAAATTTCATTCGAGCTACACATTAAATGATTTAAATCTCATTATTAATTACATGATATTGGGTAATTAATTAATTAAATTTTATATATATATATATATATATATATATATATATATATATATATATATATATATATATATATATATATATATATATATATATATATAAAATATGTGGTAAGCGTTTTGGACGGAAAATTGTGTTGGCTTTTAGTAATGACTATTATTCTTTTATATATATTAAGATTAATATGCTACACTTCATTTTTTGCAAAATAATAAACAATCAATATGTGAAAGCAATTAAAGAATCTGAAAAGTTGTTGCATTTATCATATATAATATTAAATGTTACAATTTATTTTTTTGCAGCAAAAGAGAAAAAAATAAATAAATAAACAATCAGCGTGTGAAACTAATTAAAAAAATCGGAAAAGTTGTTCTATTTATCATATATAATATTAAATGTTACACTTCATTTTTTACAGAAAAAAAAAATCAATGTGTGCAACCAATTAAAGAAAACAGACTCCTATACAGCATTTATGGCGGAACTTACCAAATTTGAAAAAAAAATGGTTAAAAAATGTGCGTGAAATTTTTGACAATTACCCTATTATATGCTCTCAGCATGTCGTGACAAAAAAGAAATACAAGCTATAAAGAAAAAAAAAACAAAAAATTAGAATTTAAAATGAAAGACTTTGGACTAGGGGTGGACAAAAGTATCTATCCAAACCAGAATCGATCGGTTCGGTTCGGTTCGGTTCTTCTTAAATTTAAAATAGGTCGTGAATATTAGAAGTGAGAACTGAACTAAGAACCGAACCATTCATGTACGTTGATGAATTATTTTTATTAGACAACTTATTATTGTATTTTTAATTTTGGACTATACTTGCTATTTTGTATTAAGATGTAACATTGTGTTCAAAATTATGTTGTTTTTTTGTGATTGGATTAAAGTTTGAAATTTATAATTTGTTAGATTATTGTGTTATTTCAAATATTAGGAGAATGAAAATAGCTGTTAGAATTATGAAAATTTAACTATGGAATCGAACTAAACTAAACAGTTTGGTTTACATAATTAAAACTGGAACCAATAATTTTATTTATAAGATACCCATTAATTCTCGATTTGGTTCGATTCTCTTTAGAATCGAACTGAGCCGAACTATGCCCCACCCCCACCTAAGACAAGGTAAATTGATTTTATGTATGAATGTTGACCTTAAAAATGTATTCAATTTCTAGTATCCACTGTGTAAAATTTCCCTCCATTTTGCTAATTAACAATAACCAATTTATAGAAAATGACATGGGATATTCTAGTCGTGTTTATGATTAAAGAGTAATGCTACTTGTACATACCCTCTTATACCCATAATTATACTTGTTTATATGACAGAATAAAATAATGAAAAGAAAATTCAAAAATATTTTGGTCAAATGTTTACTCCTAAATCCTACTGTCACATAAACAAGTGTAAGTATAAGTGTAAGTGGGGATGTACAAGCAACATTACTCTATGATTAAATTTTTTTATTATTTGATTCTATAATATTTTAATATTTCACTTTTCAATATTCCTCAAATTTTCTATTTTTATGAATTCTAGAGAATGAATATGACATGTAAGGGTCCGTTTGACAGAGATTATAAACTAGTTTATAAACTAATATTGGTTTATTTGAGTTGAAATTGTTGACTTTTCATGTTAAAAGTGGGTTGAAAAGTCAAAAATGACAGCTGAAATAAACTAAAATTGGTTTCTAAACCATGTCAAACAGGCCCTAAGTAGGAATGTTCTGTTATGTACGCAACAATAATATGCACTATTATTTAGGAAGGCTCGTCCGGGTCCGAAGTTGCTTGAGCTTTGTTCTTGAATTTTTCATTTATTCCAAGTGTGACTGGTTCGTCTGTTATCTTCTAGACGAGGATGCAAATTCTACATCAGTTGTCGAGACTAAAATATTAAGCCGACGTGAGGCCTACATTTCTAACACGTAGGCACCTAACTAAACTGCTCAATATGTGCTTAATTTCATGTCATTGGCCTTACACGACGTCCTGATATGATGTCTATAATTTTTTGATGTAACAATGGACACAAGGATGAATACAAATGACAGTACATTATTTCTAAGTCAAAATAACTATATCTCAAAAATACTTAGTAAATTCTCCATGTCTAATGTTAAATCTGTTTATGTTCCTTTATCAAGTCACTATAAGTTGTTGTCAACTGATCAATCATCTAAGTCACTAAAAAAGTTTGATTAAATGTTTGGCCAAGCTTAAATTATTGTTTAAGCTAGTCAAATGTAATTTTTATCCACATATTTCATATAACCACAATTTATTACACATTTATTAACCACATATTCCATATGATCTACAACTTATCAAGAAATAATATTCCGTGAAGTGACGTTGAGACTCTCAATCAATCTCTATAATTGTGGAGAGATTTGTGAACAATAAATTCGTTGAGGTTTGGGGTTCTTTAGAGATTTATGGTACTTATTTAGGGTTTGTGTAATCATGTACTGTAAACGATGTAGTCTTTGATTTTTGCCTAGTGATTCAAGCAAATGTATTGGTGAATGCTCAACATGTGAGTAGACATTTGTGATTGAACATCTAAGCTTATGGGTGAAAAACCTTTGTGTTCCTTTTATTTTTGCTTTAATTTTGGTTGATTTTGTTGCTAAAAACCGTTATAGATCCTAGATACATAAATCATCGTCAAAGATAAATACCAACAATATTGCATATACTTGTTTATTCATTCACACATATTTCTCAATGAACATGAATTAGCAGGTAATGAGTCCACTGGTTCCAATAAGTTTTCACATATGTATTTATCACCTCCATAATCTTATTGTAATTCTATTTCTTTTAACAAATAATTTTCTCTAAATGTTACAAGCCGATCATCAAGAAACAAGCTGTTCAATTTCTTGATTTAATTAAGTATAATTATGTTGTTTGACCGCGCTTATGTGTTTGTTAGGCTGTAGAAAAAGTAAACATAAAAATCGTGAAAAAACATGTTTATTTGTTCCTTCCTTCGAAAAGAAAAAAAGGTGCAATTATATGCTGTAAAATGCAACAAAAAGAAAACAAAGAGGCCATTATTTATATATAAAATATTGAATTGAAGCTTTGAAATTGCATACAAAAAAAGCAAATAGCGCCGTTGCCGGGGATCGAACCCGGGTCACCCGCGTGACAGGCGGGAATACTCACCACTATACTACAACGACCTTGTTGATGGAGTTCGGCAATTTTTGCTTTATAATATGATCTTCAAAGAGCATAAAAAGGAAAAATAGCGCCGTTGCCGGGGATCGAACCCGGGTCACCCGCGTGACAGGCGGGAATACTCACCACTATACTACAACGACCTTCATGTTTGAAGCCATCATTATGTTTATAATCATATTATATTAGAGCTTTGAAATTGTTAGAAAGAAACAGATAGCGCCGTTGCCATTGTCAAACCCGATCACCCGTATGACAGGTAGGCTCAGGAATACTTACCACCATACTACAACAACCTTGATGAAGAATGCTAATATATACTCAATAATGCAACTTTATTATTCCGTTTTCCCTTTTTTTTTTTTTTTCTTCCTATATTTTCAAATCCTTTTCCTTTAACTCTTACTTCAAAAATAATTGTTTTATACTTGTCATCACTCAAAAATGAATATTTTATTAGGTGTTATCTTTTATTGTCTAAAATAAAATGTGAAAATGGTGCTCTTCAAAAAGTTATATTTGTAGATTAACAATACTATATTGGACTTGTTATTTTTAGCCAATCTACTTTCAATTCCATTAACACTTGCATTGCATGTAGTCAAAATCTTCAATAATTGATTCATGATTTCATCAACTCCCCCCACCAAATGGAAATTTTAGCATTGAATGCTTGTCTCAAGTTCAAATATAATTTGCTTAAATGACACTTTGACCAGCTTTTAAGCTAGCCAAACAATCTATTGTACAATCACAAATCCTATATTTAATTATGGCAATGTTGTCATATATTTTGTAAGTATAAGTAATAAATTAGTTGTAAGTCGTGTATCATAAAAAATGTATGAATAAAAAGTATGTTTAACTAATTTGATCAACTTAAATTATAATTTAAACTTAGTCAAACATGCACTAATTCTCCACGATCGACTCCTGATCACGTCATCAAGAAAACAACAAAGAATCAGTCTTTCTTTTTGGTCAAATATTCATTTCTTGATCCCACATCGTGGGGGTTGCTTTTTAGACTTTAGGGTTGCTTAAATGGTGACTATGCATAATCTATAAAATAAAAGGCCTTTCTAACTTAGCTTGTGCATCCGGTTAAGAAAAACCAACAATCTCACTTCTAAAATTTGCTAAGAGATCTCCCACTGCTTGTGGAAATTGTAGAAGTGGTGGCAATAGTGCTTAAGACGAGGTAATATCATTTGAACAAGTGATATGAACTAAAGCAATATATTCGAATGTAATAGAAATATAAGCAATATTCGATCGTAACTTGATAAAAAAGTTAATTTCACGACTTGGAATTAATCAGACCACAAAATAATTCAAATAAGTAATGGACAGTTAATTTGGATGATACACTAAGGTCAAATGCCTCTAACACATAACTTTTAAAAGAATATTTAGAGTAGAACTTGAACCAATATGAGCCATGCACGGGTATATATGTACTTTTATGTATCTTGAACAGGACCCAAAATGAAGGGAAGAGAGCAGGGCCTCATTTGGCGAGTCCAATTTTGGTGACCCTCATTAAACGGGGTTAACATAATCCACGTCAACCCACGTTAAAGAAATTTAAAAATAATATATATATATATATATATATATATATATATATATATATATATATATATATATATAATATTTCTTAAAAAGTAAGAGATTTTATTTTCTTCTCTTTTGATAAATTACAATTTCACTTGGTTTGATGTATTTCATTCACAAAATATAAAAAATATATGAAATTAAATTTTAAATTAGATTTTCTAGTTTATATTACTTTAATTTTAGAGATAAGAAAAAAATTTGTCGAATTTTTTTATTGAATTTACAATTAAACTATTAGCGCCTTAAATTTTATTTATTATTTATTCTTGTTTTTTCTTTATTCAGTTTATTTGGTCTCTTTAATTTTTATTTTTCTTGATTTTCTTTGACCTAGAAAAAGGGGGAAAAAAAGAAAAAAAACTTTTAGTTGATCATACTAACAACTCTTAATTAATGTCCTATTTTTTAAAGAATATTAGAGAATATAAATATTGTTTTTAAACTTCCTTAATGTGGGTTATGTTAACCCCCATTAACTCAGGGTCATCAAAATCGGACTCTCATGTGGTGGTCTATAATATGATTTTTATTGAAGTTCTCTAATATGGTCAAGACGATAAATTGTATACCTTTAATTTTATATATATATATTTTCAAAATACTTTTCTTCTTACTTAAAATACAAAGTATCTATTTTACCTTAATAGAAGTTATATTAATAAAAGATAACTTCAGTAAAACCGTTATTTTCTTATCTTGATCAGGTCTAGTTTAAGATTAACTCAAGTATTCCACCATTAACTCAAGCGACCGAGTTGATCTGAATTTTGCATCTTTATATGTTTTATTGTTGTTCTCCCTTCTATTTTCTTCTCTCTCCTCATATAAAGATGAAACCCGTAAGTCGATCGAATCTCATAAATCCTTTTCTTATATTTACTATTCTATATGATCATATTTTTAGATAGAAATCTAAGATTAAAGGCATGAAAGAAATTTTTCAATTTTTTTTTAATAAAATATAGACAATTTTGTATTTACAAAAGATGGACTAAACAAACATCTAATTATAAAAAAAATATTGCTCTTATTAATAGATGACCCATATAATGTCAAGTCAAGTTTAAATATATAATATGTGTCGAGTCTCTTTCATTGCCCTAATGCTAACACTTATGGAGAACTATTATAAAGTCACCCAACAAAACATTAAACTCAACTAATTAGTCACAACTCGCAAAAATAAATTTCAATTGTACAAGTTTGATCCAATCTTAAATTTAAATCAAGCCAAGTATCTTTGTCACGATATAAGTTTTAACTTTTTGAACTTGTCGCCCACCCAATATAACATGACTCGTGTTAGAATGCCTATGTCCAAGCAAACAAGAATAACCTATTTTGCACATTTGTTACCATCTTGAGTCCCTATATTCAAATACACCGGGATTTAACCGTCAAATGTTAAAAGGTGATCGATCGACTATGGGGTGATAATTTTTCAAGCTTTACTTAGAAATTTGGTAAACATTTGGGACTGAAAAAATTATATATCTCAATTAAATTACTAAAAAAGTTTAGGTACTCCCCATGATATGTGGACCAGACTGTAAAATATCCAGAGTGAATAAAGCCTTTGTAATTGGCTTTACAGATCCAATAATACTGAATTATTGCTCTATTGCCAACTTTATTGCTTCAAAGTTCTCGTGACGTTAATTTCGAATTAAAATAACAAAGGAGTTCCACTCTTCTCTTAAAATATACTGATTAATTAAGTAAGTACCAAAATATTAAAGTAATAAGCTCAAAATATTAAAGTAATAAGCCATTATGGGCGTGGCACAAATTGATTGACGTGTAAAAGAGATTTAGCCAAAGAAACTATATTAATACCCAAACATAGATAGAAACTTCTATTTGTACTTCTTTTCAAATATAGTATAGAAAATCTTTATTAATTTTCATAACAAGTTTAGTCTCACTTAAAAGTACTTTTTTAAGTACTTATTTGAGAAGTACGCCTAATGCAGAGCTATCCAAATATGCTATTAATATCATGTAATGAGTAACGTGAGAGAGTGAAACTTGCTATAATTAGAAGTGGCGTTATCTAAAACGACAAAACTTGCAATGTTAAGCCGAAAAATATATAATTAAGAGTTGCATAGAGTTCACTACAATTGATTGGTTCTATATAATGTTGTTGTCTTTTAAAGTCAATCAATTCCCCGTAGATTCCACCGACATATAAACGTGATCATTAAGGGTAGTGATAAATAGCATTACTTTTGTCTGATATAATTTAAAAGGTTTTTAATTCATTAGGCCAAGATTAATAGTCATCGAGTAATTAAAAGATTATAAAATGATTAATCATTTGGATAAAAATAGTTGGTAGGAAATGGAACATTCCTTAACCATAATGTTTTCCTAATGTCCAATTAGCCACAAGGATCGCATCATCATCATCATCTCCACTTAATAAGCATTGATTAGTTTAATGATGTCACCATCATATTAGGATTTGCACTACCATTCATATTTTTTGCTACCAACTTGCACATATTTTACTTGTTTAATATGGTAAATATTTATGTTACTGAACACTATTAAAAAAGAAGAATAACTATTATCATATTTTGTTTATTATTATGTGAAAAAAACAAATTAATAAATATATACATAAAATTAAAATTTTATATTATATCAAAAATATTCATAACATCACATCATATATATATATATATATATATATATATATATATATATATATATATATATATATATATATATATATATATTTCAAGGTTGAACGCTCTTTGATGAAATTTCTTTTTTTTTGAAAAAAATACAAAAGAAAAATCCGACAACATGTAATTGGTTCATTCTATTTTTGGCTAAAATGACCAATCAACCGAGTAAGAAATGTATGTGATTTCTAGCATATAGTCGACACTTTTAGTTTAAATTTACAATATGAAAATACTTTCAACCATTGTCATGATCCTTGAGACCTTGAAAATGAAATATAAATTTATTATTGATCTCATTTAAATATCTAGTTACTTTAGAGTATATTTGTTATTGTTTATAAGTACTTATAAACTGCTCAAACATTATTTTTATCTACACATTTCGTATAATCCATTTTCCACACATTCCGTAGAATCCACTGCTTATAATCTACAAAATCTTTATCAAACATACTCTTATGGTATTTCTAAGCGCGTAGAAGTGAGAAATTAAATTGTTTATATTTTTATTTTCAACACGACTCCTTGTGAGTAGGTTAGATTGAATTTTCACTTAAAGAACGATACATAAATTTTTGTAATTGTATGACAGTGAGATATTAACTTTAAATTTTGTTTACTTAAATAATATTCACGTTGAATTTCGAAATGTACCTTTATAACAATTATAATAATTGTGGATAAAGTTTGTTGTAATTAATAAATATATTTACTTACAAGTTAAAGGATGGTGCGAATCAGAGTCGGAGGCTCCACACAAAATTGAAGGAACTCTTATTTCTAATCATGTCGTGTCATTTTCATCCCACGACATCGCCATATATGTTTCAATGTCTCTAATGGCTAATGAGTGGAAGTGGTCACATAAAAGTTACACTTTGTCACCAAAATTCCATCATCAATGGGTCTATGTATATATATAGTGGGCTTATGTCATTTTTGTGTGTCCAACAATCAATAATATTTCAAAAGTCAAATTCAATGATCTTACATAAGCAAGAAAATAGATCACATCAATTATTAAGGGTTTAATTCTAATAAATATCTATGACCTAATTGGCAAGAATAATTAGATTGTCATAGGATTTATGTTCAACGAGGTGTATTTAATATAGACTTTTAAAGACTTTGATTGATTTTTTTTAAGTGACTGATTTTGATAGATTTCATTAACTTTTATTGACTTTTATAGATTTTAATAGACTCCTACAGACTTTTATAGATTTATATAGATTTCATTTTGAAAAATTTCCTTAGACTTTCACATATTTTTATGGACTTTTATAGATTTTTTTTAATTAAAAATTTTGAATCTAAAAATTTAATATCCCACAATTAAAAAAAATGTCGCAGGAGAAAGTCTAGTAATAATTTATTAAATTCATAAAAAAAAATTATTTAATTGTTACAAGTAATTTACGTCAAAAGTTAATGATATAAATTATTAACTCATTCTATTTTTTTCTTTTGGGTAAAACTATAAACTTTCAAATGACTTGTGGATGAATTCAAAAAATAATGGCATGCAATTCTTTTTAAAATATTTTCCAAAAAAAAAAATTGTCCAGTTTATAATCTTCATTTTTATATTTAATAATCTGTAGGTCACATATCATTATTAATCACGACAATTGTATAATAAATAATCAAAGTACCAATTTACGAAGAAAAAAATGCAACAATTATATAGAAAAACAAGAATGAAAATGAAAAAAAAAATACATTAATAAAAAACTAATTTTTAACCTGGTGATATTAATTAATAAACTATGATCAACAATTATATAAGAATTTAATTATAAATTTTCTTATTTTTAATGAAAAATAAAAAAAACGATGAAAAAAAAAAGAGAAAAAAATAGTTATGGGAATATTGAAGAAAAAATCACATTGTCTCTAAAAGTTCATAGAAGGAAAAAGAAGAAAATGAAAAAATGGTTAGAAGAATATTGAAAAGAAAAAAAAAATCAAATCGAATAGAAATAAAAATATTAGTAATTAATCGTGGTTATATGATTTGTAGAAGGAAAAAGAAAGAAGATAAACAAAAAAATAGTTAGGATAATATATTGAAGAGGGAAAAAATGACATTGAAAAAAGAGAAAAATATTAATCTTGACTCTACAATTTGTTGAAGGAAAAAAAAAAAAAAAGAGAAATGTTATGTACAGAAAAAAAACTCCCCCCCCCCCCCTTAACTTATAAAATGCCTGAATTGAATATCGCATGATTTTATAAGATTTTTTACAAATCTATATTGAATACCTCAATACTTTTATGTAATTTAAAAAGTTTAAATTGAATACACGTAGACTTTTAAATTCCATAAAAGTTTTTAAAAGTCTTATCAATTATTAATTGAATACACCCTCCTTAACTTATCACTTTGGGAGCACCAATCTTATTTATAAAGAAGGGAGATGGAACGATGCAACATTGTGTAGATTATCGAGAATTTAAAATATTAACGGTCGAGGATAAGTATCCACTCTTATGGATCGATGATTTGTTTGATTGGTTAGAGCATCTACAATGCATTCCATCTATTGTTTTTTAGACGTGCCACATAAACATATATAGACGGAATTATAAAAAACTCTCTCCAATGCATGCTGACGAGGACTCCGTCTAGTTGATTTGACACACCAAAAATAGACTCCATCTAGAAGTCCGTCTAAACTTATATGGACTTCTAGACGAAGTGACTCATTAAATTTAAATCAATCTAAAGATTTTATTTTTAAAAAAAAAAAGTCAGACAAGGAAAGTATAAATTGAAGACCTGCCAATTTTAAAAATATTTAATGCCACATAAGCGGTAATATTAATTTTAGACGGAACCCATTGGAGACGAATTTATAATTTGACCGTTTATGCAATAGACGTTGTGCCATATGGACTAGAAATTCGTCTATTTTACCTGCTGCATAGACTACAACAGACGGAGTGCATCGGACTCATATTGCTTTTTAGACATGCCACATAAGCATATATAGACGGAGTTATAAAAAACTCTCTCCAATGCATGCTGATGAGGACTTCGTCTTGTTGATTTGGCACACTAAAAATACACTCCGTTTAGAAGTCCGTCTAAATTTAGACGGACTTCTAGACAGAGTGACTCAGCAAATTTAAATCAATCTAAAGATTTTATTAAAAAAAGCTAGACAAGCAAAATATAAATTGAAGACCTACTAATTTTAAAAAGATTTAATACCACATAAGTGGTAATATTAATTTTAGACGGAACTCATTGGAGACGAATTTATAATTTGACTGTCTATGCAATAGACGTTGTGCCACATGGATTGGAAGTCCGTCTATTTTACCTGCCACATAGACTGCAACAGACGGAGTGCATTGGAGATGCTCTTAGAACATCTCTAACGCATTCCGTCTATTACTTTTTAGACGTGTCACATAAGCATATATAGACGGAGTTATAAAAAATTCTCTCCAATACATGCTAACAAGGACTCCGCCTAGCTGATTTGGCACACCAAAAATAGACTCCGTCTAGAAATCCATCTAAATTTGGACAGACTTTTAGACGGGGTGACTCAGCAAATTTAAATCAATCTAAGCATTTTATTAAAAAAAAAAAAAAAGTCAGACAAGAAAAATATAAATTGAAGACTTGTCAATTTTAAAAAAAAATTAATGCCACATAAGCGGTAATATTAATTTTAGACGGAACTCATTGGAGGCGAATTTATAATTTGACCGTCTATCCAATAGACGTAGTTCCACATGGACTGAAAATCTGTTTATTTTACCTGTCACATAAACTACAATAGACTGAGTGCATTGAAGATGCTCTTACAAGGTGTAGCGGTCTTTTCTAAGATCGAACTCTAATCAGGTTATTATATATCAATTGAATATTAAATATAAAGAAGAAAATTAAAATTTTATTCATTATACTGTCTAGTCATTTTATATCTCGCGTTACAAGATTCGTGCAAGAGGTGCGCCTTCATAGGACCTCATAATTATAGGGGCATCATAGATATAAAATGGGTAATATATGTATTTATATTTTATTGTTAATTTAAAAAACTTTTTTAGAAGATGTTATTTTGTCTAGTTAAATAACACAAAATTTAGGCGATAAAATATATTGTCTATCTAAAAGACTAAAACTAATTTACAAGTAAAACGGGAAATTTAGGGTGCGTTTGATTGGCAAAATTTGCCATGGAAAATCCATATTTTCCACCCATTTTCCATCTTTTGCGCTGTTTGATTGGTAAAATTTTCCATGGAAAATTTTTTCCATTTTCCTTGCACGTGAGGTGTTTTCCATGAAAAGTGGGAAAACATTTGCTTGGCTAGGGAGGAGAATCAATTTTCTTGGCCAAATCATTTCCAAAGCAAGAAACCAAATATTAAGTTGCTCCAAATCAATTTAAATTTATTAATGATTTAGAGCAAAATTATTAATTATTAATTTTTAAGCAAATTATTAAATTTGCTTAAAATTTATAATTTTAAGCAAAATTATTAATTTTTAAGTTGGCAAAATTATTAATTTTTAAGTTGGCAAAATAATTTTTCGGCAAAATTTTTAATTTTTAAGCAAATTTAAGTTGCTCTAAATCATTAAAAGTAAATTTAATGTAGTTAGCTAAGTTAGTCCATTGTGTTTATTCAAAATATAGGACATTTTATTTTAGTTTACGTAAGTGTAAATCGTAGGCCTCATGGGAATGCTACTATTTAACTCACTTTTAGTTACTTTTTAACAAACCCATATGCTTGTGGTAATTCAACGTACAATATAATTTTTTCAAAATTTGTATTAGATTATATAAAATGTATGGTGGAAATATGCATAAAAAATGGTAAATTATAATTTAACAATTGTCAATAGTAAACTTTCAATTTTTCTCTCCAATATTTTAGTCATGGAAAATGTGATAATTTCCCTAGAAAATAGTTGCTATTAAATAACAAAAGTTGAAAAATAATACATTTTCCATGGAAAATAAAGACAATCAAACACCAAAAGTTGGAAAATTACAACATTTTCTAGGATGAATTTTCATCCAATCAAACGCACTACATTTACAATTCCCTGGAAAATATTTTCTTGGCAAATCATTTCCCTGGAAAACATTTTCTTTCCACCCATTTTTCATGCTTCCAATCAAACACAACCTTATATATACATTAAAATAATAAATAAAAGAAGAGTAATCTTTTAAATTTCGTTAGGAGTACTAAACATGTAGACATTAATGTCCACAATTTGTCGATTTGAGATAAGGCAGGTTAGGCATGGGCAAGGGGGATTCCACTAAACAATAACCACAAAATATGGGATGCTTTCAGAATTGTGCCGGTGTTTAGACGCAAATAGTGCCTAACAATTCTAATAGGAGGGATTCTATTTGTTTTAGTATGAGTGCACTAATGCCAACCTACGCACAACAATCGTGTCGAGGAGATACCACGTTTCCTCTTTACCGTATGTTAATTTTTAACTATAATTAATCATTATTATCTCATTTGCTAGCTTGATTATCTTCCATTATTTAAATATTGGAGAGTATTTAGCTATAAATTGTAAGAAATTATTGAAACGTCTTGAAAGCATAGTTATTAAATCTAGACTTGACCAGCAAACTTTATTGAAAAACCGCTCGACCATATCTCAGACCAGTATGGTTATTCTGTTAAATCAATTTATCATTGAACTAATTACGAATTGTTCAAATGGACTTGTTTTTTAGAAAAATCATTGAATGTGCTCACTAAAACTTGATTGTTTCAAAATTTAATAATAATAATAATAATAAAAAAAAGATATCGAAAAATAGAACAAAAATAACAAATTTAATTATGATCAGAATAGCATAGTTATCTAAGGATGACAAAATTCTCCACCATGTCCGTGCAAGAGTCGTAGAGGACCACCAACCCAGTTGCCATACCTGTAGTTGTCCAACAAACGTTGGCATTGAGCCTAACAAGTTAGAGAATGAACAGTGGAGGCAGGCCTGCATGTGAGCAAATGGGGTTTTAGTAGACATTCCACAAATGTCTGATGAGAATAAAATCAAAAACCAAATGGAATCCAATAGCCTTTCCACTTCCCAATTTGTTGGGATTCTTTAATTCTCTTATATGTGTTAGCTTTTTCCACCGTTAGGATTCTTTCAATGTCAGATTCACTCATTCACATACTGTATGGGAATTCCCCTCTTTTTCTCAAAGGGCAGCCAGGAATCCCTGCCTGTCACTAATTTTTTTAAATTCCCTAATCCAACTCATGATTATTAAAAGAAAATGTTATGGATAAAACCGAACTGAAATCGGAATCGATGGTTCCAATAATTACGTGGATACGAATGGTTTCATTTATGAAATACCTGAAGTGTAACGATTGGTTCTAGGTATTAAAATATCCGAACCGACCCACTTGACGTCCAGACCTAGACCGATGCAAAAGGAAAATATAAGTTTCTCGATACTTCTAAAGAAAAAGGAAGATTTAACCATAGTTTTCTAGAAAATATTATGATGCTTTGCATTAGAATCTTTTTAATTTATCAAAATGTGGGGGTGGGGAGAGATATCATTCTGGGGAAATCATATTCTTCTTGGATAAGAATATAAACAAAGCAGAAAAAATAAAATTATCGTTGGAAATGAAGAAGAGGCATTTCAGTTGACATTCCCAGCAGTGGATTTGCATGAAGAGAAGTATCTGAAAATAGGGGACTTGTTGATCTCAATGCGTCACCTAAATAGTATTGGATTCTTGCTACAAATTACATGTGCGTGAAATAGCATCCTTTGCGTGGAGATTCTGCTAAATGATGCACAAATTCCTGAAAGAGGATGCTGTGCAGTGTGCCTAACACTATCTTTCGTATCCTCTTTATTTATTTAATATTTTTAAATTTAAATCAGATAGGAGCATCTCCAACAACCTTTTTAAATATAAGATGCTCTTTAATTTAAAGAACCAACACAAAAATTCTGCTCAAATGGACTATTCAGTTTTACATTTTAATTTAGAGCATCTCCAATGTTAGACATCTTCTAAAAAGTCTACGTGGCAAGAGAGATAGAAGAAATGAGGAGAGAGAGATGGTAGAATGAGGAAAGAGAAAGAGAAATAAATGAGAGAGATAGACACAATGTGACAATATTTATTGTAGAAAGTGTCTAAAAGTGGACATCCTGTTGAACAACCTTAAATAATGCTACATTAGTTTTGTCACATCCAACTCATCGCCACATCAACTAGACATTCAAAATAGAAGCCAGCACTGGAGATGCCAAACTCACTCTCTATTATTAAATGCATTGAAATAATTTTAATTTTCAATACTTAATTTATTGGATATAATTAAATAATATATATAAATTGGGAGAGAAACATATAAAGAAAATAAAAGAGGAGAAGAAAAAATATTAAATACTTCTTGGAATAAGTAAAATGAAGAACATAGATAAAGAGGCTGCTGGAATATAAAAAAAAAAAAATTGCTCTTTAAATTTATAGATGTTCTTTAAAATACTAAATATGCTCTTTAAATATAGATAAGTTGTTGTAGATGTTCTAAACTTCATGATGTTTTAGCCAACCAGACACCTGTTGAGGTAAGAAATCGCACCTAATTCTTAGTTAACACTTAATATCCAAAAATAATATACGAGTCAATCACACTGATACAAGTTTATCGTTATACTGAAAATTCTACAAAATTGCTTGTTATTAGATTGCTAACCTGGAGCAAACGACTACTTGATGTTTAAAAGTTTTTGGTTGGTCCTCTTCCTTTTTTTAATTTTTTCTTTTATAGAAATGACTCCTCCAGTTAAAGAAATTTATTTCTTGATGTACTGGTGGGCCTTGTACCCACCTTTATTAATCAATCGTTCATTTGGATTCATATGTCGTGTTGGGATAGTTGACGGTCATTTCATATATAATTCAATTCTTGAAATCTATTTCGCGGGTCATTTTGTTGCATGCACGTCTCACATGCTTCTAACGGGTTAATGACATCCATGTAGGGAAAGCTTTTGGAAGGTCGAACATTTAAATTGAACTCATATACCATATAAGTTTAATCAAAGTAAATTACCTTCATGGATTATTGACCAATTTCGAGTGACAGTCATATGTTCCAATCCTATTTCTAATGCTTCGTGGGTTTGACTTTAGCATACTGTTGGAATGGACTAAAAATCATATTTTGAATTGGGTTTATATTTATAAAAAGAGTTCCACATATTACAACAACTAAACTACACTGCATGCAAAGACATAGCCAAGATTTTTTAGAGATAGACTACTACAGAAAAAAATAGTTGTACATCAAATTATTTCTTCATTTTGATCGATAGGTTGGCGATCAGCCGTGCAATTTTTCCATTTTATTAATAAAAACAATTAATATTGCTTAAAAAATACAATTTTGAGTAATATCTTTGTAAATACTAAATATATCCTAAAATAGCTAACATCTTACCAAATTGCCTTTTGTGAATGGAGCATACCTTCTTTCCTTACTCCAATTATTTAAACAAGCTAGTTTATATGGTAGTCAAAGGTGTCATTTGTTTTTCTATTCATTTTCAATTACACTCCAATTTCTTTGAAGAAGATAAAAGTAAGAAACTCTAATAAGTCCAAAATTGATCTCTAATTAATTCTATTTACAACTTAATATTATTGTCTATGTGAATTAAATCTCTCTCTCTCTCTCTCTCAATAAACGAGAATCTATTTTTTATTTTCTAGTTATTGGATTTTTGGAAGTGAATTTTTTATTGAATCTTTGATGATTTTTTGGAGAAAAATGTGAAGGAATCAAATTGTTTCTTCAAATGTACTCATTAATTTTGATGTTGAATTAGTTATAATTGTTTTTGGGGGAAAATATGGTACATTTTGTTTTTTTTTTTTTTTTGGGGGGTGTATTTAATCTAAACTTTTAAAGATTTTGATTAACATTTTTTAAGTAACTGACTTTGATGGATTTTATTAACTTTTATTGACTTTTCTAGATTTTAATAGACTTCTAAAGACTTTTATGGATTCTTATAGATTTCATTTTGAAAATTTTTCTAGACTTTCACAGATTTTTATGAACTTTTATAGACTTTGTTTTTCAGTTAAAAATTTAATATCCCACAGTTTAAAAAAATTGTCGCAAGAGAAAATTTTAATAAAAATTTATTTAATTATATTAATATTAATAAATTCATAAAAATTAATGTTCTATTTAATTGCTACAAGTAAACTACGTCAAAAATTAATGATATAACTCACTCTATTTTTTCTTTTGGGTAAAACTATAAAGTTTCAAATGGCTTGCGGATAAATTCAAAAAATTATGGCATGCGATTCATTTTAAAATATTTTCTAACAAAAAAATTTATCCAATTCATTATCTCCCTTAATATATTTAATCATCTATAGATAACACGTCATTAGTTACCACAATTGCATAAATAAATAACCAAAGTACCAATTTAGACAGAGAAAAAAATACATAGCCATGCTCATCAAGATAAATTAAAAAACAAGAATTAAAAAAAAAATACAGTAATAAAAAAGAGTTTTTAACTTGATGAAAATCATTAATAAACCACAATCAATAATTATATAAGAATTTAATTATAAAGTTATCTTATTTTTAATGAAAAATGGAAAAATGATAATTAAAAAAAAAGAGAGAAAAAAAAAATGGTTATGGGAATATTGAAGAAAAAAATCACATTGTCTTAAAGGTTCATAGAAGAAAAAAGAAGAAAATAGGAAAATAATTAGGAGAATATTGGAAAAAAAAAATGAATAGAGATAAAAATATTAAAAGAAGAAATAGGGGGAAAAAAAGTTAGGAGAATATATTGAAGAGGAAAAAAAATCACATTGAAGAAAAAGAAAAATATTAATATTAACTTTACAGTTTGTTGAAAGAAAAAGAAAAGAGAAATGTTGCATATAAAAAAATAAAGGAATGAAATATGTTTTTTCTTATAAAGTTTTTCAAAGTCTTAGGGTGAATGTGAGAGAAATTGTAACATTTTTTATTTATACTTTGTGCTTTAAAGTTAGTACATATTAAATTCTCTATAAAGTAATTAAAAATCATTGACATTTTGAATACCCCTAAATTTCGTAGGATTTTAAAAAGTCTGAATTGAATATCGCATAACTTTATAAGATTTTTTAAAAGTCTTTAAAAATCTATATTGAATACCCAAAGATTTTTATGGAGTTTAAAAAGTCTGAATTGAATACACCTAAACTTTTAAACTCTTTTAAACTCCATAAAAATCCTATCAACTCTTAATTGAATACACCCTTCTTATAATAAATATTGTCAAAATATAAAAAAATTTAGACAATGTTTACTTTGTGGCAAAAATATTTTAGTAATCCATAATTGTATTTGAGAATTGAGATGCTCTTAAACATAAATTTTGGTAAGATTTCATAAACAATACCCTATCTTTTCTATATTAATCAATTACTAATATTTAAAAAAATTATTTAATATTTATTTCACTAATATGAGTAGATAATATGAATCGCATAATTCTCAACCGTTCAATAGTCAAAAGCGTAGTCGAACTATCCTCTTCGATCAACTTACTTACTTTCATCCTTATTTGATTACATTGTATTGGTCCGTATTGTTATTATTATTTTCATAAATTAAGAAATAAAAACCTTTTTTTTTTCATTTTCTTTTCTAGAGCCAAAAACGCCTTCGATTAAATATAATAATGATGTTTAATTGATACCAAAAAATTGAAATAAAATACCCAAAGATTCTCTTTTCCAAACACAGAGAAGATTCTCTCTCTCCTCTCTTCCTCCAACATAGGAATCACCTATATAAAGCCTTTCCTCTGCACCACCACTCAACCATCGGAGACACACTAAATCCCTCTATTTCTCTATCTACCCTTCATCTATGGCGCTTCGTAGAACATTTGCGAAGCGCCTGTTCAACGCCACCAACATAGAATCTTCATCTCCACCAGTAACCATTCTCGAACACTCGCCCAAACCATCAAATGCTGTCGAAGCCCACTTCCACCGCAAGTTCCTTACCTCCCCAGACTCTGCCGCCACCGGTTTCTTCCGCCGCTTCCTCCAGCGCAGAGCCATCAACAACCACTCCTCCCCCTCCAGCCTCCCCGCCTTCCTCACTCTCCCTGTCGGTGACAAGCTTCGAGAGAAGCTGAAATCACTGAACATAGCCGGCGATGACCGTCTCCGCCTTGACGGGCTGAGCCCACCGCTACATCCGGCGGCGGAGGACGATGAGTTTGGTTTGAGTGTGAAGGATGCGAAAAGGGTGCTAAGGTCTATGCAGTTGGAGAAAGTTAAGGAGAAGCTTAGAAATATTCCGGCGAGTACAATTTCGTACGGCGAGTTTGTACGGATCTGCGATGACGTATGTGGGAATAAAGAAGAGGGACGGGAGTTTTCCAAGGCCTTGGATGAGTCTGGAAACGTCATCGTTTTGGGCAACGTCGTTTTCCTCAGGCCAGATCAGGTATTATTATTATTAAAATCATGATTAATTATCTAGTAATTTGTATTCACTGTTCAGATGATTAACGTATAATCTCCTAATTGGTTTACAGGTGGCAAAATCAATGGGGAGATTAATTTCCCAATCAATGGCCATGCCAAACGACCCAAGAAGGGAAGAACTGGACCAGCTAGAAAATCAAAAGGCCTTGATTGACCAAAAAGCCCAATCTCTTGTTCGTGGTGAACTCTATTGTGGGCTGGGCTTTTTAGTCCTACAAACATTGGGCTTTATGAGGCTCACTTTTTGGGAACTCAGTTGGGATGTGATGGAGCCCATTTGCTTCTTTGTCACCTCTCTCCACTTTGCATTGGCCTATGCCTTCTTTTTAAGGACATCAAAAGAGCCTACTTTTGAAGGGTACTTTCAGCGACGGTTCAAAATTAAGCAAAAGAAGCTTATGAAAATTCATAACTTTGATATTGAGAGGTACAATAAGCTGCGTGAAGCCTTTTATCCTAACTCTTCGATACAAGAACACTGCAGAAATGTTGTACAATATGGTGATCATGCAAGAGGGACACTTTTTAGTTCTGTGCATGGTTGAGTTGTAAATAGACATGACATGAGGATGACTTCCAGTCAATACACTAAGTATGATATTGAACTTTGTGTATGTATAGACTAAATTAAGTATCGAGTAGTCTCTTTGAGTTGTGTTACTTGTTACTACTTGGAGACTTTCAAGTGAAATGCGTGAACTCAAAAGTTTGTAAATTTTACAAGTCAAACTATTGTGAGACTGCTTGATTACTAGAAATGATGAACAATAAGTGTGTGAATACACTTCAATACTTAAAGTCAGCAATAAATATAGATAAAGAAATTTTTTTTACAAGGCTTTTGTTGATTTTTCAATTTTCATCCTCATTTTGCAAGTGGCGTAACTTATATTTTGAATGAGAAAATGGTGTTACATAATGGACCAACTCCATGCGACCCTATATTGGGTGAATAGAAGACATTTTGGCATGTTACGTTAGATAAACTACCATTGTTGCTTGACTATTTGTGAGTACTTAGTGTTGAGCTTACGAAGTATAAGATACAATTCACGATGAAAAAGCGAATTTCAAGTTGACACGTATTGACTTGAAAGTTTGTACGCAATAATATGATTCTTGGATTTCTGTGTTTTTGAGATTTGATATCAAACTAACCACAATTATATTATCCTGGGTTGGGAATTTGCAATTCATTTTTAAGAACCCAACTGTCTTATAGGAATGGAATTCTTATAAATAATGATTGAGGGTGGGTCATTTGAGCGCTCCATTGTGATTGTGGTTGTGGTTGTGGTTTGTACAACATAAAATGATAAGATTACGATTGGTGAACAAAACCTTTTTGTTTGGTGTATTTTTAGCAATGTTTTAAAAGACGTGTCTAAGCGCGAAGCGTGACCTCCACGAGTTGCTTAGGTTTTAGATGCGCGTTTTTTTGTTAAAAATATTTTTTTTAATATTAAAAATAAGAAAACGTTTTTTCACGCCTTGTTCTCGCTTCACCTTCGTCTAAGCTTCGCTTAGGTCCAAAAGCTTGAAACTTGGCCTCCACGTCTAGCCACGCTTTACGCTTTTTAAAACCTTGATTTTTAGAGTGAATATTCTCACTTCATTGATTTTATTTTTTTAAAAATAAAAAGATAGATATAAATACTGTATATAGAATAATAAAAGGAAAAAATAAAAAATTCAACATCTATTTGCACTTTTAAAAAAATTAAGAACACAATTGCAAATTTTTCTTATATCGAGATTGTGCAGTTGTTATCTTCTAGGTTCATTTTATTTTTCTATTTTAATTTATTTAAATTAGATGGCAAAATTGTTTAAAAAGACTATCTACATAAATTTAATGAAAGGCATCATACATGCGATTAAAATTGAATGAGAACGAAATTGCGATAAACTGAAAATGATGAAGACTTTAAATGTAATTTATCCAAAAATTCAAGTTATAAAACTTACGAAATATGTGGATAAAAAGTTCGCGTAAATATGTATAGATAAGAAGTTGATAAAAGTTATTAATCTTACGAAATATATGAATAAAAATGATATTTAATCGACTTATAAATACTTATAAGCAAACAAAAACATTTTGTAAATCAACCAAATTTTCATAGCATACTTTCTTAATAATAGCATGTGGTCCTATGAGAGGGTGATTTGACTGAAACCCCCCATCTTAAGTTAATTATTAACTATATATTAATTATCTCTAATAAACAAAATTGAGATATTAACTACCTAATCTCGTATCGCAGCTCACTAATCTACTTGATACTTAGCCTAAGTAAAAACGTGTGAATGTCAAACAAGTTGACAGAATTTTGACTAATTAATTAAGAATTTTTTAGGACCAAATTAAGAAAGATTTTTTATTTCGATAGTCTTTTCTTTTGAGTACTGCAAAAATGATTATTTTGATAATTCATCTTTACAAGTGTAGTATCTCTATATCTCGACTTTAGATGATGTTGTTTGAAAAATTTCCATTAAACAATTAGATTTTTTCGAGTCATACAATTATATTCATTTGTAATTTCGAAGGAAATTTTGTAATAGCATAATTATTAAAACTGACATTAACAGATTAACTTAATTTTTTTACATCATTACTAGTGGTCATCATACGTGGCATTACTCAATTAGATGACAATAAATACATTACTTAATTGGAGTAAATAATTCATCCAATTGAGTAATACCACGTAGGATGACTAACAATAGTAAGCGACTGTTAATAACATTATTCTTTTCTTATATCAAGGAACTTGAAAAATATTATCTTCTAGTTTTCGCCTCATAAATTGAAGAAATACCTGTCTTCACTGTTAACAAATCTTAGAAGTATTAAAGCAAAGAATGTAAAACACAATTTTTTTTTCGAAAGTTCATTTGATTGTAACATGTTCTATAAAAATGTCACTTTCGAAGAAAATAATGTCACATCAGAAGAAATTATTTTCCTACTTTAGCTGTTTGATACAAGGTGGAAAAGGAAAATGAATTTTTTGGTAGAATCACTTGAAGCATGAATTTGGTCATTTTGGCACAAAATATTTTCTCACTATTTTGGTGGTTTTTATTTTCCTTTTTAAATAATTTTTCTTTTCTTTTCCACCATTTCCAATCAAATACACCCTAAGTTTCAACGAATGTTTTATATTTTCTTTTCAAATTGAGCTTTGTGTATGTAAAGACTAAATTGAGTATTGACTAATCTTTACGAGATGTGATACTTACAAATTTTCGAGAAAGTGCATGAGCTCACAATTTTGTAAGTTCTACAATGCAATTTTTTTTTTTTGTTAAGACGTGAGCTTATGTGCATTGCTACAAGTGTATCTTCCATAAGAGTTTTGATTACTTCATTTAGGCATATTAGTACAAAAGTCACTTTTTTTTTTTTTTTTTTTTTTCGTCACAACCCATGGTCCCAAAACGAAAAGTGGCAATTTCATCGCCTTCTTCTTCATCTTTATCTATAGCACCTACATTATCTTCCTTGAACTTATAATAATCGTCTTCATTTTCCACCTCTTCATCTTAGTCAAACCCCTCGCTCTTGTAGCTATTAATATTCAGGAAAAAACATTGTTCTTTATAAAAGAATTTGTAATGGAATTTTCATCAACACTATTTCGCCCTTAAGCTTTTTAACGTATACTAGCAAATTAGATATGTGATGTAAGAAATCCACGCTGACCTTGTGAAAACTTTGAGCTGCCTCAACCCGAGCACCAATGGATTTCTCCAAACGTTCTAATACTCTTCTTGTGCAGGATCTAACATAGTCTATGCTAGTATATGTCATTATCTCTCTCACAAACAAGTGTTGTTTTCAGCCTCGACTCAGGCACTGGCCCAGATAAAATGAGAAAGTCGACCCACTTCCTAATTATAAATTTTTATTTATCACGACCGTAGGGTATTTTTTCCACTACGAGAAGAAAAAAGTACTTAAACGTTCGTGTATCATTACATCTTCAATTTCTCCCTTTACAAAATCATCTCCTCCAAAATCTCACTAAACCAATCATCTCTAAAATCTTCATTATCTACTGATCATCTCTAAAATTTGTTCATTGTCTTAATTCATCATCATCATAATAGAGCATATGATCAAATTCACCGCAAGAAAACGGTATACTAATTAAAAACATAAACTAAAATAAAAAGTAAGTTGCGGGCTACGACGGGACCTAGTGAACAAAGACTCTAAGGGTGCGTTTGATTGCAACTATTTTTCAATGGAAAAATCTTTTTTTCTACCTATTTTCCATATAATAACTTTGGTAGCCACAATTTTTCATGGAAAAAGTCTTTTTCCACCCATTTTCCAACTAATAGAGTGTTTGATGGTCATTTTTTTCAGGTAAAACGTTTTCTCATTTCTACATAAATTATCCTATTTTCCTTGAAAACAAAGAAAACATTTTCTTAAGGGGGATGATATTTTATTTTCTAAGTCTGTGTTTGATTGTAAGCAAGAAATTTGGGTGGAAAGAAAATGAATTCCATGGAATTGAATTGTCAAGAAATTGTTAATTGAAAAATAAGACAAATTTTCCATGAAAAATAAAATCTCATCTCTTCTAAGAAAATATTTTCATTGTTTTCAAGGAAAATGTTGTATTTTTAAGGTAAATGAGAAAATATTTTATCTGAAAAAAATACAAATCAATCAAACACATAATTGAAACATAGGTAGAAAAAAAAAATTTCTATGTAAAAATATGACTATCAAACAAGTGGGAATAGTGGTGAATGGCCGGGTGACCCGACCAATTTTCCAAAATGGCCGTTGACCAATTTTGGTATGTAAATTACCAAATATATCCTTGTCTTCTTCCCCGCTTATAACCATTTCAAACGATTTCAAATTCATTTGAAATGGTTATAATCCAACCCATTTCAAATTCATTTGTCTGTGAAGAAGATAAGATTTCAAGGTTAGAATCCAACCCATTTCAATGTTAAAATCCAACCCATTTCATTTATGTAAGAAGTTTCATCATTCTCCATCTTTTTCTTTTAATTCACGGTAAAAATTGTGAATTTTGTAGTATAAATCATGAAAAAATGTATAAACCTGAGTATGAATCATGATTTTTACTTTAAATTCTTGCAAATCTGAGTTGATTTGGATGGATTAATTGAAAAAATCAGAAATCTGCGTTAACAGACTATAAGTCTGTTAACACACCTGTTAACAGACCATGGGTCTGTTAACAGGCCCCAAGGCCTGTTAAGGCCAAAATTGACCTTAACAGACCCCAAGATCTGTTAACAGAAGTCTGTTAACAGGCCTTGGGGTCTGTTAAGGCCAAAACTGGCCTTAACAGACCCCAAGGCCTGTTAACAGATCCATGGTCTGTTAACAGGCCAGCAAGTCTGTTAACAGACTTGAGGTCTGTTAATTGTCGGTTAACAGACCACCGGTTAACAGACACCATCTGTTAACAGACCTGTTAACAGATGGTTTGTTAACCGGTGGTCTATTAACCGATCTGTTAACAGATGGTCTGTTAACCGATGGTCTGTTAACTGATATTATAAAGTAAGGGTATTTTAGTCTATTTTACTTAAAAGAGGCCTTTAAAACTTATTTAGTATAAGTTAGGCTGTTCAGCGATTCCAAGCGTTTGACACGGCCATTTCAAAAATTCACCCATCAAACAAGCTAATAGAAAAATAGGTGGAAATAAAGTTCTCTATGAAAAATATATTGCAATCAAGTAAAATTTGCAACAATTGTCGGTTAATAAATTTCTTGAGAATTCAATTCCATGAAATTGTTTTCTTTCAACCAAAATTCAATGCTTCCAATCAAACCAACTAAAACCTAAACGATGTGGAGGGAAAGGGCATTGCAACAATTCTGTAACGAATATGGTGTTCTCAATCACTTCTCGCACCCTTGTGCGATTACCTCACTCCTCCTTCTCCAGCCTCCAAATTCTCCTCTACAACACTTCCTCTCCCAAAACGCCACCTTTTATATCGCACCCTACTTTGCATCCCACTCACAACAGTCAAGAATCATCCAATTTTTTCACCAATCCACCACCAACCCCCTTAAATTCGGTCGATTTTAATCTCACCACAGTTCTTGAAACCCTATATTGTTACGCCAATGACTGGAAACTTGCACTGGAGTTCTTCAACTGGGTCGAAATCCATTGCGGATTCCAGCACACCACCCAAAGTTACAACCGGGTCATCGACATTCTTGGTAAGTTTTTCGAGTTTGATATTGCGTGGGATTTGATACAAAGAATGAAGAAACATCAATCTTCATTGCCTGATCATGCCACGTTTCGCATTTTATTCAAGAGGTATGTGTCGGCCCACCTCGTTAAAGAAACAATTGATGTGTTTGATAAATTGGATGACTTTAATTTGAGGGATGAAATTTCCTTTCTGAATTTGATCGACGCTTTGTGCGAGTACAAGCATGTGATAGAAGCCGAAGAATTGTGCTTTAAGAAGAACAGGGATAGTAAAAATTATAATCAGTTGGGAATTAATGTGGAAAGTACGAAAATTTATAATATGATTCTTCGTGGTTGGTTTAAAATGAAATGGTGGAGTAAATGTAGGGAGCTTTGGGAGGAGATGGATAAGAGGGATGTTCAAAAAGACTTGTATTCGTACTCGATCTATATGGACATACAATGCAAAAGTGGAAAGCCGTGGAAAGCTGTGAAGTTGTTTAAGGAAATGAAGAAGAAGGGAATTCAATTGGATGTCGTGGCATACAACACCATTATTCGCGCTGTTGGGATTTCAGAGGGTGTTGATGTGGCGGTTAGGCTATACAAGGAGATGATTGAATTGGGCTGTCAACCAAATGTTGTAACTTTTAACACCATAGTGAAGCTTCTGTGTGAAAATGGAAGGTACAATGAGGCGCATAAAGTGCTCGATCTGATGTCTAAAAAGGGTTGTGAGCCGAATGTGATTACATACCATTGCTTCTTTGTGTGTCTTGAAAAGCCTAGAGAAATTCTAAAGTTGTTTGATAGGATGATTAAAAGTGGAGTGCAACCCAGAATGGACACATATGTCATGCTTTTGAGGAAGTTTGGGAGATGGGGTTTTCTTCGACCAGTTTTGCTTGTCTGGAAGAAGTTGGAAGAGCAAGGGTTGAGCCCAGATGAGTTTGCTTATAATGCTTTAATTGATGCTTTGCTGCAGAAAGGTATGGTTGATATGGCACGCAAGTATAATGAAGAGATGTTATCAAAAGGACTTCCATCTAAGCCGAGGGCTGAACTGGGCACAAAATTGCAGATTGAAGGTTCTGACAATGGTTGATTTTTATACCTTGGTTTGTATGGCTATTTATACTCAAGAAGTTCAGTCTTATCCGGGTGTTCGGACAGTGAAATGAAGTTTGTTGTGCCTCGGTTAAAACTTGTGTCATTTTTGTGAATTCCTAATGGCGAAGATATCTGATGACGAAACCTACAGTGAGCTCTATGTCTAAAGTGTTCTTGGAAAATCTATAAGGAGATCAATGTTTCTCAAACTGATATGTGGTTCTTTGGTCAATGATGCGCCCTGGTCATATTAAGTCTGTTCTCAATCATTGAGGAAAAAATTTCAATATCTTATTCTGACAACTGGTTATAATGACGTGGACTCAAGTTTTCTACATCTGCCATATATGATTTATATGATGCAGATTAACTATTTATGGGCATTTCCTTTGCAGGTCGAAGATAAGTGATCCTTTTGTCAAGCAACTTGACAAAATTCTGTAATCACTAAAGATTAGCCACGGATTAGTGAGGAAGATTGTTGTAGAAACTAAAGTGGCTACATCATTAATTTACATTTGGGAGTTCTCTACAATTGTTGACATTGAATCGCACATATTTTCTCTAGTCTCTCCAGCCTGCCTCTGTGTTTTCACTTTGTTTTCATGGCGTGTGAACTGCAACAATCAACCTTATTTTGCTGAAGCTTTCACTTCTTCAACATTGATGGCAGGAGCTTCATCACCGATTTCTCAGATTGTATAAGCTTGGGCCTTCTTAATGTGCGTCATTTGGATGATTTAACCAACAAACTTCAAAAAAGGAGCATCCCTCGACGCAGGCAAATGTGGCAAATAATCAGAACTATTTCAATAAGAATTATTAAATACAACCTCAGAATAATTCCTCGGGGGAATTTTTTTTGTTCACCAAAATCTGATCATAGTGGTTTTGGACATGGTCATGGTGGCAGAAGTGCTGAGCTGCAGTTGGAAATAATAAAGTACAATCTATTTCTAAATGTTGGCTCAACTTCCTTAAAATCTAACTCTTCTCGTGTTTCCACAGATGACAATGTTATTCATGTTCTGTCAATTTCTGCATTGATAGTAATGTTTTTCGTGAATTCCATCTATTGTTTTTTCGTGGTGAAGGATTCAAAGGTGGTGTTTCTTCAAGGGTCAATTGATCGTGGTATATCAGTTTCTGCAAGATTGTTTCTCGTATAGTTCTGTTCACTCTAGCATATCTTGTTTGTCCTCTAGAGTGTAATCTGTTTCCACCAATTATGCAATGTTGTTTGCACAAAAGGTTAAGTACATCCTGCTTGCTTTGTCATGTTGTAAATGAAGTACGCAGTTCATGTTCTATGCTCACGTTCCTGTAATTTCTGTGTTTCATTTGAATTGCCCTAGAGCCATAGACTTCCCATCGAAAATCTTCCTCTCATGCAATAAAACCATTTGAATTGGTGCATTATGATCTTTAGGGAACCTCCCCCCATCGATTCTGTAATTATGTTATGTATTTTCTGTTGTTCATTGATGATTGTACTCACTTTTCCTAGATATTTCTTTTAAATTCCGAATACTAGACTGTCTAGAACCTAAATTCTGAATGTTCAGTCCGATTGGGGTGGGAAATACCTCATATCTCTACTATTTTGTTTCAATTTGTGAATTCTTCATGGTCTGTCTTATGCCTCTGGCCCTCTGTGTTGCCGTATATCTGTCCACAAATCTCCTTTTGATTATCATGATGGTTGTGCTCTTCTTGTTGTCAATGGCTTTCCAAACCTGTAGTCTTGATTGTCCATTCAGTCCAGTTGTTACTATTAGAATTGTTTTAACATATCATTTGGATATTAATAATGCATTTTTGAATGACGAACTTGCTGAGATCATGTATATATGCCGGGTGTGTTAATTGGACATGATTAAAAGATTAAAGGAAAGAGATACACGATAAAATCTGTCTAGTTTTATCTCGTTTTACATATTAAAGATGTTGAAAATGCTTCGTTAAAAGTGGTTTAGATCAATGAATAGTTATTTTTATTATTGGGTTTATCAAAGTTTACCTATCATTATACTAAAAAAATAAGGTGAAAAATACCTCAAATTCTCCCCAAAAATTGAAAAATACCTAATATGTCAAAAATAAATAAAGAAGGTCAGCTACTAAACTAATTTTATAATTAAATACCATATTGTATAAGTGGATCATACTCTCTACATTTTCATATAAAATCAAGTGCTTTGAGTTGTTAATACTTAATAGATGAACGTTGGTTTATTAGTACTTTTGAGTTGTTAATTAGTCATGACTTAGAACTAATGCAGTCGATTATAAAGAATTAATTGGTCGGTTGAGAAACTTGTTTATAATTTGAAAAATGGTACTATTTAAACTTGTTCATTTCAATTTTTATGAATTGTCTCGATTTAAATTCTTATAAAATTGCTTCTTTTTGAATTAATGATTGCAAATACAGTATATCTTGTCTGCAAAAAGACTAAAACAAGCAATGATTTTGATATAATTATTCCCATCATAGAGAAGATTAGCAAGATTATAATAAACGACTACGTTTTGATAATAAAAAGGTCAAAAAATTCCAATTGGCCAAGATTTAAAAAAAAAAAAAAAAAAAAAAAAAAAAAAAAAAAAACTGTGAAGTAGTTAAGCTGCAAGAAAGAAAAGAACTCCTCCTACGGTTCTTCGGGAGATTGTCGGCATTCCGAATTTCAAATGCTAGTTTAAGGAAAAAGTTTGCTTTTACATGTGGACGGGAATATTTGTGTAAATGCCAAATACTTGCGAAGAAAAATTCAAAACAAACCACTTGTAAAGGCCAATGTGAAAAATAACGATCTTTTAACTTTTTTATTTAAAAAGCCTTCTAAAGATTAACCTTATTAAAAAATGGTCACAATTCTATTTCCGTAATTTCTTTCGTAAATACGTATTTTATTAATTTGATCATTTGTAAGATTGATTGAACTTATATTTAGAGATGGCAAAATAACCCTCTCTCTCCCACCTTGTCTTGTCTTGTCCTGCTCTACCCTGCCTCGATTACTAACGAGGCAGGGACGAGATCATGGTCCCCACTCCGAATTCTTCGAATCTGTCTCGAATATTTTTATTTTATTTTTATGTTTTTAAGATTTAAATTGTACGTAAAAAAAATAAAAATTAATATTAAAAATTAATTAATTAATTAAATGGAGTGACAAAAATGAAGATTTTTTCTATACTCCGATCCCATCTTGCCTCCTAAAAATTCTTAATGGGATATGAATGGTAATTGTAGCCCGACCATTTCTACTTATACTCGTTCAATTTGACCATTTTTTTTAATATATCGAACTTATACTTGAGCAACTTAACATTTTGTCAAGTTGGACTAGTTAACTACTCGACTAATTGAGTTTATTTGTCAAGTTGGTCCAGCTTGTACTTGAAATTTGGTCGACTTCAGCTAATTAGTAAGGTTTGAGAAAAAGACTCACAATATAATCAAGACTTTTGCACAAGATATATATTTTTTAATATTTTGATAGTGTCCGTACTCTATCAAAATCACCATCAATGTCTACAATTGATTGATGTTGAAAGTTGCAACACTTTCAAACTTTTTAGACTCGAAAAGTTTTTCTAATAAGGGAAAGTTTCGAAGGCGAAACCTTTTCACCTGTGTCAGAAGTTTTTTGACTAGGTGAGTTGTAAATCGAGGGATGTGTACGAGTGGCAGGGACCTGATGGATAGAGCCAACATGCCAACCCTCAGGACAGACCTCCACAATATTTCAGTAAAAATCTGTCCCACACGGGAATCGAACATGCGTTGCTGGAGCATTTCTCCCCACGTCACCTTAGGCTTTACCAACTCGCATATGCCCCTGGGGACAACTCGAAAAGTTTTTGAAAACTCGAAAAGTTTTTATATTTAGAGATAGATGTAGTTCATCGTACTAATAAATTTGACAAATAATTACGTTTTTTAATTTTAACTAATTTAATAGTCTAGATGTATTAAAAATTTTCTTGAGATGTATTTAGATGTTGGTATAAGGATTTTAAATATTTTAATAAATCTAGATCGTTAGATTAGTTTAAATTAAAAACCGTGATTGTTTGTTAAATATGTAAAACATTCTCCTTCAAAGATATCGATGTTTTTATATATGAAAGTCATTTTAAAAAGTTGTAAAAACATTGGTCACTTTTCATTTTCTTATCCAAAATGATCCTTAATAAGAAATTTCATCATTTATTGAATTGCAAAATATGGCAGATGATCAACCCAATGGGTTCAAAATTGAAATTATGTTTTCCTGAGGCTAAAATATCTGATTTGAGCTTTATTTTACTTATAAAACGTCTATGGCAGAATTATTTTGGGTACGTTAACCCTGGTCCTTTTCTTGAGATTAGGACAGTTCTTGAACACTATCCTTAATTATCTATCATTCAAATGACATTGTACTAGCAACTCAAAATAGAACATTAATATCCAACACCACAAAAATATGATAATCCTTATATAATATTATATGATAACCTCAAGTGAAATGACCAATTTCACTATCTACCATTAAAATTTAATTAACTACGATTACTTGAAATTGTCATTCATTTTCTTCTAACAAGATATGTACTTAGTCTATTTGTAATAACGATATTCATTTAAATGTCTCTACATTTTAACTTATAAGATCAGTTACTTCTTTATAAGATTAGTCTATCCATAATAACGATATTCGTATCTCATTATTACATACGAGTCACAATTAGAAGTAACTGAAGGTTAAGAGTATATTTGTCTGTATTTATAAGCACTTATAAGCTAGTCAAATATTATTTTTATTCACATATTTCGTAGGACCCACAACTTTTAACTAATTTTTATCTACACATTTCGTAAGACCTACTGTTTATAATCTACAAAAAATTTTACCAAATATATTCGAAGTCATTTATATATAACTTGTATCTTACAATCATAACACTTTATGATTAACAAATTATCAAAACTTTATATTTAGATTGTATTATATTTAATAAATAAATAAACATAATTAAATAATAAATCTAGCCATTAATGATACTAACACATTAATAAAATCGTTATACCGTCAGGCAAAATGACCCCCACGCCCAACCCACACCCACCCTTGCTCTTCTGTTTTTGGAAGATAGAAATGATTGGGCAGGTACCAAATTTATGTTGAGAAACTAAAAATGTGAAAATGAAGACATCCACCAAAGGGAGTTTGATTGACATGGCCCAACACAATGCAACTACTTTATTTTCAAAATATCAGCAATGATGTCTTTCTGTGTTCAGGACAGACTCACTTTTCATTTCCCCTCCTTCTCTTGACTCTTGTGCGTCAACCACTCTATCTTTTCTACACTTTGTGTTTGTTTACTTCCCAATTATGTTGTTTGCTACACGTTCTTTACTTGTGTACTTTAAAATTATCTAAGTCTTCTTCAAATTATCATATTATATTTATTAAAACAAGTTTAAACTGCAAATCTTTAGACGCTGGTCTAAGTTGAGAAACAGAATATAATTTCGTAAATTGGGACATGTGAAGATCACACGACAATTTCATAGAGATTTGGTTGTTTTGGTTGTTAGGGATGAATTAAGCCACTATAATGAAAAGTTAAAGATCAATTTGCACTTTTAAATTTGGAGACCAACTTGCTATTCATATATTTTAATTGAGGACCATGATGCAATTTTTCCTATTTACTATGACTAGTCTATAAGATAAAGAGGCTTGGAGCATCTCAAATACATTTATACATTGCAACGAGACGATATGGAAATTGAAATATTTTTGGTTTACGTGATATTGATATTTAATGAATATGTATAATTAATTTTAAAATTGGTCTCCAATAAATTATATTTTACATCTCAATAATACCGTTTGGGTATCTTTTATTTTGCTGAGTCGGTATTTTTAATAGAACTTCTGAATCTAGACAGAACTTTAGACAATATGTGTTTTTTTCTTTTGTCAAGTCAGTTTAACAGAGTTCTTATCAGATTGCATTAAAAATAATTTTTTTTAAACATTGTTCTTTTTGTTTGTGTGACAAATTTTTTTTAACAATCTATAGTTGCATTGGAGATGCTCTTGCTATGCTCTTGAAAAGACTTGTCACTATTCGTCTCGCATTTTTGTTTTAAGTATTTTTTGAAATGAACTTTTTAGCCCTTAAAATTGTTAGTATCTATTTATATTGCATTTTAATTTGTTAAGTCCTTTTCTAAATGAACTTTTTAGGTCTTAAAGTCTTGTCTCTATTTATCTCGCATTTTAATTTTAAATGAACTTTTTTAAAGCCTATTCATAAAAAATAAAAATAAAATGGAAATTATGTGGGTCCGTAAATTTAGTGGATGGACAGTGTAACGGTTGTCTTAATTAAGTAGGGCTATCAAGTTGTTCCATTTAGTATTTATTTAAAGCAGTAGGGACATTATATGCACATACCCACCATTTTATTATTGCATGCACATGTGAAATCATACTTGCCAATGCCATTACACTAGTCACTACTTTAGAGTTTAGCCTCTTTTTGTGTCATGCTTCATGTTGGAAAACGTACAAAATATAAACTAACTTTATTAAAAGACATAAATAGGTTGATCTTTAGTTAATAAAATTGTATAGACTACGAGGCAACCTCCCTTCATCATTCCCTTGAGTATGTTCAACCGAGTTTAGAAGATGTTTAAAAAAAATTCTTTAATACAAATTGATAACGATTCCATCAAATTGATGTGCGAGAAAAAAATAGATATTATCTAGAACTAAGTATAAATTTAGAAGTTCTATTAAACATGCTGAGTCAACAAAATTTATATTTTCTCCGTAAATTTAAATATAATTTTCAGATAACAATTCATAGAATATTCCAGACTATTCATTAGACATTAAAAACAAACTTCCTCACACGTCAAAAGCAAAAAAAATCCGTCAACTAGAAATAAAATACCGGAAATCTCCGAAAAAACTGTCGGGGGAGTTTATTAATGTTATAGTAAGATTCTTTTCTTTCTTGTATCTTAATTGCTTCACAGTTCTTTTATCTTGGCCAATTGGAATTTTTTAGCTTTTAATTATGAAAAAGTAGTTGTTTATTTGATCTTGCTAATCTTCTCTAGCTTATTAATGACGGGGTTAAAATCTTTTCGCTAACAAGATACTTAGTATTTACAATGATCAACTAGAAAATAAGCAATTTTATGAGAATTTAAATTGAGACAAGCCCATCAAAATTGAATCGAACAAGTTTCAATTGTACTGAATAATATTATTAATTACCATGATCATCATCAGTCTATGTGACAGTAGGGTTATTATCACATTGCCTAGTAAATAAAAATACATATCAACTTCATTGGACAATGTGATAGTGAGTCTACTGACACTTAGATTGGCGATGATCACTAGTAATAATAAATAACATTTTTCAAATTTACAATTAACCAATTAATTATTTATAATGTAATCATTTAGTTCTAAGTCACGACTAATTACAACTCGAAGTACTATCTTCTATATTTTTTGATAAATCAACGTTGATGATGATGATATATATATGTAAAAAATTTGTTTGGAAACTAAGAAATTCCTTTAACTCCTCTTCAACCGTTAATAATTTTTTATATGAAAATATAGAGAGCATGATCCACTCATCCACCTATACAATATGATATTTAACTATAAAATTATTTGAGTAGCTAACCTTCCTAGTTTATTCTTGACATGTTGCATTATTGTTTCATCGATAAATAATTATTTTATACACACCATTAAAGTTTTATCAATCGATTATAAGTAAAAAAGAAATATATCTCTTTAATATGAAATTTTCAAAAAAATCCACTTTTAAAGGCCAATGCAGAAAACTAACGAGGATTAAGGATAGGGTCTTGATGGGAATACATTCCCAAGCTATAATGTAAGGTTTAATGCTTCTCAAATATTCTGGTTAAACTAGCAATTTTAAACTTTTTCATTTAAAAAGCCTTCTAAAGATTAATTTAACTTTATTAAAATGGTCACAATTAATTTGCTCATTGGTAAAGTTGATGGAACTCGTTTATACTCACTCAACTCGATAATTATCTTAATGGGTTGAGTTTATAATTGAGAAATTCAACATTTTGTCAAGTTGGACAAACTTAACATTCTACCAATCGAGTTTTTTGTGTTAAGTTAGTCAAATCTGTACTCGATAATTGGTTGACTTTAGCTAGTTAGCAAATTTTAAAAAGAAAAATTCAATTTAATCATGAGATCTTTGTATAAGGTATATTTTTTTTTACTTTTTGACACTATTCATCACTAGATACTATCCTATTATTGGACTCCATCAATGTCTAGCCACAGTTTCAAACTAAGTTTTCAAATTTGAAGACAACGATATTTATGTTTGAAAAAGTTGAAACAAAATTTTATTTATTATAAAATTATTATTTTAATACAACAAAAATTATATTATAAAGACACACAACCCAACACCTTTCATTTTCTTATACAAAATGATTCTTAATAAGAAATTTCCTCATTTCTTGAATTGCAGAAAATGGCAGATGACCTACCCGATGGGTTGAAATTACGTAAACCCTCGTCCTTTTCTTGAGATTAGGACAGTTCTTGAACGCTGTACTTAAAATTAGGCCTAGTTTACCTCAGGGATTTATTTTTTATTTTTTTAAAAAATAATTGGTCATTAATTTATCTCCTTTTGAGTATCTCTAGCTACTAATATTTCAATGTTCTCAGCTAATTAAACCAATTGGCCAACTTGTAAAAAATACTTCAATTTCGAGAAATTTGAGGATTTTTTTATTTTTATTTTTACCAAATCGAGTATTCAATTAATCTCCAAAGAATTTTGAGGATTCCTTGGGAGTATTTTAAGGATTTGTTATTATTTTACGTGTGAGTTCACATGTGTATAAGAACAAATACTAGTACTAATTTTCTTGTATTGACAAAGTTGTGTAATATAAATATAATAACAATTTGTTTTGACATTGTTGAATAAAATGATTGGAGATTGATCTCCTATCCACTTATAATATCCACACTAAGGTGTGATCACATGGTTGGTAGTTCATGATCCCATATTCATGATTTCTATCAATCATATTTAACCATCTCACCAGTGTACATTATATCTCCTATCCACTATGGATAAGAGATCAGGCTCCTGCAATGACTATGACTATAAGCTAGAATTTATTTTTAATTAATTTGAAGCATATCTTTTTAACCAATCTATTTGATGTATAGGTACAGATTGACTTCGTGACATATTACATATATAGTAGATGAATATTTTAAATGATTTCTTCAGTTTGGTAATTGGTTTTTTTTTATATAAAAATTGATAAATTGTATGCTATATTACTGTTTTTTATTTGTATTTTGATACATTATTTTGGGTTCAATGTTATATTGAATGATAGTTATAAAGGTCTTAATTTAATTTATTGTTTTTCTGCATCGTTATATTATTTTCAATAACGTAAAAAAAAATTATATAATATAAATAAAAAATTAAATATATAAAAAAAAATTAATTTTTCCCTACAAAATTTATCATTGTTTGAAAAAATAATTTACTTAGCCCAAAAATACGATTTCCCTACAAAATATCATTTGTAGAAAAAAATTAGAACTTGGTCCACAAAATTTTTTCGACACAAATATTTATTTGTAGAGAAAAGTACGATTTAGCCCACAAAATAATTTTTGCCTTGTGCCTACACAAACTGATTCGTGGGCGAAAGTAACTTTAGCAGACGAATAATTTTGTTGAGAAATAATTTAGACGACTAATTTTATTCAACTCCAAATGACATGTAGGGAAAGACTTTAGCCCACAAATTTCCACAATTGGTCGTCTTATATCTTTTCCCACGATGTTTGCCCCACAAACGTCCATACAAAAAAAATTTGTCGGGAAATATTTTTCTCCACAAAAAATAACATTTTCCTACAAATTTATTTTGTATGCGGAACATAAATTTCTTGTAGTGGACTTTGCAAAACTACATCGTTTTCAGTGACCACATGAATAGTATTAAGATGAAGGCTCTTTTATTTTTTGTAGGATAAGCTGGGAATAAAACAAAATAAATGTGACTTTGCAAAATTGCGTCGTTTTCAGTTACCACATGAATAGTATTAAGATTAAGGCTCTTTTATTTTTTGTAGGAAAACTACGTCGTTTTCAGTTACCACATGAATAGTATTAGGATTAAGGCTCTTTTATTTTTTTGTAGGAAATTAACCATATTTAATTTTCTTTATAGAGTCCGATCATTTTTTGATAAATATCATAATAAACGTTTATTGAACTTGATTGCATAGCCTTTGGTTTTTCCTGTCTTGTCAGACTCGTCTGAGTCAGCGGGTCTGATCTTAGGTCCGCTAGTCTATCTGTCATTCTATTCTATTTTGAAACTCTCCCTTCTAAGTCGTCCTTGTTCGCTACCAATCAATCCCAACTCCCATTAACCACCGCTCTACCCCCTTCTAGTGCATAACTTAAAATAGGAGGGTGTCCTCAACTCAAATTTTAAAAAATTTGTCAATATTTATGAATTTAAATAGATTTCATGAATTTGAATAGAATTCCACATAATTTATAAGATTTCAACAAAATTCTATATTTTAAATTTCAATATATTCTTAAGGATTTCAAATAATTTTCATGGATTTGTGGTCTTTTTATTAAAAATAGTAATTTTACATTGTTTTAATTCTAAATAGTTCGAGTGACTACCCTACATAAACAAATATTGTGAGTAGAATTTTGGAAAAAGAGTTTTTTTTTTTGAAATATAAAGAACTAAAAACTCTTTTCAATCAAAGAGGTGAATGATTGGATGGATTGGAGGTATACCAATTCGACATCTGTGTTAGCTAAGCTCCGAGGGGAATAAACTAATAAATAGGTCATCAGTCGTCTCTAAGCTCGAAACGTAATTAAATCCATTGTTTAGGGGGATTCACATTAGTATTATTAATTTCCTCAGTTTTGAATTAAAAAAATTTGATTAAAAAACAAAGCTTCTTCAAAAAAATTTTTTTAAATAAAGTTTAATTTTTACTTTATTTCTACTTGTCCTTTTTTATATTATCATCTCTTTCATATCCGAGACTAAATAATAGATATTTAATATTCATTCTTTTCCAAAATCAGTTATTTAATCATCTTGTATAAAAATTTATTTTATGGCTTAAAAAAATATTTTACATGTGTCGCATTTGACGAATAAATCTTTCCAAATTCAAAAAAGAATTTTTAGTGCTATACTGATTTTATATACTGTCCAATATCTAATTGTCATATATGGTAATTATCTAATTAATATTTACCAATAGATTATTTATATATTTTAGTCCAATTGTTTGGTTTAATGAATGGTTATGAAGCATCAAGAATGAAAATTTCAAAAACAGTGTTTGACAATCGGAAAAAACGAAATCTTAAAATAACAAATAAAAAATTCAATAAACTTCCATGCTAATATAAAAATCAAGAACAATAGTTTACTACAAAAACTTGTGGCACACATTGAGGAGAGATTTGAGAAGAAGAGATACATAAGAGAAGAGTTGAATTGAAATTTTGAGGAGTTGGGATAAAATTCCTAAAGAATTTGTTATTCATATTTATGAGCTCGAAATCCATAAAAATTTGTTTAAATCTTCTAATTAATGAAATTTTCAGAAATCTACTTGTAATTGGGGACACCTAAATTTCTAAAGAATCTATTTAAATTTGAGTTGAAGACATCTAAAATTCAATTGAATCTATTAAAATATGAGTTGAAGACACCTAAATTTCAATTGAATCCATTAAAATTTGAGTTGGGGACACCAAAATTTACATGTATTTTTAAAATTTATTTAAATCTAAGTTGAATAAAAAAGGGTCAAGATAATTTACATTTTTAACGGAGAAAACAACAAAAAATAGAAAAAAATTACGATTTCTTCTAGCTGGTTTGACCTAACAAGTGTAACGCTCTTTTTTCATGCACAATTTCAGCAACTTTACGTCCGAGTTGATTTATAAAAATTAAAAAAATTGTATCTGATATCAAAGAATCTATGCATGATATAAATAATTAAATATAAATTAAATATAAGCATATTATACCTGGAGGATAACGGGGTGGACCGTGCCTGTCGCTTTTATCATATATAATAATAACTAATGCACCAATTGATTGGTTAGGAATCTTAATTATATAATTAAAATATTTATTTATTATTTAAATCTCCATTTGAAAAGACTGGTGAGCTGTATTCTAAACATAGTCGTTAAGCAACCACATTTATAGACCATGATAGATAATTAAATATTATTAATTTAATTAAAAAATAATAGAAAAGAGAAAGAATGTCAAAGTTTAAAGAAAAAAAAATATTGAATTTAATTGGTTTTAGGTAAGCAAATAAACCAAACCTAACTACCCAACATCCAAACTAAGATTCATTTGCCTTTTGGCGTTTTCCTCATTTAAGATTGTATTTTTGTTAAGTGGTTTGCTTTATCTTAAAACAAATTATCCAAGAAAAGATTGTTCCAAACCAACACTCCAATTCACGTTTGGTTGTGTAACATACCAAGGGAAAGTATCTTTATTTGTTACTTTTCAAGATTTAAGAAGGAATTAAAATATAATAAATATAAACGAAAACCGTAAGTTCTCGGAACATTGTATTTAATTCATAGTCAGCATGTAGACTAATTATGGTAATAAGTGATTATGAATAGTATTAATCTTAAATTAATATAAAAATGTTTGAAAATATGTTTTTAATGAAAAAATTAGTTCAAAATACTAAGGAAAATTAAGTAACAATTATATCTCTAAATCAAAATCCATGCGTTATGCAAAATTGCAAACACTAGTGTTTGAAAACTGTAAAAAGTGATTCCAAAACAAATTTTACCAAAAGGTTTATGGCACATTTATTAACGTGTTCATTATTAATATTCACATATATTTAATTTGTGCCTTCAAGCAAGCTATCATATATATTATAATTGATCGTACTTTAAATTAGTACTATAAATTTGTCAAGTTTGATTTTATATTGATGGCTTTTATTAAAATTAGAAAATTTATAGTAGCACTCACTAAATAATTTCACGCATTAATATTGTTCAGTCTATATATTGTTTTATAGTTTTGAATCTGTGCTAATTTTGAAACATATTAATTCAAATTTGTCGTATTATCTAAAGCTTGCAAAAGAGAATTTTTTGTGCTAAACAAAATTGATTTTTTTTTAAAATTTTAAATTATCATCATTAATACATGGGGGAAATTACAACATTCGTCTTCAATCTATTGTAAAAAGTAGCAAATTGATCATCAACCTTTATTTATATTTGCAACGGGTAGAAAGTCTAAATCTGTATTAAGGCGTCACGTAGCTCCATAGATACAAGCATCACTTCAATACTCTAGGCACCATGTCAAACTCGAGCCATGGCACAATCGAAACCTAGAAACTCGATTGACCCATACACCCAATTCTCCCGAGCTTCTTAAATATAGTCCATTTACCTTTAATAAAGTATGGTGGAATAACAACTTTCGGAACATCTTTCGTCTCCCTAAGTGTCATAGATAATTGGAAAGATTCTTTAACATTGTTATTTGGCCTAGGTGGGCAATACGATGCAATCCCAACTTAAGGCTAGTTGTAAGGGACATAGCCAAAGACTAAGGATACCGGGCAATACAAGCACGCAGCAAATATGTTTGTTGGAACTTTGAAGAGGATTCTATAATTCTCTAAAATCATAGAGAATCTTGTGAAGAAGGATGTTTAAAGAGTTCTACGCGAAGGACTTGTTAGAGCATTTTGAAATGATTCAAACAATGTAGGAGGGCCATTTTTTAAAATACGACATATTCAGAAAACTTGTAGAAGATGTTCGAAGGTTGTAGAGATAAGATAGCTAAAATATTATCTTGTAAGTATCTTAGGGAAAGACACAATACCGTTGGACAAAATCAATCACCACTATTCATTTAAATGAGGTGCAACTATAAAATGTCAAAGAGCCCAAGTAACTCAGCTAGCAAGGCTTGAGTGAGAGACTAAAAGAAATTGAGAGCACTTGTTATCGCTTATAAAGTTTTAATATAAGAGTTGTATATTTTCCTTTAAGCCTTCTCTTGTGTTACTTGTCAAATTGTCTTTCCAAATCTTAGAATAATTTCGATTGCAATCTAGTGCAATTGTATGTGCCACAATCGAGATAGAGTGATTTAACTAATATTACAATGAATGAATTTGAGATGCTAATTGTCACATGTGATCTTATAAACTCAAAGTCCGTGACAAGTGTATCAAAAGCATTTAGTTCAGAAAAAGTAGTATTGAGCCTGGTTTAGCTAATTATGGGCTGTGCTAGCAGAGATTGGTATAATGATAATTATAGGTGATGGGTCTAATACTACAAGATTACGTGTGTAGGTATAGATTGTCTTGACCCAGGACGAGGAGGAAAGAGCACTAATCTTCACTCTCTCAATTTTTGAGTTCTCAATGTGCTTATTATAAAAATTGTACCTCTGTGGGAATGGGAATTTTAATATTACTAGCACATGGTATTGTTGCACCCTTGCAATTACGTTGCTCTATAGTAACTTGTCTTGGAAAGTCAAGTTTCATCTTATTATATTACAAGTTTTTAAATTGTTAGGGTCATAAATGCTAGGCTACAATTTGGATTGCTATTAATATTGGCTCCCAAATTGTAACGTAAAACATTGTATCTTACCTTTATATGACGAGATTGCATCATATAGCTATTGATTTGCATGTCAGGCTTGCAAGAGACTTAGTGATTGATTGTGAGACTGTTTGATTCGCTAAATGAAGAGAAGTGACTTCGTAGTAGCAAATATAATTCATTACTAGCAAATCCAAAAGAATCACGAGGTTGTGCAGCAACTCAAGTATCTAGAGATTATGGACAAGGACAAAATGAGGGGAGGGGGTAAGATGTTGAATGACATGGATGATGAGGCCAAAATAGTATAGATGTGCGAGGAATGAAAATTTATTTGATTTCTTAATATAGTTTTGTAATTAATTCATGTTATGTAAAAGACAACATTTGCCATTGTACTTATAATGATGGCAGCGTGCATCACTGAGAAGGTGTCACAATGTTTGACAACTCAATAAAGGCCTTAGAGGATAAGGTCATTTAATATGCAACTTAAAGTAAGTATGCAAATTAGGAATACCATGACAAGTTATACAAGGCAACACGAAGATAGAACCTAAGACTCTTCAACGTTGAGGTTGTTTTAATAGGCAAGGAAGAATGTTGAGCTCTAACCATAAGACGATTGAATACCTACAAATGCGTCACATGTGCACACAAGATCCTTAAAGAGTGTGCAGTGGACTTGTAGGCAAAGAGTCAAGAGTCATAGGTCGGGTGACGGGATAGCTATAGGTAAAGAGGTTGAAGGCAAGATGTTGTGAGCCAAGGTGAGGGACGGACCAATGGTGCGAGAGAAAGCAAGAGACACAATTAAAGATTAAAGTTGGAAGATAGTACATGTAGACAATCTGTATATTTGACAGAAATTTAAAGAGGTTTCACTAAAAATACAAAGAATCTAGTGGAGAAGATCGAATCTAGAAAGTTTTATACGAAAGAACTTGTTAAAGAATTATGAAATAATACAAGAAATGTAGGTGATCACATTCTAAATGAAAAGTTGGAGGATAACTTGCTACTATTAAATATTGCAGTTACCCTTAGTATGTTAAGCATCATTATATACTTATATTTTTGAAATCTCTGCTGGTCAATACTAATTAACAATCTTATGATCCAATCCCTTATTAATGAATCTAAATCAAGCTTATTAAATCGAGTAATATCAGGTATTAACAAGTGCATATGCACTCTGGTCGAGTTAGGTATTTTGGTAATTCTACCAAAATTCAGGTCCACTTTATCAATAACTTTTTTCAAAGAAAATGAAAATATTTATACCAGTTTTTGTCCATATATATATATATAATAGACACACACTGTTTCCAACAAATAATTCACAAATAAATATATATAATATTATAATAAAACACAATTCTTTAATAAAAAATTGTATCTAACTCTACCCACTCCCACCAATTCTTACTTTCTTTACTAAATATCAGCAAATTTTCATCTTCCCAATGTTTTTTCTTCTCTCTTCACTGTGAACTCCATAAAAAAAAAAAAGAAATTGTTTTCAGATTTTTCAGTAAAATTGATATACTAACATCTCTAACACATATATTGAGCTGCCATTTTTTCAAGTGTTCTTCAAAAGCTGAAATCTTTGTAATATTTTTCTGGGGTGAAGATTTTCAAATATCTGGGTTTTTTTTGCATAATTTATAATGCGGAATTTATTTCACACGTGGGGGCCGATCGGAGAATTGCCGGCGATTTGATGGAACCGAGGTGGTTAACATTAAACGCCAGCGTTTCATGGAGTTACGGATTCGGTGTAACCGATGTGCTGAAGTTTCTATACACAAAAGATTTAAGCTTAATTTTGCTGCCATATTGATCAAGGTAAGATTCATTTCTGTTCTTGGGCTTTTTTAACTCTACAATTATTGCATAAATTAAAGGTGTAATTTTTGTGGATGAGCTGTGAAGTAAAAATGTAGGGTCTTGGTCGCTAAGAAAAAAGAAGAATGAGGGAAAGAAAAAATGGAATATTTTTTTCTGGGTTTTAGAATGTCAGTTTCATTAAATAAAAAGACTTGCATATTATTTGGCTTTTTTGGTTTTATTTTTCGATTTGTGAACTGAGGATTTTTTTAGGTAGGTAAACTTTGTTTTTGGCAAAATTTCCTTTCTGGGTTCTTCCTCCCCTCTTCTTTCTTCTGAATTGCTAGGTTATTTACTTTTCTATTTATTTTTGTTAATTCTTATAATCATTTGGCTTAATTTGACCCATCATTATGGTAGCAGTCGTCCTCCACCCTCCCCCATCCCCTTCTAGGTTAAACCTTAATTTAATTTAATTTTTTAAATTGTACACAACCAATCATGTATATAAATGTCTGTGCTGATGATTTTGGATATAGGATTTGATTTTATTTTATTAGTCTTATGGCTTTCAAACTTTCCTCGATTAATTTGGTATAAACTGCTCTGTATAATTTTTTCAGATTTCTTGCATTTCTTGCAGTATTTTTTCTTCTAGCAAACCCCCATCCCCAAACAACAATAATTCTACAAGTCTTTTTCAAGCATATACTTCGTAATTCATTTCTTTTGACTTTTCTGAAGGTGTTAATTGTGTTTATCTTTTAGGTTTCATTGATGTTATTGTTGCTGGAAGCTGCTTATGCAACAACCAAAGAACTCCAATTGCAGAGACAAAGAGCTGAAAAGGGGAACGAGAATATAATATCACATTCTTGCATTCATGACCAGATAATTGAACAAAGGAATAGACCTGGTCGCAATGTGTATTCTGTTTCCCGGCAGGTCTATGAGGAATCTGGTGTTTCAAAGCCCCTTCAACGCAGGGGAAGGGCGTTGCTAGGTGTTTCTGAATTGCCAAGGCGGCATAATGATGCTAAGCAACCCATTAGAATTTATTTGAATTATGATGCTGTTGGTCATTCATCAGATAGAGACTGCCGGAATGTTGGTGATATTGTTAAGGTAAGTGTCTGCAATAAATGTGATTTCTGTCTTGACTGTTATTATTGCTTTGTATTAGTGTCATATCTTTTTCCTTCTGTTTTGTCTTACCTTTGTCAGCTGGGGGAACCAACAAGTGCTTCTTTTTCTGGTCACCCTTCTTGTAATCCACACGGGGATCCTCCAGTTTATGGCGATTGCTGGTATAATTGTACGTTGGATGATATAGCCGGGGAGGACAAAAAGCATCGCCTTCGCAAGGTTACACTCTCACTTAATTTTCATTTAGTTGTATGGCACTGGAAATAATCACGTTAATGGAAAGAGTAGGATGCGAAATGCACACAAAAGTAGTTAAAGAGATGTTATACCAACACTTCCCCAAAGAATTTGGAGCTAAACTTGCAGATTATTGATACCTGGGAAAATGTTTTTTCCCCCTATGCCGTGATTTAATTTGAATGCTTGTATTTGACTCTTTCGGCGATGGCTTGTTTGATGCCAAGGATGGAGTTCTGTTCCACTCAAGGGCGTCTCTTGAAAATTCACTCACATATTGAGGCCACTTAATGCAGGCTCTCGGGCAGACAGCAGACTGGTTCAGAAGAGCCTTAGCTGTTGAGCCTGTAAAGGGGAACTTGCGATTGAGTGGATATTCTGCATGTGGACAAGATGGTGGTGTGCAACTCCCAAGGGAATATGTGGAAGGTATCCTTTTTTCCAAAAGATGTTTGTGCAATGCTAAGTGATTTCTTGATTAGCTACCTTTGACCTGTCAAGGTGCCCAAAAAGGAGCCGCTAATAATCAATCTTTTCAACTTTTCAGAGGGTGTTGCTAATGCAGATTTAATTCTTTTGGTGACCACGAGGCCAACTACTGGCAACACTCTAGCATGGGCAGTGGCTTGTGAACGTGATCAATGGGGTCGTGCCATTGCTGGTATTTGTTTTATTTTTATTTGAACTGTTTGAACGAGCAAACTTGCTGAGACATTTGGTGTACCTCCCTTGCTAACATTGAAGCTTGAATACCAATATTCTTGAGTGCAGGACATGTAAATGTTGCACCACGTCACTTGACTGCTGAAGCTGAAACTTTACTTTCAGCTACTCTCATACACGAGGTAAGTTAACTGAAGCTACAGCTGTGAAAATGAGGGAAGTACCTTTTTAGTGAAATAAAAAATATTTTTCTTCTTGTAGGTTATGCATGTTCTTGGATTTGATCCCCATGCCTTTGCTCATTTTCGGGATGACAGAAAAAGAAGGCGTATACGGGTAAATATTGTCATGATGTTAAGTGTTATTACAATCTGTAGATGATATCATTAAATACTATTTCGCGTGCACTTAATTTTACAACTATTCTCATTCTTGTCTTTTGTATACCGAAGAAGTTGCTTTGCTCGAAGGTTTGTTATGTCCTAGAATTCAAACGCCCATACATTTCGCTCCTAAGTGAGATTCTATTTTCTTTTAATCTCAATTATGAAAACTAAACAGAAAGAAGTTCTTTGCCTATAAACCTTGTTTTCTCTTGTTTAAGAGTCCCTTAATGCTAGTTTTATTTCACACATTCTTGACATAAATTATTTGCACGAAAATTGGTAGTTAGCCTGACATATGCACATTTAATAAATAGATGACCGATTCAACATTTTTAATATACCATGATGCTTACTGACTCATTATATCAAGATGCCTATTTTAGATACCTAGAGTTCCTTAGCTTGACGCAACAAAATTGAGATAAAGGAATTCACCTAATGACGTTTCTCCAATCTTCCTAGCATGAAAAAGTGTTTGAACAATATTTAATTGAGGTTGAGTCAAACAAATCGAACCAGCCAATTAGAACTATCTTTTGCATATAGCATTTTTCTGGAAATACTAGCATCATCAAATCGTCAAACTGAGCACGTGTCTTCTGCCCTTACCAAGGGAGCAAGAAAAATCACGTAACAATTCCACCTGATTAGTGATGGAATATTTTAGTCTGAAAATTGGCTGAGCAACTCAGTTGAACCATAGCTCTTGAGCACATTTGTCTAGGTCATGCAACTGTAGCCCTAGCTAAATCTAGCACAGGCTTGCTTTGTGGAAACTACAGAAGGACATTAGCAAGTAATGAACAGTGGAAATAGAATTGCTTGTTTTCTTTCTCAAAAAATGTTTTTAGAAAGGAATGTAGAAAACTCGTGTCATCAAATCTATGTTTACATTATCTCTAATTCATCTGGAACTTCACATTTGCTCTGGCTTTGAGTTTTAATCATGTTCTTCCTAGTTATTCTGCTTTATATATATTATACTATTTACTTAGCAAGGAAGGTTATCTGTTTCCCAATCGGCCCCTTTCTCTCCGTGATGAAAAAAATTCCAGACCAACCCAAAATGCTGAAATGTGAGGATGTAAAAAGAAAAACAGCACCACCATTCACTTTTGGCCTGAATTGTCAAATTTTGTACAGATATATTAGTGACTTTTATGCCACTATCTTTACCCACACATCAACGTGCCATTTTTCTTCGTAGGTCACTGAACAAGCTATGGATGAAAAGCTTGGAAGAATGGTAACAAAAGTGGTGCTTCCTCGAGTTATCATGCACTCACGTTATCACTATGGGGTACTTCATCAGTCCTTTCCTTTTTGCATTTCAGTTTGCGAAACACGTTTACCCTCTGGAGAATATTATTAGATGTCTTTGTAAAATGAGATTTCCTTGCATGGCAAAGGTAGAGAAGTAAACAAACTTGTCAAACTCTTTATTGGCAGGCATTCTCTCAGAATTTCACCGGTTTGGAGCTAGAAGATGGTGGTGGACGCGGCACATCAGGTTTCTCCTTGTTTTCTCTTTAAATCCTATAAATAGTTCAATTTGTCATTTAATCATCAATATGTCTAATAGCTTCTAATGTCACTATTGAAATATGTATTATCGAAGTGCATTTATATGATTAACTAATGCAAACTTTGTTAGTAGAGATTAATCATGTGTGTGGACTTTGATCCGGCTGCATAATAGTTTCACACACACATAAGGAAAGTCTGGCAAAGAATTAAATGCAAATATTTATTCTTCTTTAACTTAGTGTTATATTCTAAGCATAAATTAAAGCATTAATGCCAACCGATTATCTCTAATCATTATGTAATTAATGACTTGCCACAGGATCCCACTGGGAGAAAAGACTTTTAATGAATGAGATTATGACAGGCTCGGTGGATACAAGATCAGTAGTTTCAAAAATGACCCTTGCTTTACTTGAGGACAGTGGATGGTACCGTGCTAATTACAGTATGTCAGATCATCTTGACTGGGGTCGGAACCAAGGAACTGAGTTCGTCACCTCCCCTTGCAATCGTTGGAAGGGGCCATATCATTGCAACACAACACAGTTTTCAGGATGTACATATAACAGGGAGGCAGAAGGTTACTGTCCTATTGTAAGTTATAGCGGGGATCTTCCACACTGGGCTCGCTATTTTCCACAGGCTAACAAAGGTATGTTCTTGATTTTCCTTGCTCGAACTTTTCAATTTACTACAGTCGTACACATCTGTGAATACTTATTTGTATTCTTGTTGTTGCAGGGGGTCAGTCGTCATTGGCTGATTATTGCACGTATTTTGTTGCTTACTCTGATGGATCTTGTACTGACACTAACAGTGCTAGGGCACCTGACAGGATGTTGGGCGAAATGCGGGGAAGTAGTTCGAGGTGAGGTTTTCTCTTTAACCTTTCTCAGAACTATAAAGTTGAGAATTGATGTTTATGAGTCTTCTCTCATCATTACATATAGGTGTATGGCTTCATCATTGGTGCGTAGTGGGTTTGTAAGAGGCTCTACAACCCAAGGAAATGGTTGTTATCAGCATAGGTGTGTAAACAACACACTGGAGGTATGATTTGGAACATAAATATAATGCTTCTCTAACATTAGCGTCTAATGCTTGTTGGGCTTATAGTCTCACACGAAGATAAATGTGCATATGGGAGCTCATTTGGGATAAACTAGTCTATGGAAGAAAGAAAAAATGGTTCCTCGTGCTCTTTGCTCCCCCTCCACACTTTGATTATGAACTGATCATCTTTATCATCTTTATCTTGCGAGAGGGGATTGTGTGTGTGTGTATTTTATTTTGAATCTTTAAGTATTAGAGTTGTCTTGCTATAAAAATTATTATTTGGGTCAAGGAAATCCATCCCCACTTTTTACAGATTTTGAAATGGATTTTCCGTAAACTATACAGAATAGATAATAGGATATCTTCATATAGTGTTCTGTTTCCTTATATACTTCTTCCATATAAGTATGTAATTAATGAAACATTATCAAAACATATTTGGATAAATAACTGCTGAGGGAGCCATGACACCTGCTTTGCGATGTGTACATCTCTGAGCTAGATATTTAATTAAATTGACAAGGAAAACTGTGAACTTCAGGAACTTTTCAGACTGCCAATGTATTTTAATTTATTCTATTGAAGGATTTTTCCTACCAAATGAATGATGGAGGAAAGGAACAGAAAACAAGATTACCTTAGTTTCCTGATATTATCCAGCTGAAACTTTATATTTCTCCAGTAGGTTTAAGCTCCAATCCTGTCTTTGTATTCTCGTTATGGAATACAGACTAGAGAATATTCTGATTGGAATTTTCAGTTCTTGGAATATGAGGCATTTAGATATCTTCCTACTCTTATCGCAATATACTATTGACATATTCTAGGTTGCTGTGGATGGCATTTGGAAAGTATGCCCTGAATCTGGTGGACCTGTTCAATATCCCGGGTTTAATGGTAATTGGGTTTATTGTGATGATCACATATAATCTATGGGACATTTTGCCTTAGAATTCGTTTCAGTTCATCTTTTATTTCCTTAGCTCATTAAAAGTTTCTGCCAAACTGTAGGTGAATTGATCTGCCCAGCTTACCATGAACTCTGCCACATGGATCCTGTCCCTGTATCTGGTCGATGTCCCAATTCATGTTATTTTAATGGTGATTGTATTGATGGAAAATGTCACTGCTTTTTAGGGTTTGAGGGTTATGATTGTAATCAACGTAAGTGCCTTAACCTTTTTCTTCCTTTCCCAGAATCACTTACTAACCCTAATTCATCCACCGGACACTTCTTTCTGATATCACTGATGGAGCTTTAATTCTCAGGTTCCTGCCCTAATAATTGTGGTGGGCATGGTGAGTGCCTTGCAGATGGTTTTTGTGAATGTGAAAATGGGTACACTGGCATTGATTGTTCAACAGGTAAGACGTTCATTAAGATTCCTTGTTCTTGTTAGCTCTTTCTAAGTTGGTGACAGATCAAAATATGAACTGAATTGTTGATAGCTTTCTTGTTCCAGGCTAGTAGAATATTTCGCCGACTATTACTTTCTAGAAATGTTAGTCCTTTTATTTGTGAAGCATATGGATTTATACAGCATATTATAAGAAATAATCCTGTCAACGGAATGTGGTTTACATATTTTTTGGGGAAGCTGAAGTGTACGTAAAAGCCTTGTTGAAATTTTTGTTAGACCGTGTAAAATGTTGAGATGAAATATTTTGAATAGGAGATGAAAGTTTCTATAAATGCTTGACAGCAATATCAAATTTGAACATACAAGAAAATAAATGTCACAGTTATTATCAAAAAAAAAATTTGAAGCACTATAATGGTCAATGCTTTTCTTTTCCAGAGCTCAATTTAGTTGCCCTTATACATGGGTGGCACTTTCTTGGTGCCCTTCAAATGATATTCTTACCTGAAAAAGGAATACTAATACCTGGATGGAATACTTTAATATGTAAAAACAAAGCTTACTGTAATTCTCTTAAAGTCTATGGAGGCCAGCAAGTGACACACGTATAAATAAAATAACTCACTCTATAGTAATTCATTAAAAGTCAATGGAAAGTCAACGAGTGACATTTTAGTACTTGTGTAAAGGACCACGTAGAATAAGCTGACTATTATAATTCATCAGAAGCCTAAGGGGGCCATGCCTCCCCCTCAGGGAGTGTTGTTGAACTGCTCCTTTGTTCCCACCAATCTGATAACACAAGACAGATCTTTTTAACCATTTTCACTGTTACTTTAAGAATATAACATACACATGCCATTAAACTATATGCAGCTGTTTGCGATGAGCAATGCAGTCTTCACGGTGGGGTCTGTGATAATGGTGAATGTGAGTTCCGTTGCTCGGATTATGCTGGCTACACATGTCAAAACAGTTCTTCTCTTCTCCCCAATCTCTCGGTCTGCAAAGATGTCCTAGAGAAAGATGTGTTGGGGCAACACTGTGCTCCAAGTGAATTGAGTATATTGCAGCAGCTAGAAGAAGTTGTTGTCATGCCCAACTACCACAGGTTATTTCCAGGAGGTCCTCGGAAGTTTCTAAACTATATTAGAGGCAGAGACTGTGATGGAGCTGCCAAGCGATTAGCCTGTTGGGTAAGTTTAATAATCTTTATACTCTTAAGAGTGGACAGAGTCTACTCGCTCTTTATTTGAGTTGTTATCACATTACGTTTATCTTAAGATGGTACAAATACAATCACGTGAATATCCCATCTGTCTTTTTTTCTCAAGTTTAAGTATTATTCCCGTTTCTCTATTACCAACATCCATTGGGTTAATCTGAGATGAAGTGCAGTTAGCTTAATTAACAATTCGAACTCTGGTGAGCCCAACAAAGCCCAGTTTACTTGACTCCTACTATGCCAATGGGTTCACTATGCTAATGAAAGTACAGACTGCTACTCTATTAATATCCAAAGAAACAAACATATACATGTGCTGGTTTTTGTACAAATCCAAGAAATTGTAAATTGAGTTGGAGTAGAACTCTGGTACTTCATTATAATTTATAAAAGGAGTTCACTGTAGGTTAAATGGCAAAATCATATGAGCTTATGAATGAGCTTGAGAGGCAGTATTCAAAGAACAATTAAATTAATTAATTAATAAATGAAAAAGTAATTACATGTGCTGGTTTTTGTATAAATCCAAGAAATTGTAAATCGAGTTGGGGTAGAACTCTGGTACTTCATTATAATTTATAAATGAAGTTCACTGTAGGTTACATGGCAAAATCATATGAGCTTATGAATGAGCTTGAGAGGTGGTATTCAAAGAACAATTAAATTAATTAATTAATAAATGAAAAAGTAATTGCGGATGTTCAACTTTAAATACACTTACTTCCATGAAAGACTTCAGTTTTGAATTCATTTGAAATATGACTTCTGCCACTTGTTGGTTTATGTTTCATAGAATGTTTCCGGACCCAACAGAAAAGCGTAGAATTGATTATTGTGTGCATTCTACATCAGTTGCATATCATGTCGTGGATTGAGGAATTTGCTAAACTCTTATACTTGCCCAATGCCTGAACCAGATATCTATACAAATGTGTGACAAGGATGGTGACAACAGACTGCGGGTATGCCACTCCGCGTGCCAATCATATAACCTAGCATGTGGAGCATCGCTTGATTGCTCGGACCAAACCCTGTTTAGCAATGAAAGCGAGGGTGAAGGACTGTGCACAGGCTGGGGCGAATTAGATTCATGGTTGTAAGTTGTAACAAAGTTTAGAGCAGCAGGGAGTCGAGCGACAATCCCCCAAGGGGTTATATGTAAATTGTAGAAAGCTTTAGTGTTTTTTTCTTTTTTCTTTCTTTCTTCCTCTTTTTTATGGCTTGTAATTGTTGTAGTTTGTTGTCTAAATTGTAGGGAAAGTTGGCACAAATTGCAGGTGCACTAGTGTAGAATTTTCATTTTCCCATCCCAACATCATTTGAAGAAAATTGGGTTGGAGTGATTATTGGGATTTGGCTTTCAAAGATGAAAGTCAAGATGTAGAGAGACATTTAAGGATGTAATGAAAAGAACAGGAGGGAAAAAGTATGTTGTGTTGCTGAGTGATCAAATGTATTTAGGCCTAAGGCCTTGAAAGAATGAAACATTTTCTCAACATTTTGTTTTCTCCTCTGTTTCTTGTCATTTTAATTCTTCAACAATGTAATATTGGTGTAGAGGTGTTTTCCCAAGTACTTTTATATGTAGAAACAAAAATTGACACAAATGGCACTAACCATGGCCGGAAATGATATGACATTTATGTTGTTATTTTTTTTTTCACGTACTACTTTTTTATGAGTTTTACAGGTTTAAGAAGAGGAACATTTTACTGATGCAATTTTTAAATGCGTAGACATGAATTTGCAATGTGGTATATCAACGGTCATTGAAATCGTGTTATTAGGGTGTGTTTGATTGGTTTCCATGGAAAATGGTGGAAAATGTTATCCATGTAAGGTGGAAAAAAAAATTCACCAAATATGTGAGAAAATAAGTGGCAAAAAGTGTGCTTTAGATGATTGTACTTTGAAAATCATTTTCATTTTCCAGGTGCAATCAAACAATAAAGGTGTGTTTGATTGGTGTGCATGGAAAATGGTGGAAAATGAAAATATTTTCTATCTAAGGTGGAAAATAAATTCTACTATATAGGTGAGAAAATGTTTTCCAAAAAAGTAGTAAAAAATGTGTTTTAATAAGTGATTGTACATTGAAAATCAATTTTTTTTTCCTATGTGCAATCAAACAACTAAATTTGGAAAAGAAAATCCATAGATACGACAATATTTTCCATGGATGTGACATTTTTCCATGGAAAATGTGGAAAATATGGCAATTAAACACACCCTAAAGGTGGAAAATATTTTTCATGGATGTGACATTTTCCATAGAAAATGTGCCAATCAAACACACCCTTAGAGTCGAGAAATGTACGAAAATAGAAATCTTGATTATAAGAGCATTTTTAATGCAATCGTAAGTTGTTAAAAAAAAATTGTTGCATAAGTAAAATAAATTATCTAAAAAAATACCTCTAATGTAGACAGTCAAAGACTTTGTCAGATGTGACAGAAAAAAAATAGATGAGGTCCGGAGTGTCGTTTAAATTTAAAAATTTTTGTTAGACATGTTGATTCGACAAAATTTGAATTTCTTATGTAGATTTAAATTTCATATATATATTTAAATATAATTTTTTATGTTAATAAAATAAAATACACACATAACAATCTATAAATGTATTAGAGACTAAATATGAACTTAATTATCTATTCATTAGACATCAATGTCACATGAATTAATATTGTTTCAATATTTGTGCTATCTAAGCAAGTTTCGTTGTTCGCATACAATCGAAGCCAACAATCACAAATATGTCTCAAAGTACCTGTCCATTATTTCATTGGGAAGACTATTAAGAGATATATTTGTTAAAAAATTTGAACTTTAGGAGTTTCTTAATGTCTCCTAATTTCTAGGTACTTTGGGGTTCAGTTGCTGCACTATTTTCATTTTAAGTTTTTTTGTTAAGAGTACTAGATTGAAGGGACTTGTGTTGCAATACTTACCACTTGTTCCCAACAAGTTTATTATGTATGGTGATGTTCTCTTATCCACCGACCATTGTATTAATTATTAAACTTCAATCATCCATCCCAATATTGCATTCAATCGTGTCTCCTCAGTCTCATCTCTTCAAAAATTAAATTTATTCTAATTTAAAATTTACTATGTAACTTTTTTAGATCAATCGCGTGATTATATTTAAACATATAAAACTTAATAATTAATTAAAACTTAAAATCAAACTTAAATAACAATATATAGGCAAACGACTAATATCAAATTTATGATGTAATTAATTGTATCTTAAACTTAATTATAGTAAAAAATAATAATCCTGCATGTCTAATAATAATTTTACGAAATTTTGGGACAAAATGTGATCAAATAATCCGAACCCGAACACGTGCATGTACTTGAAGCATCATCATAGGCATAACTGTATGCTGTCGGGCAAGCTTTCTTGAACATTTGAGAGTACTGAGTGGGAGAGCATGTCGCTGGCGTCGCGTGTTCGCCGGTGCAGCAAAACTCCGGCGTGTTAAAGGCCGCACATGCGCTTCTACACGCCACCACAGAACCGGAGCTGGAGTCTGTTACTTGTAATTCCTTGGGACAGGTTCCAATGAGGTCGGCCACGCAACCAGCATACTGGCAGTCACCGGAGCCTCCAGAGGGACGGACTCCGACGCCCACGTTGTAGCCATCGACGAGGCTGACGTCATAGAAGTCTTTAGCCGAGTTGTCATTTGCAAGTGTGAATTCGACAAGGGACACTGGCGGTTCGCCACCGCCGCTGCATTTTAGTGTGCCGCCACAATCACCGGTGATGCACTTCCCGTTGCCAGCATCATCGAAGTTGCAATGCGTTCGGGCCCAAAAGCGGCCTGACCAACCCGGTGGGCCAGGGAGTTGGATGGTTGCTCCGGGGGCTAATGTGAAGCCACCGTCTTCAAGGATGGCACCGCCATTGCCGGAGAGTGTCCCTGGCCAGATTGTGTAGCTACAACTGTTTTGGAGCGTAAAAACTGTGGCTGAAACAATTGTACTTCCTGCGCATATGAGATCAATATTTGTTTACAAAAAGAGAAAAAAAAAAAAAACATTAATTTTCTCGAAAAAATGAAGATTTGTGGATTGCAAGAAGAGTCCAAGAATGTTTCTTTAAATTTACCTATAAAGAACAGGGCAACCAGCAGAGCAGAGATCTTTTGCCTACCCGCCATTAGCAGCATCGTGGAGAAGAAAACAGACAGATTTGTGTGATTTAGAGAGAGAGGGTTTCGTGGAAGTTAAAATAGAAAGTGTCTATTTATAAGATGATAATGCACTATTTTTTATTAAATCAAATGTTAAATCCAAATCTTGTAAACTAACTAATGCACGTCCGAGGTTAGTTTTGAAACGTGTGAGGCCCACAAAATCGATTTTTAATATGTTTGGAAATGCTTATAAGCACTTATAAATTAATCAAATATTATTTTAATTCATACATTTCGTAAGACCCACAACATTCATTCACACATTCCGTAAGACCCAATACTTATAATCTGTTTTTCAAACAACTTATTAGAATTTTAATGCTATAAGTATTGTTTCTATTTTTTAATAACATACGAAGTAGGAAGACGATATAAATTTTTCATTTTTATAAATAAATTGTATGAAATTAGTCAATTACTTATGAGTAATAAATAAAAGATGAGAAGGTGGTTGTATGAGTTTCATTCTCTTTGTATTCTTTCTATTCAGACAAAGAACATACAAAGATTTCTTTCATGGTCATAATTGTCATGCAAAGATCTCAATTCACTTGTTTATATAGGTTACAAATTTTATTCATTATTGATTGTATATTCACCCCTTTCACGTGTGCAGTATGTAATGGTGCATGTATTGACTCGAAATGATACAATAAATACATATATATGATTTTAAATTTTTTTGTTAGTGTTTGGTCCGTTTGTGATTAATTTGGAGTTCAACTTTTAATTATCAAATAATCATAAGTTGTTTTAGACATTTCATAAATTTTAAAAAAGTGATTATAAAAAAATCTGTATCACTTGATAGCAGATTTGAGAAGCAGCTAAATTGTAGTTTTTCAGATTCTGTTTTTAGTTTTTATATCTATCTATTAATTAAAATATCTATTTATCTATCTATCTATTATTAAAATACTAATTTTGACCTTAATTAAAGTAATTCTTTTTATGTTACAGATTTATTAGTATTCTAATTATAATCAGTGTTTAGAAAATCGGACCAGACCGGACGGTTCAACTGAAAAAACTGGGAATCGGCCACAAAACTGGTCCGATTTACTAATTTAACTGGCCTTAAAAAAACCGGACAGAAAACTGGGGTTTTTAACGGTTGAACCGGTCCGATTTTAATGAAAACGGGGAATTTTTTTGGATTAATTTTTTATTTTTTAATTGAAATTTATTAAAAGTATATTTAAAGCCAAATTTTGTCTATAAATGTTGGTTTATTTAAAAGTAACTTATTTTTATAAATTTTATGAGATTTTTAGATTAATTCTTAATTTTTTAATTGAAATCGGTTCGACATTGGTTCGACCCGGTTCAACATTTTGACCTTTGACTCGTTGTCTTTTCCAGGTTGATGACCGGTCCAATTTTCTGAACATTGATTATAATGCATCTCCACAAATAATTTAAATTTAAATTTAATTAATTTTTGTACAATATTAGAACATCTCCAATACAAATCATGGATTGAAAAAAAAGAAATGTCACGTCATCAAATAGGTAATGTGTATTAAAATCACGAGAAAAGTCGAGGTCCAGATCTTTCCGTGAAATCCAAAAAGAAACCCCCCCTCCCTCCTACAAAAAGACTCCCCACTCCTACGATCAAAAAAAAAAAAGAAAAAAAAGAAGACTCCCCACTCCCCTGCAAATAAAATTCCCCCAACCCCCACGCCCAACCCTCCTCCGTCCCCCGTCCCCCGTTCCCCGTTCCCCGTTCCCCGTCCCCCCTCCTCCTTTTTTTAATCCCACACCTACTTTAACAACCCCCCCTACATTTATTTTCTTGAACTCCTTATCTATTTATGTCACTAAATTTATATCCACATTATTAATATAATTAAATTTATTAAATTAAAAATAAATATTTATCATTATTATATTCATTGTATTTGTTTTTAAAAAAAATATAATAATATTTATTGACTTAAATATTATTTATACTATATAATAAATAATATAGTTAACGTTAATTTTATCTGAGACTAATTAATTAGTTTATATTTGAGTAACAAATTAAATTTTGCTTAAAAAATAAAAATAAATAAAGCGCGCATAATAAATTTGATTCGGACCTACAATACGCATATCATGCTCCAGACCTACAATACTCGATCACATACAGTAACAATTCCTCGTATTCCCTATACCTATGAGAATATGATACACGATTTAACCATCGTCACTAATTTATTACTTATAATGTATCATCGTATTCGCTAGATCCATAGGAATATGATGCACGATTTAATCCTCGTCATTAATTTATTACTTCTAATGTAATATTATTTTCTTCTTTATGTGTGTAAATTATCAATTGGAGCAAATTTATATGCACGCTTTATTTATTTTTATTTTTTAAACAAATTAATTTGTTACTCAAATATAAACTAATTAATTAGTTTCAATGTAATATTAATAATAAAATTAACGTTAACTACATTATTTATTATATGATATAAATAATATTTAACTTAATAAATATTATTATATATTATATTTTTTAAAAACAAATACAATAAATATAATAATAATAATAAATATTTATTTTTAATTTAATAAATTTAATTATATTAATAATGTAGATATAAATTTGGTGATACATAAATATTGAAGGGATTGAAGAAAGTAAATAGATAGGGGTGGTTAAAGTAGATGTGAGATTAAATAAAGGGGAGGGGGAGGGGGATTTTATTTGCGGGGGGGGGGGGGGGGGGGGTTACTTTTTGTAGGAGTGAGGGGGGTTACTTTTTGAAAATGCTGCGCGTTTGACACGTTAGATTTTGGGGAAATGATACGGACCTCGATTCGAGGTCCAGATCTTTTCTCTTAAAATCACATCTCCAATGTACTATGTAGAACATCATGTTAAGCTGATGTGACACAAAATAAAATAGAAGCTGTGAGATTGGGTGACTCAACAATTATTTTAATTTTAGACTTAATTTAATTTACAAAAGGGTAATTAGGGAAATTTTAGCAGTTTTATTATTGTTTAATTTAAAAAAATAAATGCCATGTAATCACCATTATTGAATTGTAGAAGGAACTCATTGGAGAGAACTTTTGGACTTTCACGTCTATTTATTCCATATTCATTTTTCTATTAGTTCCATCAGTAGAAGTTAGCTCCATCAATCTATGGGCATTTATATATTTAACTGCCACATCAGCCACAATCCGCCACAATCCATGGAGTGCATTGGAGATGCTCTTAGTATGATTTTATTTTTAAATATTTTAAAATTTTAAGATTAATAGATATATATTATTTTTATTTTAAAATAATTATGATAAATGTATTGTCTTGAAAAAATATTTGATAATATTACATATTGTTATAGAAGTAAAATTTTACAATAGCACTTATAATAATAATAATACAAAATATTACGATAATCAACATCCATTTTAGTAATTTTATACATTCACAGCAATAAATCAATTTTGTTTATCAAACGCTTAAATACTGATTTTGAAACATACAACAATTATGAAACAAGAGTTTACCAAACACTTATCTGATTCATTCTACGACACAGCAAAAATTGATTCTCTTAAAAGCACAGTAGTATCAAACCAAGCTTTAGTAAATGTGGCAAAATAGGCCCGGCCCGTATAACCCAGATTTTGGTTGAGACTGGCCGTTAAAATACTAAGTCGAACAAAACTGGGCAGTACGACTTGGACCGGGCTAGCCTGCAATTTTTTTTTTTTTTTTTGCTTATTGATACTAGGAAAATGCTACTTGTACACCCAAAACTTACACACTCACTCCAAATCCAAAATTTCATATCTGAGAAGATCTAATGCCAAATTTAAAGATCACTACCAGTCGTCGTCGCCACACTAGTTCAACCTTGAAAGAAAAAATGGTTGTCAATAATTTAAAGGTGAGAGGTGGAGGTTGGCTACAGAAAAGAGGAGTTGTGCATGTTGCTTTTTCCGTGCAAGCATCTCTGCCTTTATACCAAGGTTCTAAAATGCGTAATGCGCGGTGAGGCGGCGAGGTCGCGCATTGAGCCTAGGCGTGTCTAAGCGTGGCAATGCGCAACCAATACGCAAAAATGAGCAATGCGGGGCGACGCGGTAAGGTTAGACATCAAGCTTAGGCGTGCCTAGGCGCACGCCTAAGTGAGCATTTTAGAACACTGCTTTATACTGTTTCCGGTGGGCAACGTAGATGGATTGTAGGGTGGGGGATGCGTTTGGATTTTGGGTTGGTGGGTTTGCTGTTTAGATTTTGCAACTGATATTGATTTTCTGTTTTTTTTTTTTTTTGATATTTGATATTTGTTTTTTGTTTTCTCATATTTTCTTTTTGGGTAATTGACACGAAACGTCCCTACATTTCAAAGTGATTGGGCAAATCATCTTTACTTATGAAATTTTGACATTTTCATCTTCAAATCCACATTTGTTTGCGCAAAATATCATTTCAGTCCATCGCCATCCAAAAAACTCCGTTAAGTAGCCTCCTCAACACGACTCGTACTACTTTGGAAGTGTACTTTCGTCCATACACCTATTTCTCATTTCTCACTCTTCAACGAAGAGAAATAAACCGACGCACACGAACGGTAAATTTTTTTCCCTTTTCTTTTCTATTTCGCTGATGAAATCTCCTACTTTCGATTGCAAAATGTAGGCAAAATTGGATATGCAAATGTTTCAGAAAGAAGATCGAGGATGGTAATGACATGTACGGATTGTAGTGAACAAGGCCAAAACAAGTGGAGATTCAAAGGAGCACCACCACCAGCATCAAATTTGGGCCTCACATTCTGAATTTTTTTTATTTGTTTGTCCTTTACCTTTTGCACATAAGGTTTTTTGTGAAGTTTTTTTGCATTTTAAATCATTTTAACTGCAACTGAATAGCTTCGAGCTATTTGTACATGTCTCTTGATGGAAGTTTCTTTAGACAATGATGTATTTGTTCAATGTACATATGATTGTTTTGTTGGTTATATCGTATTGTTTTTTTACTCATTGTAGTTCTACTGGTTTTGCTGTTATTTCCATTTTATGTTATAAATCAATTTTTAAGTAGTGATGTTTTAAGCCAACAATACAATTACATAAGGATGTTTTTCACAACAAACAATAAAAAATAGGGACATTATATGCAAAAAAGAAACAAAGGCAGGAACGATAAGCGCGATGTTATTAATAAGTTGTAACGTTTTACACTACATCAATTACAGACCAAAATGGTACATAACAGTTTCAGTTCAGCGGATCCAACACACTGCATTCTTCACCACTAAAGCTTGATTTTGATTTCGACAACATTATAACAAGAGTTTTACATGAGTAGCTACATCACTACATGCTCACAACACAAAATCGAAAAACCAGCTTCGAAGAAGTGTCTGCCAGGATTTGCTTGCGTCTACGAAGTCTTTATCTCAATTTGGATTCCGCATCTGCACAATCAATTTGCCATTATTTTTGGTGAAATATGGTATGTTTTACATTATTTTATATATGAATAATCACTAAAAAAAAATAATTACTATTACCGTTAAAGAAGTAGACTAGTTAGGCGGGAAGAAACGAGAAATAGGTGTGTGGACGAAAGTACCCTTCTAAAATGGTACGAGTCGTATTGAGGAGGCCACTTAAATGAGTTTTTTGGATGACAATGGACGAAAATGATGTTTTGCGCAAGTAAATGTGGATTTGAGTGTGAAAATGCCAAAATTTCATAGGTAATGGTGATTTGTACAATTACTTCGAAAGATATGAACATTTTGTGCCAATTACCTTTTATTTTTCTTTATATGTTAATAAAGATCACATTCGCATAGTTTTGAAAGGTTAGGGACTTAGAGTGCCACAAATAACAAGTTCTAGACCCCATTGTAATTTTATAAAGATCCATTTATGAATTCAATTCTAACATTTTGTATGTAAAATGCGTGATTTGTTTTTGATAGCGTGATAAATACATATAAATACGTATGACAAACTGAAGCCAAAATTGATAAATTCGATATTGCTTGATCGCTAAAAATGGAAGACCGTGTTATTATTATTATTATTATTTTTAAAAAAACGCTTTGATTCTCTTATTTTATTCCCAGTATTTACACTAAGAACAATTGGACAATCATGTCTTGGATGACAAAATCAACAATATCTATAAGAGGGTTGTGATGAGTGTGTTTTATATATTTATTTAGTGTTTATTAGCATATGTTTGCCACTACTTAAATTATAATTTTAGTTGGTCAAATTGGTCAAATATAATTCTTATCCATACATTTCATAGGACCCACAACTTACAACTCATTTTTATCCACACATTCACCTACAACTTATAATTTCAACACTTAAATTATAATTTCAGCACTATACATTTGTTAATAATTTACTCAAATATCTATTGATTTTTACCCTGTTTTTATATCTTAAGAACAACTCTGAACTTAGAAAACACGTTGGCGAAAACGGAGCAAAAATGAATGTCAAACAACGAAATGATATTTAGAGATTTTCACTAGGCATAATATATATTATCGGAAAAATCATCGAATTTGGAGTTCAATGCAATTAACGGATCGAGAATTGGAGTTGTAGGTCAAAAGTTATACACGTTTAAAGTAGGATCGACATACTGACAAAACCAGCAAGACCCGCGCTAGGTGGTGCACATGGGCTCCAATCCCTTGATCTCCAGTGTGTGCAACTTCTTGACGTTACACACACCTACAATGCGCGGCAATGTTCGATGGAATTCTATTTCAACTCGTATCTTAATGTTTGTAGAGGTGTTTTTAACAAATTTAAGGCATGAAATTTAACACTCTTGGGGACCCTCTATATACTGAGGGTAGAAGTCATTGAGAGGAGCCAATCTTGAGGAGACATATATACAAATTCTAGGGTTTCAAGCTTGGATTAAATATTAAAGATTGAAAATTCTAGGGTTTCAAGCTTGGAATTAAATATTAAAGATTGAAAAGAAAGATTTCAAGGTGAAGATGCTTCAAGATTCAATGCGGGGTTCTCATCAACTCGATCTTTTCTTCATTAATTCCTGGTGATGTACTTAATTTCATACAAATCAATGAGTTTATGTAATTGGATATTGAGTGGCTAATTTTCTTAGTTGGGCCGACGATGTAACATAGTTTAATTGATTAATTTCAATTTGAGTTATGACTCTAAATATGATTTTTGTTGAATTTTTATCGTGGATTTAATTTCTTTTCATGAATTTGACCGGTTCATGAATTGTTTGTGAATTTGTGTCGAAATCAAGAGATAAAACACTAATTTAGCACTATCAATAAAAAAAATCATGAATTTACATATGAGATAGATATATACTTTTATAATATGTGGATCTTATATTGAATTTTTTGAGATTGAATACACTTGGATATGTTGAAATTCATATAGAGATATAATGGATTTAGTTATTTAAGTATGTTTGATTCTACTTGAGAGAGAATGTCAAATAATTTAAATAAATTTGATCGTCAAAAGCAGATAAAATAAATTGTCAAAACTCATTAGGCGAAGTTAAACATGATAACTATGGCGAATTCGTGACTTCTAACACTTTTAAAAACCTTTAAAATCAACAAATTCTCTCATATCTTTATGTGTTGATTTAATTCTTAGTTTAGAGACTAGTTTAGTAAAAATCAATTTCCCTACTAGATTTTTGCACCAATTCAATTAACATATACAATTAATTAGGTTAATAGATGGTAAAATAGTCTTCACGTGAACGGTATTCGATTCACTTTTATACTACATGTCGTGAGATCATACACTCACAATTTTTCAAAATCAAGTTGAAACTTGAATACTGAAACTAAATTATATGGCATTATGAAAGGGTGTCAGTTTTTCGAGTTTTATTGAACATTTTTGTTGTGTACTTCTTGATAAAAAGAACTGCAATAATACATAATAAAAGTGTCGCACCCCTCATGATATGAAATGCGTTCATATTGTCATTTAGACAAGACTAGTATGTAAAACGTGCGTCGCACGTTATTTAATATTGGTGTTGTGAGATATATGTTTATTCAAATATTTAAATAATTATAACTTAATTTAATACTGCACTAAAATATAAAAATCTAACATTAGAAAATACGGTGAAATATAATGTTTGTCTATTGCATATGCTTCCAGAGACTCAATTCTATGCCAGATCTTCTCTTCAGTCCTCCATGAAGATTTTGTGGGTTTTGAATGCGATGGCATTTCCCTGGCAGATTTTAGTAACTTCACAAACTCTTTAAGTTCCTTCTCATCAACCTCTTTGGCATGCTTCCTACGTAGAAGTTCGTCAACCTAGCAATTAATATTCACTGAATCATAGTTAGTAGGCAAGCCAACAAAGCAAATAAATATCATGGTGGGACGTATCACGACAAATCAATTAATCGCCCACAAGTTAACAGGGAACACCAACTGGAAATGAGCATAACATATAATACCAAACAGACCAAGTGAAACAAAAAATCTGCATTATTAGTGACCAAATATCTGTGTCTCTATAAGAAGTTGCAACATACCTGAACAGCAGGTCGAGACCCATAAACAGAAAATGAACATTTACTCTCCAAAACAGTGAAGTATATGTCATCCTTCGAAAGTAGTAGATGAGCACAATAGCTCTCAAGAGGCTCGGCACTACAAAAAATCATCTGTTAGAATGAACTAATGTCATTAGAGGAACACAAAAATGTAAATTTAGTAATGCAAAAAGTTTACCTCAGACAGCTCTTCCACTCTTACTGATTTGTTCTTTTTAAAAAGCTCAATCCAGGAAAATTCAAGCAACGTTGGATCCTGAACAAATAACAAAGCAAGTGGTTTTATAAAGTAGAGACAAAGAATAGTATCCAAAACAGTTGTATTTTTTACTCCAAATGACAGGATTAACAGACCAATTTACTCTGAACTCTCTGAACAAAGTATGATATTTCGGTGTGGTCAAAATTTTCAACATCAGGAACAATGAAAGTAATTTGTTGTGGCTTAATGGAGGTCATGGCACCGTCCTGCATAAGTAAGAACCAAATGGACAATTTGAGAGACCCGAAGCATAAAGTGCGTAAGCAGTGTAGAAAAAGACAAGAATCCAACACCTAGCAACCTATCCAATATGCCGCATTAATTGTTTTTAATAAAACCTGATCGGAAACCATCCAATTCTTCTTGCCATCAGGCTTCTGTGCAACTGCCAGCAATACTCTCTCCGGATCTTTCTTGAACTCTAGCAACAATCCTTTCTGCAGCATCCGCTTCTCTGACTTATTATCAAGAAGCTCTTCACTGCTTTTTAGTTCCAACTTGTAAAATAGTTCAACAATAAATATCACACATAGTGTGATCTATAGAGATTACTATATTATTTAACCGATCAGGACTCGACACTTTGTTTCCTTAGCATTGTCACTTACCATAGTATTTCTAACAATCTCTTATATCAATTCATCCAGAATTCTGTTAATTATCCTCCCAAATTTTTTAGAGAACTACATTGAGGTCATCACAAAAAATTTCAATTTACCGATTGATCAAATATGAGCTGAGACATCTTAAGTAGTTATCATAACGTTTTTTTAAAATATTCTAGTTAGCTTCTGAATAGTTAAAATGCATTAGAATCCCAAAACTCATAATTTCTGATTAGGAACCTTCATAAGCAAATGAAAAGTTTTGAATTCCCATCATATAGCTGCAAAGTTTTTGAAAAACTTTTCACAGTTCACACATTTTATCATTGTCAGTTACACCAGCCGCCAGCTCCAATTATATCAATGGATTAACTTCAACATTACAATTTATTCAAAATTAATTCAATTATTATTCACAAAAATTATATAGTAACTACACATAAACACACAACACACGGATTATATATAGTTTAATAATGATGGGAGGTGAAATGTTTTAAGATTTTTGAATATGGGAGGAAATTATTATAAAATAATTGTACATAAATGAGATTGTGTTATGTAGTTTATTAATGGTGGTATGAGGAATATTTTTGGATTTTTGAATATGAGAGGGTAAAATATTATAAGAGTATTGTATATTAATGAGATTGTGTTATAAATACGTATTTAGGAATTACATAATCATCATATGAACATTTGTATTCTGAAGTAAAAAAAATGAAGATAAATTGTCCAAATGATCCAAACAACCCATTATTTTGTTCAATAATGATTGGAGATGAAAGGTCTTTAGATTTTTTAATTTAATATGGGATGTTAAATAATCCAAAGATGTAATATATAAAGGTAAAATAGTCCCATTTTTATGATCCTAAATACATATTTAGGAATTACATAATCATCATATGACCCTTTGTATTCTGCAGTTAAAAAAAAACTGAAAATAAGTTATCCAAAGGCTCAAACAACCCCTTATTTTGTTCAATAATAGTGAAAAATGAAAAGTTTTTGGAATCAACATATGATTATTTGTATTCCGCATTGAAAAAAAAAACTGAAGATAAATAATCCAAATATCTCAAACAACTTATTTTGTTCAATAATGTTGGGAAATGAAAGGGTTTGAATTTTTTGACTTAATGTAGGAGGGTAAAATAGTTCGAGAGATGAAAATGTTTTGAATTTTTTAATTTAATATAGGTAGTAATTTAATGTAAGAAGGTAAAATAGTTCGGGAGATGAAATGGTTTTAAATTTTTTAATTTAATGTAGGAGGGTAAAATAGTCTAAAGTTGTAATATATGATAGTAAAATTGTCCAAAAATATTTCTCCCTTTTAAGGAACTTTTAGAATTAGTATATATATATATAAAGGCTATTTAATACATTAATAATTTTTTATTGAAATTTACATGTCAAAACATAGTTATAAAATAGGGCATTGTCACAGAAAATCGACTCATGTTTACGAAACCTTCATATTCTTAGAGCCTAACAACCATCAAGTTTTCAGGATGTCTCATTTATAAAGCAAGACTACGCGATCGAGTAACTTTTCAATGAGAAAAGACATGAATCAATTCTATTTGCAAATTGTTTCACACACTTTTTCATACAAATCTTCAATAGATTTGTTTTTGCCCTTAGCCACCAAACTTTTTCAATTTAGGTCCGTATAAATTATTAAGGTGGTATTCGTAATAATGTAGCAGATTTTAACAAATTTTTATGTCACATAAGATTCTGTCCACCACGTGGTATTTTTCGTTAAAGTTAATTGACGGAAATGAGTCGGGTGATGAATGGGTAATGATTTGAGATAGATGAGTGAACAATGAGTAATACTTCAAAGTTAAGTGAGCAAGTGGTAACGTTGGGTAAAGTTTGGTGATTATTTATTAAATTTACTCGTAATAATATATACTAATATTTCAATGACATTATAAGTGAATTGTCTAAATAGGATGTGACGGGTATGTTTAGTTGTGTTTAAAAAATTATATTTTAAAAAAAAATTATTTGTAAAAGAAATAACTTTAAAAATTACGTATTACAAAGTAATATTTAATATCTGCCGACACATGCTTCTCGTCACTCCAAAGCATGGCTATAATGTTAAGTTTTTGGTTTTGTTTTCGTTTTTTTATTTTTTGTATTAAAAAAAATTACCTTATGGCTTATGCAGTCAAATTCCTCTTATGAAATAAATTTTGACATTGCTCTACATCGAATAGAAAGTAAATGGGAAGGTTTATGATAGTTTATAAGGAGTGTCTAGGCTATTGGAAATTTGTACAAAATAATTGAAAGACATTAAGTATAGAGGAGAAATATAAATACAATATTGGGGAGGGGGAAGGGGGAGGGGGGGGGGATTAATAATATTGTTCTTCCTAATTCTCAAATCATTTATTGTTTTGTGAGGCATGATGGGAGATTTTTGTAGTGTTCTTGAGGTATTTGGTGTGTGATAGATATTGTGTTATTATATAATTTTTTCAGTGGAATATTTGACTTTTATGGCCCGTGAGTTTTCTTCAATTTTAGAGTTTTTCACCTTTATTTTTTTTTCGGTTATTGTTATTATTTTCTATTTTATTTCTCAGTTCGATATTTTCTTGGATGATGACTATAGGGTGAATTAAGAAATTGATCTAGATTCTCAACAATGTCGAAGGATATTATATTTTTAAGTAAGACTGTTGTGACTCCCACGTCTTTTTTGAGAACTTACCTAGTGGGTGTTATTGACATATGTTAACCAAGTTCGGAAAGCGAAATAGAAAATCAGGTATGAAGTTCAACGTAGAGAAATTTGATGGAAAAATTAATTTTAGCTCGTGGCGAGTGCAAGTCAATGATTTTTGGTACAATATGGGTTACTCAAGGCTTTGAAATGAAGACTAACCCTTGTTTCTAATAAAGTTGATGAAAAATCTAGTATCACTGGTGATACTGATAAATATTCTAGTAATTTTGGACTTGTATGAGTGATAAAGATTGAGAAGATTTGAATTTGAATGCTATAAGTATGATAGTTTTTATCACGCCAAAAACGTCTTTGCAAATATGCATATAATATTTTCGACAACTGAGTTTTGAGAAAAAATTGTAAAGTTGTATTGGACAAACAACCTTTCAAATTGATTGTATCTAATGAAATATTTTGATTCTTTACGAATAGATGCTCATACAAAAATTTCAAACCATCTTAGCATGTTCAATATATGTGATTGTTTTAGAACTAGAGACTAATGAAGTGAAAATTGACGACAATGAAAAAGCATTAAAGCTCATCTAATCTTTCTCACTTTCCTACGAACACAATAAACTATTTTGATGCATTGAAAATATAGTGAATTTTTTAGAAGTTAAAGTAAATTGATTTTGGAAGAAATAAAGGTGAGTGGTGAAAGTAATATTTCACATATAAACTTTGCACTTGTAGCTGGTAATTGGAAGATAAATGATTCTACGAAAAGTTGTTTGTTAGAGGTGTAGACAATCTGGGCGTCAAGCAAAATTCTCCAAAAAATAGAGCAAGCTCGGCTAACTATTGAAATCAAATACAAATAGCGTCGCTAACAATGTGTTTCTTTTAATGAGATGTGATGATATCAGTTAAGAAAGATACGTACATCCTCATGGCATGTTGCTAGTTTCCATAACAAATGACATATTACTGCTAACGGGTCACAAGTTTGCACCTGAACATTAGTTTGACATTTTGCAAAGTGTGGGTGAAATTTATGTTGGTAGTTGATGAACTTTCGAAAAAGTTAAACATAGGAGTTGTACCATAAGTTTCAGCAAGTTTATTCGACATGTGTTGATTTAAAATTCTTAGAATTTATTAATACTGGATGCACAAGTAGAGTATGTGATTCTCTATATTGAGAATTGTGGACGTAAAAGAAAACTTTCACTGTTTTTTTCTTAAGTGACATGAACTTTAAGAGATAATGAGACAAAATCAAGGCATTTGGCCATTATTCAGCTCAAGAGGATTAAGATTGGTTGAGGCTCCCACATGAGTTGGAAAATGGGAGATCTTTAGTTTTTGTTTATTTATCATCTTGTTAGGGAAATTAGAAAGAGAAAATTGGACAAAATGTCATTTTTCATCCTAAAATTTTGAAATATGAAAACTTTTGAAAACATTTGATTAATGGTCATATTATTCAAAAGGTCACCAAAATGCCCTCAACAAATTTAATAAATTCTTATCAATATTTTTAAACACTTTTCATTTTTTCTCTCCTAAAACCCAATAATGCCCGCATTATTTGTATCTGATACCTAGGCCGGCATTAGACAATCAAAATAAGACTTTTCCACGCATTCTCCATATGCATGGCGCTTTTCTCATGCATCATATCTAGGCACGTCTTTTCTTGCTTTTAGAACACTCATATAAGGAGAACTTAGGTTATTGGTTAATTGCACAAAACAATTTAGAGATTTCAAGTATAAGGGAGAGATAGTGAAGACATGAGAGAAAAGAATTTTTTTTTTTTTTTTTAATTATTGTTTTGTGAGGCTTGACAGAAGATTGTTTTTTTGGGTGTTTTTGAGGTTTTGGGTGATTGTACATATTTTTACTTAATAAAATCTCTGTCTATTACGTGGTTTTTCTCCAATTTTGTTGTTTTTCACGTATATTCTAGTGTTTGTGTTATTTTTATTTTGTATTCTTCTTGATTTTTTTCGAAAGAGGATCATGGGATGAATCAAGAAATTGGTCCAAATTCTCGACACATAGTTCGTGCCTTTGTTAGGGAAGTGAATTGCCAAAATCAACAATTTTTTTAATTTGCTTTCCCTTTTTTCTTTTTCTTTTCTCCTCTTTTTTTTTTTCCAGCTAGTTTTAATAAATGAGTTTTATTTTTATTTTTTATTTTTTATTTTTTTTACAGATTATAAGTAGTAGGTTATATGGAATGTTTGGATAAAAGTAAATAAAAATTATGAATCATACAAAATGTGTGAATAAAAATTATATTTTTGTAATTACTTATAAGCACTTTCAAACATGTTATGAGATAAATTGATATACACGATCCTCAACACCATACATGTGCAAGACTTGACGCAAAAAGTACTGGATTCATGGAAATCAACTTCCAAGAAGATTGAATGTTCAAAGACTTAAAGCACAAAAAAAAAAAAAGATAAAAAGATTCAAGCTCGATTAAGAAAAGAAGTAGGATCAAGAGAAAAGATAAGGCGAGAGATAGTATTTAGAATGATATGGATGTATGAGATTAGGAAAATGTACAATTAAGATGAAAATTGACCCCTCAACTGTATTGAGTAGGTCGAGCACACAAGAATGCAAGCAGAAGTTGTGAGCCATAAATTTAAGTATGAAACTGAACTATTGTATGAGAAGATAACTTATTATGTTGAACATGCCTTCGACTATGTAAATGGAGAAGTACACTATTTAATGAATTTTTTGAATTGGGGCTCTAGTCATAAGTTTACGCATTCACCATCGAGCATTGAATATGAAAGCGACAATGAGCAAATTCCAAACCTAGTGTAAGATAACAAGAAATATGATTGATTGCATGAAATGTAGTACCTGGTTTTTATTTTCACATGTGATCCTCACCTTAGGACGTGACAATTTTTTTCTTCTAGTTTTATATTAAGAGCCCTCCTAAATTGTACTTATTTATGTTGTATAAATAAAATGTGCTTCTAAAAGTAAAAATAGAGTAATGCTATTTATCATTATTGACGATGATCGCTGGTATATGTGTTATAGGACTCACTACAATTGATTGGTTTGAAGAGACAATAATTTGTGTAGTATCAATCAATTTGAACTCTACTGATCCATAGACTGGTGATAATTAATATTATTTTTGAAAAAATAAGGTCAAAATAATTGACTAGGGGCATTTATTCTCTATTTGTGAAAGCTTAGGGACCGCGTCAAACCTTGAAACTTCAACACAGAAGCATCCAATAGAAATTCGCCAGCTGGACCTAAGCTAATTAGAACCATTGTTCCATGAAATTTCCAATTTCCTTCGCGTTCCCGTTAAATAAGTGTCGTGCGTATCCCAATAAACTAAGGATTTCTCATTTCTCAACATCAGTCCAAATTTCGGTTTTTCAATCCCACAAATATTGATCCTCTTTCAATCAATCGATCGCCAATCTCTCATCGTCCAAAGGTCTACCGTCTCTATCTTTCTCTCTGTAAAATTTTCTTAATTTTGTTTTGACTTGCTTAAAATTATTGATTAGCTAGATCCTGCTATGTTTCTATTGAATTCTGTAATGATAATATAATCCGATTTTTTTATTACAAATGCCTGATTTGTTTTTATGACTTGTGGTGTTGAATTAGAAAATTTCAATTCGAATTCTCGGTAATTTGGATCTTTGTGTATCAAGTTTTGTGATTTATGGAGAGGGTTTTTTGGAATCTGTGTTTATATTGCATTTAGGTGCGTGCCATCTTTTTTAGGACATCTGTGGTTTTTATAATTTTATTTATTTATTTATAGTTTACATTTTTATAGGATATTTGATTGTTTTGAGGTTGAAAGATGGAAAGTGGGTTTGGGGAATCGACAATCAGGCGCCCTCCCAGCCCTTCTTGCTCGATCAGTAACAATAACAACAGCGATGCCGGGAATTTTGAGTGCAATATTTGCTTTGACTTAGCACAAGACCCCATTGTCACACTCTGCGGTCACCTCTTTTGCTGGCCTTGCCTTTACAAATGGCTTCATATTCACTCTCGGTCCCAGGAATGTCCGGTTTGTAAGGCTCTTATTGAAGAGGACAAATTAGTCCCTCTATATGGCCGTGGTAAGAACTCAACTGACCCTCGGTCTAAGTCAATTCCTGGGATGGAGATTCCACATCGGCCCACAGGACAAAGGCCTGAGACAGCTCCTCCGCCGGATCCAAATGCTAATGCTTTTGCACAACAAGGATTCGGAGTTATGGGAGGGTTTGGCCCCTTTGGCGGGTTTGCGCCCATGGCTACTGCGAGATTTGGGAACTTCACATTATCTGCTGCTCTTGGTGGTCTATTCCCCTCATTTTTCAACATTCAAGTGCATGGATTTCCTGATGCCAACATGTATGGAGCTGCTCCTGGTTTTCCCCTTGGGTATTCGAATAACTTTCATGGCGGACATGCTCATGGATTCCCTCATCGTGGAAATCAACAGCAGCAGGCAGATTCTACCCTGAAATTGCTCCTACTGGTGATTGGTTTGAGTGTTCTTGTGACTCTAATTTGGAGTTAAGGTAAATTTATTGTTGGAGCTTGAATTGCCGTCCAATGCCCAGGATTGTATGGTTTCCTTGTATATTTGTTAGTGAACTCGTGCAGCTTTCTTCTTTTCTTGTACTTCTCATTGTTTAAGACTACTGTTTATGTAATATAATTTGTAGTTTTATCACTTTTTTGGTAAGTCAACTGCATGTTTTTCATGGTAGTGTTATTTTATCACTTTTTGAATATCTGTCCTTCAACCCATCCACTCCTGTTCTTCAAAGACAAATGTTAATGAAAACGCTTGCTATCTGCTGCATTACACATTCTACTTGAACAATTACTTGAACTCTATACTTCACATAAGTATGTATACATTCAAATTGCATTATCTCAATATTTGCCACCTTATGAATCATTTATTATTCATTCTCTTTAATGCTAACCTTTGACATGCTGGATGTCTTCATTAGTGCGTGAATCCAAATAGTCGCCTTAGGAAGTTGTTCAAATGATGATACACTTTCCAATGTGCATGATGAATAGAGGTTATGCTTGAACCAGTTTGAAGGGAAACATTAAGTGTACGAGTAGTTAATAAGCATTGTGACACTCGATTTTAATATTTGTTGTAGCACCATCAATATTATGGCTTGCTCCTTGGCATCGACGATGCTAGGAATGTCAATAAATAGTTGGAAAGTTGCATAACTGCTATTTGTGAATCTACTTTTTGTGCAACAATTTCCCATTACTTTCTGTAGCTAGGAAAAGTGAAGTTAATTTGGGGAGGGAGGATAAATTTGTTAGGGAAGGAATGGGAGGAAAACAAGCTTGTTTCCTGAGTCCTATTTTTTAGTCCTTAAAACACTGGCGAGTTGGGCGCAGCTTGAAACACAAAAAAATTGTAAGCTATGACATCTTAAAGGAAAAATTCTGAAGGTAAAATAGTAAAAACACAAGTAACTCTCCCTTCTTTCTATCCCATTGTATTAAACAGTAATTATGAAAGTGTAGGCAAAATTTTCATTGGTCTGCCTTCTGTTTACCTCCTGTTTCATACTAACCCACCTAGTGTGCTGTTAAGTGTTTAGTTGAATTGTGCAGAATGTATGTATGTTTGCTATTTTCTGTATACTGTTTATTCTGGAAAGATTCACTTAGTTGTGCATATGAACCTTGCTAAGGTACATTTTCTGAAACTGAAGTGTGCAAGCTGGTTGAGTGGCCACTCTTAGGTTGATATATCAACTGTCTGACCAATCTGGTCGAATACTTAAAAAAAAAAGGAAAAAAAAGAAAAAAAAAGAAAAGAAAACTCGGACATACAAAAAATGTTTCAAACTACTAACTATTCCAACATCTGAAGTACTCAAGAAAACTACGAAGCGACACAAAGTATAAAGCCAATTCTATCAATGATATTGGCTGTCTACTTTCTAGTTTCTATGAAGTCCAAGCAAAATGAAAGAGAAACAGAGATAGTAAAGCAAGAATAAGATTGACATAGCAATATTTGCTGTACCTACTTGAAACTGAACTATGCTATCTGGGTGAGTGACCATTTGTAGGCTGACATGTCAACTAGTTGACAATTGACATGTCAACTAGCTGACCAATTGTCAAATACTTGAGGAAAAAAAAAAGAAGGAAAAATCCAACATACAAAAAGTGATGAAAAATTGTATCAGATTACTAATTATTAAGACTTGGGGTTTTTAAAAGGTCAATCTTGTTAAGAGGAGTAATCCAAGCTCATATATAGTATTACTGTATTAAAGCAGGCTAAGGTCCCGAGTTCAAGTCTCACTGCCACCCATTTAATGATTTGTGCATGTGTTAGCTTTGATGGGGGAAAAAAAATCCTTACTCCACGTGAGGGAGCATGTTGAAGATAATATTTAAATAATGTACATGTGGCCCTATTTAAAAGCTTAAACTTTTAGATGAAGTTGTACAATACTAATATTTCCAACTCTATTTGTAGTACTCATTATTGTTGCTGAGGGAAAACTAGGGAATGACTCAAAGTTTGAACCCAATTCTATGAATGATAAAGAAGAAAGGGAAAACAGAGAAAGTAAAGCAAGAAATAGATTGACTAAGCAAATTGTGTTGTACTGACGTGCAATAGTAAGAGATATTTCCAATGTATATACTTAATACTGTATCTCGGAGTCTCTATTAAGACAAATTGATTGTCAACATTTACGTCCTCTTGCAAAGTATGAGTCTTGAAGCTGCATCTGGTCGAAACCTTTTCTCGTATTACCCAATATTCTATGCTTTGCAAACTATTATTTGGTCAGTTCCTGCTGCCATCTTTATTGCTGATTTAATTTGGAAATTTTTTCTGTTTTCACTCTGTAATCCTTTATATGGAAAATTTTCTCATATGCATTGGGCAACATGTGTTACATGTATTACCTTCTCTGTTTCATGCAAGTCAAGTTGATCCTCACAGGTTACTAGCCCTTTGTGAAGTGTACAGAAGGTTTGAATGAACTCTTTGTTTGGGGCCTTGGGGTGAATGCACTTCAACTTCACTAGTTCCTTTCTATGCTCTATTAAAGCCCCTCATCCTTCTGATCTACATTCTCTTTTCATCAAATTGCTACCTCCATTTGTTGCATTGGCATTTTAGAAACACGTCCCCAATGAATGAGCTAATCTTGACCTCTCTTACAAATTTGTATGGAAGTGGAATGAGGTAGCAGTTGAGAGTGATACTGAGAGTTCTCCAACATACAAGTTCAGATGAGAGACTGGAAATAGAAAGCAGTCTATTATGCTAAATTTCTATGTACATTTTCATTTTTGTAGAAAGTGGCATAATGTCTGAAACTACCATATTGCCTGAGTTTGAAATGTACACATATTTCCTATCACTGTGCGTGGAGGTTTTTTCACCAAAATAATGCACATTTGACACGTATGCTTCAGTTGAAGTACTTTAGAATGACAAAAGTACAATTGTTTTCTGTCCCCCCTTTGTATGTGTGGATGTTCGTGGCAGGGACAGCGGATTGTGAGTAATCAGTTCTCGAATTGTCTTCAATCAGAGTTTTATGATTTTATCTATTTCTTTTTGGCCTTTTGACAAGTATCAATAAGATCTGACCCCAGAAATACATGTTGGGTTTCTCCTTGTACATCAAATGTCTGGATGCTTTATTTATGTATAGAAGATATCAAAGTTGGTCATCCATGAATGTGCGTTAGCGACAGCATTTGAGTAGCTATAGCAAAACAATGTGGGGCTTTTTTTAACTTTAGTTTTTTATTTCATTTTTATGTTGCTTCTTGAGTTGGTCATATTGATATTTTCAAGTGACTGGTTGAAAGAGACTGCAGACTTTCAAGAGCAGAATTCTTGATAACATCAAAATAAATGGCTGAGTGTGAAAGCAGCATAAAAATAGCTGCAGAACTTCCCAAGTGCCCTCTAGTTGCCAAAGCCCCGAAAAATTGGGGTAGCTCTATCAGATGAAATACTTGTTAATTTATTTGTTTACTCTGATTATTAATATATACTCAATATTATTAGATATTATTGTTTTTGATCCTGCGTTTTTTGACTGATGTGCCTATGATCTTAGGGGATGGGTTGTGGCTGGGATGCTCAACAGATCGCTTTTGCTTTAATATATAAGGAGGATGCCTGCCTGCTTTTACTTTGGTTGAGCTGCTTGTTCTTCAATAGGGGAGAGTGGAAAATAAATGAATGATTTTGTAATAATAAAATAAAGTTTGTGTACTACGATACCACATTCAGCACCAAATGTTTTAGAGACCTTTGAGATGTCATATTCTACCATCAGACCGTAGGTGATTGAACATAACTTTAGTCAGCTTTTCTCTTAGAAGACATTATGTAATTCTTCAAAGTTGTCAATTGGTCAGACATTTCTGGGTGCATAATTGGCTAAGTGGCACTTGGATTGTTTGTCCAAGAATATAGAACTAGATGAGCTCATTTTCACCACAAATGTAGGCATTCATTCATTTGTTGTGTTGTGTTGTGTTTGTGCCCTTTGTGTTTATTATTTTTCTTATTTTCTGTTTGGTCATGGAGAAATTATTTGGGCATATAAACTATCCTGAGACACAGTACATATAATTTTGCCGAAATGCAATAAGTTTGCTTTGGATAATAAAGTTAAATCGCACCTCATTCTTGTGGATACTAGATGGTGAAAAATAATCCTACGTATTCAGTGCAAGTTGATACCCGGTTGCTTTAGCATGAAATTCTGTTGCCAATTTTCTATTGCTTTTTCATATGATAATTAGCATTTTTGTCTAATCCCATTACTCGACTGACTTCAGATGCTAACCAAGATTTGGCCTACTGTTAAGTTGTTTGAGACTGCACAACCAGAATGTTGTTGACACCCAACCTGCTATTTTGCAGTGTGTGCAGCTTGGAAGCTTCAAAATTACAAGGATTTTGTTGTTTCCACCTAACTCATTGTAGGTAACAGACATTTTCTTTGTAAAATAATGTGTTGAATATATTGACTGGTTTAGTTACTAGCTTCAAGTATGATTAACTTCTCAATTATTATACTAATTCTTTTAGATCAATCTGGTCTTCTAATCTATCCTCAAAAATTGAATGTTTGTGATTAGTCGCCATTTAATAGTATTAATATGATCGTAATGGTGGCTGCCAATTACTGCCATGTATTTTTTTTTGGAGCTACACTTGAGAAATGTTGTTTTGTTATCTATGTTAATTTATTTGAGTAATGGCATCTAGCACTAATGGTGCTTGGCACACTTGGAAGACTATCTTTAATTGTCTAACGAAACTAGGGATGCAATTTGATTCATTGGACAATTAAAAGGTGGGACTTCATTACCATCTAAAATTGGTGCTAAGATAGTATAATTCAATTTACTTGTATTATTATTATTCTAAACTCAATTGAATATTGTTATTTTGTTCGATAAATAGTCAGTCGTGATCTCACCTATGAGGGTGTATGATTCAATAAGGATCATGCATGCGTAGATTAGAAAGGAATGACGTGGATATTTTTCGGTGGATCCACTTTGCTCTTGTTTTTATTTCGGAAGTTGTTTCTATTTTGTATTTCTTTTGTGCTTGATTTCTACATGAAATTTGGTCTGGTGACTTTGTACTAACCTTTAAAATCAGTTTGCTAACAACTAATCCCAACTTTGAACCAACCTTCAAGATTTCTCAAATTTCAACTCTTGCACAATTTCGTTAGCTCTAGAATATAATTTCCGCATCATTCTAACTTAGAACACATAAAAATTAATGGAAAACTACAATTAAAATTATATAACATGTAAGTTAATAACAAAATGTTTCATAAATTGGTGTCAATTACAATTGAGTAAAGCCAACACAATTGTTACGTAGACGGATGATAATTACCAATTGGGATAAATAGTATTATGGAATAGTTGAGATATAAAGAACTTTCTTTTCAAAAATAGGTAAATGGTACTGGAGGTCTCAAATTTTTGAACCTTGTGACGATGGGGTCTCGAATCTTCTATTTCTAACCTCCGGGTCTTTAACTTATGAAACGTTAGCACCTGATGTCTTTTTTTGACAGAAACTGTCAGTTTGACCGTTAAATTGTTAAAATTTTATTAAATAGACTATTTTATTTTTAAATTGAACAATAAAAAAATAAAAATAAATAAAAATAAAATTGTAACTAAACTCTAAACATTTCTTCTTTTTCAAAATACTGCTGCCACCACCACCCACCGGAAATTGAATTTTGTCGGAACATGTATTTTCAATCATTAAAACCTCTTCAAGAGCACCCTTTGAACACAGATTCTCAGGTATTTCAACGAAAAATCCATTTGTTGAAACATCAATCCACCGTAAAGGCGAGTTTTTTCCAAGATTTGGAGGTAATTTTCCAGTTAACTGATTCTGAAAGAGCCTTGACCCAACGGCGGCAGCGGCAAATTTTTCGGTTGGTGGCGGTATTTTGGAGAAGGAGTGTTGGGGGTTTAGTTGTAATTTTTTATTTTGTTAGTTGGGGTGTAGTTGTAATTTTTATTTTTATTTTTATCTTTCAATTTAAGGGTAAAATGGTCTATTTAACAAAATTTTGACCATTTAACGGTCAAATTAACGGTGTTTGTCAAAAAAGGACTTTAGGCGCTAATGTTTCATAGCTTAAGGATCTGAGGGTTAGAAATAGAAGGTTCGGGACTCCATCGTCACAAGTTTCAAAAGTTTGGGACCCTAGTGCTATTTACCTTTTCAAAAATGTAATATGGAAAATAAACTTGGTGACGTGGCTGCAACGTCAATGTGTCACTGTTCTCAAATAACAAAAGGGTAGAAATATTGATAAAAGATCAAATGGTTTGATTCTTGGTGGGTGGGACCCTTTGGTTAATTTATGACCCACACGGTTTAATGACTTTTTCATTCTTCATATTGTCGTGAATCCGTGCAATGTACTGAATCGCATTGGAAATGTACTTTGTGTCTGGCATGGGTACTGGGTACAGGTACAAGGTTGGCAATAAGTTGACATTTGACTTGGATGAGTTCATATGAAATTAATTATATATCCTCAGAATTGGATCGAATCTTATCTAAATATCCCCCATACTCTTTTATTAAGGCAGCTTTTACCAATTTACCAGAAATAGATGCCCATACTGATACTAGTCATTTGTAGGATGCCACTAATTAGTTGCTGACACTTATCATACACAATTACACATGAATATTGAAAAACATTATCTAAAATTAGCATCTGAATATCTGTGTAGGATCTTTATGCTATCTGTTTCCAGACTGGCTTTCACTATTTCGGAGAATGTTGTAAAGCATGGCAATAAGATAGGGGTACATCAAATCAAAATTCAAAGGTCTATTCACAACATATTTAGTGCACTAGACTAGATGAGACTCAATTATATAATAAACAAACATTTTGTATATGTTTCTTCTTTATTAAAGTTGATTGCATGAGTTACAAGAATTAGTTTTATTAGAGGAGTTACAAGTTACAACTAAGCAGATTTATTTATTTATTTATTAAATTACGTTTAGTACCAAAGTCATCATGCAAGGTTAAAAGTGTTTTATAGTTAAAAAGGCTGTCCAACTTTAATTTGCATAAAACATCACAAAGAATATTGTAGTTGATGAAATGGTTATGTATAAACAAAGAGGAAATTGGAGAAAAATGTCTTTTTTCCAACACCAATTGTGTAATATGGAAACTTTTAAAACATGAGTAATTATATTCACATCACAAATTTTCTTTGTTGCATTACAATTTAATTGCAATGAAAGTTTCTAATTTTTGCTCACTATTACACTTATGTCTATAATATTTTTTTATCATATTTTTATCTTCAACCATTATTAATTAACACATCTTGTTTCTGATGACGGTTTTTGTTCAAAGAATCCGTTATGAGTGTATATGCTACTTATATTTTTAAATAAACAAAAATAATAATATACAAATGTTCGATAAAATATTTTCTGCTCATAGCAAATCATGCTAATAGAATATTCGAAAACAAACTGTCATCAGAGACAAAATGTCCTAACTAAATAATTAATAATTAAAGGTTGAAGATAAGAATATGACGAAAAAAAATTGGATACATAAGTGTGACAATGTGCAAAAATTAAAGATCTTTATTGCAATAAAATGTGGAATAATAAACAAAAAATGTAGTGTGAATATAATTACTCAAAAATATTTGATCAAATGACTATTTTATTCAAAACATAACCAAAATCCCCTCAACAAATTTAGTAAATTCTTGTCAATATCCTTGAACACTACATATTATCTCTCATAAAATCTAAATTTGAAATTCTCTCACTTCACCGAATCGAATTCTCTCTCTCTCTCTCTTCAAAACTGTCGCACTAGTGAACGGAAAATTTCTCATCTCACCGGAATCTATACCGAAATAACAAGAGAAGAGAATGTAATTTTATTCTCTATCCCCAAAAAAGAAAACACATTCATCTCCTCTTATAACCCTTGTTCTTCATCGCAAAAAAGAAGAAGAAGAGAGAATCAATTCGAAACACGTATCCCTCCTCCTATAACCATTGTTTTCCATCGTAAAAAGAGAACTCATTTCTCTACTCTTAGAACTCTTGTTTTCCATAAACTTGAAACTTCTATTAGTTTCTAGTATACACAATTCAAAAACTGTCGAACTCAATAGTTCATCATGAGGAACTCTTGTTTTCATGACAGTTCTTTGGATTACTAATATTTTATCAAATATAAATACTAAAATATGAATTCTAGAATGTGTCAGTATAGTTATAAGGCAGTGCAAGTGAGAATATGAGATGAGTGGCAAGTGAGTGAAATATTTTACACTATTGTAATTCGTAGGATACAGCCAAAACAAATTGGTAGCTCATTTTGCTAGAAAACAAATCTCGTTTTGGAGGAACTGTTGGTCGAATCAACAGTTGTCTGACAACTTCTTTAAGGGGAGAACTATCAATTTGACAGTCTCCATGGAGGCAACTGTCAATTTTTCGAGCTGTCAAAACTTCCAGGCAGTTTCCTGGAGGAAACTATTGATTTGACAGATAGTTCTTCTAGGAGAACTGTCTAAAATTGATAGTTCAATTCTTTTATCCATGAGGAACTGTCACAATTCCTCTTGCTATCGAACCCGACAGTTCGTTGGATTAAAACGCTAAACCCTAAACGATAGTTCACTGGACTAATTGGATTAAAGCTTTTTGTTGTTAACTGATAATTTAACCATAAAAAATATTATAAAAATGAGATATATCTCATGATTATGAGCTAATTCGCATCATCTAGATTGTAATTACAAGATACACGATGATAGTTTCTCTTGGAAACTATTGTATTAGTCTCAACCATGAAATCTTAACTACACAAAAAGTGATAATTTTTACAAATATTTTCAAAATTAGCCATATTTCAAATCCACCACTCACTTTCAGCCATATTTCAAAATTTCCCTTAAATAAATTGATACATTCATTCCCAAATTGAGAAGAATATTGTATCAAGATAAAAAAAAATTAAATTGCAGAAAATAAAAGGTACCTGAAGAGTTTGAACAAGTCTTCACTACTATCCAATGTCTAAAACTAATCGACGTGTCCCAATGGCTTCAATTGAAATTTAACTTGGTTACTAGTGAAATCAAACTTTTTATTTAAATTTGCAATTTGTATCCTATAGAATCTCTTTATTTTCGAGCCATGCCTTAGTTTTTGACAATCTTTCTTATAGTACCAAGTTCATGACATAAATGACACTTATCATTCTTGTCTCTTGTGGATTCTAGCAGAAGATTCATTTATCTTCAATGATCATTTCTTAATGCTCTTCCTCTTTCCATATTTCTTTCTTTTAGCTTCTTGATGATTCAATGATGAAAGAGTTGATTTTTTATTTTTATTTTTAATTCTTAAGCCTTGTCTCCTCTTGTACTAGCATATTGTGCAGTTCATTTAAATTCTAGTTGTCTTTCAAAGTATTGTAATTCATCTGAAATGTACCATAAATATGAGGCAAAGAATTGATAATAAACCATACTAGGAAGTTCTCATCCATATCCATTCCCAAAGACTTTAGTCTTGTTGCAATTTTTGTCATTTCAAGGACATACTCATGCATGGTAGGAGAACCATCAAATTTCATAGTGGTTAAAGTATAACGACTTATATGTGATTTATGAACGCTCTTTCACAAATTTCATAATTCCTTAGCACTCTCAATTTTTGGAAGAGTAGACTTGATTTTCTATGATGTGATATAGACATTTACATAAATATTAAACTTAATCCATTCGATCTTTCTCAACCTTTATAGAAAGATATGTCATCAATACTGCTTGTATCGATAAGAGCATGAGAGAAGTGTTACATCAAAATCCAAATCACTCAAGTGAAATTGGACTTGTTCTTACCAATTATTAAAATTGAGTCCATTAAATAATGGAACCAATTAAGCATACCAAAAAAGAGAAGTATAAACCAAAAAAGAGAAGTATAAATATGTACTGAAAAATATATTAAAGAGAATGCTTTGAACGTTAACCCTTTAAATTGTTCACATTGGAAACATAAATCATATTCAAACGAACAATGCTATTCATAGTCCCTCACTATCAGTAGTCATCTTACATGGCATTACTCAATTGGATGAATTATTTACTTCAATTGAGTAATGTATTTATAGTCATTAATTATTAATAATTCATTCAATTGAGTAATGTCATATACGATGACTACCGATAGTGAGCGACTATGAATATCATTACTCTAAAAGTAATTAATAAACTTTTGAGCAATCCATAATAATTTTATAATCTATGAGTAATTAATAATAAAAATTATGTAGTTTAACAATCATCGCGAGTTGCGACGTAAGGTTTGGGCACTTTGGTGACTAGTAAAGTTCAATAATTGAATATTAAATTACACATACATAATATTTACCTAAATAAATTTATTAAAACCTTAGAATATTTATCATTAATATTCGATTTGTTAAATACTTTAATATGCATACGTATATACATAAATATATGTATACGTGCGCGGAAAATAAAGATTGGGTACTTATATCTAACTTTGAAAAAGAAAAGCACTGAACTCTATTAAATTTATTGTTGAATTGTCATTTTAGCAAGTTTGAAGGGCAACCTGTTTCGTAACTTTGGAAATTCTTAGTTCTTAAGAATTAATTAATAAATAAATAAATAACCCTATTTCTAGTCTTAGAAGAATTGGAAATCTGGTTGCTAAGCCATTATTTTCAACGACTGTGATATGTCAACATGTATATGGGAGAGAGATCCTTTTTTGAAAAAGAGGTACCAACAACCTTGCAATTTGATCCACGTCCTTCACTTTTGAAACAATGGAGTTCGATACTTAGCAAGTACATCTATTTTACTCGAAAAATAATACGAGTATCGCTCTCATCATAAAGCAAAGTGCATCGTTAACTAATTTTAGAATGTTTATCGATTGAAAGATCCAATAAATTTCTATGAATTGATAGTCTAATAGAATTTTTCTTTAAAATAAATATTTCTAAAGTTTTCAATCGAATCTCAACTAAATTTATAATGACACTCATTCGAGAATATTTCTAAATTTTTTTTTCTTAAATTTATTTTCAACTAAATATTTTACAGGATCCACAATTTTTATCAATTTTCAATAACACATTTCCTCAATTTTTATCAAGATCTTTTAATTAACTACTTTTAAACTCTAGTAGGCACGAAATAAGAATTAATGGTACAAATCATGATTTGGTACATTTAGTCAGGACCCCTTAATTATTTCTGCCATGGAACATCCAAATTTGGTCCCCCCATGTTTCTCTGTCATCACTTTAAAAAGCTAAAAACTTTAATATGCACATTGCAAGTGCTTGTCTTTGATATTTTCTTTTTCTATATGGTCCCTCCGCATATTTTTTGTATTTCATCTGCACCACATAGCCCTATTTTATTCTTCATGATTGGAACCTTAGAGAATGAACCCAATGATCATTCGTACCTGAATAATATTATTTATTACAATTGGTGATTATTATTAGTTTATGTGGCAACTGTGTTTAGGTTAAATAATACGTCTAAAGAAATGTGGCCGGGGATGTAAAATTTATTTTATTGAATATATTATTTAATGCTACATAAATTGGTGATTATCATCAATAGTCTCTTCGTACCCTAAGATAGATCAATAAATATACAGTAAGCGAAAAGTCTATAACAATGTGTGAAACCAGTGAAGTTCCATTTGAAATTCTTTGACTAAGCCCCTTTTGGGCTCTGCAGCCCGGCCACTAATCCAGCTATACAAACAAGACTGCCCCTTTAAATTCAAATTCAATTTATACCCTGTGCACCACACCCTTTCTCTCTCTAAACTCCTCCACATGAAGCCTAATCGAGCACTAAACATTTTCTTGTTTCTTCCTTTCAACATTTTCCTCTTTCTCATCACCACAACTACAGCAAATGTTACAACTACAATCTCACAACAATTTGGAGAAGCCCCGAAATTCTACAATGCCCCCGACTGCCCTTCAATTGTCGACACGATGAACAATCTCTCTAACGATGATGATTCTATCGAAAGAAACGACAACAATAATTACATATGCTCCGATGAGGCTGTTCATGTGGCAATGACCCTTGATGCTACCTACATCAGAGGCTCAATGGCCGCAATCCTGTCTACTCTCCAACACACATCCTGCCCACAAAACGTCTTCTTCCACTTTGTCGCCTCTGCATCCGCCAATGCATCCCTCCTACACGCCACCATCGCCAGCTCGTTCCCCTACCTGAAGTTCCAAGTCTACAGCTTCCATGACTCTACCGTGGCAGGCCTAATCTCCACCTCCATCCGCTCCGCCCTCGACTGCCCTCTCAACTACGCCCGCAGCTACTTGGCAAATCTTTTGCCACTATGCGTGAGGAAAGTTGTGTATTTGGACTCGGATTTAGTACTAGTTGATGACATTGCTAAATTAGCAGCCACCCCACTTGGTGAAGACAAAGTTTTAGCAGCACCTGAATATTGCAATGCCAACTTCACCTCCTATTTTACACCCACTTTCTGGTCAAACCCCTCTCTTTCTTTAACCTTCGCCAACAGGAAAGCTTGTTATTTCAACACAGGAGTAATGGTGATTGATCTTGATCGGTGGCGGGCCGGGGACTATACGACAAAGATTGAGGAATGGATGGAGTTGCAGAAGAGAATGAGAATATATGAATTGGGATCATTGCCGCCTTTTTTGCTGGTTTTCGCCGGAAACATAGCTCCGGTAGATCACAGATGGAATCAACATGGTCTTGGAGGTGATAATTTTCGCGGGCTTTGCCGGAATTTGCATCCGGGGCCTGTGAGTCTCCTGCATTGGAGTGGGAAAGGTAAGCCATGGGCCAGGCTTGATGCGAACCGGCCATGCCCATTGGATGCACTTTGGGCACCTTATGATCTATTGAAACCTCCATTTTCATTCGATTCTTGAAGACAATCAAGAGAAAAAAAAGGTAGGAGAAGAATTTTTTTTTTTTCTTCTTGAAGTTAAGATGAATCTGGAGGCCTGCTGGTTGTCAAAAAATTGAAGAACAAGGGATTAAAGATGAAATAAAGTCATGGCAAGTGTATAGATACAGATGAGTGTATCTAGCAACATAGATGCACACACCATCATCATGGCTTTGCTTGAAGAATTATACAGTCTCCCTTTAAATTTCCAGATCGTACGGATCTTCTAGGTTCATAATTTTTTCTGTAATAAGGATATAATCCAAAATTTTATGAATGATCTCTGTATTGTATTGTACAGATACTAAAATTTTTGGTGGATTTATTTAAAAATATTTTCTTTTCTTGAAATCGATCAATGTTATATTTAATAATTAAGATTTCACTTTGTTGAAATATTTCTTTTCATAATTCAATCGAGTAATGCTATTCATAGTGAACGACTACAGTAGACACTCTATATGATAATTGATGTCATTTTAAAATAGACTGACTATGAATAACATTATTTTTCGTAATCATCAAATTTGCTTTGAGAATGATAACTTGAGAAGGAAGGCTGTTAGACAAAAGTAACATGTGAAAATGGAATTAATAAAAGATAAACTCTGATTAAGTTAGACAAATTAATGTGATGAAGCCACCAAATGTCGCGTTTTATATATGTATGCTGTCTATCTAACTTTTTAAAAAGAATTATTTTGAGATATTCTATTAATATCTTCTTTTTTTTTCTTTTTTCTTTTTTTAATTTTCAATAACAAATCTTTGAAGTATTCTCATCATATATTACTTTGCAAATGCCAGCGGTTTTCTAGTGTCATTTTGACTTTTCTTACCCTCTTTATTGTCTTTTACTTCGAGATTGGTATTCTAATATTTTTATTTAATGGGATTTGACATATAAATTAGGTTTAAAATTGACATATAAATTAGGTTTACTTCTAAAGATACAAATTTTTTCTTGTTTGGAATGTTATAAATCAGTGATCAACTTGTGCATAAAATTAAGGAAAATCTTGGTTTTTAGTGAATCTAAAATGCGTACTTTTCATACTCGACCTAAGTACTGACTTAGAATGAAAAAGTGGGTCATTGACACGTCAATTCTTGTTAAATATAATACAATTATTTTTATTAAATAATGAAAATAATAATATTAATTATTATTTATTGAATTGATCATATACTCCATCCTGTCCCACAAAAATATACTTAAATTGAATAGCATTAATTATCATTCATTAAATTAATTATATACATATACATTGAATAATGATAGTTCATATTTGTTGATAACAATACACATTAATTAGAGATATATTAAAAAAAGGGTAAATTGCAGCTAGTGTCGCCAACCTTTGACTTTATTTGCACTTGTATACTCAATATTTAATTCTTGGCATCTATTACTTCAATCTTTTATATAATTAGCAGCCAATGCCTCTATGCATAATTAGCAGGCAATGCCTTTACATAAGGGCATTGGCTGTTAATTATATAAAAGGTTGAGGTGATGGATGCCAAGAATTAAATACTGAGGATACAAGTGCAAATGAAGTCAAAGATTGGAGACACTAGCTGCAATTTATCCTTAAAAAAACTAAGAAATCAACTACTCTCTCAATAAGAAAATTTGAAACAAGTGAATAAAGAAAGTAAGTCTATCTTTATGGAACAGATGGAGTAATGTTTTTAAATCTTACTTAAAAACTCAAAGAGATGAAAGATTTTTAAGATGAAGTCAAAAAAATTATGTTAGAAAAAATAATTAGCAATTAAAAAAAATGAAAGCTAAAACCTAAAGCGATAATGGACTATTCAAATCATAAATAAAATTTAAAAAATTTCAATCAATAATGATATGCTGAGTTAATGGGTTTGCATCATTGGTTTTTTTATGAAAAATTGTCAGATTTTTCGATTTTCTTTCGAGTCAATCGCATATTGGTCTAATAGAGTAACCCGAATTGAATTGTTGATCAGATAGCTAATTTTTCAGTTTAACTGCTGGGCCAGACCGAATTATAAATCACTACTAAAATGTGTTAATTCAACTATTCTTTAATAAATTATAAAATAAAATAAGGAACGTATTTAAATAATAATATTAGGAAGATCTGTCGGTGGCTTGAAAGAAGCAACTCAAAAACTAGAACTTCAACAGTCAACACCTACATGGATAATGAAGGGTTTATTTTCAAAGGAGGGAGAAAAAGGGTGGATGTGGGGGGCAGCTAGGTGAGACATCCTCTTCAAAATTTAGGGTTTCATATGAGCAATAATTCTATTTTATCACCTATTTCATTTTTTATATCGGACTAATAATCAAATTAGCAAGTTATAAGATATATATATATATATGTTAAAATCGAAAATATTCTATCTTATTATCTATACACGTTGTCCATTCATATCAAATGATTTGGCCGACACTCGAATGCCTCGGTACATGATCAATTTTCTCATTCAACTTGTCATATATTAACAATTTTTTTTTGACATTTGATAGAAAATGAAATTTAATTTGCACATAAAAAATTTAACATATTAACAAACACGACAAATAGCATGTTTGGTTGTGTTTTAAATAAACTGATCAAATATTGTTTTTATCTATACATTCTACATGATTCACTATTTTTATTTATTTTTTATTCATATATTCCGTAAAATTTACTGTTTATAATCTATAAATTATTGTTTTACCAAACACTGTTAGATGAAAACAATTTGTGCCAAATGTGTTGTACTTGAAATTTTATATGTTTCCATGAAAAGGAAAGGCGGTGGTACCTTGTCCTTTAACGCGGTATTGGGGAAATGAAGTCACTTCACTTTATGTAATTATTATTCATCAATTCTTCCTTCTTTTTCTTTTTTTTTTTTTTTTTTGATCGTATCAATTCTTCCTTCTTAATTTAGAGCTTGTTCGTTAGAATTTTTTTGAGGAAAAAATGAGATTTTTTTTGTTATTTTTTGACTTTTCAAAGTTTTTGATAGTGTAAAAACTAAAAAGGATTGAAAAGTCAAAAATTGTAGGCAAAAAAATAGATTTTTTTGGATAAAATGGCAACCGAACAAGCTCTTAGTATTCCTCACTCCACGATAATAAATAAATTAACTTTATTTTTATATATACAATTAAAAGTAATGATATTCACAGTCGTTAACTACTACTCTATAATTAAATAAGAAGCTCCAACATAATTATGTGGTAATTCATGTCATTAATATGATAAAATTTAAATTTTTATATATTAATATTATTACGAGACCAGAGTTTCGGTTAGAATCTTTTCGATGAAACTTCGATTTCACCTCTTTTGAATTTGAATTTGAATTTTTTCGGTGGAAAGCTAAAAGGCAGGTTTACTTTTAAGATTTGAAAATGATGGAATCCAATATTAATTTTAACTTTCACTCAATTGCTCCTTTAAGGATCCAAGCAAATAATCCATTATGTTTTTTTCTAATAAATCAATCGACAAATTATATTTTATATGGATTAAAAAAATTGGAAATGCATGACCACTTACATGCAACACCGTGTCTTTTCGTGTTGTTGATTTAGTGCATGTTTAGTAGTGTTGAAATTATTTTTAAGTGTTAAAATTATAAGTTGTTAGTGAATGTGTTGATAAAAAGTAGATTGTAAATTGTGAGTCCTACGAAATGTGTGGATAAAATATATGTTTGACCAACTGAAATTATAATTTAAACAATTTCAAACATTGCTTTTTGGAACTTTTTATTTGACAAAAAAAAAAATTAATATTTCTTTTTTTTTACATTAAATACCACTAACACTTTCACTTTTTTGGTCTTTCTTTTCCAGTAAGATCTCATTAGTTTTAAGTTTCAAAACATTTATTGATTACTGGTACATGTTTTTATTATCTTGAAACACCTTTTACTCGTTTGAAATCTAAACGTGATAAAAATGTCCCCTTTTTTTCCAAAAGAAAACTTCAAATTACCATCTCCATTCTTTCACATTTGTAATAATATCATCTTCATTCAATTTTTGTGACAAATATCATCATCATCTTTTCATTTATTCGTACATAATAAAAGTTTGTATTAATTCTTTCGATACTTGTTGATGTTGAATATATCGATCGACTCTCATCAACCGACTAATGACGCCAAACTCTAGTCGATCAACTCAAGAATATCAATCGAAGGAGATAAGTTAAACGGTCGAGGTTTTACAGTCAGCCACGATATATATGAATGTTTTACTTAGCCAAGTCAGCATATTTTGAAAATGGTTGAGTCAGCATACTTGAACCAATTCTATAAATAGGAGAGTCTTGTAATCATAGAGGGGGGAGATATTTTTTGACATTTTGAATAAGAGTTATGTTACATTGAATTTCTTTTACGACCAAAGATTTCTATAGTTTTCAAAAAAAGAATGGTATTAGTTATTAATCTAATTTCTCCAAAAGAGTTTATAAATAATTTCTTCTAATGTTCTCATTGGTCCTTGGATTTTGCATTTATTGATTTCAAAGAGAACTATTCATTTTCAACCAATGGAAATAGCGCATATGGAGAATAAAAGATGAATAATTTGATTTAATATTGTCCCCACCCACATGCATATCTTTTCTAAGGTTCTGAGGTTCACTTTCAGCACCCATTATTTTCTCAATTAATTTACAAAATCACATTAAATGCTTATATTTCAAGTGTTTGTGAGAAGAATTTATTAAACTCACATGCGTAATATAAATAGACTTCATATTCCTATAAGGGATAATTGCATGAAACGTCTCCAACGTTTTAAAATTATTGAAAATATGCCCATAACCTAAAAAATTAGCATCAGACGTCTCCAATATATGAAGAAATTGATATCGTAGTTTTGACAGTTTTTGTCAGATTTCTCCATTAAAGTCCAAAATTAGAGTGCACACGCTATCTCTTCCCAAATTAAGCAATTGGAGTAATTATTCGCTGAATTTTCCAATTCATCACTCTTAGCTGCAATTATTTACTAAATTTCTTTCTCCACCTCTCTCAACCGCAAGCTGCACACCAATGGCATCCTCAAAGGCGGAGCTTCACCATTTTTCACCACCACTGGCAAAAAAAGAGGCTGCGGTTTTGAGAACCCAAACCCCTCATTCCCTAAGGTCACCAGGTAAGGGTGAATACCAAGAAAAAAGTGAAGTAAACAAGGAGTTTGTACAGAAGGCGGAGTGGAGAAATTAGTTTTAGGAAACTAGAGTAAGGTTAATCGCAGGCTGTTGAGAGATTGCAGTAATTTGCTCTCAAACGTAAAGGTCTCTAATGTTAGTGCAAATCAACAGCAACAACAACAACTGGATTTCTTGTCGCACAGAAATCATAGATGGGTTCGTTTGTCAGTTACAATATGTGAAGCTTTTGAACTGTACCTTTCAATTCATCTTTCAATTCTGAAATTCGTTAGGGTGATGGATCTGGATAAGGTGACATTGGAGATTTTTTCTAAGTTGGAGCAGAAGTGGTTGTACCATTGTGAAGGGAAAAAGACGTCGGTCTTAAGCATTGACTGCGGAGGAGCTACTGGCATTATTGCCAGTGCTGCCTTGGTTCACCTTGAGTCTCAGATCCAAACGAAGACCAGTGATTCCCACGCGCACATTGGGGATTTCTTCGATATCATCGTCGACACGGGAATCAGTGATTTTCTTGCCGTAATACTTGTCATCGACGATGGTGCCGATCATCAACTGTTCTCCGCGAAAGACGCTGAAGGAGACACTTAGAAGGGAAGACAAAAAGGTTTTGACCCTAAAGGACACGTGTAAGCCTCAATAGTGTATCAATCTCACTTCTATTTTTTCCTCATGCAATTTCAATCGCTTAATTTGAAAAAAAAAAAAAAAAAAAAAAAGACATGTGCAGTCCAAATCAGAACTTTAATGGAGAAATCTGACGGAAATTGTCAAGAGGGACCTACGATGCCTATTTCTTCATACATTGAGGACGTCTAATGCTATTTTTTTTAGGTTATAGGCATATCTCCAACGATTTTGAAACATTGAGGACATTTCATGCAACTATCCCTTCCTATAATATTAATATTTAAAAATTTTATATGTCATCGTGTCCATGGTCAATAGTACTATTGTACTCGACCAATATCTATGATAATGTGTAGTGAACTCTTTATTCTAATTAATTAACTTTCGTTCGTACTGATTGAAGTATACAAATATCAAGATTCGTGAATTTCGTTTTTTACACGATCTCTCTTCATTGAACCTTAATTAACAAATTTGTCTGAAGAAATTCTTATAATTACCCATTGGTTTACTTAAAAATAAATAAATAAATCCCCATCTTTGATTCCAAGAAATAGTTTAACATTGACCATACTATGCAAGAGATCCTATTGACTCGGATAATTCTTATGGCTGTCGGTCATGTTTTTTTAATAAAAATATTATAAATAAATCAAAGTAAGAGTTCAAAAAGTCAAATGATGTTCCCCATGACATGAGTCATAATTAAAATAAATAATCCTCCAATTAATTAAGAAAATAGAGATGTGATGTGCTGTTAAATCATGGATTAGCATATGTAATAAAGGATGTAATGTCAGGTCATTTTCAATTTTATTGGTGGAAATTGAAGCTTCCAACATTCTAAATCTAATTAAGGGGTAGAAAATACCACTGGCAACTTGACTTGTATTGATATTTTGTATTAGTCACTAAATTTTATTTTATTTTATTTTTAATTTAATCATTCAATTTTTATTTCTATCTCAATTTCATTTATAGTTATGGTCGGATCGATAGACACTTTTCATTTTTTTTTTAAAAATAAGTAGGTCTTCAAAACATTTTTTAAGAAGTAAAATAAGAAAAGACATCCTTATTCCCATAGCTATAAATTTCATTAATTTTTTATTACAGGTAAAATCAAAGTAAGAGCTTGTTTGAGAAATTTTTTTAGCAAATTTAAATAAAAAAATTAATTAAATGTGTAATTAAAATTTATTGTTAATTTTGACTATACTTTTTTAGTAGATTTTTAATCTGATCTAAACAAGGACTAAAGCAGATCGGGTTGAACCATACAGACAGAGGCCTGACATGACTAACATGGTTGGCTTGGCTGCATCAATTTCAAAGCCAACGAGCCCATCCTCTCATTGAATCAAAATAATGACTTTCATCACATAAGTTTAACTTGAAAGATACTCAAGGGAGGGCCGAGGGTGTTGTTTCTTGTTCTTTTTAATATTCTTTTATTTATTTAAATTCAAGCGAAATCAAGTGGGAGTTATTTGCTGCGAAAACAACATTAAATTCATATTTGATACACATTATTAAACAATATAACGAAAAAATATTAACTTGTTTACAACTCACTCATACTTTTTTCTTATATACAGTATAATGAACAATATTTTATATATAATCCTTACAGAATTTTTAGGAAAATATTGCTGTCAAAGAATAGAACTTGTGATTGTTACTTGTATCGACCGACAAACTCGCAGGGTCCCTAGAGACCAATTTTTCTTGTTTCCATGAGCTCATTTGAAAGCTACAAAGTTCCTAGTTTCTTTAATTTCCCTTTCAAAGATTACTTCAAGTCAAGCTGCACCATGGAGCATGATAAAGAGCCAAAAATTGAACTATACATGGATGTTATGTACCAAGGATTGTTAAACATTATTAAACAATAGACAAAAATTATGGTTATCCTATGATCTTATCTTGTACAAATTATTACATCAAGATGCTTGACAAGTGAAGAGTAAATAATCATGTTCACACCAAAATACTTATGCATTGCATTACATGTTTGGAATTAATTGAAAAATCTATTTAAATTTGAGATAAGTACTTTTAAATTACAATTCTTAGGCCGTGTCAATTTTATTAAAATTCGCAGCTGAAAAACTTGCACATATTCATATATTTGATAAATACCCAATGTTTGGTATGCTAGATAGATCATAATCAAGAAAAAGAATTGTACAACAAAAAATTTCAATTTTACACACAAATTGGGGAATTTGACGCAAATGGTCCCTAATCTTTGCCATCATTGCGGAAATGGTCCATAGCATTTATTTTTAGCACACATGTCCATAACCTATGTGTTTTGGTGCACAATTGGTCCTTATTCGATGAAAAAGACAAATATACCTTTAATTTTAATTAGAGAAAAAATTAATTGAATTCCCAACCTTCGCAAAATGTGCAAATGAGTCCGATATATTTATTAAATAATATTTAATTTAAATACTAAATATATCATTATAATCGTATAAAAAATGTAAAATTATTTTTCCCTAAGTACATGTAATTACTATGTGATGGAAAAAAATTGAATAAAAATTAAGTTAAATAAATAAAAAAAATTACGTATATAATTTTATGATATTAAACCAATCTTTTTATGTTTTTGTTTAACATAAAGATATAAAGATAATAATATATTACATGTTGTTTATTTTTAAACAATAATAAAACGATAAATTAAAATATAAATAATACAGTTGAAGCTCTAATATTTGTACTTAATAAACGAACAACTCAATTAAATTAAAAAGTATTTGAGTATCAATCTTATGACAGTTATTTTTCTTTTTTTTATTTTAACGATAAAATAAAAGATAAAATTTAAATAATTTAATTACTTAATAATTTTAAAAAAAATATTTAACATGTTTGTTAATAATTATGAGCTTAATTTTATTTATTTTATAATAATTCATAAAGTATACAAAACAACTTAGTATATTATCGATTTGATCAATAAAGTGTGAACTAAAAAAAAATTGTTAGTTTTCTTTACTTTTTAATAAAAATTAAAAATATTGGACCCACTTTTTACAAAGGTTAGCAACCCAGCAACAATTTTTCCTTACTAAAATTAAAGGTTTATTAGTCTTTTTCATCAAATAAAGACCAATTGCACACCAAAACACATAGATTATAGACTTATGTGCTACAAAAGAAACATTAGGGACCATTTCCACAATAAGGGCAAAGATTAGAGACCATTTGAGCCAAATTCCAATATAGTATGTTGGATCCAACTAAGAGCATATCCAATGTTGGATGCCTCTATTTTGAATGTGCAGCTGATGTGGCGATGGAGTGAAGGAAACAAAACTAATGTGGCATCATTTATTGTAGAAGGCTGTTCAACAAATTGTTCACTTTTAGACGACTTGTTAAACACCTTCTACAATAAATGACGTCACATTATGTCTATTTCTCTCATCTATTTTTCTTTTTCTCTCCTCATTCCATGTTTTCTCTGCTCATTTGTTCTCTCTCTTGTCACGTAGACTTTTTAGAAAATGTCTAACATTGGAGATGCTGATATGGAGCTTAGAAAGCGACGCACCAAGTCAAGCCCCAGTCCCAGAGCATGCGAGAAATGGAAAGTACGGCCATACTAATGACGAGACTGTCTATTTTAGTTTTTAGGGCACTTCTCGCTTTCCTCCCCTTCAACTTGAACGATATACATATAAACTAAACATTTCCTCATTTTATATGTATTTTGTTTAACATGGGATTGAGTAATATTTCAATAATCGAATCTTTACAACTTACTCATCCGATCTTTTGTTAACGACTCCTTCTTCTCGGTCAGTCGCTTGACTTCCTGCACTGCTTTTTCATGAACTTTCTGTAAGGTTTGTTCTTTTTGGGTTTCCCGGTAGAATGGTTACTAGATACCCATGGAGAAGCGCATTATAGTACTTGTATGCTTGTAGCCGAAATCTTATTAAAAATGGGATTCGAACCCATGATACAATCTTCTTGTATGTCGATTTAGCAAACCAATGCCTTAAGTCACTTAGCCATACCCCAAGTTGTTGATCGGAATGGAATTTGATGTGCCAAGTTTGGATGCTGCCAAAGAGAGTGGTGATGACATACGCAAAAAGAAAGAGACTCATAAAATGGCAGAGGCAAATAGAAATTGCTTTGAGTACAATGTCAGTACCAGTGGTGGTTTTGATCTTCAGAGGCTGCTGATGCTTCCCTGTTGAGCATTTTCAATGCTAGACATCTTCTAAAAAGTCTACGTGGCAAGAAAGAGAAAAAAAATGAGAAAAGAGAGCGTGGAATGAGGAAAGAGAGAAAAATAGATGAGAGAGATAGATACAATGTGGCAGCATTTATTGTAGAAGGTGTCTAACAAGCCGTCTAAAAGTGGACATCCTGTTGAACAACCTTCTACAATAAATGATGCCACATTAGTTTTGTCCCCTCCACCTCATCGCCACATCAGCTAGAAATTCAAAATAGAAGCCAGCATTGGAGATGTTCTAAACATGCTTATTCCCTCTCCAGGCTAAAGTGAATGGAACAGGAGAAAGACCTGTGCTTCTTGTAAAAAAGGGAGCCTGTAAAGACACAAAAGATGCAAAACTCAAAATCGAACGTGAGGAATTAATTAGGAAAGAAGTCTATCGATAAACATTCATTTGAAGAACAAGAAAACCTGGAAAAGACCCTGAAAATTTCGAACAGTAGCGACATTCCTCTCAAACTATACTACTGGATTTGAACATAGGAAATAGACCACTGGTTACAGCAAAAAGAATTATGAAAATGATAAAGCAATCGCCAAGTAACGTTAACAAATGAACATGCATAAAAGCAGCTGCATTCAAATTAACCAAAGAAAACTACAGTTGTTGAAGGAGCTGAACATATGGATTTGTGAATGCGAGTGCTTCGTTCCCTCCCCACCACAAAGAAAGAATGCCTAATAGTACGAGCAATGTTCGTCATCTATGTACCTCAAACATATGATGTAGCCTCATGTTACTCAGAAAGAAACAAAAATACACAACATTTCATTGTGCAACTAATGATGTTTCACTTAACCGCAATGTAAGAACTAGGATACTTCTAACATATAGAATGAAAAAATGTTTGTAAAGAACACTACTAATCAGCAGGTCAAAAACACCAAGAGAGAACTAAAGTATTTACATCTTGAAACCAGTTCATTTAACTTATTACTCCAGTGATGTCTTTACATCAGGAGCAAGGCTGTGACTTCTTCAATTGTTTGTTCTCTGTCCTCTCCACTCAAACCATGTATTTGAGGAAAGTTTGTTCTTAACTCCAGTTATTGAGAGCTCAAAATTGAAGAAAAAAAAAAAGGGTGTGCATTGGTTACCTTTCAATAGGTCCAGTTCAGTCACTGGGATCAAGTGAAAGGAAAGACAATAAAAAGCACAAGGATGTCTCACTTAATTGGCCACACGAAAGAGATTATGGACCGATGTACATCAATAATTGTGCACCGACTGCGCAGTTCCTAAAGAGGATGCGTTTTGCCTGCCAAGAGAAAGAAAAGGAAGTAGACCAATAAGAATATATCATAACCCAGAAAAGGAATCTGTATAGGAAGTCAGTTCAGAAGGCAAGTACCTGCCCTGTAGGCCCTGCAGCAATGGATGCTTGTTCCAAAGAATTCCATCTCATTAGATGAATGAGCTCAGTAACTTGTAATCCCATGATGTCTCAAAATCAGGATCTAGGATTTAAATGTTCATAGTTCAACAATAATTTGTTCTCCCCTTATACCACTCACCACGTAAGAAAATTGAAGGTTACCACCCACTCCAGGGAATGACACAATAAGACTTACTGGCTGCAAGATCATGTTTTCAATATCAAAACGTAGATATTAATATATCTTTTTTAACTACACGACCTATGTGATCAACTATGAAAGAACAATCCATAATTCTATAGTCAATCAAATAAGTTGCCCCTTTTTTAAAAGTGAAAATGAGTGCTCAAACAGAATGGAAAATAATTTGAGAGCCATAGATGGCAAAGTATATAAGTCGCATGTCAATGTCATATTAACCAACATGGCATGAGTAATATAATTGCAAAGGAATTATTTATTCAATGTCATGTCATCCTAAATGATGAACCAAGAAAGTTCATACCAATCAAGTACTTGTTGGTATTGTTTGGTGTGCTACAGATACAAGCTCACACGGATGGTCAGAATAGAAGGGCTGAGTTCTTCAGATCATAGTACTAAGTGCAGACAGATATAGACCCGAAGAAGAAGCTGGGTCGTGCCTGTGATCTAACTGCAACCTAACAATTTTTTCAAAATCAATATACACCCGCACATACATAATATTTGACAAAGCAACAGTTTTGTCGTAAAATTCGTCATAACTATTTGTTGGATTAATTACATCAAATATTAACTATAATTTAATATTGGACAATATTATCAACAAGTTAAATTTAGGGCTTTGTTAGACGTTGGATTTCATAGGGCAGATTATCCTATTTTTCCCTCCTACCAACATAAAAAAATCAAAGTCAAAAACATTTTGAACACGGTTCAATTCCATGAAAATGAAAGTAAATATTTAAACAGAACTAACTATAATGACAGATAAAAATCAAAACAAATAGGAGCTGATGCAGCACAGTATGCAGAAAAAAAGAATGTAGACAAGAAAGAGAAGAAAGGAGATGGGAAGAGAATAAGAGAGACAATGGAGAAGAAAAACAAGAATTAGGGGAGGAATTTTAATAATCTTTGTTATTAATCAATTGTCTATGTATAATGGAAAAATCTAACACTACATATACTTGAAATTTCTTGTAAACAAGGAAAGCTACGAACCAAAAATTAATAGAAAATTACCTAATTATAATCTAGTAACTATTGGAAATAGGAAAAACATAAATCAAAATAACTTCAAAATATTTCTTATTCTTCTGATAAGTGAATGTCTATATTATGATAAGTCTTCCAAGAATGTCTCCAAGGATCTAAATCAATAGCAGTTTCTGCTAACACTTTCAATGCTTGACATTTGACCTGTGAGTTCAGCAGATAGCAGGTTAAAGAAAACTGTCCATTCATTTAGTTTGACCAGATTTGTCTCTTGTGAGCTCCAATTGCAAAACTGAACTTGATTAGGCACCAGTTCACAGTTCTCTCGTCTTGATGTATTAACTATGATTCATGTGGCATACACAGTAAGGTAATAGAAATGTATTAAAAAACTAAAAGCAGAGACTGAGACAGAGAAACTTACGTTGTTTTCCTAGAAGGATTCTGTAGCCATTTTCCATTGGATACATCAGTGGATATCTTGGCTGATGCCGGGTATTCAGAAGAAGAGAGTTTATTATACACAAAATTTCGAAAAAACTGAAGTTCTTGTTCCCCCCCTTCTACGTGAAACTAGAGATTTCCATCATATACTCCAACATGCCAGGTCCACAAAGCACACATCTGGTTCACCATTTCCTTTCCTTTTTCTTCTTTCATTATTCTTGCAACATTCTGCTTCAACTTCCAACAATTTAGCCGAATATAAAAATGAGATATGTTCATCTTTCTGAAGGTGTTACAACATTTTGCATTGAGAAATACTTCAACTCTCAACAGGTTATGAGACTTCATACCATTGGATCTATTTTTTTGCAACAGTATTCCAACATATCATAAGCTTTCGTAGTAAGTGTGCCTGATAAGACTTTAGAACTATGTTGTATGTATTAAATATGGCTACCATAAACATTCCAATTTGCATAGAAAGATATCATGTTTTTAACTTACGGCCCAGGGGGAGAGAGTGAGTTGGGGAGGAAAGGAAAGGGGGTTAAATGTTCTGGAATAACTGTCTTCCCACTTTAAACTTAGCTCAAGACCGGAGCATCTTGTCAAACTTACCTTTTTCAACAGAGAGCATTACAAAGAAACAGCTGAATTGTTCATGTCTAGCATGCTTCCACAATTTCGGCTGCACATACACAACATTGTTTAAAATATGTGCACAGTAAATTTAACAAGTTAAAAGAGAACAACGATCACATAAAGTTCGTCAATGAAAAGGAATAAAGGAAATACAATAAGGATTTCAATCCTCTTATTAAATGACTGGATCTTTCTTGACATTTATATTACCTTGGAATTGTTTGCTGTATCTCATAGAGTTAGGATCAGGACCTGTGCTGGTCTTTTGATCTAAAAGCTTCATGGATTCCACCATATTACCTTGCTTCGAAAGGCTACTGATTAATGTGGAGTAGGTAAAGTCAGAAGGAGCAACACCTTCCTTTGTCATTCTCTCTATGAGTTTAAGAGCTTCATTGGTGTTTCCAACCTTACAGTATCCATCAATCAAAGAATTATAGGTGATGGTGTTGGGAACTAAACCTTTGACCTGAAGTTTATGAAAAAGCCTCACTGCACGATCAAGGTTTCCTGATTTACACAGGCCATTTATAAGAGTATTGTATGTAACAATATTTGGAGAGAGACCCTTCTTCAGCATCTCATCCCGTAAGACAAAAGCTTCGTTGACATTGCCAGAAATACAAGCACTATGGATCAAGGCAGAATATGTGAACTCGTCTGGAATGAAGCCTTTATGTGACAACTCACTGATAATTTTTATCGCATCATCACTCTTCCCAAATTTGCATAACCCAGCTATAACTACATTATACATAACTTTGTTGGGGATAATATATTTTTGGGCACTTACATCAAGAGAATTTGCAATTTTCTGCATATCTAGCTGCACAGTCTTGAAGTCAAAAAATTTATCAAATTGTTCCAGCCTTGGGAAAACATCTAAATCCACCATTTTCCGCAACAGCATATTTGCACAATCTGTCCTACCGAGCTTGTTTAATCCACTAATAATTGTGCTACATATTGTAACATTGGGAGCAATTCCTTTCCCTGTCATCTCAAAATATGCATTAAAAGCTTTCTTCATTTTCCCTTCTTTAACCCAACCAGTAATAAGGGCTCCATATGTAACAACATTAGGACTTAGTCCCTTAACATGAATCTCAGAAAGAACATTTGAAATTTCACTTGATTTCCTCACCCTAAACAGTCCACTAATAAGTGAGTTATACATTTCAATGGAAGCAGGAATTCCTTCTTTTTCCATGATACACTTTATCTTAAAAGACCTTTCGATGTCTCCAGCTTTACAATAGCCATCACTCAAGGTTCTATAAGTTACTTCGTCAGGTGAACAACCGAGCACCTTCATCTTGTCAAGAACCTGCTCTGATTCAACCATCTTCCCCAACTTACACAATCCATTGAGCAGTGTGTTGAATAAAACCACATCTGTTGCATGACCTTTTGCTAGAATATCTTTCCACAACTTCAAAGCCTTATCAGAATTACCTTTCTTGAAAAGGCCATCGAGGAGAGTACTAAATCCTATTGCATCAGGAACAAAACCTCTCTTAAGCATTAAACGCCAAAGGTGCAAACAGTCATCCAGATCACCCTTTTCACGTAAACCTTTCAAGAGAGTGTTATAAGTTACATTTGTTGGATATACACCATCACCAATCATCTGATCACAAAGCTTGAAAGCGTCTTTCATTAAACCTTCTCTACAATACCCATCCAACAATGTATTGAAGCTATAACCATCTGGCTTCAAATCCCATTCAACCATCCTCGTTATAACTTGCTCTGCTTCACATACTTTACCAAGTTTACAATACCCATGTATCAAAGAATTACAAATGAATAGATTCATCCCCAACCCTGACCCCAACATCTCATTCTTAAACCTAACTGCATCATCCATTTTTCCAACTCGACAAAACCCATCAATTAACACACCATACACCTTGTGATCCAAAATCAACACGTCCACCTTCCCTTCCTTCATCCCTCTAAACATTCTCTCTGCTTCTTCCATTTCCCCACGCTTACAATAAACCTTAACCAACAGGGTATGTGTGACCAAATTCTTCAAAACAGCTCGTTTACTCATCAATTGCAACACCTTCTGCACTCCCTCCAAATTCCCCTTCTCCACATACCCATTAATCAAACTATTATAACCCACGACATTCAACTCCAAACCCATCCTTTCCATCCCTTCTACAAACTCCACTGCTTTTTCAACCCTATCATCCTTACAATAAGCATCAATCAATATTGCACAAGTGTATACATCCGGTATAACTCCAACTCTTAGTAATTGATCATAGATACAAATAACGGTGTAAAACTCCTTACCTCTCGCCAAACTACTCAGCAAACTATTACACAATCGCGTACTTGGCACTCGACCACACTTAGTCATATTATCAAACACATAAATAGCATTCTTCACCAGCCCTCTTTCAGCATAAATTTTCAATATCATATCAAAAACCGTTCCGGAGAACTTGAATTCTCTATAAACCCTAACCAATTCGTCATATACCAAAAAAATTGGATAACGCTTTCTTTCAGATAGCTCGACGAGGCCACGTAAATACAACCTCGTTTCACCGAACATGCGGGCTTCGGATAAAATATGAATGAGTTTGATGTACGATTTGAAGTGGGGTTTGAAGTTGTATTGCTTGGAAGCTAGATTGAAGAAGTGTAGGGCGGCGGTGGGGTGGAGTTTGAGGTCTTTGAGGACGGAGTCTACTAGGAGGTCAGAGAAAGTGATGGAAAGGTGGGAGAGGGCTTCGAATTGGCCGAGGATTAATAGGCGGCTGATTTGGGCCGGGAGATTGCGGTTGGAGTCAGTGGAGGAGTGAAAGGAGGCGCGGTGGTGGAGATGGTGGCGGAGGCGACGCGAGAAGAGGCGGGACCAGGTTGGAGTTAACATTTTGTCCCTCCTTCGTCCTTCCTATGGCGCCAGTTGTATTTAACGGTCGGGTGATTTGTTGCGTAGACTGCTGTCGGACGAGGTAACGGTAATGGTAGTTTGAATGTAGACCAAAGCTACCTCTTAACATGTTCTATGTTAAGCGCATCATATTAGACTTAATTTTACCTCTAAAAATATTAGTTATAGGAATCTTTGAGTGTATCGCCACATAATGATAGGCAAAAGGACACATGCTCTTGGTATCTTTTCTTTAAAACTAACCAAATGACAAATTTGATGTTAATTTTGACTAAATTGTCCAAGTTCGAACAATTTGACAAGTAAATACTCGTATGTGACATGACGAGAAAAGATTTGGACCCCATGACAGGTCCAGAAAGTTTCTCCGTCTGATTGCATGTCAATCACACAGCCAGTTAAAAAAAAAAAAAAATTTGACCCTCCCCACCCAAACGCAAGAAAAATAACCCCCCACCCCCTCCTTTTTAAATGCATTCTATAAATGTATTTAAACACGGAATTTGATCAAAATTTAAACAAATTAATGAAACTTGATACACTAGATGCCATGTTGAATATACCTTGTAAAAATAAACTAAACAAAATTCTCAAAAAAAAAAAAGCCTTACTGTATTTTAATTGTTGCCTCTTAATAATTTCTGCCTCACTCTGAGCTCTCCTTGCACGTACACACTAAAACGGCTTCCTGCCTAAATGGTGTAATGGCTTTGAGAAACGAGTTTCGTCCAGAGAATAAAAGAGTATGTGAATATAAAACAAGGTTTTATTATCACAAGGCTTAAGAGAGAAAATTCTCTTTAGCTTATTTAATTACATAGGTTTGATCCAACTGGATCTAATGTATCAATGTAGGTTTAGTTACAACACATTGTATAAGCTAAAATTTTTACAAAGGGAAATTTTTCTTGAGTGAAGATGCCGATGCCTTGAATGTCTGAATGGGCTTCCTTTTATAGATCACCAAAAGATGCTCCATTATTTGCTTTAGACCAGCTGTAATCCTTTTGTCAAAAGGTGTTTTGTTTCTTTCTGAGATTTTCTTCCTTTCATCCCGTGATTGCACAGTAAAGGAATCTGCTTTTCACTGTAGATGAATAGTGATTTTGACTTTTACTGTAGCAGCATAGTGATTTTTTGTCAGATGTGGAAAATTTTGGCAAAAGGACGATTCTTGTTGTCTGTATGTCTGCCAACTTTTGAAATCTGATAATTCAAAGATTCCATCACTGTTTTTGGACGTATGTGTAAAACTGTGGCACGCGTTTCACCGGGAAACATCTGGCCAGAAAGGTATTTCAGATTTTACTCTGAATGGTAAGCACTGTCAGCGTGCTGACTGTCTTTCTCAATTCGAGAACATTCATCTTCTACAAAATTTTCAATATCATCAAGATGAATTTCTTTTTCTTTTTCTTTTCCTTTGTTTTTTGTATCTTTGTTTTTGCAAAATTTACAATTATGGTATTCTCCTAAACTGGATTTAAGAGCTTCGCATAAATGTCCATTATATTCAGGAGTGGCGTTAAACAAGTTGTAAAAACTTTTTTCAAAATTACAAATAATTTTGACAGCTTCAGATGTAATGGGGACACCGGTTTTGCTGGTAACCAAAATGTATTTTGAATGAAAGTTTACTTTGGTTTTGGATTCGCCACTAAATGTTTTTAAAGATGTCACAATCCTTTGAAATGACAAGGATCTCCAATCTTCTAGTATTAGTTCACTAACGCTAGAATATTGTCCTTCTTTTGGTTTGTCCAAATACACTTGTTGGGAAGTTTTAATTTGGATATGATGATATCCTTTGTATAAAACATTGTTTTCATCCCAAAAAGGTATGGTGCTGTTAAATTTCAAAATGATTTGTAGTTCAGGATTTTTGACAACATATTTTTTGAAATCAATTAAACACTGTAAAAGTTTTGGATCTATTAAGGATAATTCCCTAAAATCCGGACTAGGAATCATCATCTTAATAAGACCACAATAAAATGCATTTCTTACAAATGTGGGCTCAGCTCCTTCGAAAAAGATGAACTGACCAAATTTCTTTTCAAACGTGCCAATGTAAGTTTGTTCTGGAGCAGAATCACAAATGACTCTGGCTTCACCTTCAAGAGAAAGAAAGTCTTGAAGTGCAATGTCAGAAAGGGTTGCACTTTCTTTGCTTTGGGTTTTTCCTAGACTTTTGAATCTGTCAGGAAAGTTTTCTTGGCTTGTTTGGACAGCTTCTTTGTAGGAGAAGTTTCTGAATCTTTGGTTTTCAGGGATTGGAAAAGTAGGCATTCTTGGCCTAGAACGGATGTCTTTCTGGAAAGGTTGGGGTCTCAGAGATAATTGGGAATGATCAATGAGATGTTTGTAAGGTGAAGGATCTGATCCTTTGTTTTTATGGAATTCAAGGAAAGCTGTTTGGGCATCAATGAATGCTTTGAAGCTTTTGTGTTTGTATGGTTTGTTTTTGACAAGTGGTTCAACTTGCTCCCAATTGGTATAAAAACCACGGTTTGGGCCATCAAAGATGACATAAAATTTTTTACCAGGCATTGAAGTGCCAAATCCTACAAGAGGAGTACTGTCTTTTTGTTGGGGATTTGAAACTGGATTTTGAATATCCACAGGTTCTTGCGAACTTGTTTCAAATGTATCCTTCACAATTTGTGGTAATGTTTCATTGGTTTCATTACTCTTGGTAATGTCGCCTTTTAATCTCTTTTTCAAATTAGAGATTTTTTTCTTAATTACCTGTATTTCCATTTCTTTGATTTCCAATTGTTCTTCAAGGTCCTCCAATTGTTTCTCAATGTCTGACATTTTAACTGCACAAATGCAATTCACGCGTTAGGGAATCAGCAAGATAATTATCTTTACTTTTAATGATTTCAATGTCAAAATCATAATGGCTAAACCACATTTGCCATCTGATTAATCTACCTTGTTTGTAATCAGGGTGGATTTTGCAATTTAGGAAAGATTTACAAACTGAAGAGTCTGTTCTTACCAGAAATTTGTTGGAAATAATGTAGAGTCTGAACTTTGAGATTGCCTTTTTCATAGCAAGGATTTCCTTTTCGTTAATGTGATAGTTCTTTTCTGAATCTGTAAAAGTTCCAGAAGAGTAACTACATAATTTTTCTTCTTCTTCAGAAAAACTGTTTTTGGCTTTTAATACTCCCCCCCAAAAATCTTGGGAAGCATCAGTTTCAATAATCATCTTATCAGCTGGTAAAGGATGATAAAGAGATGGAATATTTTTAATTTTTGATTTAATCTTTTGAATGTAAAGACTATCTTCTTTAGTCCAATTCCATTTGTAATTTTTCTTGAGTTTCTTTTGAAGAGGTGCTCTCATTTTTGCAAGGTTAAAAATAAATGATTCAGCATAGTTTAAACAACCTAAAAATCTCATAAGTTGTTTTTGGTCTGTAATTTCATTTGGAAAATTTTGGATATGGTCAAGGATATGGGGCTTGAGTTGTTTAAAACCGTAAGCAATTTCCAATCCAAGGTATCCAATTTTTTCTTTAAAAAGTTCTGCCTTTTTCTTTGACAAAACGATTCCTTCTTTTTGAACCTTTTTAAGAACTTGTAAAACATGTTGTTCATGATCTTCTTCGTTTTCTGAGAAAACTAAGATATCATCAATGTATACACAACAAAATTCATTTAGGTTTTTGAAAGTATTATCCATATGTCTTTGGAAGATACCTGGAGCCTGTTTGAGGCCAAAAGGTACTACTGTCCATTGAAAGTGTCCTTGTGGACAACTAAAGGCTGTAAGGGATTTTGTTGATTCTTCAAATCTAACTTGATGAAAGCCAGATTTTAGATCAAAAGATGAAAATGTCATTTTTCCTTTTATAAGGTGGATGAGACTTTGCATATTTGGAAGAATGTAACCATCAGCTTTTGTGATTTTATTAAGTTGTGAATAGTCAATAACCATTCTAGCTTTTCCTCTTCTTTTTTCTGCTTCTTTTCTAACCATAAAGGCTGGAGAAGAGAAAGGAGATTTACTAGGTTCAATAACACCTAGTTCTAGGAGTTCTTTGATTTGAATAGAGAATTCTTCTCTATCTTTTGGACTGTATGCCATTGCCTTGGCACGGATGATTTTATTTTTGAATTCATCAAGAATCTCAATTTTTGCTGTGAAAGTTCCTTTGTTGATGTTTGGATCAAGAGGATTTTCAGAACAGCAAAGTTCGAAGAGTTTAGCAATTTCTTGCCTTTTTGTATTAATTTTGAAGGTTTCTAATTCTTCATTAGAAATGAAAATATTTGAATTTTTTGAAATATTCTCTCCTTTTGGGGGAGAAAAATTTTTTGAATTTGGGATTTTGAACATGTCTAAAAATTTTTCTTTTAAAGAGCTGAAAGCTATAGCTTTTCTTTTCTTTAAAATCCAAAATTGTTTATGTTGTAAAGTAAAACTTACTGAGTTGATTTCTTGTATAAATGGATGATATAACTGACAAAAGTTATTTCCAATTATGAAATCAATTCCTGTTTCTAGTTGATAAACTGTTGGAATTTTAAATTCAAAGGTTTGAATAGTGGAGTTGTGGCTTCCACATATTCCTATATTAATGTTTTTAACGACTTTTGAAGTAGATATTTCTGAATTATTAGCAATTTTTAATTTTAAAGTTCTTTCAGAAAAAACCCAAAATTGCTTTGGAATAATCCATTTGCTTGCAGTGCATACAGATGCTCCTGTATCAATGTAAGCATGTATTGTGTATTTTTTGTATCCTTCAAAACTAAGTCTGATAGGAATGTAAATAGAATTGGGATTTGTTATATTTTTATTACTCATAATCAGAAGACTCTGATGATGAATAATCGGATTCAGTGTCTGTAGATAAGTAATACAGAGATTCTGTATCACTAGGATCTTCAACTGGATAAAACCCTTGTTTTTCAAAGGTTTTTAACAGTTTGACACGGTCTTCATTTCCAATTCTTGCAGGGCACTCGTTTGCATAGTGTCCTGATTCGTTGCAGAGCCAACATCTGCAATTCTTTTTCTTTTGAGGACAAAATTTCTTTTTGTCTTCATACTTTCCTTTTTTAGGTTTATTGTATTTTTTAAAGAATTTCTTTTTTCTAAAGAATTTCTTTTTATAAGGTTTTTTATATTTTTTGAACCTATAACTTTTTCTTTTTTGTTTTTGGATTGATTTTTCTTTCTTCTTTCTTTCAGGATAACATCCATAATGTCCTGGGATTCTATCCAAGTATTTTCCACAGCAAATTCTAGGATTTCTGGGTACTGTTTTAACACTAGATCTTGTTAAATATGCTTGCTTACATTTATCTGCAAGTAGGTTTCTTGTAACAGTAATTGCTAATCCTAAGGAGGAATCAATTTGCATGTTAGCTTTGAAATTATCTGTGCTTGGTTCTTGAATTTTAATGGCTTCATTAAAATTTAGGATGACTTCATCATTAAAAGGATAAGGAAGTTTTCTCATAAACTTTTCTGTTAATTGTTTCCATTCTGTTGGAGGGCAAATGTAATAGTATTTTGAGAATTCGCATGTGTATTCTTCAAAATAGCACATATCACAAATTGTCATTTTTTCTAAATGGTTTAAAGCATCTCCTTGATCTATAATTGATCTGACGCTTTTGTAAAGTTCAAAGGTTTGACCAGTGAATTGTTTGTAGATTTGTTCCACAATTCTTTTGATGAATTGGGGAATATTTCCTTGGGTTTCAAGCCATAGAGCATTTTTTGCTTCGTAGCTAAATGTTGTAAGAAATGCTTTCACATTTCCTCTTGTGCTTGAGATTACATAGTGCCATGAGTTTTGCTCATTTCTATGTATTTCTTTATGAATAATCATTGAAATCATGATATTATTATACCAATCTTCAATGACTGTTTCAGGGTTCATTACACAGTCTAAGTCAAGTATCTTGACGTCTATAGGTGATTTCTTTGGTTTGTTAGCAAGATATGAGGGATCAATTTCATTATCTTCATAAGGTCTTGGTCTAGGAGTGAAGTCTCCTATAGGTCTTTTTCCATCCCCTTTTGGGTTTGATGATGTAGGTTCATAGTCCATTGGGACTGCTTCAGTTTCTACTTTTGGTTCTCTAATTTTTACTCCAATGTCAGTGTTTGTGAAGAATCTTTCATGTATGATAGTTTCTTCTTCAGAACTTTCTGAATTATTATCTACTGTTATTGGATCGTTTATTTCTGGAGGATTTTCAATTGATTTGGCTGTAAGAATGACTTCTTGATCATTTATGTTGATTTTTTTGAAGATTGAAGCAATCTTTTCAAGTTCATTATCTTCAAATGCCAATAGAACATTAAGATGTCCTAAATCATTGGATGATTCATAAATATTTTCAAGGATTTTTCTTACTTCAGTCATTCTGATTCTGTTTCTGAATTTTCAAAATCGAATTTTCCTTTTCTTGTATTTTTCTGTAAATTCCCCCCTTTTTTGAAGGATTCCAAATTTTTTATATGGTTTAACTATGTTTTTTGATGTTGAAGCATCTGGATTCTTGATTTCCGTTATGATTATTGCCGAATGTTGGTCTAAAGATTTTTCAGTTTTTGAATGATAATCTTTAAGATCATTTTTTAATTCTTCAATAATGTCTTTTAAAGATTTTATTTCTTTCAAGATTTCTCCTAATGACATTATTTTTCTGTTAAGAGAACATTAGCAAGTTGGTTTACTGTTTCCTTAATTTCTCTTATTTCTCTTTTTTGACTACTTTCTGGAGTGTCTTCTTTCCATCTATACATAGGATCTTTCCTAGTTGATGTTGAATGTAGAAGTAAAGGTTTTTGTTCTTTAACAAGAGTCCTTTTTTGTTCGAGATCAATTTGTAATGACTTTCTTGCCGGTTGGACAAGCCAATCAAATTCAGTTTCTTTATGTTCAAGGTAATCTGAGAATAAAGGGTCAATCTTTATTCCTTTTGGTTCTTTAACAATTGTCATATTATGTTGGTTATGAATTGCATAACTCACAAGATATGAAACTGAAAAAGGGACATTGTTGTCTTTGACTAAATCTTTTCTTCCGTATTTGAATACGAAGGAAAGAATTCCATCAAAATCTTGGTCATGAAGACTTACTGAAAGTCTTGGGTGTGATGTAAAAATCAATTTTCCACATGCCAGGTTTCCATTTAAGGTGCCTAAGCAACCTTCTTTAGGATTTTTGATTCTTTCATCAATTAATCCCATCACGATGGGTTGATCAATTTTGTCAGATAGGGTGCTTCGGAGTTGTATCCGAATGGCTCCTATGGTGACCCAATAAAGGTTTTTATTGTTATCCAAGTCAATCTTTTGCTTGGCTTTGTTAATGTCTTGTTTAGTAAGAAGAGAGATTCCTATCTTACCATAAGTGTGTTGTATGTGAATAGCAAATTCCTTTTGGGAAACCCCATAATAAATATGCTTGTTTCTATTCATAAATTTGTCAATGAAGTTAGGTTGTACAAACACTTCACTTGGATTTAATGTCAGATTTGTTTTGCAAATTTTTGCAAGTTTCTTGTCAGAAATCAAAATTTCTTTTGAAAAGTTTCCAAGAGACTCAGTTTGTTCAACAACTTCGTCAACTTCAATTTCAGTAGATATTTCACTACTCATAATGGTGATAAAGATAATGTATCATAAATTCTTTGACCTCTTCTTCAAATAATGTTTTGTATTTGTCACGTTGTTGTCTCATATAAATTCTAACTGAATGATGAACATGTTCAAACATTAGTTGGAATCTATACTCTTCATAGTATTCATAAAGGTTACTTTTATTAGCAATTGAATGTGTATATGCTGAACATATTTTACAATTTATCATGGTGTATGGTGATGTAAAATATAATGAAGTAAAAATGTTTTAGTTTCTTCTAAGTGATTACTTAAAGCAGTATTCACTTTTTCTTTCATTTGGTTTACTACTATTCTGTGTGCTCCTATCATGCACAGATATGTATATCTATAATACCAGTATGTGTACATACCATAATGTTTCGTAATGGTAACAATGTGTGTATTACATAAACGACATTCAATCATTATGTAAGATGATTTAATGAATAATGCATTAAATAGCATTCTAACTCAGTATTATAATTTGTAGATGCAATATTTTTTTCATTTTCATGAATTCTATATGCATAAAGGTATAGACTTATATTTCTATAAGCTACTAACTGAGAACATTTGTCATAATGATACATATAGAGAGTAAAATAATTCTCTATATTAAATGTATAAAGTTTGCACATCTTGCAATCTCTCATATTAATGTAAAAATTTTAATGTAAACCTGGCTCTGATACCATTTTTTTAAATACATTTATAGAATGCATTTAAAAAATCCTTTACCTTTTCACAGCTGCAAAAAAACCCACCCACCCCCTTCCCTTCCATAACTTTTTACATCCCCCCCCCCCCTCCCCCTCCCCCTCCCCCTCCCCCTCCCTCTATTTAATTTTATACACCCCAACAAATTTATTTATTTTCTTTCTTACCCCACCTATTTATGCACCACTCAACATAACAAATTTTCATCATCAAATACATATTTTTCTCTCCTCATCGGAATACATATTTTTCTTGAAATTTGGCCAACACAATCACTTTATTTACTTTACCCAAATTTGGCCAACATCAAACGTTTCCAATCACTTTTGTTTTCTAAATTTATTTTATCGAATTTGTGTCATACTTGTTGTTTTTCATATTCTTCAAAGGTTAGTAATAAATTATTAATTTATTTTTTAACTTCGTTTATTTGTACAGATTTATTTTTTGTAATTTGCAAGTTAGTTGTAATATTGTTAATAGTTATATTTTTTGTAATTTGCAAGTTAGTTGTAATATTGTTAATAGTTATATATATATATATATATATATATATATATATATATATATATATATATATATATATATATATATATATATATATATATATAAATGATGTGGCACAAGTGGCCACGATAGAAGAACTTGTCCTGCGTTACAAAATAGGTAAGTTAATGTTATATATTTCCTTATTGTTTTATTAACGTTTGGTCCATTTGTTTTATAATAGATAATAATTTGTTTGTCGGCTTAGACAACACAAATCAACCACAATACTCGCAGAATTCATCAGACCAACAATATCATGCGACAAACCCACAGTACGCATATCATGCGTCGGACTCACAGTACGCACAGTACCTATATCATGCGCCGAACCGACATTACTCATATCATGCTCCGAATTTATTACTCAAATATAAACTAATTAATTAGTCTCACTGTAATCTTAATAATAAAATTAACGTTAACTATATCATTTATTATATGATATAAATAATATATAACTTTATGAAAATTAATATATATTATATTTTTTAAAAAAAATACAATGAATATAGTAATAAAAAATTTATTTTTAATTTAATAAATTTAATTATATTAATAATATGGATATAAATTTGTTGGTAAATAAATAGGTTAAAGTATAAATAGGTTGAAGAATGAGGTTTAAAGTATAAATAAATGAGAGGTTGGGAGATAAATAGGTTGAAAAAATGGGTTTAAAGTATAAATAGGGGGATGGGTGAGGGGGTGGTTATTACATTTGTTTGCATAGGAGGGTGGGTGGATGGGTGGGGGCGCCAGGTGGGAAAACTTTCAGGACCCGTGACGGGGTCCAGATCTTTTCTCATGACATGAATTGGTAAATTTTAAGTTTGTCTTTCTTTCGACAACATTCGTATTAAAATTAGAATTTTAGTTAACCAGGTTGCAAAGTTAACTTTTTCAAATTTGATTTGAAAAATATCGAACTCTGTGTTTGGTTGAGTTGAAAAAATTTAGTTTAAACTTGAAACACTTCACTTTTTTTTTTTTCAATAGAAGGGATATGAGTACAAATGCATTACAATTTAGAAAAGATTTAACATGACGGAAATATAAATACTTACAATAATATAATCTTGTTGAATTATTCTATAATCCTTAATTAATAAACCATAATATAAGTTGTCTACAAATTATGAAATACATATATAGTAAGACAATTATAAAATAAATAAATCAATCAATAGAATCAGCAAGAAGGTTTAGTTACTTCAACATAATCGTCATAATATTCTCCAGAGTGCTGACTTTTCTTTCCCTTGATATATTTGTAGAAGATGTACTGGAGGATAATCTATGTCAAAAATCACATGTTAAGGCAAAACAACTTCAGATATAATTTTGGAACAAAAAAATTAAAGTAAAATATGTAGTATTTGCTTATTATTGTTAGATAAATAGAAAAGGATACAAAAAGATCAAGCAGCACACAACCAACAGCATCAAGTAGCCAAGGCATGTTGGCTTTTATCATCTCCCATTCAGTGCTTCTCGCTAAAATGCTGCATTTATTAACTCAAATTTGTTAGAAAACATAGGATTATGTGTAAATTAGCGTTGAACAATCAAAATTTGAATAATTCATATTTACTCAAGTGAGAAAAAGAGAGAGAGAAAGGTAAAAGACCTCCCAACATATGTTGCATTGGCAATGAGTGCGAAAACGAACATTAGAGGGTTCAAGCCCTGTGAAGTAAAGTAAAAGCGATTAATATCATCCTACCACATACACGTAAATAGTACATGTTCGTTATGCAGTATGAAATGCAATTTGAAATTAAAATAAACAAAATTTTAACCAGTACCTCCACACTCCCTCTTTTGATCTGGCAATTCAAACAACGATAATACATTAGAACCCTATTTACAAAATCAAAACAAATGCATGAATTTCGAACATAATTAGAAAACTCACACTCAACCAAATTTGTGGGATTCGTCCTCCCATATATATGGCAGCCATCAACCAACCCAAACTTTGTCCATAGGCATTTTCTTGTAATGCCTCTTCCTGTAGGCACTACACTTAGAATATATACACAGACTTTGAAATTTGATAAAGAATTAGAATAGTGTATGCTAAAAAACCTTCATAAATTTCCTTCCTGTGAGAATTGAGCCACCAACAGTATCTGTTAAAGCTTTGGTTAAGAAGGGAATATTTGCAGAAGCAGCTGCAAATGTTCCATATCCCACCTGATATTTTCCAAATTTAGATTAATTAAGAAAACAAACTTTGTTTGTACTTGTTGGGATAGTAATTAATTATACTTACGAGACGAGGAATATTGCGATGCTGACTAACAATAACAGGCTTGTAATTGGAGGAAGGAAGAAATGATTGATCATCTTCTTCAGATGAGGAGTCTGAATCATGTTCCAAAGCAGGAGGACCGCTCCTCGCTTTTATATAACACATATTCATTGGTGAACTACCACTGCCAGCCAAAGATCTTGCAGACCTGCATATATATATAATTTTAATTAATTCTTCAGCAGCAAAACATTATTAATATAAAGGGCAGTGTATACTTATTAATAGTTATATATATCTATGTCTTACATATAGTAGAAGTCCCTCCTAGGTGGTACCTCAACAGGAACATTTGTTGTAGTTATTCTTCCTTCTTGGTACTTGGGTTTTGAAGCATCAGTATCATCTTTATCCTTAAAACAAAAAAAATACAAAAATCACAGAAATCAAACTTTTTTGTTACCAAATTTTGAATAATTAAAAAAAAATTGTATAAATAGATGGATAACTTAATATAAATCATGAAAAACGTCGTACTTCTTTTGCTTCAGTTTTACGTCCCTTGAAACACCGAAGAACATGGTTGTAGTAAATGCATTGGAGTGCCAATATGATTGTGACAGTTGTGTAGAGCTGCAACATAACATATAGTTGATCAACATCTAATTACATAATATGAGTGGTGATATAACATCTATAGTGGGCACCATAGTTAGTGACCATAGTTCATGTTACATCACCACATTTATCACTTTTTAAAAAGTTGTTGACAACTTTTTTGAATTTTTTAAAAAGTGACTAATGTGGTGATGTCACGAGAACAGTAAGCACCATAATTATTGCCCATTGTAAATGTTATATCATCACCTACATAATATAGTAGGCAAAGTCATTTGTTAAATTGATTTGGATTAGACTTATACCCATGCAGTGTATAGCTGGGTGGGTAACTGCATCAACAGAAACTATCTATTAGAATCATACAGTATAACATATATATGTACATATCCTAAGGTTTAAGCTACAATAATAGTAATGAAGATGCTGTAATTTGAGCCTAGCTTAGGGGTGTACAGGTCACGAGATCGAGTCACACCTATTTCTCTGTGCCCATAGCAGAAAATTAATAACAAAATATTAAATGGAGAAAAATTGTTGAATCTGGTCGCCTGCCCAGCCTAGATTGACCCAGGTCATGCACGGGCTGTTTAATTATATTAAAAGGTCTTTAACCTTTACATGTTGTCACACTTATATCATTTACTTTTTTTCATTACATTTTTATCTTTAATCTTTCATTGAATAGCACATATTGTCCCTTATGACGGTTTTCTTCCAAAAAATTTGTTAGCGTACGTTAAAAATAAAGACAAATATTTTGTCACTTCTGTATTTTTTTTTTTTATTTAAAAATACGATGGACAAAAAAGTCTTTTTACTTAATAGAATTTTTAGAAGGAAACTTTGATCAAGGACAAGATGTGCTAATTAATGGAAGATTAAAGATAAGACTGCGATGAAAAAAAGCCAGGGACATAAATATAATAATAAATAAAAATTAATGACTTTTAATGCAATTTAAATACCGCTACTTATTAGAAAATGTGGTGTTAATATAGCTACTCTTTTCAAATTTGTTTAGAGTGTGTTTGGAATGATATTTTTGAAGCCTAAAAGCAATTCTTAAAGACCAAATGTGTTAATGGTTAAATTTATACTTGTTTGGCTAAAGTTAATAGTACTTTTAGCTGAAAAATAGTTTAAAATAGTTTGAGCTTCTTAAAAAATTCTAATTGAATTTTTACGGGAAACTACAATTAACATTTAATAAAATTTAAAAATTAACAAAATTACCATTAATACATTAAAAAAAAAAACTTATTGTCTAACACAATTCATTATAACTTCTCCAACATCTCACTTCTCTCGTCTTCATTTAAAAAAAAAAAAACCTCATGAAGATTTCGGCAATGTATTAATTAAGCATAAATTTATTAATTTATTTGTCATATTAATTACTTATATCAAATTGTCACTTCATTTATTTATATTAAGTAAAAAAATATATGTTGTCGTGTTAAATAATATAGTTCAAATTATACATAATATGTTTGATTTAAATACATTAACTTTAAGTAATATGATATATACTAAAATAATTGTGTTATTATAATTTAATTAAGATATTTATTTTAATATTTATTATAGGATATGAACAAATATTATAAGATATATAATAATTAATTATTATTAAATATAATATAAATTACTCTGTTCATTTATCAATCCCTTTTTGCTCCTTATATTTGCTCCTAATTAAAACTCTCTGGACCCTAAACTCTTCTTCCATGCACCAAAGCTTCAACATCTCCCCTGTGCTTCATGGCATGTGCTCTATTAAGCCCACTCCGCATGTTTGGCTGGACTTATAAGCCCATATCTCATCCAAACATGTTTCTTAAATTTTAAATTTTAGTCCAAATCAAAATAAGTCATAAGTAGGTCCATCCAACTTATCCTAGCTTGTAAGTATTGTTGACCAAGTAAATTACCAATTTGCACTCTAACAACTCAACATTTACCATCCAACCCAATTGAAATCATTACTTCTTTATGTTTTCATCCGAATTTGGTAATTAATTTACAAAATTGCACCAAAAAATCATGAAAAAAAATATTACATTTTTAAAAACTTGATTTAGCAGTTCAAATTTTTTATTTCAAAAAGAATTACGGCACAATTATAATTTTGTTTTGATGTGAGAAATTCTAACAAATATTGGCTTCGTTTGAAATATTCAAAGACATTTATGTAATTTGACAAAGGCCAAAAATTTATAAAGAAAGCTGGATCATCTAAATATATCTGCTTATTGTAATATACTTATCTTAAGCAGGTGAATTTGCAGGTGCTTAAAGTGGATGATCGACCCATATGGATGACTAGTGGTACTGTAATTTTGAAGAGACTAGTGGCATTTATGTAATAGTGGCATTGCCGTAATTAAGAGACAAACGAAGCAGGGATGTCAAGTGGATGACAAGGAGCCTACCTCTCCAAGTTGTGGTTGACCTAAGGAGTTGACCAATTGATGTTCGAGGCTGGCCTCTGCATAGGTAAATGACCTAACCCATGGCTTATCTTTCTTGACTCACTTGAGTTACATAGGTTGGAAAATTTTACCGGTTTTTTTCTAGAGATGTGATATAGCACTCATAGTGAGCACTAATTATGATGTCCACTGTCTATGAGGGCATCGCCACATTGGATATATTTTAAAAAATTGCTGATGACTTTTTGAACTTTTTGAAAAGTAACTAATGTGGCAATGCCGCGTCAACAGTTGATACCATAATTAGTACTCACTGTGGGTGTGCTATATCCCTACTCCTCTATTTTGTAGAATTCTCACATAACAATTTGTTTAAAGACAACTATTAGCTAGAGCTGTACCTAATTTCCTTATAAATTCGAACTTATCTTCATGTCTAATCAATATGTAATTTTCCTTTGCCAATCTCTCACTCAAACCAAATACCACATGAACATATATAGTCATGTGATGATCACAGCCCCTATTGAGAACCTCTTCCGTCCATCTTTCTTCAACCACAAATATGATCAAACATTCCATCAAGGTCAACATCATCTCCATCACCTTAGACCAGAGTTACAATGGAGACTCCACCACTTTGAGAGTCACCATAAATATTTCCCTCCGTCACAATTAATAGGACGATTCAGACTTTCACTCGGATCTTCCACACTCTTATGAGGATTCATCATGGGCATCTATGTGACTTAAGTATAGAGTATGACTTCGGTAAAATTCGTTGGGATTTGAAGTTCAAGTCATTTCTCGAAAGGTTTACTAAAGTGAATCACTCTCTTATAAATTCTGAATAAGCTAGTGTTTAGCCAGTGAGTGTGAGACTTTTCTTTATTTATTTCTTAGAGATGAAACGTTTTTTCTATAACGAATAAATTCACATTAACCAAACAAGGGGCTTGATCTAATGCCTCCTGTAAATATTGTTATAATATCTAACGGGACACTTAGCATTCACTCATTGGGCCTGTACACTAATCCAATAAGTGAATGCCAAGTGTCCCGGTGGACATTATAATAATGTCCACCTAGATGAGTGTAAAGTCTAAGTGAATGTCAAGTGTCCCGTTAGATATTATAACAATATTTACAGGAGGCATTAGATCAAGCCCCTTGTTTGGTTAATGTGAATTTATTCGTTATAGAAAAAACGTTTCAAATCCAATGAGTGAATGCCAAGTGTCCCGGTGGACATTATAACAATGCCCACCGAAAGTATTAGATCAAAACAGAACCAAACAAATATTCTTCTATATTAGAAGTTATAGCATAAATTTAAGTCAACATAAACGCACTGTCATTTTTCACACACGCGAGAGAGAGAGAGAGAGAGAGAGTACTGTAGCTGGTTCGAGAATGCAGCCTACAAGATTGAACACGTCACTGCATGAGATATAAAACAAGACAAATAATAATTAAGGTTGCCAGTCAGTTAATAATGGCATTTCGGAGTTTATGAAGAAACTGGAAACAAAAATTAATAAACGCACCCAACAATCCAAGTGCAAAGAAATGCGAAAGAGACACCATCGGCAGATTTGTTTCTGAAGTTAGTAATAATCTGTGGGATTTCTGCAACTGCCCAACAAATTAAACTTGCAATTCCGAAACCAAACGATATTTCATCGTTGAGGTTGCAGAGACAATCCTTAAAGTATTTTTCGATCCATCTGATACAAGGTTTTTCCTCTTTTGGACAGTATGAAAGTTTTAAGGGCTTCATTTTTTTTTCTCTTGGTTTGGCTTTTTAATTGAACCACTAAGTGTTCATGAAAAAAAGTTGGCAAACGTTTACAAGAATATACGCTTATGGATGCGGAGAATTGGTTGTGTATGTTTATATAGAGAGAGGTAGACTCATAGACAGAGAGAGAGAGTGAAAGAGAGATGATAACTTCACTGTCTGTAAAAAATAAAATAAATTAAAAACCCAAAGTACAGCATATTCTTCTGCATCTTGTTCCTATGCGATTTCAGATCGTGCAATAATTGAATTCGTGCTTTCTTGTAATGTAAAAGGTTAAATTACAATTCAAAAAACATAATTTAATTAATTTTTAATTAGCATGTTATTTAAGGTGAATTTTGTGAGAAAAAAAAAACAAAATGGAATCACAATTATATCCTAAAATATTCGGGATATTAATCTTTGAATAAAAGTAATTGACATGATTGATACAAGTTGGTGTATTTTTATGCATTTAATTAGAAATGGCTCTTGATAAAGTGGAAAAGGTTTAGTGGCACACTAAATGAGATTGTGACATGGGTTTTGTTTATTTACGATAAGATAATTACTTCAAAATAAAAAATAAAATCTATTCGACACTTGTGTTCAACAAATTTTATCAAACACGTAGATCGTCCGTTCTCAACAAATATCTTGGAGATGAAAACAATATTAAAAGTAAAATTTAACTTTTTTTATCATTAAATAAAGTTTTAAAACTACAGACAAACATGCTACTTGCGGTTCAATAGAAGCTGTAGCACGTAGAAGTGTAATAGACTAATAGAGAAGAAAAAACTTGAAACCTGATTATTTCGAACATCAATTGTTGCCCACATATAATGACATTCCTTCAACAATGGTATTCTGACATGACAACTGTCCATACCTTTTTAATACGACGTCGCCATCAGTTTTTGTACATATTTTCCAATTGTTTATACTTTATACCTACAAAAAAAATTATTTTTACTTTTGAGTTATTTATGGAATACTATTTTATTATTTTGATGTCACTGTAATGTGTGTCATCAACTTACATCTAATACGTGAGTCATCACTTACTTATTTGTTTGTGGATAAACATCAAATATTTTTTGATGACGTCAAAAAAAATTACATCGAAAACAAATAAATTATAATAATTTTTTACCAATTATACGTATAAGTTCGTATGAACTTTTCATTGTAGGATGGAGTCTAAACAATGACTAGATTCAATGCACCAAGTTACAAGAAAAGAAGCAAACAAACTACATAAGTGAAGAGTGGATTCATTAATATTGGCTCGTCTTGATGTACTTCGGTATATGTCTAGGTACAATGTACCATGAGATCCAATTTTGATTTTTTATTAATTACGAAAAATAAATATAGGATGCATTTGAACTAGGATTCTAAAGAATTATTTTTAAGATAATTGGGAAATAATTGAAACACATTTTGAGCTATCTTAATTATCTAAATATTCTAACTTAAAAGAAAATGAATTAAATTGCTCATATATATTGTCTAGGACCTCTAGGTAATATGTACCATGAGATGAAATTTCAATTTTTAGATGTATATTAAAAAAGACAAAATAAGATGCATTGAAATGTGAGATTTTAAAGAGTTGTTTTTTAAGATAATTGAAAAGTTATGGTATTTAAAAGAGAAATAATTGAAACAATTTTTTTGTTTTTTTTAATCACGGGTGTTTAGCATACTAATCTAAATTTTTGTAAGCGCATGTTTGGTAGTTCTAAAATTATTTTTTAAGTGCTTATATTATAAGTTGTTGGTGAATGTGTAGATATAGAGTAAGTTATAAGTTGTGGGTCCTATGAAATGTGTAAATAAAAAGTATGTTTGACGAACTGAAATTATATTTAAGTATATTCAAACATGTGCTAAATATACAAAGTTAAAGCCAAAATTATGAATTGTTTGAAAATTAGTGGAAGGAGAGAAACTAAATCTTAGCACTCCTTTGGATATTTGTGTTTACCACTTCTTTCGTGTTAGTCACTATCAAGTGAATTCACGTAATTTCAAAATGCAAATACATAACATTTTGAAAGGATCAAGTAATTATTTCTCTTATTGAATCGAGATTAGGTAGCAAAGGTGGAGTAACTATCTACTAAAAAAATTAAAATAACTTATCTTAACTTTAAGTCAAGACAAGATTATATTTATTTATAGTCAAGTAATAATAATAATAATATAAATATAAAAATAACTATCTCAATTTACATTGTAGTTGATAGCAATATTCTAAAAGGCGTAATGTGTAGCTAGGCATGAAAATCAAGTTTCAAATTTTTTGGGTCTATGTGAGAGCAAGTTAAGGGAGAGGGGAGAGGCGTGAGACGTGGTTAGGCGTGGAGGCCACGCCTCACACATAGACGAAGTTTATGCGATCTTTTTAAAACGGTAGTTGATAGAGACGAATATTATATTGTAAATTTAGTCAAGTCATAAAGTTGTATATTATTGGTCGTAAGGTGATCGTGTCCCCTAATAATTCTGCCAAGCTTCTTATTTAGGTGAGACAATTAATTTGTTGGTGTTTAGCAAATTGCTTATCTTATCCAGTCTATCAATTATGGCCTAAGTGCTTTCATCTCAAAATGATTCTTTTATAGTGCTTTTAAAATGGGTGGCAAAATTACTATACCGTGTACTCATTCATAACTAGTCAATTACTCTTGATTGCTAAAAGATCAAATTATTGTTTTTGTATATGATACAAGCAATATCTCACTCTTATAATAACTTAATATTGATAACGCGCTTCTCGTATATTTTTATTACAGGTAAAACAAACACAGTGTTTGATCTAATTAAATTTTAAAATTTTGTAGCTTGTATCATATAATATATATTTTAAACAGATAGTGAACAACTATGAATAACATTATTGAGAAGGATTGCGTTTACTTTTTACCGGTGTAAGTGTGTAACCCTTAAGGAATAGTCTAGAATATATGTTATATGTGATAATTTCACCATATACTACAAAATATAAAATAATTTAAAATACTATTTAACTTTTTTTATTTTAAAAATACTGTTTTTATTTTTGTAACACTTGTTGTTACATTTGTTATATTTGTTAATAACAAATGTAAACACATTTATTAGAACTAAAATAACAAATGTAACAACAAGTGTTACAAAAATAAAAAAAATAGTATTTTTAGAATAAAAAAAATATGACAATATTTTTAAAAATATTTTATTTATTGTGGTTATTTCTGAAAAAACTCCGATTGTGGATATTACACCCACTACTTATGAATATTAAAATAATCCTAAATATAACAACTTAGCTTATTTATTTCAAAAATACTACATTCTTAAAAATAAATTAATTATTTTAATATTCAATTAATAATAGATAAAAAACAGTTTTAAAACCATAAATTAGGCTTACCACTTTAACCCTCCTGGATTTACGCACTCTCTACAGTAAAAAAATCCCCACCGTTAAGAAACCTTTGATTATAAAACTAGTGCAAGTTTTTTCAAATCTCTGCAAATCTTCGTCCCAAAGCCTTAAATCATAGTTCATTTTTCAACATTTTTCATTTCCTTTGAACAATGGAGACTCCAAGTCACAGATTGACATAGGTTGAAGGGAGCGTCGCCTAGTGGAGAAAATAAACCGGAGTCCAATGTTTACAGTCTTCGACGAATAACCTTCTCTACACCCACTAAAGATTTCAAAACGAAAGAGACAACGAAGATGAAAGACAATCTAAACTCAATTAGGTGAGGAGAAATCTGTATGAAACTTTTTTTTTATTACATAATATGTATCTGTAGGTCTATTACAGTACATTGTATATATTAATAGGAATTTGTTAAAGTTTGAATTTGGTTTTAGCTGTTGTAATAGTTGTAACATATTCTCTTTAATATTAATGTTTGATGTTGTTGTTACAAATGATATTGTGTATGAATGTTTGATACAAATGTGAATGATGTTGTGAATCAAGTTTTGATACAGATGTTACAATTGATATTTTGTAGCAATTAATATGTTACTGAATATGTTACAGATTAAGTTATATTATAGATTGAGTTATGTTATTAAATCATGAGTTAAATTTGTTCTCACTGTCACATTCTGATGTTACAATGTTACAATGTGTCAATTTGTTTTACAGTCCAGTATGTATGTAAATACGAAATTTGTTGAAGTTTATAGTTGGCTTTGCAGTTGTAACATTTGTAACAGATTCTTTTTAATATCATGGTCTGATACAGATGTTACAAATGCTATAGTATATCACTGTTTGATATATATGTTATAAACGACATTCTGTATCACTGAATATATTACAGATGATATCATGTTATTTTACCTAACACATGTTACATGTATTGGTATTCTCTACCACTGACGTTACATATGTTACAATTGATAAATCATGAGTTTTAATATGTATCACTGATGTTATATATCATACTGAATATAACATACGCAGATGTTCTAAATGTAATAAACATCTGCGCAAACAAAAAATTTTCAAATGTTACAAGATTATAACAGAAATATAATGTAACATATGCAAATGTTCTTACTGTAACATAAGCACAAAATATCATAAATTTTCATTTTTTTTGTAACATTTGTTTTAGAGTGATGATAACATAAAATAATATGTTATCAACATCTAAATTTAATACACGCAAACGTAACACACGAAAATGTAACATGCGTGATTGTAACATATAAAAATGTTCTAAATGTAATAGACGTATCCGCAAACCAGAAACTTCCAAATGTTACAAGATCATGAATGAAATATAATGTAACATGTGCAAATGTTCTCATTGTAACATAAACATAAAATATCATGAATTTCAGAATTTTTTTGTAACATATGTATTCAAATAAAGAATTTTTTCGACTGCTACATATAATCACATTTATTCAAAATCAGATTACATATATTTGAATTGATGAACATGTTACAATAATTAACTTTATGTAATTATTTTGATATTCACGTTCTGATTTTTTTCACTGTACATTCTTCACGGACAGAAGTTTTTCACGGACTGATGTTCTTCGTGGATTGATCTTCTTCGCCGACTGATGTTATTCACAGAATGATGTTTGTCTGATTTTCTGAAATTGTTTGTTTTCTATTTTGGCAAATAATCAATTGGGATATCCAATTTAATAGAAATAACGGAAAATCTCCCTTTTTCAGGTTTACTGTTATAGCTGGTAATTATAGCTAGTAATTATTAATTAATATATGAAAATAGAATAAATATATTTAAAAAACAGTATTTTTGAAATTTCTGCAACAGAAAAGACTTTTTGGAATTATTTTCAAAATGTGGCTCATTTATTAAAAAAAATCCCTATAAGATTTTGATAGGCTCTTAAACATAGAATTCCAACAGTTAGTAGATTAAACTATATTCAGGTGAAATTTAGGTCCTCAACTCGGATTTAAATAGATATTTTAGAAATCTAAGTGTTCTCAATAATTAATAGATTTTAACATATTTTAATGGATTTCAAGCCCATAAGTATAAATTTAAAAATCTTTAGAAATTCTAAGTCGACTCATTAAAATTTCAACTCACCTCTCCTCTCACACCTCTCTTCGCGTCTCTATTCTCTATTTGTGCCATATATTTTTGTACTAAATTTTTGTTCGTGATTTTCAATTTACTTGTATGGATTAACATGAAAATAGTGAATTGTTTGATTTTTTATTTTAATAATATATTTTTTTTTTATTACAATTGTTAAACATGGTCTTTGGAATTTCATTATTGATTTTTCGTGACAATACATTGAACTAGACAATTGGATTTAAGAAACGACTGAGAAAACATTTTTGTTTGTTTGTGAGGATTTATAATTAATTTAATTATGGAGTGCTATTTTGTAATTCTTTTCTTCTAAGGGCATTTTGATAGTCATTAGTCAAGCTTCTCTACCTAATTTTTGGTTTGTATTTTCAAAATTATTGGAGAAATTATTTAATAAGGGTTTTTTTTTCTTCTCGTATAAATGTGAAGTTTTATTTGTGGGTTAATTTCACTGATGGTCATTGAAGTTTTATTGAAATTATAAAACCGTCACTGAAATAATAAAGTTTCAACGATGGTCATTGAAGTTTATTAAAGCTTGCACCAAAGGTCACTCACTGAAATTCTCCAATTAATTTGATGATGTGTCACTTGTAAATGTTCATGTGGCGCACATTTAGATAACACGTGGCAAAATTATTGACACGTGGACTTTACTCGCTAATTATAATAAATTTGAACCTCAATGGATACCTCTATAATGTAAGGACCTAGTTGAAAATACTTCAAAATAAATTTTATAATAAATACCTCCAAAAATGCATCTAAGGTCCTTCAACTTTTTATATCTTCAAATTTTGGTCCCCAAATTTTTAATTATCTTTTAGTTAAGTCATTCAAAAATTGCATCTTAAGTTCTTCAATTTTTTACATCTTTACACTTTGGTCCCAAAATTTTTAATTATCTTTCATTTAAGTCCTCCAAAATTGTATCTTGGGTCCTTCAACTTTTTACATCTGTACACTTTGGTATCCAAATTTTTAATTATCTTTCAGTTAAGCCCTCCAAAAATTGTATCTTAGGTCTTTCAACTTTATACATCTTCAAACTTTGGTCTCCTAAATTCTTAATTTTAGTGGTCAAAATAAGTACAATTTTAGTGGTCAAAATTATTATTTAATTATATTATTTTAGTACAATTATTATTTAACTATATTATTTTGTTTGTTTAGGTGAAAATTGGAGTGTAAAGTCAAGAATTTAATTGTAAATATTTTGGAGAGCTTAACTGAAAGATAATTGAAAATTTGGAGATCAAAGTGTACAGATGTAAAAAGTTGAAGGACCCAAGATGTAATTTTTGGAAGACTTAAATGAAAGATAATTAAAAATTTGGGAAATAAAGTGTAAAGATGTAAAAAGTTGAAAGACCTAAGATGCAATTTTTGAAGGACTTAACTAAAAGATAATTAAAAATTTGGGAACCAAAATTTGAAGATATAAAAAGTTGAAAGACCTTAGATTCAATTTTTTAGGTATTTATTATGAAATTTATTTTGAAGTATTTCGAGCTAGGTCTTTATATTATAGAGGTATTAATTGAGGTCCAAATTTATTATAATTAGTGGGTAAAGTCTACATGTCAATAATTTTGCCACGTGTCATCCAAATGTGCGCCACGTGGACATTTACAAGTGACACGCCATCAAGTTAATTGGAGAATTTCAGCGAGTGACCTTTGATACAAGCTTTAGTAAACTTTAGTAACCACTGCTAAAACTTTGTTACTTCAGTGACGATTTTATAATTTCAATGAAACTTCAGTGACCATCAGTGAAATTAATCCTTTATTTGTCATCTGAATTTACAAAATTTTGCATACCTTCTTCGAGAAAAAAAACACCCAAACACTTTTTTATAAATGTGAAGATTTATTCGTGCTTTCAAATAATTATTTACCTCGAATGTTGAAGTTCACGAAATGAAAAAAAAAAAAAGAACACATAGGAGAAATTTTATTTAAATGAATTATGAGTTTCTATGACAACTTATATGAGCGTTGTCAAAAATTTATTTTGTTACAATTTTAAGTCTTATTTAATATTGTTAATTAGACAAGCGTGCGTTGCACGTGTTTTATAATTATATTGTTAATTTTTAATTTTTTAATTTTTTAATTGTTAATAATTCAAATGTTAAATTAGCAATTACAATAAAGATAAAAAAAAAAATATGGTTGTTGATAACATGTTGTTTTGTATTGTTCGATGTTGATATTTTATTTACATTCATAGAAGTACAATTGCAATCAAAGATGAGTTTTATATAGTAGTAATATGAATAGTAACTTGAATTCAATGAACCGTTTTTAGTGATTTGAGCTTTGATGATTGATGAACCATTGATATTAAATAGTATGGAATTAATGATGTATTAATAAGGATCTTCAAAGTTGTATTTTACCGAAAAAAATTAATCATTATTAATTTTATTAGAGAGAATGTAATGATTGACTATATAATATTGTACATTTGTTGGAGTAGTGACTTCTTGTAAACAATATTTTTTGTGTATGTTCTCTTTTTATGAAGTGTGTCTGATTTGACGATGTAAATGAAAACAACAAAATAAATAAGAAACAAAAACTAAAGAATTGTTAACTCTCTCTCTCTCTCTCTCAGCCTCTCAGCACTGGTGCTTAACTTATGCTATAATCACTATAATCTAATGTATTCAAAACAATCTTTTTATCTCTATGATTTGAATTTTAATCTGGTAATAATAAAAGTTACAATTTTTTCATTCATTTTTTTAAAATCTATTTCTCATTTCTTTCATCTACGTAAGGCAAAAAAAATTGAGATCGTCTTTTCACCTTCATATTTAATTTAATATATTAAATATTTACAAATTTTAAATGTACATTTAATAAATTGTTAAAAATTTAATGTACAATAATAATGAACAATAAAAGAGTAATAAATAAATATTAAAAGATAATTGCACTCATTTAAGTACAATTATAATTAGAGATGAGTTTTATAACTTGAACCCAGTTAAGACCTTTAGGTGATTTAAACTTTGATGATTGACGAACTATTGATATCAAATCTTATACTATTAATGATCTCTATGACTACATTTTACGAATAATAAAATTAATAATTACTAATTTTTGTGAAAAAATGTAATGATTGACTACATAATATTTTACATTTGTTGTAGTAGTAGTTCCTTGTAAACAATATTCTTTGTGTATGTTCTCATTTTATTAGACGTGTTTGATTTAATGACGTAAATGAAACGTTATAAATGTGAGTAAGAAACAAAATTAAAGAAGTGTCAATACTTGTCTATATTGTAAGAATATTATTGATGGACAGAAGTAAGATGAGAAGAACGTTCTCTATATATATTAATTAAATTAAATTAAAAATAAAAAAAGTTTCACATGTTAGTTCTAAACTATAGTATATGTTTGTTGGGTTTAAAGATTTAAAAAAAATTGGTAGAATGTGTGGTTGAAAAGTTGATAAAAGTTGTAGGTCTCACAAAATATGTAGTTGAAAATAAATTTGAGAAAAAAAGAATTTATAAAAAAAGAACTGAATCAAACATACTCGTAATCACTGTAATCTAATGTATTAAAAATAATTTTTTTATTTCCATTTCAGTTTTGACAACTATGATTTGAATTTTAATGCGATAATAAACAAAGTTACAATTTTTCTCATTTTTTTTCGTTGAAACCCATTTCTCATTTCTTTTATCTACTTAATGCCAAAAAAAAAAAAAATTTGAGATCATCTTTCCACCTTCATATTTAATTTAATAGATTAAATATTTAAAAAATTTAATTGTATATTTAGTAAATTGTAGAAAATTTAATGTACAGTAAATATGAATAATAAAGGAGTAGTAAATAAAATATTAAAAAATAATTATACATTAATGAATACTAAATGTGAATATGAAATTTTAAAAAATTTGAAATGGTAGAATAGTCTAAAAATATTTTTCCATTTAAGCCATTTTAAAATGTAGTATAGATATGACAACTAGCTAGTACAATATTTTAGATATTCCGAATTATAAAATTGTAAAACGGATTGAAGTATATCGACTATTAATATCGTAATAGCATATTTTAATAATATCTCGATACAAGAGGTTCGACTAATAGTTACAAAAGATTTTGTTTTGTGTCATGAATACCATAAAATAATCAAATCAAAGTTTTGATTCAACGAAACATTCCCATATACAAAATTTTATTCATATAATAGACAAATAAATATTCGTCTAAAAAGTTTTAGTCCAAAACTTTCATATTAATTAAAAAATTAGAGGCTATTTACTAAAAAATATATAGTTTTTAAACTTATAGTAATTAATTTGAAAACTAAAAATTACTACATATGTTGACAAATTGTAAAAGTAAAATTACTATTTTTAATAAAAAAAACCACAATTCCATGAGAATGTATTAAAATATATTATATAGAATTTTGTTAGAATAAGGCTTTTAATCTTCTGTGCACATTATAGGGAAGGAAAAAGCCCTAAATTCGGCCTTTAATTAGGTTGCTCCATCCTATTTTGCCACTTGTATTAACGTGTGAGTAGTGTATTAGCACAAGATTTCATGCATTAATTATCAATGATTTTGTTTATTCTAATAATGTAAAATGTTTACACGAAAACATGGCCTTTTAAACAAAAACAAATTTGAAACCTGTGACTATTTATTAGTTATAATAGGACGGCAGTTTTGAAATTTTTATGGAAAGCAATTAAACCTAATAAGTTACAATTTTTATTAATTTCTCAAATTAATATATAATCTTTTTGAGAAAGGTTGAAGGATTCGCGTTAATCCTAATTTGACAATAAATCAACCTCTGATTTAATTTAGGCAATCTCAGGAACCTTCACTGCAACTTCACAAGGACCGTAATAAGCCCGACTCCGTTTCTTTTTTTTTTTTTTGAACAAATTTTTGATTGCTTATAATTTTTGTTTTTCTATATAAACCTGTAAAACACACTCTCTTCACAATTTTCTTCCAATGGCAGCAAGAATTGCAAAGTCCCTCAAGCTCCACTTTGCTTCAAAACCCAAAACTCCAAGCCCCCCTTCCACCCCTCCATCACCAACCACCACCAACGGTGGCAGTGCCCATTTTTTGGCCATGCAAAAACCCAATAACAGCGCCAAAGAAGATGAATTCCGACAAGTTTTCTCTTACTTCGACAATGACAAGGATGGCAGGATATCAGCCGATGAACTCAGGTCCTATTTCACGTCGATTGGTGAATCCATGACTCAGGGCGAGGCTCAGAAAATCGTACTAGAATTTGACAAAAATGGCGACAGTTTGTTAGAGTATGAAGAGTTTTTGGTTTTAATGGAAAAAGACGATAATGTTCTTAGGAAGGCTTTCGAGGTGTTCGAGGTTGAAAAGGGCTCCGGCTTCATCACAGCGGAGGGGCTGCGCCAGGTTCTCCGCCGCCTTGGCAACTCCAAATCGTATCAAGAATGCGAGGCTATGATTAGAGTTTTTGATCTTGATGGCAATGGAGTGCTGGATTTTCATGAATTCAATAAGATGATGACTAATTAGCTTAATTTTGTAATTACATTTTATCCCTTTTCATTTTTATGAATTTGTAAACAATTTCCATTCAAATTCTAATAGAACTGCAATTTCCTAAGTTTTAATTGTACGATGCTTGAAATTAACATGTTTACATAATTTTTTTAATTATATATATTTTCTGTCCATTCAGTTTTTGGAAAAAGGTAAACAAGGGTTTATTTTATTCTTAATTAGTCACAAGCTTTCTTGGTAATTAGTAGCTGTCATTCATTAAAAAAAATTATTCTAAATCACACCATCACAATAAAAAGAAAATAAAGTAAGTTGAAATCTTTAAAAACAATTACCCAAAAAATATTGGAAAACTAGTTCATTGAGATGCATCATGCACGGCATGAGATATTCTTTGAGCCCTTCAATGAAAACTAGCATTGAACGAGAAATTATTTTTTAAGTGTATATACTTGTAAATAATAAGTAAATAGTAAATTATAGATCTTAAAAATATGTGGATAAAAAGTATATTTGATCAGTTGCAATCCAACTGCAAACATCAGTCTTGAACATAAAGTTATATTGTTACAAGATTCCCTTGGACTATTCGGAGTTGTACATATTCAAAACATTCTAATTTCGACAAGTTTTAGACTAATTTTTCTTCCAAAAGTCGATTCAAGAAAAGAGTGGTGATCTCCTCCCCGTAATAAAGAAGATTTGGTAACATTAAATAAATTTTTTTTTTGCCAATCGCCCACTGCCACGTAGGCAGTGAACAACTGACAACATAAATCCTCCCCAGCGTGGGCAAGATTTCACCACTCATCAAGAAAATCACTACAGGTTTCTTGTACTCTTGTACTTGAGTTTTAGATTAGGACCATGCTATATGTACACTCTCAATTACACCATCACTTACACCATGTGATGTGTCAAATACTAGTTGGGTGAAATCATTATTTATTTGGCCAAATAAATAAAGTGATCCAATCATTATTTGACACATCCCCATAACGTAAGTGATTGTGTACATTTTGAGTGTACAACTAGCATTTTCCTTTAGATTATTCCTTGTTCTTGTAAAGTTTAAGAACCATAAAACAAGTACAAAAGTACAATCAAATACAAATTGAGTAGTGTCATTTTGATTCATCGCCCATTTTATGAGTAAGGATTTACAATTAAGATTTAAAAAATAGGTTGCTACATTTGACTGGTTCAAATACTGTAGATTTAGCCTGCAAATAACCAAGTGCGTAGAGATGGCAAAAAAAACCCGCGACCCGCGACCTGCCCAACCCCGCCAGATAATAGGGGCGGGTTGGGGCAGAATTTTCTGCCACGCCGTGGGTCCAGGGCAGCCGACTGGTTCAAATACTGTAGATTTAGCCTGCAAATAACCAAGTGCGTAGAGATGGCAAAAAAAACCCGCGACCCGCGACCTGCCCAACCCCGCCAGATAATAGGGGCGGGTTGGGGCAGAATTTTCTGCCACGCCGTGGGTCCAGGGCAGCCCAGACCCGCCCTGCGACCCGCCTCTCCAATTTTTTTTTTTTTAAAAAATCATGAAATAAAATAGAAATTATAATTTTCACTACAAATAGACTAAAAAAGATTCGAACCTGGGTTGAAACTTGTAAACTACCAATCTTAACTACTATATTATAACCTCAATCTTATAATTTCTTTATTTTGTTTGGTACAAATATATAAAAAAAATTATTTATTTATTTTAATTATTTTTTCAGTTTTAACAAAAAAAAAAAAAGATATTTAACCGGAGTGGTTGGCGGGTCGAAAGGCCGCCCTGCGAATTCGCGGGTCGCGGGGCAGGCTGGGGCCGATCTGTCCCATTGCCATCCCTACGAGTAAGAGGACCCGGTCTGGTCGCGGGGATTATGCTTATCATGTTGTCTTTAGTCTCGTTTCTGGACGACTAGACCACGTTAAAGTATTATTTCATTAAGTAAACTGGTAAATAGTATTTAAATTGGTGTTTAGCTGGAAGACTTTCCTCCAATATTCGTGTCGTGTCAATAATATTGTATGCACGTTATGCTCCACTATTTCACTTCATTTGTCTGAAAATAGTTAAAAAGGAAGAAAGGAAAAACTTAAATTGTTATAGGTCGGCACTCCATTTCTCGTTTTTAAACTATTTCTATGAAGATGGAGTCTTCCTGGGCAAAAGATGTGACCGTGGGTACAATCCGTTACTTTATGCGCTTTACGAAGTCATTTATCGCTCTAGTAAGTAATTCTATTTAATTAAACAAAATTTCATTATTTTATTTTTTGTTAAGATAGATATTGAGTTGGACGAAACACCACGTAAGTAATTATGCCAATCAACTCAGTATTTTCCTTAATTAGAATAATAGAGACTAACGAATGAACTAACAAAATTCATGTTGTTATGTTGAAGGACTAAAAATAACTTTTGCGTGAAAAATGTATAGTTCAGGGAATAATCATGCTTTTAGATGATGAGTTGGACAAAATTAACGGTGTGTAAGCAATTAGATCTGCCAACTCATCATTTCCATCAGTTGGAAAGACGGAGACATATGGATAGACTAACGGAGTTCACGATATTTAGCTGAAGAGCTAACGAAATACGATTTAAAATTTAAAAACTTTAAAAAATTTATTCGCACCAAGTGTAAAGTACGAAACCAATTATCTTGTTTACCCCAAGTTTAAATATTTTCCATAGGAACCATAGAATATTTAAGTTATCTCCATCTAGAAATCAGGGTTATTTTGCAAGGAATTTGCCGTCTATTTGAACCATGGAGACGGAGTAGCCCAGTTGAAGATCCTGTCGGATTTTCATGACTAAAATAGCACCTCAGTTCTTGAGTCTTGACCATTGATCTAGAAAAAATTGATTCACGGGCAATTTGATGTTTACTTAACTAATTTAAGATTCATCAATGTGGGGGCCTTAATATTCCTGTGTCCAAAAAAGAAACAATATCATCACCTACAAGTCTCAAACTATTGTCTTATCTTCGTATTTTCTTTCAAGTTTAGCATAATATGAGGATGTTTGCACATGAATTTTGTCTGAACTTGAATTATTTTCTGGCGCGAATTCATGATCCTTATCGTTCTAGTCAATTATGTACATCATACTCGATTTAAAAATCCTGGACGCGCTTATTCCTGTAGCATATAAAAGCAGTTATATGTTATACCATCCAATTGAAAGACAAAAAGTGTTCAAGAAATGAAAATCATCATGAATTTGATTCTAAACACTTTGCTAACTTACATTTTGTTCACTTCGTCCATCAAAGCACAGCAAAAGTACTCGGGAAATTCAGTGATGAGTTGTAACAGCAGTGATGAAGATGCACCATACGAGTCTTTTCTTTACTCGTGCAATGGCCTAAATCATTCTTGCAGGGCGTTTCTAACCTTCACAGCGCGTTATCCTTACAATTCAGTGCCTATAATTGCAGCCCTCACATCTTCAAACCAATATGATATTGCACAAACAAACAACATTACAAGGTTCACATTTTTCCCAACAGACAGGCAAGTTATAATTCCAGTTGATTGCTCGTGTTTGGGTCTGTACTATCAAGCCAACGCGGTGTACCAGATCCCAACTGCGCATGAAACCTACTTTATAATTGCAAACCATACATACCAGGGATTATCAACCTGTGATACCTTAAAGACTGCAAATAATTACAGTCAGTTTGATTTGGTAGCAGGTCTAAAGTTGCGTGTTCCACTACGATGTGCCTGTCCAAGCAGGGGACAAACTGCAGATGGATCCAAGTATCTGCTGACTTACTCAGTTGGCCGGGGTGATACTCTGTTTTGTTTGAGTGAAAGATTCAAAGTAAGCATGAAGAAAATAAGTGAAGCAAATGGATTTTCTGATGAAAATCCAACACTTTATCCTTTCACAACCATTCTAATTCCTCTACATAATGAACCGTTTAGCTCACAATCTACACCTGGGGATTACAATATTACCACATCACCTCTACCTGGTTTCAGTGCTCGGAAAAGAAAATCTAACAGGGTTCTTTCGACAGCCGGTATAGTTGCAGGAGGCTTTTCTCTACTACTCGTCCTCATTCTAATCCTCGTCTTTCTATTTCATAAGAGGAAAATCTGCATTCTTCCATGTCGAGAAAGTAAAAAAGCCATGGTATTTTCTCCTAAAGACTTGATTGTCGAAATTGCAAGTTTTGATCGTGCCCTCAAAGTTTTCAAATTCCCTGAAATAAAGAAGGCTACCCGAAACTTTGGATCCAAGAGCAGGATAAAGGGCTCTGTGTACCGTGGAGTTTTTGCTGGAGAAGTTTTAGCAGTTAAAAAGAGGAGAGGAAATGCAAGCATTGAAGTGAACATGCTGTATAAGATCAATCACTTCAATACAGTAAGACTTCATGGCATCTGTGAACATGAGGGCTCCTCTTACCTCGTCTTTGAGTACATGAAAAATGGTTCTCTAAGAGAATGGCTAAGCACAGAAGGATCTAAAGATGCAAAAAGCTGGAATCAGAGAATCCGGATTGCCCTGGATGTTGCCAATGGACTCCTCTATCTTCACAACTTTACTAAACCAGCGTATGTGCATAGCAACATAAAAAGCAGTAACATTCTTCTGGATATCAAGATGAGAGCAAAGATTGCGAATTTCAGTCTTGCAAGAACATCTGGGACGGGAGAAGATACCGAGGAAATGACAACGCAGATTGTGGGCACGAAAGGGTACATGGCACCCGAGTATCTTGAGACAGATCCGGTGACTTCCAAGGTCGATGTATTTGCCTTTGGAATGTTACTATTGGAATTGATAACTGGCAAATATGCTGTTGTATATGGTGGTAGCAAAAAACTGATTTCTACAGCAATAGCATCCATTATGGAAAGAGAAAATACAGAAACTGAATTGAGTCAGTTCATTGAGCCTGGACTTGGTGAAAATGGTGGGATAGACTACGCCATTCAAGTGGTAAAGTTAAGCTTAAGTTGCTTGGCACGAGATCCAGCCGATAGACCGGCCATGGGTAAGGTAGTGTCAAGTCTTCTGAAAATTCAACTGAATTTGATGAAGTCAGTCAGGGTGTGAGGAGAGTGCCATGAGACATTATCAAAACATGGGTAGAGAAGTTTTGCTGCATTTGGTTTATCTTATGTACTTCACAGATTAATTTATACATGTTTCATGAGTGTATCAGAAAAGTAAACCTTCCAACAGCATATTCTCTACTCTCTTATCATGTTCGCTTTCTTAAATTCACTTTTCATACTCTTAGGAGGTATTAAAATGTACTGGGTCTATCGAGTCTGGAGCAGGGCCTGGCACAGTCTAGCTCTTCACGGCCTGTGACTTGTGTCATGGGTTAGCCTGCCTCTGCAGTCGAGCCTTGTCACTGGGGCACAGAGTTTGCAGTCTGCGCGGCCCGGCTCATACACCATTCTATCTCTGGCCCAAGCTAGCTATGTTTGATTCAGCTGAAAATCAACTTTTGAACAAAAATTTGTACTTTTAACTTGTCAAACTTCAAATTTAGCCACACATTCCGTGAGACCTACAACTTTTATCAATTTTTCAATCACTCATTACATCAACTTTTATTAAAATCTACTAAAACTTTTATCAAAAACTTTATCAAACGAACCCTTCTTTTCATATATATAAAGAAGGAAACTTGCTAGTTCTTTCATTTTGAATTCAACAGAAACTGGCTCAACAAGGGTGTCAGGGTCCGACCGAACACGAGTGACGGTTCTAACAAAATGGTAGATCCAATCAGTTGTACAGCAAAAATAGCTCTAGCAGCCAGCCAACAAACCCGTACAAAAAATTGCCAAACGCATAAGAACACGAAACGTACAAGGTATGATGAAGCAAGAACAAAAAGGGACATCAATAGAGCACACGAAAGCAAGAATAAAAAAAGAATCTGACAAAAAAATGGAGCTCAATATTTTAGCAAGGAAAGCTTCCTGTCATCCTGATGTGGTCGAGGGTCCTCTCTAAGCCATACTTGAGCACTGCCCGGTTACCGACTCTAAAGCCATTTCCGTACACCACAGATGTGTCCGATTCAATCTGGTGTTTGAAAAACTCCCCAAGTTTCCTCTCAAAAGGAGATCTTATCCCCTGCGTTGATGACAAGAAAGCAGGGGACAGGGATGAGGTTGATGCAAAATTAGTGCCGGATATGGATATAATCTGGGATACCAACCACATATTGGCAAGCACCTGGCAGATACCTTCTTCAACCTCTTGACTGAGAATTTGATAACTGTTGGGTCATTTTCTTAGTTGGACGTGTGATGACAAACAGAATTAAGGTTAAGGGCAATGATGAAAATGGGCCTCGAGCCCAATTGCTGTGATCCAAGCCATTGCCTGATAACATCATCCCAAGCCCAAGAAACCCATATCTAGAACCGGCCCAAGACGTGTAACTGATCTTCGAGAAGGCTACTGGTGACCGTTGGATCAGAAGGATGATCAATGGCTGCTGATTTGTGTATATATATATCCATCTGCAGACTCTGACTGAGATAACCTTCCAGACTCTTCGGCTGTAAGTTTGGTGTGAGAGAGAGAGAAAAGTCTGAGTGATCTTTTCGTCTTCTACACTCTGTAAACCTCTGGTTTTCAGAGGATTTCTTCTTCTTCCTTTTGCTTTGTGTTCATCTCTGAGTGAGTGTTGTTTAGAGAGGAAGAATCGCTGAAGAGGTCTGGTTTTTCGTGGTCTTTGTGATTACTGTAGCAATTCAGACGAGTTGCAGTTTTGGGTCTGGTTCTTGGGGCTATTTCTTGGGTCTTTGGGTTTGATACAAAAGGGTACAATGTTTCTGAGCCCTAATGTTTTTCTTGAGGAGTTTGAAGCTGTAAAATAGGGTTGTTATTTTCGTTGAGTATTATTCTGTAATCTAAGAGTGGTATCAGAGCCATCTGTTGGCGATTCTTGGAGGTTTAACCCTTTTTTCTTTTGGTTGATACTCGTTCTTGGTAAAGTTCTGTGTATCTTGTTACTGAATCTGGGGTTCATGGCCTGGATCTAAGGCTTCTTGATATAACTCTGGAAAATAAACTCTCTGATCTCTGGTCCCTGTGGATAGACTCATCTGTTTCCGTTTAATGGTCTGGATTTCTTGAAGAAATATCTTCAAAATATTATATTCTCTGATTCTTTTGTATATGGTGATCAAGCCTCCGATCACCACAGCGGTTTGCCTCTAATAACTCCTTGCTGTTTATATTCTGCTGTGTGTCTTTCAAATCCCTAAAAGTTCCTTTAAAGAATATTGAAATTTTCTTTGGGTATTTGATTTTTCTTTGAAACAAAACCTCTGTCCTTCAGTTTGTGCCTTGACCTGGGAACTAGATTCTCACGGAATCCTGGTGAAACTAAGCAGAGTGGTCACTTTTACTTACTATTTTGTATATAAGTACGTAAAAGATTTTTATCAAGATTGTGTGCTTGCGACGTGTGCCCCTGTTTCTTGATTCACTCTGTTTTGCATTACTTTGTGTTCTTGTTGTCATGACTACTACTAGTTTTGAACTTGGAGTGTTTAATGGGAAGGGGGACTTTCCGATTTGGCAACAAAAAATGAGGGGGGTTTTAGTTCAGCAGAAAGTGGCTAAAGCCATTGAGGGAGTGTACCCTGAGTCTATGACTGATGATCAGCAAGTTGAAGCTGATGAGTTAGCATACACTTCCATAATCTTGCATTTGTCTGACCAAGTTCTTAGAAAGGTAGGAAAACTAGACTCCACTAAGCTTCTTTGGGAAAAGTTAGAAGAGTTGTACCTAGTTAAATCCTTACCTAATAAGCTTTTTCTGTTAGAGAAGTTCTTTAGTTTTAAGATAGATTCCTCAAAGGACTTAGATGATAATCTTGATGTCTTTAATAAGTTAGTTCAAGATATCATTAATACTGGTGAGAAAGTGTCTGAAGAGTATAAAGCAGTTATACTCTTAAATGCCATTCTTGAAGCATATAGGGATGTCAAAAATGCCATCAAGTATGGTAGGGATACTCTCACTACAGATATTGTAATAAATTCCTTGAGAAGTAAAGACATGGAACTAAAAACAGAAAAGGCTGATAGCAGTAATTCAGAGTCTCTTTATGTTAGAGGAAGGTCTCAGACTAGGCAGAATGGGAGTCATGAAGGTCAGTCAAATCAGGGTAGTGGGAGTGGCAATTACAAGAAGAAGAATAGAGGAAAGTCTAGGTCTAAGTCTAAGTCTAGAAATAAGAAGTGTTATGGTTGTGGTAAAACAGGACATTTCATCAAAGATTGCTATAAAAGAAAAAATGATTTAAAAGAAAAAATAGCTGATGAAGGAAATGTTGTTGAACCAATTGAACCTAACACTGTTGATGTGTATGTTGTCACTGAGCCTAGCAGTGATCATATTGCTGCAAACATTGCTGACAATCATGATCAAATCCAAGAATGGATCTTGGATTCAGGTTGCACTTTTCACATGACTTCTAGAAAAGATTGGCTTCAGAATTTTAGGGATATAACTTCTGGAGAAGTCTTAATGGGAAACAATATGGCCTGTAAGATCAAGGGGATTGGTACTGTGACTCTAAAATTTGAAAATGGTTTCATTTGTACTTTAGATAGGGTAAGGTATGTCCCTGATCTTAATAGAAATCTGATTTCTGTTGGTAGTTTGGATGAATTAGGGATGAGTGGTAAGTTTGGAGATGGCATGCTAAAAGTGATCAAGGGATCCTTAGTCATCTTCAAAGGTCTTAGAAGAAATGGGATTTATATTACTAGAGCTGAAGCTATGTCTCAGTTCAGTAATACTGTCTTAAGCACTGATGGTGATTCCACTTTAAAGTGGCATACCAGGTTGGCTCATGTGAGTGAAAAAGGTCTTCACATATTACAAAAACAAGGAGTTTTTGGTAAAGATGTGATCTCCAAAGTCCCTTTTTGTGAGCACTGCACTCTTGGTAAGCATCACAGACTGCACTTTAGTACAGGTAGTCACAAAACCACCTCTATCCTTGAATACATTCACTCAGATTTATGGGGCCCTTCATCTGTTTCCACTCAAGGAGGAAATAAGTATTTTCTTTCTTTAATTGATGATTTCTCTAGAAAAGTCTGGATTTTTCTGTTAAAACAAAAATCTGATACTTTTGAGAAGTTTAAAACCTGGAAGACTCTTATAGAGAATCAGAAAGGGAAGAAAATTAAAGTCCTTAGGACTGATAATGGCCTTGAGTTCTGTAATTCTGATTTCAGTCATTTGTGTGATGAAAGTGGCATATTAAGGCATAAGACTGTCCCCTATACCCCTCAGCAAAATGGTGTTGCTGAAAGAATGAATAGGACTCTCTTAGATAAAGTTAGGTGTATGATGGTTAGCTCAGGTATCCCTAAGGTCTTATGGGGAGAAGCTGTTATGACAGCTTCTTATATTGTAAATAGGACCCCTTCCAGTGCTCTTGATGGTAAAACACCAGAACAGCAATGGTCTGGGAAGTCTCCTGACTATAATCACTTAAGAACTTTTGGTTGTGCTGCCTACTCTCATCAGTCTATAGGAAAACTCGAGGCTAGGGCTCAAAAGTGTGTTTTTTTGGGGTATCCTGATGGGGTTAAAGGGTATAGGTTATGGGCCAAAGGCATTGGTGGTTTTAAAATAATCACCAGTAGAGATGTGACTTTTAATGAGTCTGAAATGCCTTGTCTTGTTGACAAAAATTTGAAAGAAAGTGAGTTAGATCACAGCACTAAGCTTCAGGTGGAGCTTTCCACTCCTACTGAAGTGGTAGATCAAATTCAGGTGGAGCCTGAATCTGAAATAGAGACTGATCAAAATGTGCAAGATGGGGTTGATGTGGAATTTCCTGAAAATGATGATATGGCCCAAGAAACTCATCAACCTGATCTTCAAGATTACCAATTAGCCAGAGATAGGACTAGAAGAGACACTAGGGCACCTCTTAGGTTTGGGGATTATGTTTCTCTTGCTGCTATGTCTTATCATGATCTCATGTTCAAAGAACCCAATACTTACAGTGAAGCTGTAAGTGGTCAAAATGTTGATAATTGGTATTGTGCTATGAAAGAAGAAATGGAGTCCCTTAAAAAGAATAACACTTGGTTTCTTGTTCCCAAACCTAAAAACAAGTCCCTTGTTGATTGCAAATGGATTTTTAAAGTAAAGGAAGGTGTTTCTGATAAAGAACCTTTAAGGTTCAAAGCCAGACTTGTGGCAAAAGGTTTTTCTCAGAAACATGGCATAGATTATAATGAAATATTCTCCCCTGTTGTGAAATACACTACAATCAGAATTCTACTTGCTTTGGTTGCTCACCATGACTGGGAAATTGAACAAATGGATGTTAAAACTGCTTTCTTGCATGGTGATTTAGATGAAATCATTCATATGTGTCAACCTGAAGGTTTTGTAGATAAGTCTAAACCTGATTATGTGTGTTTACTTAAGAAATCTTTATATGGTCTTAAACAGTCACCTAGACAGTGGTACAAAAGGTTTGATAACTATGTGTTAACTGTTAATTTTCAGAGAAGTGCCTATGATCATTGTCTGTACTTTAAGAAGGATAAAGATGGTTATGTGACTGTTTACTTGCTTCTTTATGTTGATGATATTTTGCTGATTGGTTCCAATATGCATAACATAAATGAAATAAAGAGATTTCTATGCTCTGAATTTGATATGAAAGATTTAGGGCATGCTAAGAGAATATTAGGAATGGATATTGAAAGGAAAAGGTCAAGTCATATTTTGAAATTGAAACAATCTGCTTATATTGAAAAAGTGTTATCTAAGTTTTCAATGCATGATTCAAAATCTGTAACTTTGCCTTTATCTAGCCATTTTAAGTTGAGTAAAGATCAATGTCCAATAGATGAATCTGATGTGAAGTATATGGAAAAGGTCCCTTATGCTAATGCTGTAGGATCTGTTATGTACACCATGGTATGTACTAGACCTGACGTGGCTCATGCTATTAGTACCCTTAGCAGATTCATGGCCAATCCTGGTCCTGAACATTGGGAAGCTCTTAAGTGGTTGCTTAGATACTTAAAAGGTACGTCCAATCTTGGTTTAGTTTATGGTGCATGTAATGAGGGAGTTATTTTAAAAGGCTTTGTTGATGCTGATTTTGCTGGTAATAAAGACAATAGGAAATCCACAACTGCTTATGTTTTTACACTATGTGGCACTTGTATATGTTGGAAGTCACAACTTCAACCTATTGTTGCTTTATCTACCACTGAATCTGAGTATATTGCTGCTACTGAAGCAATAAAAGAAGGATTATGGTTAAAAGGGTTGTTGTCTGAAATCAATATGTTATCCAAATCTGTAATTGTGTATTCAGACAGTCAGAGTGCTATACACTTATGCAAGAATCCAGTGTTTCATGAACGCACTAAACATATTGATGTTAAATTACATTTCATTAGAGATATAGTTTCAAAAGAATTGTTGTTTCTTGAAAAGATACCAACTCAGTTTAATCCTTCAGATATGGGTACTAAGGTATTGCCTTTAAATAAATTCAATTCTTGCTTAAAAATGTTGAACATTGATGCTGCTTAAAAGTTCTTTCGTTTACTTCCATTTGCAGGTAACCTTGTTGCTTAATCTGTTTGGCATCAAGGTGGAGATTCTGTTGGGTCATTTTCTTAGTTGGACGTGTGATGACAAACAGAATTAAGGTTAAGGGCAATGATGAAAATGGGCCTCGAGCCCAATTGCTGTGATCCAAGCCATTGCCTGATAACATCATCCCAAGCCCAAGAAACCCATATCTAGAACCGGCCCAAGACGTGTAACTGATCTTCGAGAAGGCTACTGGTGACCGTTGGATCAGAAGGATGATCAATGGCTGCTGATTTGTGTATATATATATCCATCTGCAGACTCTGACTGAGATAACCTTCCAGACTCTTCGGCTGTAAGTTTGGTGTGAGAGAGAGAGAAAAGTCTGAGTGATCTTTTCGTCTTCTACACTCTGTAAACCTCTGGTTTTCAGAGGATTTCTTCTTCTTCCTTTTGCTTTGTGTTCATCTCTGAGTGAGTGTTGTTTAGAGAGGAAGAATCGCTGAAGAGGTCTGGTTTTTCGTGGTCTTTGTGATTACTGTAGCAACTCAGACGAGTTGCAGTTTTGGGTCTGGTTCTTGGGGCTATTTCTTGGGTCTTTGGGTTTGATACAAAAGGGTACAATGTTTCTGAGCCCTAATGTTTTTCTTGAGGAGTTTGAAGCTGTAAAATAGGGTTGTTATTTTCGTTGAGTATTATTCTGTAATCTAAGAATAACCTTTTGGAAAATGGAAAAAGTATCAGAAAAATGAGTATTCCATTACTACAAGAGAAAGTGAACCTTAATCACATATTTATTAAGAGGGATTAGACAGCACTGCATTTAAATAACAAAGTCAAAATTTGTCAATTTTGCTCTCTAGTACGATCCAATACCGCGTACCAACTGCATACCAAACATGAACTAAAGGAAAAGGGAAGAGTGAAGGAGAAAAGAGCAGGAGAAGATATGAGCACCCAATAAAGGTCTATTTGCAAATTATTGCTACTTCTCCAAATTTTGTTCATAGATCTGAAACGAAAGACAAATTTGCTTGGCACACCTCTTTTAACTAGAAATTGTCTAGTGGTTGTTAGGCTGCCATTTTCTCCCAAAAAAATCTATTTTTTTGCCTACAATTTTTAAGTTTTCAACTTTTTTTACACTACAAAAAAATTTGAAAGGTCAAAATGTAACAAAAAAACCCATTTTTTTCCTAAAAAAAACTCTACCGAACAAGCCCCTAGTGTATACAAGTGGAAAAAATAAAAATGAACAGGACAGATTTTACATTTTATCAAGAATATACTGCCTGTAGAAACACCTGGGTTTTGAACAAGATGCCGATAAGATTGATAAGATTGTGTAATAAAATTCACATTTCATTTATTCTTTTTTTTGCCAAGTGTCTCCACATACAAAATCCTCTCTATGATTGTGACGTTAATTCAGTTCAAACAACTACCTTTTTATTCTCAAACAAGCCACTTTCTGAAATTGGACTAGACCGCAGTGCTAGAAAGAACAAGACGGTTTTTCAAGCTCCGTGGAAATAATGAGACATTAAGAAAAATTATAGCAGGAAGTAAGATTGCACCATTAAGTCGAAGCCAAGCATGCATCATCTCATGAGCCAAAATTGATCCCGTCAGTAGCCTGCATGTGTTACAATCAATCATTGGAATTATGATACAAAACTAACATACACTTCCAAAAACGCCTACAATAAAAAAGACGTGTAAAATACCTAAGAAGACCATATAAAATGAGAATTGCTGTCACTTCACAACGGCGTGTTAATTTATAAAGTTCTGTTCTCATGTCCATGACTCGATTTCCAGTTCCCATCCTTGGTCGCCTCAATATCTGGTAATCCCAATGGAAAAAAAACAACAAACTTTAACTGAAAAGTAGATGATATTTCAAAATAGCGATTTCTTAAAAGAAAACGATTAAAATTAATAATGGCAAGTTCCTTACCGTACTGACAGTTTGTTCCTCAGAAAGACAGAGTCCTCGAGTCTCAGGCATGTGATGATGCCCCTGGCCAAAAGTGAAACGTAAATGCCTCCAATATAATCATATTTCTTCAGGGAAAAATGACATATAATAATAGAGAAACAAAATAAGTTTATTGCTTTCTTTTCTTGATCGAACTTTTAACAGTTTTTCTCTTACGTGTCTCTCTCCATCCATGGCTTCATTTAGTGCCTGCCTCTCAACCAAAAGTAATGGAACTTGTTGTTTCACTTTCATATTTAACCCTTCATAGAATTCTTGTATATCAAGATAGAGAGGCTGACACCCATTGGTATCCATAATTGCAGACTCCAGGCACTCCAAGCATAGCTTTCGACCATCATTAAGGGCAGCATATCTTGTGTCCCTTGGCTGCATTCAACAAATAAAATATCCAAATCAATCAACAGTTAGTACAAAATAAAACCACGTAGATTTCAATTGGCAAGTAAGAAGAGATTTTGCAGAGGTTTCGAGCTGTTTCAGCTCCAAGTTACCTCCATTCGCTCACAGCTACAGCACCGTGGAGTTCCATCATGCTCATGACTAGGAAAATATTTCTGGGACCAAAAGGGATGTGCCCTGTATTCAATAAGACCAGCTGCATTTGTTGGAATCTGGAGGAAGGAAAGAAATTGATAAGCCTCCAATTGTTTTCACATATCACAGGCGCAAGAAGCAGGGAACAAGAGCAGTTTTACAAAGGCTAAAGCAGCAGCAAGTGGACAAAGGCTAAAGCAGCAGGGCAGATTTGGAATAATAGGATGGGGGTATTCTAGGAATTGTCTACATATTGCAGTTAGTTAGAATATAAAAGGGGAGGGGATCATTCTGTAAGGGTATCAAATCAGTTAGTAGAAAAAGGGTAGAGAACCAGCCTCTCGAATTGCTGGTACCTTTATTTTACACTGTAATTTTCTGTTCTTTGTGATATTTGATTACAAATACATACAGATTATAATTCTACTATTTTCAAGAGTAATTCTCCATTTGTTGGCTACTATTTCATCCTTCTTTGTTGGCTGTTGCAAATTTTCTACACCTGCAATACAAATATAATCAGAATCATATCAAATTGGTATCAGAGCTATAATCCTGCGAAATGACGTTAGCAGACCGAATGGGAGCCATGGAAGGAAGGATGGACGGAATAGAGAATTGGCTGGAGAATATGAGGGTCGAATTCCAAAAGGTTAATGGTCTAGAGAAAAATATGGCAACAATAATAGAGAAGATGGATATGTTGCTGGGAAAATGGGATACTACTGAAAGGGAAAGGAAGGAGAAAGGACCCGCCCATGAAGTTTCAATCAATTCTGGACTAACGCAAGGAATGTTGGAGGGGAGTCCCAATGCTGTTGGAGGCTACGAAGGGAGCGAGAGACTGGAGTCCAGGGTCTGGTGACTGGAATTGCCGACGTTTGAGGGAATCAATCCAGACGGATGGGTTTTCCAGGCCGAGCGCTATTTTTCCATCAATGCAATGACGGATAGGGAGAAAGTAGAGGCAGCCGCTGTTAGTTTTGAAGGAGATGCACTAGCTTGGTTACAGTGGGAGGAAAGCAGACATCTAATTCGTTTGTGGGTAGTGTTGATGAGTTGTTATTGGGTCGATTTCGGCCATCCCAAGAAGGCACTGCCTGTGAGCAATTTCTAGCGCTAAGGCAGGAATCCACTGTGAAAGAATATCGCTGTTGTTTTGAAATTTTGTCGGCATCTTTACAGAACATACCGGAGCAGGTGATGGAAAGCCATTTCATTAATGGACTCCAACCTGAAGTCAGGGCTAAATTTAGAATGTTAAAACCAATTGGGCTGACCCAAATAATGGACATGGCCCAAAGGGTAGAGGATATGAATATGTTATTAAGGCAGGCCCACTATCCACCAGGCCCAAATCAGGGAAAAGGTCCAAATCAGGCTTATCAAACCACTCAACTTTCACGATCAGGTAATCAACTAAATCATCCTGCATCTAATTACAGTCTTCTTCCCAATCCTAGGGCTCCCTCCATGTCCAAACCATCTTACTCAACAACGTATAAGCGTCTTTCCGACGCAGAATTACAAGCCCGACGAGAGAAGGGGCTCTACTTTAGGTGCGATGAGAAGTATACTGTTGGGCACCAGTGTAAGAATAAAGAGCTTCAAGTATTGGTGTGCAGTGATGAAATTAAAGAGGAAGAAGTTGAGGAGACGAAATTTGAGAAAGAAGACACCGGAGTAGGAGACATGGTGGAATTATCTATTAATTCGGTGGTCGGTCTGACTACCCCGCGCATGATGAAGGTTCGGGGCAAAGTGGGTCAGCAAGAGGCGGTGGTGTTGATAGATTGTGGCGCCACTCACAATTTTATATCAGTTGATTTAGTGCAGAGGTTGGAATTGCCGCGGAATACAACTCTAGGATATGATGTATTGATGGGAACGGGGTTAACAGTAAAAGGGGAAGGAATTTGTAAGGGCATAGTGTTATCTCTCCAAAATTTAGATGTAGTTACTGATTTTCTACCACTGGAATTATGAAGTTCTGATATTATTTTGGGAATGCAATGGCTAAGGACTTTGGGAAAATTGGAGGTTGATTGGGAAAAGTTGACAATGAGATTTTGGGTGGGAGAATTGGCGGTTACACTTCAAGGATATCTCAGCCTTAACAGTCCCTCGTGTCTTTAAAATCCATGTTGCGAACCATCAGGAAAGAAAGGGGAGGGGTGATGCTAGAATTAGGTAACATGACAATAAACGAAGAAGTGGGTCGTTCGGCGGTGCCGGTGTTGATTCAGGACCTGCTAAAGAATTTCCAGCGGGTGTTTGAAGGAGTGAACGAGTTGCCACCCCACCGGAGTCGAAACCACACCATTATCTTAACTCCTGAGGCTGCTCCAGTGAGTGTACGTCCCTACCGCTATCCACATATATACAAAAATGAAATAGGGAAGTTGGTCCGAGATATGTTGGCAGCTGGTATCATTCAACCAAGCACGAGTCCCTACTCCAGCCCAGTACTGTTGGTAAAGAAAAAAGATGGCAGTTGGCGCTTCTGTGTTGATTACCGAGCCTTGAATAGAGTGACGGTGCCTGATAAGTTCCCAATTCCTGTCATAGATGAACTTTTGGACGAGCTTCAGGAAGTGAATATTTTCTCTAAGCTGGACCTCAAGTCGGGTTATCACCAAATTCGGGTCAGACCTGAGGATGTGCCGAAAACTGCTTTCCGAACTCATGAAGGGCACTATGAATTCCTAGTTATGCCATTTGGCTTAACTAATGCTCCGGCCACGTTCCAAGCTTTGATGAATGATGTTTTCAAAGAATACTTGAGGAAATTTGTATTAGTATTTTTTGATGATATATTAGTAAACAGCAAGTCACTGACGGAGCACGATGAGCACCTTGGTCGGGTATTGGAGTGCTTGGCTGTCCATAAACTGTACGCCAATGCAAAGAAATGTGTGTTTGGACAGTCAGAATTAGAATATTTGGGACACATAATCTCAGGAAAAGGGGTGGCGGCTGATGAAATTAAGGTGGGAGCTATGTTGAAGTGGCCGAGTCTGAAAAACTTGAAAGAGTTAGGGTGATTTCTGGGGTTAACAGGGTACTACCGCCGATTTGTGATAGGGTATGGTAGCTTGGCTTGGCCATTAACGGAACAACTTAAAAAAGATAACTTTGGTTGGAATGAGGAAGCTGATAATGCATTCCAAAAATTGAAGCAAGCCATGACCACTGTCCCAGTTTTAGCACTGCCTGATTTTTCCCAAATCTTCATGGTTGAAACTGATGCATCGGGACATGGCTTGGGGGCAGTATTAATGCAAAACCACCGCCCAATTGCTTACTTCAGCCAAGTGTTAAGCAATCGGGCCCGAAATAAATTAGTTTATGAGCGAGAACTTATGGCTATCGTACTTTCGATACAAAAGTGGAGGCATTACCTATTAGGAAGGCATTTCATAGTTCGAACCGACCAGAAAAGTCTTAAATTTCTTTTGGAGCAATGCATGGTAAGTGAAGAGCATAAAAAATGGTTGACCCGGCTGATGGGGTTTGATTTTGAAATTCAGTATAAACTGGGGATAGAGAATTGAGCAACAGATGCTTTGTCTCGAGTAGGAATCGATGCTGCTTTGATGGCCATTTCAATCCCAAGTGTGGTTCAACTAGAAAAGGTAACTGAAGAGGTGGCTGCATGTGAGGCATTGAGTAAAATTGTGGCAGCAGTTGTGGCTGATCCGTTGGCTAAACCGGGATATTCACTGGTGTAAGAGAGATTGTTGTACAAGGGTAGATTGGTGTTGTCGCAAGATTCGCAATTAGTACCACTTATGTTAAAAGAGTGCCACGAAAGTAGCATTGGGGGCCATTCGGGATTTCTAAAGACTTATAAACGCATTGCTGCCAATGTATTCTGGGTAGGTATGAAGAAAGATATCCAGAATTATGTAGCCAAGTGTGAAATATGTCAACGAAACAAGTATTCGGCCTTGACACCGGAGATATTGCTGCAGCCACTACCCCTACCCGAAAAGGTTTGGGAGGATATTACCATGGATTTCATTGAAGGATTACCGAAGTCCGAAGGAGTGGACACCATATTAGTGGTGGTTGATCGCCTTAGTAAGTATGCCCACTTTATCGGCCTCAAACACCTATTCTCCGCTCCAACCGTGGCTGTCGTTTTTGTTAAAGAAATAGTCATGTTGCATGGAATTCCTTAATCAATAGTCTCTGATCGTGACAAGGTCTTCATGAGCAGTTTTTGGAAAGATTTATTTCGGTTGCAAGGCACGGTGCTTAAGCATAGTACTGCTTATCACCCACAAACTGATGGGCAAACCGAGGTGGTTAATCGGAGTTTAGAGACTTACCTCAGGTGTTTTGCTTCCTCCAAACCCAAGGCTTGGTTTCAGTGGTTACCTTGGGTTGAATATTGGTACAACTCATCCTTCCACACCTCTTCTCATTTCACACCATTTTAGATCCTGTATGGGCGCGAACCCCCCACTGTTTTACGGTTTGAAAAGGGCGGTACAGCTGTGTCCACAGTCGAACAACAACTTTCTGACCGAGATCAAATAATTGAAGAACTTAAGTCCCATTTGTTACGTGCACAACAAAAGATGAAACAAGTGGCAGATGGGAAGCGTAGAGAAGTACAATTTGAGGTGGGACAATTGGTATATCTCAAATTACGTCCTTACAGACAACGTTCGTTAGCTCGACGACCAAATGAAAAGTTATCTCCCAGATTTTATGGGCCATTTGCAGTCGAAAGGCGTGTCGGGCAAGTAGCCTACAAGCTAAAACTACCTGACTCCTCTAACATTCACCCCGTGTTTCATGTATCTCAGTTGCGCAAAGTGGTGGGGGACAATCACTCAGTTATAGAGCTGCCAAACCAGATTAGTCGGGAGTTGGAGATGTTAGTTGAACAAAAACAGTGTTGGGAATAAGGTCAGGGACTGTTGGATCACCACAAGAAAAGAAAGTTCTCATACAGTGGAAATGGGTTCCATCATTTGAGTCTACATAGGAGCCTTACGAGATGTTACAACGACAATTTCCAGCTTTCCACCTTGAGGACAAGGTGAGTCGATTGGGCGGGGATATTGATAAGCCTCCAATTGTTTTCACATATCACAGGCGCAAGAAGCAGAGAACAAGAGCAGTTTTACAAAGGCTAAAGCAGCAGCAAGTGGACAAAGGCTAAAGCAGCAGGGCAGTTTTGGAATAATAGGATGGGGGTATTCTAGGAATTGTCTACATATTGCAGTTAGTTAGAATATAAAAGGGGAGGGGATCATTCTGTAAGGGTATCAAATCAGTTAGTAGAAAAAGGAGAGAGAACCAGCCTCTTGAATTGCTGGTACCTTTATTTTACACTGTAATTTTCTGTTCTTTGTGATATTTGATTACAAATAAATACAGATTATATTTCTACTATTTTCAAGAGTAATTCTCCATTTGTTGGCTGCTATTTCATCCTTCTTTGTTGGCTGTTGCAAATTTTCTACACCTGCAATACAAATATAATCAGAATCATATCAGAAATTAAAAGCATTGCAAAGAGTCAACTCAGATCCAAGAGGACCAAGTGTTCAAATCAGTAAAAGAAGTTCAGCATGTACTTGTCAAAGGAAAAACATAAACTAGAAAATAATCAGTATGATCTGGAGTACCCCGAAAATTTAGTATTGGCAACCAATATGGAATCTGCTAGTTATACTAGGCATGATTTCAAAGTAAAAAATACTACAATACCAAGCGAAGCCATATTTCTAATACATGTGGGGTCGGGTCGGCTACTGAATCCTTTTCCATTCGGTAAATGTAGCTTAAAGTACATTGTCAAAAGAATCAGTATTCCGTAGCATCCCACAAAAGTACCTGCTTGGAAGGATTACTGATTGTTACAGGTGACTTGAAAGATTGTAAAACTCAGAGCTGATTTCGTTGAATTTTCTAAAGCAACATTTATTTGGGGATTCTCATTCTCTAAGTTCTATAAAATGCCTGAGTACAGTAAGATGACCCAGTGAGGGTGGAGGAGCATCCAGTCAGACGATGTCTACCAAGAATAGAATTGATGAAGATCTTGGTGTTTATGTTTATATGAAGGAATGGCAGACAAAATCCCACCAAACCTCTAGGTGTCACTGTACATAATTTTGTTGTTAATAACTAGTAGATTTCTAAAATTTTACTAATTAAAAGATTTTTAATATATTTTAATGGATTTCAAGCCCATAAATATAAATTTCAACATCTTTATAAAATTTCATAAATTCTAGCTTGACCCATTAAAATTTCAATTCACCTCTCCTCTCACGCCACTCTCCTTCTCGTCTTTATCCTCTATTTGTGCCACGTATTTTTGTACTATATTCTTGTTCATGATTTTCAATTTACTTATATGGATTAACATGAAAATAGTGAATTATTTGATTTCTTATTTTAATAATAATTTTTTTTTACAATTGTTAAACGTCGTCTTTGAAATTTCATTATTGATTCTCCTTAACAATTCATTGAACCAAACAATTGGGTTTAAGAAACGACTGAGAAAACATTTTTTGTTCGTTTGTATGGATTTAATAATTAATTTAATTACGGCATGCTATTTTGTAATTATTTCTTCTAACGGCATTTTCATAGTCATTAGTCAAGTTTTTCTATGTAATTTTTAGTTTGTATTTGTTGGGAAAATTCAACCAATAACCAATAAATATCGAACACGATATATTAAGAACAAATCAGCGGAATAAAAATTTCTCCCTTCTTGTGTAAACATAATCGGAATTAATGAAATAGAGTAATAACCAAATTAAATAATGCGCGAAATAAATGACACAATATTTAACGTAGTTCGACAACGTGCCTACATCCACAACCCAACTCCAATTAATTTTCCACTATAATCAACAATAATGAGTACAATTTTATTTTCTAGATACCATTAGAGACACACTAAATCATCAAAGACCTAAACCATTATTGGCATACAAATAATCATCCTCTATCAAAGACGGAGCTCCTCAAAAGCAATACTATCAATATACCCAAGCACAACACTCTCAAGAATAATTTATTGGAAAATACTACTCAAAAACAACAAAGAAAGTATCTCACTAAATTCGTCATTGTTCGGATAATAATTCTTTCCGAAAAAACCGTTGGATCTTGATATTAACCGTTGGATTTGCTATAGTGTTGCTCTCGGATTTACTCTCTATTTTGGATGAGTTGGGTTCGCTCCTTCATGCAGTCACACATAGTTTCTAATTCCCAATGCCTTAATTTATAATGTTAATTAAGGCATCAAATAAAGTCCTAATAAGACTTTCCTTCTCCAATTTCCAGCCATGGAAGGAAACACTATTCTAATCACAATTAGAATAGAAGTTTTTGCTACACCAAATTAATTATCATTAGGCTTCTTTAATTTAGACTGATTTGTTGGGCTTGGACCTTTGATCTACTTCAAGATATGGGACGGATACCCAACAGTATTTTCAATGGTAAATTCAGGACCGGTCAGTGTTGTTGCATTTATGAGCTCTAAAGTCATATGGCCAAAAAATAATTCAATTAAAATCATATTTTAGCTCTAAAAGACCAACATACCCATACAATTGCAAAAAAAACGCTAATTCAATAATACTATTTTATTATGATACTGTTTTCTATGATATTGTTTTATCTATTTTATCTATGATATTATTTTATTTATAATACAGTTTTATTTAGATAATGTGCATTCATATATTTATACCATGCTTTTATCTTTGATACTGTTTTATTATGATAATATTTTAACTTATGATACTGTTATTGAATGCAAACAATATCAATGATCTTGTACTATTAATGAAGTATTTTAAAAACAGTATCATTATTTCAACCATTAAAACATCTATTGCTTAGTTTTATATATGATACTGTTTTATCTATGATACTATTTTATTTAGATAATGTGTTATAATATACTTATATCATACTTTTATCTTTGATACTATTTTATTATGATAATATTTCAACATAAACCTATGATACTGTTATTGAATGCAGAAATTATCAATTGTCTTATACTACTAGTGGAGTATTTTAAGAACAATATCGTTACTTCAACTAGTAAAACATCTCTGCTTAGTTTTATCTATAATGTTATTTTATCAATGATACTGTTTTTAACATTTATTACTTCAATATCATAATATTGTTTTTAATATCATTACCTGTAGTTTTATCTATGATACTGTTTTCATGATACCTTTAGTTTTATCTATGATACTGTTATCAATATCATTACTTCAATATTTATCTATGATTGATATTGTTTTCATTCATGTCGTCGTAGATACTGTTTTAGTATGATACTTGTTACCACCCGATTTTGGTAAGACTTCCACGTCAGCAAAAGCCTAGTAAATGTCCCATCTGGGCCTAATTCAGGCCTCGCTAAGACCTTATAGGCCAGCGAAAGCCTTCTAGATTCATAAAGGTCTCATAGACTCGGCGAAGGCCTCGTAAATTTTCAGAAGGCCTCAGAAGCCCATCGAACATCTTAAAATTCCTGAATCAGAGTATTGCGATGCCCATGAAGGGCCTTGACACTCATGGCCGACCTAGAGAGCCTCGCCGGGCTTCGTATTTATTATAACTGGCAGGCAGCATGATGTTTTGGGATAACCAGAGAAGTAATTAAAGAAAGATTGTATTTGATTATCATAAAGATTCTCACAAAGAAACCAAATCCCGATCTCTTAAATATTAGGCAACGTGATCAACTCAAATAATGATTGAAATCTGGGAGATTGTCTTGATAACCGATTGCCCTTATCTCATAAGGAAGAAGAATCCAATCAGAGTTCTAATTGATTGCTAACACAGAATAATTAAGACTCTGCAGTTATAAATACAAGGACTCTGGTTATTCTAAGGGACGCAATATTTTTATTACGCATTCTCTATGTCACAGACAATTTTTATCAGTACTTATGACACGCTCTTTTTGCACTTGAATCCCACCCTAAACTCTGCTCAAACTTCTGCTTGCTTGTCTCTCCCACACTCAATTACTTACCGTGTATTATTCATATATACCGCCAGTTGACTAGATCGTCGGAGTACCAACGATCGCTGTACCCTTTTTCTCTGGAGATCTTGGTGCCTAACGGTCATCCGAGTGTGCATGTAACATACAAATTGGCAGATGAGTGACTGGAGATCTGTTGACACGTGGACGCTGCAGGTTCTGACGTCAATAGATTGGCACCGTCTGTGGGAAATGAAAAACGTTATACAACCTAAAACTTGTGGTAAAAATGTGTTTTCTATCAGGAAGAGCATGGCAACAGAAAATTAGTGCCAGGACCTGAAGCTGGACAATACTCGGATGAAGGTGGCGCTTGAACTGTTGGAGAATCAATCCCTTCAACATGGACCTAAGCGTAGCTATGCCCGGCGATGTCCTTCGAGGTCCGGCTCGATCGAAAACCGTCAGTCTCAAGATGATTCGCCAATTCTCAATGGGTGAACTCTCAGTAACCAGGAGAGACCTCGTGCCTCGCAAGTGGAAAAGCCGGTCGCCTCTGCCAGCGTATTCGACCAGTTGGGGGCCGAGTTGTCTGTGGCTCGACCTCAATCGTTGAGTACCCGGCGTTACGAGCCCAACGATGACCACCAAGAGAAGAGAAGGGACTCCAGGGCTGCGGATGTGAAGCCCGAAGAAGACGTGCGACCTTGACGACGATGACGAGGACCTCCCGTTCTCCAAAGAGTTGAAGGCTAGAGAACTCTCAGCAGGGTTCAAAATTCCTCATATGGAGAAATATAACGAGAAATGTGATCCCACAGATTTTATTGGAGGTTCACTTTCTAAAGGCCTTCGTCCTCATTTAACGCTTCTTCTTAAAGTCCCACGCCTACCATAAATAATAGGCTTGAACTTGGAGGACTGTTGTTACCACCCGATTTTGGTAAGACTTACACGTCAGCAAAGGCCTAGTAAAGGTCCCATCTGAGCCTAATCCAGGCCTCGCTAAGACATTATAGGCCAGCGAGGGCCTTCTAGATTCATAAAGGTCCCATAGACTCGGCGAAGGCCTCAAGAGCCTCGTAAATTTTTAGAAGGCCTCAGAGGCCCATCGAACATCTTAGAATTCCTGAATCAGAATATTGCGAGGTCCATGAATGGCCTCGACACTCATGGCCGACTTAGAGAGCCTCGCCGGGCTTCGTATTTATTATAACTGGCAGGCAGCACGATATTTTGGGATAACCAGAGAAGTAATTAAAGAAAGATTGTATTTGATTATCATAAAGATTCTCACAAGGAAACCAAATCCCGATCTCCTAAATATTAGGCAACGTGATCAACTCAAATAAGGATTGAAATCTGAGAGATTGTCTTGATAACCGATTGCCCTTATCTCATAAGGAAGAAGAATCCAATCAGAGTTCTAATTGATTGCTAACACAGAATAATTAGGACTCTACAGTTATAAATACAAAGAATCTGGTTATTCTAAGGGACGCAATATTTTTATTACGCATTCTCTATGACACGGACAATTTTTATCAGTACTTATGACACGTTCTTTTCGCACTTGAATCACATCCTAAACTCTGCTCAAACTTCTGCCTGCTTGTCTCTCCCACACCCAATTACTTACCTCCCTCCGTGTATTATTTCTATATACTGGCGATTGACTAGATCGTCGGAGTACCAACGATCGCCGAACCCTTTTTCTCCGGAGATCTTGGTGCCTAACAGTCGTTCGAGTGTGCAGGTAACATACAGGTTGGCAGATGAGTGACTGGAGATCTGTTGACACGTGGACGCTGCAGGTTCCGACGTCAATAGATTGGCGCCGTCTGTGGGAAATGAAAAACGTTACACAACCTAAAACTTGTGGTAAAAACGTATTTTCTACCAGGAAGAGCATGGCAACAGAAAATTCGTGCCAGGACCTGAAGCTGGACAATACCCGGATGTAGGGTTGGGCAAAATAACCGCCAAACCGCCAAACCGACCCGACCCGAACCGACTCGGGTCGGTTTGGGTCGGTTTGGGTGGTTTTCGGGTCGGTTTTCGGGTTGGGAAAACCCAACCCGAAACCGACTCGGTTTTTTCAAAAAAAAAAAAAAAAAAAAAAATTTTTTTTTTTTTTTTTTTTTTAACTAAACTTGGCCCAAAACCGAAAACCCGACCCGAACCGAGTCGGTTCGGGTCGGTTTCGGGCCCAAAAAATTTTTTTCGGTTTGGTTTCGGTTTGGCATTTTGCCAAACCGAATTTGGGTCGGTTTGGGTCGGGTTGGGCCGAAAACCGACCCAACCCGACCCACGCCCACCCCTACCCGGATGAAGGTGGCGCTTGAACTATTGGAGAATCAATCCCTTCAACATGGACCCAAGCGTAGCTGTGCGCGGCGATGTCCTTCGAGGTCTGGTTCGATCGAAAACCGTCGGTCTTAAGATGATTCGCCAATTCTCAATGGGTGAACTCCCAGTAACCAGGAGAGACCTCGTGCCTCGCAAGTGGAAAATCCGGTCGCCTCTGCCAGCGTATTCAACCGATTGGGAGCCGGGTTGTTTGTGGCTCGACCTTAATCGTTGAGTACCCGGCGTTGCGAGCCCAGCGATGACCACCAAGAGAAGAGAAGGGACTCCAGGGCTGCGGATGTGAAGCCCGAAAAGGACGTGCGACCTTGATGACGATGACGAGGACCTCCCGTTCCCCAAAGAGTTGAAGGCTAGAGAACTCTCAGCAGGGTTCAAAATACCTCCTATGGAGAAATATAACGGGAGATGTGATCCCACAGATTTTATTGGAGGTTCGCTTTCTAAAGGCCTTCGTCCTCATTTAACGCTTCTTCTTAAAGTCCCACGCCTACCATAAATAATAGGCTTGAACTTGGAGGACTATTGTCACCACCCAATTTTGGTAAGACTTCCACGTCAGCAAAGGCCTAGTAAAGGTCCCATCTGAGCCTAATCCAGGGCTCGCTAAGACCTTATAGTCCAGCGAGGGCCTTCTAGATTCATAAAGGTCCCATAGACTCGGCGAAGGCCTCAAGGGCCTCGTAAATTTTCAGAAGGCCTCAGAGGCCCATCGAACATCTTAGAATTTCTGAATCAGAATATTGCGAGGCCCATGAAGGGCCTCGACACTCATGGCCGACCTAGAGAGCCTCGCCAGGCTTCTTATTTATTATAACTGGCAGGCAGCACGATATTTTGGGATAACCAGAGAAGTAATTAAAGAAAGATTGTATTTGATTATCATAAAGATTCTCACAAGGAAACCAAATCCCGATCTCCTAAATATTAGGCAACGTGATCAACTCAAATAAGGATTGAAATCTGGGAGATTGTCTTGACAACCGATTGCCCTTATCTCATAAGGAAGAAGAATCCAATCAGAGTTCTAATTGATTGCTAACACAGAATAATTAAGACTCTGCAGTTATAAATACAAGGAATCTGGTTATTCTAAGGGACGCAATATTTTTATTACGCATTCTCTATGACACGGACAATTTTTATTAGTACTTATGACACGCTCTTTTTGCACTTGAATCCCACCCTAAACTCTGCTCAAACTTCTGCCTGCTTGTCTCTCCCACACCCAATTACTTACCTCCCCCCGTGTATTATTCATATATACCGGCAGTTGACTAGATTGTCAGAGTACCAACGATCGTCGGACCATTTTTCTCCAGAGATCTTGGTGCCTAACAGTCGTCCGAGTGTGTAGGTAACATACAGGTTGGCAGAGGAGTGACTGGAGATTTGTTGACACGTGGACGCTGCAGGTTCCGACGTCAACAATACTGTTAAAATATGACAAACTAAAGATTGTCATTTTAAACTAAAAAGACGATTTCAAATAGCTAAAATCCATCGTCAACAATGGCAAAGCCATTGGTCTTGATCGGCTTGTCGAGACGATTCTGAAAATATATTATAATAGAAATTTTGAATATGTATGCAAATTCTATGCTCGTTTCTATTATGATACTATTTTCTGTGATACTGTTTTATTATAATACAGTGTCAAACAACACACATGACTAACAACACAAAGAATAATCTAATGGCCAACATTCATCAGAGCATTCTCATATCAAACTATTTCATTCATACAGAAATTTAAGCTGCTTTTTACAACAACAAATCATGGTCACTCTACAGAATTTCATCAAACAAATCATCCATACTGTTTTTTATAATACAGTATCATTCCTACAGAAATTCAAGCTGCTATTTACAGCAACAAATCATGGCCACTCTATAGAAATTCATCAAACAAATCATCCATACTATTTTCTGTAATACAGTATCATCCCTACAGAAATTCAAGCTGCTATTTACAACAACAAATCATGGCTACTCTATAAAAATTCATCAAACAAATCATCCCTGCAGAAATTCATCAAATTAAACTATTTACAACAACAAATCATGGTCACTCTACTTCACTTATCATTAATTTACAATCTACTCATGGACATTCTTCAAACTAGTATAAACAATAGGGTTAAAAATCTCAAACCTAATTAACCATATGCAAAAACAAAAATTAAGCATGAAAAATTTTCTAATTGAATCATAATATCTTTGGGAGGAAGTAAAGAAATTAATGTTCATATCCATTGAAATCTTCAGCGCACATTGTTTTGGTCGTTCGACATTTCTAATTCTTGTCTCTTCAAAATAATATTCATGTCATTAGACTTGTTTTTCTCATTTATTGACTTAACATGGTCGAGCACCAGGTCTACATTTTTATCGCTACCATCTTCGTCTACATAAAAATAAAAAATTATGCACTTAATCAAAATTTAAACCCATCATCATCAGCATGTTCTTTCTTCTCTTTTCAATAGATCTCGTTATGCATTGATTCCGTTATATGTAGAAAATCGATTACAAATCTAACAAATAGATTTGCAAAGAAGTGCTCAAAATCACCAACAGAAATCACTTACCGAAGAATAAAATTTGCAAATGGGTGAATCGATCATTTTTCTCATGAAATATGCCTTTTTCCCCTCTCGGTTACAGTTACTGCACTTTGTGCACAGATCGAATTTGGGTTTTGTATATCTGAATTAAGATCTTGCTTCGATTCGGTTCGTTTTATTACCAAATTTTTTCTTTTGTGGCTGAGTTTGAAATAAAGTAGAAGTCATAAGCAAAAGATGGTTTGCAAGAAATCATGATGAAGACATTGGGCACAAAATTGTGGTGATATTGTATTTTGGATGAATAGAATTAGGTTGCTGGGTCACAAAATTGGGGTGTTGTTGTGTTTTGGAAGAATAGAATTAAGTTGTTCGCCACAAAATTGTGGTGCTCTAAATGATATACACATGTACAACGTTTAAACAAGAAACAAAAAGGGTAATTATATTCTCACTACAGTTTTTATTATCTACATTACGTTTTAATTACAATAAAAGTCCACCAATCTTTAAAATTTTGTCACTTATATCCCCAACTTTTTTTTTGCGAATTTTTATTGTTAAATTTCAATTAATTTTCACATCTTGTATCAGAGGACGATTTTTATCCAAATATTCTAATAATGTGCATTAAAATGAAGGACAAATATTTTGTCAAACTTTTGTGTTTGTTATTTATTTTGTTTATTCAAAAACATGAGAGACAAAAAAAAAATTTGTATGCCCCATTAATTAATTTTTTGAACAGAAATCATTATCAAAGACAGATAATATGTGCTAATTAATAGGTTAATGATAAAAAATGTGATAACATTAGAGATATAAATGTGAAAATTAGATTTTGTTGAGGACTTTTACTACAATTAAAATGTGGTGTGGTTAAAAAAAAGTGTGGTTTAAATATAATTATCCAAATAAAAAAAGGGAAAAAAATGGAAGACAGCCACATCTCAAGCTGACATGTGGCAATGGAAATAGTAAAAAATTTAGCCTCTTTTATTATAGGTTGATATGACAACTAGCTAGTACAATATTTTAGATATTTTGAATTATAAAATTGTAAAAAAAGATTGAAATATACCGATTATTAATACCGTCATAATATAATTTAATAATATCTCAATACATGCGATCGGCTAACCATCACAAAAGATTTTGTTTTGTGTCGTGAATACTATAAAATAATCAAATCAAAGTTTTGATTCATTAATGAAACATTCGCATATACAAAATTTTATTCATATAACAAACGAATAAATGTTTGTCTAAAAAAATTTTAGTCCAAAACTTTCATATTAATTAAAAAATTTAGAGGCTATTCACTAAAAAATATATAGTTGTTAAACTTATAGTAATTAATTTAAAAACTAATAATTACTACTGACAAATGTTGACAAATTGTAGAAATAAAATTACTATTTTTAATAAAAAGACCATAATCCATAAGAATGTATTAAAATCTATAATATAGAATTTTTTTGAAATTTTATAAAATCTAAGTTGAGCACGTATATTTAAAATCAAATAACAAAAAATTATCTAATAGTTTGCAATTAAAAAGAATTTTGGTAAAAGTTGAGATTAATCCTAAATAAAAGATAGAATATCAAAAATATCATGGTACAAATGCAAAAATTTTGGTCAAATAAATCGTTTTTTATCAAATAAATTAGTTTATAATCCACACCAAACGAACACTAAATCTTCTGTGCGCATTAATGGGAAGTAAAAAAACCCTAAATTCGGCCTTTTAATTAGGTTGCTCCATCCTATTTTGCCATTGTATTAACATGTGAGTAGTGTATTAGCACAAGATTTCATGCATTAATTATCAATGATTTTGTTTAGGGGTTGTTCGATTCCCATTTTAATGGGTTTTCTTTTTCCATTTTCCGACTTTGGAGAAAAAATGACACAAATGCCTTTTTACTTTTCAAAGTAGCCGTAATATTTGACTAGAAAAAAGGGACATTTTGATCATTTTTTCTTAAAAGTCAAATAATGAGAAACAAAAAACTCATTAAAATGGAAATCAAACAACTCCTTAGAGCTTGTTTGATAGGGCTTAAAAACCCATTTTGATTTTTTTTAGACGTCATTTTTGACTGTTCAACCCAATTTTAACATGAAAAGTCAGTAATTTCAACTCAAATAAACCAATATTGGTCAAATAAACCAAATATTGGTTTATAAACTAGTTTATAATCTCTGTCAACCGGGCCCTTAATCTAATAATGTAAAATGTTTACACGAAAACAAGGCCTTTTAAACAAAAACAAATTTGAAACCTGTGACTATTTATTAGTTATAATAGGACGGCAGTTATGAAATTTTTATGGAAAGCAATTAAACCTAATAAGTTACAATTTTTATTACTTTCTCAAATTAATATATAATCTTTTTGAGAAAGGTTGAAGGATTCGCATTAATCCTATTTTGAATATAAATCAACCTCTGCTTTAATTTAGGCAATCTCAGGAACCTTCACTGCAACTTCACAAGGACCGTAATAAGCCCGACTCCGTTTCTTTTTTTTTTTTTGGACAAATTTTTGATTGCTTATAATTTTTGTTTTTCTATATAAACCTGTAAAACACACTCTCTTCACAATTTTCTTCCAATGGCAGCAAGAATTGCAAAGTCCCTCAAGCTCCACTTCGGTTCAAAACCCAAAACTCCAAGCCCCCCTTCCACCCCTCCATCACCAACCACCGCCAACGGTGGCAGTGCCCATTTTTTGGCCATGCAAAAACCCAATAACAGCGCCAAAGAAGATGAATTCCGACAAGTTTTCTCTTACTTCGACAATGACAAGGATGGCAGGATATCAGCCGATGAACTCAGGTCCTATTTCACGTCGATTGGTGAATCCATGACTCAGGACGAGGCTCAGAAAATTGTACTAGAATTTGACAAAAATGGCGACAGTTTGTTAGAGTATGAAGAGTTTTTGGTTTTAATGGAAAAAGACGATAATGTTCTTAGGAAGGCTTTCGAGGTGTTCGAGGTTGAAAAGGGCTCCGGCTTCATCACGGCGGAGGGGCTGCGCCAGGTTCTCCGCCGGCTTGGCAACTCCAAATCGTATCAAGAATGCGAGGCTATGATTAGAGTTTTTGATCTTGATGGCAATGGAGTGCTGGATTTTCATGAATTCAATAAGATGATGACTAATTAGCTTAATTTTGTACGCCTTAATTACCTTTTTTCTTTTTCTTTTTCTTTTTCTTTTTTATGAATTTGTAAACAATTTCCATTCAAATTCTAATAGAACTGCAATTTCCTAAGTTTTAATTGTACGATGTTTGAAATTAACATGTTTACATAATTTTTTTAATTTTATATATAATTTCTGTCCATTCAGTTTTTGGAAAAAGGTAAACAAGGGTTTATTTTATTCTTAATTAGTCACTAGCTTTCTTGGTAATTAGTAGCTGTCATTCATTAAAAAAAATTATTCTAAATCATACCATCACAATAAAAAGAAAATAAATTAAGTTGAAATCTTTAAAAACAATTACCAAAAAAAAAATGGAAAACTAGTTCATTGAGATGCATCATGCATGGCATGAGATATTCTTTGAGCCCTTCAATGAAAACTAGCATTGAATGAGTACAGTGCTGAAATTATTTTTCAAGTACTTATAAGTAGTATAATGTAAATAATAAGTAAATAATAAATTATGAATTTTAAAAATATGTTTAACCAATTTGATCTGTTGCAGTCCAACTCATCAGTAATATTGTTACAAGATTTCCTTGGACTATTCAAAACATTCTAGTTTCGACAAGATTTAGACTAATTTTTCTTCCAAAAGTTGGTTCAAGAAAATCATTACAGGTTTCTTGTACTCAAGTTTTAGATTATTCCTTGTTCTTGTAAAGTTTAATAACCATAAAACAAGTACAAAAGTACAATCAAATAAAAATTGAGTAGTGTAATTTGATTCATCGCCCATTTTCTGAATAAGGATTAACAATTAAGATTAAAAAAAAAATGTTGTTACATTTGACTGGTTCAAATTCTGTAGATTCAGCCTGCAAATAACCGAGTAAGAGGACCCGGTCTGGTCACGGGGATTATGCTTCTCATGTTGTCTTTAGTCCAGTTTCTGGACGACTTGACCACGTTAAAAGAATTATTTCATTAAGTAATCTGGTAAACAGTATTTAAATTGGTGTTTAGCTGGAAGACTTCCTCAAATATTCGTGTCGTGTCAATAATATTGTCTGCACGTTATGCTCCACTATTTCACTTCATCTGTCTGAAAATAGTTAAAAAGGGAGAAAGGAAAAACTATTTCTATGAAGATAGAGTCTTCGTAGGCAAAAGATGTGACCGTTTTTACAATCTGTAACCTTCTGTGCTTTACGAATTTATTTTACCGTTCTTGTAAGTAATTTCGTTTAGTTGACAAAATTGCATCAATTTATTTTTTTGTTAAGATAGATGTTGAGTTGGACGAAACACTACGTAAGTAATTATATCAACCAACTCAGGATTTTCGTTAATTAGAATAACTGAGACTTGAATGAACTAACGAAATTCATGTTGTTAAGTTGAAAGACTATTCATAACTTTTGCATGCAAAGTGTATAGTTCAGGGATTAACCATGTTTTTAGATGATGAGTTGGACAAAATTAATGAACATGTAAGCAATTCTATCTGTCAACTCATCATTTCCATCATTTGGAACAACGGAAACATACGAATAGACTAACGGGATTTACGATGTTTACTTGCCATCAGGGTTATCTTGCAAGGAATTTGCCGTCTACTTGAACCATGGAGACGGAGTAGCCCAGTTGAAGATCCTGTCGGATTTTCATGACTAAAATAGCACCTCAGTTCTTGACTCTTGACCATTGATCTAGAAAAAATGGATTCAGGGGCAATTTGATGTTTATTTAACTAATTTAAGATTCATCAATGTGGGGGCCTTAATATTCCTGTGTCCAAGAAAGAAACAATATCATCACTTACAAGTCTCAAACTATTGTCTTATCTTCTTATTTTCTTTCAAGTTTAGCATAATATAAGGATGTTTGCACATGAATTTTGTCTGAACTTGAATTATTTTCTGGCGCGAATTCATGATCCTTATCATTCTAGTCAATCATGTACATCATACTCGATTTAAAAATCCTGGACGCGCTTATTCCTGTAGCATAGAAAAGCATTTATATGTTATACCATCTAATTGAAAGACAAAAAGTGTTCAAGAAATGAAAATCATCATGAATTTGATTCTAAACACTTTGCTAACTTACATTTTGTTCACTTCGTCCATCAAAGCACAGCAAAAGTACTCAGGAAATTCAGTGATGAGTTGTAACAGCAGTGATGAAGATGCACCATACGAGTCTTTTCTTTACTCGTGCAATGGCCTAAATCATTCTTGCAGGGCGTTTCTAACCTTCACAGCGCGTTATCCTTACAATTCAGTGCCTATAATTGCAGCCCTCACATCTTCAAACCAATATGATGTTGCACAAACAAACAACATTACAAGGTTCACAGTTTTCCCAACAGACAGGCAAGTTATAATTCCAGTTGATTGCTCGTGTTTGGGTCTGTACTATCAAGCCAACGCGATGTACCAGATTCCAACTGCGCATGAAACCTACTTTATAATAGCAAACAATACATACCAGGGATTATCAACCTGTGATACCTTAAAGAGTGCAAATAATTACAGTCAGTTTGATTTGGTACCAGGTCTAGAGTTGCGTGTTCCACTACGATGTGCCTGTCCGAGCAGGGGACAAACTGCAGATGGATCCAAGTATCTGCTTACTTACTCAGTTGGCTGGGGTGATACTCTGCCTAGTTTGAGTGAAAGATTCAATGTAAGCATGAAGAAAATAAGTGAAGCAAATGGATTTTCTGATGAAAATCCAACACTTTATCCTTTCACAACCATTCTAATTCCTCTGCATAATGAACCCTTTAGCTCACAATCTACACCTGGGGATTACAATATTACCACATCACCTCTACCTGGTTTCAGTGCTCGGAAAAGAAAATCTAACAGGGTTCTTTCGACACCTGGTATAGTTGCAGGAGGCTTTTCTCTACTACTCGTCCTCATTCTAATCCTCATCTTTCTATTTCATAGGAGGAAAATCTGCATTCAGCCATGTCGAGAAAGTAAAAAAGCGATGGTATTTTCTCCTAAAGACTTGATTGTTGAAATTGCAAGTTTTGATCGCGCCCTCAAAGTTTTCAAATTCCCCGAAATAAAGAAGGCTACCCAAAACTTTGGATCCAAGAGCAGGGTAAAGGGCTCTGTGTACCGTGGAGTTTTTGCTGGAGAAGTTTTAGCAGTTAAAAAGAGGAGAGGAAATGCAAGCATTGAAGTGAAAATGTTGTATAAGATCAATCACTTCAATACAGTAAGACTTCATGGCATCTGTGAACATGAGGGCTACTCTTACCTCGTCTTTGAGTACATGAAAAATGGTTCTCTAAGAGAATGGCTAAGCACAGAAGGATCTAAAGATGCAAAAAGCTGGAATCAGAGAATCCGGATTGCCCTGGATGTTGCCAATGGACTCCTCTATCTTCACAACTTTACTAAACCAGCGTATGTGCACAGCAACATAAAAAGCAGTAACATTCTTCTGGATATCAAGATGAGAGCAAAGATTGCGAATTTCAGTCTTGCAAGAACATCTGGGACGGGAGAAGATACCGAGGAAATGACAATGCAGATTGTGGGCACGAAAGGGTACATGGCACCCGAGTATCTTGATACAGATCCGGTCACTCCCAAGGTCGATGTATTTGCCTTTGGAATGGTACTATTGGAATTGATAACTGGCAAATATGCTGTTGTATATGGTGGTAGCAAAAAACTGATTTCTACAGCAATAGCATCCATTATGGAAGGAGAAAATACAGAAGCTGAATTGAGTCAGTTCATTGAGCCTGGACTTTGTGAAAATGGTGGGATAGACTACGCCATTCAAGTGGTAAAGTTAAGCTTAAGTTGCTTGGCACGAGATCCAGCCGATAGACCGGACATGGGTGAGGTAGTGTCAAGTCTTCTGAAAATTCAATTGAATTTGATGAAGTCAGTCAGGGTGTGAGGAGGGAGCCATGAGACATCATCAAAACATGGGTAGAGAAGTTTTGCTGCATTTGGTTTATCTTATGTACTTCACACATTAATTTATACATGATTCATGAGTGTACACAAAAGTAAAGCTTCCAACAGCATATTCCCTACTCTCTTATCATGTTCGCTTTCTTAAGTTCACTTTTCATACTCTTAGGAGGTGTTAAAATGTACAGGGTCTTTCAAGCCTGGAGCAGGGCCTGGCACAGTCTAGCTCATCACGGCCTGTGGCATGTGTCGTGGGTTAGCCTGCCTCTGCAGTAGAGCCTTGTCACTAGGGCACAGAGTTTGCACTCTGCGCAGGCCAGCTCACATACCATTCTATCTCTGGCCCAAGCTAGCGTCAAACTTGGTATATGTTTGATTCAGCTGAAAATCAACTTTTGAACAAAAATTTATACTTTTAACTTGTCAAACTTCAATTTTAACCACACATTCCGTGACACTTACAACTTTTATCAACTTTTCAACTACCCATTACATCAACATTTATCAAAATCTATTAAAACTTTTATCAAAAACTTTATAAAACGAACCCTTATTTTCATACATATAAAGAAGGAAACTTGCTAGTTCTTTCATTTTTAATTCAACAGAAACTGGTTCAACAAGGGTGTCAGGGTCCGACCCAACACGAGTGATGGTTCTAACAAAATGGTAGATCCAACCAGTTGTACAGCAAAAATAGCTCTAGCAGCTAGCCAACAAACCCGTACAAAAAATTGCCAAACGCATAGGGACACGAAACGTACAAGGTATGATGAAGCAAGAACAAAAAGGGACATCAATAGAGCACACAAATGCAAGAATAAAAAATGAATATCAATTTTATAGATTTCTATTAGTACATGTAATAATATGAAATGTACAAGTTCTAAAAATGACTCCGTCAAATCTTCCAAGAGAACTTCTATACTGAGACAAATCCTATTGGATGGCCCAAGATACTAATACAAGAAAATGCCAAGCTATAATCTGAAAAAAAAAATGGAGCTCAATATTTTAGCAAGGAAAGCTTCCTGTCATCCTGATGTGGTCGAGGGTCCTCTCTAAGCCATACTTGAGCACCGCCCGGTTACCAACTCTAAAGCCATTTCCATACACCACAGATGTGTCCGATTCAATCTGGTGTTTGAAAAACTCCCCAAGTTTCCTCTCAAAAGGAGATCTCATCCCCTGCGTCGATGACAAGAAAGCAGGGGACAAGGATGAGGTTGATGCAAAATTAGTGCCGGATGTGGATATAATCTGGGATTCCAACCACATATTGGCAAGCACCTGGCAGATACCTTCTTCAACCTCTTGACTGAGAATTTGATAACCTGGAAAACGTATCAGAAAAATGAGTATTACAATACTACAAAGAGGGAGTGAACCTTAATGACATATTTAGTAAGATGGATTAGACAGCAATACATTTAAATAACAAAGTCAAAATTTGTCAATTTTGCTATCTACAACGATCCAATACTGCGTACCAACTGCATACCAAACATGAACTTAAAGGAAAAGGGAAGATTGAAGGAGAAAAGAGCAGAAGAAGATATGAGCACCCAATAAAGGTCTATTTGCAAATTATTGCTCCTTTTCCAAATTTTGTTCATAGATCTGAAACGAAAGACAAATTTGCTTGGCATACCTTTTTTAACTATAAATTGTCTAGTGTATACAAGTGAAAAAAAAAAAAACAAAAGAACAGGACAGATTTTACATTTTATAAAGAATATACTGCCTGGAGAAACATCTAGGTTTTGAACACAATGCCGATAATATTGATAAGATTGTGTAATAAAATTCATATTTCCTTTATTCTTTTTTTTTTTTGCCAGTGTCTCCACATATAAAATCCTCTCTATGATTGTGACGTTAATTCAGTTTAAACTACATTTTTATTCTCAAACAAGCCACCTTCTGAAATTAGACTAGACTGCAGTGCTAGAAAGAACAGGACGGTTTTTCAAGCTCTGTGGAAATAATGAGACATTAAGAAAAATTATAGCAGGAGGTAACATTGCACCATTAAGTCGAAGCCAAGCATGCATCATCTCATGAGCCAAAATTGATCCCGTCAGTAGCCTGCATGTGTTACAATCAATCATTGGAATTATGATACAAAACTAACATACACTTCCAATAACGCCTAACATAAAAAAGACGTGTAAAATACCTAGGAAGACCATATAAAATGAGAATTGCTGTCACTTCACAACGGCGTGTTAATTTATAAGGTTCTGTTCTCATGTCCATGACTCTATTTCCAGCTCCCATCCTTGGTCGCCTCAATATCTGGTAATCCCAATGGCAAATAAACAACAAACTTCAACTCAAAAGTAAATGATAATTCAAAATAGCAATTTCTTAAAAGAAAACGATTAAAATTAAAAATGGCAACTAAGTTCCTTACCGTACTGACAGTTTGTTCCTCAGAAAGACAGAGTCCTCGAGTCTCAGGCATGTGATGATGCCCCTGGCCAAAAATGAAACGTAAATGCCTCCAATATAATCATATTTCTTCAGGGAAAAATGACATATAATAGAGAAACAAAATAAGTTTATTGCTTTCTTTTCTTGATCGAACTTTTAACAAATTTTCTCTTACATGTCTCTCTCCATCCATGGCTTCATTTAGTGCCTGCCTCTCAACCAAAAGTAATGGAACTTGTTGTTTCACTTTCATATTCAACCCTTCATAGAATTCTTGTATATCAAGATAAAGAGGCTGACACCCATTGGTATCCATAATTGCAGAGTCCAGGCACTCCAAGCATAGCTTTCGACCATCATTAAGGGCAGCATATCTTGTGTCCCTTGGCTGCATTCAACAAATAAAATATCCAAATCAATTAACAGTTAGTACAAAATAAAACCACGTAGATTTCAATTGGCAAGTAAGAAGAGATTTTGCAGAGGTGTCAAGCTATTTCAGCTCCAAGTTACCTCCATTCGCTCACAGCTACAGCACCGTGGAGTTCCATCATGCTCATGACTAGGACAGTATTTCTGGGACCAAAAGGGATGTGCCCTGTATTCAATAAGACCAGCTGCATTTGTTGGAATCTGGAGGAAGGAAAGAAATTAAAAGCATTGCAAAGAGTCAACTCAGATCCAAGAGGACCAAGTGTTCAAATCAGTAAAAGAAGTTCGGCATGTACTTGTCAAAGGAAAAACATAAACCAGAAAATAATCTGTATGATCGGGAGTACCCCCGAAAATTTAGGATTGACAACCAATATGGAGTCTGCTAGTTTAACTAGGCATGATTTCAAAGTAAAAAATACTACAATAGCAAGCGAAGCCATATTTCTAATACACATGGGGTCGGGTCGGCTACTGAATCCTTTTCCGTTCGGTAAATGTAGCTTAAAGTTCATTGTCAAAAGAATCAGTATTCCGTAGCATCCCATAACGTACCTGCTTGGAAGGAATACTGATTGTTACAGGTGACTTGAAAGATTGTAAGACTCAGAGCTGATTTCGTTGAATTTTCTAAAGCAACATTTATTTGGGGATTCTCATTCTCTAAGTTCTATAAAATGCCTGAGTACAGTAAGATGACCCAGTGAGGGTGGAGGAGCATCCAGTCAGACGATGTCTACCAAGAATAGAATTGATGAAGGTCTTGGTGTTTATGTTTATATGAAGGAATGGCTGACAAAATCCTACCAAACCTCTAGGTGTCACTGTACATAATTTTGTATCATAAAATATCTCCAACATAAGGCAATATCTATTAAGAATTATCGCATAAGCAAGCTCTAAAAAATTGGTAAAGCCACTATTAAAAACTTATTGTATCTACATAGCAATTATATTGTTGAATATAGGATATTTTTTAGTTTGTCTAAAACTAGGGGTGGCAATGGGCCGAGCAGGGTCGGGTTGGCCCATGACAAACGGGGCCCAGATCGGTCGATGGGGCAGGCCAAGCTGCCTGTCCATGGTCCGAGCCAGACCGGCCCACGAGCCCAGCTCGTTAATTTTTTTTTTTTTTTAATGCAATGTCTTTTGTGACTTAGTGAAAAACAAAATTACACGAGCCAGTCCAACAGCGGGCCGTATATTTCAAGGGCTGAGCCAAAAAAATATTACACGACCCATCCAACGGCGGGCCGTATATTTCAAGGGCCGCCAATTGGCATCCCTATCTAAAACAGAACTCTCTTACAAAACTTCTTATAACTTGCAAGAACGCTGCACTATACATTCCAATGCACCCTCGTCCCCTGAATCATAGAAATAATTTCAACGGTAACAGAGTAAGTAAATTTTTGTAAATTACCTGCATAAACTATATATGCAAAAGCATGTATCATGCATTACTTTCAGCTCCCATATGCTTCAGCCGAAACACATACATATTGGAATTATAGATTCCTAAATTTTATGGCCATTCAAATCACAGAATTTCTAAAAATCTAGGCCATTTAACACAGGGTCGACAACGAAATGAAGATATCATGCAAGAGGAGAGAGAATGAACTTAAACATTCCATGTGAGAGATACTTACGAAGTGTTTGCAGACATCACATTTTGGGTGATAAGAATCTTTATAGCACGCTTTGTGATATGGGTAACTCCCTGACATAGAAAACTGCAGCAGATGGATATTAAAATATGAAAAAAGAAGCAATTAATGCCTTTCTATTTCTATTGAGCAGTAACAACCTAGACTCCTAGAGTTTACACTTGCTTGAGTTATTTGTATCCATCACTGTAGATAAAATCAAATGATATTGTGCTATATTGCATTATTTTCAGATATACGCCAACTAGTAGTTAAGGATAAATGTAAAAATCATATGACGGAACCATTGTAAATTATCCAGCTCAAACATACATGCACGTATATATATATATATATACACGTGCAGGCGTACACGTGCAGGCGCATGCACTCACACTTCAATACATAACAGAAAGAGATAAAAAAAAAAGGCAGAAAATATTCTGTGTGCTCTTAGACTACTGAGAATCTTTTTTTACCTCATAATCATATATTGGTTGTTTGCAAGCATGGCATCTAAAACATTCTGGATGCCAGACTGCACTCATACAACTCAAAAATCTCCCTTGACCAATCTCGGTGTTACAACCAGCACAAATCCTACAGTGCACAAACAAAATATAACAACATTATTGAGATACAGCCCTTTTGGAATAGTAAATATCTATCTATCTTAATTTACAGAGACATATATATGTCGATCTGCGATTATGAAATATATTATTGCGATTCCAAATGCAGTGATCTACGAAGCACAGATGGGGACAGGATATGAGCACAACACGACATGGGCATGGTGACACAGGGCACATTTTTCAAAATTATTTAAGATGATACGTTTATATATCTTTATTTTTATACTTCTTTATTTTTCAATAAATTAGTACTTTTCCTAGCTTTAATGTTTGAAATTTGTGGGTGAAATCTTTTGAATCAGAGGGGGCGGCTATTTGTTGTATTAAGGGTTGGTTTGTTTTTGCTTAAAATTTTGCCAAAAGACTGAAGTCAAAGTCAACAATTATTTCTAACTACACATTTTATCAACTTTTATCAAAATTTGCTAAAAAGCTGATTTTTAGCAAAACCAAACAGATACTAAGATATAAAAATAACTTTGGGTTGTATTGTTTCATAAAAAAGTCGCATATAGTAGATATAAAACAAATTTAGGACTTTTTTATGCAAATATTTTAATGATTAGAATTTTCCCACTATTACATTCCTAAATATACAAAAAAAAAAAAGGCTTGCCATGGCATGTCTTTGTCAAGGACATGTCCCTCCCTCGCATTTAAAAAGATACAAAAGATATAGAGCACACCAAGTCCCCTCGTTTATCGAAAATTCTACAAATATACAAGAATAGGACACTACTCGTGGTGGTTTAACACATATCCAATAGTGTCCAAGGGGTTTCAGAGTTTGATATTCGTCAGACACCGACACTCCATCCTAGGAGTGTTTGTGCTTTGCTGCAGTAATATTCTTAACTTAATAATTTCAAATGATAGATAAAATTTTAGAGATGGCCGCCATTCCACATTCCAAAACCAATAATTCACCTAACAACTAATATCAAGTTGAGAACTTAAATAGTTCAAGAAAAAAAACCATCATAGCAATTATTAAGAGAATTTCATATATTTATACACAATAAGTTTGTATTAGGAACTAATATGTGAAATAGAGAATATCATAAAGAAAATACAAAAATAAGAATGTTCAGATGAATGTGTAACCATACTAGAATATATGAAATAAGAAATGACAATATATGCCAACAAATGGAGGTGGAACCAATTCAGGAAAAAAGAAGCCCTGAGATAGAGATAAAGATGTCTATTTAAAATAGTGATGTGATACGGGTTTGAAAAGAGAGAGGTGGACGAACATTAATATGGCCTTTTGTGGTTGCAAAGGATCTAATTGCATTGGATTGGAGTAAATTTAAAGAACACAAACTAGAGAATTGGACGGTGGTTTTAGTCGAAAAATTGTGATTTTCTCCCCCAACATGTAATGGTATACTAAGCATTTAACATGTACATGACTCCCGATAGTCCAAAACGTGCGTGGGGCTAAGAGCATGTTTTAAGCTTATCAAAACATGCTCTCAAGTGGGATTAATGGTAAGATGTGGACTAAAGGTGTCGCCATGTGAAGTGAACTAATATATTGGTCAAAGTTTAATGTATGAACCAAAATAGATCAAACTTTAGAGTAAAGAAAACTAGAAGTGAAGATAAATAGAAGTCTTCCCATAGCAAGAATCTATGTTATGAATTGGTAATTAACACGCATATTTTGAGTTTGAAACATGGTTTAAAAAGGCGCACCTTGAGGCGGTGGAAAAAAGCTTTGGGTGCGGACATTTAAGGACAACAATGAGGCTTACGCAAGCGTGCACACCTCAGATAAAGATAGGCGTGCGCCCCTTTTTAATTATCTGGGACCACTTTTTATCTAAATTTAACAAATTTCATTGGTTGACCAGCGGAATGTGTGAATAAAGAGTAGGCAGTAAGTTGTGGATCTTACAAAATATGTGGATAAAAAGTATATTTCACCAGTTTAAATTATAATTTTAAGCTTAGCCAAACAAGCTCTAAGACAGCTTTGGAAATCCACTATTTTAATTACATCTACCTAATTTCTTTGACATTAGCGACAAATCAGCTTTGGAAATCCACTATATATCAAAACCTACGTAATTTCTTTGATTATATATTAATTTTCCATAAATAAAAAATAAATTATAAGTCCAAACACAACACACGTAGACACACACACCGACTCTAGAATTCCAACACACCTGCGTAGGCGACATCAGCAACTCACAGCAGCAGAGACTTTTATCTTTTTCTGTTTGAGTTGAGACTTTATTGATATATTTTATTTTTGTTTGCACTGATACTTTAACTTGTTCTATTGTTTTGGAACTTTTAAAGTTTGTTTATGGTTTATTACATGCTTATTTTTGTATTTTAGTATATTTTTGACTATTGTTTTTTTGTTTGTGGTGAAGCTTATGCCTCGCCTTACAAAGAAAAAACGCCTAAGTACCCAATTCGCCTTTTTAAACTTAGAAATCAGAATTCAAACTTATGGTCATGGTTGACATGGTAAGGATGGTCAAAACAAACAGGGTCTCCTTGAATATATAATCACAGCATTTAACTATATTCTGTAATATCAAAAGTTTACATACCTGAAGCCGGTTGAATAGGGAAAAGGTATAGGTTGGTAAAAGTTTTCATTTCCATTTCCATGTCTTCCACTAGTGCTGTTTCTATTACCATTTTGAGGTGGAGACTCAACATTCAAGCTCTCCTGAAGAGCTCTGGCGAGTAGCTCATCTTCTTCCAACTGGTATTCACTATCTACCCAACAAGAAGTTTAAGTTTAGAAAATTACATACTGAAAATACAAAATAACAAACATACATTTGGAGAGAAAAATGTTAACAGAAATATAAACAACATTGAAACAAAATTATACTAGGCAAATGATTTTAAAGATTAGCTCATTAAACGAAACAAAAGCTAATTCCAAGTTGCAGAAAAGTTGAGCATCATAGTCAAGACCAATAGGCTATATTCATGTGTAAAAAGAGATTTGCACCAGAGATCATGTACTTCATTTAAAAGATGAACATAAGTATGTTCCTGGTGAAGGTTTCTTCAGGACACATATGCGCACAGTGACACAATGTGAGCAAAGCATTTACATTTTGTTATTATGAAAGGAGATCACCATAGTACTTACCAATCACAGTTTCCCCCTTCTGATCTTCTTCTAAAAGAGATAATGCAATAGCACGATCTATATCTTCAATCTCTGAACATGAATCCTATATACAGCAACTGCCTATAATGAATAAGCTTTCTACAGATAATAATTGATAAATTGGAGAGCGGAATATAAGATATATGCAAAGCGACCAAGTGCGCAATAGTAATATTTGTCTCCGAACAAAACAAACAATAAGTAAAAGAAATTTGTCCTATCTTCTACCCTCGGCCTTTTCAACTAACAGCCAAATAACAACTAATGATTCTGCACTGCTGAGCGTATAAGAATAAATCGTAAAAAAATAATAAAGCTATGCTGAGACACTGAGGAAATCCTCTAATTCAACACCAAGTTAAAAATAGTACAGAGTAAGAAATTTAAGTATATGTTACCATGTATATTCTGAATATAATATAACATTTAGATAAGCTTGTGCAGTTTTTGTTATTTTTATATTAACCCAATAAGATGCCACCAAACATAGCACAGATAAATTTACATCAGCCACCAAGATTCGTGAAAAAAGAATAAAAACAAAAATTTGAAATTTCTTGTCAAATGTTTTTGGTTGGGGGAGGGGTGCATGTGATCAGGTTAAAAGAGAAATTTAAGAATGCTCCTTGACTTCAAAGAAATTGTGACAATGCTCTCTAGAAAAACATATTGAAAACGTGAGCAACAGAACTTACCAATGAAGTAGATGGATAATTTTCCACTGTATCTGTTCCATATTGGCCTTCTGAAAGTTTATGGTTTGAACCTTTAAAAATTTTGCTAAGCCAACCCATTATAAGAATTGCTATTGACTCATAGCCAAGGAAGCCTTTACCTGTATAAAACTAGTAAATGGAGCAGGAGACAGAGAAAGATAAGTGATTCTGCTATCTATTATAGACTACAATGAGTATGTTTCACTGTCAGACTTTCCTTCTCTCACGGCAGAATAACCAACTGATATGAAAAGAAAAATTCATAATTTTCTATGCATTGCTTGTGTCATTTATTCGTGCAACAGATATGTTACCAGGTTAATCCACTCCGAAAAAGCCTACCACATTCCACAGCTAGGATTGTCTAAAATCAACAAAAACAATTTTTGTGATTAACTCACTGAAAGAATATTGTTCTTACAACCAATCCAAATATTCAGAATAAATATTTAAGGAGGACAAAAATATGACTCATCAGATAGATCATCGTCCTAGACAATTATATAGAAACTAAATGAGCAATGACCTCGAGAAGATCTACTAACCAGCCTACCTAGTATATTGAATCCCATGTATATGCAGAGTATATGAGGAACAAGTGAACCACCACTCCGGCAAATGCATAGTGACTGCGTTTCTCTGGGCATCTAGAACTCACAGCTTTTTCTTCTTAATTAATTTTAAAAAATTAATCCAATTCCAACACACCGACCAGAAAATGTTTGATTATAACACCTTCCCAGAAATATTACGTAAAATAGCTTTCTAAAAATAAATGATATTGAATCAGCAATGCAAATTATTGTTGTGACATTTAACAAAAGATGTATCAGAATGAGCATGCAAATCTGAATTACAACCAATCACTTGCATAGTTATTGATCCATAATCACCCTAACCATCCTTTCTATAGAATTAAAACCCAAAATCACCTCCAATCAATATTTATGAGAACCTAAATATCTCAAACTTCCAAACATCAAGAATGAATTGCATAGATTGCACAACAATGTGTACCAAATACCAGCCCAAGTGATTGTAAGATAACACAAATTAAAGAAGACGGATTCGTCCAGCTCAACGAGGCTATTAATTCAAGACAATCAGGCAATATTATCAGATTACCCAATTATAAAAGAAATCATATGCTGAATGAGTTACTCACCTTATTCCGGACCCCAGAAACTGCAGGAATGGTGGTAGCAAAAGCACTCAAGAAGCAAATTTAGCACAAAAGCAACATCATCCAGAACAATTAAAAGATATTCTGAACCGCCCCTTTTAATGCTTTCAATACAGAGAAAGAATCTTTATAAGAAAAAAGAAAACTTTTCCAAACAGAAAATAAATTAATACCCAGAATCCCTTTCTTTCAATCGAAAAGAAAAAGAAAAGAATCTCAAAAAGGGAAAACAAAACTCCTCAAGATAATATCATCGCCCAACCTCTATTATTAAAAACAGGGCACCAAAAAATCATGTGTGAAATCGGTGAATAGTATGAAAACGATTAGAAATACATCAACTTATACGCAAGATTTTTCAAAGTCAAAGAAGGACAAAATCATTTTTGTTAAATCAATGAAACCCCAAAAGGATTTGACTTAAGAAATATCAAACCCAGGGGTTTCGACGTTTCGTGAGTAGTAGTTGGTGAAGGTGTGATATATATGTCACGTGGGTCCACTTTATTACTTTTCACAAAAGGACACGCCAAAAGCTTTTTTGGCAATAGAGAGGATGGGGCACGGCTGTAAAGGTGCGGTGGGTTGCTCAGGTTTGAACTGTTTGGCGCGCTTGTGCACTGACCTGATTATTTTACAGGTGGAGTCGAGTTGAGTCGTGTTGAATTCGATCTTTGTATTTAAGTTTTGTCGTCCTTTTCAATCTTTTGTTATTTTAAAAAATTAATTAACAAAATTTTAAAAATTATCAAACTTAATAACGTTGTCAAAATAAAATTTCAGACAAATCTCATGTATAAATAATATTTAGTTATACTTTAATTATTATTCTCGTATTTTGTCAATTATGATTGACTTTTTATTTGTAATGGTGAGAAGTTGTGTTAGCTTAGGAATTTTTTTATTTGTAATTATTAAGAAGTGCTTTGTACTCGTGCTACTGCAAAAGAATTAATAAAATTAGTTCATTTGCAATATACAAAATAAAATATTCTTTACGTCCCATAAAGATATGTTTACTTTTTTTATTTATTTGTTTTAAGTTATAGTCTACTTTTTTTATTGATAGTATAGTTAATTTTTTAATTTTTTTAATATACTTCAATTTAATGTGTCTTGTTATCAATAACTATAAAATGCTATTATATTAATGTACGGGTATGTTAAGATAAACGTAAATAAAATTTATTATTCCAACTATAATAACATATTTCCATTTGACCAACTTTAAGACCAATTAGTGTTATAAATAATTTAAATGCAAATTGTTAATACCTAAATTATCCTTGATAACAAAAGATAAAATATCATATGTACTATACATTCTATAAAAAAAAAAAAAAAAAAAAAAAAAAAAAAAAAAAAGAGGAAAAAGATTAATATATTATGAACAAAATATAAATTCTTTGAACCATAAAATTTTATAAATTTGAAAGATTTATTATCATTGAAAAATTCAAGCAACAACAAAAAGCCCTAAAATAAACACAAAATATGAAAAAGGAAAAATTTCGTAGAAGGAAAAAAAAAAGAAAATTATTGATATTGTGAGCCCAATGCCAATCCACAATGATGATACCCAATTGAAAGATCCAGCCCTTCCTGTTGGGCCGTGTTGCTGCTGTGCCCGGTAATGTGTCTGGCCCAAGTCTGGAAGAAATGCGCTTATGGTATTGCTGATTATACGCCTTTGTGCTTTAATCTTCAGAAGAATCCTCAGTCGTTGGATTGCTGTCTTTGATCCTAGCCATTGGTGTGGAGTATATATAAGGGCTCATTATCTGATTAGGGTTAAGATTTTTTTACTGTTGGTGCGCAGCTTCTGATATCTTTTCACTCTCTTGACTCTCCGATTCCTCTTCTTCTTCCTTTCATCTTCTTCTTTCTGGGTGAACTTTTGGTTCATCCCTGGTTTGAGAATTAGGTGTTGCTACAGTAATCATACTCTGATTACTATAGTCGTGTGTGTTTATCCCTCAATCTGTTGTGTAAGGGGTATTCTCTGATAAGAAGGGATCCGTGTCTGTATGAGTGATTCTTGGGTAGTTCTGAGTGGATTGTCCTGTGTAATCTGATACTTAACCTGTTGTGGTTGTTTAATAGTGCAAAAGAGGCCGGATCTACAATTGTAGAGCCTCAAAGGCAGATGTAAGCGCTTCATCGGCTGAACTGCCTGTCCCGAAAGGGACAAACAAATCTTGGTGTTCTTTTTACATTTCTGTCATATTTTTCGTTTGATCTGTTATTTTTGTGATCTTGATATACTGGTAAGTTCATGTTAAGTGCCTCAACATGTGGTATCAGAGCGTAAATGATGTTCTTGGCAAGTTAACAGTCTTCGCGTTCTGTTACTGAGACAAATCTCAGGGCTGTAAGTATTGTTCTTATCCCTGTTAGGTAATAAAGTGTGTTCCTCTAATTTCTGGTATGTCTTGACTTTGTGTTTACATAATAAAAGGAAATTATGTGTTAATATATGCTTTATGATTTGTTCTTAGTATTCCTTTTTGTATTTGTATATCTGAATCATAAAATTGCTCTATTAAACGTGTTATACTTGACAATAGCCCCTCCCCTGAGACTTTCTTGAAAAATCCCTTGACCTGAGAACCTGATTCTCACGGAATCCTGGGGTTTTCTTGATTATAGGTCTCTCACTAACTCTTGTGTGACATTCTTTGCCTGTGCCTGTGTCTGGCTGTTTGTGATTGTTCTTCTTGTTTGAATAAAACACCTTCATCACTCAATAGTTGTGTCTTTGTGCTTTCTGTTTTTAAATGGCAACTTCAAGTTTTCATTTAGATCAGTTTAATGGTAAAGGTGACTTTGCCATTTGGCAACAAAAGATGAAAGGTATTTTGGTTCAACAAAAGGTCTCAAAGGCCATTAATAAATCCTATCCTGATACTATGTCTTATGATCAAAAGGTTGAGGCTGATGAGTTGGCCTATACTTCTATTATTCTTCATTTGTCTGATTCTGTGCTTCGAAAAATTGGCACTCTTGATGATGCTCAATCTTTATGGGAAACTCTTGAGTCAACTTACTTGGAAAAATCACTGCCTAACAAATTGTTTCTTTTAGAAAAATTCTTTAGTTTTAAAATTGATCCTTCAAAGGATCTTGATGAAAGTTTTGATATCTTCAATAAGTTGATTCAAGATATTAAAAATTGTGGTGATAAAGGTATAGATGAATATAAAGCCATCATTCTTTTGAACTCTATACCTGAGGCTTATAAAGATGTGAAAAGTGCTATAAAATATGGGAGGGATGACCTTACTGTTGATATGGTAATAAATGCCCTTAGAAGCAAGAATCATGAGCTTAAGAATGAAAAGGAAATTAGAAGTAATGGTGAAGGCCTATTTGTTAGGGGTAGATCCCAACATAGAGAGACTAATTATCAGGATGGTAAGACCTCCAATGGCCAGTATCACAAAAAGAAGGGAAAGGGAAAGTCTAGGTCTAAATCCAAGGTAAAGGGTAGGAAGTGTTATAATTGTGGTAAGGTAGGTCACTATATTAAAGATTGTTATAAGTTAAAGAATAACAATCAGAAAAATAGTACACCTGACCAAAGCAATCTTGCTGCCACCAATGTTGAAACTTTAGGAGAATTGTATGTAGCCATTAAAAATGAAGAGCCTGAAATCTTAGTGAACTCTGTGTCTTCCATCTGTCAGTCTGATGAATGGTTACTGGACTCTGGTTGTTCATTCCATATGACTCCTGATTTTGATATGTTTTGTTCATATACAAAAGTTGATTCTGGAATGGTTGTTATGGGTAATGATGTTGCCTGTAAAATTCATGGGGTAGGTAATATCAGGTTAAAATTTGACACTGGGTTTGTTTACCTACTTGAAAATGTAAGACACATACCTGACTTGTCTAAAAACCTTATATCAATTGGATCTCTTGAAGATTCCAACTTTGATGGCAAATTTGGAGATGGTGTTTTCAAAATTTCTAAAAGTGCCCTCCTTGCAATCAAAGGGTATAAGAGGAATGGTTTGTACTATACTAAGTCAGTTAGAATGCCCCATGACCCTGCTATGGCTAATTCTGTTAGAAATGATTGCACTAATCTTTGGCATAGAAGACTTGCTCATTTGAGTAACAAGGGGCTTAGTATTTTACAAAACCAGGGATGTTTTGGAAAGGATAAGGTGTCTGATCTGTCTTTTTGTGAAAATTGTGTCATGGGTAAACAACACAGGGTTCAGTTTTCTGATGGCTTACATAAATCTACCTCCATTCTTGAATATGTGCACTCTGATTTATGGGGACCTTCAAGCACACCTACACATGGAGGGAACAAGTATTTTCTGTCTATTATAGATGATTTTTCAAGAAAAGTTTGGATTTATCTGTTGAAAAACAAATCTGAAACTTTTGATAAGTTTAAAACTTGGAAAACTCTTTTTGAAAATCAAACTGGTAAGACCTTGAAGTGCTTAAGGACTGATAATGGTCTGGAATTTTGCAACAAGGCTTTTGATGATTTTTGTAATCAATCTGGTATTAAGAGGCATAAAACAGTCCCCTATACCCCTCAGCAAAATGGTGTTGCTGAGAGGATGAATAGAACTTTACTTGAAAGGGTTAGATGTATGCTCTCTAGTTCTGGTTTATCCAAACATTTCTGGGGTGAAGCTGTTGTTACAGCTTGCTATTTAGTCAATAGATCCCCTTCTGCTGCCTTAAAGGGTAAAACCCCTGAGGAGATGTGGTATGGCAGGCCAACAGACTACTCTAATCTTAGGATTTTTGGTTGTACTGCATACTCACATCAAAAGGATGATAAACTTGACCCCAGATCTCAAAAGTGTGTGTTTTTGGGCTATCCTGATGGTGTTAAAGGGTACAGGCTTTGGGCTAGAAGTTTAGGAGGGTTTAAAACCATTATCAGTAGGGATGTTGTTTTCAAAGAAGATGAAATGCCTTGTCTAAAACAAAATCCTGATAGTGATGTTAATTCTGATAGTACAGAGATTAAGGTGGAGTCTGATAAAGTTGTTGTCACCCCTGTTGAGCAAGATCAACCTGTGATTCCCCAACCTCCTGAATCTGATGATGATTTAAATCATAATCAGACCACCATTGAAGATCATGACCATTTTGATAACTTAGAGTTAGATAATTATCAGTTAGCAAGAGATAGAAATAAAAGAACTACTAAAATGCCTTCTAGATTATCTGATTATGATCTTGCAGCAATGGCTATTAACTCTTATGAAGAGTTAAGTGGTAATGAACCTAAAACTTTTGAAGAGGCTGTTAATGGAAATGAATCAGAAAAATGGTGGACAGCTATGCAAGATGAAATGTCTTCTTTACACAGTAATCAAACCTGGGAACTGGTTCCCAAACCAAAGTACAAATCCATTGTTGACTGCAGGTGGCTGTACAAAGTAAAGGAAGGTAATAATTTTTCTGATCCTATTAAATTTAAAGCCAGACTTGTAGCTAAAGGGTTTACTCAGAAATATGGTATTGATTACAACGAAATCTTTTCCCCAGTTGTTAAATACACCACTTTAAGAGTTATGTTTTCTTTAGTTGCTCATGCTAATTTAGAAATGGAACAACTAGATGTTAAAACTGCCTTTTTACATGGTGATCTTGAATAAAAGATATATATGAATCAACCCATTGGTTTCATTGATAAACACAAGTCTGATTATGTTTGCTTGCTTAAGAAGTCTTTGTATGGGTTAAAACAGTCTCCAAGGCAATGGAACAAAAGGTTTGATTCTTTCATGTTATCTTTAAAGTTCTGTAGAAGTGAGTTTGATCATTGTCTCTACTATAAATCAGAACAACCGAGTAATACCTTTGTGTTTTTGCTTTTATATGTTGATGACATGTTAATAATTAGTTCTTGTAGTGAGTTAATTAATAACATCAAAACTGCTTTAAGTTCTGAATTTGATATGAAAGATCTTGGCAATGCTAAGAAGATTCTAGGCATGGATATAATTAGAGATAGATCAAATTCTCTCCTGATGTTAAAACAAAAGAACTATATCATGAAAATCCTTAAGAAGTTCTCTATGCATGACTCTAAAGCTGTATCTGTTCCTTTAGCTAATCATTTCATATTAAGTAAAGACCAGTGTCCCCAATCTGATGATGAAATTGATTATATGAATAAAGTGCATTATTCTAATGTGATTGGTTCAGTTATGTACACCATGGTCTGCACCCGACCTGATATTGCTTATTCTGTGAGTGTCTTGAGTAGATACATGTCAAATCCAGGTGAACACCATTGGGAAGCACTAAAATGGTTGTTAAAATACCTTAAGGGTACTGCAGATGTAGGTTTGATCTTTAGACATTGCAGTGAAGGGATAAAATTAAAAGGTTTTGTGGATGCTAACTATGCTAATGATAGAGATAGTAGAAAGTCTACTACTTCTTATGTCTTTACTCTATGCAATTCATGTATTAGTTGGAAGTCTCAGTTGCAACATATTGTGGCCTTGTCCACAACCGAATCTGAATATGTAGTAATCACTGAAGCTGTGAAAGAGGCCTTGTGGCTTAAGGGATTACTTTCAGAATTAAACCTCTTTCACAATCCTGTTGTTCTGTATTCTGATAGCCAGTCTGCTATTCAGTTATGCAAAAATCCTGTCTTCCATGATAGGACAAAGCATATGGATGTTCGGTTGCATTTTATAAGAGACATTGTGTCCAAAAAGCTGATTGAGCTTGATAAAATTCCCTCTCGAGCTAATCCGTCTGATATGGGGACTAAGCCATTATCCCTAAATAAGTTTAAATCATGTTTAAGGTTGCTTAACATTCATTCAGGTTAAAAGTATTATCCTTTCTGGTTAACTGTAGTGTTATAGTTTAATACTTTGTTTTTGTTTTGTTTTCTATTTTTTAACTTGTTTAAATTTTTGCAGGAACTCGAGGCAATGATCAAATGTGAACCGTTGTCTTCTTTTGCACTTAGAAACTCTGCATTTGGCTCAAGGTGGAGATTATTGATATTGTGAGCCCAATGCCAATCCACAATGATGATACCCAATTGAAAGATCCAGCCCTTCATGTTGGGCCGTGTTGCTGCTGTGCCCGGTAATGTGTCTGGCCCAAGTCTGGAAGAAATACGCTTATGGTATTGCTGATTATACGCCTTTGTGCTTTAATCTTCAGAAGAATCCTCAGTCGTTGGATTGCTGTCTTTGATCCTAGCCATTGGTGTGGAGTATATATAAGGGCTCATTATCTGATTAGGGTTAAGATTTTTTTACTGTTGGTGCGCAGCTTCTGATATCTTTTCACTCTCTTGACTCTCCGATTCCTCTTCTTCTTCCTTTCATCTTCTTCTTTCTGGGTGAACTTTTGGTTCATCCCTGGTTTGAGAATTAGGTGTTGCTACAGTAATCATACTCTGATTACTATAGTCGTGTGTGTTTATCCCTCAATCTGTTGTGTAAGGGGTATTCTCTGATAAGAAGGGATCCGTGTCTGTATGAGTGATTCTTGGATAGTTCTGAGTGGATTGTCCTGTGTAATCTGATACTTAACCTGTTGTGGTTGTTTAATAGTGCAAAAGAGGCCGGATCTACAATTGTAGAGCCTCAAAGGCAGATGTAAGCGCTTCATCGGCTGAACTGCCTGTCCCGAAAGGGACAAACAAATCTTGGTGTTCTTTTTACATTTCTGTCATATTTTTCGTTTGATCTGTTATTTTTGTGATCTTGATATACTGGTAAGTTCATGTTAAGTGCCTCAACAAAAATGTTAAGTTGAAACTTAAACTACAAGGCAGAAATGAAAATTGGGAAAAATGTGGTGCTTTAATCTTTTTAGTTGAAGCCCACAAAATATTGATGGAGAAGTAGTAAAAACAATTTAGGTTGGAAGGTAAAATAGGTGATACATATTCATAATAGTACTTGATTAATAATTATTTTTGATATGGAAGGTCAGTGTACTTGTGTGATTTTCTAACCATGAGGGAGTGTCTCTAATTTTGTTTAAAAAAATAAAAATAAGAAGAAAGATTATACCAAGTCAAATATGAAAATATGGGTAATATAGAAAAGTTATATTTACTTTTGCTTAGAGAAAGTTCTTGCAATTTTTGAAAAATCATTGAGTGTCTACTTGAGAGGGTTTTTTTCCCACCGATTTTGACTGATTTTGGGTGTGGTATCGTTTATCAGCAGTTGGAAAAATCGGTGCTTGTTAGTTTTTTGAAACACTAGTTAATTTGAGGTGTACTTCTCAATTCCCTCAAATTAGTGGTTTTTTGCCGTTTTTTAATTATCTTTCAATTTTATCCACTCTAAAATAATTATTTTTAAATATATCATAAACCTAAAATGTGTACTTCATTATTCATCTTCTTTCCAAACAATAATTTTTTTTAGTACTATTGAATTACTTTTTAAAATTTGTGCAGTCGAATATATATTTATATTTAAATTTATACATATTTTATATTGTTTACACATATCTACTTTTTTTAATATATGACTATGTATATATGTATATATAATTTTATTATTTTAAAAAACTTTCTGAACTGCTAAATAATGAACTCTCAATAATGGGTTTGCTTATTTTAAAAATTGCTATTAAAACTATTCAAAATCAGACCTTTCATAAAATGCCCATAATCTATACTTTAAAAGAACTCGCATAACCGATACTCTAAAAATCTAAAAAAAAATATTGAGTGCTTTGTAACAATTAAATACTTCAATTACAAAAGTTTCATGTACACATTATACAATCTTTAAGCATGTCAACATTATTCACCCTTGTGATAGCATTGAGAACTCTTGTTTACCCAACTACAAATTGAAGGCAAAAAGCATCATTAATGTGGATAATTTAGAGTAAGGATGAAACAATAGTATAATACACTTGATTGCCGTCTAGATCATTCCCCAGTGGGTGGCCCACTAAATTAGTATGAACCTTCCAATTGTGCCACTTTGTCCACTAAGTTTGAACAATAATTCACATGTCTTAGCATAGTCTTATGAGTATTCACGTGCAATTGTTACTTTTGAATGAGTACACGAAGTAAGACTCATTACCAACGGCTTCTTACAAAATCGTCCACAATCAGGTCAATCATGCGTGTTGGATTGGACATTGTGAGAACATAGACGTAGTTAGAAGTAGATTTTAAGGTGAGCTAAAATTTAGAAAAAATCCATTTACATATTTGATTTCTTTTGCCCCCAACATGAATATATGACCATCTAACTTAATTCATATATCAGTAGGATGTTCACACATTTGCTTTCTTTTGTGGGTTCGTTCAACAAATAAATTAGATGGCAAACCAAGAATTGAAATTGAAGGAGGCATGAAATTGAAGCTAAGTTGCATATTAGGATTCAAAATTTTCTCATACACTCGTCGAATTCATGTCTCCTTTTAAAGAAAGATTTTTTTTTTTAATTTCTCGGTGGGAGGTTAACGATGTGTAATTATTCTAGGTAACAAAATGTAAAAAAGATTAAAAAAAAACGATGATAATGAAATCTAATTGAAACAGAATTAACACTTATTGTGTGATAACTGGTAAGTTGATGTAACCATTTAGGGAATCATCTATTTGTATGATGGCTAAATTTACTACTAGTAAGATTTAAAAAAAAAAAAAACTGAAAATCAATCATAAATTAATTTTTATCCTCAGTTGATCAAATCGTTTACACCTATAACTGCATAGAACAAGCATTGACCAATGATTTAAGCATTTGCATATAAATAATACATCGTGAAACAAAAATGAAAACATAAAACATATCTGCTAACAATATCTTCAAGAAACTCTTTAAACCTAATATGTTCTTTATTTTAAATAGTCAATTCGTAAAATTATGCTCCAAAAAATTATTCAAATTAATTTTATAAAATAGAGAGTGTGATTGGCTCTCTAAACTCATTCTCTATAATTAAATACAGGGTTAATTTCACCAACGGTCACTGAAGTTATTTTCAAATTACAAAATGATCACTGAAATTCAAAAGTTTCAGTGGTGGCCACTGAAGTTAGAATTTCTTTCACTAATGGTCACTCCATTAAATTTCTAATTTAAAATGGTGATGTGGCATGATGATGTGACGTTTATTTATTGCATAGTAGTCCATATACTTTATATAATATTAACTTTAGTCCTTATATTTTAATTAAATCTTTCAAAAATTGTATCTTAGGTCCTTAATTTTTTACATATTTACACTTTAGTCTTCAAATTGTCAATTATCTTTCAGTTAAGTCCTCCAAATATTGTATCTTAGGTCCTTCAACTTTTTACATCTTACACTTTGGTCTCCAAAATTTCAATTATCTTTCAGTTAAGTCTTCTAAAAATTATATATTAGGTCCTTCAATTTTATACATCTTCAAATTTTGGTCTCCCAAATCCTTGATTTTAGTGGCTAAAATAAGTGCAATTTTAGCAGTCAAAATAAGTGTACTTTTAATTAAATCTTTGATTTTACACTCAAATTTTTACCTAAACGAACAAAATAATATAATTAAATAATAAATTATTTAGTGGTCAAAATAAGTATACTTATCACTTAGAGTTAACCACTAAAAGTAGACATTTTAGTTGTCAGACTCTATAATATTATTTTATTCGTTTATGTGAAAATTCGAGTGTAAAGTCAAAGATTTAATTGAAAGTGTACTTAATTTGACCATTAAAATTACACTTATTTTGGCTACTAAAATCAAAGATTTGGGGGGACCAAAGTTTGAAGATGTATAAAGTTGAAAGACTTAAGATGCAATTTTTTAGAGGACTTAACTAAAAGATAATTAAAAATTTGAAGACCAAAGTTTAAAGATTTAAAAAGTTGAAGGACCTAAGATGCAATTTCAGAGGACTTAACTAAAAGATAATTGAAAATTTAGAGACCAAAGTGTAAAAATATAAAAGATTAAGGACCTAAGATGTAATTTTTGAAGGACTTAACTGAAAGATAATTGAAAATTTGAGGACCAAAGTGTAAAGATGTAAAAGATTAAAGACCCAATGCAATTTTTGAAGGATTTAATTGAAATATAGAGACTAAAGTGAATATTATATAAAATACATGGACTATTATGCAATAAATTAATACCACATCACCATTTTAAATTAGAAATTTAATAGATTGGCCTTTAGTGAAAGGATTTCTAACTTCAGTAACCACCACGAAAACTTTTGAACTTCAGTGACCGTTGGTGAAATTAATCAATTAAATACATTTTAATTTTCAATACTACATATAATGAATGAATTAAATAGTGTATACAAATAAAATATATAAAATGGAGGAAAATCATTTAGTAATTAGGAGGAAAGCATGTCAAAAGAAAATAGTAAAGGAGAAAATAATAAATAAGTATTGATATATTTAATAATAAGATATTAATTTATTTGCCACATTAATTACTCATTTCAAATTGTCATTTCATATATTTATATATAATGAAAATTATAGCTGCCGTGTTAAATATTATAATAAAAATTACAGATAATATGTTTGATTTAAATAACGTAATTTTAAGTAATTTGATATATATTAAAATAATTGTATTATCATAGTTTAAGATATTAATTTTAATAGTTATTTTAAAATATGAAAAAAAGATTATTTATTTTTAAAAAAATAATATGAGATATATAATAATTAATTACTTTTATGCAAAAATACTGTTATAGTTATGTAGATAAATATTCAATTTAATATTCACAACACTTTTTGGATTTGGACTCTTTTTGGATTCATGTCCAAACAGTTAATAACTTTTTAACAAAAATTCTACTACCAAAAATTCTCCTCAAAACAGCTATATCAAACAAATCCTGAAACTTTTAATTACATAAGAATGCACGATTTTGAAACAATTTTGTCTTTGTGGACATTGGCAACAAAAATTCCAAAATCCCAGTGTTGTTTGTTTTAGTCTGATTGGCTAAATCTTGAGCTGGACGTCTTTCAATTTTTGCGTGGGTATTATTGGCTGAAATGGGTCGAGAAAATTTTGTTTTGGTCAATTCTGCCCAATGCAGCCTTATTAGGTCCATCCACGAGTCCATGTGTGTGAGTCTCAAAGGTCATGTGCCATGTGCCATGTGCCCATCCGTCTCCCACATTGCGCCTCGCCCATGTACTGCTGCCGATTGCTTAGCTCAAACCCACATTACATTGCTTGCTTACGTTAGCATGGAATGTAACCATGAGAGACACGCCCATACCATGGCCTTGGCATGAGACTGAGCAACACCCATGCCTTAGTTGCTGCTCATCTCAAGTCTCAAGAGGCTAAGAAACTACCCACAATTGCAACTCAACTCTCCGGTGACTCACATCATATTTCCAAATTGCACGAGCTCCGCTTGTTGACGATGAACTATAAATATCATAATAAAATTGTGTCGAGTCCAACAACTTAACCCAATTTTCTTGGTTGTGAAACTTCTCCATCACAATTTTCCCCTTTTTTATACAAAGAGAAATGAATTTTAGCTAAGATACACATAATGAATATAAGCTATTTATAGTTAAAAATCATTAAAAAAAAAAAAAAAAAAGTCAATGAATAAAATCATTGGTGAATAAAAATTTAAAAAATATTTGCTTCACATTTACTGGAAGGAATTATAAGAAAAATAGAATTATCTATAAAGTACTGAAAATAATATCAATTATATTTATATGCCTCTATTACATGAAAAAATAAAATAAAAAATGACATCCAGCTATATTCTATATATATATTATAATAGGATAATCGTCAAAAATTTCACGCACACATTTTTCCGCTATTTTTTCTTTCCAAATTTGGTAAGTTCTGCCAATGGCTGTATAGGAGTTTGTTTTCATTAATTGATTTCACACATTAATTTGGTAAACTCCGCCATAAATGCTGCATCGGAGTTTGTTTTCTTTAATTGGTTTCATACATTGATTGTTTTTTTCCTTGCAAAAAACAAAGTGTAACATTTAATATTATATACGATAAATGCAAAAAAAAAAAAATTCAGATTCTTTAATTGGTTTCACACAAATTTGCAGATTCTTATTTAAATATCTATAGACAATTATTAGTAATAACAAATTTGAATGCTACATTAATTAATCAATATAAGATTTAGAGTATGTAAATATTACTAATTGTCTACATATAGAAAAATAATAAATTTGCAGAATATTATTAACGCAATCTCCATCTTTATAATTTAGAAAATCAAATTTCAAATTATAATATAAAAATTAGTGGGTAATTTAATGAGCCGTGCCAAAAATTAAGCCGGAAGCCTTCCCTTAAATTCTGTTTATTTTATTTTTTTTCCACGTTAACTAAGAAATAGTTAAAATTAATTGCAATTTACAAAAAATATATATAAATACAAAATCAGACTATTAAATAGAGATATGAAAACACATTCATTTGATTTAAACAAATGATAAGATTTAGACTATTATTGTAACTGAAAAATCAATCCATATAATAATATTTTTGTCGATTATTAAAAAAAACTTATCTATGCATACCCAAAAATTATTTTTCAAATTATAATAGAAAATTACTCAATAATTTTAATATTATATTATTTATATTATATATTACATAATATTAAAGTATTTATATTATATTTTATAATAATAATAATATTATTATTTATATTTACACAGAGTGAGCAAAAAAATATAATTAAATCAAATGATAAAAATTTAATATTTTATAATATTAAAATTTAATTAATTAATTGCCCAGCTTCAGGTAATTAATAAAAAGTATTCTAATATAATTTAATTAAGATGAGCTTTCCAATATTATAATTCTGTATGATACTTGGTTAAAATGAATAATATCAAGAATTAACATTTAAAAAAAATGCACATCTTCCATAACAAGATAAATTCACTTGAAAATACAAAACATATGAGGTTATGTATTCCAATGTCTTAATTTATACCGGTTGAAGAATTTAAATAAGTTATGTTTTCAAAAAAATACATCAATGCACGAGAACTATTGGCAATAATGTAATAGTTTTCCAAAAATTGATTTATTTTTTCCACAAATTTTTTATGCTTCACATAGTAGGTTTGAATAGGTTGCAGTTTAAAAGAAAAAAAATCAATACACGAAAAATATATTGTGTTATATTATCAAATGATTTGATTATTGATTAAAAATAATAAGTCGATTAAACTAATAAACTAAATATGATAATTTTAAAATTAAATTCATACGATTCAAAGCACGTATCAGTTCGACCACAAACGATATTTTCGAATAAGTGTTTCAAAATATGGATTATTTATATTGTTTTTTTTTAATATCAATGAATAATCAAATGTTATTTAAATAAAAAAATATATTCTTATAATATTTTAAAATCACTATCATAAAAATTAAGTATCGTACATCGCACGGGTAATATACTAGTGTGAATAAAAAGAACATCATTATTTTTATGCTCAATAATAAGCCATTTATATATTAGAAGTGTTCAAGAATAATAATCTAAATAATTATCTAACCACTATTAATTTACGAGTTAAACTAGTGACCTACTAGTTAGACTAACAACGTAGTGACCCAAAGATTTAGTCCGGCGATATATGAGTCAAGTTTGATTATTATATGTAGACATTCCAATATTAATTGACAGTACTAAATGATATCTGAGTAAGTAAATATTTACTAAAATAGAAAGAGACAATGATTACACAATGATAAAGGCACTCTTTAAGTACGTTTGGTACATTGCATTGGATTTGGGAATATGATTAGGAGAAATATGATTAAGGAGTAAAGAATTAGAACTTCTCCAATGTTAAGCACTTTTTAAAAAATCTATGTAGCAAGAGAAAAAAGAAATGAAAAGAGAGAGAGAGTGGAACGAGTAAGGAGGAAAGAGAAGGAATATATATATATATGAGAGAGAGAGATACACAATTTAATGAAAAAATTGGTGGAATGCTATCTAACAAGATGTCTAAAACTGGACGGCCTTCTACAGTAAATGTTGCCACATGAGTTTTGTCTCTTCTACCTCATCGCCACATCAGCTGGACATTCAAATTAGAAAGTAACATTGAAGATGCTCTTATGGGGATAGGATTTATAAGATGGATAATGAAGTATTATTTAATATGGCACTTGGTGCTACACTGTATTAAAAAAAACTAGAAAAAAAAAATTATTACAACATTTTTTATTTATAAGTAATTTTTCTTACTTAAACGTAAATTTACCCATAAGTAATTACTTATAGTAATATTTTTACTTATAACTGAAATTTGTAGTTATAAGTAAATTTGTAATTTCAACTGATTTTATTACTGAAAAGTGAATTTTGACATATAATTGAATTCTTTTACTTTTAACTAAATTATATGTAAATCTTTTATTTATAAGTGCTTTTTTTTAGTTATAAGTAATTTTTTTACACAAGTGAGTGAATTTTAACTTATACGTACATTTTTAGTTATAAGCAATTTTCTACTTATACATGAATTTTTTTTATAAGTGAATTTTTACTTATGAGCAATTATTTTACGTATAAGTGAATGTTTACTTATTAGTATTTTATTTATTTATTAGTAAATGTACTTATTTGTTATTTAAATCCAACTCACATTTCCCTATTATTCATCACATGAATTGTAGTAACAAATAATCTAGTGTAACTGTAAACCCATCTCATTGGGTAAGTAAACTTAATACGATATAAAATAAAAATTATTCCTATACAATATAAAAAGGTCTACCAAACACATCCAAAGTGAATTTTAAAAAAGGACTGCTACAATTATTCTTTCACCCGAATTAGTGTTACTTGTGTCAATTTTCGATAAATCATGTCAACAATTTGGGCCATGTACAGCACTAGCAAATTTTGATAAACCTCTCGACAATGGAAATTGATACAAATAGACAAAAGTTGGTCACAGAACCATGTAGTACTGTTTATCATATCTATTTTCAGCCTCTTCGATTTAATTACTTTTTGAGAAATAAAAAAATGAAATACAAAATTATAACAGAGTTTATTTCTTGTCAAGGAGTGACGATCTCTAGCACGACCAAATGTGTCTGAAGAGGAGACGAGAATTTTTCAGCAAAGTGACTTGTTATACATTCAAGACATAGTACATTTTATACTTTATACTTTAAATCTACGCATAGACCAAATTTGATTTTAGTGGTTAATTTTTTAATCATTTTGCAAGTTATTATTTGTTCAAACTCATAGAAATTAATGCAATAGTTATTAGGATCTGACTTGGTATTGTCCTAATTAAAATAGAAATTGAATTTTATTTGATTTTACTTTCCTATTGGTAACATTGGAATATAAATGACTTTTCTCTTAATATTTTATTTATCTCAATTTCTAAGATTGTTATGGGCTATTTTGGGGTGTGGGACTTGATGATCATTTGTAGTCTCGCCCGGTACATAACAAGTAGAGTTCTCTTAGTGTGTAGGTATTTGGGAGTTTTGAGTGTACGAGAAAATTACTATGATTATAACAATTTTTCATATAGTGAAATTTCTTTTACGACAAGTGATTTATTTTATTTTTTTCTAATTTTGGAGTTTTCCACAAAAATATTTGTGTTGTCTTTTCCCCATTTATTTTATTTTTGTCTCTTAATATTTTTATGAATAAAGATCGTGTGGATAAATTGAGAAATTGGTCTCAATTTTCAACTTGATATTAGAGCATCAGGTTGTTTAAAATGTTGGAGCACAGAGAAGATATGTTGTGCGTCAAATATGATGTGAAGATTTTTTATATGAGAATCAATTTTGGCTACAGGTGCAAGTAGATAATGTTTCGATTAAGTCTGAATTATACAAAGATTTGGAAAAAGGATCAATCCCTGTTTTTTGGCAGATGCGTGGACAGTCTAGACACCTCAAGAAAAATTATTCAAAAGGTAGAGTAAGTTCGATTAATTGCTCAAAGTTGGTAAATAGAGATGTTGACGTTGTTAATAACAATATTTCTATTTTCTCCATGAGAGACGATGATATTATTTGAAAATTATATGTCCATCTTTACAGTATGTTGTTAGTTGTCATGAAAAATGATATGTTACTGCTAAGTCAAGTAGTTTGCACATTGGCATTGGCTTGGTGTTAATGCTGGTTGTGGAATTTATGTTGAGGATTGATAACCCCTAGAAAAGCCAAGGAAGAGAGATGCACCATAATTTTTTCAAGAGGTTTGCTTGGAATGAGCAAATTTGAAATTTTTAGAATTTGTTGATTCTAAGTGCATCTACTCGTTATGATGGTGTATGGTACCACAGACTTTCCCATACAAACATTTTGCTTAGGAGCTATTTCGTAAATCGTTAACTTATATACTTTTCACTGAGAGTTTCGGCCCAAACTGAATTTCTTTCACGTCCTCACCGATTCGAACTCTTAACAGTTGCCTTAAGAAGAACTTATGATGAATAGTGGTACCAATTGAGCAACCTGCTCAATTTCAATTGGTACTAGCATTTTTCTCTTAAAGGAGGATGTCAAGAGTTTAAATCGCCGAGGACACAAAAGAAATCCAATTTGGAGCGCTATTTTTTTGTAACGACCACCGACTTTCTCTTACAAGTCTTTTGCTTAGGGGCTGTTCCATGCACCGTTAGCTCCAAGGGTGGAACTATGATATTTTTTAGACCGGACTACTACTGAAAAAAAAAAAATCACACTCCAAGACCGAACTATTACTAGAAAAAATAATTTTTTTCGGGCTGAACCGGACCAGACCAGTCCGGCCCCGCCTCCTAAATCCGCCCATTGTTAAGTTTACGTATTGTCCACTGTAAGTTGACCCCTAAAGTAGATTTCTAAGAAAAAACTTATGCGGCGAAACTCCCAATGGACAATACGTAAGGTAACGAGTTACGAAATAGTCCATAAACGAAAGGCTTGTAGGGGAAAGTCCCATAATAGATTTCTTTCGCATCTTCAGTGATTCTAATGATTCGAATTGTTGGAGACGCGATAGAAATCTAGTTTGGGACGAAACCTATAGTGGAATACATGGAATAGCCACTAGGCGAGAGACTTGTAGGAAAAAGCTTGTAGTAGTTACAGTAGTTCCGTGTCATGAGAATTGTGGCTCTAAAAGAAAAGGCTCACCAAATTTTTTTCAAGTGGTGTGACCAAGAGGGTTGAAGATGCGAGACTACGGTGGAGGTACATGATTCGATTTGGAGTAGGCATGGAACAATTCTTATTTGAAGGTTTTAGATAATCCAAAGTCAAGGTGGGAGATTGTTAAGATTTGACTTGGTATTATCTTAATTAAAATAAGAATTGGATTTTATCTATCTATCCTACATAAAATATAGGATTTATTTTTAGTTACTTGTAATGTGATTGTCTAGAATCATAGATTGTAATATGAACTGCACTCCCCTTAATTTATATATATTTATCTCAATTTGTGAGATAGTTATGGGCTATCTTGGGGGTGGGACTTGGGGATCTTTTGTACTCTCGTCTGATATGTACTAAGTGAGTTTTTTTTTAGTATGTAGGTATTTGGGTGTACTTGAGAGTTTGAGGTGTGAGAGAGAATTACCATGTAATTGTAGAAATTTTGATATAGTGATTTTTTATTTTTTTTTATTTTTATTTTTATTATTATTATTATTGTCACAGTATGTAGTTTTTCTCCGATTTTAAAGTTTTCCGCATAAATATTTTTTGTCTATTTTAATTTTTTGTCTCTTTAATATTTTTCTAAACAAAAATCATGTGAACCAATGAGAATTAGTCTCAATTTCCAATAATAATAAATTTTTGTTACTTAAACCTAGAAGTGGTAAAACAAGTCCGACCTGCGGGCTGGGCCATATAACCCAAATTTTTGGTTGGGCTGGCCTTGGCCCTAACAAACTGGGCCTATATGGCCCGGCCCAGCTAGCTCACAAATAATTTTTTTTTATTTTTTAACTCCTTAACACTAATAACTCATTTTGTGAATAGTCCCAATACACAATCCAAATAATATCAATCTAAAATGGCATAAGCCCAAGTCTCTAACTTAAATTAACTTTTTGTGAAATATTAGTCCAAGAATCTCAAACTCCAATATAAAATTGTTTATATTTAATTAAAATTTAATTTAATTCAAGTTTTAATTCAAATTATGTTCGGTGTGACAAGTAAATTATTTATTTTAAATTTACTTATAAGTAAATTTTTTAATTTAAGCTAAATTAACATGTTTATATCTCAAAGCAATAAGACTAACATATTTTTACCATTTATGTTTTAGAACAAATGTGTCAAGAAATAGTTTACAATTAACCAAAAAAATTATTATTTTGAAAGAAAATCGATGTTTATCTATTGATTAATATATAAGAGTCTTAATTTTATAAATTAATCTCTTTAAAAATCTCAAAATATATATATCCAACATATGCATTTGCATTCGGAGTTAATTAATAAGGATTAAGACAAAAACTGGCTTTAATTTGACTTATTTAGTTCTTGAAAAATTACAAATATTAATTGTATATCAAATTGTGTATTGTGTGTGTGTGTGTGTGTGGATGTATTAATGATCAATACTATATATTATTAACGTAATTTGGTACGTCATATTGAAAATGACAACTAAGATTATATTTGATACAATGTAATGATTGTACAAAAAATTTATTTTAAAAAAAGAAAAATAAAATAAAATTAAGATTGGGTTGGTTCGATGGGCTGGGCTAGCATATTTCTGGCCCGCACAAAACTGGGCCGGCCAGGTCCAGTCCAGTTGCAAGTGTGGTCCTGTATAGACGAGCCGGACTGAATTTGCCAGTTCCACTTAAACTTATATTAAACCAAAATAAAAAAACCTCATGAGACTACGAGAGATCTCATCCTTCCATTTTGCAGCTTTTGTACATACTCCATTGAGGTACTTCTCCATGAAAGTGACTTACAAAAAAGTCTGAAAAAATGAGATAACATTGTAACTTAGACTTTTCCTCTATTTAATTATTTTCATTGCAAGAATGTGAAAGATTCTAAGAAGAATGAGAGTTTGGTGGTGGGCCGCGTCTAGCAATAATTTGCAAAATTGTAGGCCCAAGCAATAATATAGACAGTTCAATTGACAAGTGACATTGCATAGAAGGATATAAATGAGAATATCAATTTGTGCATATGATTATTCATTATTCTATCATTTATGCGATTTGTTGAATAAAATTTTTGGCATTTTGTTTAACTTCATTAATGAGTTGATGGGTTCATATTAAAAAAAAACTTATTTTTAATCAGATTTGACTTTTCTTTTTCCAAAAACAATTTTTTCTATGTGATCAAGCACTTGTTTGATGTGGTTTAAAAATTAGTTTTAATTTTTCTTATTTGACTTGTTGGTCCATTTGAAATTGAGTAATTATATTCAAACTACATTTTTATTGTATACACCACCTTTTAACTGCAATAAAGGTCTCCCAACTTTTGATATTTTGACAATTATCTCTTCAACGTTTTTTCGTCGTATTTTTATCATTAACTTTCAATAATTTTCACATCTTGTGTCTGATAATAATTTTTGTCCAAATATTCTACTAATGTACAATAAAATGAGGAACAAATATTTTGTCAAACTTTTGAATTTGTTTTTTATTTTACATATTTAAAAATACAAGAGGTAATAAACTCTTTTTACGTCTACTTAATTAATTTTTTGGATGGAAACCGTCATTAAAAACAAAGATAAGATGTGAAAATTAATAAGTGGATGATAAGAATGTGATAAAAAAATTTGATGACATAAATTCAAAAATAGTAGTAGTTTGAGACTTTCATTACAATTAAAATATAGTGAGGTTAATAAAAGATGTGTTGTGAATATAACCCTTTAATTGGAATGACTACATTGTCCCTTGAAACCTAGAGAGTCCACAAATTTAAAAAAAAACAAAAACAAAAGATCAATGTAGTCATTCCAATAGTGATAGATAGCAGTATGCTTAAGGTTTGGGTAGTTATATTGTCATTGCATTTTTTTGGTGCACCACTTTTTAATTGTATTAAAAGTCTCCAACATTTGTTTAATATCATACTTATTTTCCAAAAAAAATTCATTGCATTATTATCCTTAACCCCTCATTAATATGTATATCTTGTCATTGATGACGGTTTGAATATAAAATATTTGTTAGAAGGACATAAAATGACTTATTTGTCATCATATTTTTAAATAATAAAAAATAAATACAAAAGTACAGTAAAATATTTGTCATTCAATTCAGAGTACGCTAATAGAATATTTGAACATATACTATAATCAGGGACAAGATATTTTGATTAACAAAAAGTTGATAGAAAGAATACAAAAAAAAAAAAAAAAAAAAGTTAGGACTATAAGTGTGACAATAAAAAAAAGATGAAGACCTTTAACATAATTAAAAAAAATAGTATATCAAAAGAAAAATGTGACGACAATATAACCTCAAGGTTTTTTTAGTTTGACGAGCTCATTGTATTTATATTTTATATCTAGGAGTTTAATAAATTCAAAATTTATTTTTTCAATTTTATATTATAATCATAATGTACGATGAATTGAACCCAAATTAATAGGTTTAAGAAATAATATTAACATACATACATTTGAATATGAATACTATTCTTATTCTTATTATATTATTATTATCATCAAAATATTTTAATTCTAAGAATGCTTTTAATAATTGAATTAATTTAAAGTGATAAAAATATGCACAAACATAATAACAAAGAGCAAAAATTCATAAACAGTGAGACAAATAACTAAAAATAATAATTAGATAATTAGATAATGCTTATGGGTAATTATATTCACACTATATTTTAATTGCAATGAAAATCTTCAACTATTATTTATTCTTGTATTTATGTCTTCAATTTTTTTTATTTTTTTTATTTTTTATCATATTCTTGTCACCAGTCTATTACTTTGCACTTCTTATTTCTATCTTTAATGATGATTTATGTCCAAAAAGTTAATTATGAGGACGTAAAAAGATTTATATGCCTCTCATATTTTCAAATAAATAAAATTAATAACAAATACAAAAGTTTGACAAAATATTTTTTCCTCATTTCGATGTATATTAGCAGAATATTTGGACAAAAATCATCATCATAGACGAGATGTGAAAAATAATTAAAAGTTAATGAAAAAATTATGACAAAAAGTTAGAGATATAAAATGCAAAATATTAAAGGTTTGAAGACTTTTATTGTAATTAAAACATGATGTAGATAATAAAAAATGTAGTGTGAATATAATTATCCAATGCTTATTTTACGATCATAAGATTTTAAAAAATTAGGTATCATTTGACAATATCAATAAAAAACAAGCATGTGTTATTAATAAAAATTACTAGTATTTGTTTCTATGAACCTGCTAGATTTAAGCCGATTTACTGTCAATTATGTTGACCATAAAATCAAGTGTAATTAATATGTCAATAGATTCTTGTCACCTCTCAATCCACATGTTATGAAACTTACACACTTAGCACTTGTAACTCGCAAAGGCAACTGTCGAAGGAGTAGTACGATAGTTATTTGCACTTCAACAGTCAAGTCTGTTGCTAGAAATAAGAAATTATGAAAGAGAAACAAAGTGGATAGAAATTTGGTTGGCTTGAGTTTGAATTTCATACATTTTGCTTCACAATGTATATAGTATTTTTAAGAAAACTAAGTCATTTAATTTATGAGGGTGTATTCAATTGGACTTTTAGAGATTTTTATAGACTTTTGTATATGAGTGACTTTTGTGGGATTCATGAACTTTTAACTTGCTATCAACAATTGATTCTTGTTTGATCATATTTTACACTTTTTAAACAGTTTCAGCTTACATGGCAGTAGGCAAGACATGTGGACACGTGTTGTTTCATCATTAATGGAGTTGTTATCAACAACTTATTCTTGTTTGATTATATTGTTCTCTTATTTAGAGCAAGAAACGTGGCATTACTCGACTATGCTTTATCGACATTTCTTTAGCTTTGTGTGAGAATTAGAAAACTTCTTCAAAGCAAAAAGGATCGTCATTCCATTTGTCTCTAGGGAGAGTGAATGTAAGACTCGCCTTCATGCACCTAGCTAGGACGTTTATTTAGATGCAAACCACCTTGACAAACCGTTCTTCAGTGAATTGGGTTATCAAATAATACATCTTCGTAAACTAATAAGTCATATAAGTACCAAAAATTAATGCAGATGCTGTAATGCTAATGACCTCCATATTTACAATTGTTGGTGTTATAAAAGTTTTTATTACCTCTCAGAATTATTTTTCCTTAGCTAATTAATAAACTTGTAAGAAGCGTGTTTTGCTTAAACAGAATAGTATTGTGAACAAGATTTTAATTTTGTTTTTCTTTATTAATATTAACAAATACAGTTTAATTAAACATGTCACATCTACCTCGGTATTTTTTATGTTAAATTTTACCAACAAATTAGTATGGCACAAGTTGCAACTTGCAAAAGAATTGACTATATAGTTCCCTCTACATAACTAAATTCACATTTAAGGTACTTTTCAAGGTAAAAATCAATTGCATTATGAAATGTTACATATATTGATATATATATTTGGAATTTTTTTAGCTGGAGTCTCCAGCATTTCAACCTTGTGATAATAGGATCTTGAATTTTTAATTTGTGGTACTCAGGTTCCTAATTTTTAAAGAAATAATTGCATCAAAAGTTCCCAACGTTATAAAATCGTTGGGGATATGCCTATAATTTAAAAAAATAGCACTACACATCCCCAACGTATGAAAAATTTGGTGTGGTAGGACCTTTTATGACCAAATTGTCCTTCTCTTTAAATAGACAAAGAAACAAAAAACAAGAAAAAAGAAAAACATAATTAAAAACTAACCATATGTACTCCAAAAAATAAAAAGTAACAAATAGGTCATCTTCTCAAAAAAGTCCTGAAATTTATTAGGACCAAATTCTGCCATCAACCCCTCTTTTTTTCTCCTCTTCATCTCAGCATTCTCTTTCTATATCCTCAGCTTCTGTACCTTGGGATCCTCTTTACCAATCCCAGCTCGGCGGCTCGGCCCCTCCTTATATCCAATCCAACCAGCTCAGCCCGGCCAGAGCCTTGCTTGCCCATTTGTTTTAGCAGTTTGAACCCAATGTTTGATTGTGGAATTGCAGAACCTAACCTTTCCAGGGTTTGTTGGTCTTCTTCTATTTGGTCCCTCTCCCGTTTGAGATTTTTCTGCTCATGCCGATTTTGAGCTCTGGATTTCTTGTTTGAAGAATTTGACACAGAAACTGTACTATTAGAAACCTGGAAGGAAGATAACTTGTGTAAAACTTTACTTGAGTTCATACTTCATACTACATCAGGATATCAAACTAAATTCTCCGCAAAGATCAAATTGGAAGAAAATATTAACAAGGTCCAATAATGTATAAACATAGACACGCACAAATACACACGTATGCGAGGAGGAAGAAGAAGAAGAATCTGGACTCACAAGCTGCTAATAAAAAACACGAGTTTGTAGTGTTTTTAGGCGAATTTGGTACAAATAAAATTTTAGGACTTTTTGGAGAAGATGACATATTTGTTACTTTTTATTTTTTTGGGATACATTTTTTACTTTTCATTTTTTGGGGTACATATGGTTAGTTTTTAATTATGTTTTTGTTTTTTGTTTCTTTGTTTATTTAAAGAGAAAGACAATTTGGTTATAAATGACTTACTACGTCAATTTTTCATACGTTGGAGATGTGTAGTGCTATTTTTTTAAGTTATGAGTATATTTCTAATAATTTTAAAACGTTGGAGACTTTTGATGCAATTTTTTTTTTTTTTTAAAATCTATGCGAATATAGTACTTATTTAACAGATCCGTTAATTTGACAGTTATAAAAGCAGCATTTTGTTTGTAAGTACCATAATACCCTTATTTTAATTTAAAACCAACTAAAAGAAATCAAAAATAGAAAAAGAAAATCTAAAAATATAAATAAATCAAAAGCAGCTGAAAAACCTAAACAACCAACCAACCCACCCAAATCCAAACGCACTCCCACCCCACAACGGCACAACCCATCTGCGCCGCCGGTGGTTGCGGGGAAAAGTAGAAAGGCATAGATGCCTGCACCACAAAAGCAACACGCAGGACTCCTCTTTCCCGCAGCTCCTTTACATTCATCAAACTCTAGGTTCCTTTTTATGATTCAAGAAAAGTTAGCAGAAATGAGTTTGATATGATGTGGTTTTTATCGGCAGAAATTTGGCAAGAACTGAGTTCAAGAAAATTCACCGAAATTGGTGGAAACCCATCTGGGAATTTTCGATTTGATGTGGTTTTTAATCAGGAAAATTCAGCATAAATGTGTTCGGAATTAGCCCAATTTGCCTTGCTGCTGTTCTTACTTACGAAATTTTTGAGGGTAAATTTAATAAATGCCACCAAACTAATACAAATTAATAGTTACTGCTTGCACTGAACTAAAGGTTGTATCCCAAACCTTGAGGGCTCCCACCACTTCTATTTTGGAGCTTTGGTGAAAGATGTAAATCGCAACATTTGCCTTAGTGGAGCAAGATTGAGAACTTGCTTTTTAACTGCACTTGCAAGGAGCTTCTTCCATACCAAAAGTAGAAATCGAACCCCCACTATTCAGCTGTCAGCGAAGCTGAGATTACATCACTCTCGCCTTTCAACCAACTGAACTATGTTCTGGGGGCTACTGCTTGCACTGAACTAGAAAAGATTTCTAATCGCTCACCTAACTTTTTAAATAGTTTACCATTCACCACTTATTGGAAAAACGTTAAACTAAACGGACAAAAATTACCATATGGCGAATAAAAAGTTGATGTGACAAAATAAAATTGTTAAAATCGTCCACGTAACAAAACTGTAAGAATCAAACGCGCATTTAGATTTATTTAAAAAACGTTTCTCCAACTTTGAAAAAACGTCTTTAGTTTGAAGAAATGTCTTTTAAAATAAGCTAAAGACGTGTTTGACTATTGCGATTTAATTACGTGGACGATTTTAATTATTTTATTATACATATCAATTTTTCGTTCACCATGTGGTAATTTTCGTCTACTTAGCCTAATATTTTTTTAATGAGTAATGGATGGTAAACTATTTAGAAAATTGAGCGAGTAATTAGAAATCTTTTCAAGTTGAGTGAGTAAATAGTAACTCTAAATTAGTTTAGTGGCTATTTATTAAATTTACCCAATTTTTGATGGTATAACTACACTAGTTTCTCTGTGTAACCTTTTAAAGATTTTCTAATGTTTGGAGATGCGGTTTGATCATTTATAGTATACTATTTATCAAATCCTGCCTAGTTTATAAAGTTGTGTATTTTGTGGCACACCAAAACAGCTAAATATTTTTTGCAGTTTAATTTAAAGACTTGTAGTTATAAATATATGAAGAATTTGGTACATTTGATAGAATTAAATAAGATAAATAGTTAAAAAATCTATTTATTATCATGTACAGTGCTTTGGGAGAGGGCTTAAATTAAATTTTGTCTCGGCATATTCAGCCCTAATATAATATTCTCCTTTTATGTCTGTATAAGCATGCAAATTAACGGTTCTGTAAAAACTAAAAACATGATCAAATTTGCATAGTTTTGAAAGATTAGAGATGCGGGGTGACATAACTAAAAAGTTCTGGACTTATCATTACAAGATTCAAAAGTTCAAAACAACATAACTTTACTGGAATTTTTCCAATATTTTTCTACCAATTGCATTTTTGTTATATTTAATTCTAGTCTTATTTGGTAAAGATTTGTATGGATTATAAGCAGTAAATCTTACAAAACGCATGAATAAAAAGTAAATAAAAGTTTTAGGTTCTATGAAACGGATGGATAAAAATGATATTTGATAAACATATAAGTATTTATAAAAATTACTTGATCAGTTAAAAAAATTATAAATCTCAATGATTTATTTGTTTGTTTATTTAAATTTCTTTTCAACATTTTTAATCTTATCTAAATAGTCCTAATCTGACGTAAATAGGACTATTTAGGTAAGATTAAAAATGTTGAAAATAAATTTAGACTAGTATACCGTTTTTTTTTTTTGCGGTGGGATCCGACCGTTGATAATTTTAATGGATTGAGGAGTTGAGAAGAATGTTGAAGATTGAGAGAGAATGAGAGTTTTGTTTGAAGATGGTTTGATTTTAAAAAATATGGAGAAGAACAAGAAAAAATGGAAGAATTGAGAGAGAGATATGGATTTTGGTTTGAGAAGATCAAGACGCAGTGATGGACAAAGAAATACTTTTTTTGTGTGCTTGTAGCAGAGTAAACCTCCCTACAGTCGGTGATAAACAAACAAATAAATCATTGAGATTTATAATTTTTTTACTGATCAAGTAATTTTTGATTAATGAAAATTAATCTTATCTATATGTGAAAGGATATGTGATAATTTAAATTTTTGAACAATACAATTTATGGTTAAATGTAAAGTCGATTTAGTGCATGTTTGATTTCGTTACAAATTAACTTTTTAGCAAATTTTAATAAAAGTTGATGAAATGTGTGGTTGAAAAGTTGTGGTTCTTACGAAATGTGTGGTTAAAATTAATTTTTGATTTTGACTCAATTTTTTATCATTTTTTTAAAAAGCAAAATCAAACAAACACTAATTTTGAAATATGTAGATATTAAATTGTAGATCATACAAAATGTGTGAATAAAAAATATATTTAACAAGTTCAAAGTGTAATTTAAACTTAATAAAACAAATGCTTAATTAATTATTTAGATAAAGCGAAATGCTATACCGTTGAAGGATAAAACAACGACTTGAACAAAGGTAATTATGCATGGTTTGATAGTGCTTTAGCAACTTGATTAATTAATTAATATCATCATAAGCTACACAAAACAAAATAGAAACTCGAGTTTATTTATTTTTTATTATAAGAAATAATTTTGTTTTATTTGGAAGAAGCATATATAGAGGCAGTAGCAGGTATTGGGAACTCTTTTTTGGTAGTCCCCCCACCACGAAATTAATGGGCGGGCCACTCATAATTATCAATCAAGGATTAAATACCATTTCATAACATGCCCGACAAACACTGTTGTGGTCCCTTTCTCTTGATCAAATTATCATCTACCACTTGTGAGAGGAGAAATAAATATGAAGATTTAAAAAGATAAAATTTAAAATATCATTCGTCTTTAAATACATTTTGTTAAAGCATAAATCTCACATGGTTAAATATCGAAATATTAATTAATATATAAAAGTTTGAACTACTCATCTTATCAATGTTGACATTTTAAGACGGAACTCTCAAGTATTAATATTGTATCATTGCTCATTAAGCTCTAACGAGCAATTCGATCAGATTAAGACTAAAAAATCGAGTACACGAATTTCAAAATTAGTGTTCTCAGACAAGTCATCATCTTGCGATGTCATGTTAAGGGATAAATCACACATAGATTAAATATCGAAATATTAACCAACATTAAATGCTTGGGTTCTCTTCTTATCAATGTTGATTTTTTAATATGGAACTCCAAATCTTGATATCATATCAAAGCCTATTAAGCTCTAACGAACAATTCAATCCGATTAAGACTTAAAAACAAGAACACGAATTCAAGAATGGTGTTCTCAGACGAGCTGCCATCTTGTAGAGGTATGTTAAGGGATAAATCCCACATCGATTAAATATCAAAATATTAACCAACATATAAAGGCTTGAGAATTTATCCCTTAATTAACACATCTTTCTTCATTGATCCACATTTTGTTAAAAAAATAATTATTTTATTATTTTACTTACTTCCAATATGTTGCATCAACTAAAGCGGTTGTAGGGTTAGGGGTGGATTTTTTTTGCCATCCTTAATGAGTTTTAGCATGTATATGAAGATAAAATGAATAACGACTTGAAGAAAATAAGAATAATATATATAAGTGCACAGAGTTCATGCCACCTCGACCAAGCCGAGAGAGTTGAGTTGGTCTTCTTTAGGAATGATATACTTGATGGTTTGTACTTAGGTGTAAGCAGTCTGGTTTGAATGATTATTGACATATTTTCGGTTAGAGAAAAACTCAAACCCAAACTAAACAATTTCGTCGTATATTTTTTATTCTTGTTCGCTTTATCGTTACCATTTCATTTATTATAAACCATGTTTCTAATTTATTGTCAATGAAATAGAACAAACTATATACATCAAATTATTTTTATTTATTAAAATAATTTCTAAAATAATTCAATTTAAGTGATCCAACTACAACAATTGGATTGAAGTTAATTATCTCAAGGTTAGAAGGAGTATTATCATGATTGTATGAAGTTTTCTCCACTACAGAAACAATAAAGTACTGAAATGTCCGTGTATTACTACGTCTTCAATTTTTCTCCTCACAAAATCATCTCCTCCAGATTTTGCTGACTGGTTCAATCAATCTTCCTGATTCGATTATCTCCCTCAACCGATCATCTCTAAAATCTGCTCACCTCCTCAATCGAGCATCTCTCTCCACCGATCATCTCCAAAATCTGTTCACCGCTCAATCCATTATTATAATAGAGCCTACCGATCAGATCCAACCGCAAGAAAATGATACACTAGTATATATTCAATTACACTATCTTCTTTGAAAGAAAATCAAAATAATAATATGTCTCGGTAATGACTCATCACTTTAATTAATCATCCATTTTATTCTATATTTAACCTAATCAGTGGTGATCTCCTCCCCAGAGATCACCACTGTTAACCTAATATAATAAACAAAGCTTAATTTTATTCATACAGAGGACAATAATGAATAGATAGATATAGAAATGTAAAGTATTGGGCAATTTATGATCCTTGTCAGTTGAATAAACCCTTTAGAGAAATAATTTTCCCTTATCTTTGAGATTGAATCCTTGTCTTTACCATTCATCAATGGTGCAGTGTCAGTTTGTACATTTTACTATTCTCACTTAAAAGGGGAAAATGATTGCTTCTATACTCAAGACATGGATATCCATGCTGCAAAGACTTGGACATTCATTTTCATGGTTTTGTACACAACCCATTCATTATTTTTTTAGTATGAATTAATGATCATCTGGTGAGAAAAAAGATTTTTTTTTAAAAAAAAAAAAATCAGAATCACTAATAAATGTCACCATGATTTACTTTAGCATAATAATTGTTTCTTTTCACCAACAATAATTCATTGTAATCTGAGTTTAAACTGTCAATATTCTTTGACATGCTGAAACCTATGGAGGCCAATTATTACTTCATTAATTAAAGTCTAAAGAAGTTAACATGGGCGTGCACTAACTGGTAAAGTTTGTTTTGGTAGAGAAATAATCACGGTTCTAAAAGCTCGTTTAGGTGGCGCCTAATCACGCTTCACACTTCGCCCTAGTCTAGGTCCAAAAAACTTGAAACTCAACTTCAACACCTAACTACGTTTTACACTTTTTAGAACATTGAAAATAACTATTTGGAAGGTCATATACATAGCTTCCGGTTCGAGAACGAAAATATCCTTCGCATACACATGCCTAATTTTCTTATATAAGTGACAACGAGACTTGAAGAGAAAGAAAACGATTTATTTATTTACATTTAGTCTACATCAATCCTTTACTTTCAATGCCATAACTTTTATTTAGTTAATAAGTTTAAATTCAAAAGCTGATAAATTAGAATATTTAATCACAAATTATATAGAAAGGATAGTGAAAGTGAAGTGAGGGAGTGAACAAGAAGAGGGTGACCCCTTTCTCATCTCCTTTCATTATCTCATCTCCTGGCTGCTTCTCTGTCTGATCGAAAAAACTGTCCCAAAGATTCCATGAACCAAATTTGAAACCACACACAAGCACACAGATCAATATATTCATCAAGAAAACTTCTCTATCACACACAGAGAAAGGGATGGTTCTGAGGATTCGATTGAATCAAATCCAATCTTGCTTCTTTAAGGTACTTATGGATTAAAAAACCCTCATATTTGAGGGAATTTTTGAAAAGAAAACAGGAGGAGTTAAGAATTAGTGATGAAGTCCACTGCAGTTTTAGAGTGTGGAATGAATATAGAAATTTCAAAACCTCTATTTTTACAATCTATTACTGCCCATGTTGTGCATATATGTTGGATTTTTGTAATTTTTGCTGTTTTTGTGTATAATAAGCAGGTTTAAGGCTAGGAATTGTCTGGAACAAGTTCATTCTGGATAATTTTCCACAGAAGAAGTAATATTCTAGCATACTTTTCTCCTGTTTTTCAATCTGAAAAGGGAGAAAACAAACTCCAAACTCAAAGAATTCCTGAGAATCCATGGCCCAAAGCTTCCAACAAGGTATATACAATATTTCAAATGCATACGAAAGATCTGTGACAGCCAAACAAGGCGATTGGACTGGCGAAAAGGACATGTTTAGAGTGCAAGGTTTTGAACAAGTGGACTTATCTGGGCAGCCACCGGTGTATGATACCGGAGGGATGCTGACTGAGATCATAAACTTGCCATGGCGAAAAACTGCTAATGAAATTTTGGATGATCAGATTCAGATCCAGTCAAGTTATAATCGATGGCTGCAAAAACAGCAAATTCCTGCAGAAGTTCATGAGGCTGAGGTGAGTGTGTTTAGCATAAAAGAAGAATGTAATTGTTATCAAATTTTATGCAACAATTGATAAAGTGATTTTCTATCAATTTTGAATGCAGCTTCCTCTTATGATTCCACATGTTAAAGCATCTTCTCCTCGTATATCTTCTTCAATCCAGAGGTTACTTCCCAACTCATCAGACTTTTCTCTTCAAGGATTTCCCATGGTTAATTCGGTGTGCAATATGGACCCTCCACCTCAATCTACTTGGATACCTAGCAGCAGCGGGGGAGGTGATACAACCGCAAAAATTGGAAGTATCATGGAGGGACAAGGACTTTCTTTATCATTGTCGTCGTTGAGACACTTGGAATCTGCCAAATTCGAGGATTTAAGGATGGAAAATGGTGGTTTTTACTTCCATAATCAAGGAATAGGGACAGCTTCTTCAAGTAATCCCTATGGTGGGCCTAATCAGCCGCGGGATGATCAAATTCATTTTGGATTTACAGCATCTCCAAGGATCACAATTGACTTAAAGAATTCTAAATATTTGAGGTTCGCCCAAGAATTGTTGGAAGAATTCTGCTCTGTTGGGAGAGGGCAATTTAAGAATCAAAGAGTGAAAAAGCAAGAAAGAAACCCTAATTCTCTCTTGGATGGTGGCGGTGGTGGTGGTGCTGGGGCCTCATCCTCAAAGGACCGCCAGCCTTTATCTCAAGCGGAAAGGGCCGATTACCAGAGGAAAAAAGTCAAGCTATTATCAATGCTTGATGAGGCATGTAACTCTCTCTCTCTCTCTGGGAAATCACACAGCACGCTAAATCACAACCACACACACCAAGTAGCAAGAAATTATGCATATTATATTATAGGCGTGTTTGGTACTGCAAAGAATTGGACGCAATACTGTCCAATTCATTTCAACAAACATGTTATATACGAATTATTTTAATTTTTCTGTTTGTTTTAGTAATGAAAATGAAGCCAGCTAATGATATGAATATCCCACCAAACTGAGTACAAAATTTATCATTTATTTACAGACTACCTAGTATAATATGGTCAAATAATTATCTCAACCATGTTTATGCTGACAGACTGCTGATAAGGGTACATGTCGTGTGAAGAACGACATGCCTCCTGTAGAGGTTGTATTTGGAATCTATAAGGCTGCTTAGCAAAAGAACATCCTTAATTAACAAATACTGCTGCTCAAGAAAAAATATTTCCATTCTGCTTAACTTGGGGACCATTATCTTTTAAACCCTTTTTAATCCTGAATTGCTTTAAAATAATACATGGTGGCGAATCATTGGAAGCTAGAAGACATCAAATACTCCAATAATGAAGGATATATGGTGGCAGGCTTTCGTTAAAGGAAGAAATGGCCGGCATAAAACAACTGTACTATGAGTACTATTTAGGAACTTTAAGAAATCATCCTTCATCTGCATTATGTTCAAGATCAATTAATTAATTACATCTTTTCGCATTTGCTCTTTGCAGATTCCTAATGTTTGATCATTGCAGATTCCTAATGTTTGCTCTAAAGGTTTGGTATATTATTAATTAATTAATACATAACAAAATAGTACTGACTCAACTTTATTTCTACCTTCCTTTGCCGGAAAAGTTTAGTACATTGCACAAATTAATGTTTCTTAATTAACAGCTTGACTTTGTGCTGGTCATGTTCCTTGAACTCAATCATTAGACCTTTTGCATTACTATATGTTGGTAAATATGCTATTTGTAGTTTCCTACCATAAGTTAAGTTTTTAGATGAGATAGTTCGAAGTCATATCATAGTAGGCACAAATGTTGAGTTCATAAAAATTGTGCAAGCATCACGTTTTTTATGAATCAAGAGTTGCACATGATGGAGCGTGTGTAGTATATCTACTAGTTTAAACTTATAGATGAGGCATGATTCTATGAATCTGATATGTTTTTGATTATTTGTGGAAACAGATAGATGCAAGATACACGCGATACTGCGAACAAATGCAGACAATGGTGAATTCATTTGACTTGGTGATTGGAAATGGGGCAGCAGTGCCATACACAGTGCTAGCCCAGAAAGCAATGTCTCGGCATTTTCGGTGCACAAAGGATGCAATAGTTAAACAGCTCAAGCACACTTGTGGGATTCTTGGCGAAAACGATGTTACAATTAGTACTGGGTTGACAAAGGGAGAGACCCCAAAGCTTAAGCTGCTTGAGCAAAAGTTTAGACAGCAAAAAGCCCTTCACCACATGGGAATGCTGGATCCTGAAGCCTGGAGGCCTCAAAGAGGATTGCCTGACCGTTCTGTTAACATTTTGAGAGCCTGGCTTTTCGAGCATTTTCTCCATCCGTACTCTTTCTCCTTCACGCTCTCTCTCTCTCTCAAACACTCTCTCTTTTGATGAAGAATACATTTTAAATTTTTGGAAGAGCTAGTTCAACATATTACGAAACATACAAACATATACATACATAAACACATACTTTTCTTGCAGAACCACTTAATCATTTGTGGGATCAAACATAAATCCTATTCTGCTTGTGACTGTTGGCCTGTTTATCACTCCCATGCAAGAATTGTATTAATGTAATGATATGGGATTTCAGGTATCCAAGTGAAGCAGACAAGCTTTTGTTGTCTCGGCAGACTGGTTTATCAAAAAATCAGGTACTCATTACATCTTTTCACATCAAAATTGATACGCCATATCTCTTGAAAGGGAAAACTCACCTTATCTTTGCTACAAAACGAGCTTCTGCCACTTTCATTTTTTTTAGTATTTTACTTTTCTGGGGAATAATAACAATTGCTTTTAGAGGCTTTAAATTTTTTTTGATAGACCCTTAATTAAGAGCTTGTTCGGTTGCCATTTTATCCAAAAAAATCCATTTTTTTGCCTACAATTTTTGACTTTTCAACCATTTTTACACTACCAAAAACTTTGAAAAGTCAAAAAGTAACCAAAAAAACCTATTTTTTCCCAAAAAAAACTCCACCGAACAAGCCCTAAGTATTCGGTATTCCTAAGAAAAAACTTGGAGTTGGAGGTAAGTGAAATAAGAGTATAAGTGATAAAACAACATCCTTAACATTGACAAATATGTTTTGCACGAGTCGAACAAATCTAAATTACAATCTATATATAACGCTAGCTTGCATTTTTTGAATATAGTGATAAGTGCACGATAAGATAGGACAAGGAATTAGATCCTTTAATTCATTAGTATATGATGAAAATGTCTATGACAAAATGATTCAGCAGGCTCTTACTTTAGTACAACATCTTATTTCATAAGATATAACACGTGTGACTTTAGAGAGAAATATGTCATGTGTGTGCATGATAGAATTTTAACATTTATTACAATTTAACTATTATTAATTAGTACTTCATAAAACTATTTGTGAGTACTTTAAATGTATATGTATGTATATATTTATATGTCTTATTATGATATTATTATGACTTTATAATATTTCTTGTAAAATAGAAAAAAACTATTATCTCGACATTAATTACACACGCGACATTCTATTGATCTCGCCGTATTCATACAAAGTAAAAAATACATGGATTATGAACTTTTTATTGCATCATTATAAAAATTCACACGATTTTCGGCATTTTACATTTTCGAAGGGAGATCAAATACAATTTAAATTAAGTTGGCGCACAGATAAATTTATTCAATTTCTTAAAATAATTAGATAAATTTTTATCCTTTCATCTCAAGTTACAAGATAAATTGTCATATATCCATTAAAATGTAGTTTTCTCCCTATGATTTTCTAGGTTTTCTCTAAAACTTACCAAAATGGAAAAGAATTTTACAATTTTTTAAAGAAAAAAAAAAAAGGAAACTAAAGTAGTGATTATATTTATATGAAGTTGTAATTGGCATTCCAATTTTCTGACAGGGTTTAATATGTACTCCCTAGTTATTATATAATTATAAGAGAATCCAATTTCAAATTTTATAAAAATAATCACATTTTATATATATTTAAAGTAATTTTTTTTATTTTTTTTTTGTTCTAGTGTTTGTGTAATGGAATAAGATTTAATATTTCATTTTTGTTGTATATACAAAATTTTGTTTTTGTTGGATTTACTATTTATTGTTTCTACATTTGTTGAAAGAGCATAATTAATAATATGAAATTCTAAAGGTAATTCAAGAAAATATTCATACAATTTTTAGTGTTAGAAACTTACATGTTTAATGTTTTGAAGCTAAGAAAATACATATGTGTGCGCACTTGAATTTCTTGTTACAATGTTTTGTATCATAGTTTTGAATATTTCCCATAGTTGTTTTACATTTTCTTGGCGAGTCGATTGGACACACATAATACTTGTTGATCATATGACATATTTAATACGTTGAATTGATCACGATTAAAAAAAAAATGTAAAAAAAATCGTATTTGTTATCTTTTGCAGTGTTGTTCACTACAATGTTCTAAACATACTCATAAGGAGTTAATATTAAGTGCATGTTAGGTAAAGATACTCATAAGTAAGGAGTTAAGATTAAGTGCATGTTAGGTAGGAAGAATTTAGTGAAAAAGAAATTATAGTTTTATTTTTTTATATTGCATATTATTCTCTCTATTCCTATAAAGATATGCTTATTTTCTTTATTCATCTGTCTATAGTTAATTTCTTATTTTTCTATATGTCCTTATTTAACGTGTCTTGTTATCAACAAATATGAATTATCATTATATTAATGTAAGAGTATACTAGAAAAAAATGCAAGTAAAATTTATTGTTCCAACTATAATAATTAAGTTTTTTTAATTTGTGTGAAAATAGAAATAAGCCTATTTTTATGAGACAGATGAAGTATTATCTAATACTGCATACTAAGTAATTATTTCCGTTTCGAAAAAAATAAATAAATTGACAATTTGTCACTATAAGAATAGATAAAGGGTCTATCATTTACGAATTACGAGTTTAAATCTGTTGTCTCTAATATATGTTCATTTAGTCGTCTTCTCAATTAAAACTTTACACTCAAATAAATTAACTTAAACAGCAAGTATGAATGTATTAAATGTGTCCATAATAATTTCATCACTTATTTATTTAATGATATGTAAAGTTTTTATTGGAAGAGATAAGCTAAAGAAATATATATTTAGAACAATTAAGGTACATTTATGACTCATGTATCCACTACACTAACTTTCTCCAAACATCATAAATTCACTTTTTCCAGGTATCAAATTGGTTCATAAATGCTAGGGTTAGGCTGTGGAAGCCCATGGTGGAAGAAATGTATCAACGGGAGTTCCAAGAAGAACAAGATGCAGAGGCAATACAAGACAATATCAATGAACCAAAATCAGAAACCCACAACCAAAATAATGTTGTGACCACTGCACAAACTACAATGCAATACACTGATACCATACCTGCAGCAACAAGCAAAATATCAGAAATGAATGCATCAGAAAAGGACCCTTCACAAAACATCATCAATTATAGGCAATGTACCTTGGGAAACCAACTGAGTTTCCAAGGTGGCAGCTCCTCCACCTCTGCTGCATCGACATCCACCACGTGCGGTGACCTGCCGCCAGCCGTGTACCGGTGTTTTATAGCGAATGATGCTGAGGGAGCCGGAATGCATGACTCTGGAGTAACGACAGATGAAGGTGGCAACGCAGTATCAACAGGGCTTGTTAGGCTTGGAAGTAGTCAGGCAGGAGGAGATGTGTCACTCACTCTGGGACTTAGGCATTCCGGTAATGTACCTAGAAATAGAATGAGCCAACTCTCAATCTCAGACTTCGAAGATTATTGAGTTTACTTCACCTAAGTGTTTTGAGGATGTTGCAGTTTTAGAAGACAAGTATCATAAAATATAGAATATGTGAGTTGATTGTTTAAATTATTAAGCAGTGTAATTGTATATAGGATGTTGCAGGGGATGATTTTAATTTTGTGGCTACTCGAGGAAGTGGACCGCATAGCTTATATATCGGTATACATATTTAAGGAGATTGTTAGGTTGTGATGATCAAATAAATTTCGGGACGATGATTATTATCAATAATTCAATATATATATTTTTAATTTATTTGGTCTGGACTCGGTCTTTTTGGCCGTTTGGAGGAACGCAATAAACTAGGCATTTCCTTTAATCTGGACCGTTGGATTGGGAATTACTCTTTTTTGTTTTCTTGAAACACAATGTGAATACTTGACTTTCTTTGTCTCTCGACCACTCTCATCTTTCTCTTTGTGAGAATACACGCTTAGTAAGTGATGTGTGAAAGAAACCTCTAATTTTTTGTGTGAAAAAAGTTGTTGTAGAAGTACTATTGAAGATTATTACTTTTTAAAGCGAACATACGCAATATTTAATAACATACTTTTTCATTATTAAATTTAGCCTTAAAAAAAGTAAGTTTTGTACACGATAGTTCCTACACAACTCTGTAATTGAATAGTATAAAAATTATTAATAGTTTTTCAATAATTATAGTGCGAAATTGATGCACTTTTCCTTTTCACACATGGGATTGTACTTTCTTCTATAATGTTCCCATTATAGTTTACCTGAAAAATTGAAGCCACGTACTAAAGTCTTTAGCATTATGATCGTCCCTTCTAAAGTTGCTTTCATGTAGCCTAGAATTTGTTTTATTAATAAAATCTCTCTTTTATGAAAATTCACGTCATAGTACACGGTATAATTTTACGATCCAACTATATTTTTAACTTATTTCCTCTTGAGTAAGTAAGATTTATTTTTTATTATATGTCTAACACACGATAGCTGACATTATTGCTGTTGTGTTTGTAATATTTTCAACACATTTCTCCATGTGTAGGTGAGACTTATTTATGTAATACAGTCGTTGTAATTTGTGTATCAAAATTTTTTCCCGAAAAGAAATTATTATTTTTTAATTTATCTCAAAAAAGAGCACTAATTGTCCAGATATTATTTCAATTTTACCCTTTTACTTCATGCTATGTTTGAAATTGTTATTAAGTTAGAGTAATGATCTCCTACCTACGGTGGATAGGAAATCATTTACCCACTGATGATGTGGACTGATGTGGAGTGCCACATCAGCTCACACAATACACAACTGTGTGTGGACACATTTCAGTGAGTACATTGAGTAATGTCGTGTAGATGACTGTTGATGGTGAGCAATTATAAATAACATTATTAAAAAAAATGAATAGAAAAAAAATACAATTATATCATTTAGTAACAATTCCAATTAGAGTATGAAAGTTAAGGATAAAATTGAAAATGCATATATTTTTTTTTTTTCAGTAAGATATGATTATAGAAGATGAACTTCGTGAGAGATTTCTTTAATTTTTTTTAAAAAAATTGTGGGTCTATATAATAGTCGATAATCTCGCAAGATCGAATCTTTAGCTTAAAAAAATCGATCTTCTTAAAATAATACGATTAACAAGTAATTGTTGATATTTTTTGGTCCCTCCACAATATATCCCAATTCCCAACAATAATATTTTGAACAGTAATTTAATTGGTCCATACGTGACAAAGGATTTAATTGGTCCCCACGTGACAAAGGAGCTCCTGACTGGACAAGGACAAAGAATAATGGTCCCATTCTGATCAAGTAATCGAACAACAATGTCCCAAAATATTCAATCACGCCACGTCTAATATAAAGATAGAAAATCGTGTCTCCATCTTAACTAACTATTATAGTTCGATAGTTATTTTAGATGCTCGTTTAATCTGAATAAAATCTAAGAGTTAGTTTTCTTTATGTTTTAATTTTGAGTTTTGAATTTATTTTCAATTTTTTATTTTGAGAATCTGTTTTAAGATTGTTAAAAACGCGTTTAATTTATTATTTTAAAAAATTATTTCTTAAAATAGAAACTAAAAAATATGTTTTGTTTTAAATTTTGAGAAATTATTTTATAACATTTTATTTATTATTTAGTAAAAAGGACAATTTTATGCTAATATATAATCAAATAATATATATATTTTAAAGTTGATAGATCTTACAATATTTTTTTCTATTACAAAAATAAAATGAAAATTTAATCTATTTTTATTTTAATAAAATGTTTAAATTTTTTTAATTTAAATAACCAATAAAGGCTTGACTTATTTTTTCAGTAGTTTATAATTTAGAGCTTGTTTGACAAAGCTTAAAAATTCATTCTGGTTTTTTTCAGCCGTAATTTTTGACTTTTCAACCTATTTTTAACATGAAAAGTCAATAATTTCAACTCAAATAAACCAATATTGGCCAAATAAACTAAAAATTGGTTTATAAACTAGTTTATGATCTTTGTCAAACGAGCCCTAATTTTTTAGAATTTTTGTTTATATTTTTCACTTTTAGAATATTTATTTTTTAAGAATTAAGAATTTTATTTTCTTCAAATTTTTAAATAATTTTATTTCTGTGTTTTGAGTATTTTCTGTTTCTCAGAAAATACTCAAAACGTCATAAATGAGTTTTGAGTTTTGCATTATAAATTTTATTTTATTTTCGAAAATAAATTTTTCAAAACATTAAAATAAACAAGTTTTGAGAGGCTTAGAAAAACGGATCCTAAGTTATTTGTATTTTTTTTGAATATTAGCGAGGTGACACATTTTATACTATTTGTGTGATGAAACAAACATCGATCACATTTTTTTTTTTGATCGGCATCACATCAATCACATATTTAATATGTGTTAGAAGTGTGTTTCACAAACCTCTTTTTTGGGTCTAAGGCTAATTTGCACTTCTGAAGTTTAAAGTGGATGCTATGTGGACCTTTGGCATTGGCTTAATTGTTGTAGGGAGGATTGTGCTTTCTCTTGTTGATTCTTAGCGAGAAATATGCCTGACTTTTCAGTTTGTCTTGGGCTTTGAGTATGAAAGTCTAGTTAGTCCTTTATTTTCACAGAATTAATGCTCTGTTTGATAGCCCAAATTTGGCCTGGAAAATGAAATTTTCCCCCCTCTTTTCCAGCTTTGGACTGTTTGATTGACAAAATTTGGCCGGGAAAATATTTTCCCACTTTTCCTCACGTGATGGGTTTTGCAATGAAAAGCCAGAAAATGTTTTTTATGCGGGAGAGGAGGTTTAATTTTCTTGGGAAAATCTGTGGCAGCTAATTACATTTCTCCCGCTCATTCCCGTCATTACCACCCATTTTCTTCTCCCCCAACACAATCAACTGCAGCACCCAGCAAATTGAGCTCGTCATTTCAGCCACTACAGCGCCCATTGCCGTAGGAAATCGCAGCAGCCATTTGTAAGATCTCCAAAATCGCAGTACCCACCGGAAGACCTCGAAAATCGCAGCAACCACGGTGAGATTATCATGCCCTAATTTTTCTGCAACTCTCACCATATATATTCCAAGCTAACTTCATAAAAAATTCTGAACATTTACACTCTTTCACTCAATATGAGCTTAACATTTGAAACCAATAAAATATCTGGGATTCATGAGCTTGAAGTCTGGTTTGCTGCCATTTTTTTGTTCTTCTAGTTTGCTGCAAATTTTTTGATTATTGCTGCCATTTTCGAAATTGCTGCCATTTTTTTGTTCTTCTAGTTTGCTGCAAATTTTTTGATTATTGCTGCCATTTTCGAAATTGTTGTTCTGGTTTGCTGCTTTTTTTGTTCCTCCAAAGGGCAGAAAATGAAATTATGCCATTTCAATCCTAAACTATTCCATATTCATAGAAAACCAACTGTATGTATAACGATTCCATAATGTGGTTGTCAAAACTTTGATCTACTCCCCACCGTGTTTGATAAAATCAACCCTGTACAACAATTACAAGATATCATGTCAGCATCATTTTCTTGAACTTCTCCAAATTCCACCCAACAAAAGAACGGCTGGTAGTTTAACATGTTTAGAGTTCGAAACAAATAAATTGACCTAACATTTTCACCTTTTCATCTGTTAATGAGTTGTTCTTCTAATATGTTGTCCATTGTTTTACATATAGAAGCTCCACAAGAAAGTTCGTATTTTATTTGTCATGCTCAAGTTTTGAGGACTGCAATGTTATTGCATTTGATGGTGAAAATGTGTCTTTATGTAGCCATTATCGTTGACATATCTGCTGTCCTATTTGAGAGCAAAACTAATTCTTCACCTGTTGAGAAACCTGATTTACATAGAGTATTAACAGATGAATGTTGTACTTGAGTTGAATGAATAAACAATGCATTCTATAACGTAACTAGAAATCATATAATGAGTGCATGGACATGTGCATTGTACATGTCAAACTTGGATATTGAGCACTACTTCTTTATTGATGGCATGTGAAACAAATTGTATGACACTTTGTGCAAATAGTTCTTGATATACGTAACACACTGTTGCCGTCACCAATTGTTGTTCGACATTTTGCTCCTTACGTACCATTTTCTTAAGGCAAATGCTTAATACAAATACTCACCGAGATTATGATTACAATACAAATGAAGTATAATGGATTACATATTGCACATATATGTTATTTAATTCTATCGTCTAAACCGAAAGTACGCAGATATTGATCGTATGACTTAGATATCACAACTACCATATTATCGATTTATCAAACTCTAGTTATTCTTCCTTTAAATATGTAACAAATCTGCACCTTACGTGCTTATTTTTATGAGCTCGACTCCATTGCCACTGAGGTTGTCAATCACTGCCGAGTTATAGGGTTTGGGAGTAATAAGTTTTTAATAATATATATTGTCACTGCTAATGTCTGTATGTTTGCTTTACGTATGTAATAATACGTGGTCGTAGAGTCCATGGATACACAAAGGAGGCAACGGCGCCGCCAAACACAACGGGTGGGCTTGTTTTGGACCATGGTCCTCCAAGCAATTGTGATATATGACGGTATTAGACGTCGTGCCCGACATCTTCCTAGGGCTCCTCATAGAAATTGGGATATCGAGAGACAAATGACCTTTACACGAATGTTTGGTTCGACTGACAGAATATGTCGTGACCTTCTTAGGATGAAAATAGGTCCATTCCAAAGCTTATGTGCTCGTCTACGAACCTTCGGATTGGTGGATAGTAAATCAGTCCGCGTAGAGGAACAAGTGGCTATTTTCCTCAACACCGTCGGGCATGACCAACGTAATCGGGCTGAAAGTTTTACTTTCTTTAGATCTGGACAAACTGTGAGCTATTATTTCCATAGGGTATTGCATGCTTGTCTAGGGCTATACCGAGAAGTTGTGCATAATGTCACTATCCATAACTCACCGTACGAGAAGGATAATGTGAAGCCGTGGTACACGTATTTCCAGGTGAGGTCTTCATCGCTACGTCGTTATATATTTGGATTGAGCACATGTTGTACATAAGTTCACATACTGGCCTTACTTCTTTTTTGTAGGATGCTGTAGGGGCGATCGACGGTACCCACATTGCTGCAAAGGTCCCTGTACAGGATCAAGCTAGGTATCGCAATAGGAAGCAAGTCATTTCTCAAAATGTGTTAGTGGCTTGCACATTTGATATGAAATTTACGTATGTGCTCGCCGGTTGGGAGGGTTCGGCACATGATGGTAGGTTGTTACGAAGCGCAATACTACGCCAAGGACATAAGCTAACAATTCCTGTGGGTTAGTATTTTCGTTAGTTTCGTAGAATTTTCAAATTATGGATTACATAAGTTTGCACAAATGTTAAAAGTAGACCTTTCTTAGGTAAGTACTACCTGGCCGACGCTGGATTCCCCTTGGTGCCGGGTTTTCTTTCACCTTACCGTCGAACTCGTTATCATCGTAGAGATATTGAGGGTCAGCGGCCTGAAAATAGGAAGGAGCTGTTCAATTTTCGGCATTCATCTCTACGCAATGTTGTCGAGCGGACCATAGGTTTGCTTAAGAAAAGATTTGCTTATTTGAGGCATCAACCGTTCCACGACATTAGCACACAAGCGAAGATAGTTCTAGCTTGTTGTGCTATTCACAACTTTCTACGGATTCACGATGCAGATGATGTGTGTGAGGAGGACTTCGATAACAGTGATGATGAGGTTAATCCTACTCATGCCGATGTGCCGGAAGAAGCGACGATAAATGCTAATATATCTTTTACTGCTGAAGCTTCGTGGTCGAATAATAGGGATGCAATAGCTCAATCAATGTGGATTAATTATAATCCCAATGCCGATGCAGACATTGACTTTCATTAAACCATTGTTATTCCTTTTGTAGACTTTATGGTTATGTAATAATGGTACAAACATTCTATCTTTTATTTCAAGTGACAGTACGTTCCATCTATATCACTGCGCCTCTATTTGCATACTTCAATGTTCTATTATTCGGATGTGTAACTTACCATACGATCATAGTGAAACTATTTGTTCGTCATTCCTGTAACTATGTCGCATTCTATATATTTGCAAATTGCTGAATTTGTAGTTTGGCAATCATGTCCCATGTGCATGCAGGTTTCATAATCATTTCAGATCTTGCTTTCTATTTCGACAGATTTAATGGCGCATCCGCGACATAACTCTGCAGCCCCATTCCAAGTTCCAAGGCCAACCACCGCAACAAACCCGGATGAGGTAGATACATGCACTACCCACGTTGATCCGAATAGTAAGATTCGGCAGGTACGTTGGAATGACGACATGTATGGGTTTTTGATTGCCTCACTAGTTCATGAAGTGTTGGCTGGTCACAAAAGAAGTGACAATGGCTTCACCTCATTTCAAGTATCGAAAGCCATTGAAAGCGTTCATCGCGAGTGCGGTGTAGTCGTGTCAGATAAGAACGTCAGATCGCGTTTGAAGACTCTCAAGAAAGAATATGCTGAAGTAAGCCAGCTATTAAGTATAAGCGGCTTCGGGTGGGATGCAGAATCTGGACGAATCACGGCCGATACACTAGCTTGGGATGAACTCGTGAAGGTATACTTTTGTTATCATTGTACTGTAGATTCTCCTTGCATACTCTCCCTAGACTGTCGTTTGCATAACTGTCATTATATTGTGAATGTTGGTAGGGGAAACCGGATTTTGGCAAATGGAGGACGAAACTCTGTCGTCGTTATGATGAAATGGAGTCCATCTTTGGAAACGATACAACAACTGGAGATAGAGCCGTATCGGGATTCGATAATTTTTCACCTATGCAAGGTAGTTACATTACGAAATAAAGTCAATTTCAGTTGATGATGGTTTTCGTACTTCATTATAGTAGCAGCCAGTTTTATGATGGTTTTATTCTTTCAGTTGATGACAGTGTTAACGAGGTTGACACTCCAACCGAGGATACGGATCCAAGCCCAAATCCCACGCGTAAGCGGCATGCCGAAGAAGGAACCACCACAGGTCGGCGAAAACGCAGAAAAGCTTATGAAGACAGTGATCGATCCTTAGCATTGATAGCGGAGTCATCCAAAAAAATTGCTGAAGCTATCCACATGCAAGCGACTTTAGATACACTGAATCACGTCAATTGGCAGTTGATTACAGAAAAGCTAGAAGCCATGGACCTAGAGTTGGTTGACATCATGAAAGTGATGAAAGCATTTCGATCTGACGGAGATTTGGCGAAGGTCTTTATGAGCTTGACAAATACTACAATCATGCGTGCTTTGGTTTATGAGCAGCTTGGACGTGATCCACCTCCGCTGCCGTAGATTCCACTTTAGTTGTAATGTTGTCATGATGCTTAGGTTGAAGTATGTTGTACATAACCTTCAAAACATTGGAGTACATGTCTTTTGTAGCATATGTGTTCGTGCATAAACACATATGAGCCCGAGTAACTTAGGTTGGGGAGGGTTTTGGAACAAGCATGTATTATCTTTTTGTCATAGACTTGTGTCCAAATGGTGTTTTGTTTTTAGCTCAAAATTTGGTGTCCACAATTCTGCACCATACAGGTTCCATCAACCAATGTAATGGTTAAACATTGTATTTTGAGTTGGAACATTGTGTTGTACCTCAATGTAATTGCTATGGTATTACGAAATTACGCTTATTCACTTGGTGTTTGAATATAATAGGCTTTGGGCTTGTGTAACCTCAGGAAGCAAAAGTGTTTGATAAGGATTAAATGTTTAGCAATTGTTACAGACAGAAAGTCAGCTCTGGGCTACTCAGGGTCCGCTCGAGCGGACTTTGGGTCCGCTCGAGCGGACAGAAAGTCCTCCAGGGGGACTTTGTGTCCGCTCGAGCGGACAGAACGTCCGCTCGAGCGGACAGAAGTCCCCACAGGGGGACTTCCGGTTCCGCTCGAGCGGACGGACCGTCCGCTCGAGCGGACAGACGTCCCCCGGGGGGACGTAAGTGTCCGCTCGAGCGGACACGAACCGTGGGGTTTATAACCCCACGGTAGCTTATTACATTTCCACACTCCTCCAACCTCAAACCACGTATCCTCCTCCCAATATCCGACACACCATAGTTGGATTTGAAAACAATACACATTTGTAAGACTATTTCTTCCCATTAACTTGGTGTTGGTCAAGTTTATCATCCATTGTCATCCATTGAAGCATAACACAAGGTAACATGGCTAACTCTAAAATAGTAGTGTATCTTCCATGTTTGCAAGTGGTTTTATGAATTTTCATTTCATGAGGAGGTTGGGCAATGCAATTTGGTTGATTGTTATGATGAAATGTTGTTGGTTTTGTGATTTAATTGAAAAAATTTTGGGGTTTACTCCATTCTTCAACTCAATTAATTCACTCAAAGGATGAAATGCCCACCAAGTGTTTGATAAAATGATTCTCCCACATTTTTCACTTTAGCTTGTTTGCAAGTGGTTTTATTAATTTTCATTGAATGAGGAGGTTGGGCAATGCAATTTGGTTAATTGGAATGAATGTTATGTTGTTGGTTTTGTGATATCATTGAAACAATTTTGGGGTTTACTCCATTCTTCAACTCAATTACTTCACTCATAGGATCAAATGCCCACCAAGTGTTTGATGAAATGATTCTCCCACATTTTTCACTTTAGCTTGTTTCCTTAGCACACTAGCTCATTTGCTTGATTGGTTGTCATGAATTAGCACGGCTATGCCACTCTTTACAAAGCACAACATGCGACACACACAGCAAACACCCCCGTCCACATAGTTGAACCACTTTCCACGTTCCATCAAATGTTGATGAGTGAATTTGATTTGATTGTAACCATATGTTTTTGTATGTATTGAAATTGGCTAGATACAATGCGGAGATCAAACAAACAAGCGCAAGATGCTGGACCGAGCTCGGGAAAGAGAAAGGCTCCTTCCAAGAAGAGTTCGAAAAAATCGGCCACTTATGATGAAGTAAAATTTGAGACTGAGGGAGCATGGTTAGTATACACTAATTCTACAAGCAGTCGCAATATTATATCGGAGCGAAGGGTATTAATATCGGATTTCGCAAATGAAGTGCTTGGTCACGTTATTGAGAGGAATAAGTGGGAAACATTTGTTGCAACTCCGCGTGTTGCGTATGTCGAAATCGTCAAAGAATTCTACGCCAATATCCATGACAACCTCGACAACCCCGAGCATCCTAACTATCAACAAGTCTATATGCGAGGGCAATATATTCCATTCTCCCCCTTAGTCATTCTCCGATACTACGGACTTGACGACATGGAGTACGACATTTTTGAAGCAGCCACTACGAATCTTGATGAAGTAGTCACCTCCATTTGCCAGGGAATTGATCATTGGCCTGATGGACGCAGCACATTGAACTACAAAACTCTGTTACCTCAAGTACGCACATTGGACAAAATGGTGAGCGCCAACCTTCTCCCTACGACACATACTTCTACGGTCACTATGGAGCGGGCACGCCTACTTCACTGGCTCCAAACTAAGACCCTAGATATCGGTAACTATATCTTCTGCAATGTGTGGCATATTCGAAACAACCGTAGATGTTTGGCGTTCCCATCGTTAATTACAGGAATTTGTGAAATGTCTGGAATTGACCTCTCCCATGAGACCACCCGAGTGAAGCGTACAATGCAGATAGACAGAATTGGGATACGTAGTTCTGAACTACACATGACGCCCAACGTGGCGAGTAGCACACAGGGTGCCATTGGCGCCCAGGGTAATGTACACGGTGAAACGGAGCCTGCTCAGGATAATCTGATGGACGAGGACGTCCATGACACAGTCAATGCACCAACATTGGCATCTATTTCTCATGAGATTCGGGAGATTCGGGATGCCCAAGTCCAAGAGGCCGAAGCCCGCAGAAGGGAGTACGATGCGTTAGTCGCACAAATGACGCAGTTGCTCGGCTATTTCAATCATTACCCACCGCCGCCTCCCCAATGAATGGGATGTTTTACATTTTTGTTGGGGGTGGGTGGATCTTAGGTATCTAATAATTACATGTCCGGTGGGGAGTGATGTTCGTATTCTAGTGAGTTATATGCTTTATGTTAACAAATATGAAGTAAGAAAAATTTCAAATCATCCATTGTGTTTTTTCAGGCATGATGTAGTACTTCTTTATCATCAACAAGCATGGGTTTTATTATTTATTATGTAAACTCTTCTACTGGCATATATGGTGCGGTGTGTGGTGTGCGCGTGCGAATGTGCTATAAAAGTTATGTTAACAATTTAAGAAAGTTAAGTTACTTCAAGGCATTGGTGGTGTTTTACTTGGGTCAATGTTTGGGAAATAGTCGCAGAGTGGGGCTGATATTATGGATGTCAAACGCTTTTGTTGATCTCATGGATGTAAAATGGTTATATTATGTGCTTCTTCCTGAGAAGCTTCTGCTTATGTTGAGCAAGGTTGCAGTTTTGTTCATGAGGAGGGAGAACATGCTTTGTGCCAACTGGCGTAAAAAACATGCCGCGTCCCCCCATAATATGAAGACAGATCAACTCCGCCTGCTCTATGGTTCAATCAAAAACAAAGGCTGTAGACAGGTGAAAAGATAAATCAGGACACTTTTGAAGAGATAATTGTAGATAAATGATTGGAATGTTGATTGTCAATAGAAAGAATAATTTCGATTGGGGAGTGTGAATTCGGAGATTCAAATTCATACGAACGGTTTTAAAGCTGGATTCAAACGAATTTGTTTATGGCATCTGTTTTTACTCGAAATCATAAAACAAATTTCATGTGCTAAGCGAAGTTTGTCCAGTGTGTTTATTAAAAATATATCGATTTTTTTCAATTTTTAGTAGTAATTGGATTCATCATAGGCCGCGTGGGAATGCTACTATTGTACTAACTTGTATGTAAACTTTTTAATGAACACATATACTTGTGGAATTATAAAGATAAAATGGACTTTACAAAAAAAAATTGTAAAAGAGGTGGATTATATAAATTGTATGGTTCAAAAGTTGATACAAAGTGGTCAATTATAATTTCAAAATTGCGAATTGTAAACTTTTTTACATTTTCTTCCCATATATTTGGCATGGCAAACCATTTATTTTGCCTGGAAAATAGTGACTATCAAACAACAAAAGTTGGAAAATAATACATTTTCCATGGAAAATAAAGACAATCAAACACCAAAACCTAGAAAATCACAACATTTTCCAGGACGAATTTTAATCCAATCAAACGCACTACATTTACATTTGCCCGGCAAATATTTTCTTGGCAAATCATTTCCCTAGAAAATATTTTCTTTCCACCCATTTTCCATGCTTGCAATCAAACAGAGCCTAAGTCTACATAAATTCCTTCTTGCCATTTTTCGTCTGGTTTTCTCTCTACTCCTCTTCTTATTTTCGTTATTTAATTTTGTTCAATTTAATTTATAAAACATGTCTTAATAATTATCATTATATTGAGTCGATGTTCAAAAAAAAAAAAAAAAAAATTCGGACTCCGCACTTTCAAGTGTATTAAAAGGAAATAAATAAATTGGATTCTTAACACTAATGGTTGTTCGACCAAGTGCATGGCTAGATAGAGTTGTACAATATTAAAGAAGAAAAAGAAAAGATAATAAATTCTTGTCATTTTTCTATTCACGTCCAATACCGGATAATAAACATTTACAGAGAATATTACGTTGTCACAACTTACACTCAATAATAATATCAACGGGTTTGATAAGAGATGGTAGGCGACATAAGAGATTTAAACATTACAACTTAATTAGAATTTCAACATCTTTCATTCAAGAAATACTGGAAATGATTTATCAAAATCTAGCATTCCAATAATCTTAGAAATATTTTATCGGAAATGACTTTTAAATAGAAAATTGCACATTCACCTTTAATAAATTTGTAACAATTCTATTTAGAACTTTTAAATAGAAATGATATTCTTAACAACATCTTATTGAATGGTTGTAACATGATACAATCACATCAAAGTGTACATATAATCAATAAGAACGCTCAAATGTATCATCAAACTGTACATATACTTAATAAGAACCCTCAAATTTCATTTTAAAACGTAAATATTGAAATATAACAAAAAGGCACAACAGAATGTCTTAGTATGTAATGGCAAATTAAGTTTAAATAGCGTTTTGCAATACAAATGTATATTTTTAAATCATATCAAATTAGAATCCATTCATTTTATAAAATAAATTATTCTTAATACATTTTAAAACTTATGTGAATATTAATTATGATGAAAGACATTACATCGCAACACTTATGGCATGCTTGGGAGTTTTTTTTCACCGGTTTTGACTTGTTTTGGATTGTATTGTTTATGAGAAGTTGAGAAAACAGGTGCTTTTTAGTTTTTTGGATGCTAAAAATCGATATAGTGTAATTTATGGTGTATTTTTCAACCCACTAAATCGGTGGTTTTTGACTTCTTTTCAAATTATTTTTCAATTTTATCATCTAAAATAATTATTTTCAAATCTATCATAAATCTAAAATACATACTTCCTTCTTCATTTTCTCTACAAACGCACATTTTGCCTATTTTCTCCAAACAATAATTTTTGTATGTGCCATTGATTTTTTATTTTTTTTTTAAATTTTTTGCAGTCAAACATATATTTACATTTAAATTTTTACATACTTCATATTGTTTACACATACATATCTTTTTTAATATAGGTTATATATGTAATTTTATTCTTTCAAAAAAAAATTCACAACCGCTAGATAATAAGCTCTCAAGCATGAATTTGACTGTTTTAAAAACTGTTACTAAAATCATTCAAAACTGGATTCCTCGTAAACGTCCAAAATCAATACCTTTAAAAACACTCATAAATAGTACCCAAAAACTCTCAAACAAGCCCTTTCTAACCATTCCGATAAACCATAATTTGTTTCAAAATGGTAGAAACGTGCAAGATGTATTTAAACCTAGCTTTAAACATAATAAATTCATATCCATAAAATAATTATACTGTAACACGACCTAAAACATGTTACTAACACGACCTAAATCATGTTACATCGTAGTAAAATATAACCTTATTTTATTTTTTGAATTTAGCGTAATATTAACAAAACAGAATATTGAAACACGAAAATCTAAACGTTGCAACATAATAAAACAAAATCTTGTATGCTTAAATTAGAATATAACTTGTTGGCTTCAAATGCCTCGGCCAAACATCCCCCATCAATTATTTACATGTGAAATTTAGTAATTTGCGTGAGTATAAAAATATCACTTAAGACACAAGTTCGATTTCATGCTAATTTGCAGCACTACATAAAACTTTAGGTTTATTTCAATTTCAAAACTTGAAGTCCTAAGTTCATATTATTCAATATTATAACACTAAAATACGAAATCAACGACTTGAACTTAAATTTTTGTTGATTTGCTCGACTTACATAAACGTTGGAAACTTGAAAACACACTCCATTCTTGAATACTTGCTTGAAGTTGAGAAAGTTGAGAAGATGCATTATTGTTCTGCAAAATACTATTTTCCTCTAAGGTTGTGTTTGATTGCAAGTGGAAAATTTGAGTGAAAAGAAAATATTTTCCATAGAAATGAATTACCAAGAAATTATGGGTTGGAAAAGGTTAACGCCTTTTCTATGGAAAATAAATGGGTTGGAAAAGATTAACAAATTTTTCATGGAAAATAAATTCTTCAATCCCATAAAGAAAATATTTTCCTTGAAAACAAGGAAACTGTGGCCAAAAGTGGGTAAATGAGAAAAAAATTTCCATGGAAAAAAAAATGTTGCAATCACACAAAACAAGGAAAATAGGTAGAAAAATGCATTTTCTATGGAAAAATTTTGGGCAATCAAACAACCAAGTTGGAAAATAGGCGGAAAATTTTCATTTTCCATGAAATTTTTTGCCAAATCAAACACACCCTAACTTTTCTTAATTTTCTTGAACTAGTAATATAGAGATTTTTTTCTAACTTCAATGAAGTGGGTTGCCCATGCTGAGTGCTTTTATAAGAAGAAAATAATTTAATTTAGTTATTATGAGGCCCAATGAAAAGTCTTGAAACTCTTTTTCTTTTTCTTTTTTCATAATGCAAGAATTTAATCAAAATGTAAATGACTTAATGGTATTAGTTGAATATTATGACATTTAATTTTGTGCTACAAATTATTGAAAATAAGCTCCTAAATATCCTCTAACTTTGTCCGGAGAACCATATAATCCATAGACGTCTCAAAGTTCCGTTATACTAATAAATAATCATCTGAACCTCTTTCCTTCATCGAAAACTCACGAAATTGATACTCTCGAAATCCTTGAATGATTCTCCATTATATTTCATAAATTAATGTCATGAAAATTTTCAAAATGAACCAAATATATCATTTGCATAATTTGAACATCATAAACAATATTTGGCTTGAAAAACCTCACTTCATAAGATTTTCTAAAATTTTCACTTTAGTCCCTCACGTTTGCAAGATTGCAAATTAGTCCTCAACCTTTCCAAAATTAATTGCATCAATGTCTTTTGCCTCAAACATATCTTATTATCATCCTTGAAACTATACCTGAAGTCTGAAATTCGTAAGCACGTAATTTTCTTAAATTGCAGTTTCCTTGAATTTTTCAAAAATTGTAATTAAGTTCTAAATTGCTTTCCGATCCTCAAATGATTCAAATTATCACTGTTTATACCTTAAGTTCATCATTCATTCAGTTAAATTTATTCCCCAAAATTTCCACTTTGGTCCCTCTAGAAGTGAAAGAATCCAATTTGGTCCTCAAGTTCTAAAATTTTTCATTTAAGCCACTCATAAAGTCAATTTTCATTCATTCCCTCTTCCGAACACAGGTCAGGTCAGGCCATGCCTATATGTAATGTAGATTGGGACTATTGGAAATAGGATTATAGAAAACATGAATTATAAACTTTTATTTAAAACTATAAAGTTAGGATTGACTAGATAATTATTTTTGCATTATAAATATTTTAATGAATCACATAAGAGTTCAGCGAATTTACCTTTGTTGCGTGATTAATTCTTTATTCTAATTTCTGACGAAATGCTACACCTTCCAATCCTTGTTTTTGAATTTTCTTGCTTCAAACCCTTATGTCTTCTTTAATATTTTCTAGAAGTACCGACCATTACGAATTTAAGTAATCCACAAGGCAATTACATGGAGTTTAAATTCTCAATTACATGGAGTTTAAATTCTTCACACAATCATACTATATAATTTAAATTACACATATTGGTCATGTCCAACACACTCCTAAGTGTACTAGTTACTCTCGAGGACCACTTGCAACGGTCAAGACAAGCCGCGTATCTTAATTGGTAGGATACTGACCTTATGATCTTATTAGAACAAAGTACCAACACCTATTGACCGGTGTAGGACAAATCAATTCTCAATTAGAACATGAGTTGTATTTAAATGTGTTTCTCTACGCAAACACTCAACTACTCATGTAACCCCGCGATCGAAAGCACCTAATCACATACTCAAATAACATAAGTGTAATTATTGTTTAAAAACATAAACAAATAAGCATATTATATAATGACAAACTAAAATGTCAGATATTACAATTTAGTTTTAATACTTTTGGACATATATCCCAACACGAAGATCACACAACCCATTTTACACCTCGACGAGAAATAGTTAATAACAAAACTAATTAGATTCTCCATTAGATTAACTAGGATTTTACAAAAAAAAAAAGTGCAGCCCAAAATTTCCAAACAGTTGAAATCTATCAAACACTAGGTGCCTAAACAATGTTTTCAATATTTGAATAGATTACACTTGCTGAATAAATGAATTCATGCATGCTACTGTCACTCTAATTACACTTGCTCGTACTGGTCCATTTTGTTTAATTTTAAGCAGAGGTGAGCTTTAACTGGTTTATGGTCAGAGCTATCTATACTATCAACAGATTCGTATGAATGCAAAGTAGCATTGATATCCTCGTCGTCTTCTATCTTGAATAATATTCGATCTGTCCATGCCGGTGCTCTTATCTGCAATAAAGAAAAACAAGAAGAATGAGAAATTAATGATAATTCACTCGTATTTTTACATAATTTGAAGCCTTTAAGATTGTAATGTACGATGAGCACAATACATGACTACTTAGTACCTTGTAACTGGTATCATAGTCACTGCTTCCAATGTCATATTTGTATGTTGGTTTGAATGCTAATGTTCCCTCACAGTACCCATTGAAAACCTGTCCTCTTTCAGCCTCTTGCAGAAGTTGGTCTTTGGTAGTGAGCAACTGCAATAGCAAATTCATATGATATGAGAGTAGGCTAAGATCTTGAATTCAAATCTCATAGTCGCTCATTTATGAAAGTTGTGCAAGTGTCAAATGATTGGGACGATGGGAGGAATGGTTGTTAAACTTACTCCATGAAGGTTGTTCTGAATCAGATTTCTGGCAGGAAATGAATTAATCCCTTGCAGTCTGTAGTTAAGATCTCCCAACCAAACAGTCACTGGAGCTGGTTTGGCAAAGGGATTCCAGGTCTTGGAGAATAATGAGTGTGATATGTGCCTACACTGAGAATTTCTTTCTTCCACATTGTGAACATGAGCTGCATGAATCATCAAGAAGAAATTACAAAAACAATACTATTAAAATTATTCAAGAACTCTTAGCTTCACGAGTGTACGATTCTCAAGTCCTGAGCTTACCCGAGAGATGGCAGGATATGAACACCAGTTGTACTCCCTTGTACCTGATGCTGATAGCCACAGCTCCTTTCTTTCTCCTAATTAAACCTCCACATCCCCCAACATCATGTTTGTCAATTTCTACATCTGAAACTCAAACAGTAGAGCCAAAAACAGTTAGGAACATAAATTGAATGGAATTTTTTTTTTTAAAAAAAAATTACTTGAAGTTTAAGACAACTGCTATAATTAAACCCACCTTCTATGAATAAATGGGACTTCTTTGATCCAAAAATGTACAGCTGCTGAGATTGCATTACTGCTCTTCCTAACAAACTTTGTGAATCATAATAAACAATGTTAAATAGAAGATCTTTTAAAGTGAAACATAAAAGATAAAATGAACTTTTACAGTATATAACTAGAAATTAATCTTTTAAACTCAAAATTGAAAGAAAAAGTAGGTTTTTGCTAGGACCTTGTTGGAATCACTTACCCAGAAATTTACTAGCAATATAAACTTCATAGTAAGCTGCAAACATTTAAGTTAATCATCTTTTTGGGTCAAGTTCGACAAGAATATTTCCCAATCAAATGACACATAAGAATTTACTCATTCTGTAATTAAATAGTGTTCGACATGTGATGGCTTGGCACGATTCACGTTTAATGTGTATCGAGTCAAAACACACATAAAAAAGTTTCTCGTTGGCCATGATTCTCTAATAAAACTTTATTAAAAAATAAAAGGAGAAAGTAAACCCTACCCGAAGGATCCCAATGGCAACAAAACTTAACAACCCACATGAATCCCAAGCTACTTGTCTTTCTCGTCTTGGCAAGGAGTTTTTTGAATTGAAGAATAATGTCCAACCTACTTTAGAGTATGTTTGATAAAAAATTTTGTAGATTATAAACATTAAATCGTATAGAATGTATAGATAAAAAGTGTGTAAAAATTGTGGATTCTACGAAATGTGTGGAGGAAGACTCTTGTATGTACGATAACCATCTCTTTTGCTACAATATTTAACTATCTTATAAGTGCTTATAAACACGGACAAACATACTCTTAATACGATTGATAAAGTGAACCTTTTAATTTATGATTAATTTGAGTGCAGGGCTCAATTTGTCCCGTGGTATGAAATGTCAACATCGCGTGTAGGAAATGTGGTACATGATTTTTGTTCCCTAAGCATAACCTATGGCTACAATTACACCAAATAAGATTTACATATCTTACCAACAAGGTAAATTTGCACTTTTCATTCTCAACTTTTGCAAAATATAACAAATCTACTATCAACTTTTTTTGTAAACATAATCCATCTCCAACCTTTCAGTTATGTAGCAAAACTCATAATTTCCTCTATTTTTTACTATTAAATGATGGATTTGTCATCTTCTTTAAATAAACAAAAATTAAAAAAATAATAAAATAGCAAAAATTAAAAAAACAATTAAAAAAAAAAATCTCGTAACTTTTTAAAAAGTATAAAGTATTTTCTTCCTCCACCCACCTCACATCATCCTACCACAGCCATCACCTTCATGCCACCAAACACTTGCCCTACCAAAACAATTTTTTTTTATCTTTTCCAAGCACCCTACCCCACCTCATGGCCAAATCACCATCACTCAATACACTTGCCCCCCGGTTTTTAAGTTAACCATAGAAGAAATCTCCCCTAGTGGCTGTAGGCGAATGAAGTTGTGAATACCGAATATATAAATTCGTCCCTCCCAAATCAAGAAATCGCCATAAAAATTTCTTCAGAAACCAAGTGAACTGAACGAGAGAATTTTAAGTTTTCCATAAAATTTCGTCATATTTTTCCTTCTCATTTTCGGCTTTATGGCTTTAGACACTGCTTTTTGTTCATATTTTGAAAAGCTAAATGGCTAAGAATATGATCTTACATATGTGTATCAGCCAAAGCATCCTCAAATAGCCCTAAAATGTTGCTCCGGGGCACCTCTTGCAAACCAGCTACAAGCACATCATATTTCCGGTCTCTCCCGACCAACTCTTTTATATCCTCGTAAGAGACCTTCATCCAACCATGATTCATTGTATTAATCACAAGTTCGATCAAATATAATGTGTGTGTGTGTGTGTATATGTTGGAACTTGAGTTCAATGTCGCGTGTCTAGTTGATGTAGGACTTGTTTAGACTTTTCCAACAATATATAACAAATCAGTCAAAAAAGACGATAATTTTTTCGAATCATGAAAGATTAAACACAGGCAAAATAATATGAAAAGTTTGTGGGTAAGAGAGAATCACCTTTCCATTCATATTCCAAGTGATTATGCAAATGCAAAGATCAGAAGTGGTTGAGAATTCACAACTCTTATTGGGTTCAACAGTTGTGATCCCTACTTCATGGGATGCATCAGCACTGTCAATTATTCCCAGTGGTATCTTTCTCTTTCTTCTGCAACAAAAAAAATTAAATATTAATTTCATTCTGTATTCCCTTCAATTCAACATAAACTTCATGACTGGAAAAATAATGAAGAAAAAACAACCTTTTTGTAGAAATCAAACTGCATAATCTGTCCATTTCTTCTTTGAAACTTTAAACTGGCAGGAGCAAAATTTCTTAAGATGTATAGCAGGAATAATGGTTAGGACTTAGGAGAAGGTAGATATAAAGAGAATAAATTCATTTACTTTCAATTATGGGTTTTATACATGTATATGTGAGTTGGAAAATCAGGATTTCTGGCGGTGAATAGATAAGAGAAAAAGTCACATTTTGTACGTGTCTGATTTGATAACTAGTTTGTCTATATGGTTAGGTCGGGGAGTCTTGACATTAACAACAATACAAATCAGAGTTGAAAAGGACCATTGGACCAGACGCCTCCGTGTCCAGAAAACTCCACATGCATCTTCATGTCCACAAGTAATTAGAATACTGTAAAAAAAGGAGAGAAGGAGATTCGAATCTTCGATATATAAGAAAGGTTACTAATCTACGAAAAAACGGTATGAGAAATTCTATTGTGAACATTTTGATCATGCAAGGACTTTGAATTCAAAGTCAATGACCTAAAGCAGCTTCGACATTATATAATTTTTCAGCGTGTCAAGAGGTGTTCTAATTGGATGCAAAATGCAACAATTTGAGAACTATATAGTTTTGAATATTATTATGCCATAAAAGTACACAAATGGTCCTGGTCCCCTTTTGATTCTAAACAATTTGAAAGGCTATTTGGTGTAGTTTATAAACTAGTTTAGGGCTTGTTTGGTATCCATTTTCTCCAAAAAAACCCATTTTTTTGCCTACAATTTTTGACTTTTCAACCCTTTTTACACTACCAAAAAATTTGAAAAGTCAAAAAGTAACCAAAAAACCCTATTTTTTCCCAAAAAAAACTCTACCGAACAAGCCCTTATTTGACTAAAAATAATTTATTTGATCAAAAAATTTGTTTTGATAGTATGACTTTTTTTATTATTTTTGGTCCAAAAAAACTATTTTATAAATTAGACCAAATAAGTCCTAAACTCTTTTTTAAGTAGAATATGGTGACGTTGGATTTTGCTAGACATCTTTCTATATTGTAATGATTAAGAAAATATGTTAAAATGGATTCTAGTGGTGAATGAGAACAAACTATACATTCGTTGGCAGTATTATCTTAATAATTTAGCTTTTAAAGTTGAAATTTTTCATAAGTTGGCCACTAAAATTTTAAAATTTGCAATTTTAACCATAAAGTTTTAAAATTTCTTCAATTTTTAGGCCATTAAAATTATAGAATTTAGGATTTAATCCCAAAACTTTATAAATCCTAAATTTTAAATCTCTAAAGTATTAAAATTTCAACTCTAAAGTCCTCTAAATTTTAAATCTTAAAGTTTTTCTTCAAAAATTCTCAAATTCTTGATTCAAATGTTTTATATTTCGAAGTGAATGATATTAATTTGATATGTTGCCAAAGTAACTTCTATTGTGCTGATTTGTTTATTTTACAATATAAAGATGAATATATTTGTTACTTATGCGAACAATGATCGACCTAAAAGAAGATTATTGTTTGGCCAAATAGCAGACATACATGTAATAGTAAATATGTGATAATTATAAAGATTTCATGTGGACAATAAGTTGATCCAAAGAAATGCTTATTGTTTGATAGATTTATTATCTATATTTGATTACCGCACGGAGAGTACCACTTATAATTGATATTTTTATCTAAAGACTAAATGTCAATATTGTACTAGATATCTTGTGATGGGCCCACCAATAAAATACATGTTTTTTTTTTGAATTTTCAGATTTAGCATATGTTTGGAGGTGCTGAAATTATAATTTAAGTGCTTATATTATAAGCAGTTGGTAAATGTGTGGATAAAAAGTGGTTGTAAGTTGTGGGTCCCATGAAATGTGTGGATGAGAATTATGTTTGACCAGTTTGACCAGCTGAAATTATAATTTAAGTGGTGCCAAACATATGCTTAATCCTTAAAGTTTTGGATTTTAAGATTTAGTCCTTACGGTTTTGGGTTTTAAATCTTAGGTCCTTCAAGTTTTCAGATTTTAAAATCTTGGGTCTTAAAGATTTGGAGTCTTGAAATTAAGCTCTTAAAGTTTTAGATTTTAAGATTTAGTTCTTAAAGTTTTGGATTTTGAATCTTATGTCTTTCAAGTTTTAGATTTTCAAAATCTTAAGCTCTTAAAGTTTGAAAATTTCAAATTTAATCCCTAAAATATCTTCAGATCCTTGAATTAATTATCTTATATTTCAAAATAAATAAATTGAAACAATACGTTGCCAAAATAACCTCTATCGCGTTGATATATTTATTTTAGAATATTAAGATGTGTCTGTTGTTTATGCGAACAATGACCGGTCCAAAGGAAGGTTACTGTTTGGTCAAATGATAGATATACCTGTAGTAATAAATATATAGCAATTATAAAGTTTTCATGTGGACAATAAGTCGATCCAAAAAAAGACTTATTGTTTGACAAATTAATTATCAATATTTGATTACTACACAGAGGGTACCACTTACGAGTTAATGTTTGTGTCCAAAGACTAAATATCAATGTTGTGCTAGGTATCTTGTGCTGGGACCCATCGTTATATAATTTGTCATACATATGTTATAATGTGATCATTAATTGTGAGATTGATATATTCTCTCGTTTTCAGTTTCTGGTTCTGTTTCTACAATATCTGCCAATATTAATTTTATCATTGTGCTTAATGGCACTAATTTCAAGAATTGGAAAAAGAACGTTACGATTATTTTCGGTCACTTGGATCTTGACCTTGCGCTTCGGACAGAAAGACATTCTACTCTCACTGATGAAAGTTCCACTGAAGATAAATGGGACTTGGAAAATTAGAATCATTTTATCAGCACGAGTCTTATGATCATGAAACGTTCCATTCATGAAATATTTAAGAGCGCTATGTTTGAAGAGAAAAATGCTAAGATGTTCCTTAAAGAAATTGAAAAGTGTTTTGCCAAGAACAAAAAGGCTGAAACAAGTCTTATTTTGGATCATCTTATTTCAATGATGTATAAAGAAAAAAAAGAATGTAATGAAATGAAATATATTATGGAAATGTCTAATCTCACTTTCAAACTAAAGGCACTAAAGTTAGAGTTGTCTGAAGACTTGCTCGTGCAACTGGTTTTGATTTTCTTTCTTACACAATACAGTCAATTTAAAGTTAGTTACAACACTCAAAAGAATAAATGGACTCTTAATGAACTCATATCTCACTATGTGCAAGAAAAGGAAAGACTTAAGCGTGAGAGGACTGAAAGTGTTAACTTATCAACCATTCCTCAAGACAAGAAAAGGAAAAGGAAAAGGAAAAAGGAAGTTGCAGTTGGGGCATCACAACATAAAGTGCAAAAGAAACAGGATAAGGAGTTCATTTGTTACTTTTGCAAGAATGGTGGACACATGAAATAAAGAATGCTCCAGTTACGCTGCATGGTGTGTTAAAAAATGTAAGCTTATCGATATGGTTTGTTCTGAAGTTAATTTAGTTTCTGTAGAAACACTTGGTGGATAGATTCTGGTGCTACCACTCACATAAGTGTGTCTATGCAAGGTTGCTTGTAGAGCCGATAGCCAAGTGATGCTGAAAGATTAATCTATATGAGCGACGGCAAAGCAGTTGTAGTTGAGGCTATAAGGACTTTTAGGTTATTGTCAAGGACAAGGTAAGAAGTATGATTAGTCATTCTCATTTGCCAAAATCCCTATGGGGAGAAGCACTAAAGAATGTAGCATACATCCTTAATAGGGTTCCAAGCAAAGCAGTAGCTAAAACCCCTTATGAACTTTGGATAGGCAAGAAGCCTAGTATTAGACACTTGCATATTTGGGATTGTCTAACTGAGGCAAGGCCTTACAGGTTGAATGAAAATAAACTGGACTTAAGAACTGTAAGCTGCTACTTTGTTGGGTACCCTGAATGGTCAAGGAGTTATAAATTCTATGATCCCTTGACTAGGTCCTTTTTCGAGATAGAAAATACAAAATTTCTTGAGGATGTTGAGCTTGGAATGGGAGATAAAGTTATGGACATTGTCTTTGAAGAGTAATTCATTTCTCTTTCTGTTGTTGCTATTGACAATTATCATACTCCAATTTCTAACATTGTTCAAGATGCGAATCTGGATTATCCAGACAATGTTGAAGAGCTCCCTATCCAAAATGAAAGAGTTGCTCATGATGAGCAAGCTCAACAACCCCAAGAGCAAATGCCATTGAGAAGATCCATTAGAGAAAAGAGAAATGCGATTCTGGACGACTATATCGTCTTTCTTCAAGAACGTGAGGTTGACATAGGAGTGGTAGAATCCAATCAACTTCTATCAAGCTAAACAGAGTTCTAATTCTCAAAATTGGATTGATGCCATTGAAGATGAGATGAAATCCATGAAAGACAATGACGTTTGGGATCTCGTCAAATTGTCCGAAGATGCGAAGTTTATTGGTTGCAAATGGATATTTAAGACCAATAGGGATTCAAAAAGGCAGTGTTAAGAGATATAATGCTCGTCTTGTTGCCAAGGGTTTCACTCATAAAGAAAGCATTGATTATAAAGAGACTTTCTCTTTGGTTTCATCGAAAGACTCTTTTAGGACCATAATGGCACTTGTAGCTCATTTTGATTTGAAGCTACATCAGATGGATGTAAGAACTGAGTTTCTCAACGGTAACATTGACGAAACGATATATGTCTTGCAGCCAAAAAACTTTGTGAGTAGCAATCCAAAGAAAATGGTATGCAAACTAAAGAAATCCATTTATGATCTCAAGCAAGTTTCCCGTCAATGGTATTAAAAATTTCATGAAATCATTATCTCATTTGGATTTGAGGTAAATACAGTTGATAATTGTGTGTATCATAAGTTCAGTAGGAGTAAATATATCTTCTTGGTATTATATGTCTATGATATACTGCTAGCTAGCAGCGATATAGGCTTATTACACTAAACCAAGAGATTTCTAACTAAGAATTTTGAAATAAAAGATCTTGAGGACGCTTATTTTGTATTAGGCATACAGATACATCAAGATCGCTCTCAAGGTATCATTGGGTTATCACAAAAGAGCTATATCGAAAGGGTACTTAGTAGATTCGGCATGAAAGATTGTGGATTGGTAGATACGCCCATTGCTAAAGGAAACAAGTTCAGTTAGTCAATGCCCCAAGAATGATGTTGAGGTGAAAGAAATGTAAAAAATTTCTTATGCGTCGGCTATAGGGAGTCTTATGTATGCCCAAGTATGTACGCGTCTGGATATAGTGGGATTATTAGGTAGATATTTAATTAACCCTGGAATAGATCATTGGAAAGCAGCCAAAAGGGTTATGCTCTATATACAGAAAACAAAAGATTTCATGCTTACCTATCGGAAGTCAGATCATTAGGTATTTTGATTCTGATTTTGCTTGATGCCAAGAAAGTAAAACATCCACGTCGAGCAATATTTATCTGATGGCTGGAGGAGCTATATCCTGGAAAAGTGTTAAGTAGATGCTCATAGCTCCATCCACCATGGTAGCTGAATTCATAGCATGTTATGAGTTATCTAATCATGTGATATGGTTGTGAAACTTTGTTACTGGGCTGCATAGACATCAAGTTTCTTGTTGAAATACTATTGAAGATATATTGTGACAATAAATTGGTTATGCTATATTCCAACGACAATATAAGTTCTACGATGTCAAAGTACATAGACATCAAGTTTCTTGTTATTAAAGAGAGAGTTGAGAGTAGTCAAGTGTTTATAGAGCATATTGGCACAAACTCCATGATTATGGATCCGCTCACCAAGGGTTTACCGCACAAGGTATTTCACGAGCATACAGCTCATATGGGTGTTGTATGGTTTGACGGTGTTTGGTTCAGTAGGAGTTTGTATTTTGATGCTTTTTTTTGGTACTAAACATGATTATTTTCTGCAGAATAAAGTATAATGGGTGTTATCTACCTCTGAATTTGGTCTTTCCTTTTGTGATTTAACATTAAGATTGGAAAGTTTTGTTATGATCTCACTAAAGAATAAAATATGACGAGTTAGAAATATACATGTGTTAAGATCACATTGTATGTAATTTCCATGCTACACATCCATACTCGATCTATGTCATTGAATATGTTGGTATGATGACCATTGATGAGTTTAGTTACGAATTAATGTGACGAAGATCGCTTTGATCTCATGTTGATATAGTAAATGTAATAGATTGTAATTACGGAGATGTTTCAAGGCAAGATAGCAATTTAAGTGTACACATAAAGTTTAAGATATAATTGTTTTGGATATGTAGTTCAAGTGGGAGATTGTTGGATTATTTATCTCTATAATAGGTTACATATTAAATTACAATTATATGAGTTATCTAATTAATAGGGCTATTAAGTGATCTGTTGATTGGGCCATAGAGACATTTAAACTGAGTATGTGCTTTGTAATGTGTAGAGACCGGATCCTAGTTCAATTAGGATTCATGGACTTCTAATTGAACTAGGTATACAAAATATTATAAATAAGGGTTATGGTCCCCAAATCAATTATAATTTTTGCTCCTCTTCTACACCATTGTAGACAGAGATTCCATTGAGCATTAGACTATAGAAGATCCAACTCTCTCAATTTCAATACCAATGAAGTTAGGTATTCTTCCTCAACACCTATTCTTGATAATATAGCATGATAATTTGGGTTATCTAATTATTTAATTATAGTTAGAGATTTATGTTTAAAGATTTAACACAAAAAACTCGTTAAGAAGACATAAAAAGATTTATTTGATTTTCATGTTTAAATAATCAAAAAACAAAAAAAAAAAAAAAAACAAGTAGAAGAAAAAACAAAAACAAAAACCAATATGTCTTGTACCCTTAATTCCCAATTCCCACTATTTACAAGCATCAACCAATTTTAAGAACTAAATGTGTCAATTAAAAAAATTGAGAATAATAATGAGGTAGAAAAAATTGTAAATATAAGTTGGATAATAAACAAAGATTAACAACATTTACAATTAATCTATAGTATAACAATTGTCGAGACAATTAAATCTGTCACGATTCAGTTTATGATGGTAACCGTCAACCTGCCAAAAATGAATCATATTGGTGTCGATCAGACTTTTTTAAGCACCGGCCCATTTGGGCACTGCTATTATCCTCCAATTCTGTACAATCCTAGTATTCTGTGCTTCAGTGTTTGAGAAACTCATTAGAAACGCGACTTCCGGTTCACGGGCATAGTCGCCGTCGCTCCCTCTACATATTGCATTTGCCCACAAAAGTTCTCTCTCAGCCTGCAAACCGCCCTCCCTCACCCTCACCCTCACCCTCACGCTCACCCTCCCGGCACCGGTTCCCTTTCTCAGTCCTAGACAAACTCTCTCACACACAGAGAGAGAGAGAGAGGCAGAATGCGTACAATTAGCTATTGATTTTCGAACCCCGCAAAAATTGAAGAATTGATTGTCGATTTTCCCTGCAAATAAAGCTCCGAGGAATGAGTAATTAACATTTAAAAGATCATCCTTCACTATTGTAAGTGTTGCTTTCATGTATTATTTTTCCATCTTTAATTGAATGCCCATTTAAAACTAGTATACCGCTTTTTTTTTTGCGGTGGAATTCGACCGTAGAGGATTTTGATGGATTGAGGACATGAGAAGAATGAGAGTGAGGGAGTTTTGTTTGAGGAGAGTTTGATTTTGGTGAATATGAAGAAGAATATGGAGAACGGAGGAATTGAGAGCGAGAGATATGGATTTTGATTTGAGAGGAAGTAGTGACGGGCAAAGAATTTTTTTTTTTTTTTTTTTGCGTGCTTATAGCAGAGTAAATCTCCGTGATTAATGATCTTTATATCAATCATCATCATTAAACAAAGACATGAAACAATGTAAAAGGTTTCCGCTCCATTCTTCCTTTCCTTTTCGCATTTTGTGCTTTATCTGCTGTGAGTATTGCATTAGTACTAGTATACCTCTTTTCTTTGCAGTGGAATTCGACCGTAGAGAATTTCAATGGACTGAGGAGTTGAGAAGAATGAGAGAGAGTTTTATTTGAGGGGAGTTTGATTTTGATGAATATGGAGAAGAATATGGAGAAATGGAAGAATTGAGAGAGATATATGGATTTTGATTTGAGATGATGAAGACGTAGTGATGGATAAAGAAGTACTTTTTTTGTGCTTGTAGTGGAGTAAACCTCTATACGATCGGTGATTATTATTTTTGCAAATACAGTTGCCTGGAAAAAAAAAATCTTTTGGGATACTGATGGTTGGTTATTAAAGCACAGTTGGAGCGTTTTTGGTATTATCCACATGAATGTCATAACATGATGAATGTAAAAAAAAATGGAATTTCTGATTGGGCAGGTACTTTGTGATTACCCATGAATTTTATTAGCAGCAAATTTTGTTGATAGCCAATTTTTGGCTTTTAAGCTAAGCCAAACATGCTAATCTTATTTGATATTTTAATTTTGGGATAATTGCATATTTGGTTTTCATCTTTTCAAAAACTTTGGGGATATGTCTCTAATCTTAAAAAATAACACCAGACATTGAAAAATTTGGTATAGTAGGCCTTTTATGACGAAATTGCTTTTCCCTTTAAATAAACAAAAAACAAAAAGCAAAAAAAAGAAAAAATAAAAAATAATTGAAAAATAACCAAATTTACCTAAAAAAAAATAAAAAAAATAAAAAGGTAACAATGTGACCCTCTCTTTTATCAAACTTAAAAAAATGAGAGAAAAATCTTCTTTAAAGCACATCAAATCAATACCGTCGCCGCCGCTGCCAGCACCGTCATTGCCACTGCCACTGTTACCACCACCACTACCACTACCACTATAATTGCACATATGAATGTGTTCTTCTTTACCCATTTTTCCTCTCAGTTATCAAAATTAATAATAAATCTTAGAATTTAAAAGAGAACCCAAATGGGGTATTATATATGGCAAGCCATCTGCCATATCCTCCACAATATTCTTGAGATACCCAAAATCTAGAAAAATACAAAATCTGAGGGTTTTAAAAATGAACTTAAAAGGCTGTATCATGATCACGTTTCGGTTTCAGAGACTGTTTCATATCAAATTTCATAGCAATTTCATCTGCTTTTCTAATAAATCTTGAATCTCAAGATCTCATACGTCATAGATTCTGTATAAACTTTCAAAACTGGAATTGGAACCGCCATGGACGCACAGTAGCAAAAGAGAGAAGCAACTCCGCAACAACAGCCACTGCGGCCTACGGCTGGCGGAGGCGGAGATTTCACTGCCATTTTTACTATTTTGTTGTCCTTCATCGCTATTTTCTCCTTGGTAAGAAAAAAAATGTATACACCGATTATTAATGTGGTTTTATAATGCGAATCCAAAGTAACTGATTTGAATGCTTTGACCCTCACTCATAAATACTAATTAGAAAAATCTGATCTGATTTGGGTGGCAGCCGGCGATTTGGATGGCGGCGGCGGCGGCAGCCGATGGTGTGGGTTTCTTGATTTTCTAATTCCACTTCACCATTTTTAGTACTGATTTGATTTGATTTGCTTTGAAGAAGATTTTTCTCTCATTTTTTTGAAGTTTGATAAAAAAGAGGGCCACTTTGTTACTTTTTATTTTTTGGGGGTAAATTTAGTTATTTTTCAATCATTTTTTTCTTTTTTCTTGTTTTTTGTTTTTTTAAAAGGAAGAGCAATTTCGTTATATAATTCTTATCATACCAAAATTTTTAAACGTTAGGGATGTCTGGTGCTATTTTTTAAGGTTATGGGCATATCTTCAATGTTTTTGAAAAGTTGGGGACTAAATATGCAATTATCCCTTTAATTTTTAGGGCAGACCATGCGCCTTAAGTATGATTAATGGCTGTATATTAAGAAATGTTCATTTTTTTGGTGAAAGACTAGTAAGAGTTTTCCCCCTTATGCTAATCCAACCCAAAGACAATAAAAAATTGTATTTCCAAGTAGTAATCGATGCGTGCGAAATGAGGGCTAATAATTTGACTTTTGTGTTAATAAATAAAAGGTAAATATGGCATGATTGGTTGCTGTTGTCTTTTTTCTCTTTAGTGACTTCATTTATTTTTGAAACAGGTAGACTTATATCTTGCTGAGAGGCAGTGCGGTTGTTTACATGCTAATATCCCTGCGAGAATCCGACGTCGCTATTGCATAATCAATCAATCTATTGACGGAAGTCTAACTTTCTTGAACATTGAACATCTCATTACTCAGCATGGATAATATGGTTAGTTTAATTTCTTTGCACGCAAAAGTGCATTGATCTGTCCCTCTCTATTGTACTAGCTCATTAGATTTTTCTTTCAAAGATAATGTGTCTGCATGCATAAGTTCCCATGCTTTTATGTCTCAGCCCCATATATGAGTTTGTGTGCATGATTTTTCATTTGCTGTAGATGCTATTATACAGAAACTATTGGTGAAAGGGAAATAAACTGATTCTAAAACACTGACAAAAACTGGCAATATCTAATGGAACATTGATCTATGTTCTCGACTAAGCAGCATGGACACAAACAGGATTCAAACACACGACAAAGATACAGGACGCATAAATTTTGCAAAATGTTGGACAAGACACGCTGTTAGGACATGCTAAAGAATTAGTACACATGCTGCATCTATATATGTATATATATGTATGCTGATGTATTTTTGCCCCGTTCTTGATTGTTATTTACTTATGCTAATCTATGTATAGATCATCTAATTATCGCCTACGTGTGCCATGTGAAATAGGGAAAATTACACTTAGGTTCTGCAACCTATGCTTGGTAGAGCATTTAGGTCCTCAAAATCTGTATAACAGAGCATCTGGGTCCCCCAATCTTCTACCTTCGTAGCCTTTGGGTCCCCAATCAGCGGAAACCGTTCGTTTGACTGTCAAAAAGTCAAATATTGTGTTAATAGGACAATTGTAAAAAGAAAAGAAAAAGAAAAAGAGAAAAAAGAATAATCAAATATTTAAATCTATCACCCCACCCCATCCCCCAGCCCAGCGCCACCTCTCTTCCTCTCTAAGTTGCCCCCACCATCCCCTCCCTTTCCCAGCCAAAGGACCTGCCCCCAATCCAACACCAAGGTCTTGATTCTTAGTTCAGTTTCAAGCTACGTTCACCATAGTGTTACCAGAACTGTCCTAACGAACAAGAAGGTGTTGGACAGGCTGGGACATTTTATCAAGCAGATCACCAGCTTCTATTTTTTCTTTATCTAGTCACCCAAAAATGTATCAATTCAAATATGAAAAGAGTGACTGTTTACATTAAACAGGTAGATGGTGTTCTGGCCACAAGAGAGCCATTTTCAGAAATCCAAATTCAATTCTTGAGCATCCTGATTCTACGCTCTCCTAAAGAATACAAATCAGACAAGGCATTCTCTTCCTAATTAATTAATTAATTTTGATGCAACTTTGAACAATCTAAGATTATCAGCATCCAAAGCACTTCACAGAGTAGAAAGGAATTGCACGGGGGAGAAATAGGATTTGAATAGCTTGTTTTCAGAAGCAGTATAAGGGAAATAAGTCAATCAACTAAAAGTGCACCTGACAAAATAAAAACCTGCATTTCACTCATGTTAACAAGTATTTTACTGAATGACCAAAATTTTGCACTTCTGCATTTGGAAAATTTTGAATATGACAGTGAATCAGAACATCACCGGGTCAGAGTTTTTGTGAGTTGTGGGATGGGGGAGGTGGTGCCAGACACTGCCAGTGCTAGTGTGGAGTAAAGGGGTGGGTGGGTTGGACTTGGGAGAAGATTTGATTTTTATTATTTTTTCTTTTTCTTTTTTTGGTTGTTATTCAAAGTGAGGGTACAATGTTCTTTTTAACAAAATGCTTGATTTTTTAACAGTGAAGGTTTTCCATCCATTCGGAACCCAAAGGGTACGAAGGTAAAAAAATTGGGGATACACAGGTGCTCCTTTTTAAAGGTTGGGGACCTAAATGCTTTGCCTTGCAAAGGTTGGGGACCCCAGGTGTAATTTTCCATGTGAATAATTTTGTTTGAGATAATCGCAAGGATCATTTTTCTCTTATTTTTTATTATCATATTTTATGATGACTCTTGTATAGATTTTCAGCTTATCCCCCTTGTGCTCCGTATGAAACAATATATTTCAAAATAGTTGTAAGGATAATTTATCTCAGGTTTTTTCCTACATGATTTTAACCAAGTTCTACTGGTTCAGATCTAACACAATTTTGCTTGTATGCAAATACATTGTGTCTTATTGCAAATAAAGTTTATTTAGATATCATCATTGTTAATCCTATAGTCTAGCGTCACTGGAGTGTCTGATATTGTTTAAGAATTGTCAGGCATGTTACAATATTTTGACTTCTCATTTTATTTTCTGGACACGGTCAAAGGAGTTTTCTACAGATGGCTGAGAGGATTATAAGAGTATTGGTCACGTGGCAAACATGGACATGTAGCCTTCTCAATTAAATTCTTAATATTGATTCTCTGTCTATGATGTTTGTGGATAACAACTAAAGCACATAACCTGAGTTCTATTCATCCCTTTGACCCAGTTATATAAAAGAAGATCATTTGAAAACATAATTAATGGTTGAATCAGTGAAGACTACTGATGATGATATTGCCTGTGTTTATGTTTAGTTATATTCCAAGTCAGGAGGCTTTAGCTGCCAAGTAATCTACAGTAAACTGGTGTTCTAGTTGTCTTTTAACTGTACAGGATCTTATAAGACTTCAGCAGTTGAAATTTTGTACTTTCATCTTACTGTTTTTCCGTAATGGTGAAAATTATCCTGCTCCATAGCAGTTCTTGCACGTCTGTCTGCTTTATTTCCATGTCAATGATTTATTGTGTGATACACAGACTTACTGAAATAGTCTCTCATTTACATTCTTTTGATTGGATTTGTCAAATTTGCTGATCTACAGAAGCAAAGAGAACCACCCAAGTTGCCTAGCAACGTCGGAATGGAGGTGGACAAAATTAGCAACTTGCCAGGGCTTATTATAGACAAAATTTTATTAAGTTTACCACTAAGGGATGCCGTTAGGACAAGTGTCTTATCAAGCAAGTGGAGATTCAAATGGGTTACTCTCCCACATCTTGTATTTGAAAATCAGTCTGTCCTGATTTCCACCCAAGATCAAACCCTCATAAAGAACAAACTTTTGAGCATTATCGACCATGTGCTGTTACTTCATACAGGCCCTATACATAAGTTTAAGCTTTCTCACCGAGATCTTCAAGGTGTCAGTGATGTTGATAGATGGATCCTTTACCTATCAAGGGACTCAGTTAAGGAATTTATTCTTGAAATATGGAAAGGACATCGTTACAAGCTCCCTTCTTCTCTATACTCCTTTCAAAAGTTGATCCATCTGGAACTTTTTAATTGTCTTTTAAAACCTCCGTATACATTTAATGGCTTTAAAAGCTTGAAGAGCCTTGATCTTCAGCACATAACCATGGACCAAGATGCATTTGAGGATATGGTATCCAACTGTCCTTTACTTGAGCGGCTGACTTTGATGAACTTTGATGGTTTTACCCGTCTTAAAATCCATGCTCCAAATCTCCTCTTCTTTGACGTTGGAGGAGTCTTTGAAGAAGTGGGTTTTCAGGATACCATCAATCTGGCTATTGTCTCTATTGGCTTGTATGCAAACACTGGAAGTGACCGGAATCTGGCTTTCGGCAGCACTGGTAATCTGATCAATCTTTTTGCTAATCTACCTCGTATCCAAAGGCTTGAGGTGCAGAATTTTTTCTTGAAGGTAAACTATCCATTATCATCTATCCTGGCTATTGTCTCTATTACTTGTTCTGTTATGAGCTTCTAAAGTTATTATTTGCTCTCTACATTATTCCTCCAAGTGGATAGAAAGCCAGAACCATTGACTAACTAAGTACACATTCGGTTTGTTTGACTTGTCTCTAGTATTTGGCTGCTGGCGGTGTACCAGTAAAGCTGCCTACACCTTGTATTGATCTTTCTTTTCTTTCAATACGCGTTAATTTTAACGACTTGGAGGAGAATCTAGCTGCTCTTTGTCTTCTTCGCAGTTCTCCTAACCTTCAAGAGCTCGAGTTGTTGGTAAGTTTTCTTGCAACATATAAATTCAACTTGCATTCCCACTTCTGGTGCTACATGTCCATGTTTTGCTTTAAATGGAATGCTTCTACCCTATTATTATTTTCTTTTTAGTCACTAAACTTTTAGTGAGATGTCATGTTGATCACAAAACTTCATTTTGTTCCAAGTTGGTCGTTGAACTTAAACATTCTTACAATTTGATCATTTCAAATTGCATTACCACTTCTGGTGCGACATTTCCATGTTCGTTGGGACCGACGGGCTTGTACCAGCAGCTTCCGCCTTGACAGGGCGGAGCATCAAAACAAGGGATCTAGCAAAAAATTGTTTATCTTCATATTTTTTACGGGGTATTTCTGAAGGTTAGTTGGATTAATATAAATGCTGATGTGGTAATAGTTCGTAAATAACTAGACTGCCTTGCCACCTATTATGTTAGTCAACTTAATGGACATGGGCTGCCTTGCCACCTATTAATATTAGTCAACTTAATGGACATGGGCGGAGTAACCAAATTGTAATAAAGTTTAAGTTTATTGACCAACTTGATACATAATGGAATTTAATGACGAACTGAACTTTTGCTAAAAGTTTAGTGTCGAACCCGTGTATTTAACCCTCTTACTGTTCATAGTTTGCTTTTGAGGATTTTCTCAATATTTATATGGAGACTTTCAATAGGCTCGGTCAGAGGAACATGCTACCATGAGATCAGTTATGAATTCTGTGGAAAATTATCAGAGTTTCCCATTAAATGAACTGCGGCTTGTTAAGATTGTTGGGATCTCTGGTATCAGAAAAGAACTGAATTTCATCAACTTTCTGCTTGCAAACTCTCCTGTTCTTGGAAGGATGACCATCAAGCCTGCTCCGGTGGATGGAGGAATGGAAATGGCAAAAGAGTTGCTTCGTTTTCGACGAGCTTCTGCACAAGCAGAAATTATTTACCTCGATGGTGTGCACGATTAAATATCTATGTCAACTTCAGATAAGTATCTGATTGGTTAGCTTTCTTTAGGCAAGGCAGATGGGTTTTGAGTTTGCTGTTGTTTTAGTCCAACATTGTAATTAGGTTAATAATTCACTTATTCACGTAAGAATTGGCTTTCATAAAATCCTAACCCTGTCAAATTCTGTTTTGATTGATTCTATAATTTATTTATTTTTTCTTTTTGTTCTTGAAACTTGGTTTGATTCTGTTTTCTTTGCGTTTCAGTTTTCAATTTTTAGTTTTGAATTTATTTTTGTTTTTCTGTTTTGATAATCTGTTTTAATATTACTGAAAACGTGTTCAAAACAGAAAATTGAAAAATAAGTTTGATTTGAAATTTTGAGAAAAAAATATTTTATGACACTTTATTCAATAAATTTAATTATTCAGTAAATTACAATAATTTTATGTTAATATATTATTAAGAAATATATATGTTTTAAAGTTGGTGAATCTTATAATATTTTTTTTATTCTACAAAAATAAAATACAAAAGATAATTAATTGATTTGGCAAAAAAATTGGAAATAAAAAAAAAAAAAATTGATGACGTGGACTGAGATGTTTTTTTTCCTTTTATCATTTAAATATTTTTTTTTAAAATATTATTTAAATAATCAATAAAGATTTGAACTATTTTTATTTTTATTTTTATTAGAATTAGAATGTTAGAATTTAAATTTAAACAAAAAAATTTCGTGTTTTAAGTGTTTTTATTCAAAACACTCAAAAGATCAAAAATGTGTTTAGAGTTTTGTATTATAAATTTAACTTTGTTTTTAAAAATATCAAATTAAATAAGTTTTGAATATTTTATAAAACTGAAAACTAAAAACAACGAGGGCTTAATTTTCCAAGCCAATGGTCCGCTCAGGATTTTTTTGTTTCATCAATTGGAAAAGAGAAAAACAACAAAAAAAAATGCCAGTAAATAAATGAAGTGATGATTATGAATAATATTTAATGCATTTAAACTTGTTGTTAAATTAATTTATTTGATGATATGTAAAGTTTTTATTGGAGGAATTGTTAAAGGGACATATATTTGGAACATCAGATCTAGTAAAGAAAATAGTAAAGAGAATGAGGCTTTAATTTTGTGATAATTTTGCAACATACTTGATTTTCTATTAAAATTTTACAATTACTTTTTAACATTTTAAACTTCAAAAATAACAAATATAACACACATTTTTTATAAGAAATATAACAAACTTAACAAATGGAACAAGTGTTACAAAAATCAAAATAGTATTTTTAGAATAAAAAAAATTAGATAATATTTTCTAAATTATTAATGGTGAAACTATCCCTTTAATTTTCGAAGCCAATGGCCTGCTCGAGATTTTTTTGTTTCATCAATTGAAAAAGAGGGGAAAAAAAATGCCAGATGAAGTGATTATTATAAACAATATTTAATGCATTCATACTTGCTGTTAAGTTAATTTATTTGATGATATGTAAAATTTTTATTGGAGGATTTGTTAAAAGGACATTTAAAACATTAGATTTAGACTCCTCCTTGCTTTGCCATGCACATGCCAGGCTGACAGAAATCATGAGCCACACCGAGTATAGAGGTAGCTCGCACTTGGCCACCCCAATTGCCAAAGTCTTCTCAAACGGGTGTCCCTTTATGATTTTTGTATCTTGATATTGTACATACTATATTCTCAAGTTGCTAAGAAGTAATTACTATTTTTCTCTCATAAATACATATTGATAAGGTCAAACGTTGTCAATTTAAAATTTGATTTTAGACTTCAAAAGCACGAGATCGTATCTCAAGAACAAAAGGGGTTACTCCGAGCATAAGTAATCATTGGTACGAACCTAACATAACCCTTAGCCCATTTCATTGCCACGATCTCATATCAACCCCGAAGTCGTTACATACATCCTTCACATGTTCCCCATGCCTCAACCTCTGAACTTTGTCGATCTCGTAATCTAAACAAAAACAGGTTTAGAGGACTAACCTCGAGCTTAATCTAATTAAAGTATAAGACCTGACCTCTAGAACGAATCCTAAAACGTTTCAACCACGGAGTCTTACTCCTACTACAACTCATTAACCTATATTCTATATTCTATGACACTTGAGCTAATTAGGAGTCCTAGTTCCACATTTACTAATTTAAGTATTAGAGGAGCGATAAGAACATATATACTTCAGCACTATTGTTTCAGGTATCAAGAAGCTTCATTCGAAATCGTGCTCATCCCAATCCCATATCGAGCTCGTGCAATTTTTGATAGCTTCACGTACTTACCATATTAAAAAATCTTATCAATAACGTTACTCTATATGGTAATGATGATTAAGAATCCGTATTAGAATGGAAAAAAATCTCCAAAGACCCCTTCCTCTTTCCTAATACATCCTCACCTTTATTAGTCTTCAATTAGTTCCTCTCAAAAGCAACTATAAATATTTCTTCTTCTCCCACAAATTCACCGTTCGACTTTCTCCGTTCCATTCAAGAAAAAAAAAATTAAAAAAATTGTTTTTTCCTTGTAGAAATAATGGCCGACACACCATCCAACTTGCAGCTGAATTCCTGTAAACCATTTAAAGAGGTCCCGCAGAGAAGTTCTAGCGATGCTTCACCTGTTCAATATGGGTACAGAAGAGATGAAACGGACAACTCCCAAATCAACAATAACTTGTTTCATCATTGTGCCTTTTGCAAGGGTCGTATTCGTCTAGATCGAGATATCCACATGTATACGTAAGTTTGATTTCATGCGAATTATAAAACAAGTTGAAAATAACTTCTTGACTCGTCGAATCTATTTTTACATTCTTTTTTGTTAAGCTTTCATGTGTTTTTACGAGTACATGCGAAACTTCAATATTCATGATATTTTGAATCTTTTTACATTTTTTTTTAAAGTTCACTTGGCTTAATCCTATTGTGCATGCATTAGGTTGTGCTAGTTATAAATTATACACACAGCTTATGAATTTGAAATAGAATTTAGAACAAAATACTTTTCGGATTTTAATTTCCTTTTATGTTTTTGGTATTTCTTGCTAATGATAGAACAAGTTGGAAAGAAGTACTTTACATATATGAACAATTCACGTGACTTGTTGAATCTATTTTTAGAGTCTTGTTTGTTAAGCTTTCACGTTGTTCACAAGTACATGCGAAATTATTTTTGAACCTGTTTTATTTATTTATTTTCACTTGTCTTGAACCCTATCATGTATGCATCGTGCAAATTATATTTTGAGTTGCATTTGAAACATAACTTATCACATGTTTGGTAGTGCTTAAAAGTCAAACTGGTCAAACATATTTTTTATCCACATATTTTATAGGACCCACAACTTATTTTATCTACACATTCACCAACAACTTATAATATAAATACTTAAAAATAATAATTTCAACACTACCAAACATATAATAATTATATCTAATTGCATGGAACCATCTAACTTGTAACAACATTATTTTTATGCAGTGACAAACCATTTTGCTCCATCCGATGCCGATTTAATCAGATTTATATAGATTATCAGACGGATGGAAAAGATCAAATGGCAGCTCCAGCATGCAGGAAGAAAGCATTTTTTACCATATTTTAATATATTTTACATATTTTTTGCAATTTATTTTTTTTAAAATAAACTTTTGTTGAGCTTGTTGAAGTTTGTTATGACTCCAGATCTCTTGCTTAAAAAGCAAAAAACAGATGAAAAATCATAAGACTTATGAATTATGATGTCACTTAATTGTTAGAAATTTAGACCAATTCTTTTATTGTTCACATAATATTTGTTCATAGAAAATAACAATATAGAAAAAAGATTTTAAAAAAAATTATAGGCTGTCAAAATTTTCTACTATATGAAAAATCGTTACAATCGTATAAAATTTCACTCACTTAAATTCTCCAAATATTTAAAGAAAAATAATATCATAAGCTTTAGTATACCCACCAATTTCTTCTTTGTACTACCCACAAAGAGAACAAAAAAAAAATTAAGATGCTAAGCTTACAATTTTTTTCTCAAAAAACCCTTAAGTCACGTGCAAGAAGAAATATACGTCAATTTATAATTAACGTATGGCTTAAATTTCTTTCAAGTTTCGACTTTCAAGATGTCCAAAATTTAAAAACTTGTTCAATTTTAGTCACCAAATATAATATAATATAATATTACATTTTTTTTTCTTTTTAACAATTGGTACATCTTTCGATTTTAGCAAGTTTTGAGAAAATATCTCAACAATCTCCACCTTGACGAAAAACGAGTCAAAATTCAATAATCTCTTCTGCAGTTTTTCATCTCGATACTAAAGAAAATTTCATAAATTTTGACAATTCTAATTCTCAAAATAGAGAATTAACATACTCTATCATATAAGTATAATCATTTAAAAATAACGAACTTTAAGAATTTCACTGGTTCATGTCAAATTAAAGTCTTCAATTTAAAGTCTTGTGCAGTCCAGACTGAATCAAAAAATCTTTGACTTGTACTTATCACATGCCAAAATTGATTCTCCAGTCAAATTTATCCATATTATATTTAATAGATATATCTTCTCTGTGTGCTAACACTCCGAACGATTTGACGTTCTAATACCACTGTTGGAAATTGAGACAAATTCATTTATTGTCCACAAGATCTTTGTTCAGAGAAAATAATGACACAGAAAAAATATTTACTCACTTAAATTTCTCAAGGACCGTAAGAAAAATAATATCCTGAGCTTTACTACACCTACCAATTTCTATTCTTTGTACAACCAATAAAGAGAACAAGAAAAAACTAGGATGCTAAGCTTACGATTTTTTTTCCTCAAAAAACCCTCAATCATATATACAAAAGAGAAGAAAAATACATCAATTTATAATTAACATATGACCTAAATTTTTTTCAAGTTTCAACCTCTAATGTTGCAAAAATTTGGAAACTCGTTTAATTTTAGTCACCAAATGTAATATAATATCACATATTTTTATTTTTAACAATTGGTGCATCTTTTAATTTTGACAGATTTTGAAAAATTATCCCAATATGTATACCATGTCCAATCTTGTGTTTCACAAAATATCACCATGTTACACTTATATACATACTATTATCAATGAGCTACAATATTTCCCCTATTTACGTCGAATGGCTTCGACTAATTCCATTAAAGCCATTCCAATGAGATACCATGTAACTCCTGCTAAAAGCACCTGTAGCCATGAGCTATTAACAACATCCAGTACTAGAGAACCTCCAATATGCTCTTTTAAACTGCTCACTCGTTCTCCTACCTGTAACCGAACAAAGACTGCAGCTATTATAGCTGCCCCCACCGGCAATCCGCTTAGTAAATGGGTGTCTGGAACCTCCTTGGGGCTTAAGAATTTGTCGGCACTTGGTTCTTTCGTTTCTGTAGTTGGAGAAGAATAGGAGGCGGCTCTAGAGTCGGAATCTAGAGTAGTTACCTCTGGTAGAACGAGGTTTGTTGGAATCCAATACTCATCATAGGATGTGTTACTTGAGAATACTCCTTTAGTTGGTTTCATGGAATTTCTTGCTTGGCTTCTAGCTGCAGCAGCATCTCTCAGCCTCTTAACATTAGGATCAGCGTGTTTTCGTGCAAATGGTACCAAATTGTGGTCATCTGTAGGTTTCGCTCCCATTCCAGGAGATTGCCAGTAAAACCAATTTGATATCATTTGAATCGCTTGAGCAGCTGAGACTCTTGCTGCTATATGAGCCCCTGATTCCTTCAATGGACATTTTATAGCTCAATTAAATTTGCTACGATAATTAAGGAAGTAAACTGAAAAGTGTGTGCATCTTTTGCCACACTTGTTCTCCGGTTAAATGTAAAAAAATGTGTATAATTGTAATTCGTGCTTTGTTTCCCACAAGAAACAAAATGCAGAATTTTAAAGTAAACAGAATTCAGAGTTTTGAAGTAAATAAGATTCAACGTGTTCAAAAGGGAAAACCTGTGAACAAATAGATAGTGCTTATAGCATGGTCAGGAAAGAACTTTGAGTTCAACATACTTAGTTTTGAAAGAATTCAAAAAATGATAAACGAGTTACGAAAATAACAGTCACCTTGGAATAATTTGTGGAAGCTCTGTGCCTGGCATATCTGTTCATGAATTTCTCCACCTCATCAAAAATATCCGAGCTACGTGCACCCACTGTATTGCCTGTGCCAATTCTGACCTTGCCACGCGGCTGTTTAGACATTAAAAATTCAAGGGCTGCCAAGATGGACCTCTCCACAATCCTGTTTAGTAATGCACACGAGTGAAATGTTGAGTTGAGGCTCTACACATATCTGGTTATAAGGTGATATATGAAGGAAAAGTAATTATTAGAAAACATGATAGAAGATTGTATGTTTTTCGAGAAAACACTTTTTTCCTCACAAAAAGGTGAGGAAACAATGGAGAAAGGCTGAGGCAAGGTGAGCACGTTTGCCAAAGTGATTGTGCTTCATAAATCGTCAAGGGTCAAAGCATATAACATCAAGAAAACAAGTTCGAGAACTGAGAAAACTTTTAGTATCCAAGTTTCACGGTGAAAAGGTTTTATAGTTCCAGATAGTATCATGACTAATTGCTTTAAGACATAAACTTTCAGCATAACATTCCTTGATTTCTAAGTTTGAAATGACTATAATTGATTAATGATCATTCGCCGTATGTTTAATGTTATATCTTTGTCAAGCACAAAATAATCGATAAATTGACTGTAAGATGTAAGGATAATATTCTTACGAGATACAATTGACTGGACATGCGTCAATGGCCTCATGAATTTTGTATTCAGGATCAGCCCATTGAGCAACAGCTCTAGCTCTTCCATATACTGATTCGACAGCAAATGTTTTCTCAGCGCATAAGGCACATTTTAAGCAACCAATACACTTAACTTCATCAACAAAAACAGCTCTGTTTTCACTTTCTGACCCAAACCACACAGAATATATTGGATTGCCAGTGTAGCCTTGCAAATCTGCAACTTTTGCTTGCTCCTGCATCATTTATCAAAACCATACACACATCAGAAGAAGTAACTGTTTCTTATCTGTTCTTGAAAAGATTCATATACCATTTTCCTAGTTTATGACGGTCACAAGATCCTATGCAATTTGACAATCTGTTCACAATAGGTTACAGTTCTTGCAGAGGGATGATCAAATTATCTACAATGGCCCCTCTAATAGTTGTTCTACTTAGAAAACTGCCACAAATATACGGATTTCATATCATTTTTCTGCAAATATGCAAAAATACAGCTTTAAGTACAACTCAGTAACATTGTAAGTTTTATCAACAATAATTTCATTAACACAAAGCACTAATCTAAGGAAAATGTTGATTAGTAGACAAAAACCTCAAAGAATTCACACCTGAAAATAGAATTCTCTGCAACTTGCCACCAGAATAACCGAGGAATAAAGATAACCATCCATTTTCAGATTGAGGAAAACAAATTGATAGATCAAATGAACCATCGAACGAACTTATTCAATTATTTTTTCTGGTTGGAAGCAAATAAGCCGGGACTAAAGGTCACCGATGGTTGAAGACTAAAATTAAATAAATAAATATGTCCCTCTTAACAGATAATTCAACATAGTATCAAATATGACAAAGAGATATAGGTTCAAGTCTGGCTCATGAATCCGATTTGCACAATTTGATCGTTAAACACCTCCCAAACCCGCGTAGGTGCGTGCTTAAGCATATGTGCATCGATTAAACAATCTGCACTTTATGCTATTCACATAATTGATGGACAATTGAGCATTGATACAACTAAATTAGTACTAGATTTCTGAGAATAGCGATACGTGCCCAATTGCCCGTGAATGCATAACAGCTCAGATAAAAACGCTGACCTTATCATATGCCTTACGAGAATTGGGATCGGAGAGAAGAGCATAAGCTTCATTGAGTATGATGGCCATGTCATGTCCCGGCGGCCCCGCTATGTCGGGGTGGCACCGCTTCTGCAGATTCCTGTAGGCTAATTTTATCTGGGTTAGATCGGAACAACTGTCAACTCCAAGAAGTTCATAGAGATTGAATTCAGTAATTGGAGAATTTGAATAGCCAGAAGCTCTGCATGCTTGAAATTTAGTCCTTTCAGAAAATTTCCATGCAGTCTTTGAACTTTTCCTTTTAAAATTACTTGTTATGATTGAAGGGGTGTACAGAGGTAGAGTTACAGAGTGCATATTTGTTCAAGAAGAGTGGATGGCAGAAATTGAAGAGGATGGATCAAAGATATGGAATTTCTTCCTTCTTTCTTTGCCTAAAGATATTTTTGAATAGATGGGAAGATATTTTTAGAATTAATTAGTATTTTTGCAATTTTGTAAAATGTCAAGTAATGCAGTACATTTATTTGTTTTGTTTTATAATTGGGTAAATTGCAACTAGTGTCATCAATCTTTGATTTTATTTGCACTTGTATTTTCAGTATTTAATTTTTGACATTCATCACTCAACTTTTTATATGATTAGCAGTCAATGTCCTCATATCCTTATATAATTAGCAGTCAATGCCATCATGTGAGAGGTTGCTAATTATATAAAATATTGGAGTGATAGATGCTAAGATTAATACTGAAGATATAAGTGCAAATGAAATCAAAAGTTAAGAATACTAGCTGCAATTTACCCTTATAATATTCTAGCTGTTCTGATTGAAGAGGCTCAAGGCTGAAAGTTACACACACTTCGTCACAAATTGTGTTATAGTTCATCATGTAATTAACAACCTAATTTTATTATAATTAATATTTTTATTATATTATTATATTTGATTTTTATGTTGTAAATATAAATTCTAGGACTAGTAATGCATATATATATATAAATTAAAAACGCATATTGTGGTCATACCAAATGTAAATTTGGTCACACATATAACTGACGCGCGCGAATTTGGTCACACATATAGAGAGAGACTGGGGTGGGATTTCTGCTTGTTTCTTTTTCTTTCCTTGTTTTCCATTTTGCAATTAAAATTCAATATTTACAGTTTTTCCTTCCAAAAAAAAAAAAAAAATCCAATGTGTGATGTAGGAGTCAAACAGAAGAGGATTTCAAATCCCCAAAAATGAATTATGTTGAATTAATATCCAACAACATGAAAGAAGAAATGTATTTTGTGCAAATACTCGACTCAACTCGTTATAATGACATATTACTTTTTCTTATCAAATTAGGTATAAGATTGAAGCATGCAGCAGCTTCTTCGTAAGATACGAAATTGTTGTAGAGCTATCAACTACAATCATACACGGTCAATTTCCATGCTACAACACGATAAGTGTTTCTTATTAATGTTTTGCAAGAACAAGAAGTAGTCGCAAACACCTCATCTCCTACCACGTCAAGTTGGTAATTTCCTATTGGATAGAGAGGTAGGAACTCTCTATAATTGGCGAACACTCTAGTCAATTGCCTTGATGGTTGATAAATGCATTTTGTACACTTATTTAAATTTTAATACTAATTTTGTTTTCCGTTATTCTATAGACTTTCAATTTAATTTATTGTATTTTCATTTGTATTTCAGTTTTGGACCTGTATATAAGCAATTGAGAAAGAATATATGAAAAGAGCAACAAATTAGAAGATGATTCAGAAGTACGAGGATCAAATTTCACTCAATTGAAACTTGAAGACTAAAATGACAAAATTCCCGAACTTAAGTCACATTGGTGAAATTGACAAGTAAATGAGAAGAAATTGAGTTTTTTGTAGTGAATATCAAGAGCCAAACATTGGAGGATGGGGAAGAAAATAAAATCAATAAGTTTAACATGTATTGGGGTAACAATAAAGAGTTGAAGTAAATGATCAAACACTTGAAAGCCAAAGAACCGAATTAACAAACTACCTACCGAAGCATGTGGAGAAATTAGAGCACGAATTTTGGTATTAAAATCTTCATAAAGCAAATGATATACCATTGAAAAGATAATTGAATTACGACTCCAACACTTTTTACGGATCTCAATTTAGAGTTTCCTACAAAAAGTTATGGCCGTTTGAAAAACAGCCGTGAAGGGAAAATGTAAAACTGGGCGAACGCCCAGCTTCATGGGACAACAGCAGAGACGAATACAGAAGCCTAGGCAATTGCCCGGGTTTGCACTAGGCAATCGCCTAGTGTATTTTTTTGGCCAGCGAGATTTTGTTACCTTTTGAGTTCGACTCCAATTGAGAAATTTTTTTGGGACACAATTTTAATGATTTTTTAATATCCTTTGGGACACAAAGAGGATGCTATATTTATAAGTTATTAACACAAAATTAAAGAGCCAATATTTGAAAGAAAAACAAGAAACGAATATCAAAATTTACGGTTTTGTTCTAATGCCCATGGTGGGCATTCTTATAATGCCCACCGGGACACTTGTCTAACAAGTGTTGGATGAGTGTAAAGTGGGCCATTACAATCATCAAACACTTGTTGGACAAGTGTCCCAGTGGAGTATTATAAGAATGCCCACCGTGGGCATTAGAACCGGAGTGTCAAGATTTATTCTTTCGAGGATTGAACGAAGATCAAGATTAAGTCTTTTGAGTTTTCTTTTTATCCGGGTGATGAATTATATTTTTTTTTTCCTTCTTCTTAGTATGTTAGGCTAATTTTTTTGTGTGATAGGATTACGATAAAACTTTTAGTTTAATTCGTCTATTTTAAAATTTGATTTTTGACGATTTGCATTAATATAGTTTTGAATAATTAATTTTGATTTCTTTTCATCTACAATTATATACGTAGTAATTGTATGATTCTTGTAGTTTGTTTTACTATCGAGTGATTGGAAACAGGCTAGACATAATTTTAATTATCTTAAAAGTCTAATAAGAGATAGAGATATGCCGCTATGCTTTATGTAATCTTTACTTATCTATTGCAACTTAATGCATTTTTATGTATTTGCATTCGTCATAGAGATATAGTCGGGTCATATATATGAATATGTTTAATTTTATTCTAGATAAACTATTGAATTATTTAGGGATATTAATCGTCATAACTGATGTATTTTATCAAATTCAAGAATCTAGATAAAGGAATTAACAATTACAAGTGAATTCAGAATCCTAGTACTCTTCTTTCTCATATTCAAAGTAATTCGGCATAAGCTTAATTTTTATCTGTTTAAATTATAATTAGTCAATTCTTTTTTTGTTAATAATTTAATTAGTTTTTAAGCAACAAAACTTCAAAAGTTAAATTGATTCGGTTAAGGTTAATTTAATTGTATTGAACTATTTAAATCTTTGTGGGTACGATACTTGGACTCTCAAATCCATTATATTACTTGTGCGATCCGTGCACTTGCGGTATAAAATAAATTGTTAACAAGTTTTTGACGCCGTTGTCGGAGAATTTGTTATAGTTCTTTTTCAATTATTTTAGCATTAATTCGAACTTTATTGTTTTATTATTTTTTTAGTTTATTTCAGTGTTTGAATTGTTTCTTTCAGGCATTTGCATGCAAAGCGTGAGACACGGGTCTCTAATTTCAGCTGATCTAGAAATCGAACGCACTTTCTATCGTAAGCAAAGGGAAGCAAGAACACACAAAAATACAAAAAACAGCAAGACACAAATAAAAATAATAATGAGATTGCTCCGGTAGGACGATAAAATCGAGAGATAGCAATTGATGAAGAAAATATGTTAGTAAGTGATTTTATGACTCCGCATATCATTCAAAGCCAATCTAGCATTGTCTACCCACTATTTGGACAGTTGAACTTCTAGTTGAAAACCAATGTAATTTATCTATTTCAGAATAGACATTAGTTCTATGGCAGGATCGACGAGAATCCACACACATGTCTTGCAATTCTTAGAAATGTGCCAACATTTCAAACATGCCCCCACTAACTCTAACTCTAATAAGTAATAAATTAAATTTATTGATGAAAAAGCCCGCTGGTAACAAAGTGCCCCCAATACAACCTGTTCGTCCTTAACTGCATGACTGTCATACGTGCTACCTTATCGGCTACCACGTGATCTTCTGAATAACGTTGTGCTATGCCACGTAGCTCATAGCACACCGGGCTGAGTTACTAGGAATCCGTTACTTTTCATTAGCGTAATTTTATTCGTTGAATATTTTAATTTAGAAATTTTTTTTTTAATTTTCTACAATTTAGTCTTAAAGTTCTTGAGAATTTTTAACTTTGTCTCAAATATTTTGAAAAAATTCATTATTTCACTAACTTTTAACTTTTCTTTTATTTCTTTTATATGAGCTCCTTTACTTTACAAAATTCATTTTACCTCCCCAAAAATTCCAAAATACAGCTAGAAAATTACCAACAATAACAATTACTATAGGACTGGGCTGGGAAGGCACATAGAAGTGGTGACACAGGGTGTATAGTAGATGTAATGGGGGACTAGGTTGATGGGCGGGCGACACACAAAGCAACCGAGAGGAAGATAGAATTGGATTGTCAATAAAAGGAGAAAGACATATTAGTTTTCTTTTTTTTTTTTTTTTTTTTTTTTTTACTTTCAAATATCATGTCACTAGTTAATAATTAAAAAGGGTAAATAGCACTAGTGGTCCCAAACTTTTTAACCTTGTGATGATAGAGTCTAGAACCTTTAATTTATGGCATCCAGGTCCATAACCTATGAAACGTTAGTACCCAATATCCTTTTTTGATAGAAATCGTCAGTTTGATCGTTAAATAGTCAAAAAATTGTTAAAACAACCATTTTACCTTTAAATTGAATGATAAAAAAGAAAAGGAAAAGGAAAAGGAAAAGGAAATGGAAAAAAATTGCAACTAACCCCCAATCCAACCTCATTTTCTTCTCCAAATTGCCTCCGCCGCCCATCACCACTCACCGGAAAACCATTTTCACCACCGGAAAACCATTTTCACCGACAATCGATTTCATCTGTACAGACGCAGTCTTCTCAGTACTCTTATTCCTCATATCATTGTCTAAAACCAGCATGAATTAAGCTCCAATGGCTCTTTGATTTGACACTAATTCGTTATTTTCAATGAAGCTTCGGAATTTAAATCCAAAAATCTTCTAGTTTGAAGGCCATGCATGTGGGCTTCCAAAAATGGATTTGAAGAAGCTCCCTATTGACTTCGGCTTGCAAGTGTAGAAAACGAAGAAAATCCCACAAGGAACCCTCACCCATCCGGCTTTGTTTCAAAAGGAATTAATTTTCCATAAATTTTTCGACGTAAAACCGGATTTTCTCTGCAACCCAAACCAAAATCCATTGCTAACAAACACGGAAACACTTGTATAGAGAGAGAGAGAGAGAGAGAGAGAGAGAGAAGTTTTCTGTATAGTGTGTTGGATAAAATTCAACATGTGGGGTCAAACATGTATATATTAAAATGTGTGATGCTATCTTAAGGTTTTAGTCAATAAAGTGATCCACTAAAGACTATTTTGGACTAATGGGTATTAAGTGTCATGAGATTAAAGTATAGAGATGGATACAGTGTTTTAAATTGATGAGAGGCCAATTTAACAACATTGAAACATAATAACTGCCCTGCAATTATTTATACAGGTCATGGTCCCCAATTGAGCGTGACTTTTCATAATTCTCTGCATCCCCATCAGCAAGAGACACTAAGGAGAAAACCACGGATCAGTTGGAAGACCATAACCCCGTTCGATCAAATAGAATCATGAATTCAGGTACGCTTCCACTTCAATCTTGATCTTGATAATTACAGCATGATGTGCTTAAGTTATAGATGTGAAATCATCTATGTATATGGATTCGGTAAATAAATAATCTAACAAGTGGTATCAGAGCCACCTTCATGTTGAATTATCAAATTTGTATCTATATGGACATAATTCATTTTTTTTTTCTGAAATTATAAATTCATGGTCTCTCGGTATATTCCTCGATCATGAATTTGGAAATTCACGAACAATTCGTATATATTATGCATATTTACGCGAAATTGTTCCCATATTCCAAGATCTCTGATTTGACGTTGAAATTGTGATATTTTGTTAATTGAAATATATTATTACAATTTCTCTATGTATATATTTTCTTCAAGAATATGGGTTTCTCAATTTTTGGATATTATGGTCGGATTTTATGGTCAGATATTGTGGTTGGTTTTTGTGGTTTGTTGGTTGTTGTAGAGATGGATTCCGTCGGAGGAGGAAGGGGCGCGCAGCGCCGTGGTGGCAGCGTCGCACGCTGCGACGCTGCGTGCAATTTTGCAGTGCCAGAGATGGCGCTGCAGGCAGAAACGCCGGCAGTGGCGCCGCGATCTCTGCGGCGCCATCTCCGGGTCTCGTTAGTGGTAGCGGCAGCTAGGGTTTCAAACCTTAGCTGTTGCAATTTTTGACCTAGGGACTTCTTACGGAAATTAGAAGTTCTAAAGGGCTAATTTGCAATTTATGAAAATTTTGGTTTATTTAACCTCGGGTCCTCCTGGTTATTCCTTATTTAATTTAAATCCTAAAGTTTTAAATTCGTTTAAGTTAGCCCTTTAGACTTCTAAATTTATAAAATCAGTCCCTATAGTTTTAGTAATCACTTAAGTTGGGCCCCTTAAGGTTCTGAATTTTATGATTCAGTTCCTAAAGTTTAAGATTTTAATTAATTGGCCACTAAAATTTTTGGTAAATTGCAATTTAGTCCTTCAAGCTTAAAATCTTTTTAATTGGCCAATCAAGTTTAATTAAATTGTAATTTAACCCTCCAACTTAATGATTACTTAATCCTAAAGCTTTGAACTTCAAAAATTGAAATCCTAAAGTTTTAAATATATGCAAAACAGTCAATTCAGGTTTAAATTTTGGTATGATGGACTCTTTTGAGAAATATAATATTCCAAAGTGAATTAATTGAAGCAACATGTTGCCAAAGTACAGTCAATTCAGGTTTAAATTTTGGTATGATGGACTTTTTTGAGAAATATAATATTCCAAAGTGAATTAATTGAAGCAACATGTTGCCAAAGTAACATCTCTTGTGAAAATTAATTAACTTAGAATATTAGAAGGTTTAGTGCGTGTGTTGTTCATGCGGATATTAATCGGCCCAAAGGAAGGTCAATGTTTGACTGGAATTTCACATGCACCTGTGGTGATAAACGCGTGACGATTATTTGGTTTAACGTGTGATCAATAAACGGTCTAAAGAAAGGTTTATTGATTGACATGTCTTATTATCAGTGTTTGATTGTTACATCGAAGTACCACTTACGAGTCAATGTTTCTGTCCAAAGACTAAATATTAATGTTGTGCTAGGTATCTTGTGATGGGCCTTACTAATATATTTGAAATTATTATTTGCATAATAAAATACTAATGTAAGCTATTTCTATCTCTTTCTCTATACAGTTCATTCATCTACTTCCATAATATCTGCAAATATCAATTCAATCTCCATACTTAATGGGTTAAACTTCAAGGATTAGAAAGAGAACGCTCTAATTGTTCTCGGCTGCATGGATCTCGACCTTGCTCTCAGGATTGAGAAACTTGCTTCTTTTACGGATGCAAGTTCACCTGATAACATGAGGAACTTTGAGAAGTGGGAACGTTCAAATCGAATGAGTCTAATGATCATTAAGCGCAGCATTCTAGAAGCCTTTAGGAGCGCAGTATCTGAGGAGGTAACTAATGCCAATGAATTCTTTGCTGAAATTGAAAAGTGTTTTGCGAAAACGATAAGGCTGAAACAAGCACGCTTCTGCAAAGCTTGATTTCAATGAAGTATAAAAGCAAGGAGAACATAAGGGAGTACATCATGCAGATGTCTCATACTGCTTCAAAACTTAAGGTACTAAAGCTCGACTTATCTGATGACTTGCTCATGCATTTAGTATTAATATCGCTTCCTGCACATTACAATCAATTTAAGGTCAGTTACAATTGTCAAAAGGAGAAATAGACTCTAAATGAGCTCATTTCAAATTGTGTGCAAGAGGAAAAAAGGTTGAAGCATGACATAACTGAAATTGCTAACTTGACAAGTACCTCTAAAGATAAGGGCAAGAAAAGAAAAATAGAATATGAAGCTGCTAAGGGTCCAGAACAGAAGAAACCACATAAAGACAAATAGGATTGTTTCTTTTGCCAGAAGTCTGGACATTTAAAGAATGATTGTACCAAATATAACGCATGGCGTGCAAAGAAATGTACATTTCTTAATTTGGTATGTTCTGAGATTAATTTAGCTTCAGTACCTAGAAACACTTGGTGGTTAGATTCCGGTGCTACTACTCACATAAGTGTTTCTATGCAGGGTTGCCTGTTCTGTCGAAAGCCAAATGATGCTGAAAGATTCATCTTTGTGGGCGACGGAAAATTGTTGGAAGTTGAAGCAATAGGCACTTTTAGGTTATTGTTAGGAACTGGTATTTATTTAGATTTGAAAGACACTTTTGTTGTACCGTCGTTTAGACGGAATTTTGTTTCTATTTTCTTATTGGACAAATTTGGATATTATTGTTCTTTTGAAAATTGTCAGTTTAGTATTTCTTTAAATTCAAATATTGTTGGTACTGGTTCATTATGTTTATACGATAACTTATATTTGCTTGATACTATTGCGTCATATAATAAAACCTTGCATGTGGAATCACGTGGTACTAAGCGAAAATTAAATAAAGAAAATTCGACAAAATTATGGCACAAGCACTTAGGTCACACATCTCAAAAACAAGAGTTGAACGACTTGTGCAGATGGCATTTTGGATTCTTTGGACTTTACGGACTTTGATGTCTGTATTGATTGTATCAAGGAAAAACAGACCAAAACAAAAAGCTTAGGTGCCAATAGAACTTCGGACGTCTTAGAATTGATACATACAGATATTTGTGGACCATTCCCTACGGCTTCTTGGAATGGTCAACAATATTTTATATCATTCATAGAAGATTACTCACGTTATGGGCATCTATATCTTATTCATGAAAAATCTGAGTCATTGGACATGTTCAAGGCTTTCAAAGCTGAAGTTGAGAATCAACTCAACAAAAGGATTAAAAGCTTTAGGTCTGATCGTGGTGGTGAGTACTACAGCAGATATGATGGTTCAGGTGAACAACGTCCAGGACCATTTGCTAAATTCATAGAAGAATGTGGAATCGTCCCACAGTACACCAAGCCAGGATTACCTAGCATGAATGGTGTAGCTGAAAGATGAAACAGGACTCTTAAGGACATGGTAAAGAGTATGATTAGTCATTCTACTTTACCAAAATCACTCTAGGGAGAAGCATTAAAGATTGCAGCTTAAATTCTGAACAGAGTAGCAACTAAATCTACTGCTAAAACACCTTATGAGCTTTGGACAGGCAGGAAACCTGTTCTAAAGCATTTCCACATTTGGGGATGTCCAGCTGAGGCTAGGCCTTATAGGCCACATGAAAATAAATTGGACTCCAAAATTGTAAGTAGCTATTTTATTGGTTATTCTGAGCGATCAAGGGGCTAAAATTTTTATAATCCCACACTCAAGTCAATTTTTGAAACGGGAACTGCAACATTTTTTGAGGATGTTGAGTTTGAGGGGAGAAATAAGGTTAGAGACATTGTTTTTTAGGAAGAAACTGAGGAAGGATCGATTTCGATTCCTACTATTACTTTTGACAATGTACAGGTTTCTATACCCGTCATTGATCAAGAAGTATATCTGGAACCTCAGTAAGATAATGTTGAAGAACCTCCCACTATTTCAGAAGTACAAACTCAACAACCTCAAGAACCAATACCATTAAGGAGATCCACTCGAGAAAGGAAAAATGCTATTTTGGATGATTTTATAGTATTTCTCTAAGAACATGAGGAAAATAATGGAATGATGGAAGATAATCCAATCAATTTCCATCAGGCCATGAAGGGTTCTGATTCTCAAAAGTGGATTGATGCCATGAATGAGGAGTATAAGTCTATACAAGACAATAAAGTTTGGGATCTTATCCCATTACCAGAAGGTGCGAAGCCCATTGGTTGTAAATAGATTTTTAAAACCAAAAGGAATTCGAAAGGTAATGTGAAAAGATATAAGACTCGTCTTGTAGCTAAAGGCTTTACACAAAAGGAAGGCATTGACTTCAAAGAGACTTTCTCTCCGGTTTCAATGAAAGACTCTTTCAGGACAGTCATGACCCTTGTTACACACTTTGACCTTGAGTTACATCAGATGGATGTTAAGACAGCGTTTCTCAATGGAGATATTGATGAGACAATCTATATGGTGCAACCAGAAAACTTTGTGTCAGGAGACTCAATAGATAGATTTCTTTAATTTGCAAACCATATTCTTCGAGTCTCCTGACACGAAGAATATGGTTTGTAAATTAAAGAAATCTATATATGGTCTCAAGCAAGCTTCCCGTCAATGGTACTACAAATTTCATCAAGTGATTATCTCGTTTGGTTTTGAGATAAATATTGTTGATGATTGTGTGTATCACAAGTTCAGTGAGAGTAAGCATATTTTTCTGGTTTTGTATGTTGACGACATACTGCTTGCCACTAATGATATAGGCATGTTACACGAAATCAAGAGTTTTTTGTCAAAGAATTTTGAGATGAAAGATTTTGGGGATGCCTCTTTTGTATAAGAAATTCAGATACACCGGGATCGCTCTCGGGGTATTCTTGGATTGTCACAAAAGAGCTATATCGATAAAGTTCTTAAAAGATTTGGCATGCAGGATAGTAAACTAGGGGACACCCATGTTGCTAAGGGAGATAAATTTAGTCTCAATCAGTGCCCGAAAAATAATCTTGAAGTTAAGAAAATGTAGAAGATTCCCTATGCATCAGCTGTTAGGAGTCTGATGTATGCTCAGGTTTGTACACGTCCAGACATAGCATTCATTGTTGGAATGCTGGGCAGATATTTAAGTAACCATGTGATGAATCATTGGAAAGCAGCAAAAAGGGTTATGAGGTACTTGAAGAGAACAAAAGATTGCATGCTTACATACAGTAGATCGGATCAGTTAAAGATCGTAGGGTACTCCGATTCTGATTTTGCGGGATGCCAAGACAGTAGAAAATCCACATCAGGCTGCATATATCTGCTAGCTGGAAGAGCTATTTTCTGGAAGAGTGCTAAGCAGACACTCGTAGCTTCTTCCACTATAGCAGCAGAGTTTGTAGCATGTTATGAGGCGTCTAATCATGGAATATGGCTCCGAAATTTTGTCATTGGGCTACGCATTTTAAATGGCATTGAAAGACCATTAAAGTTATATTGTGACAATAACTCTGCAGTGCTATATTAATAACTCTGCAGTGCTATATTTTAATAACAACAGGAGTTCAACTAAGTCAAAATACATTGACATTAAGTTCCTGGTTGTGAAAGAAAGGGTACAGAATGGACAGATTTCCATAGAGCATATTGGGACAAACTCCATGATTGCGGATCCGCTTACTAAGAGATTACCACCCAATGTCTTTCATGAGCACATTGCTCGTATGTGTGTTGTATTTCTTGATGATATCATGTTTAGTGGGAGTTTGTATTTTTGATTGCTTTATGTTTGGTTTTGGGCACATTTGTGTATTTGGATAATTTTCTGTACAGAAACAAAGTATTCAATTCATTCCACTCTGTTATATTATGTTTGGTATTGATCTCACTTAAGGAATAAAGTCAGACCAATTGAAAATAGACATGTTTGGAATAATATGTAATTTTCATACTACACTTTCATGATTGATCTATGTCATTTGGTTGTATTGGTGTACGTGACCATTGATGGATTTAGTTACGATTCATGTAACGAAAGTCGCTTTGATCCTACATTGATATGAGTAATGAACGAGATTGTTTGGAAATACCCTTAACAGTGTTAGCAAAATTTTGAGCTCATAAGATTGTACACATTTGTAAGGATACATGTATGGCCCAGTGGGAGATTGTTGGATAAAATTCAACATGTGAGGCCAAACATGTATATATTTAAATGTGTTGTGCTATCTTAAGGTTTTAGTCAATAAAGTGATCCACTAAATACTATTTTGGACTAATGGGTATTAAGTGTCATGAGATTAAAGTGTAGAGACGGATACAATGTTTTAAATTGATGAGAGGCCAATTTAACAACATTGAAACATAATAATTGCCCTGCAGTTATTTATATAGGTCATGGTCCCCAATTGAGCGTGACTTTTCATAACTCTCTTGATCCCCATCCGCAAGAGACACTAAGGAGAAAACCACGGATCAGTTGGAAGACCATAACCCCGTTCGATCAAACAGAATCATGAATTCAGGTACGCTTCCGCTTCAATCTTGATCTTGATAATTACAGCATGATGTGCTTGAGTTATATATGTGAAATCATCTGTGTATATGGATTCGGTAAATAAATAATCTAACATAGTGTATAAATAGGAGGAGAGAGAAAAAAGAGGGTGGACTTGGTGGTGATGGTATACTAGTATAGTGTTTTATCTCGTTGTTGGTAGTTGTTGGTGAAAATGGTTTTCTGGTGGGGTGACAGGCGGCGGCAATTTGGAGAAGAGCATGAGGTTGGATTAGAAGTTAGTTGCAATTTTTATTTTTATTTTTATTATTGGTTGGGATTTAGTTGCAATTTTTGTTTTTCCCCCTTTTTTTTTCCTATTCTTTTTTATCATTCAATTTGGTAAAATGTTCTGTTTAACAATTATTTGACTATTTAACGGTCAAATTGACAGTTTCTGTCAAAAAAAGATTTCAGGCGCTAACATTTCATAGATTAAGGACTTGGGTGCTAAAAATTAAAAAATCGAGACTCCATCGTCACAAAGTTAAAAAATTTGGGACCTGGCAGCACTATTTACCCAATTAAAAACGTCTAAACAGAATTGTAGTTGCAATGTTACCTAATTTAAGTGTGCATGTTGGAAGTAGTTTTATTTTTTAAGCAACGTAAAGCTTCCATAAAAAGTTTGAAAAAAAAAAAAAGCAACAAAATGGATTTTTCTAAGAAAGAATGGGAATCAAACAAGCCCTAGGTAAAATAAATAAAAGTACTTTAATCATCGACCGTAAAAGAACTTTCACTTCTACTCACAATAAAAAAATATGTATACATATTTTCACCATTTCACAAAAAAAATCTCCCATCAAACCTCTCTTTTCCAATTCTCTTTCTTCAAATCTTTCTTTGTTCTTCCTCGTCAACTTCTATCAATCTCTATTTATTTTTTGACATTCGGATTCCACCGATAATCGGTATACTATTTTATAAGTTTTAAGCTAGCCAAACGAGACTTTCGTTTTCCTATTTTTCCTCTGTTTCTCACTTCAGTTAATACAGGGTGATATACCGTATTCGGGCATGCATGGTACCAGAGAACAAATAATCTCCCCTACGCTCTCGCGAAATTAATTACTTTAATTACTTTTTTCCAGGTTTAACATTCAGAAACAAAATCTGGTAGAAAAACTCAAAATATTTCTCCATTTCGGAGGGAGAAGAGAGGGAAAAATACTCTAATGGCGAAATCAAGCGCGGACGACGAGGAACTTCGGCGGGCATGCGAGGCGGCGATAGAGGGCACCAAGCAGAACGTCGTAATGTCGATCAGAGTGGCCAAGAGCCGTGGGATCTGGGGCAAATCCGCCAAATTGGGCCGCGGCCAAATGGCCAAGCCCCGCGTCCTCGCCATCTCTAGTATGCCTATTCAATTCTCTGTGTTTGTGCACGATTGCATGTGCTTGAGAATGGTGACTAGCGGCATCTAATTCATAATTTGACTAAATTATCATCCGGGCCTAGTTTAAATTCCATAACTGATTTGAGAGCTTACTGATTTTATACTGCTGTTGATTGGCTCTGGCATGGCTCCACTGATAAAATGAGCCAATCTTGAACTCAATTCATGGCATAATAAAACTCTAGGATATAATGTAGGTTCATCAACCTGATCGACCTGGGATTCAGCCGATAAGGCTTGATAACTTAAGCATATTAGAAGGAATGATTGTGCTTTCAAGCTAGCTTGAACAATATGGGCTTGTCTCAAGAGGGATTAATTCTGACATTAATTTATTTTTTATTTTTTTCCGCTTTATGTAATCTGTGTTTAACTGAGTCTAGATGAGCAGCAGGATAAGGATGGGTAATGTGATTTGCATTTTAGTGAAATGGAAGCCTGAATTGTATAATTGATTTATGTGAGAAGCTTGGAAACAGAGCTAAAAGCATGTTAGTTATTTTCTTTTCTTTTTTCACTGGTCTCCAAAATATGGTAATTCAGTGTTGACCTTACCATATTTGCATCTCTAAGGTTCCATGGCTAATGAGGATTTGAACAAGTACAGTATTTCACTATGATTGTTATGATTTACACTTATGCTAAAGAAAAATGGAGTTTGCTCATGTCTTATTTGCTTACTCTTTTATCACTTGATGCTTATAAATTAGCCTTGTCTGTATGTATTCTTAGTGCGACCTATGTTGAGGTGAAACACATATTGCTGCAATTGGTGACAGAATAACTCAATGTTCTCCCTCCTAGTAAACCAGAAAAGAACCAAAAAAAAAAAAAAAAAATTGGTACTATTCGTAAACAATTTGATTAAAGTTCGTTATCTCTTCAGAATCATTTATCTGATTTCAATAGATTATATCCTGGAAATTTGTGGCTGCCTTCTCTTTGTTTTGACCTGTCAAACACTGCAGGTTATAACAAAAGTAACTATCCTGCTTTAACTTAATATGTGCTTGATTTCCTTAACAAGAATTATATGTGTTAGTGATTGATTATAATAGACTCGTATGGGGTACTTTTGCCAATGACTGCACGTGGTTTTTGCAGCAAAGGCAAAAGCTCAACGGACTAAAGCTTTTCTTCGTGTCTTAAAATATTCCAATGGAGGCGTTCTTGAGGTAAGTATTGATCTTTATGTTTTATTGCCTTCTGCCTTGTTTTTTATTACAGACTTATCTATGAATTTTGTGATTGTTGACGGTTGAATTATGTCGTCCACATATGTACATGAATCATGATTCCATATTTGAGGTGTACCTATTAATCTATTAGTTTGCACCACTTGCTGATAAGTGGATGATGTCACTAGTTTTGGGATGATTCTAATTGTTTTGGCAGAATATATGACCTTGCTTACTACATTCAATAGCCAATGTTTACTTTCCTAATTCTTGGGCAAGGAGTGATGCATCCCCTCACCCCCAAAACACGTGCACACATACCCACAGACACACTCAAAGTGGAAAAAAGCAATACATGATAAGAAAACCATAACAGGGTTACAGGAGTAACAGCAAATGGAATTGAAATATTTTATATCTTTTGAAATCTTCATCTTTTTACTACAAATGAGGTCTTCGTATAAAGCAATTTTTTTCCTTGGACGCAGTTTCCTAGAATTCTGTTTTATCTGATATCAAATTTATTGATTGTTTTAATAGCATGCAAAGTTATACAAGCTGAAGCATCTTTCGAAAGTGGAAGTCGTAACAAATGATCCTAGTGGATGTACTTTTATGCTGGTAAGCTTGTCCCATAGCTCTGTTATATTCTAATAATGGTTTCTCTGAAGATATGTTTTCTTAAAGATTGTAGAGTTAGTGAGTTACTGTCCATGTTGGGAAACATATGTTCAGTCTGATTAACATTGACCCTATCATGAAGGGTTTTGATAACCTTAGAAGTCAGAGTGTTGCCCCACCTCAGTGGACAATGCGCAATGTTGATGACAGGTACATTAGGGATCCTGTTCCTGCACTTTCCAATCCTTATTTGATAAAAATGTCCACTGATCTCTTTCTTTTTGTACATGATGGTTTTTGTGTTGTAGGAACCGTCTTCTTCTTTGCATCTTAAACGTCTGCAAGGATGTGTTGGGTCATCTTCCCAAAGTTGTTGGCATAGATGTGGTGGAGATGGCTCTTTGGGCTAAGGTGGACGCAAATATACTCCAGTTTGCTTCATACTCTGTCTTATTTTGTTATGTAGTTTACTAGAAAACTGTTCTTTTAATAATTGACCTATGCTGGTTTAGTTATCTAATTTGGACGGGCAGTGGCCCTAGAATTTACTTCTATTTCATAGATACTTAAAATATGCTCACAGGGAAAATGCTAAATAATTTCTTGATGGAAATACTGCTAGTTAATTTCTGTATCAGGTACTGCCCAGAGTTGTCTCTCATTTCTATAATATTTGAACCTTCTCGGATCTAAAGTAATCATATGCATACACTCAGATCAAAGACAGGCTGAGGAAAATGATTTTTTCCATGAAATAGAAACGTGTATTCACAGTGGTGAATATTGATCAGTTATTTGTGTGCTATTGTTTCCCTCAGATCCTCAGTTTGAAAACGAAGTCCTCTCCATATTGAAGATCATCTGTTTTTTTGAAGAAAAAATAACTTGGAGTCCATTATAAATATATCTGTTACAGGAAAATACATCGACTATGCCTAAGCAGCAGGTTGATCTTCAAGATGGACCTGTTAAGGATGCAGTTGCAGAAGGTGACATGAAAGTGACTGTTGAAAGAGAACTTGTGTCTCAAGCAGAGGAAGAGGACATGGAAGCTCTTTTAGGCACGTACGTACTTTATTTTTGGAATTGAAATAACATACTTTGTGCTGAAATTTGATCTTATGATTTGTTCAAATGGGTTGTGCAATGTTATACGAAGTTATTCTAATTTTTCTTTTTCCAAGTCACGATTAAGATGTGTTGATATTGGGCATAGCGGCTGTTAGAGTAAAAGAGGGGAGGGACAAACAAAACTTGCAAATTTATCGTTTGCAGAAGCTTCATGGAAAGTTCTTAAAGCTCTAGGATTTTAAGGGATTGTAGTCGATCAAAACCTGGAAGTTTGGCTGAATAGGTTGGGTTGGTTGAAACATGATTTGCTTAAAGTTTGAGACTTTGGAAGCAGACAGATTATAATGCTGTTATCTGTACCCTTGAAAATATAATTTTTCTGGTCTTTTGGATTGCTATTGTTTTTTTATGTAAACTGGATTGTGATTTGCAAACCAGGGTTTTGAATGAAACCAAAAGGGGACAAATGCCCAGGATAAAATTGATAAAGAGATACTGAAAAGGAAGTGAAGAATCAAAGAAGATTCTGGGAATTCCACACTGAAATCCTTGGAATAAACTGGAATAAACCTCGTAGTTGGGTCGCATGAAATCACTCCAATGCTTTGCCCAAGTTCTTCAAAGTCAATTAATTTGATTAAAATAGATAACATCAGCTAAATTGTTTTCAGTTCCAACAAATATCGTTCACACAAAGGACACTACCTAATTTTTCCTTGATGAAATGTCTACCAACTTCCACATGTTTAGTTTCTGTGACATTTTACCTGATTGTGGGCAATGCTAATTGTTGCTTTATTATCAAAATAAATTCTCATAGGATTCTCACTTTTAGTTCAGAGTTCCTTTAGTAGTGACTTAACTGCATTGAATCACAAATCCCTCAAGCCATAGCCCGAAATTCAAGTTCAGAACTTGATCTATTTTTCGTTTCTTATCCATGTTACTAGATTAGTAAAATACCCTGAAGAAGACCTCTTAGCACACTTAAGACCTATCCAATAATCTTTATAAGCCTCAATCTCCAAGTTGTGAATTTTTGGAACACAAGCCCTCTTCACGAGTTCTCTTACGTTCTAGGTTCCCATAGCTTAACAACATCTAAGTGGCTTTCTTTAGGATCATGCATAAATGGCTAACAACTTAAACAAAAACTGTATCTGGCCTAGTATGACGCAAGTAGATCATCTTGCCAATTAGTGTTTGGTACCTTTCTCTCTCTACTGCTTTTCCTTTTGAATTGTTGCTGCATTGATAGTTAGTTTCCATTGGAATATCCCCGAGTTTACATCCAAGTATACTAGTCTCTTTTAGCATATCTAAGACATGCTTCTGTTGAGACAGAAATTCCTTTTCTCCGATCTATCTACCTTAACTCCAAGAAAAATATTAGAATTTTAATTTCAAATTCCAAGGCCAAATTCATTTTTTGGTTTTCCATCTCATCAATATTGTTACCTGTTAGGATAATGTTGTCCACATCATGTTTCTAGAACTATGTGTGATAATCCCCTTGGCTCTGGTATACCAAAATTTACGTACTGAAGTTGTAAGTTTTTCAAACCAGGCCCTCTGTGATAGTTTGAGACTGTAAAGTGACTTCCTCAGCTTAAACACCTTTTCCCATATCTTCTTCGAATCCTGGTGGGATTTGCATGAATACTTATTCTTTGAGATCACCATGGAGAAAAAGCGTTCTTAGCATCGAGTGGTTGAAGTGATCACTCCAAATTTCTACAAGAGAAAGTGAAAATCATACATTGTTCAACCAAGTAATTGGAGCAAACGTCTCCTGGTAATCTATTTAATATGTTTGCGTTAAACTCAAGGGAATGAGTCTGGTCTTGTATCTTTCAATAGTCTCGTCAACTTTAAACTTCATTGTAAAAACACATTTGCATCCACAACTTCTTCCCTTGTGGTAGATTGGCAATTCTTACCTGTCATTCTTTTGCAAGGCTTTCATTTCTTCCAGAACAGCTTCCCTCCACTTGGGATCTTCTAAAGCTTCTTGTATTTTTGTGGGAATACTAATACTAGGGAGATTGTGGTCAAAGGCTATAAGACGAACAAAATCTGTTATAAATACAAACATAGATATAGGATGCTGAGTGCAAGAAGATTAAGTTCTTAAGTAGTTCTACCTGGATCCAGCATGCTTGGAGTAGAGGATTGACTGTGAGAGGCCACGAGGGCAGTCTAATCTTGGTTGGCCTAATCTCTTTAGATCTCCTTGAATATACTTGAATTTCTTTTCTTTTCTGAGTACTATTTGCACCATTAATGGGGTTGGTGTCTCCTTCATTGTTTAGAGTTTGATCACTTTCTTGATCTCCCCTTAACCGATCTGCCCTCTCCCTTACCAATCTGCCTCATATCATCAGGAACTTTTTGATCGGCTGATAATGGGACAAGGCTTGGTAAAACAGTCCAAAGTGCTCACTGTCATTGTTCTCCCCTTGAGCAGTTTGAGAATAATACGGTTTTTGTTCGATTGACATATAATTTCCTAGTGGGAGCATAAAAAAAATTTATTCCCCTTTTCGAGTTGGGTAATTCAAGAACGATAGATTTGTTGGCTTTGGAATCTGTTTTGTGAACAAAGGCTATACATCCTAATACTTTGAGTTGAAGGCAGGGGATAAGAAATTGAGATGTAGGGAAACATTCTTTGAATGTGTTTGGTGGGATTTTTGAACTTTGAAACTCGACTAGGCATTCTGTTGATCAAGTATGTTGAGCTTAACACAAGTTCCAAATTATGTTTGGGTACCTCCATTTGGAAGGTAAATGTTCTTTCCACTTCTTACAAGTGTCGATTGCTTTGCTTAGCCACTCCATTTGGCTGAGGAGTATCAACACAAGAAGTTTGGTGTATGATATCATTTGGAGTGAGCTAGGTTCATAGAATCTTTGAACCGTTAAGCGTCCTAAGAATACATATCTTAGTTTGAACCTGAGTCTGAATCGTTTTGTGAAAATTTTGAAATGTCTTTTAGTCTCGGATTTGTCCGAAGATGAGTCCAACAAGTCGTCTGTGAATGTGAAAAACCATCTAGCCTCGGTAAGATTCTCAACACGAGAAGTTTCCCATAAATCACAATAAACAAGAGCCACAAATGACAAATCTTGTCCATTTTAGAGATTATTTGATGAAACTTCAATTGAAGAATACATCTTCACCAAATTTACATCAATTATGAACTAGTGAATGACGCATGTGCGAGAAACTTCATTTCTTTTCTTTATATGATCCTAATTGTATTAGATTTCCAAAGATGTATTGAACTAATCTGCAGAGAATTGTTCTGGAGACTGTCTATTTAATTACATTGTTATGCTGATGTAAGCTAACTTGATATGCCCTAATGCGTTTTCACTACTATTTTCATATCACTGTAAATCACTGGTGATATTATTAACAATGCCACACCTTGCAGTTATGTCATGGGCATCAGTGAAGCAGAGGCATTTTCTGAGCGGCTGAAAAGGGAGCTTCAAGCTTTGGAAGCGGCAAATGTGCATGTAATTTTGGAGAACGAGCCTTTAGTTGATGAGGTAACTTGGATTCTAAGCGTTATATCCATTTTCAGGCAGTTTTTTTACTGTTTTTGTTGTTTTGTACACTTTTCACCACCATTGCTTGTGACCCAGTAAGATTTTTTTTTTTTTTTTTTTTTAAAATTGGTGTGAGGTGTACATCATCTGTATCATGTCTTGCTGTTCAATCATGGCTTGTCAATTTTACATATGCTCACTCAAAAGTATAACACCTAAGTTTTTTTTTTTCTTTTTTTTCAAAAGAAACTCGAAAGTAACTACTTATGAGAGTATTTTCCCCTTTCATTTATTTTCTTATGGTTATGGTATTGTGTTTGAAAGATGAATGTTGAGGATGTGTATGTTAGAGGGACCTTCAAAATTTGTTTGGTTTATGAGAAGCTACTTCATTTTCATTGTTCCAAATACATTTTATATGAATAAGACCTGTATTATGGGCTATATTTGAGATTTGACCAATATATTCTGTTTCCTGTGAATGGATTATTGGACTTTCTGTTTTATGTAGATTATATTTGGTTCGATTTTTGCCTTCCAAGTTGACAGCTGTGTGAGCCCTGAATGATTTATTTATGGGTCCTTCAGGTACTACAGGGACTTGAGATTGCTACTAATTGTGTTGAGGACATGGATGAATGGTTAGGCATTTTCAATGTAAAACTTCGACATATGAGAGAGGACATAGAGTCGGTATGCATCTCTGCACATTGGGCTCTCACTTGGAACTGTATATTTTGTGCTGTCTTTTGATTTTGCTCATATATGTCATGTTGGTGATAAAGCTATATGCTGCATTGTGTGTTTCTCTGGTTCCAATTTTTGCTTCATTCAACTACAGGAGAAAATTAGAATTCTATTTTGTTTGTTCGCTGAAATGTAACTGCTTATTTTATCACTCAATCAAATATTCTGAAGAATTTATTTAACACTAGAATTTGTTATGAATTAATGCAAATTAAGTGCTTTCCCTATGCTTTGAGAACGTTCTAAGATATTCTTTTCGGATATGCAGATTGAAACCCGCAATAACAAGCTGGAAATGCATTCAGTAAACAACAAATCATTGGTTGATGAACTTGATAAGCTTCTAGAAAGATTGTGCATCCCTTCCGAGGTGTTTCCTTGAAATTTTTTCATTCAGTAAATTCAAAGAAATTTTCCATTTTTTGAAGTATTTAACACTTGGCAGTTGTGTTTTCCCATCATTTCCCCCATTTAAATTGCAGTATGCAGCATGTCTTACAGGGGGTTCATTCGATGAGTCCCACATGCATCAAAATATTGATGCATGCGAGTGGCTAACTGAAGTTTTACAAAGCCTTGAAGTGCCCAACATCGATCATAGCTACGCGAACATGCGAGCTGTATGTACAGTACCTGACTCTCTGTTACCTTTCTTGCTGAAATGAGTTTAAAACGTAGCTGAGATGAAAAATATGGCATGAATTAAATATCTATTGGATTCTCCTTTCAGCGCATGATTCATAGATTCAGAAAGTTGTTGCTATGGTTTTGATTAGTTTAGTAGGTCACTCGATCGACCGTAGTAGTAAAAATCATTAGATTGACTGTTTGTATCATATGATTTGATTCGAATGAGTAAATTGCACGGAATAAAGAATTAAATTAAATCTGAATGGCCAAATCCTTCAGGCATTGAAGTAGAACACTTGCCTATTCAAATCCACTTTTCCCTTCCCTATTTCCTGAGATTTTTTGCTTCTGCACCATTCACTTATCGTATCCAAACCATTGATCAAAACAAAAGTTTTCGCTCACATGACTCGTGTTAAAATAAGGTGGCTTTGAAGAAAACATTGCTAGTGGATTGTGGAGAAATATTGGATTATCGGAAATTTGAAGTGAGATCATTTAAGTTTACGCGTTCATGAATTTCTCTGGCTTTCATTGTCACAATTCATTTCCTTTTGCGGTGGATACCTACGGACTTTTTTTTTTTTCCCAATTCATCTTCTCGTGGTGATTCGATTTTTATTGTTCACTCTTACCTTTTTGCCAGTAAATTTTAGACTTAAGACTCGTAATTTGAGATTTGATGTAAACATCTTACCATAAAGACAATCTCACTGCTTAATAATGTCGTAGAAGTGTTTTTGTTTCTCAGTTAATTTGAATTCATTCAACTGATATTTCAGTACTTCTTTACTTAACTGGAATTCATTCTTCAATTGGTTTCATTCTTTTACATATAAAATTGTTATTTTTTAATGTTGCTTGAATTTGTACCAAATCACCATTTCATTCATATTTCATTAAAGTGGGATTCCTTTTCTTGAATTGATTCATAATTTGGCAATGATGGTTTCAACTGATGCAAGAAATAGAAGTATCCTTGTTGAAATATGGTAAGGCTCGCACTTGTGTGTGGGTAAAGTAAAAAAGTAACTGCATGTATTTGATGAGAATTTGAAACTTGTGGAGTCTCTTATAAGGTTCATAGTTTTCCAGCGTACATGCAAAACATTGTATGATAATGTTAGGACAATTTCTTACAAGCAATGTCCGTGAAACTCTTACAGGTTAAAGAGAAGTGGGCAGAACTTGACAGGATGAAAAATAATTTCGCTAAAAGAGCATCTGAGTTCTTGAGAAACTATTTTGCTAGTCTGGTGGATTTCATGATAAGCGACAAGAGTTATTTCTCTCAGGTATTCAATGATGTTTTAACTTTTATTATTATCAGTCTCTTATTGGAACTGTAAGTTTTTGCTGATCACTTGGATTACCACAGCGTGGACAACTGAAGAGACCTGATCATGCTGATCTGCGGTATAAGTGCAGGACATATGCTCGTCTTTTGCAACACTTGAAAGTAATTGCTACAATTATGGCTATTTGATTTCCTAGCGTATTCTTGTTTGTTTCATTGTTTCCTGACATAATTTCCTTTTTTTCTTCATAATTGCAGAGCCTTGATAAGAATTGCATGGATGCATTAAGGAAAGCTTACTGCTGCTCTCTCAATTTGCTTCTTCGTAGGGAGGTCAGGAGACTAATGATATTTCTCGAAGGGTTTTGCAGTTACTTGTCTTTGTTATCTATCATGTTTTCTGTAGATACATACGTTGTCCTCGAGTTGTGGGATTTAATGTGGATTACGTTGCCAACATGTTTGGTAGTGGCTTAGAGATGATTATCTGAAGAAAGGATGTGATTTTCGAGAGTTTTGTGGGCTTCCATGGATGAAGATAGCGATTCCAAAAAAATGGAGCCCAGACCGGCCTGTGGGTCGTGGGCCACACAGGCCATGAAATTTTATTTTTTTTTAGTTTTAAAGGTAAAAAAAAAATTATGATAAAAAATTAGGATCCACGGGCCAGCCCATGGATCGGGATTTCCAGTCTTTTTTTCTTCAGCCCGGCCCGGGCTTTCACAGGCCGGGCCGCCCGCAATCCTTAGATGTAGATGAAGAGCACTTAGAATGGTATCTTTTAGAGAAATGGGGCTGATGTGATCGATAATGTTGCAGGAAATGGATATGACGAGAAAGAAGAATGGTCGTGTTGGAACAGTAGAGAAGAAGAAATGTGGAAGGAGACTACAGAAGGATGGAAATGAAGAGAGTAAAGAAATCGAGAACCCTTGCAAGGGAAAAAAAATATGTCATAAGATTTTAACAAACCAAATAATTAGGCAACTCTCCAAACTAACTAGGATTCTGAGTGAAATAAAAGGACGTAGATAACCGAATCAAAGACCAACGTAATAAATATTAAACAAAATTCTAGTGCTTTACCAACATAAAACAATGCATAAACTTCAGCCTCAACTTGGTCGAATGTACTCCAAATTCATTGGTGTGTAAATGCCAAATTTACCTTATTCTTTAGCGTATATTCCTCATCAGTTGTATGTTGTTTCAATCATTTCTGTTCGAAGAAGATTACAGAGATATGTAGTGCACTTGAATATTATGAGGAAGTTATGTCTGATTTTGCTCAACTCTGTGTTATGTAAAGATCTGGTGATATCTAGCTTGGCATCAACTAACTATTGTGTCAACAGTTCACAATAGGTTTTTCATAAATATGATTTGTAGAAACTAAAAGCCTGCATATTTTATTACATTAGTTCAGATGCTACTGTGTTATTTCGAATGTGAATTGATTCATGGAATTCTGCAAGTTAATTTTACTGGTACCTTGAGCAAATTTGAATTGTATAGTCAACGGTGGAGGATCCTAAAAGTGGTATTCTATTTCTGGAATACAAGCACAAAATAAAGATCTAAATTCATTATATTGTATAAGTGGATCTGATTGATGTCTTAGCATTAAGTTCACGGTCTGCGTATGATCATTTGTGTGAACCTTTTAATCTATATGGTTTCTCATAATATTTGATTTTTACATCTGTAATCCATTTTATAGTGATCACACTTTTATTCCCTTTAGAAATCAATTTCATGGCCGAAATGAACTCTTACGGGTCTTACGGCGCTTTTGACAGTTTTAAATGTTTCTAGCTTGATAACGTGGTTTTTATTCCATTACAGGCTCGTGAATTTGCAAATGAGCTTCGTACTATTACAAAAGCATCAAGAAATCCAATTGCATGGCTTGAAGGTCCTGCAGGTCCCAATCAGAGTGTAAATAACACAGACACATCGACAGTTTCTGAGGCATATGCCAAAATGCTTACGATTTTTATTCCGCTCCTTGTGGATGAGGTCACAGTCAAGCATTATTAACTCTCTCTCTCTCTCTCTCTCTCTCTTTCCCTCCCTCCCCTGATGGGATGCTTGAAAAATTATACTTTTCATAAACTGCAGAGTTCTTTCTTCGCACATTTCATGTGCTTTGAAGGTCTTGCCAATGGCAACAAAACTGGACATGATGATGATGACGATGATTTGGGCATAATGGATGTTGATGACAATAACACCAAAGATGGTAAATTTTTAAGTTTTTTCAACTCTTGTTAGTCTTATTGGTCATCACATTTTTGCAATTTGCAGGTAAAAAGTCTGCGGATCTTGAGGCATTAAACGAGTCACTTCATGAATTGCTTGATGGAATACAGGCATCGTCGATTTAAAATTTACAGTTATTATTTCTTTGATTTACATCATAAGTTGTACACTTTTGATGGCTAACATCCTCCTCTTACCTTCCCTCCTGCCATTTTGATGTTTTAGGAAGATTTCTATGCTGTGGTGGACTGGGCATACAAGATTGATCCTCTTCGTTGCATATCCATGCATGGAATTACTGAGCGCTATATTTCTGGTCAGAAAGCTGATGCAGCAGGATATGTGCGTATATTACTTGATGATCTGGAGAACAGAATCTCTTTGCAGTTCACTCGAGTAAGTTAAATCCCTTTTATCTATAGCAAACTTCTGTTATTTTGAGAAATGCTGTTCATCTACTTGAATTATATTCTATATTGCAGTTTGTAGATGAAGCTTGCCACCAGATTGAAAGAAATGAGCGAAATGTAAGGCAGACGGGAGTCTTGTCATATATACCCAGGTAAAGTAGGCCTGAAATGTTCATGATATTGATTTAGACTTGTTACTCTTCTGGTGGTGTTGGTGATCTTTCGTTTGAGGTATTTGACTTATAGTCAGCTGCACAGAAAGTAGATTGGACAGAAGAGGAGTATTAATTCTTTCAGCAAGTCACAGGCGGTTTTCACTCTTGAGAGTATCGTTTAGGGCTCCAACAGTCAACATGTGCATATCTTTCAAAAGCTGGAAGTTTAATTCTCATCTAAGTGTGCTGTAGTCCATGATATTAAAGCTGACTTTTACTTTTCATACACATGTTTTATTTGCTTTTCCATTTTTATTTTGTTATTATTGATCAAAGTGACAATTGAAAACCTGGGTTAATTTAGTGAAATGCATTTTATTTTGCTGGAATTTCAGATATCGGAGACTTGGGACTCACTTAACTGTTTTGAGACGAATTATTTACTGGAAAGATCACTTGCAGTGTAGATAATTTGGAGCCTAGATCATGTTTTAGTGAAGTTGCGTTCACCATGTCATTTCCTTTGACCTTGAATACCATTTGTAATCGAGACTATTTCTTTCCAAACACTGGCAGTTGAAACTGATCATTCCTCTATAATTTCCAGCAGAATTCTTTTCTTTGGAATTCATTATTGTAATAAGATAAAATGTGCTTCAGGAACGTCTTCTTACTACAAGAACAAATCTGCAACATTGGAAACTCATAGTTTTCCATGTTCATAGAATCTGTGATTTTCAATGGACAGCCTCGCATTCTATTCTGCTTATTTTTGTGGTGTAGCCTCTATGGCGTTCCAGAGTACAAGTTTTATGTCATTAGCAGTTGAACTTTGGAAAGCACACCTAGTTAACATGTGTACATGATTCGTGGAGCTGGAGCGAAAGTGTAAAAGCAGAAACTTTTAATATATTTCAGAATACCAGAACCTTTATTGTGTCGATACGACAGTTTTAGATTCTTTTGTGGGTTGGTGGGGGTGGAGAGGGTTTTAAATTTATTTTATTATTATTATTATTTTCCCCTTCTGTCTAGGGCCTATTCACTGGAGGAGAGATGAACCTTACCTCTGGGCATCGATTGACTGTTATTGGTTTAGTGTATTTTGACAAGTTATTCGCGGGAGCATTTGTTCCTATGTTTCCTAAAGATTGTTTTTACACATCAGTATGCACATGAGCATTTCCTGGTTATTTCACCTTTCTTATCTTTATGCATCAATTATTGGGTTACATTACTTTTACATAGATTTGCCACTCTTGCAACCCGTATGGAGCAGTACATCCAGGGACAGTCGAGGGATTTAGTTGATCAGGCCTACGCAAAACTTGTGAGTGTTCCCTCTCACAATCATTCTCTTGATGTGATTAAACAGTGTACATGTGAGCCACCAATTACGTGATAGATAAACAAAGCATACTTAATGATGATGAAATCTGACATATCTTGATTTAGCAATATGATATGAAACCTTGATTTGCACTTATTGCAGCTATCCTCATTTTCACGTGAAGTATTTATTTTTCAGCAGTATATACTAGATATGTACTTTAAGCCCAAAAAGGGAATTCTTGTTGAACATCTACTTAGCAGTCTCAATGAGGGAAAAAAATCAAGAAATCCAGATTATATAAGTTGTTCTTGACTGGAGAGAATAGCAAGTTTGCTGCCAGGAGAGAACAACATAGGAAAACACAAACCAAAGTCTGGTTTTGTCTTAAATGATGAATAAGTCTCTAGAAACTAAATTTGTATTGAAAGTAGTGACTGCCAGAAGAAATTACTCCAGAACCTAAATAAAATAGGACTCTAGTTCCTAACTCAAACAGGAAATAAATTAAGAAGGTAAATTCTAAAACAACTAGGAAAAGAAAATAATAAAGAGCATGTTAACAAAATTATGACTGGAGGTAGTAGGACTACTGTAGCATAAAGAATAATTTATGCATCAATCTGTCCTGCGTCTCCTAACTTTATTTCTCTCTTTTTAATGTTTACATGAATTGCATTTGGTTAGCTGATTTTATAAGCCTTCTACCTGAGATTAGAGTTCGTGAATATAGTAAACCGTACAAGTCACGTTCATCTTTCATAGTGAAATATAAGAAAAACATATACCAGGTGATAACAATTAGCCTATAATTTCAATGAAAAACACTACTACAACATTTTCTTATTCATTTTAACATTGTGATGGGTTGATATTTATTCACAAGCATCACATACAACGTTGAATGCTTGAAGGCGCGTTTAATAAAACTGAGGCCTGAAGAAGACTGAGTTTTCAACATGAAAACTATTTGCTTAGGTACTGAAATTAAACCTTTGAATTGATTAAATATTTCAATAAAATGTTTTATTATTTTAATAAAGCCAATTATGATATATTAAATTATATCAATATTTTCTGAAATATTTACTTATTATTGAGCCTGTGCATATGCACTATAGGAAAGAGATTGTTATAAATTTGTGTATGCATGAGTACAGGTGAATAAATTTAAATTTTTTATGCTTGATCTTATTGTCAGTTTAGTTTAGAGTAGTGATAAGTCAAGATAGAAGTACTTAAAAGTTTAGAACCATACATTCTTAATTTATATGTAAAGTGCTAAAGTGCTGAATGGTGTTATCAACCGTCCTCTAAGTCAATCAAAATATAAAGACTGAAAACCGATTATTCAATCAATTTTAAATACCCGGAGGGGATAACTTGATGATAACTTATGCCTGTTGAAATAACATGATTAGAAAAGAAATACAAATGGAAATTGATCAGTATATTTTAAATATTAGCTTAAAATGAGGATTATTTTCTTAGCTTAAAATGAGGATTCTTTTCTCAACTTCTCAACGATCATTTTGTTGCCAACCCTTGCATAAATCAAAGTTATTTTTCCCTCATAATCTTCGGTGTCCCACTTATAATTTGATTATTTCCAAACTACAATTAATTATAATAATTATCTATGGAATAGATATAAAATGTGGTAACACATATTCTGGCCAAATTATTCTCTTAGATATGAATCCAAGTGCTTATTTGAGATACAATTGGCTTTAAATGCATTAATATATTTTCTAATTTATTGAATCAATGAAAGAGTTCCATTCTATGTGCTCATTTTACTTTCTAATAACATGGCAATGCAAGTGTTAAAATGAAGGATCACCTTGGTTTTTATAACAGTCAATAAAGGGAAACAGTTCTATGACACTTTAGTTTTAGGTGATGCGAATTTTTATTTTATTCTAATATACATTTAGTTACCCATGATTTTAGATAATTTTTTATTATATACTAGAAATATTGTGTCAGAACATTTCTTAAGAACCAAATAAAAACTTTGATCTTCTGTGGGCATTTCAAAGCCCAGATCATTTAGACCTTGAATAGAGATTTTGAATCCGTTAGACTTATATAAAGAATACCTATGGGATAATAATTTTAAGGACGTCTGAATGTAATTCAATCAGAATTTAGTTTTAAGTAATTCCAATGACAACTGATGAAAAATTATAAGAAAAAAGATATACATGTACTCCCAGAAAAAGAATAATAGTCAAATTGTAGAATCGTGTTTACTTGTTCAAACTTTCACGAGCCCGAAGAGATTAGGTTCAACTTGTAGTAGTATCTAGGAAACCTGGTAACCTAATAATTTTGATTATTTAATGTATCTTATCAGATCATTGATTTCCTCTTCCCAATTTATGCATGTAATGAGACAAGTGTGAGATGTTTTAGGAAAATTGTTTGGCAGGTGACCATAATGTTTGTGACATTGGATAAAGTCGCTCAGGCAGATTCAAAGTATGAAGATATTTTGCTCTTAGAAAATTATGCAGCGTTTCAGAATAGGTATCATCCTCTTCAGATGTACACATATGTTACATGTTTTATATGATATTTTTTACTCTATAATCCTAAAATTTCTCTCAAAACAGCTCATACTATTTTTGATTTATCATATTCACGTGAAAATGTGCAGTCTGTATGACCTGGCCAATGTTGTGCCCACTTTAGCGAAATTTTATCACCAAGCAAGTGAATCTTATGAACAAGCTTGCACACGCTTTATCAGCACAATCATATACACCGTAAGTTATTCACCTGACGTATTTCATAATTCTGTCTTCATTTGTTGATTGTTGTACTTTGTATAATGTGCTGTTGAATTTTTATTGAATTTCCTCTTATAGTTTGTTTGTCAGTTGACTTAATAGATATGTGTTTTTGTATTACTTTCTTAAATGCAGCAATTTGAACGACTTTTCCAGTTTGCTCGCAGAATTGAGGATTTAATGTACACAAACGCACCAGAAGAGGTTAGTCTCTGCAGATAGCATGTAATACGTTTGTCCTCCTTAAGTTGTGTTCTAACTATAAAGGGGCTTTGGTACAAGCAAAGTAAGAAAAACAGTCACAGGAAATATGCTCAAAGGCTGCCGGAATTTAGGATAAAAGAATTTTTTCTCTTTTATCTGTTTCATTGAACATCTAACCTCATTACATGCACATTGATGATTGGGTCTGAATTAGGAAGGAAACACAAAAAGGTAATTACAATCAAATCTATCCCAAATAGGTAACTGACTAATTGCACCAAGAAAGGAACCAATTGATGCAGGGATCCTGTCTTAATTCTAAATTCTCCACACTCCCCATCAAGTTGGCTTAAAGATATCTGTAAATTACATTTTATGTACTGTTGTGGAATGTGTAACAAATAACACATTATCTTAACTCTTTGTTAGAGATAGAAAGTATTATAAATATACCATTATAATGGTATGCATATGCCAAAATGCTTTTGTGATTTCACAAATCACACGCTATATATAAATGTCCGGTAATACTTCACATACCATAATTTGGGAAATGGTTTTAAAGTTCAACATGCCAAAACATTATGGAAAGGGCTGCAAACAGTACATAAGTCATAGCCACATAAATTGTCATCATTCATAACTCAACCAAATCTCCATCTCGAAGAGCAAAATTGACATCATTCAATTCAAACTAGCACAAAATAACCTTTCACTAGTTACCCTCTTTAGTTATGAGAACTTATTAGTTACCAAATGATATCATAATTTCTCATTCATCTCCAAGATTTTGAAAGACTCTCGAGAAAAAAAGTCTTTCATTCTATGATTTTTTTTCTTTATACAATATTTCTCTCTTCTTTTTCCTTCTACAAACACTAGAGTCAAAATTAATTACCAACATTTTTTTGGAGAAAATGTATTTTTTTTTCTCTTCAATATTCTTCTAACTATTTTTTTTTTCTCTTTCTTTTTTTTCCTTCTACGTTTGATTAATTACCAATATTTTTATGAAAAAGAATATTAATATTTTTCTCTCTATTCATTTTGTTGGAAAATATTTATAAAATGAGTCACATATCATATTTCTTTAATTTATCCACAAGTCATTTGGTGAGAGTGAGCTAATGTCATTAATTTTTAACGTAGTTTACTTGCAGCAAATAAATAGAACATCATAAATTCAATTTTTTTTATTAATTTAATAATATTAATGTAATTAAATAAATTATTGCTACACTTTTCTTACAACAATTTTTTTTTTTTAATTGTGGGACGTTATATTTTTATATTCAAGATTTAATTGAAAAAATGAAAGTCTATAAAAGACCGTGAAAGTTTAGGAAAGTCTTCCAAAATGAAAATCTATAAAAGTCCATGGAAGTCTATTAAAATTTATAAAAGTCAATAAAAGTTAATGAAATCCATAAAAATAGTAACTTAAAATATATCAATCAAAGTCTTTAAAAGTCTAGATTAAAGACATGATTATGTTCCTTTTTGTCAATTCACAAGATCAAACATCATATTTAAATTGAAGAAAAAGGTGCTTCAAACATTTTTGTTCATGATCTTAATTTTCAAATTATGGTATGTTTTGCAATTTGACTAATTTCACTCAGTATACAAGATGTTAAGTAATTTTTGTTGTTGTTGAAGACTTGACAAAATATGTTATTTTAAACACTTAAGAAATGGTCGTATGTAAATAATACAGTATAATTTCTCATTTGTCAAATTATGGTACAAGAAGTGTTAAAACACCCTTTATACATGGTATTATATGTAAAATTTCCCATCGAAATGTACTAAAGAGAAAAAGTTCTATGTATGTTATTTTCTTGTGAAGCGTTAAAGCCCCCTTTATACATGGTATCATCTGTAAAATTTCCCATCGAAAGATACTCAAAGAAAAAGTTCCATGTATGTTATTTTCTCAAGATTACATGATATAATATTTTTACTATAATTTAATCACTCTGGACGGTTTACTTAATAATAATCCAGTTTTCTGAACAACAGATTAGGAAAAAATGAAGAGTGAAAGACCTGTTAGCAGCACCATGAACCCAATGTCAAAATCAGCTTTTGGTTTGGATTCACAAGCAGTTTTCAACAATTATTTATTACACATTTACATATTTTGCTTGAGTGCATTGGTCGAGATGCATACGAGCTTAAGTTTTAAGTCGTCATTCGTGCATCATTGACACTTTTTCTTTCAAATGTTTAACTAAGTTATCTATGGTAGTGACATATATCGTGAAAATTTCAGATCCCTTACCAGATGGGAGTCTCAAAAATGGATCTGCAGAAGGTTGTAAAATCAAGTTTATCTGGGGTATGTCAATATTTGACCTTCAGAATTTGGCATCTTAATTGGGAGATATTTTCTCACATATTTACCTTTATAGGTTGACAAGTCCATCAGTACAATGTATAAGAAATTGCAGAAGAATTTAGCCTCAGAGGAGCTGCTGCCTTCATTATGGGAGAAATGCAAGGTACTTTCCTGTTAGAGGCCGTACACCTTTTTAAGGTTGCAAATTTTCTGGCAATAATGTTGTCAATTGACAGTTACGTGACTAAGCAGCTTATGTCACTGATTATAATTATATAATAAGAGACGAATACGAAAAGTGAAACCTTAAAAGCGTGAGAACCCATGGCCTCTATCCTATGCTACTCAACACCCGAAAATCAAAATCTGGGAAAACTATTGATCTCTGCCAAAATGTTTGATATTATCAATTTATCATATAGGCCACAAGAGGTTGAATAATAAATAAATTGAAAATAAAGAAAAAAAGGGTATTGACAATGCCCTCTACGTTTTCAGCTTAATATGTATATGTTTTAGAGTGAAATTATGTTTTATTCGTTTTTATACGAAAGCATGATTATGTTATTTTTATACAATTGGACAATGTGTTCTTTGCTGGAGGTTTTGAATGAAATTTTTATTCCTTTTTTTCCTTTCTGTTGTACGCTTTATTTTGGATAATGTTTTTGTGCACATTAAGTCATCACACTCTTTCATTTTGACATTTACTTCTTTTATCAACTATGTCAACGTTTGTTTTGGATAATGTTTTTGTGCACATTAAGCCTTCATGCTCTTTCATTTAGACATTTACTTTTTTGATCAACTATGTCAACGTCATTGGAATTGCTGTTAAAATTAAGAGGCGTTCTTTCTTTTTAGTATGAAAATTCAACTTTTAGAGGAAAAAATAAAATCAGCAAGAATGCAGGCAGAGAGCATTCATCTAATGATTAGTCACTCAATCATTAGAAGTCGATGATTGAGTTGGTTGTCAGGATGTTATTCTCCTGTGAGATTGACTTTCAACTACTTACCCACACGCCATAGAAACTAGAGTGTCAGTGTCCAACACGTGTCGGACATATGCGAGGTGGTGTCTCTTATTTCTTTTTCCTTTTTAGTTCCGGACACATTGTCGACGTAGAACATCCATTTATACAATGAAAAAAGAGAAACTAACTACCAATGATTGAAACAAAATTGGGAAAAAAAAGAAAGAAGAAAAACTAACAAATGTGAGGACGAGTTTGGGTGATAATGTTTGAAGATTTATCCATGTGAGAAGAGGAGATGGCGCTAGATTGGGAGAAGAGGAATGGTGCTGGATATGGTGGAAGAGGAGAAGGCATTGGCGTAAGGGCAAAGAGGAGAGGGCGCTGGCTTAGGGCAAAGCAGTGAAGAGTTAAAAACATTGTGCACACGTTTAACAATATAGAACTGAAAAGAAAAAAATTGAATTCGAAAAACAATTTTAACAATTTAAAAGGTGTAAATGACCCATTACTTCCACCAAAGAAGTGTGGGATATGGAGTCCAGATTTGATGTCTCCATGTCGTTGTCCTCTTAGCTGTCCCCCACCTTACTTTTGACAAATTAATTTTTATTTTTTATTTTTTACATGCCGAAATATGTCTTACTAAAATTTTGACACCTAAAAAATGTAACCTCAAAAAATGTTTTCACACTCCCCTGTAAAGACCCAAAAACTGTTCATCTTCCCCAAGTAATTCAAAGCACTATTCTATTTGCTTTGCACTAAAAAATAAAAAATAAAAAGTATTATTTTAATGAATGTGTCCTTGATATGTGCTTGTCCTACTTTCTTGATCACATGCCGGTGTGTCTAAGTCGTGTCATATCCATGTCCGTGTCCGTCTCCGTGTTCGTGCTTCTTAACTTTCAAACAGGATCTCTCCCATTATTAGGCTGTTTGGAGTGTTGCTAAGATGAGATATGTTATCCCCATTTTGCTGTCTCATTGGTTGTCCCCCCACTAAATTTTTGACACATCGGTGGTTAAGCTCTTATTAGCTAATGGAAATAAATCATTCCAAAGGTAATGTCATTTGTAGCTATTGTGTTGGCGTCTTTTCATTTGTTAATAAGAGTTGAACTATCAAGATGTCAAAAATTTAGTAGAGAGACAGTAAATCTCATCTCGGGTATTGCTCTGCATATTTCTTTTTCAAATGTTTTATTCTCCAATTTACTTTTATAACTTCTGAATAATGAATATGGGCATATGAATTTGGTATTGGTCCATTCCTAACTCATGCTATGTAAATTATTGGCAGAAGGAGTTCCTTGACAAGTATGACAGTTTTGCCCAACTTGTAGCAAAAATTTACCCAGGCAAGACCATCCCATCTGTCTCAGAAATGAGGGATCTTTTGGCATCCATGTAGAGAAGCAGCTCCTCTTGTAAAGTTCAGTAGTAGCAGTTTTGGATTGTGGAGTTGTCTGTCAAGGCCAAATTTTTGTTATTTTTTTACGGCCCCAAATATGATTCATTCATAGACCACTTTTAGCTGAGGGAAAACATATCAAGACGAGATCTATGCATCAGAATAAAATTTACTTGTTAGTCTCTAATATTAGTCAGCTTTCATTCGGGGTTCTGTTGGTTGATCATGAAGGATTATAAATTCATTATAGGAAGTCATTTCACCTGCTTTCAATTGTTTCCTTTTGCTCATCTTTACCCATGTTGGGTAAGATGGAGTTCTGAATTTTGTTTATGAAATGAGATGAGTTATTATACTGTGGGTTGCCTACTTATAGTAGACCTGAGAGAATCAGGTACTAATTATCTTGGATTGCCCAATGTTTGATTGTTTTATTGAATGCCTTCAAGTCCCTTTGTATGATTATATTGAATAGGACATGATTAAATAAGAAAAACTTAAAATCTTATTTATTATTCTATACAATATTGTTTAATAAACACATCCATGATATGGAGTGTATACGAGCATGTTTTATTCACCCTTCATCATTGAATACACTAGTCTGGCTTTAGTTGCTTCTGAGTAGACAGTTGCACTTGTGACAATTGAGCATATCGTTTTAGCATTTTAGGTACACTTGAACAGGACAACTAATAGACAAATATTGTTATATGTGTTTCTTCTTTAATTTTATTTAGTATTGCTGATACTGGTTGGAACAGCAAGATCAGTTAGACCCACTAGCCTCCCCACAGTGGACATGAGACGTAGAATATTTGTAATGATATTTCATATTTATCTAGCTTGATTATTACATAGAAAACAAACAACCAAAAAATAAAGAACAAAAATGCCTATAACAACCTAATAGATGTATTGATATTCCATATCAATTTAGCTTGATTATTACAGTTAATGAAAAAATATACAAATTCAGGACTCAGGAGGGCTCTAGTTCTCTTTAATTGGAAAACATCAAAATTGCTTTGATGTTTAATGGTAACAAATTTCTGATAAAATGGTGGGCTCTCTACCGGTCAGTGCCAGCAATAGAAAGTTTGGAGAGAAGAAATATAGAAGCAGAAGAAACGAATATGGCTGCAGCAAAACAAGCAAGATCCCAACCAGTAACCACAGGTATACTCTTGAATTTCTCCAAGACCTCTACTAGAAGTATCATTATCACAGCATGTCCCATTTTCGACTTCGCTTGCATAACAGACTGCATTCCTACCCGTGCTGGAATTGTCTGAAAAGAATACGTAGAAAATTTGAAACCGCAACAATCCAATACATATATTTTCTATCAATGACAAAATAGAAATGAATATGAATAGCCTCAGCCATATTGCAAATACCTCGACATTGAAATTGCCAAACAAGCTTGGCCTTGTATGCTGTGATCCTTTGCCTTTAAGATTTTTTGTTCCCACAAATATGACGTATAAAGACATTCCAAAAATAAGCATTGCTGTTCCTAGTAGGAACACATCTGCAACCAATTGAGTCATCAAATATTGGACATTACACTAACATTTCAGCTACGAAAAATAAAATAAAATGATGATATAAGTAGTAAAAAAAGATGGTACCAATAGCTTCAATTAGTAGCTGTACAACATGTCCTTGTCCTTGCTGCGACATTTGTGAGATTGCACGAAAATATTGAAAATATGATTCTACAATCAAGAAACAACCCTGCAGAGACATTTTCAAATATTTAGTACTTTTCTTGATAAGGACTCGTGATTTCACAACAATATTAAGGGGGGGCAAAAAAAATCATATGATTCAACGTCGTTGATTACCTCGACAAAGCACAATATTGAACTAAGCAAAGATCCTCCAATTGCTAACAATGTAAAGAATCTGCAGTCAACTATAGCCTGTAAAACAAGATTTAATGAAGAAGGTTAATAAATTTCACATTACTAATATGTAATAAATGAAAAATAATTCAAGATTTTTGTTTACTTTTTCAATAAGCATCTGGATATTGAATTTCCATGGCCTTTGTTTAGTAATCATAATCCTCCACTGCAAAATTACATCTGAAGCATTTGCTATTAACAAAGCCAAATCCACCCTTTTTTCTGTCTTCGGTTCCGATATCACCACACAAGTTGAGCCGCCTGCCGCCTTCACCGCCACCGTCTTCCTCTCATCACCGCCAGCCGGCACATTTTTGGAACTCAATCCTGCTTTACTCAAACGCATTAGTGTCCTAGGTCTTGACACCATTGATGAACACGTAGAATTGGATGAAGAATCACGAGATGGGCCAAGGGCTAAAGGTCTAGACATTCTTACAAGTCTAGTGAATGACATTGTTGGTGTTTGAAGATTTCAGCCTGGCCTGGCCTTTTGAGTTTGATGGGTGTTTGGTAAGCTGAAGTGGGGAATTTTCAACTGTTTATATATAGGAGTTCAAAGAAGATTCGTGGCATATGACTGAAATTGTCACCTTTTGCTTCTTTCTTGGAGGGGATGTAAAGAATTTTCATCAATTCTACATTTGATTAAAACACGTGTCAATTTTTCCTTCTGTCAGCGTGTGGGTCCAGGGGTGTTCTAAGCCGGACACGTGTCATATTGCTGTAGACTTTTATTGGTCTGCACTTTTTCTCCGTTGGCTTAAAGTCACAAGAGAAAAAGAATTTGAACAGTGACAAATCTTTGATTCCGTTTAAATTCTTGGCCGTTAACTTAAACCGAAAAATAATCTCATTTAAACAGTTCAAACTAGATATATAGCATACAAATTTTATTTATTTATTTTCTTTTGAAATAACTCTACTTGTCTCTATGCGAGGTGTATCATTGATTCATATCTCGTCTATTGATTGAAATAATCTATCATCGATCTTAAGGAGATTTTCTCCACTACGAACAGAAAAAAGAACTCATTTGTCACAATGTCATTACGTCTTCATCACTCTCAAACAAAACCCTGCCTCTCTCAATCTTCTCTAGATTATTCACAACGTCTTCAAAATCAACCCCCTCAAACAAAATCCCCTCTCTCTCAATCTTTAACAGATTCTTCCCAACCCCTCAATTCATTAAAATCATCTTTCAATCAATCATGTTCTAATTTTTCTTAAATAGTTGTTTTAATCAATAGATATAACGAACAAGCGGCTAAAGATTTTTTTTCTTGTGATGATTATTAAAAAAAATTTATCGTGAAGGTGAAGATTTTGCACTAGACTCTACGGTCGGATCTCACCACGAAGAAAAGCGTTATACTAATATAATAGGGAGCGGATATACCAAACTTACACATGGACATACAATGGAAAAAATGAAGAAATTGTGAAAAGATAAACTTGAGAGTACTATTCCAATTACAAAAAGAGTGGTAATATTCACACCACTTTCTATTATAAATATACCATATTTTAATTATATATAAAGTCCTTAACTTTAATCATTCACAATTATATATTTTAATTTTTTTTCATCAGATTTTTATATTTAACATTCTATTAATTAACACATCTTGTTCTTACTAACGATTTTCCTCTAAAAATTCTATTAACATGCTTTAAAATAAGTGACAAATATTTAATCAAAATTTTGTATTTTTTTTTTCTTATTTAAAAATACGAGAGGAAATGAGTCTGTCGTTCTTTTTTAATGAAATTTTGGATGGGAGCCATTATCAAAGGCAATATGTGCTAATTAAATGAATGTTGATGATAAGAATGTGATAGAAAAAACATTAAGGACATAAATATAATAAGAAGTAAAGATTATTGACTTTTTATATAATTTAAATGTGGTGCACTTATAAAAAAATATAGTGTGAATATATTTAGCCTTACAAAAATGACGACAAAAAATTATGTAATTACTCAGTTGACCTAAGATAACATAGCAAAATAAAATAAATATAATATTGGATTTTAATTATTCAAGAAGAAAACAAAATTTAAATTTAAACGTGAAATTTAGGTTTATTTCAGAATTTTCATTGTAGGAACGTAATTTTGGCTTCCATAGGCCGTCGGTCCGTCCACGTGCATATTCGCGCTAGAGGGTTGTATAGAATGGAACAGTATTTCAGCATGGACGACTAAAGCTGCACGATTTTTCTTTGTGGGAAGGGCTAAATTCCAAATTTAACTACAGCCAGCTATTAAATGTCAACTCTGGAACCTTTTCATATAGGGTTAATTTTAATTGGGGCTGTATTTTGATTTAATTTGTAATTAGACGGCTACATGTCAATTTGTGTCAATTGAATCATTTTACTTTAATTTATCTCAATTGAATCACTATAATTTAATTTTATCTCAATTTAGATTACTTTCTATTAGTTTATCTAACGCCAAACACTGAAGTGGCCACTAAATATTAACGACCATCCAACATGGCTGTAAAAACATGACTTGGAAGAAGTGATACAAACAAAAAAAAAACCTTTTCCTTTTTCAATTTCAATCCACAAGTTTAATGTGTAAAACGGGGTTTTCAACAATATCACTTCTTTTAGGTCATTTTTTGACGTGGGATATCCGTTAGTATGTTACCACCATGTCAGTCTGGTGTTAAACAATGTAACATAATTGAACGAATGGAGTGACCTAAATTGAAACAAAATTAAAGTATAGTGGTTCAATTGACACAAAATTAAAGTACAGTAATCCAATTGACATAAATTAAAGTATAAGAATCCAATTGAAAAATGGGTCAAAGTACTTTTCATATATCAAACTTTAAACATCTGACTCCAATATGAACTTGAAACAAAAGAAATGATATGTTGCCCAATTCTCCTTGTGTCTGACACCCTTTTTTTGTTCGGCTGGTTCCTGTGTATTTGTTTGATTGTCGACACGTGAGAATCAGACACAATAATATGTTGCCTAATTCGAGCAATATATCATTTCTTGTTAAAACAAAATGATTGAAACTCAAACCTTATGTCAGGATTGATTCATTTCAATATTACAAAAAAATTGTTGCATGCGAAAGAATTTAAATAATATAGTCAGCCATGAAGAGGACAATCGAGTTCATGAAGAAGATTTGAGATCCAATTTAGTTACCCCGCAATTATACAATATTCTATAGAGAAAATTTGATAATTATGAATATTTAAGTTTATATATATTTTGATAATTAACAAAAAATTTAACAAATTGGAAAAATCAGGTACAAATTGTTAACATCAGAGTTACTATGCTCCAATATTTATCTTCAGAATTTATTATAAAATTTTAATTAAAAAAAGTATTTAAATAATAGATAAGATTTTGTAACCGAATTTTGAATATGACTCAATCATAAAATTTATAATTAGTTACTCTCCTATTTTACAATTACATGAAATGTTTCTTAACAAAGAAAAAAGATAATCTGTCAGTGATTGGCGAATGGCATTGTAACTCGAATTTGAAAAGTGTGACCTGCAAGTATAACATTTTCTGAATTGATACTGTTGTTGTCTGGCTGTTTGCATGCATAATGTAGGACACAAAATTTGATATATGAATGTGATAATGCCATAATTTCGAGTCTTACTTGTTTTGAATTTAGAATTTTATATAGTATCATTGATTATGTTTTCATGATTTTAAAAAACTTTATAACACAATCACGCATTTGTCAATTCGTGACCACATCAACAGTGTTAGTTGTCCAATTAAAGGTAATCTTTTAATTTTGGTTATGTTTTAAAATAATTCATCATTTCACAATAAATATATCAATGCTATATTAGAATGTGTGAGTTCTTTATTATTATCCGGTAATCTCTTTAACGGTATATAAAGTTATGAAGAAAATAATGCATGTGACTGAGTATTTAGTAATTAAGTATTCGACAGTCATTTTGTCGCTGTAACTGGTCATTTGGTGATTTAGTTTGTGATTGTTGTGACTGTGCCTGAGTATTTGGTGATTAATTTGTGACTTATTCTGTGGCCTTGACTTTGCTTTCGTGTTAAGTGCCATTTTACTTTAGTTATCATATAAACATCGTGTGATCTAAATTTAGACGATTATGACCAGTACTATGTGGCTTCATATGTAAAAAAAATGTGATCACAAAAGATGATTCAGTGTGACTACTGAAGTCACAGTGCTATAATGATTTGTGAGTTACATGTGTGATTGAGAATAATAACAGGTGTGTGTTGTGACTGCTATAATAACAATAGATGTATGTTGTGAGTGTTGATTTGCTGTTGTGACTTTGATAAAGTGTTATTCTCCAATTTACTTAAGTTATTATAAAAATATTGTGTACTGAATTACACAATTGTGACGAGTTTGAATTACACAATTGTGACGAGTTTAGATGTGTGGCTGGAGGTTATATTGATTTACTTTGAAAATGAAAACATTATTTGTGGCTGAATTTATTATTCTTTTGAGTTATAATAATAACCTTCGAAATGCTCTAGTTGCAACAATGGGATACACTAGTGTTTTCTTGTGTTACAGAAGTGAATATGTTGAAAATAATAAATATACAAGTTCCAACATGACTGGTATCTTAGTCCATGAAATTGAACGTACAACTAACTCATCAATAGTTTAGAATTGAAGTTAGATCTAGAAGTGATCACACTTACAATACAATATTGGATCACTCAACACTCTTGGTTACTGCCATTGAAATTTTGGAGCTAGGGTTTTTGAATTGGGGGTGCTAACAGCTTCAGCTTCAGCTTAGCTTCAATTTGAAATTTGGGTTTTGAGTTAAATTTTTTTTTTGAAGAAACAGGGTTTCCAAATGTTTTCGAAGGTCTTAGGCAGAGTTTGGGAAAGATTAGATTTTCTGATAGCATTTTGAATTTTGAGGTTTCTCTTTCTTTAGTTTGAAGATGAACGTCTCACGCAATAAGTTTGGGAGAATGTCAGATGCAAAGCCTCACACCTCATTAAGATCATATTGGCATACTCTCAAAAAAAAAAAAAAAAGAGTAGACCCCACTGAAGACGAGATTAGATTTTCTTTAGTGTTTTGAATTTTGAGGTTTTTCACTTTTCAAAGATGATATCGCTTCCTAATTATTAAGAAAGACAATTGAAATTGTATGAATTAATTTGTTTAAGTAATTAATTACATTTTAATTCATTATTTCAAATAAGACCTGATTTTGTAAATTTGTTTTTCATAACAAGATTTGCCAAAATACATATTTAAAAATAGTGTTAAGCCTAATTATTTCTATTTTATATTCATAGAAGATTTGAGTGAAAGATCTTTGTCTCTTAGAAAACCAGCTAATCGGGTTTTTATCAAGAAATATCAGATTATTTGGAGAAAGCATACTATTATCAGGGTTGCTAACATAATCTGAATCAACAAATGCATGAAGAAAAATCCCACGAATCATTGTTATCCTATAATCAGGTGCGGAAACAGAAATTTTTACAGACTAGACTGTTACTAAAAAAAATTTGCACTTCAAAATCAGACTGTTACTAAAAAAAATATTTTTATACTATAAAAAATAATTTTTCGGAGTTCCCCTGCCCATCATAACAAAGCACCTTATCGGCTGTGTTCACTAAAAGGCCGTGTTAAACATGATAAATGGGAAATGAGCTGAACTTATAAAATTTAAGTTGTAAATGCCTCTTTTATAAAGAAAATACTTAAATACCCTCATCGGTAAGAGATGTTAAAAGATGGTCGGTTAACAGACCATTAACAGATTGGTTTTTCAATTAACCCACTTCAATTTGACTCAAATTTACACAAATTTGAATTTTAAAAAATCACAATTTATACTCAAATGTATACATATTTTCATGATTTATACCATAAAATTCACAATTTCTATCATAAAATTTTTTTTTAATAAAAAGAATAAGAAATAACCACTCATTTTGCAAGAATTTAGATGGGTGAGATTCTAACATTGAAATTGAATTTCATATACTTGTTTGAGTTTGTTTTGAGATTAATGAGATGTTAATTTCTTCGCAAAATAGTAAAATTTGAATTTCTCTCTTTTCTGGTAATAGCATAGCTATTACAGAATGAATTTAAAATCGTTTGAAATTGAATAAACAGGAAAGAAAATGCAGGACTATATTTGAAAATTTGCTTACAAAAATGAGTCAAACGCCATTTAGACAATGACGTCAACTTACCAGTCCATTTAACACTATTCCCACCACCCTATCCCTCCTGATTGTTACCCAATAGCCCGGAGCATAACTCCTATGTCAGTAAATGATAAAATGTTAGAACCTCATTTCCTTGCACATATGTTTTTAGTTTCAAATTTGAGGTGCAGTAAATGGTTAAAGTGCTTGGTTCCATATATATGTTCATTGAGTTCTTTGAGGAATATTGAATACACATAAAGCAAAAATTGGAGTCTTGGTCAAAGTAAGTTGTCTTGTTCCATTTTCAGACATTATTTAGATATAAGTTCATTCGAAACTAGGGTTAGAAACGATTTGAAAGTTTCTTGCCTTCTCATTGTTCGAACACCCATCCAATGCATTACTACCTAATGATTATAAATTGGAAATCAAGCGAATAGGGAGTTATTCGTATGCCATTATATATAGATTATTAGGATAGACGGAGAAAAAGATATTAAATTTCTAATAATATTGAAGTTGTAGTTATGAGTGTTACACATGTTTTATGAGAAGAATTCTTGAAGTTCATTTAGTACACTATTCTCCAATGAGTAAGATTCCCAGCAATAAGTAAGAAGGTTGAGTACAACATCCCAATTTTCCTCAATTGGCATGTTCGGTGTAATTCTTTAAACTTTTAATTGGGTTAAAAACGTGTTTGGGCACTGAATTTATGGGCGTGTATTATTTTTGTCATCAAACTTAATTTTCTTAGAAAATTATCACTGAATTTTAAATTTCTTATATCATTAGTCGATATATTCAACTTGGTCTTTGAAAATTAACAGAACTCTTATGTGGTGAATGAGAATTCTACGTAGAATGAGCTCAAACATTACGTTAAAATAGTACGTCACATGGAATAAAATTAATACTATTCAAAGAATTGTGTATACACAAAGTCTTTAATTACTAACTTATTATTAAAGAAACCAAATTAAATTGCAATTAATTGTAGAAAATTTATAACTTTTCTTCACAATGGCTTTTTAGGTATATCAACTTTATTTTAAATAGAAATAACTAAAAAACTAGTCTGGTGGTGAATATGATACTCAAACTAGAAATAGAGAAGGTTAGTGTGATTTTTTAAACGTTAGGAGAGTGTTTTTGATATGGTCTCTATTAATTTGTAATTGGCGGTTATATTCACACCATAATTTCTTTTATTATTGCACTAATTTTTAATTGCATTAAATGTCTCAATTTTTTGCTTATTATTGCTCATATGTTGTTCCCAACTTTTTTCATCTTATTTTTATATAAGCAAAAAATAAAAAATGTAAAAGTGCGATAGAATATTTGTCCCTCATTTTAAAGCGTGCTAACAGAATATTTTGACAAAACCCATCATCAATCATGACTAGTGTGCTAATTAATACAGGATTGATGATAATAACGCAACAAAAAAAGATGGAGACATAAGTACGAAAATAAATAAAGTATGAGACTTTTAATGCAATTAAAAAGTAGTACAAAAAAATTTGTAGTGTCAGTATAACCATATTTTTAAAGTAATACTATTCATAGTCTTTCACTACCAGTGGTGAGTATACATGACATTACTCAATTGGAATAATTATTCATAATTGCTAACTATAAATAACATTATTTAATTAGAGTACTCTAATTAAGTAATGTCACGTAGACTCACTACCAGTAGTGAGTGACTATAAATAGCATTACTCATATTTTTATAATAAAAAATATCATATTATTATTTTTTTACAATATATATTCTACTTATAAGTAAATAAGTTAAATTTGTAGCAAGCGAAATTTGAAAGCTCGGCCAAACTAGCTCAAATCAGCTTTACTACATGTTTTGCTAAGCAAAAAGTCAGTTTAAAAATAAAAATATGCGTTCTAAAATATAATTTTTTTTTATTAATGAAAATTAAAAATAAGTAAGATAATTATATTAGATGTAAGATAAGTATTACTTTGAAATTAATTTCAGAATGGAAACATTGAAAACCATTCGATCTCATCAGACACTCAACAACTCACTAAAATGCATCTATGATCAATTGTAAACTAATACACTCTTCTATCAATCTATCAAGAGATGCCTTCGGAAACGCAGACACGTGTGGTGTATGGATATCGTCAGCTCGTGTCGTAAGGTGTTGGGTTAACTCTCTGTGTATTTAATTGCCATCGTTGAGTTTGGAACCATGAACAGAGTGGATGTTAGTGTACGATTTGGGATGTTTCCCTTTTGACTTTGGATCTTAGCGACCAAAAAATTTGTGTACAAACGATCTAGGATTGTATTTGAGGTTTTCATGTAGTTGGTTGCTTGCTTTACATCTCCTCCATAAAGGCGGAAAAGCGAGAGATTAAGCTGTCTGTTCATAGGTCACACAAAACTTGTAGCTCAAAAGGAGCTAATTGAATCACAAATACAGTAAATAATTTCTTCAATCGGTCGTAGTAAAAATTTGCCTCCCCTTTATCAGTTTTAAGCAAACTCTTTTCTAACTGGAATCTTAAAATATAAGAATGGAAATTCTTCTAAATCCAAAATTTGCAACATCAAGAGTAGAAGTCGAAGGCATTGCGAGTCGTTCTAAGTCTTTTGATTGATATTATTTCCCACTTTGACTCAGTTCCGCCCACTGGTTTGTGATCCGAATTCTTCACCCCCCAAAAAAAGTCTAGATATTGACTTGGATGTTCCTCACTCAAAAGAAGGCGCAAGTTCCATTTTCATACAGAAGTATGAGTTTCTTCAGTCGAAATACGTGAAAAATCCATTCAATTCTCGACAGAAATGGAGTTTTGGAATTCTTCCCTTCAAACATATCTAAGGGTTCAAAGAAGTATTATCACTTCGGCCAACACACCGTTAATCTTTCTTTTGATCGATGAGAGGTAGTGATATATAAAAGAAGAGGGTTAGTGAAGAACTTCTCTTAAAAAGGAATTCAAATCTAATAAATCCAGTTCTCTAAGTTGAATCTAATAAAATAGGCAAACCCAACAAGTATTTAACAGGCTCATTTCCGTTCTATACACGTTCCCGATTCTAGTTTTACTTTAAAGAAATTAAAGTTATCAAAATTATATTTGAAAATAAAGGTGGCTTTATTTATTTTTAAAACCTAGACAAGCGTGCTCTATATTATATTTGGTAAAAAATTTTGTAGATTATAAATAGTGAATCTTACGAAATAAATAAATAAAAAATAAATGGAAATTATGAATGGTACGAAATATAAGAATGAAAATAATATTTATAAATATTTATAATCACACCGGAATGCAATCATGCCCTACTACCCGATGGTCCCGATGGTTGCTCCGCCCTTCCCAAAAATGAGACTATTTTCAATCCCGCCACCACTCTCCAGTTTTTTCGAACACTATTTTTTTGGAAGAAAAAATCGATTCTCGATATCTTACACTTCACATAAAAATCCTTTTCGTCTTGAAATATGATTATCTTTGTAAATCCCAATTTTAGCTTAAACCCATCATCTTTAACTCAAAGTCCATCAAAAACAGCGCACAAAATTGATGTATCTCTCATCAGTTCAATTGTCTCCATGACCCATAAACCCAGAAGAAGGTAATTTCATCCTCTAACAAATTGTCTACAAAATAGTAGAATATTTTTCAAAGTTGTGTTCTTTTAATCCTAATTTCAGGTGTGATTACTATGATTTGCATAAAGAGCTGATTCCATATGTAGAGGCATGGTCATGGCAAAAGGCCATTGTTAAAGAGAGAAAATCATTGAGTGAAAATAATGAAGATTTTTCTGATACACTGATCATTTTGCAACACCAGCCAGTTTACACATTGGGGACTCGTGGTTCAGAAGAATACTTGAATTTTGATGTAAAGAGCCCTCCTTTTGATTTGTATCGAACTGAACGCGGTGGCGAAGTTACATTCCATGGGCCTGGTCAGGTATATTCGCTGATTTATTTATTAAATTGATGCGAATTTATGTAGGTCTGGTGCTCGAGGAGATCATATGTAGTGTTAGTCTTCATGTGAGGATTTTATATGTTATGCAAAATTAAACATTCGAAACTTTAAAGTTGTATAATGATAGAGTAAAAGTAAAATTATACAATTAGAAATTTTTATTGGAGTGTTTACTGAATTTTTTTTATGGGAGTGCCTAATTGCCTGTAGATTAATCTCCCAGATAAAGAAATAAAAAATATGTTATCAGGAGATAAGAACTCTTCATCCAAGAAACGTGTAAATGTTATCAGGGGATTGTGGTATGTTGATTGAGTGGCCGAAAGTGATTGGTGTGGTGGATCCTAAATTTATCGAGAGAAAGGCTTAGTTTGTTATTGTACGTGGTTTTGAGAACTTGCTAATAACCTGTGTTGTTCTAGAATTTGTACAAATGTCCACCTAATGTGTAATGCGCATTATGTAGCTTGTTTTTTCGCATTTCGATACTGACATGTTACTTGTGTATGTTGTAATGTAGCTAGTTATGTACCCCATTATCAATCTCAAATATCACAAGATGGATCTTCATTGGTACCTCAGGGCACTTGAAGAGGTGGTCATTCGTGTACTTTCTGTGACATTTTCTTTTGATGCATCACGAGTTGACGGCTTAACTGGTGTTTGGGTTGGTATGTCTTGTAATTCATCTTTCAATGTTTGTTGGTTTATGTGGATACGTGCAAATTAGCTTGAAAATATATGAGGTTTTAAGTTTAAACATGATAACTACTCTTTAGGAAATAAGTATTAGAGGCTCTATTTCTGCATAATTTGAATGTCTGATCCAATGGTTGCTGCTTCACCTTGAGCCACATTTATGTGACGTAATAATAATAATTCTGGTATGTAAATTAGCCTTGTACACCAAAATGCACTTAAAAGAAATAACGCAGACCGAGGCATGCACATTAGGAATCTGATTTTCTGAGTATTTAAGAGGGTGAAATTGTTTCGTTTTCTATTGTCACCAGATAAATCCATAGCAAACTCTAGCATTTCAGAGTTATTCCTGTTCTGATAATTCCAATTAGCATTTTTGTCCTTTTGGTTTTTTCTCATCCGTTTGTGCTTAGTGTTCTTTAAAACTGAGGGATTGAGTATCCAAAACTCATTTATTTCTTTAATCATTTCTGTTGTTTATTATTAGGCTCATAGGTTATATAGCTTTTCAAGCTGTGTTAATTTCCTCCTGTGTTTGAAATATTAATTTGAACTAATATACATTCTTAACACCTTCAGGAGACCAGAAATTAGCAGCCATTGGTATAAGAGTATCACGGTGGATAACATATCATGGATTGGCACTCAATGTCACTACAGATATTACACCCTTTAATCAGATAGTTCCATGTGGGATTCGGGACCGTCAAATTGGAAGTATAAAGGGGCTGTTAGGAGAAAATTTGTCATCTAACGGACATAGAGCAGCAAATAATGATCACACTGATGACTGCAAGTTGATTGATATTGCGTATAAATCATTGGTTAGGGAGTTTTGTGATGTTTTCCAACTTGATCTGCAGCCTAAATTTTCACCATTCGAAGTGTTTCATGGAAAAACCGTTAACCTACCATCATGAAAACCTAACACGGAGGATCGACTTAGAATTTGTGGAGCAGCAGCCTTCCAATTTTACATGTATTGCAATCCTATTCTTGTTCCCTGCTATACACATTTGTATTGTATATCGGTATTGTAATTGTATGAATAATTTTTCAGTACATGAATCCAGTTGCAACGTTGGTTATTTGACAATATTACTGAATAAGAGAATTTTCACGTAAAGGATTGTGCTACAAAGTGCAAATGCACACATTTCTTGAGCAATTGAAATGCAAAGCCTTTACTCTTTTGTGTATTTATATTAATGTTGCACGCAGGAACCCATTATTCTTCAGTGTCATTTTCATTCATTCCTCGGTGGAATTTTAGCAAATTAGAGAAATTTTGGAAAAATCAAAAGTTTTAAAGATCAGATTGCTGATATTGAAATTTTGTACATCACTAGGGAATGGCATGTGCGACGCATGTATTGTATTTATAATGAAGTGTTGATTTAATTTTAATAATTTTTTTAAAGAGCAAAGCTAATATATGTATGATTTAAAATAAAGTTGAACTCATGTATAATTTTGAAATAGAGAATAAAGTACATATACTGTTCGAGTAATTAACCGTTTTCTTCTGTGAAACACAGGAACGAGAGAGAAATGTGAAAAAGTTCTATGTCGCTGAATGGGCAAGAGAAAAAGATGAGTTAGAGAGCGTGTAAGCTTGGAGAGAGAGGTGTCTGGGTTTGGAAAGAAAATGAGGATAAGTACCCAAAATCTGGCTGTGTAATATAAACAATCCCCAGTTAAACAACGTTGTTTTGTGCACCACGGGGAAAAAATAAAAAAGAACAGAACACTAACTATGTAATGGGATTTGATCTCCTACCTACTTTTAATATTTACTTATAATGTTCATGCTGAGGTGACATCACATGATTAGTAGTTCATGACCCCACACTCATTATTTTTATCAATCATGTGATGTCACTTCAGCGTGAACATTATAAATGGGTCGGAAATCAAATCCGATTGTGTAAATGCCCATTTTAGTATGGGAATGATCAATATGATGGGTAGGAGTTATAATGCTAACGGTTACCTCCAGGGCATAGCTCAGTGGTTGAAAGGACGGTAGTGAGAAAGTTTCAACTTCGCTGGCAGCTGCAGTGTGGAGGTTCGAGTCCTGCCTTTGGTATGTATTTGACCCCTTGTAAGTGCAGTCAAAAAGCAGCTCTCAACACTGCTTCTCTGAGGCACATCCTGCGATTTATATCCTTCACCAAGGCTCCAGGGCAGGGGCGGTAGGAGCCCTCAAAGTTGGGGTTCAACTTTTTTTTTTTTATAATGTCCACTGTTGATGTGGTAACACATGATTGAAAATTCATGGCTCCACACTCATTATTTTTTTCAATCATGTGTTGTTACCTCAGTAATGAGCATTATAATCCATACCCACTATAGATAGGAGATCATCCTCTCTTTTAGTATAGTTAGGATTAGGATAAGAGGTCTTGATCTCCTATTCATTTATGTCTGACGTGGCATCACATGAGTAGTAAAAATAATGAGTCATGTAATACCACATCAGCATGAACATTATAAGTGGACAACATAAGTACATAAGTGGTCAAGACATTTAAGAAGGGATAGGAAAGGAAAGGAAAGCAAATGAGGTCCGACTAGTGAATTATATTCTGTATCCGGACGTATATGTGGTCGGTCACCTGGCAATTGTGTTCAATCCATGATTCTGTGATGTCTTTTATTATTTTCATTTTATTTGTTTTTTTTTTTCTGAGCTTCTGCTTCCAATGAAGGGCCAACATTTTCACACACAGACACCCGCATTTTTGGTGTACTGTGTGAGAACAAAGCTCCAGATAGGTCCGTCCATGTCCATTTGGAAATAAACCCATATTCTTCTCATTCATCAACAGATTGAATAACTTGTGTAACTGTAAAGAAAGTAAAAATGCTGATTAATTAGATATAATCTTGAACTTCATTGTCTTTAAGATTGAGACAGTCGTGAAGCTCAAGCAATTTAAGCGATTCAAAACAAAGAAGGTTATTGTATTAGTTAATGATATCTCCTGTGAGTGAGAAGCTTAAACTATAAGTTTTTACTTAAATATCATGGTTCCATACTTCCATTAACTCAGCCCGTGCATAGGCATTTCCCCCTACTTCTCCTTCCCCATCGCTATATCTCCCCGTCCTCATTTCCCTAAACGCAAGATCTCTACATTTCCCCATCCCCATTTCCCTTAACTCGGGAGGGCTCCAATTGTAGTAGAAGAAAAATCTTACTCAGGAGGTGATAGGGAGGGTGCGGGGAAGGCAAAAGGGGGCAGTCGAGGGGTGGGAGCAATAAATAGCTTACGGACTTGTCAACTCAACGCACCATCAGGAAGCAAAATGAGGAGTGCGGGCCATAAAGAACCTAACGATTTATGGCGACTGTCACAATTATATCGAGATCTTGTTGACCTTCGAGAAGCAAAAATTCATCCCAAGAGAGCTTCCATCACTTCAAGCATGGCAAAGGATCATGCGGCTATTTTTGGAAAACTTTGTTTCATCTCTGGTTCAGGGACTGCATAGTTTGATAGTCGCGTAGCATGCCACAAGAAGCTAAGAGTATGTTTGATAAAAAATTTTGTAGATTATAAATTTTGCATCCAATGAAATGTGTAGATAAAAATTAGATAAAAATTAGGAGTCCTACAAAATGTATGAATAAAAATAATGTTTAACAAACTTATAAGTACTTATAAACAATGACAAACATACTCTAAATATAACTTTTCTGGCTCCCAATATCAATATATACCCATATTCAAGAAGCCGTCTTGGCATCAAATCTAGGGTCAGAGTTATCCTAGATTTTACATATGAATTCAGTGTAATATGCCTATAGAACTAATTTGCGATCTAATATATCTTTTAATTCAGCCCTTCATCTGATTAAATGTTGGCAATGATTAAAGCCTTTGATTCCCAGCTGCCCTTGACCAAACAAGTAAGGTTCACCTCCACGTTTCCCCCCTCCCTTTTTTTCACTTTATTTTAATGAAAAGGTTGCTGTAATGGACTAATGGTATATGCAGAAGACTAAAACAAGGATTGCCAACAATGAACAAAAGTTTGAAATGATTAAGAACATCGAACTGTTAGCCAAACTATGCGGGTGCATCATCATCTATACAAATCAGTAGTTCTCTGCAACTGGTCTGGATGGAAAGAGCCTAAGCAGAAATGTTAGCAAGGACCAAAGGCAAACCAAACCTAAGACACGGAAAGTCACCATCATGGAAACCAAAGCACCAGTTCTATCCAAGACTGCGGGGGATATAGACGCTCCCCTCATTGCGAAGATCAACTTCTCAATGAAACTGGTAGCCCTTGTCAACTGATATATCCTATAAACCTGCAAAGAAAATATAAATCTGTTTAACACTAGGTTTCTCTTTACAGTTAAAGAATCTAAATAAATAGTAGAACTTTCTTGCCTCAAAGATAATGGGCACTAGAGGCCAGCAGGATGATCCATTCCTGTCAAGACGTTTCTCAAATAAATATTGTGCCAAACAGCCGACTAAGAAAGGTACTACTGAAACCAATGCAGGTAAGCCCAGCACTGGCCAGGTGACATAAACCGCAAAGAGGGGGGCAAAAATCTTAAAGCCCATAGTAAAGAAGGCAGATGTCAGATATCCTCGCAGGCCTGTGATAAGACTCCATCTCTTTGGGCTAAACTGCAGAAATGGCTTCTGAACATGGTCGGTTACTAGCAGAAACATTGCAAGTCCAGCATAAAAAATGACCTCGGTAGAAAATGAAGAAACAAGTTCTGCATTAACATTGACATCAAAAAAGAGTAAACACTTGTCCATAGACAATGAGGATGATTTGCAGAACTTTTACAAGACTAGGGCAAACACTAGCTCAGAAAATAATGTGACAACTATGTCTGCATAATAACTATATGGAAACTGAACTGTTTGATATCAAACAATGAGAATGGCAAAATAAATATAAGAAAATAAGGTGCAGTGATGCAGATGTAAGTCGGCAGAATAGCACAAAATAAGAAAAGTCCGTGCTAATTTGATCTTCTTATCTGTTGTTTCAAAGAGTGAAATGCAAATGACAAGTTGGTAATCTATTCAAGTTGGTAATCTAACGCTACCATGAAATAACTGAATATAAAACAATAATATAAAATTACAACAGATCCATCCTATACTCTCTTCCATACACAATTGTTGAAATAACTAAAATGCTATACATTTACATTCTTGTTTCTGTAATGCATATTTATATTGCAACTGTATCCTTAGCATATCCTGTTTACTGAATTTACCCGACGCTATGAAGAAAGAAGGTTATCCAATAAGACATTATTACAAGTTTATAATTATATCGAAGTTCAAGAACTTCAAATGACTTTTATGGACTACTAAAGCCTGTGCGGAGAATTAAGTCATTAGCCCGCCAGTGCATATTGTAACAACCATGTCTGACATTTTTACTTAGTCCAAATATTAGCTCATCCTCCAAATCTAGTTTGTATCTTCATACACACATCACATGGTACATAAAGATACCTGAAAATTTATACGCAGACAAATAGAGATGTCAAAGAATTGAGACTCAACACAATCCCTTCCTCCTCTTCTTTTCTTTTCTCGTCAATTATTTTGGGAGAAGGGTGGCAGTGGGAAGATTGGATTTGTGGTGGATGTAACAGTTGAGTTTTTCAACGAGCGGGATTGGAGGAACTGACACATATATTACCATCCTCAGCATAGTCCTGCTCATAATTCCACGTGAGATCATAGAACATTCCAACAACTTACCACCGGAGACCCTAAGTTCACTGCTGTCATCAATCACCACAGGTCCACAATCTCAGCCTTTTGATACTAACAGACCATCAGAGTAGCCCGAAACAAAAATGATAATTCTTAATTGACCTTTTATATATACCATAGATCAGTCTGATGCTACTAGAAAGGTCAGGCACTAAACTTTGGTATTTAAGACAATCCCATACAAATGAAAAATTATTAATAGAAATTAGCTACTACATTATCGCATCTGCATAACAAAAATTTGTAGGATCACTTCCTCTCTACCTGCATGTTCCAGAAGATCATACCTAGAAAGCATCGTTACTCGTGTATAAAATATATACAATACCTGCAAGAACCTCATTCTTTAAGAAATCTTCAACGGCATTGACAATGAAGAATTGGGGAACAACCAGTGATGAAATCAATGCAACTGGAGCCAAAATCCAAAGTAAAGAGCCAGAGTTTTCCTTAAAAGGAGCTGATACCAATTGACTTTCTTCAACAGACTGGTGAGTTATATTGCCAAACGAAACAGACCCAGATTTACCACGAAAAGGTCCCGAATTATTGCTAGCATTAACGCGAAAACCCAACTTCCTCGATGAACTCGAAGTAGCAGCACATATAACTACTCCTCTTCTCTTTAAATGTGGCAAGAAAGCTGGACAAAGGAAACAAAAAAAAAGCAAACATGTCCTTCACCAAAACATCCAAGATTTCAAAAATGACACTGTAAACACAAAAATGAAATAAAAAGCCAGCCAACATACATTTGACCTCAATCTGAAGGCTGGGCCTTTGTTTTTTGAACTTGGTAACCTACAGAACAGTTTTTTTTTTTTTTTTTTTTTTGTACAAAAAGAAAAATTAGATGATGGAATCATCAAAATTCACAAGTACTACTCATTATCGTTGTGAGAAAATGACATAAAAATTGGAATTAATAAAGTGAAATTACTTACAGGGTGAAGTTGGGGATGAAACTGGGTGGATGGGGGATGATTTTGAAGGAACGCACAGGCAGATTGCAATTCCATGTTGGATTGAGGACAATGGGGAGTATATTAGTGGGGTTTTGCGGGTAGGGATTTTGCACGCTAAATTGTCCTAAAACCCTTTGCCACAATTCAGTCGAGTTTATCGTTGGGTCTATAATGAGCTGAGCCAACCCAGATTTCCGGGTCACACTAAGAACCCGGTTGAATTTTTATTGTTTTTTTTTCTAAGGTCAAAACTATATTAAGCTTTTCTTATTAATTTTTTTTCTAAATGATAATTAAGATTCAATCTTATCTCATCAACTAAAATTTATAAGATTTAAAAGAAGTCTCAAATTGTATTCAGTTTATATACATATTAAGCTTAATTCTAATTATCAAGTCGAGTAAATTTGATCCTAGTACCAAAAAATGTCAATCACACACCTTCTGTCTAATATTTTTTTCTCTTTTTTCTCTAATTTATATTTTTAAAAGATAATGGAAAATTGGAAGATATAATTGGCTTGAGTTAAAAAAAAATTGGATTATTTCTATATTTGGATAGAAATTAAAATGAACAAAATGCAAAGTAACAAATATTGAAGATACAAAAATAAACTTGGATGAGGAAAGAGTTTGACACTTTTTCTTTATAACAAAATTGTCTCCTACTAGTGCCTACAAACTAATGACAATAATCTCTTATAACTTCTTGTTGTGGCGGAGTCAGGATTCGAAATCAGTGAGAACAGTATTTAACTACATAATATTTTTTCGAACACAAAATATAATAATATTTAAAAATTTATAATGTTTTTACAATTGTTATCTGCGAGTTTTAAATTAAAAACATTGCATATTGATTTTTTTATCAATTTTATCAAATATATATATTCTTAATATACACAATGTTGTAGAATAACTTCAAACAACGAAATAACATAATAATTTTTATATTTCATTTATTTTTTATGATTAGAATTCTTAATTACAGTTACATAATACACAAATTAATACACAATACAATTATACTTACACAAATTAATAGAATATTTAATTACACTTACATAATACACAAATTAATACACAATACAATTATACTTACACAAATTACTATTAACACATTAAATTAAAATATAAACATAACCATACACAAGTGATACGCTATTACATTCAAAAATTACCATTAATAGAAAGCAGTTGTGTGTGTGTGTGGGTGGGGGGGGGGGGGGGGGGGGACAAAAATAAAAACATCATATATAATAAAAAAAAATTAGATTTCTTGCCACGAACTTTTTGTTATAGTGACACTTTTAAACCACAAAAATTAGCAAATTAGACATCGTTTGTATTCTTTTATGGATAAAATTAGTACTTAATTTTTGTGGATTATAGCCTGGGACGGATCTAAGAATTTAGTTTGCAGGGATTGAAAAAAAAAATTGATCTTTCTTTTTTAAGATAAAAATAAAGTCTTTATTCTCTTGATAAAAGCTCGATTTTCCATTCGTAAATTATAAAAACCCAAAAAAAAAAAATTTAATGTATCAACAATCTAACAATAAGCCGGTAAGACATATTGATCTAATGATACGCCCAGACAAAGCAACAAAATAAGTCGGTAAGGCAACAACAATCCTTCAACAATGTATTTAAATATAAAACTATTATCAATAACAATTAGCAAATTCAAAAAATAGTGACGTAGTGGCAAGCGAAGTACCTACTAAATGCTAAATAAGTGAGGTTTAATTTAATCAATATCCCCCCGAGAACAAGCTACGTGTAATTTCTTCCTTCTTTTTCTTGACCTTGGCCACTGATTTCTTCATATATAATTAAATCTAGTGTTCAATTTCTGGAAATTGAGAAATTTACAATTTGGGATGACACTAGTGGAGACTTCAATAATTTAAGTAATTAACTGAAAGTAAAAAATTTAATAAATATTTTTTTCTCAATATTTTAAGTAATTAAAATAAACTCTTTTTTCTCAAACTCATTTTCAACCACATATTCTAATAGACATACAACTTTTATTAACTTTTTAACCACACATTTCATCAACTTTTTTCAAAATCTCTTAAAAAACTACTTTTAAACTCTACTAAATAAACACAACTAATTTTGCAAGTCTGAAATCGAATACAAATTAAAGAAAAAAAAAACTATACAAATGTAGAAGAAAATCATAATTTTTTATGATGCTTGGTTAATTTAAAATAATAAAAATTTATAGTAATTTAAGTAAATATTTTCAATAGTTGAAAAAACAAATATATATATATATATATATATATGCTTGGTTAATTTAAAATAATAAAAATTTATAGTAATTTAAGTAAATATTTTCAATAGTTGAAAAAACAAATATATATATATATATATATAACTTTTTGCAATAACTTTCTTTCTTTTAATAAACAAAAAAATCATGGCAGATTTTCTTCGTAATCAATCTTAGTTTTCTTTCTTTAGTTCATGGTAGGTTTAAATTTCCTCTATTACTTCAATAATTTTCTTTCTTTAATAAACCAGAAATTATTTCAAAGAGAAGTAAAAGTACAAATAAAATCAGGAATTGAACCGGTAGGAAAAAAAATCAAACTAAATTATACAAAACAATTTAAGCATTACACAAATGCTAAAAAATATACAAAAATATTGGTTGTTCGGTAGCACTTCGCAGTCGGTTGGTCTCGGACACTCCGCACTCGCCCGTCAAACTTTGTAGGCGCCAATCGAGGAAGAAAAGGTACGGAGTTGGACAACTGGAGTAACAGATTTAGGGTTGATTAGAGTTTGAATTTAAGGAAATTAAATTAGATTATATCGATTTGGTTTAAAATTGAATTTTAACAATTTGGGTTGGAAAATTGGGTTTGGGACATTTTGAGTTGAGGTTATTTGAATTTTTTTATAAGATGATTGAGTCCTCACGGAAGTTTGTGTTTGTCAAGGTCATTTATTTTAGGGTAATTTGCACTTTTGGTCTCTAAATTTTTTAATTTGTAACAAATCTACTCTTAATCTTTTTTTTTAGCACCAGGAATCTCCAACCTTTCAATTTTTTGCAAGTTACGTCCCTATTGACATATTTTGATGATTTTGCCTCCTCTTTAAATAAACAAAAATACAAAAAATCTAAAAACAACAAAAAAATAAAAGAAGATTATAAATGAAGTCCTACAACTTTTAAAAAATACAAAATAAGTTCATCTTCCTCAAAAATCTATCACACCCTATCCGACCCAACCCGACCCTACCCTACTCTACCCTACCCTACCCTACCCTACCCTACCCTACCCTAACCTCCTCCCCCCCCTCACACACACACACACACACACACACACACACACACACACACACACACACATTCACCACCACCACCACCACCACCAAGGAATATGACGAACGCGACCCTATAGGCAGATCTACCCATAAACACAAACAATGAGGCGCCTGCCTCTTCACCAGCATGCTCAGGCAAGCAGACCGAGACACATATCGAAACTATATATTGTAAATGCGAGAAATACTGCTACAACGAAAATTTTAATCCAATTTCTTCAAATCCTAAAACAACCAAAGGCAATTCCACACGCTTACCCTTATACACATATGCTAATAAAAGAATCTCTGAAATTCACAAAAAAAATATAGACTCTAGACCCATTACACCTCTGAATAAAACAAGATTAAAATGGTAGAATATGAAATATTAAAAAGAGAGAGAGAGAGAGAGAGAAAGAAACATACTCCGTGCTAACGGATGCCAGCGTTTATTCGTTGGATTCAGAAACCGCGCATGTCGCGCTTCTTGTTTCGCCGATCTCTGTAAGAGTACTAAAGTGCCTTCTCCACTCTCTCTCTTTCTATTCTTATGCAATTCTTCGCTCTCCCCCTGAATCATCGAGGAATATGGCGAACGCGACCACCACCACCATCACCGTCGAGGAATATGGCGGATGCGCCCTATAGGCAGCTCTACCATATTCCTCAACGGTGGTGGTGGTGGTGGTGGTGGTGGTGGTGGTGGTGGTGGTGGTGGTGTGTGTGTGTGTGTGTGTGTGCGCCCGCGCGTGTGTTTGAGAGAGATTTGAGTAGGGTAGGGTAGGGTAGGGTAGGGTAGGGTGGGGTGGGTGGATTTTTGGAGAATATGAACTTATTTTGTACTTTTTAAGAGTTGTATGACTTCATTTTTTTTTTTTTTGTTTTTAGCTTTTTATATTTTTGTTTATTTAAAGAGGATGGTAAAATTGTCAAAATATGTCAATAGGGACGTGATTTGCAAAAAATTGAAAGGTTGTGGATGCTTGGTGCTAAAAAAAAGGTTATGGGCAGATTTGTTACAAATTGAAAAGATTGATGACCAAAAGTGAAAATTACCCTTTATTTTATGAATATTAATATTAGTTTTTTGGCCATGTACACTGCTATCAAATTTTGTGATCTACAACTTTTAACATTTAAAGGTTCTTAATTTTTTGTTTAGACAATATATGATGACTAATTTTTTTGGCTCCAACTTAATTGGTTGTGGGTATTCACATTTTTGGATCATTATCCACGTGGAATGACAATGTTCTTGATTTATATCAATTTGGGTTGAAAATTGAATTCCTATTTGATTTCTATTTTCTAAAACTCAATTTTTTTTTTTCAAACTCATTTTTCACGTTTTATGGGACTCATAATTTTTATCAATTTTTCAAGCACACATTTCATTAACTTTTATCAAAATTTCTTAAAAATCTAATTTTTCATCTAAACCAAACATGCACTAAATCAAATCTTAATTATATTAAAACAATCTGTGTTGAGAACTTGGGTTTGGACTATTTTGAATTGGAGTTATTTTAGATTTTGGATTAGAAAATTTTCAAATCGGACACGAACTATATGTATACATAAAAAATAGGGAAAATTGCCTATAAGTTATCTCTACATGACTTGTTTCAAATTAAGTCATAACATTTTTCAAAATTGTGATTAAGTCATACTTTCAATATTAATTTAATTTAACTCTAAAATCACCCATGTGATCCATAAACCGCCTCCAACTCTGGCTAATACTTTTTACCGGCAACTTATTCTATCTCTACATACAAACTCCCTCCACCTCCGGTGAGTGCTTCTTCTACGGCGCGATGTGATTTTTTACTTCCCTGTAGTAAAATCTGGTGTTACAGGCTTTTTCTACAGCGCGGTGCAACCTCCGGCGACCTCCAGATGTTATCTTCGAATTTTCGATCACAAAGACATGAAAACCTAGTATTTTGAGCTTTTTGCAGTGCTTTATTTATTAAATTAACTATATTTCTGTATTTAGTAATTGACTTTTGAAGTTTTGACCCACAATTAGTTTTTATTCAAGATGTTTATTGAGTGCTCTCAATTTCTACGAAGTCATTTGATTTGTTAAGTTACATTTATTGCAAGGCTCTTGTTTTCTAGACATTCAATAAAGTTTTCATGAGTAGCCATAATTTGTTGTTGTAAATAGTTTAATTTGATGAATTTATGTAAAGCGGCCATGATTTGTTGCTGTAAATAGCAACTTGAATTTATATATGAATGATTTGTTTGATGAATTTCTATAGAATAGCCATGATTTGTTGCTGTAAATATATAGCAACTTAATTTTCTGTATGGATGATTCTGTATTATAGAAAACAGTATCATAGAATATAGTATCATTATATTAGTTGTGGTCATGACTTTCTGATGTAAATACGAGATTGATATTGTATATAGAAAACAACTTGATAGTGTATTATAGAATAGCAACATGATATTGTATTAAGTTGGCAATTTGATTATTCTTTGTGTTGTTAATTATGTGTGTTGTTTGATAATATATTAGTATCATAGAAAATAGTATCATAACAGAAATGAGTATAGAATTCGCATACGTGCTCAGAATTTTTATTGTAATATGTTTTCGGAATGGTCTTGACGAGCCGGTCAAGACCAATAGCTTTGCTACTGCATACGATAGATTTTAGTCTTTTAAAGTCGTCTATTTAGCTTAAAATGACAATATTTAATTTTCTTGTTAAAACAGTATCATACATTCTCTAAAACAGTATCACAGATAAATGTATCTTAATATATTAGTATCATAAATAAAAATATCTTAATAAAACAGTATCATATACACAAACTACAACCCAATAAAATAACAGTATCATAGGTTAAATAACAGTATTATAGGTTGAAACATTATCATAATAAAGCAATATCAAAGATAAAAATATGGTATAAGTATACCATATCACTTTATCTAAATAAAACAGTACCATAAATCTGTTTTACTTGTTGAAGTAATTATATTGTTCTTAAAATGCTCTATTAGTAGTACAAGATCATTGATATTGTTTACATTCAATAATATTATCATAGATTAAAATAATATCATAGATGTTTTACTAGTTGAAGTAATTATATTGTTCTTAAAATATTCTATTAGTAGTATAAAATTATTGATACTGTTTACATTTAATAACATTATCATAGATTAAAACAGTATCATATGTTGAAACATTATCATAATAAAACAGTATCAAAGATAAAAGTATAGTGTAAGAGTACCATAATTATCCATACAAAACAGTATCATATATAAAACTAAGTACAAAATATTTTAATATTTGAAGTAATGATACTGTTTTTAAAATGCTCTATTAGTATTACAATATCATATGTTTAAACATTGTCATAATAAAACAGTATTAAAGATAAAAGCATGGTATAAATATATCAATATACATTATCTAAATAAAACAGTATCATAAAAAATAAATAATATCACAATAAAATAGTATCACAACAAAACAGTATCATTAAATTAGTATTTTTTTGTAATTATAAAAATATATTGGTCTTTTAGTTCTAAAATGTTATTTTAATTGAAGCTGGACTGAGTTGTAGTCGGGTCCAGCCCAGGCCCAAATATTCCACTGATTATAATGATATGTGCAAAAGGTGAAGGGACTGATTGTACAGAGGCTGAAACCAAGTAAAGGATTCTTCAAATTGGACGCTACAGTTGAAAACGACATTACATGTCTGGTCTACACATTGCATGTCTGAACAAACATTCTCCTGCTCCTGCCCATTTTCCAGCATGCGACGCGACATATGGCTTTTTATTTTTCGAATTTCAATTCTCAACAAATTTTATATTTCAAGCAGCTCACTCTCGATTTTAATTTAGCATTTGTTCAAAATTGAAATTTGAGTATTACGATCATCTTTTCACGAAAGAGAACACATTAGACCTCGGAATTGCCACAAATAATTAACAGCCTCTGTACCTAAATATTTGGTCTATGAATGAAATCAAAATCTTGAATGTTAATTTTTTTTTTCCATTGCTCTTTTTTTACTATCTTATTCAGATGTTAATGAGTTAATGACCTAATCCTCAAATTCAAGATAATAATAAACAAGCAAAAATCAAAAAAATATAAAATAACACACAATAATAACATTAGAGCGATGTCTACTTTGTTATTATAGACTTTTCACTATAATTACACAATCGTACACCTCTCTCATAAAGACCGGATTATTCGACTAGTGATGTTGGGCCATAAAATTAGGACTTTCCATTCAAATCCAAGTTTGTAAATTTGTTTTGATTATCAGATTTGTTTATTCCAACAAATAATTATGACCTAACATTTTTTCTTCATTTTCTTCATTTATATGTGCACAAGTTGAGAAGCATTTGGTTTATATTTGACGTGAGATTCATATCAACTCTTATGATCAAAGGTATGATGGACAAAAAAAAAATTTGCATTATATGTGGAAAGGTCAAACCCTAGAATTCTTTTCAATGAATGTAAGGAAATTCCAATATATTGGGTCTTGAATTTTATTTTAAAATATCAACTATGTTAAGAGATGTGTCTCAATTTTTTATATAAAATAATATTTTTATACTTATCTAATGAGTGATTTTATCATTAACATACCCCATAAGATGGTGGCCCGTTTGAGCACACAATATTAGAATTCAAATGTTCTTTCGAGTTTAAGACGAATCGAATTGTTCGTTTAAGTTTAATGAATTATGATACCAAATTGAATCTTGAAAGGGTAATTAGCACAAAACGTCCATACTTTTTGAAGTCATTGTGCAAATCGTCCATACTTTTGAAATTTTGGCATTTTCGCCATCACCCACACATTTTCTTGCGCAAAACGTCCTTTTCGTCCATTGTCATCCAAAAACTACCGTTAACTCTCTTCCACAGTACGACTCGTATCACAAAGGAGGGGTAATTTCGTCTATTTTGTCCACAAAGAAATAACTCATTCAGAACCCACATTCCACTCCATTTCTTGCTGCTTCTCTTTATTCTTTTTCTCGGAATCGTCATATTTAGCAGCATTTTCACTTTCTTTACTCAACTTACTTCCTATATGCAAATCCTTCTTCCCTACTTCCTCATTTCTACTCTATTCTACAGCTACAGAAGACGATGAGGAAGGGGGTTCATTTTTATTCTCAACTTTTACATAAAGATTCAATCTTTTGTATGAATAATTGGTCTTCTGGCCAAAGAGCTGTCGAGGTAAAGAAGAATAAAAAGATGAAGAAGATGGTATATAAAGTGGGTTTTTGCCGAGAGCCCATTAAGAAGAAGAAAAACAAAAAGTGGTAAAAAAGAGATAACCATATCTTTGATTTTCTGAAATGAAGAGGACGGATCATGGAATTTTGCTGAAGAAATGGGGTTTTTTAAATCATGGATTTAATGTGGGTTCTGAATGAAACGACCATTAGAACGAATTTCAAAGATCCAAAACCAAATTAGTAGGGATTGGAATGTGGGTTCTGAATGAGTTATTTCCTAGTTGACAAAATAGACGAAATTACCCTTCTTTTTTTGTACGAGTTGTATTGTGAAAAAGAGTTAACGGTAGTTTTTGGATGGCAATGGACGAAAATGACGTTTTGCGCAAGAAAAGGTGTAGGTGGGGGTGAAAATGTCAAAATTTCAAAGATAGTGGAAATTTGCATAATGACTTCAAAAGATAGAGACGTTTTGTGCTAATTATCCAATCTTGAAATTCTATTTTAAAAAGTCAACCTTATTAAGAGGAGTTAACTCAAAATTTTATATGTGTATTAATATTTTTAATTTATAGTCTTAATCAGTGAGTGATTTTATTTTTTTATTTTTAACAAAATATAACCTTGAGCCGTATAATTAGTAGTGTTATTAGAACCGGCCTGATTCGGCCGGTTCAACAAGTAAAATCAGGAACCAGGACCAAATTGGGTCGATTATGCAGAAAAATCTTCTATTTAAAAACTCGTTCAAAAATCCATCGACCCGTCCGATTTTGAGGGATCCGTTGAACCATACCCGATTTCACCAGTTTTAAAAATTATTTTTTTCCACAATTAATTGAAATTCATCTAATGAAAAGTCAAAAAAAAATTCTGTTGAGCACTTTTTGTGATTTTCAAAAACTTGTTTTTTATTTTTTAATTTTTTTTAAGTTTTAAAAAATTATTGGGTCAATTCTTGTTCAATCTTTTGATTCTTGACTCTTTTTCTTTTTCAAGTCGATGGACAGATCAATTTTTAAAAATTGATAATTAGAGTCCACCTAATATAACATTTTTTTTGCTCAAAATAGTGAACATTGCATCCCTCTCCATAATCCATTCTCAGCTCATTGGGACTTGGGAGAGAGGCAGATTGTGGGGCAGCTGCGAGGGGTGGGGGACTAGCTCAGTTGGTATAATATATATATTTTTAAGGGATTTTGGCACAAATGGTCCCTTACGTATGCGCGTGGTGTGGTTTTGGTCTTTAACCTTTTATTTTTGGTTAGAAGGTCCCTAACCTATGCATTTAGTTACAAAACTGGTCCCTATAGACAGAATCCGTCCAATTATGCCGTTAGCCATTAATTTGTTTTGAGATTTTGGCGCAAATGATCCATAACCTTTACCATTAGTGTAGAATTGGTCCCTAACATTTATTTTTGGCATACATGTCCCTAACCTATGTATTTTGGTCCGAAATTGGTCCTTATGGGATGAAAAAGACAAATATGCCCTTAGTTAATTAGAAAAAATTGTATGTAGATTCCTAATCATTACAAAATGTACAAATATGTCTAATACTTTTATTTTTTATAAAAAATTAAGGAAAATTAATGAGTTTTTTTTTTTTGGAGAATTAACACTTTAGTAATAAACATGTTAAATAAAATTATTATTTTTATTATTAAGTAATTATATTATTTAAAATTTAAAATTTTATTTTATTGCTGTATAAAAAAATAATTTTGTCACAAACTTGATGTACAAATACTTTTATTTAATTGAGTTATATATTTATTAACTACAAATATTAGAGATCCAACTATATTCTTCATATTTTAATTTATCGTTTTATTTTCGTTCAAAAATAAAACACATAATGTGTAAATTAAATTTTATTAGTATTTTTATATTTAAAAAAAATATAGTAAGATTAGTTCAAATTATGTAATAATTTTTATTTAATAAAAAATTTATTTTTATTTGACATGTCATGTATAATTTTTATTTGAAATATCGTGTGATTGTTGGTATATAATTTTCTCAATGGAGTGTGTACATACGATTGAGTATTTTTTTTTTTTGAATGCTCACGTTCCAAATTATTTTATTTACCAGATTTAATAGTTTGGCAGTGGCATGATGGCAGGTGGTAGTGACTGATAAAAATTAGTATTTTTATTTACCAGATTTTATTTTTTTTAGTATTTAACATAAAAATACTAATAAAAGTTAATTTACACATTATGTGTTTTATTTTTGAATGAAAATAAAACGATAAATTAAAATATGAAGAATATAGTTGGATCTCTAATATTTGTAGTTAATAAACATATAACTCAATTAAATAAAAGTATTTGTACATCAAGTTTGTGACAAAGTTATTTTTTTATACAATAATAAAATTAAATTTTAAATTTTAAATAATATAATTACTTAATAATAAAAATAATAATTTTATTTGACATGTTTATTACTAAAGTGTTAATTCAAAAAAATTATTAATTTTTCTTAATTTTTTATAAAAAATAAAAATATTGGACATATTTGCACATTTTGTAATGATTAGGAATCCACATACAATTTTTTTCTAATTGACTGAGGGTATATTTGTATTTTTCATCCCATAAGGACCAATTTCGCACCAAAACACATAAATTAGGGACATGTATGCCAAAAATAAACGTTAAGGACCAATTCTACACTAAAGGTAAATGTTAGGGACCATTTGCGCCAAAATCCCAAAACAAAATAATGGCTAACGGTACAGTTGGACGGATTCCGTTCATAGGGACCAATTTTGCAACCAAATGCATAGGTTAGGAACTTTCTAGCCAAAAATAAAAGGTTAGGGACCAAAACCATACTGAGTGCATACGTTAGGGATCATTTGCGCCAAAATCCCTATTTTTAATTAATCTTATTTTATTCTTTTTAATTTTATTTTTTAATTAAAAGTAATGACATACCTGTCTTTTCAATAAAAAATAATTTTTTAATAAAGCATAAATGACTTAAATACCCAAAGTTCAAACATTTCGAAAATGGCCAAAATAATTGATTTTATTCTTGATATAGGTCACTATCTCAACCCACCACTAAGACGACAACCCTACAAGATATTGTATAATTTTCCATTTCCTATTAAAACAGTTTTCTCCCGGGGACCAATTGAACAAAAGCCTAAACCTTTCCACCATACGCCAGTCTAATTTTTAATGATGAAACCCCCATAAATATTTGACTTTTCGAGGTTACGAGAAAAACGTGGGGGAAAAAAAAAATAGTGTTGGTATCACTAGACTGATCATAATTGCACGACATTGCAACGTGCCAAGTGCACGTGTTAAATTAAAAAATAAAAAGATAATTGCATGAAAAGTCTCCAATCTTTCAAAATCGTTAGGGATATACTCCTAACCTAAAAAAATAGCACCACACGTCCCCAATATAGGAAGAAATAGGTATCATAGGTTCCTCTTCACACTTTCCGTCAGTTTTCTCTGTTAAAAGCCAAAATTGGACTGCACTCGCTATCTTTCTAAATAAAAGGCGACTGAGAATGGCAAGGTTAAATTGTAACTCCACATAATAAGTTAACAGACCAAAAGTAGATACGAAGTTGATTTTTACTATTCAGTGGTTAGAGGTAGGGATAACATTATGCTGGGATTTCTTCACTTTATTTGACGGAAGCTTGACTTGCCGGAGGTTAAGAGGCTGGGGGAAGATTTATTGGACAGTTTGGGTGGTGAATTGGAGTTCTGTACAACGAATCAGGATTTTAACTCTTTCATGAAGAGTTTCGAGGAGGAAATTATGGTTTCACCTTCTCCCACTGTGAACGTGGTGGATTTGAAGCCGGCTTCTGAAGAGTCACAGTCGGATTTGGGCTATTTGCTGGAGGCTTCTGATGACGAGCTTGGGCTTCCTCCGTCGACGTCGTCTCCTGCGGGTGCTTTGAGTGAAAGAAATGTCGAGTTGGGTCGAGTGGACTCTGACTCGTCCAAACTCGATGATGAGTTGTGGGAGTTTTCTAATTATGACTCGTTTGAACAGAAAAACAGCTTTTCCAACATGTCAAGTAATGGTGAGGGCGGTTGTTGTGACCTTTGTGTCGGCAAATGCTGCCGCTTTATAATCTCCTCTGTCATTTTTGCCCGAAACTTACTATTGCATCAAGGTTGAATCAATTTGGAAATTCTCTTTAAGTAGCTTTCGCAAAGCACGTATTAATTGGTTGAAGACATTGAACAGTAGATAGGAGAAACCATGCTTCATGTTCTCTTCGGCCACTAGATTCTGCTAGTTCATTCTCCCAAATCCATCACACTGTATAAGCAAGATCGAAAATAACACACAAAATTCTCAATTAAAGGTGTGCATTCAAATACTTTGCCTTTCTCCAATAATGTCCTTAGTAACTCTAAACTGATGTTGAATGGGTACATTTATATATCAAGAATTCAAGGAAGATGACAATCAATTTCAGGTCGGTTGTGATCACTTCTCTAATACGTAGAAACTTTTTGTCAGTTCTTTTAAATAAATTACCAATAATCACCACAACTACAACTACCATTCAAGAACCTATGGTATCTGTGAACATCCCTCACTATGATCTCCTTCTCTGCCACTCTGCTAATGTACTTGAATGCTTCGTGACAGTTTCACCCTACAATCTCACTCGCCTTTTTTTTTAAAATATAGCGCGTGTAGTGCAATTTTGGCTTTTAACGGAGAAAACTGACGGAAAGTGTGAAGAGGGACCTACGTTGCCTATTTTTTTGTACGCTGGTGTCGTGTGGTGCTATTTTTTTAGATTATGAACATATTTCCAATGATTTTAAAAAGTTGGGGACCTTTTATGCAATTATACCAAAAATAAAAGATTTGAACTAGATCTAACATTTCAAATATCGAGATCAATTATAAAAATATTATATTTTGCAAATATGATTATAGAAATAGTAAATCTAATTATTCCAAGCAACAGCCAAAACTTAGCAAATAATATTTTATTAGAAAAAAAAAACGATTCTTTTGATAAGGCCTTTCACGCATAAAATAAGTTTAATTTTGTCTTTTTCAATTTTAACGTGTACATAAGTGATGACGAAATATAAATTTATGACATTTTTTGTTTAACAGTTAAAGGGTTGGTTGTCTTTCTAAAAAAATTAGAGTTTTAGCATCAACTCCCTGCGCCACGACCAACACTCATCGAAGCCAGGCACTATGACCAACATCTGTTGAGACCCACCACCCAACGCAATCGAGACTTAGAGATGATGTTGCCAAGCTTAGGTCGACCCTCTGCCTTCCTATTTCACTTTACGTAATGGAGTTTGATGGGCTAGTTTCCATAATAGATTACTATGTTGGCTATGTGCACTGTTTTAAAAAATCCACATAAACTCTACCTAGGCTCCACCTAAGCTTGAGGCTTGGCCTCCACGCCTAGCCACACATCACACCTCGTCCTCGCCTCACCCTTTTCTCCCTCTCGCCTAGGACTCGTCTAAGCCCGAAAAGCTTGAAACTTGGCCTCCACGCCTAGCCATGATTTACGCTTTTTATAACATTGGCTATGTGTGATTCTACGAAATGCTAAAATATTAAATCGTACATGCCGTCTCGCATACTTAAATTTAATATTAAACTATATCTTTATAAAATTTTAAATTTTAAATTGTTTGATAGGATAAATTTATATATTTAACTTGTCTTTTGTGTATATTTAACCTATCTCCTACATAAAAATTTGGGTAAATAGTATTGGGATTCTAAACTTTTGAACCTTATAATAATGAGGTCCCGAACATTCAATTATTAGCACCACAGGTCCTTAACCTTTAAAAACCTCGCGACCAAGGTCCTTCTGTTAAAAAAACTATTAGTTTGACCGTTAAATGGTCAAAAATTTCTTAAAATGACCAAATTAACCTTTTTGGAATTAAAACAAACAAACAAAATTTACAACAAAAATCCTCCCCCACTTCTTTTTCTCCAACCAACCCCCAACCAACTAAAATAAATTACAATCAACCACCCACCGGAAAAATTTCTTCTACTCCAAAACCGCCATTGCCCACCACCCACTGGAAAAAACCAGCCAGCACCGGATCTGGAGAGAATCATTGTCCAAATCATCTCATTAGTATGTAAACATCATCCAAATCATCCCACTAGAAAAAACCAGCTGGCGAGCACCGCCATCGAACCTAAATCTTGCATGTAAACATCATCCAAATCATCCCATTGGTATGTTCCAAGCTCCTCACCACAACAAGCAACGTGCAAAAATGGTTTACTTCATGCTAAAGCATCCACCATATCTCTATTCACATATCCAGTTACACCCAACCACCTCAATCTGAAGAAATAAGGATTCTTGAACCATCGAAATGCAACTTGAGTAATACCCCCACAGTTATAAACATTCAACAATCTCAAGCGATGTTGGAAAAATTTGTAATATCCAGTTCTCTTATTTCCTTGTTACAAGAACCGTCAAACAAGGAAAAAATGGATTTGTCTATAATGTCTTCAACTGGGGCTGGGGCTGGGGGTGGGGGTGGGGGTGGGGGAGAGACAACATATGTTTTTTTGTTTGTTCTTGTTTGTTTTAATTCCAAAAATGGTCATTTGGTCATTTTAAGAAAATTTTGATTATTTAACAGTTAAACTAACAGTTTTTTTTTAACAGAATGACTTTGATCACGAGTTTTTTAAAGGTTAAGAACTTGGAGTGCTACATATTAAAAGTTTGGGACCTCATCGTTATAAGATTCAAAGGTTCGAGACCTCAGTGCTATTTATGCTAAAAAATTTCCCCTAAATTTTATTTCTTTCATATTTCTCTTAATTAACGAATAACAACAGCACAATTGTCTCTTTTTATTCCACTTTTCATTTTTCTTTTACTTTCTCGCCTTTTTATCCATATTTCCGTCCAATTTAAAGAAAGGGACATCCATTACTCTACTTGAAGATAATGCTCCAACATACTTAATTAAGGACATAACTAATATAGTAAGCAAGGCATGAATAGGTATATATAAAATTGGACGGTTGCTTTAAACTTTAAAGAGTATTGACGCGGGGCCGCCAAGAGAATACGTACAATCTATATTTTTTGATTGGCGCTCAAAACAGTCCAACATTTTTTTATGTTTTTCAGTAGAATAAAATTTTCTTCTCAAAAAATTGAAGTGTCTAAAAGTACAATTTTTTTAATTAAAAATATAATCAGGAGGTGAGGGGCCCCTTGGGAGACCCGGACCCCCAATTTAGGGGATTTTTTTTTTAATTTATTAACATATAATTTAATAGCATCAATTTTGATCTAATATTAATTTAATAAAAAGTAATTGGACCCACTGCCTAATAAAATTAATAATACAAAATTACAAATGATTTGCCAATTTCTCAATTCCAGTGCACGTCCACCCGTCTGAAATCAAAATCTCACATTTCTCTTCACCTTTTTTTACATTGAATAAAACAAAAGTTAGAATACGACATTTCAATATTTATAAATTTCTCCCAAATCACTCAACAAATCACCATATATTAATTTCTCTCAATTTTTAAAATCTAATTCATAAATTTTACCATAAAATATTCAATTGATAGACCACTGAAAAATCAAGACAACATATAAGACTCTAAAGCATGTGACAAATTTCATACTCGTCATTCCACAGACAAATTCTTTAAGGTAAAGGAAATATTGTAATTTTTTTTATATATATAAATAAAAATTAATAAAGGCACTTTGCTTGTGAATGCATATCATGTTCAATTGATTAAAGAGTCCGTTTTGTCTGTAGATAAAATTATTTATCTGGATAAAAATTATCTAGATAATAATTATCTTGATAACATGTTTATCATTATCCTGTTCGATTTAACTAAGTATAAGAATGGGAAAAATCACTGTTAAAAACGTAATTTTACGTAAAAAAAAAAAAAACAATTATACTCTTATTCTTAATTAAATCAAAAAAATTAAATAAAAAATAGGTTGAGCGGCAAGGAGGTGGAGGGAGGTAGATGGTAAAGGAAGAAGATGACTTTTTTGTTATTCTTCATTTTTGGGCGCACAATTGGTTATTTTTTTATTCATCTTTTCCTTTTTTTTTCTTGTCTTTTATTTATTTTTATTAAAAGGGGGTGTTAATTTTGTCATAAAAGACCTATCATGCAAATTTTTTCAAACATATCTCTTGCGTTTTTGAAAGGTTGAGGACCAAATATATTATTTTCCCTACGTGTAACTAAAGCCCTAATTTACATTACATCTAAAAGGTCCTAAAAGAGAGAAACATTTTTGTACCAAAATATCATCACTCATATTTTAGATTTTTCAATTTACGCTTGATTAATTTTAAAGCCTTTCAAATTAGTTCAATTAAATCTTAATTAATTAAAACCTTTAAAATTATGCACTTATACATCTACATCTAACAATTAAATCTTAATTAATTAAGGCTTTTAAAATTCTTCACCTATATACATCTACATCTAAAAGGTCCTAAAAATGATAAATATTTTTGGACCAAAATATCCTCACTTATATTTTAGTTTTTCCAATCCACCCTTGATTAATTTAAAAAGCCTTTAAAATTGGTTCAATTAAATCTTAATTAATTAAAGCCTTTAAAATCTCCACTTATAAAAGTTTAAAATGATATGTTTGGACTATTATTTTTAAATTGAAATAATTTTAATTTTAAAATGTAATGGTATTTGAAGTTTTTAAGGTTTTACAAGAATTTTATATAAAAATGACATGTTACATATATCAAATGTACATGATATTAACAAAAATCAACTTCAAACATAAAAAAAAGTTACCAAATACTGATTTTGAGTTCAAATGGCAGACAATCAGATGGAATATAAACCCAAAATTTTTAACTCGTGAAAAACTATAATTTACTTATTTGTTGTTGTCTCGAGCCTCTTTTCAGAAGTTCGTTATCAATCATGTTCAGCACTCCATTGTTTTTCTCGAATTTTCAAGCAAATTGTCAACTTCTGTAATTTTTTAATCAAAGTGACAAAAGGTACTAATTAAAGATTGGATAGATAAAAATAAACAAATAATTATCAAACTTTTATAATTTAAAAATTTCAACAAACAAAAAAAAAATTCACAATATTATTACAAAATTACGTGCAAACGTGTTCTTAACTAGTATTCATAAAAACATATTCTTCAACTAAAGCAAAAACAAACAATGGAAGAGACACCATTAAAACAAATTAATACAAACATAGTAATATATGAAGAAGACTTTGCAAATGTAAGTATCTTCTTATTTATAATCTTATCTCCTACTTATTTTTTTGGTTTTAATTGAACTGTGATTGTTGAGCAATTCCTCCCTAATATATGAAGAAGACTTTGCAAATGTAAGTATCTTCTTATTTATAATCTTATCTCCTACTTATTTTTTTGGTTTTAATTGAACTGTGATTGTTGAGCAATTCCTCCCTTCATTCTTTCTTAAATTTTTTTTTTCCAGGTGAGAATTTTTTTCAAGTAGATTATAGGAATATCTTCTAAATGACTTTACTATGTGAGTTTTATAAGAATCTTTTATAAGTGATGAGATTTATGAATTTAACGAGGATTTGTGCTTTGCCTTCTTTTAGTTTAATAGGAATATATTTAGAGTTTGTTTACGCAACTGTTGTGAGAAAAATTTTTAGTAGTAGAACTTTTGTTAAATAATTATTGACTGTTTTGATTGTAAATTTAAAAAGTACTATAAATAATAAATTGAGTGTTTGGCCGTATAACTATAACATACTTTTGTATAAACTTTTATAGAAAATAGCATATTTGGTCTCTTAACCTAGAGGTGTCAAGACGGGCCGACTGGCCGAACCTGCATTGGCCCACCCGTCTCGACCCGGAACTGTAGGGCCGGCCCGTGAACCGGACGGGCTATTCACGGCTCGGGCGATTCGACCTTTAACCGCTGACCTATTTTAATTTTTTTTAATAAATGCAGAGAGCCGTTTAAAGTAAAAGATGTGACAGATGCGTGCTGTTTTAGTCTTTAAATATAAAAAAAATAGAAATTGAATTAAAAAATTAACAAATGTGAATTTATCATTGTTATTTATTTTTTATTTAGTAATGTTGACGTTGAAAAATGACGATATACTTCTCAAGCCAACTTAATGTTAAGAATTTAGGTTGGACGTGGCCGAATTGAACTAGATACGAAAATTGTAACAGAAGACATGTTTGTAAGCTCTTTTCGAGTACGCTGTTTATTATCAGTTATTGAATATCCTACCTATAGGACATTTATGTCTCATATTTATAGAAAAATATGTAATGATTACAAGCATTTAATGCCAAGTTCAGCATTAAATGTCTACAAGACATTTCCTTTTTGAATATTTATTGTGAAGTGACATTTGCATTAATTGTGGTAACTAGTCTGACGTCTGACACATAACAGGATATGCCATACTGATGACGTGAGCTTAACCGCAAGACTTGGATGGAAGGTCTTCCGACCTGGAGCAAGACCCGCTTGGGAGTGAGGTCCGACCTGGAGTAAGACCCGCCTGGAAATGAAGTCCGACCTGGAGTAAGACTTAGATGGGAATGAGGTTCGACATGGAGTAAGACCCGCCTAGGAATGAGGTTCGACCTGGAGAGGACATCTGACCTGCTCTTGTAGCGCCGATGAAAAATTACTTAGCTGATGTAACATATCGAATTGGATATCAACAAGTAATTTAACATATTTTTTGCTATATATGTAAACATTTTTTTTAATTACAATAGGTAACTAAATTTTTTTTAACAATTTTTAAAAAAAAAATTAATTTTTTATTCGTATGGGCTGAACCGGGTTGAACCGCGGCCCACATGGGCTCGACTCGGATGGGCCGGGCTCGTATTCAATTTGTGTGAGCTGGGTTGACCCGGCCCGCAACCCACCGTGGTGCGGACTTTTTCTAATGCGGGCCGTCACCGAACTTCATTGGAGACAGGCTGACCCAGTCCGTCTGACCCGGATTGACACATCTACCTTAACCTTTTAAAAATACGTAAGGGATACACTTATAACATTCAAAAATAGCATCGGACATTTCTACCGATTGAAGAAAAAGGTATGGTAGGTCTTTATGATGACCCCCCTCCCTTTAAAAAAACAAAAGAATAAAAAGAATAAAAAATAATTAAATATATTCCCCAAAAATAAAAAATAACAAAGAGACCATATTCTTTATCAAATCCCAAAATTCAAAATTCAAAATCCACCACAACCCAAACCCAAAAATTTTGTTTGCATGTTTCATTTTCTTGGTTAGGTCGTAGCATCGGATGCCATAATTATCGTTAATCTATTTTCTAAAAAATTTCACACCGTAAAGGGCCCGACATTTTCGAGCCGGATTAATTGCTCTAAATTTTAATCTCAAGATGGCTTCTCGGCTAAAATGAATAATATTTTCACGCATAGGTACGAACCTATGCGTGAAAAAAGTCATCGACAGTCCACCTTGGAGAAACTTGTGAATCGCCGTGGAATCAAACATGGTGTCGCAACTGAAATTCATAGTTTTGATATCTTCTCTGCCTCTTTATAGACCTATGCAAAAGCATTGAAGAAGTTCCAAAAAGAGGTGCAATACATATAGTTTAAGAGAACTAACGACATATTCTTTTTTGAGTAGATAATAAATTTGGAGATGATGGATATTATAGAAGAAGGAAATGTAGGGGGTTGGGTGGAAGAAGATGGTCTCCTTTTTTTTTTCTTTTTTTTTTTGGAGTGTATTTGGTTTTTTTTTTCCCTTTTTTTCTTCTTTGTTTATTTAAAGATGAGGTAAATTTTGTCATAACGAATCTATCATGCTTATTTTTTCAAACGTTGAGGATGTCCTGTACTATTTTTAAAAGTCGGGAATATATTCCTTATAATTTTGAAAGGTTGGAGGACCAAATATGCTATATTTCCTAAACTTTATATTAAACTAATTAGTGATTAATTATTATATATCAAAAATTGGCGCAAATGGTCTCTAACATTTGCCCTCAATGTAGAAATAGTCTTTGACGTTTGTTTTTTTGGCACAGAATACCTTAACATATGTTTTGGTGTGCAATTAGTCCTTATTTGATAAAAAGACAAATATGTCATTAGTCTTAATTAGAAAATATTGCAATTGGATTCCTAACTTTTGGAATATGTTCAAATGGGTCTGATATATTTTTTTTAAAATATTTAATTTAGCATATTAAATATGGCTTATTTGCACAAATGGTCCCTGACTTTTGCACTTACTGCGGGTTGAGGACATATCGTTTCATTTTTGACAGTTTAGCCCCCTATTTCAAATGTTTTTGGCGGCATTGGTCCTTTTCATCAATTTCCGTCCAAATGTCAGTGAAATTTGACGGTGGAAATTTTTTTATTTAAAAAGGGCTTATTTTCACAAATGGTCCCTGACTTTTGTAAAGGAAAATTTGCAGCAAAAGTCTCTAATCTTTCAGAAAGTGTTGAAAAGTCCCATAACTTTATAATCCTAACACATATGACCCCAAACCTTTTTGACAATTTTACCCCCAACTTAAATAAAACTAAAAATAACTCATAAACCTTTTTAAAAATACAAATAAGTCCTAAATCTTATTATTTTTTACAAATTTACACTTAAAATAATAAAAAGTGTGTCATCAAGTCCCAAAACTTTTAATTTTGTTCACCAAAATGACATTTAAAATGTGTTTGATTAAAATCAGATTTTTTAGTAAAAGTTGTTGAAATGTGTTGTTGAAATGTGTGGTTGAAAAGTTGTGAGACCATAAAATGTGTGGTTAAAATTAATTGTTGACTTTGACTTTAGTTTTTTTAGCAAAATCTAAATTGAAAACAAACGGGCTCTTAGAGTCTCTACAGATTTTGTCCAGTGGTCCATTAATTAACAAAAAAATTATACCTATTATCAAAATTTGACCAATTTAAAATTTTAATTTATTTTTCATACCAATTAAAAATATCGATAATTTTTTTTTGCCCAAGTTCCTACCCCACGCTTCAAACACCCCACCCCCGCCTAGCCCAGCCCAGCCCAGCCCAGCCCCATGAAATGTGGCTACAAATGGGGGGAGGATCCTGACAGCAAATGGGAGGATTTCTCCCCCTATTCGTGGCGAAACCAGAAAGATTTGTTTCGCGAGAAAAAATTATCTCTCCCTGGTTTCACGATCAGAGGGGAGGGGATTTCTCCCACTCTGGTCGTTGGGATTTTCCGGGATTTTCCGGTGACCCTTATCTCTGGTCGGATTCTCAAGTGGGGTGGGGTGGGGGTGGGGTGGGGTGGGGTGGGGTGGTGGAAGAAGATGGTGGATTTTTTTTTTTTAAAAAAAATTTATAAGTAATTATTTTGAAAAAATAAGTTAAAAATGTAAGTTGGGCTGGCCTGTGGCCCAAAATCGGGCTGGGTTGGCCCAGCAAATACCAGCGTATGTAAAATTGGGTCAGGATTAGCCAAGTCCAATCTTTTTTTAATTGTTATGAAAAATAAATTAAAATTTTAAATTGGTCAAATTTTGATCATGGGTATAATTTTTTTGTTAATTAATGGATCACTAGACAAAATCTGTAGAGATTCTAAAAGCCCGTTTGTTTTCAATTTTGATTTTGCTAAAAAGTTAACGTCAAAATCAACAATTAATTTTAACCACATATTTTATGGTCCAACAACTTTTTAACAACACATTTTAACAACTTTTACTAAAAAATTTGATTTTAATCAAACACATTTTAAATGTCATTTTGGTAAACAAAATTAAAAGTTTTAGGACTTGATGACACACTTTTTATTATTTTAAGTGTAAATTTGTAAAAAAATAAAAAGATTTAGGACTTATTTGTATTTTTGAAAAGGTTTATGAGTTATTTTTAATTTATTTAAGTTGAGAGTAAAATTGTCAAAAAGATTTTGGATCATATGTGTTAGGATTAGAAGGTTATGTGACTTTTCAACACTTTTTGAAAGATTAGGGACTTTTACTGCAAATTTTTCTTTACAAAAGTCAGGGACCATTTGTGCAAATAAGCCCTATTTAAATAAAAAAAATTTCCGCCGTCAAATTTTAGGGGCATTTGGACAGAAATTGATCAAAAAGACTATTGCCGTCAAAAATATTTGAAATAGGGGCTAAACTGCCAAAAATGAAATGATAGGTCTTCAACCTGCAGTAAGTGCAAAAGTCAGGGACCATTTGTGCAAATAAGTCTATTAAATATATCACTATAGTATTGTCAATTAAAATTTTCATAAGAGAAAAACGTAAAATTATTGCGCTTTAAGCGTATGTAATTGCTATGTAATTGAAAATTTGAATAAAATTTAAATTAAATAAATAATACGGCGTATATAATTTTATAATATTGAACCAATCTTATTATATTTTTTTAACATAAAAATTCTAATAAAAATTAATCTACACATTACATGTTCTTTGTTTTTGAATGATAATAAATCGATAAATTAAAATATGAAGAATGCAATTGAAGCTCTAATATTTGTAGTTAATAAATAAATAACTCAATTAAATAAAAGTATTTGAGCATCAAGTTTGTGACAAATTATTTTTCTTTCTATGTTGTAATGATAAAATAAAAGTTTAAATTTTTAATAATATAATTACTTAATAATAATAATAATAAATTTATTTAACATTTTTCTTAATAATTATGAGTTATTTTATATAGTTCGTAAAACATACAAAATAATTTAGTATATTATCAATTTGGTCAATAAAATGTTAATTCAAAAAAGAAAAAGAAAAGAAGAACTCATTAGTTTCCTTTAATTTTTTATAAAATATAAAAATATCAAACTCATTTGTACTTTTTACAGAGGTTAAGAATCCAATTGCAATTTTTTCTAATTAAACCTAAGTGCATATTCGTCTTTTTAATCAAATAATGACCAATTACGCACTAAAAGCCATAGGTCAGGGACTTCTGTGACAAAAACAAACGTTGTGGACCATTTGCACACTGAGGCCAAATGTTAGGGATGATTTGTTCTAATTTCCCTTATATATCTCATATTATTTTCTTTTATAAATATTTTTTTTTTCATATCCTACAATAACTAGAGTAAATTATACTCACAGTTTCCAATTTTTTCAAGTTTGTAATAATTTCGTCCCAATTCAATTTTATTCACATCTATCGTCCCAACTTTTCAGTAGTTAGTACAGATGATCCATTTTGACAATTTTGCCTTTGACTTAAATAAACTAAAATAGCAAGAAAAAAAGTAGAAAAATTGTAGATGAGATTCCTAACATTTTCAAAAATACAAATAAATCATTTATATTTTATTTTTTACAGTTCATCACTTTAAATAAGAACAAATGTGCAGTCAGATCTCGAACCTTCTAATTCTAACACCTACATCTCTCAGTATATGTACTCTGGAAAGATCTCTAGATTTTGGATGAATTTTGATTAAAGGTCTGTTAATTGACCAAAAGTTAAGCTCGTGACTTAAATTTGACCAATTTAACAAAAGTATCTTCAAATTCAATTATTTTAGACTTTGTTTGTTTTCAATTAAAATTTTGCTAAAAAGTTAAAGTCAAAGTCAATAATTAATTTTAACCACATATTTCATGGACCCACAACTTTTCAACCACACATTTCATCAACTTTTTCAAAAAATCTGATTTTAATCAAAATCAAACACACCCTTAAACAATTAAAGAAAAACGAAAAAAAAAAAATCAAAGAATGAAAAGAAAAGAAAAATGGTTTCTTCCCCAACCCCACCCTCACCCTGCGCCCACTTTATCCGTACCCTAGGGATTGAGAGAATTCCCGGCTGACTACAGCCCGGGCCCGTCCCGGAAAAGTCTTTTTTTTTTCAAAGTAAAAAATTTTTTATTAATTTTTTTTTTAGTAACAACTCGTGCGAAATTTTTTTTCACTAATAGCCCGGGCTAAAAAAATTCCTGGATCCGCCACTGGAATTCCCAAGGATATCCCTGGTTTAGCTCAAACCATATGTTTGAAATCGGAGGGAATAAATTCCCCTGGTTTTTTTTTTTTTTTTTAAAAAATTTGTTCTTTTTTTAATTATTTGAAAAAGTTAGGGATCCAACTGTAATTTTTTCATTCTATTTTTCTTTTTTTGTTAATATAATTTATATAAGTGAGTGGCAAAATTGTCAAAATGTTAAAGGACCATCTGTACTGAAAGGTTGAGGATTATATGTATAAATAAAATATAATGGTTACAAAATTAAAAGGATTGAGAAATGAGTGCAATTTACCTTAATAACTATTAAAATTAATATCGTAATTAAATTATGATAACACAATAATAGTATATTATATCATACTGTATAAATTTATTTAAAACAAACATATGATGTTTAATTTATATTATATCACTTAATACGCCAACATATGTATATATATATATATATATATATTCAAAAAGTACTTATTGATTTTAGTCAAATAATTATAAATATAACTAAAAGTACTTTTACTTTTTAAAAAATACTTTTGAGCTTTAAAAAAGTCTTTCCAAATACACACTTAGAGTCCGTTTGGCACAACTGTTGTGAGTAAAGCTTCAACAGTAGAACTTTTGTTAAAAAATTATTAACTGTTTAGTTGTGAATATTGAATTAAGTATTTGATTTCATAATTATTAAAATATTTTTGTATAAATTTTATATTTATTTAACTAACTATTAAAATGAGAGAGATATATAAGTGGTTTAGATATATAGTGTTTAAATAAATTTATTTAATAAAGATAATGTTAGAATCTAACGAAAATGAATATGGTATTTTTTTCTAAAAATTAAAATTTCTATGGAGAGTTATATTTACGATGAAAAAATCCCAATTACGATCAAAAAAAAAAAAAAATCCCAATTAATTTAATGCGAGCACGTGCAGACGAAATTTTGGCCGGTAGTGTATACACTATACACAACGCATTTTAGGTGGTGGCCGGAAGAAATAAAAAAGTAGCAGTAAGTACCTTGACGACCTGTCTCGTTATTTCGAGCTTTGACTTCCAAAATTGTGTCTGACCATTACTCTAAACGCCTCCTTCAATTCCGTCCAAATGTAAATGGAGAATAAATTATTCAACTCCAGCAGTCCAGCTTATAAGTCATGACATCTTAGCTAAAATTCAAAACTCTGACCATGCTACAATCCTTTTGTTTGATCCATATTAGTCTACATTATGACTAATATTTACTCTTCTAAGAAGTTCAGACGTGGCATCTACGTTTAACCATGTTTCACATCTCTCTCTCATCTAGATCCGAAAAATTTGAAGCCCGCCTCTATACATAGTCATACTTTACACTTTTTAGAACATTACTGCTATCTGTGAATAAGTTTTAAATAAATTTTATTCTAATCTAATTTGATAATAATTAAGTTAATATTACTTATAAGTAAAAAAATTATTAAACATATGCATTTTGTACAATCAAATCCTTAATCTTTAATGCTTTGCATTCACAATTTCACAACTTGAATCTTTCAATACTGTAGTAAACTCAGCCTTCACATTCATATTTTTTCTTCCCCTGAATCTTTTCGTTTTTCTCTTATATGTTTAACTCAAATTAAGTATTTACCTTTCAAAAATAGAGACTCATAAGATACTTTAACATCAATCCATTCATAGAATACAATTATGGCACAAGTGAAATGTTGAAAATTAAATGAAAGAAAAGTTTTATAAATAATACTTCTTCTTTTTTATTTAGAACGTTTCATTTACTGTACATTTTACCAAAAAAAAAATCATTTAACGTGTGTAAAATTTATGTGTATCTATATTTTCCAATAGTTGACCCTTCTAAGCTTTGAATTCAAACTTGAACCGTTAAAATTTGACAAAGAAAAGAAAAACATGTAGTACAAGAATCAAAACAAGTGTTGGAATTTGGCTTCATAACAAATATGTAGTGCTAGAAATGGGATTTATAGTGGCCATCTCAATTCTCAATTCATGCACGCCTTTAGCAATTGTTTAAACAACTTTTTCAACGTATGATTAAAACGATGAGTCCTGATCTGCTGCCCCCAGTGGGCAGCAAATCCGTGCCCACATGTTGAATTGTCAGCATGTGGGCTGTTGATGCAAAAAGTTGCTTTTTGCATCAACAGCCCACATGCTGACAACTCAGCATGTGGGCAAGGATTTCCTGCCCACTGGGGGCAGGAGATCTTTTCCCTTAAAACGATGTACCCAATCACATGCCCCTATAGCCCCCCACACCACTTCCAAGTTCCACCTAGTCTAACTTTCATTATTCTTCAGTCTTGATGTCAACCTTTCAAATCAATATTTCTCTGATAAAACTTCCACGTACTTGTGTGTTTACATTTTTCCCTTTTTTTTTTTTTTTTTTTTTGGGTGGGTGGGGGGGGGGGGGGGGGGGGGGGGGATTGGCACAAATAGTCCCTAACGTATAACATTAGTGCACAAATAGTCCCTAAGCTTTCATTTTTGGCAAAATAATCCTTAACTTATCCATTTAGGTGCGCATTTTATCCTTTTTTACGGATTCCGTTAAAAACCTATCATTTAAATGCGCAAATGGTCCATATCATTTTTTGTCTTTATTAGTAGGAGTAAAATTGTCAAGTTACATTTTTTTCTTTCTTTCAATTGGCGCAAATAGTCCATAACCTTAGTTTTAATTAAAGAAATTTGCAATTAGATTCCTAACATTTGCAATAAGTAAAAATTGGTCCGATACTTTAAATTTTTTTTGGACCCAAATCACCCAACCCATTTATCCATCCACACCCACACCCACACCCACACCCACACCCACACCCACACCCACATCCTCTGCCAGAAATTTAGGAAATTTCCCCCATTGTTTCCGGTGCGGTTTTATGCCTTCTCAAGGGTTTTGTTGGCCTAAGTGGTGCAATAATCACTCAAATCTACCTTGCAATTTATGGACATGACTCAAGATCACTTATTTTGCTCATAGGTAGGCTCAGTGGCGGATTTAGGATTTTTAAGTCGTGGGGGCCAAAAAAAATTTTTGGAGGGGGGGCTTTGACCGGGGTTCGGGGGCAGCGCCCCCGAAATTTTTTTTTTTTTGGACAATCTAATCAATTTACAAGTAAAATATAATAACCAAATTTAATTTGCAAATTCACATCACAAATATCAATATACAAAGCAACCGAACAATCATTCATCCATTGACCACCCATCTCCATTTCAAAAACAAAAAAATATAGCAAAGTTACGACGTAACATTAATGTATTATATAAAAAAACATCGCAAAGTTACGAATAAATTAGAAATATCTATTTCATTAAAAAAAAGAGTAGTCTTTCACACTTGTTAAGATGAATTTTGTGAAACTTCAATTTGATGATTTTGTGATTTCTTCCACTATTTTTAATCTTTCTTTTTTTAACAATGAGAGATGCAAAGGACTAAAGGAAATGGAGTTAGAAAAATAAAAAAGAAAGTGTAAAAGTCAAATGTGGACCATTTATTTTTAAAAAAAAAAATCAAAAAAAGGTAAAAAAAAAAAATCTGTCAAATGGGTGTGGGGGCCATGGACCCCATGGCCCCCATGCCAAATCCGCCCCCGGATAGGCTATCGGCAGCTATATCATTTGCTTTTCTTCGAACCATCAGGATCTTGAAGGTTGTTCGTATTCCAAATGAACTCAAAGTTTTCTACAGATTTTTGTATATATCCTTGAGTTTAGCTGGATTTCTCATGGTAATTATCATACTCCAAAAAATGGCTCAATTTTACAAGGAGTGAATTTGGTATTTGTGTAGCAACTGTTATTATTTTGCTGTTTCTTCCAGTTTATGTTGTTATAAAAGAAGAATTTTTTATGTGGAAGAAGAAAAAACAATATTTGGATAATGTTTCAGTTTCAAAGTTGAAGGTTGTGACAGAAAAACCACCAAATTTCGACACGGCGTTTCCACCACCTTCGACACCACTGGTTTCTGCGAGCAAAACAGGGAAAAGAATCTCCCTGGTTTTGATTAGAACTCGGCGACCGGGGAAAAAAATCCCCCCCTACACCTACCCCTCGATCTGGTTGACTTACAGTGGGGGTGGGGTTGATGGTGAAGACGTTTGTCTTTTTTTTAAAAAAAAATAGAAAAATAAATTTAAATTTAAAATTGGGCTGACCCAGTTGCCCTGTGGCTCAAAAACGGGGCTGGGTTGACCCAGTAAATATGAAACAGTATAAAATTGGGTTGGGTTGAGCATAATTAAAATTTTTATTTGTGACAAATTTATTTTTCTTTTTTTTGTTGTAATGATAAAATTAAAATTTTAATTTTAAATAATATGATTACTTAATAATAATAAAATAATTTTAATTAGTACATTTGTTAATAATTATGAGTTTAAAATTTTAGTTATTTTATAATAGTTCATAAAATATACAAAATAATTTAGTATATTATCAATTTGTTAGTTTCTTTTAATTTTTTTTAAAAAAAATTAAAGTATCGGACCCATTTTCACTTTTTGCAAAGGTTAGGAATCTAAATACAAATTTCTTTAATTAAAACTAAGGTTAGGGATCATTTGCGCCAATTGAAAGAAAGAAAAAAAATGTAAATTGACAATTTTACCCCACTAATAAAAACAAAAAAAAATGATAGGGACCATTTACGCACCTAAATGATAGGTCTTTAACGAAATTTTAACGGAATCCGTAAAAAAGGATTAATTGCGCTCCTAAATGGATAGGTTAGAGACCATTCCACAAAAAATGAAAGGTTATGGACTATTTGCGTCAATTTCCCCCCCTTTTTTTTACATCAAATTGTTGGAGATAAGAATTAATAAATTTATCGGACGCTTCAACTAATTAGTCCATATTTCTTCAAACTCTTTTCAACTATACATTTTAACATTTTATTAAATGACAACCCTTAAACACATAATGTTTTTTTTTTGAATGACTCGAGAGTCCAAACTTCGCCTGACTAATCCTGAAGAGTAGCAGTCTTCTTCTTTGATTGCCATTCAGACAAATTCAGATGTGGTCGCATATTATACACATTTGAGTTGGACATTCGATAGTTCTCCTCCATTTGAATCTCTGTCTTCTAACATAGATGTTGCCTTCCAACATTAAATGTTCTAATTGTTGCAGAAATTTGAACTTTCAATATTTTGTAGAGAACCTTCATATTTTATCATTAGGCCATGCTCGTGGAGGTAACACATGATATTTCTTACTTCCATATCACGTTGAACTATTCGCGGTAAGAACTAAGTTGTCAAAGTGAAAAGTGTTTAAATTTATATCTCCAACAATTCACTCCACCTATATATACAAGCCACACACCAGGTGGAACTCCATTATACAGCTTCTCATTTCTTCATCCATTATTAATTATTCTCTCTCCTCCTGTATTATATATCTCCATATCCATCAAAAAGCTTAATAATAATGGCTTCATCTTCTTTGCAATTACAATTTTCTTTGCAGAGATCACGAAAGCTGCCTGCTCCAAAACCCTTAAAACCAGCACCCTTTTTCCAACCAATCACATCCTCTGTTTCCAAAAAGCCATCTATTTCTACGCCATCACCACCACCACTTCCGCCGGCGTCGACGGTTGTGCCACCAAAACCGACCAAGCTTCCAATCCGAAAAATTCCCGGAGACTACGGGCTCCCCTTGATCGGACCATGGAAAGACAGACAAGACTACTTTTACAACCAAGGGAAGGACGAGTACTTCAAGTCCCGGATACAAAAATACCAGTCTACAGTCTTCAGGACGAATATGCCACCCGGCCCTTTGATTTCTTTCAACTCGAAAGTCGTAGTTTTGCTTGACGGCAAGAGTTTTCCTGTCCTTTTCGACTCTGATAAAGTCGAAAAGAAGGACGTCTTCACCGGGACATACACGCCCTCCACTGAACTCACCGGTGGTTATAGAATCCTCTCCTATTTGGATCCGTCCGAACCGAACCACGCCAACCTGAAGAAGATCATGTTCTTTTTATTGTCCCTTAGGCGCGATCAGGTGATCCCGGAGTTTCACAACAGCTATACAAAACTGTATGACGATTTAGAGGTAGAATTAGCCAAGAAAGGGAAAGCAAGCTTTGGTGAGGCCAACGATCAAGCCGCATTTACATTCTTGGCTCGATCGTTATACGGTGCTAACCCAGATGACACCAAGCTTGGGTCCGACGGACCCAAGATTGTCACCAAATGGGTTCTGTTTCAACTGCACCCACTGCTAATTCTTGGTCTCCCAAGACTTGTCGAAGACGGCATTTTTCACACAATTTCTCTCCCACCATTCTTGATAAAGAAAGACTACAAGAGATTGTATGATTTCTTTTACCAGAACTCAACTCCCGTTCTTGATGAAGCTGAAAAACTTGGTATATCACGAGAAGAGGCTTGTCACAACCTCATCTTCGCCACCTGCTTCAACTCCTTCGGTGGGATGAAACTTTTCTTCCCCAATATGCTTAAATGGGTTGGTCGAGCTGGGGTCAAGCTCCACACAGAGTTGGCACAAGAAATTCGGTCGGCCATCCAATCAACTGGCGGAGAAGTCACCATGGCTGCCATGGAACGCATGCCGTTGATGAAGTCAGTAGTATACGAATCCCTTCGAATCGAGCCGCCGGTGCCGGCCCAGTACGCGAGAGCCAGACGCGACTTCGTGATCGAATCCCACGACGCGGCGTTTGAAATTAAGGAAGGAGAATTGTTATTCGGGTTCCAACCATTTGCGACCAAGGATCCTAAGATTTTCGACCGGGCCGACGAGTTTCTGCCGGAAAGGTTCATCGGCGACGAGGGTGAAAAACTGTTGAAACACGTGCTATGGTCTAACGGACCGGAAACGGAGAGTCCCACCGTTAACAACAAACAGTGCGCTGGAAAAGATTTTGTGGTGCTAGTTTCGAGGCTGATGCTGGTGGAGCTGTTTCTCCGTTACGACTCCTTTGATATTGAAGTCGGTGCGTCGCCGTTAGGAGCCAAAGTTACTGTAACGTCGTTAAAGAAAGCCAGTTTCTAGACCGCAGTGCCATTTTATTTTATTTTATGTTTGCAGGTGGAAATTTAAAATTAAAAGCTATCATTTGCAGGCTCGTGGGGATGGGGCCCACTTAATTTTTTTTAATATTGTGGTTTTATCCAATTATAATGAGGTTTGGTGGGCGAAATCAGTTTACTGTACATGTTGACAAGGCCACGTTGTAAATTTTAAGGATGTGCGCCCAATAATATATATTCCTGATAAGTTATGATTATATCCACGATAGTCCGGCAAAACGAGGTTCAGTCAGGGCAAGCATTAGGGGAGGACAAACGTTTGTATTTGAATTGGAATCGAATCGAATCCAAGATTCATCTTAAATTTAAATGGAATAAGGAAAATTCGTGCAAATGGTCCCTACCGTATGCTTCTAGTGCGTAAATGGTCCTTAACTTTTTATTTTTAGCAGAATAGTCTCGAACCTATCAATTTAGGTGCACAATTGATCATTTTGAACATATTCTGTTAAAAATCTCTGTTAGTTTCACGAGTGGATTAAAATCTCTTTTTATTTGTTTTTATTAGAAGAGGTAAAATCATCACTCTCTACTCTATTTTCGGAAAGTTTTCTATGTAATTCTTTTTTATTTGTCTTTATTAGAGTGGATTTTCGGAAAGTTTTCCATGAAATTTCATCAATCAGCGGATTTGTCTTCTCCAGTGCATTCCACTCCTTTCATTGAAGAAGATGAGTGTTGTATTTCTGCCTTTCATTCTTTTGCGTGTGATTCTCATTAAAAATTAGGAATTTTTTTTACTTATATGAAGTTCAAAATTGATTAACGCTGTTTTTAATTTGAGTTCGATTCAGGTACTCTTTTTGATTTGTGTTCTGATTTTTTGTTCACTATGATTAAATTAATAAATTTCCCCACATTATGTTTATCAGCATGGATTTGGGGTCTAATTTTTCACATTTCATGGATTGTATACAAATTATATCTAATATATGATGTTTTCTACTTGCAATTAATGTTGAACCTTTTTTATCCAATAAAAAATAACTAATTCAGTTCCTGGGCATCACATTAATCTTTTTTTTGGAAAATTGGCGCAAATAGTCCCTAACGTATGATAATATTGAGCAAATGGTCCTTAACCTTTCATTTTTGGTGGAGTGGTCCCTAACCTATCCATTTAGTTTGTAATTGGTCATTTTGGACGAATTCCGTTTAAAATCTATCTATTTAGGTGCGCAAATAGTCCTTCTCGTTTTTTTTGTCTTTATTGGTGGAAATTGTCAAGTTACATTTATTTTAATATTATGATGGCTTTTTAACCTCAGTTGAAAAGGAATCGCGAATTCCATAAACATCTAATACCTCAAGCTTACTAAGAGAAGATAGAGAACTTGGCAGCTTGCCACTGAGCGAATTGTTGGCAAGGTTCAGCATTTGAAGTTCTTTGCAATTGCCAATTTCATCAGGGACTGATCCACTAAGATGGTTTTTAGAGAGGTCAAGAAAACTGAGGCAGTTCAGAAAACCAATTTCTTTCGGAATTTGTCCACTAATTTTATTGCCTTCGAGTCTTAAACGAATAAGGGAGTTGCAATCACCTATCTCTTGAGGAATAAAACCCGAAATATCATTAAAAATCAAGAGAAGCTTAGTTAAATTTTTGAGCTGAAAAAGGGTTGGGGGCAAACTACCAGTGAGAGCATTGTGTGACAAATCCAAAGCCTGAAGGCTTCTACAGCCAATGCTGCAGGAATGCTTCCTTCAAGCTTGTCACCCTACCCAAAAAATACAGTCAGCTGTGTCAAGAATCCAAGTTCTGATGAAATTGAACTAGAAATCTGATTAGCATCAAGCAGAAATTGAAATAAACTTGTGGCACTGGAAAGGCTAGCAGGGATAGAACCCGAAATATTGTTGAAGATTTTTCAACTTACCCAACGAAGCAGGAATAGAGCCAGAAATTTTTGTATCAGCCAAACCCAGAACTTTTAAATTCTGGCAATCCCCAATTGTATCTGGGATTTTCCCATCAATGTCCTTATTCCCTCTAGCCTGTATAACTTCTAAAGATAAATTTTTTCCTAGCTCATCAGGCAGATTCCCACTAAGCTTATTATCAAATACCAGAAGATTTTTCAGGCTGCTACAATTACCAATCTCTGATGGGATTTTTCCAATGAGCTGATTAGAGTTCAATATTAAATCCTCCAGGTTTTGAAGCTTCCCAATGGTTCGTGGAATACTCTCCACAAGATTATTTGAACTTAAATCAATGGTTTTAAGAGAAATGCAGTCTCCAATTTCAGGAAGGATGGTTCCAGTGAGATTTACAAAAAAATAAAAGAAAAAGAAATGTAACTTGACAAATTTACCCTCATCAATAAAAGACAAAATAAATGAAGAGATTTTGGCGCAAATGGTCCATAACGTATGCACTTAGTGCGGTTTTGGTCCATAACCTTTCATTTTTGGTTAGGAGATCCCTAACCTATGCATTTAGTTGCAAAACTGGTACCTATAGATGGAATCCGTCCAATTGTGCCGTTAGTTAGGTGTGTACACTGCAATCTCCATTAATTTGTTTTGAAATTTTGGCGCAAATGGTTTCTAACTTTTGCACTTAGTGTGGAATTAGTCTCTAACATTTAATTTTTGACATACATGTCTCTAATCTATGTATTTTCGTGCGAAATTGGTGCTTATGGGAGAAAAAAGACAAATATGCCCTTAGTTAATTAGAAGAAATTGTATGTGGATTCCTAATTATTACAAAATGTGCAAATAGGTCCAATACTTTTATTTTTTAAAAAAAATTAAAAAAGATTAATGAGTTTTTTTTTTTTTGAAATTAACACTTTAGTAATAAACATATCAAATAAAATTATTATTTTTATTATTAAGTAATTATATTATTTAAAATTTAAAATTTAATTTTATTGTTGTATAAAAAAATAACTTTGTCACAAACTTGATGTATAAATACTTTTATTTAATTGGGTTATATGTTTATTAACTACAAATATTAAAAATCTAACTATATTCTTCATATTTTAATTTATCGTTTTATTTTCGTTCAAAAATAAAACACATAATGTGTAAATTAAATTTTATTAGTATTTTTATATTAAATAAAAATGAAATAAGATTAGTTCAAGTTGTGTCATAATTTTTATTTAATAAAAATATAATAAAAATTTTATTTTTATTTGACATGTCGTGTATAATTTTTATTTGACATGTCGTGTGATTGTAGGTATATAATTTTCTTAATGGAGTGTGTACTATTGAGTATTTTTTTTGAATGCTCACGTTCTAAATTATTTTATTTACCATATTTAATAGTTTGGCAGCGGCATGATGGCAGATAAAAATTAGTGGCAGGTGGTAGTGACAGATAAAAATACGCTTTTAGTTTTCTTTAATTTTTTTTATAAAAAATAAAAGTATTAAACCTATTTGCACATTTTGTAATGATTAGGAATCCATATACAATTTTTTCTAATTAACAAATGGCATATTTGTCTTTTTCATCCCAAAAGGACGAATTTCGCACCAAAACACATAGGTTAGAGACCAATTACACACTAAGGACAAATGTTAGGGACCATTTGTACAAAATCCCAAAACAAATTAATGGAGATTGCAGTGTACGCACCCAACTAACGGCACAGTTGGACGGATTCCGTCCACAGGGACCAGTTTTGCAACCAAATGCATATGTTAGAGACTTTCTAGCAAAAAATGAAAGATTATGGACCAAAACTGCACTAAGTGCATACGTTAGGGACCATTTGCACCAAAATCCCATAAATAAATGAGAGGGACCATTTATGCACCTAAATGGATAGGTTTTAAACGGAATTCGTCTAAAATGACCAATTGCGCACTTAAATAGATAGGTTAGGGACTACTCTACCAAAAATAAAAGGTTAGGGACCATTTGCGCAATATTATCATATGTTAGGGACCATTTGCACAAATTTTCTTTTTTTTTTTTAATATCCAATATATGATTTTTTTTTTACTTGCAATTTTGTATTCTAAGCACGCCATTGAAGATATGATTGGAGCTAACTAAGAGAATTCCATGAAAAACTTCCAAAAGATCCACTCTTATTTGCGTATAAATACAACAATCTACTGATTGATGAAATTTCTAGGAATGATCCTAAAAAAAAATTGTTGCCCAGGTCTAAATATTTGAGTCCAGTACAATTTTTCAATTCATCCGTGACTCGGCATACAATAAGTTGAACCCGAGGCAGAGCTTTTCCAATGACGGAAGCTTGCATGTGAAATCAAAAAGAATTGAACCCGTTAAATTCTGATGGGAGAGTGACGATTTTACCCCTATAATAAAGATAAATAAAAGGAGGTTTTAAATCACTCGCGAAACTAACGGAGATTTTTTTAACAGAATCTGTCCAAAAAGACCAATTGCACATCCAAAGGATAGGTTCGGGACCACTTCGCAAAAAATGAAAGGTTAGGGACCATTTGCGCACTAGAGGCATACATTAGGGACCATTTGCACCAATTTTCCATGGAATAATGTTAAAGGTGACAATTAGGTTGAGTGATAAGTGGGCTTGCTAGCATCAACTTGTTTAAAGACGAGCCTAGGGTTGGGTTGTGCCACAATTATTTTTTACGAGCCAAACTTAATTGGCTCGTGTTTTTAGATTTTTCATTTTTAATTTTTCCAGTTCTTCAAAAGAATTTGTTTTCTTTTTTAAAAAAAAGAACAAGTCGGTTTGTGGGCGACTCGGCTCGGTTCAGCCCATGAGGCCCACAAGCTTTCAGTCGAACCGAGCTCCATAGTGGATCACGATCCAAGCTCAGGTTCAGCACGACTCCACATAGGTCGAGCTTGGCTTGTTCTTTGGGTCGAGTAGGGCGCATTTGGCAATGGACTGAGCCGGCTTGATTTAGTCCTTTGCCACCCATAGGTAATGTCTATTAGAATCGAAAATCGATCGTTTAAGGTCCAATAATTGGTTTCAGACATAGAACTGATCGAACCTGCCATATTATTTAACAACCCATAAAAATTAACATTTATTTCTATGTTTGTTATTTGTATTGTGATGGAACGTTGTGTGATATGTTATCATTTTGTGAATGGATTAAGGTTATGAAGTTATGATATTTATAAGGGGTTTTTTCAGAAATAACTACAATAAATAAAATATTTCTTAAAATACTGTCATATTTTTTTTATTCTTAAAATATTGTTTTTTATTTTTATTTTTGTAACACTTGTTGTTACATTTGTTATTTTAGTTATAATAAATGTGTTACATTTGTTATGTTTGTTACATTTGTTATTAACAAACATAATAAATGTAACAACAAGTGTTACAAAAAAAAACAGTATTTTTAGAATAAAAAAAGTTAAATAGTATTTTTTAAATTATTTTATATTTTGTAGTATTTGGTGATATTATCACTTTTTAAAATTTTTGTACTTAGGGGTGGCAATGGGTTGATCCGGCTCAGCCCATGACCACCGAGGCCCAGCTCGACCCATGGGCTAGGTTGAGTTCGGCCCGTGTCCCCACAGGCTAGTCTGGTTTGGCCCACTAGCCCTGTTCGTTAATATTTTTTTTATGCAATATTTTTAGGAAACTGTTAAATAAATAAAAAAAATAACGCTGGTCGACACGTATTTTTCAAAGGGTGAGCCAGTTTTGTTGAAGATATGAAAAGATTGTGATATTATTCTATTTGATATTTTGTCGATTGTATGAGATTATTTTTATTTATAGTTGATTGTATGATTATTACACAATCTTTCCTTTTATGACTATTGTAATCCTGTAAATAGGATTGTCTACCTTGTAATAAGTAAGACAGAAGAATTATACAATTCTCATATTCCTTTCATTACTCTGTCTCAATTATATTCAGTTTATTAATTTATCATGGTATCAGAGCAAGTTTGAACCAACTTGGCTTAAATTCGAAATCGCTTCCGTTCTCCGGCGAGTGGCCTTGTGCCACTCGTCCGGCGAAGTCTTTTTTTTTATTTTTTGTTTCTTTTAGATATTGTCATCTGACTAAGTTTTGTTTTTTTAGAGTTTTCTTGTAAGTTTGTCGGGTTGTTTTGGTCTTGACTGATTAGATCACTTGGACCTTTTGGTTTGTTTTTGGTATTTATGTCCAAATCAGTTTGGAATTTGGAATTTGGAATTTAGAATTTGTCCAGTTCTGTTTTGGAATTTGGTTGGTTTTGCATCCAGGTGATAATATGATTTTTTGTTTTTGTTTTGTTTAATTGGGATACGGTTTTTGGTATTTGTATCTAGTGATTTAAATTTGGAATTTGCATCCAACTAATCTAGATTTGCAATTTGGCATTTACATCCAGTAATTTGGGTTTGCAATTTGGTCTACTAATCTGGAATTTGGTCTAGTAATTTGGAATTTGGTCAAGTTAATTTGAAATTTGATATTTGGTCAAGTTATTCTGGAATTTTGGTCTTCGAAGTTTGTATTCTTGTGATTTGATTATTTTGATATGTTCGAATTGGTGTTATTGCTTTTGCAATGAAGTTGCCGACCCAAGAGCACATGAAACATATTGAGATTGACTGTCATCTTATTCATCACCATCTACATGACACTTTTATAAATGCATTTCTGAAGTATCATTTGACCCATGGACAAGACGAGTTGCTTGGATCAATTTAATTTCAAACTTAATTTGGTTTCTACAACGCCATATTAAGTTTGAGGGGGGATGTTGAAGATATGAAAAGATCGTGATATTATTCTATTTGATATTTTTTCAATTGTATGATATTATTTTTCTTTATAGTTGATTGTGTGATTATTACACAATCTTTCCTTTTAAGACTATTGTAATCCTATAAACAAGGTCTTCTATCTTGTAATAAATAAGACAGAAGAATTATACAATTCTTATATTCTTTTAATTACTATGTCTCAATTATATTCAGTTTATTAATTTATCAACTTTGACTTTTGTTTCAAAAGGTCTTGGCCTGAGCTCGTCCTTAGACGACCCCGGGTCCATAATGGGTCAAGCCGTCGGCCCCCATGGATGGTTTGGCCCAATTGCCATCGTTAGTTGTATTGTTTCAAACAAATAGAATAAAAACAATTAGTTAGAAATATGATAACTTTAATAATTTTAATTATGGAACTTATGATTCAATTTACTAGATACCCAATGATTCTAGATTTGATTCGATTCTCTTCAGAACTAGATCGAACCGAATCATGCTCAACCCTAAGTTAAATAGATAATGGACTAATGGAGATTGAATAGCAATTGGATGGTTAGAACACTATCATAAAGAAGGGTGTGAACTTTTGTACATTGTATGCCTACTCTTTTGAACTCTTCTCGTCGTTTTGGTAGACAAAAAAATAATTGTTAGAGCTGTTGTTCCTTTTAAATGGCAAAATCGAAGTATAATGTTGCACAAGTAGGGTTTCTTTTTCTTGTTTCTTCCTTCCTCGTGATAAGAAACTAGCATAATTCTTTTCAAAGTAATGCTATTTATTATTAATTGTGATCATTACCGGTCTAGGTGGCACTAGCCCTTGATTTATTGTTCCAAGGAGCGGTGATGTATTTTAATGCACTCAACAAAAAATCAATAGATGTACTGCCACCTAAACTGGTGATGATCACAACTAATGATGAATATATTCTTCTTTATCACAACTATATAATCACAAATGGAGAATTACTCATTAGAAACATCTAAGTTTATAACATTTGTAACCTCTGAATTACCTTGACAAGTGCAGCAAGTGTCTCGTTAACCGTAGTGAGAGTCCATTCTATTTTTTGCAAATTCAGAATTTTATGAAGTTTTTTTTATCGCTTGCATTGAGTTGTTCGTCACCGCCTCTTTTCCTTGACTGTTGTCACTAGTGGAAAAGGAATAAAATTATCTTTCTATTTCAAATTGACGTCTTCTTCTTAAACCGGAATTATTATTGTTTGCAATAGTTCTGATGAAAAACAATGAAAGAATGAACGGTTCCCAGAGAAAGCTATGCTATGTGTATGCCTACTGTTTAGTCGAAACGCATTGTGTATTTAAGAAACTTATTCTGTGATTTATTAATTTACTTTTCTTTAGAAGAAACTTGAGCATTTAGCCTGACATTACATGATCACTGATATTAAATAGATAATAAATTGAATGCTTAAATCTTAATTGATGGCATAAGCGAATGCTAAAATTTAGTCATAACAATGTGTTGGAAATTGGCACGAAAATTAGATAGAATTTTTTTTTTTAATTCAATAAAATTAAGATATTTGCTAGACGTTCACGTATTTATTATAATTAAAATACTAATTATTTAGTATTATACCTGAATTGATAAACGATATTAGTCTTCAATCTGATTCACAAATTTCCTGTTTTTGATTCATGAACTTGGTGCTCCTAACGTTCAAGTCTTCTATGGTATTCTCATAAGTATGGATTACGATAGTGTGTGTGCACCTTTTAATTGAATCAATAACTAATTTCTAGATTGGTCAGATTTAGAAAACCAAGAAGATAAAATTCAAGTCAAACAAGACTTAAAATTTTTACTTTCTTCTCTTTTCTTAATTGATCAAATTGTTCGAATTAATTTATGTTACAAGCAATGTGATATAAATACGACAAGCGTTCTGATTGCAAACAACGACAAGAGTCATGTTAGCATCCAAATCCAATTAGCTAAGGATTGATTTAATTACACATGTAATCCTTGAACTTACATCACAATTACAATCAAGTCCAAAACTTTCATAGTAATTGTGGTTAAGCCCGAAACTTTATAGAGCTACCACAAGGACCTGTTCGGACATATATTTTCCAAGCTCCATTAATTAGACTCTGTCTAGTCGACTCTAAACTGTCCAATCTAATTATTAGTCTTTTGCATTTTTTACTAAAGGCAAGAGGCTGCACTTTCGGAATATATAAGATTACAGAAGCTGTAATACTTTTCTTTGACCTACTATATATATATATATATATTTCATCATTGTCTGAGATTGGATAATTAGGTATGAGCATAAATGACCGTTTTGCCCTTCTAATTATTCTCACTAACTTTAAATTACATTTTCTTCAATGGTCCTGTGAACTAATTCACAGATATCGAAGTTTAGTCGTCGCTAAACACTGAGCTCAAATTTATAACCGTTCAACAGAAAATACTTAAGTTGTCACTCGACCCATTTTTCAGGACGACAGTTTTCGACACGAATTCGTGTTCTCTACTTCGCTCATTCTTAAACTCCCAACTCACCGAAATATTTGATCAACTAAATTGATCTCACCCATTGGTGAATCAAAGAACTATCAAACTAACGAAAAGATATACACAATCATGTCAAGGGATTAAGATGAAATACCCAGTGATCAAGTGGAATTTAATTATTCGCACGGTCATGCTATATAATTAAATTCGACACGTGGTCCGTTCAATACACTCCAAGTGTACTAGTGTCACCATTAATTCATTTCTGCGATAAGGACAAATCGCAAATCCGAATGATTAAATAGTCAACACTACAACCTTCCGGTACAAGGTGCCAACCCTCATACCTTAGTTATGAACAATTTTATTCATGATCAAAATATAAGTTGTGTCACACTATGCTTCTCAACGCAAGCATCCAACTTATATGATCACAAGTCATCATTGACAATTTATTTACATGCTCAATATTAAGCAAATGCAATAATAATAAATGAATACAAACCAAAGTTTTATTCAATATAAAATTGTCATTTCATCACATCAAAATTATACTATTTGAGCATACATCCCAACAATGAAAGCCGCTTATAGAAAAGAGTGCCCTTAAAGAAGGAGAACAAACTCAGAATAACATCAGGTACCTGGGGATGCAACCATTTTGTCAGAATGTTACAAGTTTGCAGAACTACCCGATTTATTCAGTTTTGATTCGGGTTGAGAATGGATCTTGCAAAGTCGACGCACCTTTCATATGATGCATAATAAAGAATGGTTTGAAAATTTCAAGTATATAACAGGGGGCAAGGTACTTCTAGGGGATAATAGAGTCTACAATGTTGATGGGAGAGGCACTGTGAAAATAAGGATGCATGATGACATTAGAAGACTACACGATGCCAGATAATGTTCCAAAACTATGGAGAAATTTAATCTCTATGTGAATGATGGTTTGTATACCTTAGTGGGCAAGACCATTGTGGGATCAGCATGCCATGGTTCAACCAATATCGTAGACAAAGAGAGGTATTTTATGTCCTGGACTTCATTCATTCTGATCTATGATGGTCTGCAAGGCTGCAAAAGTTCAATCTCATGGAAGAGAAAGGTATTTTGTGTCCACTCTGGATGATTACTCTTAAAAACTTTGCGTTTACATTTTTAAACTTGCAAGTGAAGCATTGAACAAGTTGAAAGAGTTGAAGACTTATTGAAATCAAACAGGAAGAAGGATCAAAAGACTAAAAACTACTGTATAATGGCCCTCGTGTATTAACTCAGAAGAGTTTATGCCTAGTGCAGAATTGAGGGAATTTCTAGGCTAAAGACTGTTGTAGGTAATCCTGCTGAGAGATATAATGGAACAATCTTGGGGAGAATGGGATGTATGCTCCTCACAACTGGACTTCCTAAGGCTTTCTAGGCAGAGGCAGTGACAACAGCAACAAATCTGATCAATAGGTGTTCCTCTACTCCAATGGGATTGAAGACACTTGAGGAGGAATGGATTAAAAAGCCATCACTTATAATGATATTCAGGTGTTTCGGTACACTGCCTATGCACACATATGGCAAGATAAGCTAGAACCAAGAACACTAATATACGTATTCACGAGGTATCCTGAGGGTGTGAAAGGGAGATACTGTGGTCCCTTCAACCAGGGCAAGGGAGGACTCTTAGAAGCAGGGATGTCGTGTTTAATGAAGAAGAAATGGAAAGCAATAAGTTTGAGCTCTATTTGGATCAACAAGGAGCACCACGGCTGAGCATGCAGGCTGGAGAGGTGAGCACATTAATATGTAACCCAGAATTGAGGTGAACTGTTAGTTCTGGCATTATATGGATGCTGCACTCAGAATATGGACAGAAAATGAAGTTTCAAGACTAGTTGGTTAAATTTCTATTTGGTAGACAAATTGTAAAACATTTAGACTATAAAAGGCTTAACTCTGAGGGCATAAATCAGTTTTTAAAACGCCAGAAGTAATGATTTGCACCTAAATACGGTACTGGTGTTTACAATATTTACTTCAATCTTCGAGAGAATTAAAAACAAGAGAGACTAGGGTGAGAGCAGTTGTCTTTTTAAATTAGAATCTGGAACTTTTTTTGCCTTTCTTGATCTTAATAATATATTGTTTTCCTCTCCCTTGGATGAAAAATCTTCCTTGGAGATTGAACCATGTGAGTGTGGCCTTCTTTGTCCCCTATTTACATTCTTGTTGCATTCAAGAAACACAGAGGCACACCATCCAAGCTGTTTCTGTAATGGATCATCACTTCTCCTGCAACCGGTGGGTAATATGCAATGGTATAAAAATGGTTGGAACGGGATCAACCCACCTATAGTACCCAACCCCCTCCCCTCTCCCAAAAGAATTAAAAAAGACCCACGCAGACGGCTGAAGGCTGAATGCTGAAGGCTGAAGGCTGAAGGCTGAAGGCAGTAGGCATGGCTGCTTCTCCAGGCGGGTGGGCAAGGCTGCCAATGCCCAGCTTTACACCAATGGGAGTAAAACACCTACTTTTAAATGTGTCCAATACTATGATTAAGCTGGGACACCATTTGTTTGAGTTTGTAAACCTATAAAGAAAGAAATTAACTTTTTGAGTGTTGGGACTATTTTGCTTCCATAGAAAACACGAACTTGGAAAGGTTATCCTCTATGCTAACAATTTATAAATGATTTCAATGTGATCAAGGGATTACTGATCAAAGGAAATAATACAAAAACACTAGTCTCTGTATCATTACATATTGGGGGAGAAAAGGATTTTTTTCAGCCTGTCTTATCGTTATGTAAGGAGAGAACTATACATTAGTCATTAACACACCACTGGATACAATTAAAAGTGAATACAAAAGTCATTTGACAGTATTAACTCAAAAAATTAGAGCCATATTGGGATTTGGCTAGCCAAAATATATACCCCTGAATTGAAATGCTGAAGTTTAATCACCGAAAGAAAGGAAGAAATTTTTTCAGTTTTAAGGGATGACATGATTTAACAAACTATTCGATGATGGTGAGCTTTGTTCACTTCGCCATGAGTCCTGCAAGGATACGGTAGAATAATCTTCGCTACCAAACAGTCCTATGCTATCTATGTCCCGCTTTTTAACGGCGAGATGCAGGGGTTTCTCACTTAAATTGGACGAAGATGAATTTGAGGATGCCTCTGATGAAGCTGTAATGCTTTCTTCTGCATTCGCCCACTTACTAAGCCTAAGTTGTTCCAATTCAATGGCTACTTCCATCATTGAAGGCCTCATGTCCCTATGAAAAGCAAGACATCTAAATGCCAATTCAGCTACCTTGTGTATTGATGAAAATGTCCAAGCATCCGTATTTTGTTTGAGTAAGGGGTCGATAATCTCATCCAAATGCCCTTTTCCAATCCGGTCTACAGCAAGAGCTGCCAAATTAACTTCATTCTGTGGTCGACTAAAATCCACCACTCTTAAGGCTGATATGATCTCAATAAGAACCACTCCCAGACTGTAGACATCGCTTTTATCAGACAAATGGAAATGCTGATGATACTGAGGATCAAGATATCCCGGAGTACCTTGAGGCGCTGTTGAGATGTGAGATGATTCAATTATCCCAAGTCTAGAAAGCCCAAAATCTGCAACTTTTGATTTGTAATTGTAATCCAAGAGAATGTTGCTGGATTTTATGTCCCTGTGATAAATAGGAGGTTGCGTAGCATTATGGAGATAGGATATAGCCTGAGCGGTTTCAGCAGCAATAGTGAGACGAACCGGCCAGGGAAGTCCATTGCCCTTTTCTCTTCGCAGATGCTGAGATAAAGTCCCATTGGGCATAAATTCATAAACAAGAATCTGTTCTTCGTTTTCTATTGAACAACCTAAGAGTCGAACAAGATTTGGGTGACTCACTGAGGACAGAAGCTTGATTTCATTGATTACTTGTTCAATACCGTCAGTATCTCTATGCTTGATCCTTTTGATTGCAACCCATTCGTCGCTGTGCAATTTTCCCGAATACACAGTCCCATACGCGCCATTTCCAAGTCTTCGTTTCTCACAGAAGAAATCTGTAGCTTTCTCCATTTCCTTGTAGGGATACACAGGAATACTAATCCCCGTTGCTTCACATAATTGGCGTCTCTTTCTGCTTTTGCTTCTCAATTTAGATCTTCTTTGAATGAAACAACATACGAAACCTAAACTGACCATCAATGATGCACCTGCTACAACACCTGATAAAGCAAATTTTCTTATTCAGACCACAGATTGCAACAAATAGAATCTGTTTCACAATGCACAAAGAAATGTGATTACCTCCTACTAAAACAACAACTCTAGTTGTTCCTCCACACCTTCCTGATAAGTACTTTGAAGGATTGCATATCTCTGAATCTGTTTGTTTACCATAAAATCAATTATATCTACTGATAATGAAGTTGAAATCCAGCATTGGAAAGGGAAAAAAATGGACACAAGTATTAAAGGTCACGGAGAATTATCCAAATATAGTTAGGTTCGGATTTTTCAAGTTTTATTATACTTTCTCCTACAAAACCTTCAACCTACATGAATTTGTTAAGCTGCAATAAGCTTTCAGCCTCCATGTTGATTTCATCTTCCACAAAATTTACTTTTTTGGACATAATTACTAACATTATTATGGGCCCCGTGTGTCCTCAATGAATGCCAAGACTGATTTTTGCAGTTGGATTATGTACTAATCGTATCTTATACTTGTTATCAAGAACAAAGGGACACATATTAATTGACAGAAGAAAAGTTAAATAGAGAGGGTCCTTAGTCCCTACCCATTCTATTGTTATTTGGTGAACTAACCAATTGTAATGCACGTCTTATTCTTTCCTTAATCAAACAAAATGATTAAGAATATATATATTTCGTTTCCACGACCAAATGATGAAAGAAACTTTGGCCGGTTAGGATAGTGGATTAGACTGACTTGATACATACCAAATGATGAAGCAAGAAACCCATAAACAATTATAGTTTATAGCAAGATCATGCGGACCATGATTATAATTCTTTGGTCCCACAATTCATAACTAATGTCCAAGGATGTTGTGTGATTAATTGCTGCAGACTCAAATTAATAGTCAATCAAGTGCAATTTAGAGTAATTACAAGTTACAACAGCAAGAAAGTATTTTTCCCTTACAATTAGCCTATAAAAAAAAAGTTACTGAGGACATGTTAGTTTTTTTGGAAAAAAATGGGTTTTTTTAGGTATTTTATTGTCTTTTCAAACTTTTTTGTAATGTAAAAAAGTTGAAAAGTCAAAAATTGTAGGCAAAAAAATGGATTTTTTTTGGGAAAAAATGACTACCGAACATGCTCTAAGCTTTTGTTCTAGATTAATTACCTAAGTTTCATTTTTGTGCGAGTTAAGGCACCTCGTCCACCCCTCATTTCTTGACTAATGGGATTCGACATGTCTAACGGAATCTATGACGTGGCGGTAATTATCGCCTATCGAAGACTTTTATAGTTAGCCTATAAAATAGAACCTCAATATGAACATAGAAACTATTGAACCTGGAGAAATTTCGAGTCTGGTTAATGTATATAATTGCAAGAACTATGACTATGTACTGTGCATTATTGCTGTGGCCCTGAAAGTCGCTCAAAGAACAAATTAAGTCAAACTTTTGAATTTCTCCATGTTGCATCTTTTTCAAAGATGTTGGACTCTTTATTTGGCATCCAAGAAGTGATGATAATTACTTTACGCATTTAAGTTTCGAAAAATTTCATCATCTGATTGAATAATTACTTGATCAAATACCCCCCGGCCAAAAAGAAAAAATAAATGACAAAAGCGAAGAGGGCTAGAATTTTACCTTTCCGGCAACCCAAGCCGGCCAGGTATCCATCGCCGGAGAAACTTTCGTTGCATTGGCACCGATATGCCGGTTTTCCATCAACAGGCGACGAAAAATTAGTGCATTTAGCATTGTTAGAACACTGGCATTCCCCTTGAAGCCACCACCCCATTCTAAATATTTGAAGATCCAAAGAAACAGAAGTATTGGCAAATGAATCCATTGAGATGGCTGAGAATAGTGAGCGACAGGTGCTTTTTGTCAAATTATTATAGTCAACGAACATGCTCTGATTGTTCGTCTCAGAATAGCAGCTGATGTCTTCATTCTTGGGATTGCAATCCGGCAGCTCAAAGTTAGTTCGTACCTTTGTTCTAGGGATGTAACACGCGGTTTGAGGTGCACTGCAGTTTCGCAGAAGAATCGCGTTATTCGAAGTTGGAGCGTAGTTTGGGGTGAAGAGACTAAAGAGGGCTTCAATTGGTCGGTTGCATTTAGCAAGGAGGTTCATCAATATGGTATCAGAGTCAACAGATAGTACCGAAAATTCATTGATCTGCATGGTGCCATTCCGGCTGCAATTCAGCCGGATTTGGCAACCGGGAGAGAATCCGAAAGGAAAAAGAACTTTTTTCCCACCACATGATTGATTGCAACTTATTGATGCATGAAGAATGGGTGATGAAAGAAGAAATGTTAAACATAAGATGTGAAATAAGAAACTTGATTCCATTTTCTAAACTTAAGAATCAAGAAACTGCATAAATAACATGAGGACTGACAAATTCATGTGATATGGTGGAAAATGAAGGGAATTAGGATGGAAAGTGAGAATAAGGGTAGAAAATTGAGTGTAGTGATGTTTGATGGGGTAGAAACAAACAACAAAAAATAATGTTGTTTAATGAATATGATTATTTATTAATGTTGTTTGATTCTTTTCCTCTTTTTACACCTTCCCTTTGTCCTCTTTTCAAACCTATGTGGGACAATACATTTTAACAGAACAAAATTTCAGTCATTTGACTAGATACCACTTCTACTTTAATCCATATTCCCAAAATCTGACAAATATCATCAATTTTTACTCAATTTCCATTGAATTTCTGTCTTCTTTATTTTGGTATAGTTTAATGTATTAAACATATTTTAAAACAATAATAGCAGAGATCACGGATTCCTAATTTTAGTTGTGAATTAACGTTTACTTTTCAATTGTTGAAAGAAGAAAACAAGGATGGATTAATTATTGAAATAATTACATGAAAAGTCAACAACTTTACACGTTTTCAGGATTTTATGTCAAATGAAAATTATGCATAAGAGCTGGCCATTAGTATTTGCTTATTTTATTAGTAATTTATTCTTTGATTTTGATAAATTTTCCACTAGAGCATTTCCGATGCTGTCATCTATTTTGAATGTCCAGCTGATATGACGATGAGGTGGAAGAGACAAAATTCATGTGACAACATTTATTATAGAAGGTCGTCCAATTTTAGACTTCTCGTTAGATGACTTTTCACTTTTTTTTTTTCAGAAATTGTTTACCATTGAAGATGCTCTTAATCAAATCCTGTCCACGTGGCAAAGGGTGGAAAAAAAAATTTATTTCACCCTTACACGGGAGAAAAACCTGTTCATTTCTTTGTCATGAGAAACTGAAAGTTGTTTTGGGGTTGGTGAAAATGTAGGACACATTCCCTCCATTGTTGGTTAATCTACAGTGCCATACACGGCATTCCATTTCACTCTATATATGCCCTGACCTATACGTGTTCAATACTTTGTTTTCGTTTCGATATTGCATTGCATATACTTATTTAAGATGCTTGATTTTATTCTCGTTATAACTTTTATAAATCCTCGTTTACTAAAAGTACGACAACAATTCAAAAAAAACGAATATGACTATTTTATAAAGGATTAGAAGAAAAAAGCAATGAATTTGTGGGCTTAATTGCCAGTTAATAAAGTTATTGTATTAGAAATCTAAAGTACTTTAGATACCACATATATATATGGGACCAATTTGGAGATCTCTTTATAGCGCCAAACAAATATCAAATATTCGTAAAAATACAAATTTATGTATATTTATATTATTTTTTTATATGTGTAAATCATTTTTTTTATTGCTGGTTTAGTACGTAATATTTATAAATGAGAGATGTATATGAAACAAAATTAGTATATGCATGAATAGTATTGTTGACATTCAAAAATGGCTGCCATTAGGAACCCCACTCATCCTCTTCCTACGTGTATTCCTTCTCTTATTTGGACTGCCACGTGGTTTATTCAACCACGCAAATATGCCTAGAACCGGGTGAGTAGGTAACCAAGGATAAAGAGAAACACACTATGGCAGAGGTAATAGCTTGAGAGCCTCTAACTAACGATTTCCCAGGTGATTATAACACTTGAAGAATAATTAGTATGAAGGACTTGATATTTCTTGTGAGAGTAATATTTCAACATCATTTTCTTGTAAAAATAAGCTTAGTATTTATAGGTAATTCTACAAGAATGATCCCCTTCGATGTGTGACACGTATATCCATCTGAAGGATTCTTGAGTCACATCTTTGGTGTCACGTCATTAGCATTAATGAGAAAGTCACTTTCAGCCGCAAACTAAAGAGCTATGACTATGACAAGCCGCATTAACAGGCAGTCTCATCAGTCTTTTCAAGATTGAATTGCAAGTTTGGCAGAGAGGCTTTCTCAGCATGCAACTAGAGTCGGACTTTTACAACCTCGGTTGCCAAAGCTCCTCGGCATAAGTAGCCTCGGTAGTTTAGCTTCTCGGTACAAACAGCCTCGACATAAATAGTCTCGGTAGTCTAAGCTCCTCGGCACAAACAGCCTTGGTTGACTTTGACCGCGCCCAAGTGGAGCCCAAGTGGGAATTTCCTGCCCACATGGGATTGGAGCGTAACAATAGTCCCCCAAGTTCAGGACCTTTGTCATTTATGAAAGGTGCTGGACTTGGTAGCGTTTGGAAAGTGGCAAATTTGTAATTAGGAGATTTAGTCCCACAAGGTCTGGACCTCTCATTTATATGAGGGGCGAAGCTTGGAGTGGGTGATAAATTCGAAGCGTATACAGTGTGCTAAGTGATCTCAATAGCTTGGAGAAGCTTGCTGCGGAATAGCCTAGTTCCAAGTGGAAATGGCTTGGTAGCATAAGCGAGTCTCCAAAGTTGGAGAAGCTTGATGCAGAAAAGCCTAGTCCCAAGTGGAAAGACTTGGTAGCATAAGCGAGTCTCCAATGTTGGAGAAGCTTGGTGCGGAAGAGCCTATTTCCAAGTGGGAGGGGCTTAGTAGCATAAGTGAGTCTCCAAAGTTGGAGAAGCTTGATGCGGAAGAGCCTATTCCCAAGTAAGAGGGGCTTGGTAGCATAAGCGAGTCTCTAAAGTTGGAGAAGCTGTGGAAGAACCTATTCCCAAGTGGGAGAGGCTTGGTAGCATAAGCGATTCTCCAAAGTTGGAGAAACTTGATGCGGAAGAGCCTATTCCCAAGTAGGAGAGGCTTGGTAGGATAAGCGAGTCTCCAAAGTTGAAGAAGGTTGATGTGGAAGAGCTTATTCCCAAGTGTGAGAGGTTTGGTAGCATAAGCGAGTCTCCAAAGTTGGAGAAGCTTGATGTGGAAGAGCCTAGTTCCAAGTGGGAGATGCTTGGTTGTAGAGACTCTTCCAATATCAGATGAGTCATGATATTGGACCTTTCCCGGCTGGTGCCATGCCTTAATGAAGAGGCTAAGCCCTTGTGTGGGTATGTCGCTTCTACAAAAACTAAGTCCCAAATAAGGGAGCTTGTTTGTAGAGGCCCTTCCAACATCGGATGAGGCATGATATTAGGCTTTTCCCAGCTTGTGCCATGCCTTAATGAAGAGGTTAGGCCCTCGTGTGGGTATGGCGCTTCTACAAAAACTAAGTCCCAAATAAGGGAGCTTGTTTGTGTAGGCCCTTCCAATAAGCTGCGAGTACCTCTTCGGAGAGGCATACGAGAAGATTTTACCCCAAACTTGATTAAGTACTAGTGCCTCTTTTTGTGGGTTGCATTTCCAAATCAAATGACGGAACAATAGGCGTGGCGCTTCTATATGGCCAGTGCCTCTTCTTAGAAGTCTAAACATGCAAACAATCGAAACTTAATTTATAAATATTCAAATGCCGGTGTCTCTTCTCAGAGGTGTCACCTAGGCTCCAACGACATACAAGCAATGCCTTAGAAATTTAAACTATTAATCAAGTTGGATAAGTTCGTATGTATAGTTTTCCAGTGCCTCTTCTTCAAAGAACCTATGCTAGCCCCAAATAGTAGTTGCATAGCGTCATTTCTTCAAGAAAACTCCTTTGTCCAAGGAGGTTTAAGCCTCTTCTTCAAAGGACTTATGCTAGCCCCAAATAGTACTTGCATAGCGTCATTTCTTCAAGAAAACTCCTTTGCCCAAGGAGATTTAAGCCTCTTCTTCAGAGGACCTATGCTAGCCCCAAATAGTACTTGCATAGCGTCATTTCTTCAAGAGAACTCCTTTGTCCAAGGAGGTTTAAGTTTTTTATCACGTTTCACTCGTGGTTGAATGTGTGGTTTTCCACAGACGGCGTCAATCTGTTGACCTCCAAAAATGGCTGCAAACAGGAACCCCACGTCTCCTCTTCCTACGTGTATTCCTCTTCTTACTTGGACTGCCACGTAGTTTATTCAACCACGCAGATATGCCTAGAATCGGGTGGGTAGGTAACCAAGGATAAAGAGAAACACACTATGGCAGATGTAATAGCTTGAGGGCCTTTAACTAATGATTTTCTAGGTGGTTATAACACTTGAAGAATAATTAGTATGAAGGACTTGATATTTCTTGTGAGAGTAATATTTCAACATCCTTTTCTTGTGGAAATAAGCTTAGTATTTATATGCAATTCTACAAGAATGATCCCCTTCGATGTGCGACACGTATATCCATATGAAGGATTCTTGAGTCACATCTTTAGTGTCACGTCATTAGCATTAATGAGAAAGTCACTTTCAGCCGCAAACTAAGGAGTTATGACTGTGACAAGTCGCATTGGCAGGCAGTCCCATCGGTCTTTTCAAGATTGAATTGCAAGTTTGGCAGAGAGGCTTTCTCAACACGCAACTAGAGTCGGACTTTTACAGCCTCAGTTGCCAAAGCTCCTTGGCATAAATAGCCTCAGCATAAGTAGCCTCGGTAGTTTAGCTCATCGGCACAAACAGCCTCGACATAAATAGCCTCGGTAGTCTAAGCTCCTCGGCACAAACAGCCTCGGTTGACTTTGACCGCGCCCAAGTGGAGCCCAAGTGGGAATTTCCGGCCCACGTGGAATTGGGGCGTAACAAGTATGTTTAGTTGTAATATCGAATAACGTTGTATATTATAATAAAAAAAAATTCTATTTTTAATATTGTTACGTGCTATGTGATTAAATGAGAGATGCATCGTCTTACACGAATAGATTTATGAAAGGGTTACAAAGCTATGTCAAACTTTAACAAATCTAATACAATGCAAATAATTCACTATATATAAGAAAATGATTTAAGCAAAAATCTACAAAATATTTAGTGTTTAATGAGCTCAGCCACTCGTCAAATGAGGTAATTGATTTCACTTCAATGTCCATGTAAGTTACTGTTTTTTTTTTCCTAGTGTTTTTGACAAATTTAAAGTAAGTTAATTAAATAGTTTTTTCAAACTTAGATGGTATTGTCTTTGGGGTACTTATGTCGGATAAGGGAGGAGTTGGGACATTCTTGCACACTTTAGAGTATGTTTAGTATATATTTATTTTTTTTTAAAATTTATTTTCAATTACATATTGGATGGACCTAACATTTTTATAACCACACATTTTATAGACTTCTTTTAAAATCTCCTAAAATATTACTTTTAAACTTCTCAAAACAGACACTTAGTTATATCATATGTACATTCTTAAATTTAATTAGAGGATTTTTTTTTTATCTTCTAATCATTTTGAAGTCTCATGTTTCGACTTATTTTTGGACTAAGTTCTTCACTCGTGGTGATATGTTCTTGACACAGCAAACTTTGCAAGACATAAACATCTTTTGTATTGAACTGTTAAATAGTGAATTCAAAATAATAAGTCAAAGATGAGTGCTATAATTGATACATTTTTCAGCTTATTTTTTGTTTATGTTTTTTCACTCGTTGAAGTAGGTTCTTGATACCATTTGAGAGTATCTATGACAACTTCGTAACAAATTTTTCAAATTAAAAAATCGTTAAACGAAAAATTCAAAATAGCAATTGGTTGCTAGAAAAGGATTTAATAATTCGATTTTTCACTTTTAATTTTCATTTTGGCGTCACCTTTTTAATTTATTTTTGGGTTATGTTTCTTCAATCATCAATGTGGGTTCTTGGTACCGTTTCAAAGTATTCATGGCAAGTTTCATAATACATCTTTCAGATTAAAAATTTGTTAAATGAAAAGTTCTAAATAATAAATCAAACATGACTGCTAGAATTTAATTTAATATTTCCATTTCGTTTCTATTTTTAAATTCTCAATTTAATTAAAATTTTACTTGATGACTGACGTCAATTTGATTCGTCTAGCTTGCATAATTAATATAAAAAATATAATAAATTTTTGAGGTGTTATAACGAGTTCTTAAGTAATTTTTTAATAAAAAATAAAAAATAAAGTAAAAAGAAAAAAACTTGGGCGGCCAAGATCCCATGTGTCCTCCTTTGGCTCCGCCGTTGTCTATGCTCTATCTTGACTGCATGACAAGATTTTTACCACATAAGTGAATCCTTGACGGACCATGCTCTGCTAGAGTGCGGATTACGCGAGTGCCAAGTCTAGCAGTGCAAATTTTGCAAGTGCCAATTTGAGCACCTCTCTGTGGCGTGAGCTTAATGCTTCTAGGCTGATGTGACTTTTGTATGTAACTAACTTGTGCTCTATTATCTCATCTCATGCTAGTGACGATTTTTCTTATTGTATGACCTTGCTTGACGGCATGACCTTTCCTTGGTGATATGATCTCGACCTAGTAGCTCGGCCTTCTAATTAGCATGAGATATGGTGGGTGGGCTAAGCTCTGTTGGAAATTGGTTTAAATATGTTGAGAAATTAACTAAGTGTTAAAAACAACGAAAGTGACTTCGTGTCAACTTGGCCAAATATACAAGACCCGACCCAATCCGTTTAGGCAATTAGTTTGCCACTTCGACTCTTTGAAAAAACGGAAATTGACCTGCCCGATCAGGTCTCGGGGGTCGAGGGGGCAGCGCCCCTCGTGGGGGCTCGGGGGCAACGCCCCCGGAAAGAAAATTCAGATTTATCTGTATGTTTAAAGGGTATATTTGACATCTCAAAACCAATATCGAATGAATGAGAAATTACGGAAAATGACAATTTTAGGTCAAAATTTTGACCATGCGATCGCACAGGTATGTACACCTGCGATCGCAATCTGCCTAAATTTTAAGCAGAACGTTTTTGGGTCCTTCCATGCGATCGCAGGAGTCAAAGTCTTGCGATCGCATGGTTAAATTAGATCAAGTTCTGTTCTGGATTTTTGTACCATGCGATCGCATAGGTTTGCGCGAACAAACATGTCCTTTTGAAGGTTGCACGATTTGGTTCATTCCTTTTCGTTTTCAACCGATCTCCAACGTTAAAAAGGGCCTGTGGTCGTCCATTTTTTCAAAGGATTGATACAGAAACTATATGCAAACAATAAGCACTCATATATTTCATCATTTGAATCAAAATAATTGCATTTAGTGCATAACCAAATTTTGGTTTCATTTTCATTTCATCTTTTGGAGTACAAATCCGATTTCCGGTTCGTTGTGCTTGTGTTTGGAAGTGCTACAAACACAAGCGAAAGTCGTTGTATCTTGGGAGTCATTTGCCTTATACCGTAGGCACCATTGCGGGACAAAATTGACTTAAGGACAAAGAGTTCAACTCTTGCCTCGATTTATTTTCACCCTTTCCATTTTTTGGTTTCTTGCTTTATTGCTTCGGAGTCATTTCACAGAAATTCCGCGAACAAGCTCGGCATTCTTAAAATGAGCTAGGTCTGTTTAGCACGACCTGCTTGTGGCCTAGTCACTTTGTTGACTTTGGTTGTGGTCTCAGTGAGATGTTGCGTCATTTGTAGGACAAGGCATTGTGTATATCTGTGTGTGCAGGTGCATCTTTGTTTGTGTACATTTAAGTTTAAAATGTTCACTTATATGTAAATTTACATAAATATGAATAAGTAAATTGTAAACTAAATAATTTATTTATCGATCAAAGTTGAAATAATCAAATTACTCACCTCAACAATATAGTGAGATTATACTTTCAAAATAAATAACTTTTCTACTTAAAAGTAAAGAAAGTAATTTATTCAAACATGTTCGAAAATAAATAGTTAAATAACTTTTTATTTTTTTAGAACTTAATTAGTAATATATGCTCCAAGTCTAAGAAAAAGTAAAGTTACTTTTAGCCCATGTTTGACTTAGCTTAAATTATAATTTAAGTTGGTCAAGCAAAAAAAAATTTCATACATTTTTTACGATCTACAATTTACTATCTTTTTATTATTTATACATTTTATAGAACCTACAACTTATAAGTACTTAAAAAATAATTTCAGCACTTAATAACTATTTTTGCTAAACATCTATTTAAAATTTACCTTTTTAGGGGGATTTTTATTGAAAATTTTGCTCTTCTCAAAACAGTCTTTACCTATTTTCCATAACAATACTTTTATTGTTTTTAGTCTTAACCAAACATGATCTTTATTTAATAACTTTTTCATATCGAAGAGATAGTATTGGAATAAATTTTGTACACCAATCCTCCATAGGTTTGATGTCAAAAAAGATTCTAAAATATTGCAGTATTGAGTTCAAATTTGTGTTGGATGATCATATATTATTTTAGAAATAAAGATATAGTACAAATCTTAATTCAAAAACTGGTCAATTTAACTTTTATTAAAAAAACATTGAATTTACTGCCGAAGTCTTGTAATTAATATACCAAATTTTGTTTTAATGCTGTTGTAATCTTCGTTTTGCTTCCATTTTCATTGCTTTGTCTTGGACTTGAAGGTTTGGAATTATATTTTTTAATTTAAATATATTCCATTATCTTAATTAATTCTATCTTGTCTTAATTGTCGGCTTAACATTTTCAAACCTTTGACCACGACAATATATTACAATATTATAATTAATTACGAGCTTGTTCGGTAGAGGTTTTGAAAAAAAAAAGTTTTTTTTTGGAATGATATTTTTGACTTTTCATCTGCCATGTTGGATAATGGTTAGTTTACTAACATAACGAGGTACTCTAATAGAAACAAAAATAAAAATTTGATGACGAAATTAGAACAAAATAGTTTTTAATTACAAATGAAACTTTGTTCAAAGTTGGGTGACTTACAATTATTTGATCGACAATAAAATTAGATCGAGTCCGAAAGTACAAATTAGTTAAACTCTAGTATATGTAAACGAGTTGGGTTTTAAGTAGACCTGGGTCTAGACCAAATCAGGTCCGTTGTCAGGGCTGTTATGGATACAAATAACGAACTAAATATGATAATACAATTCACGATAGATTTGAAATAGAAAAAGTAGCATATTAAAACTTTTCTATAATTGCCTTTAGAAAAGCAGCATCTTAATTAGATTTGGTGCACCATTACTTGCGTGCGGATTACATTTCACTTATTCTCAATACACTATCAAAAAGGCACAACAATGAAATTTTGTTCAAAGTTAGGTGACTTACAATCATATAATAATCATATTTCGATGCACTAATTTACCTTAAATAATTATCTCATTTAGATTTTATGTCAGTAGCTACACCACCTATAGAATTTAAAGAACCTAAAGGAGCATGACTACTACACGAGTCATATATTCTGCAGAACGTTGATCTTGCCAAAGTTGTATGTCATTTTTCAACCTACTCGAGTGATAGTGAAGTCACGTTATAAAGAGTCCTTTCAAAACAAATCAACGACGAAAAAAAAAATGCTGCCAATATTTCTTCACAAGTGAGTTTTGCATATATATTTTTGTGGATAATGTTAGAAAAATATAGGGATTTGATTATCTGAATATGAATTCCAAGACACGTAAAACGTTATCTTTTAAGAAATGTTTCTCTCCTATCCAACAAAGTCACAAATGAGTTGTAATGAAAATTTCTTTCTCGATACAATAGAGTTGTTTGATTCGAACTATGACTGTTTGATCAAACTTATAAGAAAAACACTCAAAACAAAAAATTGATGTTGCCAAGAAAATACGAAATAAGAAGAAAGAAATGAAATTAATTTTTCTGCAAACGGCAGTCAACTCAATAAACAAAGAAGATGAGTCTATTGGGATGAATGGATATGTTTGTTGGATCTCCGTTTCGAAGCGGCAAACCATTTGCTAACAACAATAAAATAAATTAAGAAAAAATATCTAATAGATAAGGCTTTCCAAAAGTGAGTTTTTCACTTGAAATTAAAAAGAGGGAGAAACCAAATAACCAATAGAGACAAGTAAATTAAATAACAAACAGATTAATACATTTCTTTTTATCAAACTAGTACATGAAAACATAATATTTAATTAGGGCTTCAAACTTCTATATCTAAAGTGCTGCAAAAGCATTGTCGGCCCATTTGATTTGAGGGTTTGAAGTCTTATTGGTGTTTGAAGCAAAGGGAGATCTGAAAAGACCTTCAGCGGCGGACTTAACCTTGTTGACACTCTTGCGGTGGTGGCGAATGCGGCGGAGAACGACATTCTTGTCAAGTGTATCAGTTGTGTGTGCCGGCTTCAAGTACAAATGAGTGGTAACCAGACAAGGGATTTCATTTTCTTCTTGCTCATCATCTTCTTTCTTGTTTTCAGTTTCTGAAATGTTACACAGATCTTTTCTTGATACTGTAGAATACATAATTGTATGAAGTAGGTAGGATGAAAATGGCAATTAAAGGTGTGAGGATTGATTAACAAGGATAAGGGTCTTACTTATAGAGAGCACCCAATTATTATTATATTAGTTTGGTCGGTTGTTAGATTCTCGTAGGTTTGTGGATTCCCATGCAGACTGTGGAACATTAATCTTTTCTTTTTTTAAAGGAAATCTTGTCCCATCTACTAATTTATTTTGGTGAAATTAGCAGTCGTGGTTCTCAAACTTTCTGGTTTAGAGCACCTGGATCTCCGTTCAAATATTTTTTATCTTTTGGTCCCCAAACATTTAATTTAACGATGGATGGAAATCGTTAAATATGATGTCAAATGGTCACATGTTCTTCTTATATATGTAATAGGTGTTCAAGTCCATTCATTATTGTTTATCCTAAAAAATCTGCCACGAAGGCTTCTTAGATTGATTTAAATCCTCGGTGACGTTTTATGGCTTGTCCAAGGAAAAGAGTGCATAAATAGTTTTTTTTTTCTCATCTCTTAATTGTTTTTTTAAATTTTTGTGTGAAACAATTAATTTTTTAGAGTTCCATTAATTTTGGAGGTGGTGAGTATTTTGTGAAACCCACCATTGAACAAGCTATGTAAATTAAGTATTTCTTAGTTACTTCGATCAATGTGTGAATTTAAGGAAGAAAATAGAGAAGTTCATAGTGAATTGACATTTATGTGGATAGGTGAACCATATGCAAAATAGGTGACCGTTTGATGAAATATTTGATGATTTCATCTAGTAGGGACCAAAGTAAACTTAGGAAGCCAAGTGCTCCAAGTAGTAAAGTTTGAGAACCATCACTGCAAATTCTCCTTTAATTTAAGATAAATTGCAGCCACCCTCCACAATTTACATCCCTTTTGTAACTTTTATCTCCATTCTTTCTTCTTGACGTTAAACTCTTCAATCCTTAATTTCTAGATGAAATTGTCCCCCACTCACAGTTTGTGTCCAAAATGACTGTTAAGATGATGTAAAAAGACAAATTTGCTTCTAAAATTATAAAACTAAAAACTAAAGAAGAAAAAGGTAATTAGCACAAAACATTCCAACATTTTGAAGTCATTGTACAAATTGTCCATACATTTGAAATTTTGACACATTTGAAATTTTGACATTTTCATCATCTCCTACATCATTTCTGTCCATTGTCATCCAAAATCTGCTATTATCTCACTTCCACAACACTAATCGCACCAATTTAGAAGGATAATTTTGTCCATTTGGTGCTAGAGAAGAGTGTGACAAAATGGATGAAATTACCTTTCCAAATTAGTGCGACTCGTATTGTGGAAGTGAGTTAACGGCATATTTTGGATGACAATGGACGGAAATGACATTTTACACAATAAATGTTGTAGGTGATGGTGAAAATTCTAAAATTTTAAAGATAGAGACAGTTTGTACAACAACTTCAAAAGATAAAAACGTTTTGTGCTAATTACTCAAAATACAACAATAAAAATAGAAAGAAAAAAAAATTAGTCTTCTTCTCCAAGTGGAACCCTTGACCACCATTAATATTATAAACAATAGTATATGAGAATAATAGTTCTGAATAACAACAAAGTGAGAATTGTTGCAAATGGGCACGGTTTAGAGAAGCTATTAACAAGTCACAATTAAATATAGATATTTATATCCGTAATCATCAACCGAACGTAACTGAATTAGAATTGGATCAAATTAATAAAATCAAGAACCCAAAGTATTCTGGTCCGGTCTAGATTATAACTACATAACTAAATTTTAGTTTAGTACTTGTTACGCCCCAAACCCACTTGGGCTCCACGTGTGCGCGGTCAAAGTCAACCGAAGCTATTTGTGCCGATGAGGTTAGACAACCGAGGCTATTTATGTCGAGAAGGTTAGACAACCGAGACTATTTGTGCCGAAGTGGTTAGACAATCGAGACTGTCAAAGTCCGACCCTGGTTGCATGCTAAAAAAACCTTCCCTACCAAACATGTGATTCAATATCTGAAAGATTGATGGGACTGCCTGCCAATGCAGTTTGTCACAGTCATAGCCCCTTAGTTTGCGGCTAAAAGTGATTTCCTAATTAATGCTAATGACGTGACACCAAAGATGGGACTCAAGAACCCTTCAGATGGAACCACGTGTCGCACATCAAAGGGGATCTTCTTGTAGAATTTACCTATAAATGCTAAGCTTATTTCCACAATAGAGGGATGTTGAAAATATTACTTTCACCACACATATATCAAGTCCTCCATTCTAACTATTCTTCCAGTGTTATAACTACCTGGGAAATCGTTAGTTAAAGGCTCTTAAGCTATTACCTCTCCCATAGTGTGTTTCTCTTTATCCTTGGTTACCTACCCACCCGGGCCTAGGCATATCTGCGTGGTTGAATAAACCGCGTGGCAGTCCAAGTAAGAGGAGAAAGACACGTAGGAAGAGGAGGCGTGAGGTTCCTGTTGGCAGCCATTTTTGGAGGTCAACAGATTGGCGCCGTCTGTGGGAAACGTGACTAAAAGCCTTAGCTTCCTTGGACAAAGGAGCTTTCTTAAAGAAATTACGCTATTCAAGTACTAATTGGGGCTAGCATAGGTCATTTGAAGAAGAGGCTTAAACCTCCTTGGACAAAGGAGCTTTCTTGAAGAAATGACGCTATTCAAGTACTAATTGGGGCTAGCATATGTCATTTGAAGAAGAGGCTTAAACCTCCTTGGACAAAGGAGCTTTCTTGAAGAAATGACGTTATTCAAGTACTAATTGGGGCTAGCATAGGTCCTCTGAGAAGAGGCACCAGCATTTGATTAATTATAAATCAAGTTTCGATTGTTTGCTTGTTTGAGGCTCCTAAGAAGAGGCACTCGAAAACTATATATACAAGCTTATCCAACTTGATTAATGGTTTAAATTTCCTAAGGCATTGCTTGTATGTCGTTGGAGCCTAGGTGACACCTCTGAGAAGAGGCACCGGCATTTGATTAATTATAAATCAAGTTTAGATTGTTTGCTTGTTTGAGGCTCCTAAGAAGAGGCACTCGAAAACTATATATACAAGCTTATTCAACTTGATTAATGGTTTAAATTTCCTAAGGCATTGCTTGTATGTCGTTGGAGCCTAGGTGACACCTCTGAGAAGAGGCACCGGCATTTGATTAATTATAAATCAAGTTTCGATTGTTTGCATGTTTAGACTTTTAAGAGGAGGCACTGGCCATATAGAAGCGCCACGCCTATCGTTCCGTCATTTGATGTGGAAATGCAGCCCATAAAAAGAGGCACTAGTACTTAATCAAGTTTGGGGTAAAATCTTCTCGTATGCCTCCCCAAAGAGGTACTCACGGCTTATTGAAAGGGCCTCTACAAACAAGCTCCCTTATTTGGGACTTAGTTTTTGTAGAAGCGCCATACCCACACAAGGGCCTAGCCTCTTCATTAAGGCATGGCACCAGCTGGGAAAGGCCTAATATCATGCCTCATCCGATATTGAAAGGGCCTCTACAAACAAGCTACCTTATTTGGGACTTAGTTTTTGTAGAAGCGCCATACCCACACAAGGGCCTAGCCTCTTCATTAATGCATCTTATGCTATCAAGCCTCTCCCACTTGGGACTAGGCTCTTCTGCATGAAGCCTCTCCAACATTGGAGACTCGCTTCTACTATCAAGCCTCTCCCACTTGGGACTAGGCTCTTCCGCAGGAAGCCTCTCCAACCTTGGAGACTCGCTTCTGCAACCTAGCCTCTCCCACTTGGGAATAGGCTCTTCTGCATCAAGCTTCTCCAACTTTGGAGACTCGCTTATGCAACCTAGCTTCTCCAACTTGGGACTAGGCTCTTCTGCATGAAGCCTCTCTAACATTGGAGACTCGCTTCTACTATCAAGCCTCTCCCACTTGGGACTAGGCTCTTCCGTAGGAAGCCTCTCCAACTTTGGAGACTCGCTTCTGCAACCTAACCTCTCCCACTTGGGAATAGGCTCTTCCGCATCAAGCTTCTCCAACTTTGGAGGCTCGCTTATGCAACCTAGCCTCTCCAACTTGGGACTAGGCTCTTCTGCATGAAGCCTCTCCAACATCGAAGACTCGCTTCTACTATCAAGCCTCTCCCACTTGGGACTAAGCTCTTCCGCATGAAGCCTCTCCAACCTTGGAGACTCGCTTCTGCAATCAAGCCTCTCCCACTTGGGACTAGGCTCTTCTGCATGAAGCCTCTCTAATCTTGGAGACTCTCTTATGGAACCTAGCCTCTCCCACTTGGGACTAGGCTCTTCTGCATGAAGCCTCTCCAACATTGGAGACTCGCTTCTACTATCAAGCCTCTCCCACTTGGGACTATGCTCTTCCGCAGGAAGCCTCTCCAACCTTGGAGACTCGCTTCTGCAACCTAGCCTCTCCCACTTGGGAATAGGCTCTTCCGCATCAAGCTTCTCCAACTTTGGAGACTCGCTTATGCAACCTAGCCTCTCCCACTTGGGACTAGGCTCTTCTGCATGAAGCCTCTCCAACATTGGAGACTCGCTTCTACTATCAAGCCTCTCCCACTTGGGACTAGGCTCTTCCGCAGGAAGCCTCTCCAACCTTGGAGACTCGCTTCTGCAACCTAGCCTCTCCCACTTGGAAATAGGTTCTTCCGCTGCAAGCCTCTCCAAAACAACGGAGATCGCTTAGCACAACCTCTACGCTTCGAATTTCTCACCCACTCCAAGCTCCGCACCTCACATAAATGAGAGTTCCTGACCTTGTGGGACTAAATCCCCCAATTACGAATCTGCCACTTTTCGAACACTACCAAGTCCAGCACTTTTCATAAATGATCGAGGTCCTGAACTTGGGGGACTATTGTTACGCCCCAAACCCACTTGGGCTCCACGTGTGCGCGGTCAAAGTCAACCGAGGCTATTTGTGCCGATGAGGTTAGACAACCGAGGCTATTTATGTCGAGGAGGTTAGACAACCGAGACTATTTGTGCCGAGGTGGTTAGACAACGGAGACTGTCAAAGTCCGACCCTGGTTGCATGCTAAAAAAGTCTTCCCTACCAAACATGTGATTCAATATCTGAAAGATTGATGGGATTGCCTGCCAATGCAGTTTGTCACAGTCATAGCCCCTTAGTTTGCGGCTAAAAGTGATTTTCTAATTAATGCTAATGACGTGACACCAAAGATGGGACTCAAGAACCCTTCAGATGGAACCACGTGTCGCACATCAAAGGAGATCATTCTTGCAGAATTTACCTATAAATACTAAGCTTATTTCCACAATAGAGGGATGTTGAAAATATTACTCTCACCACACATATATCAAGTCCTCCATTCTAACTATTCTTCCAGTGTTATAACCACCTGGGAAATCGTTAGTTAAAGGCCCTCAAGCTATTACCTCTCCCATAGTGTGTTTCTCTTTATCCTTGGTTACCTACCCACCCGGGCCTAGGCATATCTGCGTGGTTGAATAAACTACGTGGCAGTCCAAGTAAGAGGAGAAAGACACGTAGGAAGAAGAGGCGTGAGGTTCCTGTTAGCAGCCATTTTTGGAGGTCAACAGTACTAATTAATTTTTTGTAATATAGATTAATATGAATTAATATGTATTCAGAATAATCAACACTTTAATCGCTTAAACCAGAAGCATGAAACTAAACAAGAAAATTTACATAACAATTTTACTTCACACATTTTTTTTTCCCAGAAGCGTGTAAAGAATCGAATTAATGAATTTGGACCAAAACATACCAATTGTATTATTATAAATAGGTACGTTTTGTTTAATATGTAGAATTTTCATTGAAACTCGACCAAGCCAAACCCTAGTCAAAATCATTGTTGTGGTCAATGTGATTCCACTAACTTGCTACGATCAAGTGTGACTCATTGTTTTGGTCAATATGGATATGTTCCATGGTTAAGGGTGGTTGATGCCATTCGATTGACTGTGGAGGGACGCGACCATGCTGTTAGGTTGTGTTTGTCCGTCGAGTAAATTATTTGTACTCGTGACATTTTGAAATAAAATTAATATATTGATTGATATATTTATTATGTTATTTTGAGCTTACATTTATCCATAGGTCAATTTGATATTACAAATTGAGTGTTTGAGTTGTTAAACACAGAAAGATTCAATCTGTAATTCGATCTAAAATTATCGTTCACGATCAGTAAATAAATATGGATAATTTATTTTTGATAAGATTGTCTCGATTTTATTAAAGTCTATCTTTGACTTTGGTAATAAAATTGAGAATACATTTGGAATGTATTGAACGAGACAACGTGAAATTAATTTGTGTCATTGACCAGACAAATTTAATTTCACTTGACTATCGTACATGGGACCTTAATCCTGAGCGGATAATGAACTTCGGTTACTAGCTTGAAGTTCTTTGAGGTGTCAATGAGTGAGATTAAATCGTTGATCAATATCTCGATACTTTGGAAATTAGAGTGAACTAACGAGGAACATATATTCGTAATATGGAATCCGTCACCTTTAAGGTATGATCATGATCTCATTGGTTCTTCTAGTGTACAGTTTAATCTGAGCTCAGTAGTTCGACATTGATTGTTGAATTCAATGATGTGATCGATGTGATCAAATCGAACTGTCAGATAGAAGATGAGAGTTGAGAATTTGTGAATATTCGAATAAGGGTATTTTGGTCATTTTACTTATTTCGAATATTCGAGTTGATCGACGGGGGTAACATGTAGGATCGATAAGTCGGAGGATATAATTATTGATTGTTGCTTCAGTAATTTCAATTAGACTAAGAGTGCAGTCTTGTTCTTTTAGTGGAATGTAACTTGATTAATAAATTATTTTGACTAATCAAGAGTTGACCGAGTCAAAATTAATTTATTAGAGCTTAGTTTAATTGAGTCCGATCAAGTCCCCTCAGTGGCTCCAATATATAGAGCTAAATAGGCTTATTACCTATTTTGGGCTGTGCAGAAATGGGCCTGGGTTATGGTATTAGGGTTGGTAGGGTTTTGGAGTGTAAGTAGATTATAAATAGTCTCATAAGACTGTTTTTCTACATAACCAAAACCTAGAGGCGGGACACACACTAAAGTGTGAAGTGTGTATTTTCTCCTGACAAAGAAAATCCTAACCCTAGTATAACCTAGAACCAAAGAGGTGACCACACACCGGCATAGCTTCTCTTGGAGAACACTGGGGAAGGCTTGAGGGTTTGGAGCTTTGAAAGTTTAAAGAACAACACGTTACAAGGGTAATTTCTTCAAACCTATGTGTTCTTACAGTTTTATTTAATCCAGTTGAATGCACGAAATAAATCAAATCTTGTGGAGGGATGTTTGATCATCACAGAAAATTAATTTTTGTGATGTCTAAATCCCGGTTTCCTACACATGCGACTCGGGTTGATTGCTTGACATGCTTGATTAGTTGTTTCTTATTCTAATTTTTTTTTTTTTTTTTTTTTCATGTTATTAAATATTAACCAAATTAGGTTTCTTTCTTTTTTATTTAAACTTAAAATTAGGGCAATTTATTATAGGTAGAATCACGTTTAATTTTTAATATCAAAACTTTAAAAAAGGGTTGAAACGATAAACGATTGAAAGGTCAATATTGAATATAAATATAAATAAATTAAGATTGCTATAATCTTACCAAATATATAACTTTTCACTTGATATGCGCAATATTTCAGAAATTCTTCTTATTAGTTAGAGTAAATTCACATGCAAGAGTACTGCTTTTATGGTTTTCTCCAAGTATGAAAAGAAGAATTGAAATATTTGTCAATTTGCATCCGTAAAAAGTCAAGTATAAGATGACATTGATTGCTTGCCCGTCCACAGGTCCACAGGTACATCTTCGTCTTAGAGCTATGGAGTGTCAAAGACAAAGTCTAGTTTGTCTAAGCACATGCACAAGACAGAGTTGATTTCTAGAACCGTAATTTTAGCAACTTTAAAAATCACCACGATAGTTACTTTTATTATTGCTCTTACGTAAAGTTCACGACCGACATCTAAATTCAAATTAAACTTACATTTTTTAGTTAGTCATTTAGGTTCAATACTAAAATTAAAGGGTTGAGACAAAATCTTCGAGTCACTTCGACTCGATTGGATAAAACTTAAATTATTTATGTTTTCACTTACAATTTATAAGATTTAATTTTTAATTTTTCATAAAATTTGAAATTTAAACTGGCTATTAAAAATTGATTTTGCTATTTTAAATAAAAGAGGATATAGCAAAAAAATAAAATGGAACAAATGAGTTTGTTGAATTAATTTTTGTTGATCACGTTTGCTCTCAATCATATCTATACGAGTTGCCACGCGTCTTTCTCACAAAATTTTTTTTTTTTCCGCCAAATCCCATTACACCACAACTACATTTAGTACTATTCCACTTCTAAAAAGCACGATTAAGTGCAGGGCGTGCACAAATGCGCGCCTAGGCTCAACTAGATGTGCTTTATTATTAATGTTTTTTTTTATTATATAAAAGTCCAAAAGACAGCACCACCATAATTTATTACGACTTGTAAATAATTTAGTTTTTGCCTTTTGAAAACTTGAAAATTGTATAATTATAAGAATTATTAAGTAAATATAGTTATGCAATTTTAGATGTTTGGTATGTATTATTTTAACTATTTGATAATTTTTGAATAATTAAAAATTTAAAATAATATTAAAAATAATAAAATACTTTTTTACGCTTAGACTTCACTTAAGCTTGTAAAGTTTGAAACTTAGTCTCTACGTATAGCCACACTTTACTTTTTTAGAACACTGATATTTTGATCTTGGGAAGCAATTTGACAATTATTAATAATTACAATCAATGAAGTAAAATTTAAATTTTAATATTTTTTAGCGGGCTCAATTTTAAAATAGACATAATGTATCCCTTATAAATTAAATTGGAATAAATTTTAAAACGCATTGGTGTAACTTTACAATACATCATCTCGACAATATTTTAAGTAAATATTTGATTAATGAGTCAAAAAGACAAGCCACGGCAATTGAAGAGCAATGATGTAACATAATCTTACGTGGGCTAATTCTACTCCTCCTCAAGCTTTCCCGATGTACCATATTGTCCGTCATTGATTGAATTGCAATAGAAAGATACATCTGACGGTATAATGGTGACTTCCGAGCATGTCCATAATCAACTATCCAAAATTGACAACAAAGACAAAGTGTCCTATAAAAGTCTAAATGCCCTAAACCCCTTTAAAGTAAATGGCCCAAAGCCCCTCCATTGCACTAAAAGTTACTACTAGCAATTCCAACAAGACTAAAGGAAATTTATCACTTTCCTTGTGCGCTCTTCTTTAGATTTTTATCTAAGCGCCAATATACTTATCACGAGTGTTCTTATATATTTCGTTCTATCACATGACTGTACAACAATTGTGGACCTACATCGACACTCATATGGTTCCACAAAGAGACAGCAAAAACAGTAGTGACTTTCTTTACGTAGCACAATGTTTAAATCAGGAGCAGATTCAAGAATTTTTTGATCTCGAAGTGCTACTGAAACAAAAAATTGTACTTTAAAACTGAAATATTACTAAATCTTTTTATTTTTATTTTTTTTACACTATAAAAAATAATTTTTTGTGGAGTGGACCCGAACTGTAGTTCGATCCCGCCCCCAAATCTGCCCATGGTTCAAGAAACCTAGGAATCTGTCTCATACGATCGTTTTATGACTTTATTCTAGATTATGTGAAATAATACGGTGGACTTGCCTGGACACCAAGTGGCATGATTGCAGCCATTTTAGCCATCATAAAGAGACCAAATTTGGCCGGTGGAATTTCTTTACGTGGCAGATGTATAAGCTACCTTGGAGAGTGTGTCATAAGATCATTTTTCTACGTGTTGATTTATCATGGGACTTCTATACTTGGGTAAAAAATCGTTCAGAAAACCAGTCTTCTTCAATTATTTGCAATTATATAATATCATCCATTCTATTTTTTTTAAAAATATTTTTAAAATTACATTTCACAAATTATATTAAGAAAAAATGATTTCTTGCAGTTTCATCTTTGTGTTTAGATAAAAGAATATTAAAACCGAGTATTTTTTTTTTCCCACTAAATTAAGACGCAAAGCTCATATTTTGCACAAATTATACATTGAAATTAAAAGAACCATCTATGTTAGTGTGCATCATCTCTGCAATTTAATCTTAACCACACGACATGTCATTTGTTGCTGGCCTTCGAATGTAATTCTTATTCTTCGCCTCTATCTTTTATTTTATTTTATTTTATTCTTCCCTAGTAGTTGTGTTTTCACACGGAACTCAAGATTTTACTAAAAATATGGATTATAGGTTTCTATTATTTGCCTAGTTACTAGGGAATAGAGTTGGTGACGTTTAAGGTATTATTGAAGCTCCATACATTGAACTTTTGAAGCACTTAATGTTAATTGTTTTATAGCAGGCGGACCAAAATTTTGTATCAATTCTATTTTTTGTCTCTTATAATATTGTTGTTATCAACCACTGACCTTAAGAGGATGCAATTAATTAGTGGACCACAATACTGGCCTATATATACTAGTGTTTGATTTTTTTTTTTTTTGAGTTAAATTGGTAATTATTAATTAATGTTAACATAAAATTCTCCAAATAGGTGGATCTTATATATTATTATTCTTAAAAAACCCGTGGCCAGAAAATAGAGTTATATATTTCTATAACCAAAAAAATTATATTACAATTAACAAGTAGTTCCACGAGCACCAGTACTATATATATATATATATATATATATATATATATATATATATAAATTAATTGAATGTCTTCATCCTACAATACAAGAACTAAAGTTTGGCTTCTAAATTAGTTTATGCTTGCCAAGAACTAAATAAAATTAAGTAAATTAGTTTATGCTTGCCAAGAACTAAATAAAATTAAGTAATTCAAGTACTAACAAAAATTAAAACTCTTTTATTAGATAAATAATCGAATCTTAATTGTGTAATCGAATATGAGTTTTTCTATATCTGCAAAACAAAAAATGGAATATTGTTAAAATCCAATCCAAATTACAGATTTCATTCATTAAGTGTGTGTTTGATTTTGATTAAAATTAGATTTTTTGTAAAAGTTGATGAAATGTGTAGTTGAAAAGTTGTAAAAAATTGTGGGTCCATGAAATATGTGGCAAAAATTAATTGTTGACTTTGACTTTAACTTTTTAGGAAAATTTTCATTGAAAACAGACAAACCCTAAATATTTAGAAATATATTTTTCTTTATTCCTTGATCGATCTCTATATAATTTTTTATCTCTATATGTTTGTTTGCTATGTAGTATCGACTTAACCTTAAAAATGATGGTGTATTGTTTTATACAGTGAAAAATATTTTGTCATTTTATTTTCCTTTTTTCCTTGCTTTAATAAAATTCGTTGTATCAGTCACGGTCGCCCTCCCCAAGTACATGAACGTCAAGATTCTTGTGTGACATTCCCATATCTATTTCTCTTCCATATAAACTCTCTCTTCTCCCGCCTTTACTCCTCAACAAAATTTCTCAGCTATTCGATCATATCTCTATCATATTTTGATTACTGATAGAAGACGGAAAAGATTCAACAATGTTTTCAGAAATTAACAGAAGAGACGACATGATTCATAACGTGTTCGACACCACTGACCAGGATTTTGCCTTCTCTCCCTATGACCCGCGCTGCCTCAGCGGGGAGGACTCCCCGACAATGATGTCCCCATGGAACCAAACTTCGCCTTTCATGAAATCTCCCTGGTCAAATTTCAATGAAACAGTGACTACAAACAGCCCTCAAAATGGCCTAATTGGCTCGCTTGTTCGCGAAGAGGGCCATGTATATTCCTTATCCGTCAAGAATGAAATTCTCTACACTGGCTCAGACAGCAAAAACATTCGCGTGTGGAAGAAAATGAAAGAATTCGCTGCCTTCAAATCCAACAGCGGCTTTGTCAAGGCAATTATTTTATCCGGTGACAAGATTTTCACCGGCCATCAAGATGGAAAAGTTCGAGTATGGAAGATCAGTTCCAAGAATCCCAGCATCCACAAACGTGTAGGGACTTTGCCCATGTTCTTTGACATTTTCAAAGCCTCCATTAGGCCAAAAAATTATGTGCAAGTCAAGCGCAATAGGACTGCGCTATGGATAAAGCATGCGGATGCAATTTCTTGTATGAGCATGAATCCGGAGCAAGAGTTTCTGTATTCTGGTTCATGGGACAGGACGTTTAAGGTCTGGAGAGTTAAAAACTCTAAGTGCATTGAATCTGTCAAGGCCCATGATGATGCTGTCAACACTGTGGTTGCCACCGTCGACGGCTTGGTCTATACGGGATCAGCCGACGGGACAGTGAAGGTTTGGAAAAGAGAACATGAGAACGGTAAGAATATTAGGCATGTTTTGGTGCAGACACTCTTGAGTCAGGAATGTGCCATCACTTCGTTGGCTGTCAACAAGTCGGGTTTGGTTGTCTACTGTGGCTCATCAGATGGACTCGTGAATTTCTGGGAACGGGAAAAGCAGTTGTCCCACGGAGGGGTGCTCAAGGGCCACAAACTCGCAGTGTTGTGCCTCGTCACAGCGGGAAATTTGGTGTTGAGTGGCTCAGCTGATAAAACTATATGCGTGTGGAGGAGGGTGGATGTGGTTCACACTTGTTTGTCGGTGTTGAACGGACACACCGGACCAGTCAAGTGTCTTACAGTAGAGGAGGATAAAGAATCTACAGACGGCAGCGATCAGAAATGGGTGGTGTATAGTGGGAGTCTTGATAAATCTGTCAAGGTGTGGAGTGTTTCAGAAACGGTGCCGGATTCGCAACATATCAAATGGGGTTATAATTGGGAATCAATACTATCAGCAAAGTATTGATCAAAATCAAATAATCAATTATTTTTATTTCAAATAGTTGATCCTTGTGCGTGTGGAGACGAAACTTCTGCGTAGTAAAAAGTTTGTGAATATTTGTTTCTATAAATGGTATATTCATGTATGGATGTATGAATTAGGAATTTAAACTTTTTGTGGCTCATCGTTATTATCAAACAATTCTCTATTTTACGAGATACTTGAGTTAAGAATATTTGTGAGATGAACTATTACGTCGTTGAGATGATTGAATATAGTTGCATTCGATTCACCAATCAAACATGTTATATGTATATATTAGTAGATAATAAATTAGGCAAAATGACAGCAGATATGGACTCCATGTACAAAACAACTAGGTACGTGCTTTAGAGTTATGGAAACTACAAATCAAATTGATATATAAGAATCAACATTGCTTTGTGCTATTGTCTGTCACCATATATCCCAATTATTATACTGTCTTTTACAATGTGCTAGATTAATGATAAAGTTCAAGAAAACAAAACTAGGAACTTAAAACTAGGAACTTTAGGTTACGTTGTCTTCGCTGTTTTTAGTTTTGTAAAATATTTAAAATTTATTAAGTATGCTATTTTTGAAAATAAGGTTAAATCTATAACATAATTCTCAAAACAAGTTTTAGTGAAAGGTGGCCGATCTCCTGCCCCCAAGTGGGCAGGAGATGCTGCCCACCTGCTGACCTCAGCAGGTGGGCAGCATCTCCTGCCCACTTGGGGACGGGGGATTGGGAGTGTTTAGTGAAAACATAAAAACACTCAAACATAGAATATTAAAATTCTAAAATACTTCCAAAAAAAAAAAAAAAATTTAAAAAGTAAAAATAGTTCACCCTTATTGGTTGTTTAAATAAAATTTCTTAAATTGTTTTTTTATTTCCTATTTTGCCAATTTTTTATTTGTTTCTTTTATTTTTGTGTCAAAAAAATATATTATAAGATTCACTAACTTTGATATGTATTTATTACTTGCATGAAATCGTTATTTACTGAATAACCAAATTCATTAAACAAAATATGTCATAAAATAAATTTTCAAAATTCCGAGCAAAATGTGTTCTCTAGTTTTCTGTTTTATGAAATAGTTTTTCAGAATGACAAACCAAATGCGTTTTTAACAATCTTAAAATATACTTTTAAAATTGAAAATTAAAACGCAAAGAGAACGTACTATTTACATTCTTAACAAATTGGAAGTTTTTTTTTAGGAGAAATGAATTGGTTTCTTAGATTTAACGAATTGATGGAAGAGGCTTCAGCTCTTGAATTTGGCAATAACTTTACTTCAGCAGAAAGGCATTGTTTGCTTAATATGGTTCAAATATATAGACGAGATTTGCGAAATTTACTACACGCTAGAAAACAATATCATGATCACCGTTTCATTACATGTGTTGGGTCAAGATTCAGAACTACCAGCACTAGTGCAGTTAAAACAAACCAAAAATTAAAGCACAACACATATTTTTCGGTCTAAACTCCAGAAGTTCGGTGATCATTTCTAACACATAATCTTCTGTTGAGCATCCGTTTAAGGATTAATCCATTAGCACAATCCTAAATCAAGACAGGAAGTACATATTACAAAGTTTGATCTCGCAAAGAGATCCAAAAACAAAAGAAACCCTCAAATTTATAGTTTTAATAGCACTCAGACTCAAATAAAGAGTTACTGTTCATCAACTTACACAGAAACCTTCCCTCTCAATATTTTCACTCTAAATTGAAGAAGCAAGAAGATGAATAAGATGAAGAATCTGAAAGATGAAGAATTAGAGAGACTTTTTAGGGTTGTGTACACTTTTACTAGAGATCAACCGTCTGCTCAAAGATAGAGCCAAACTTGTCCTTATAGAAGAATCCAGAACTTCAATCCAAAGATTGATAGAGGACCACGTGTCATCATCTTAGCATAGGACATGTTTAGGAAACCAAAGACGTGTTTTATATAAAACACACTTCTTAGCAGCCATTTGATAAAGAGGGTCACTTAGCCATTTGCTCAATTTACGTGTAAAGAAGAAAAAAATGAACAAAGTTAGTACCGTTCCAGACAGTCTTTGAATTTATTCAAATGAATCACTTTTGTACCTGCATCAGCTGTACTGCATTAAGCTGGAATTTTACTCAATTTAATCAAACATTTTTCAATTACATCTTTAATGAAGTAAATTTTTTTATATCTATATGCTTTGTTCTATCATGAAAAATAGGATTTTTACTCAAATGTATAACACTCTGATTATCTGTACAAAGTTCCACATTGTTTTCAGAAAAAACAAGTTCTCCCAACAAGTTTTTCAGCCACAAACCTTTTTTGACTGCCTTTGTGGCAGCAATATATTGAAGAGAGGACAACAAGTTTTTATAATTGAGATTTGCAACTAATGCATGCTCCATTTATGACAAACATATAAATTGTAGTTGATTTCCTATTATCAAAGTTACCAACAAAATCTGAATCAACATAACCTTTAAGGTTAGTCCTTCCTTATTTGTTTTGAAGATCAAATCACATTTATGAGTTCCTTTTAAGCATCTAATCAAACCTTTTAAGGCATTCTAGTGTAATTCACCAAAATTTCCCATATATCTGCTCAAAACACTAACAGCAAAGGCAATATCAGATCTAGTACAGACCATCGTATACATAGAACCCACAATATTAGCATAAGGAACATGCACTATTCGTTTTAATTCTTCATCATTTTTAGGTGATTGATTTGAAGACAATTTATAATAATTTGCAAGAGATAAACTAACAGATTTTGCATCAACCAAAAAATCTTTTAAGATTTTTTGCAACATAAGATTATTTTCTACAATAAATGATTCCACCTTGTATCTATCTCTCTAATTTATTCTTTCATTTTCTATCCACCTTCCACACACACACACACACACACACACACTCTCTCTCTCTCTCTCTCTCTCTCTAAAAATTGGTGTCTAGCATTGAAGATACTCTTAGTCCCAAGAATCCCAGCATCCACAAACATCTAGGAACTTTGCCAATGTTGACCTCCCAAAATGGCTGTTAACAAGAACCCCAGGCATTTCCCTTCCACGTGTATTCCTTCACACACTCGGACCGCTATGTGGTTTGTTCAACCACGTAGATGTACTTAAGGACTGGTAAATATTATCCAAATGATTAAAGAGGGGGATACACTGTGGTGGAAATAACGGCTTGAGGGCCTCTTACTAATGATTCACTAAGTAGTAGGAAATAGTAAATATTTAGCACAAAGGACTTTTCGCTCTTATGAGAGTAAATCAGTTTTCTATCATTTCTTGTGGAAATGAGTATGATATTTATAGGCAAATTTTATTAAATTTTCCACCTTTCGATTCGTGACACATGGCCCGATCCAGAAAGCTCTAGAGTCATATCCTGGATGTCACATCATTAGCATTAATGCGGAAGTCTTTTTTAGCCGCAACCTAAGAGGCTATGATGGTGACAAGCCGCCTTTTGCAAGCTATCCCATCAGTCTTTTCGGGCCTGATTTGTAGTGTGTCAGGGAGAAGTTAACACGCAATCAATGTCGAATTTTAACAACCTCGGTTGTGCTAGCTCCTCGGCACAAACAATCTCGGTGTCCAAGCATGTTGACTTTGACCGTGCTCATGTGGAGCCCAAGTGAGACTGGGGCGTAATAGCCAACGTTCTTTTCTCATTTCCAAAGCCCTCATTAAGCCAAAAAATTATGTTGAAGTCAAGCGCAATTGTATTTGTACCGCTTCGGATAAATCATGCTTAGGTGACGCCTTATCTGAGCATGAATCCAGAGATTCTGTTTCATGGGACAGATAGTATGAAGCGTGGATATATTGAAGTTTGAAGTTCTGTATTAAAAAATCAACTTTGCAAAAAAAAAAAAAAAAAAAAAAAAAATCAAGTGTCTATATATTAATTATAATTTCAATATTTAATCGATACAGGAATTATCCTTTGCGAGGATAGTTGACAACTTTAAGTGCATTCAATCAGTCAATGCCCATGACGACACTGTAAGCTTGTTGGTTGGCGCAGTTAGCCGCGAGGTCTATACTGGATCAGCCACGGGACAGTGAAGGTTTGGAAAAGACAACAATATGTAAATATATTACGCATGTGTTGGTGCAGAGACTCGAGTCTCACGGCATTGGCTGTCAACAAGTCAGGTTTGATTGTGTACTGTGGCTCATCAGACGGACTCGTGAATTTCTGGAAACGGGAAGAGCAGTTGTCGAAAGGAGGGGTGCTCAAGGCCCACAAACTGGCAGTGCTCTGCCTCGCCACTGCAGGGATCCTGTGTTCAGTGGCTCAGCTAATAAAACCATATGAGTGTGGAGAAGGGTGGCTAAGGTTCGCACGTGTGGAGGTGTTGAGTGGGCACACCGACCAGCCGTGTAGAAAAATGGGGAAAAGGTAAGTAGATCAATGAAGACTGCCTCTCCTCTGATGTACAAACTGAAGTACATTCTTACGACTTTTGGAAGCTGCAAATCAGACTGATTTACTACAAGAATCAACATTGCTTTACGCTAGGGCCAGTCACCAAAGATACCAATTATTTGACCGTCCTTACAATGTGATACACAAAATTAAGAATCTTAAGTCTACGTTCTTAACAAATTGGATATAAGCAACTCATACAAGGAAAAAAGAATACAAGGACTCAATAGTTTGTTCAATAAGACAACCTGCGGGAGTGCCTCATCTTGGATTCAAGTTGTCTTTTTGAATTCAGTCCCTCCATGTGACCACTTCTACTACCAACTGAATTCAAGTCCAAAGCCAGAGCAGTAACTGCACTACCTCCTTCTAGTATTCTCAGCACCTATTAATTGAAAGAAAACATTAGTTGCATGCCTAAAAAATAAATTACAATTTTGTAGGAGAAAAATGAAATTATATTGCACCTAAGATGAAAACAAATGTATTCTGAGACGAGTATAAAACCTTTGACATGGGTGGTCTCAACTCTGGATTCTGCTGTAGACACAATGAGGCAGCATAACCCATTGCCTGAATCTCATAGGGCAAGCTTTGTATTTGGTAAGAGGCCAAACAGGAGTCCAGCAATTGACGCTTGTAAGACAACATATGAATTGGTTCAATGGCAGCTGAAGGATGGAAATTATTGGCCAAAAGTTGACGATCCATGCAATATAGCAAGTCACTAACTCTTTCACCAGTGATTAGCTCTAATAATACCAGACCAAAAGCATATATGTCGACTTTCTCTGTCATATTTACACCATTGAAGTATTCTGGTGCAAGATACCTGGATAAGTAGAAATAGAGACTACTTACAAGTTATCCAAAAGTTCCACAAATAACCAGAAATTGCGATTGTCTTTGTAGGTTGAACTCGGTGGATTATCTATAAACTGAACATATAAATAGCTGTACAGTCTCATAAAAAATTCAAATTTGATGTTTACCCTGAAGTTTTAACAATTTGGTCACCATCGCAGAAGTCCCACTCACAGTGCAGCCTTGCAAGTCCAAAATCAGCAACCTAAATTGAATGGACAACATAATTAGAGTAAAGAAGTAAAGTTCACAGGGACAAATTAAAGATTGGTTTCTTAACGGTCAAGATTAACCGAAGTATCTACTTGAATTCCGAGGAGTTGCTTTCTCTCTATTGCTATTGATTGATAACTTTTGCGGAAATAGTTTGTTTACTGATCAGATGGACACTAAGTAATTTCGTAGAACGTGAAAGAGTTTAAAACTACATTCCTAACATATTCAACTTGAGTAATACATGCTTCTAGAACATCGATGAATTATACCAGAGGTTCGAAATCATGTGTTAAGAGGATGTTATTCGGACGCATATCTCGGTGAATTATACATCCCACTCTGCAATCTTCATGAAGGTATCGTAAGCCTCTTGCCGTCCCAACAGCTATCTTTAAACGTGATTGCCAATCCAGTGTCATTCTCTTCTCTCCTGCAAATGAATACATACGGCCAAAATCCAAATTACTTTGAGGAGCCATAATCAGTAGCTGAACGGGAAGGTAACAGAAGATACCATGTAAATGAAAGTCCAAGGAGCCATTGCATATGTACTCATACACCAGTAATCTCTTCTTCCCTTCAACGCAAAAACCAATAAGCAACACAACATTTCTGTGCTGGGCACAGCTCAATACTCGCACTTGTGTGCAGAAATCATCTTCTCTTTGAGACCCAGCTAACTTTAATCGCTTCACTGCAATGATCAAACCATTCCTCAAAACCCCTCTGTGAACCAAACCAAACCCACCTTCAGCAAGAAAATTTTTGTCTGAAAAACCATCTGTAGCTTCCTCTAGCTCTCTATAATGAAATTGTCTCGGGGGTTTTCCAAATGCTGGAGCCTTATATTGACATAGTGAACACAAAGGAGGAGGTGTTGAGGAAGTTCTTCCTAAAGCCACAGCCTCCCGGATACTATAGTTGAATTCATAATCTCTGTTAAGGTTTTGATTAAGCTTAGTTCCACCTATTATATCTTGATTAAATTGTACAAAATTATCCAGCTCAGTCCTGGCAGTGGGAGATGCAGTACTGGATATATCTTTCCAGTTTCCACTTTCCAGGGAATTCTCGGCGACAATGTGATTTTGAGGGATCCAAAAGATTCTTTTATCTCTTTGGGTTCGTGAACCTGGGATTTTCGAAAAAGGTTTTATACTTTCCCTTAAATGATCCAACCTATTTTGTCTACCAGGTGGGGATTTTCCTTTATTTAATCCTTCATAAAGAGGATTTTGTTCATAAACAACAAATATAGAAGCCCCTGTGTCTGGACTTATTAATGAATTGGTGCCTGAGGTTCTTGTGCAAGAAGTACTTGGATCCTCTGGACTGCTAACAGGAGTAGAATGCTTCATCCTCTGGTTCTGTAACTTACCACTATCTAAAAGAGGAGAAGAAGCAGCAGAATAAAATGGTGTTTCAAGATCATTTGAGCATGACAGATTGAGTCGAAGAATTTTTGGCCGGGAACCCTTCATGATTACGGTGTTGCACCGCAGCTCATCCATGCAATTCTTGAGCTCTCGCTTCAATTTCCTGCTTTGCGGGAACAACAGTAAGAAGAAAGTAGTACGGTAATACTGCATCTTAGTTGATCTATTAGTATTCTGGCAGATCTACCAAACTAAGATTCAACATAGAAGTGAAAATGTTGCTTGCCAAAAATAAATAAATAAATAAATAAAAAGAATTCAGTGAATCAACATGGAGAAATGATGCTCAAAGGCTAAAAATCCTTCTGCAATCTCTATAGGTAAAATCAAAAGTATTTTAACTACTCACTCCAGCTAAAAAAAAACTTAGGTTGAACAAATGAATACAAAATTAGCACTTTGTAGCAGACAAAGCCTGACTGAATCATGTAGAAGATCAGGGAAAACTGAAAAGGGAAAAAAATTTAATACTAACTTGATTCACTTTTAGCGTGAAACATAATGATATTAAATTTTTAAGTGTTTAATGGATTTGAATTACCAGAACTAGAATGAATTGTGCTATTCTGTCTTAGTGTTTCCTTTCATTGTTCCATAATTTAACAACTGCCTGTTCAATGGCTTAAGCCCTGTACAGGGCTGGCAGCTGGTTATTGTTGCCCATAAACTTTAGGTGGGTTTTTTCTTTCAAAATTATTTAAATGGTCCTCTTGTGTATTTGCTACCATAAAAAGGTTGCTAGTTTGCTCCATGCTGTGTAAAGTGATTCATGTGCAGACTGTCAAACATGTCAATTTAGAAAGTGTAAAACATGTACAACTGACCCCCTGATCTATTGCGGAAGAGCTAATCATCTTCACGATTGAAGTACCCAAATTCAAGGAAAAAGTTAGTATAAGAAAACTGTTGATTGTATCAATCTTTGTGGATTTTTTTTTTCTTAAGATGCAATATATCAGAGGAAAGAAATAACATATTTACGTTTATTTACTTGTCCAATATGACCCAGTTAGCTGCATTCCTCTTTGCTTCAGCTGACACAGAACCTTCAGATAGAGCTGAGACAACCTTGATTTGTACTCCAACCTACAACAAACAACCAATCTTAGAAAGCTAGTGTTGCGTAACCCAATTTTTCTTAGTTCATCACAACAGGACTATGTCAACTGTTGGTTCAATTCAATAGATAAACAATTTCTCCTTATTCACCAAAAAGTAAGAAGAGAAAAAGTTCATTCATCAATAACTATAATGACAAATCACCATATCATGACATTCCTCACTTCGCTTTTCGTTCAAAATAAATCTGCAAAGGGGTTGACTTAAATTACTGTTGAACTCTAATATATGAGACAAATGAAACAAAATAAGAAATGTGACCACAAAACAATGGTAATGACAGTTAGCTGCAATGGGTTTCTTTCGTGTAGTGGGTAGGCTGGGACTCTGGCCACCCAATAACTTTGCAAAAATCATTCTTGCTCCTGCCTCATAGCAACTCCACAACCTATACACAGTAGTTTCCACTTGATGAAGGAGGATTCAGAGGTTGATAAAGGGTTCACTGGATCAAGGAAGTGAGGGGTGCTACGGCTAGTAGCATTTGAAAATACGGTTGCTTTATTTTCATTCTTCCTCAGCACACGTTTCTTTTATTTTTGCGTTGCAAAAATGTGCTTCTGTCCATTTGTTATTTAGTGCTTTAGTTTGTTACATTGAATCAATACAGCGTCGTTGCATTGTTTTGGCCGTTGCCTAAATTGGACTGCAATTTCTGTCATCTGATACTTTTACACCGAATATACAAAATCGGAGAATTCTCTATCCATATTTATTCTTTTTATTATGTGATTCAGCTTTTGTGAAGAAATCTCACCCTAGGTCTTCTACTCGGAGTTGAATTGTGTTTGATTAACTGACTCCTACATCACCACTGTTCCCAAAAACTTTTGACAACGAAAGCCAAGACGCTCACTTGTCTTATTTTATCAACATTTTAGCATTAAATTAGTTCCTTTCTTATGTAGAAAACAAGGTGCATTAAATTCAAATCATGATATAATCCGGGTACCAATCCCCTAAAGTAAACAAGTGGGTCCTCTGGATCCAAGAAGAATCCATTATTTTGCTGTCTTTGGAAATTATCTTCCACTTTTCTTCTTTCCTCACCTTTGAAGCTCTAACATCATTGTTCCACAGAATTATGTCAATATTCAAAAGCATTATTGATAGTCAATCATTTAAGTTAATTATACATCCTAAATGACTATAGATGATCCAAATCAGGCACTAATAATGCATTGCCAATCCTTATCTTTTCCCAGGCACATGCAAGTGCAACCCTCTAATAACCTTATTATTTAAAACTTAAAATTTAAACTATCACATTAACATGATTAGAATCTTCCATTCCCCCATAATATAATTAACTTTCCAGAAAGTACAATCAACGAGATTTGATTTTAATATACAGTAATTTGCTTAGATTTCTAAAAATTCGTGTCACATTACCCAAAGCCAAAGTTGATTGCTTTATTTTATTTCCTTTTAGATTGAGCACTATAACTACATTGTTTTCAGTCAAAAAGATTTCCCTCCAAATTAAAGCAATGAACTTTTGACTTTTATGAATGCCACATCACCAAATATACCACAAAAAGTCAAATTCGAATGCAAAAGGTGAAAAATGAGGAAAATGTTACGTACTTGAATTTGACCATGAAATTGGAGAACCATCTGAGAACAAGAATCCGAGATCTGTCCGATCCTATCCGGTAACTTATTCCGGTCACCACTCCGACAGTCCCGTTTCAACCTCGGAAATCCCCAAAATCTCCTCCCACCTGCAAGTAAAAAAAGGCATCAAATTATCGTTTAAACACAATAATTCTGATTATCATTAATACACACCATCTGCGTCAAAAAAGCTACACAAGCTCTTTCAGTATCTTATTACGTCCGTGAAATTTCTACTCAGCAATTTAGTAGTTACAGAAGAACATTAACTGGTGAATTAACCACTAATTACACCAAAAATTGAAAATTCTAAAAGTGACATAAAATAATTCTTCCAAGACAGAGGGTTAAGGCAAGTTTACCAGTCATCTTCTCAGAGAAGACGGCAAGTAGAAGAATAAAGTCGCCGGGCCGGGCCACGTGTGTCAGCGCCCAAGCCAATGCAGTATTGGAGATCACCTTCTCTGCTTTCACCGCCACGATCACACTCCGGGACGTTGCCTCAACGCCACGTGGTGGCATGTGAATGGTTCCTTCATGTTTTGGCGGGAACATCGGGTGACGTCTAATTGTCTGTGAGTTTACCAGCAGGCTGCAGATGTCTGAACGGAGAAATGTTTGTGCGGAGACCGGTTTGGAGTAATTGGTACAGTTTTGTCAAGTTCGATTTGGCGTTGGCTAATTATATTACAACTGACAACACCATATTTTAATTGCATTTAACATCCTTAACCTTTGTTCATTTAACATTCATATTTCCAACTTTTTTTTTTATCACATTCTTATTATCACTTTTTTATTATTTAGCACGCCTTGTATCTGATAACGATTTCTGTCCAAAAAAATTGTTAAAAAGTCGTAAAATGACTTATTTCTCTATCATATTTAAAAAAAACAATAAATACAAAAATGTGACAAAATATTTTTTATCTGTCGATAAAAACTATCATTAAAGATGAAATGTGTTAATTAATAAAAGATGCGACAAAATATTGTTTCTCTGCCAACACAATATCTTGACAGAAATGATGTGCTAATTAATGAAAGTTAAAAACAAGAATTTGATAGGGAAAAAAAGTTAAGAACATATATACTTTAATGAACAAAGATTGAAGATCTTGAGTGTAATTAAGATGTAATGTACTTATAAGGGGTGAAAGTGGAATTATCATTGTTTTCTCCTAGAGTTCATGGGTAATTATATTGCCACAATATGATTTGTTAAGTACACTACATTCTAATTATAATGAAAGTCTCTAACTATTAGTCACTTTTGTATTTATGATTCTAACTTTTTTTAGCAAATTTTTTATCATCAACCTATTAATTTGCATGTCTTATATTTGTCTTTAATGATGATGTAAATCTATTTTTTGCCTCTAATATTTTTACATAATTAAATTAAATAACAAATACGTAAGTTTGACAAAATATTTTTTCCTCATTTCATTGTACATTAGCAGAATATTTAGACAAAAATCTTCATCGGAGACAAGATGTAAAAACTAAATAGAACTTAATGATAAAAATACGATGAAAAAATTAGAGAAATAAGTGTCTAAATATCAAATATTGGAGGACCTTTATTACAATTAAAACGTGGTGTGAATAATAAAAAATATAGTGTGAATATAATTATCCAGAGTTTATTTAAGGTTAATTATATTCGCAATATATTTTTTATTAATCACATCATATGTTAATTACAACAACTATTTATCTTTTTTATATTTATATCTCTAATTATTTTTTATTATATTCTTTTCATCAATCTATTGATTTACACATTTTATCTTTGTCTTTGATAATAACTATGTCCAAAAAGTTAATTAGAAAAACGATTTGCCTCTCGTATTTTTTAAATCCGCAAAACAAATAACAAATACAAAAATTTAATAAAATATTTATCCATCATTTCAATGCACATTAGCAGAATATTTGGACAAAAATTGTCATTAGAGACAAGATGTGAAAATTTATTGAAAGTTAATGATAAAATGTGACGAAAAAAAGTTGAGAACATAAATACTAAAATGTCAAATATTGGGAGACATTCATTGCAATTAAAACGTAGTGTAGATAATAAAAACTATAGTGTGAATATAATTATCTTTTCTTAAATCAGAGTTTGATTATGGTCAAATAGGAAAAAACTTTAATTGGACAAAATAGTTTTAGAGGAATTAAGGCTATATAAGTATTATTCTAAAAAGTCTGTTTAAGCTTTGTTTAAGCTCCATCTAGATGTGAGGCATGGCTTCTACTCGCGCCTTAAGTCTCACCATCATCTTTCTCTTATCTAGCTCTCGCTTAGACCTCGTTTAGATCTAAAAAAATTGAAGCTCGACTTTTAGGTTTAGTCATATTTTACGTTTTTTAAAACATTGTATATAAGGAAAGAAAAAGATAAATGTGCTTTCGATTCTTATGTTTTTTTAATTCGTAGTTATGTAAAGAACATGTAATGATTTAATAGAGATTTAGACTGATTTTTTCTTAGGCTTAGTCGTGCACCTTTTGAAAGGGTCAACATACTTTTTTTCTTAACTCAGAATTGTAAAAAAGTTCTCCAACTATTTACTACATTTGTACATAACTTATTTTCCAAAAGATTTCTTCTTATTTATGTTGATTATTACTTACCAACACCTTCTATCTGAAATGGACTGCCTGCAACACAATACATAAAGATAATATTTCTACAAAAAAATAAATAAATAAATAAACCTTTGAGAAAGTTTTATGAATGAATATATATTATTTTTACATTTTAGTAATATAGTTAAACAGTTAATTTAAGTAATATTATTTATTATCAACTGAATACTAAAAACAATATAATCAAATATCTCAAAATTTTAATTCATACAGTTCCCAATAATTGTAGATAAATAATGTTTAATTTTTTAAGAGTATATATTTAGTTGTAGTAATAATATGCTCACTTTATGTTTATATTGCTAAAAGAGTAATTTTGTTATTTTACTTACTTAGGATAATTTAGATATTTTGTCTTTATTTTATAGGTAATTATATTCACACAACATTATTTGTTAACCACGCCACAATTTTAATTGTAATAAAGGTCTTTAACTATTGCTCATTTTTATATTTGTTTACTAACTTTTTTCTTATCACGTTCTTATCATCAATATATTAATTTGCATATCTTATATTTGTCTTTGATGATGAATTCTGTCCAAAAGTCAATTATGAAGGCTAAAAAATATTTTTCTGCTTCTCGTATTTTTAAATAAGTAAAATAAAAACAAATACAAAAGTATGACAAAATATTTTTTCCTCATTTCAATGCACATTAGCAGAATATTTGGACAATAATTGTGAACAAAGACAAGATGTGGAAATTAATTAAAAGGTAATGAAAAAAATGGGATGAAAAAAATTTAGAGACATAAGTGTCAAAATATTAAAGGTTAGGAGACCTTTGTTGCAATTAAAATGGGTGTAAACAATCAAAATTGTAGTGTGAATATAATTACCCTTCAAACTACCGTTCTTATCATTTACACCACGTTTTTATTGCTATAGAAGTCTCCCCGTTTTTGACATTTTGGCACTTATGTCTCTAACTTTTTTCGTCGAAATTTTATCATTAACTTTCAATTAATTTTTACATCTTGTTTCTGATAACGATATTTGTCTAAATATTCTGCTAATTTGTATTGAAATGAGGGACAAATATGTTGTCAAACTTTTGTATTTTCTATTTATTTTACTTATTTAAAAATACGAAAGGCAGCAATTTTTTTTACTTCTTCTTAATTAACTTTTTGTATAGAAACTATCATCAAAGACAAATATAATATGTGCAAATTAATAGATTGATGATAAAAATGCGATAAAAAATAGTTAATGACATAAATACAGAAATGGGCAATAGTTAGAAACCTTCATTACAAATAAAATATGATGAGGGTTAACAAAAAATATAGTTAGAATATAATTATCTTCGGAAAATATGTGTTACCGGACGGGCAACATAAATGCTCTATAATTATCCTTATACTCTCTTAATTTGTCCAGATTAAGTGATTAATATAACTAACATAAATTATTTTTCCCAAAATCTTAATTAATTTAGTTATATTTAAATCACTATCAACATCACCTTTAGTTACGAGCCTAAGATGATGCAGTAAATACTTTTTTTATTAGTGTGTAAGCTTGCACTCTCCCTTTGCTTTAAGTTTGTCTATTCAACATATCTGGTATAAGGTTTTTGGTGTATGTTATTCATTGATAAATGATAATATATATTTTAACTTTTTTTTAATTGTTAAGTCAGCATCTTGCCTGTCCGCAAACACATTGGACACTCCAATGAATCTTCCTTCAACCCTACATGCACTAAAAGCAGATCCGATAGTACAGTAAATTATCGTAGTTGTTAATTGATTGCGTGTCATCCTTGACAGTATTAAAAATTGTCATTCGATAAATCTCCACCACTTTAAAAGATTTGAAACATCTATTTTCGTTTGATATAAAATAAGGAGGTAGTCTTCGTACAAAAATTATTAAATATAAGTTACGAGTATAAATATAAGCATTTGTGCTCGTACTTTTACTTCAACTTAAAAACAAATATAATTTATTAAATAAAGCAGGTCACAGGACCTACACACTTCGATATTATCTGACCTTTGAAATAAAGTGTTCTCTCCTCTTTCATATATATCTCTCTCTCTCTCTCCACCCCTCCGGACGCAAACCCACCACTCTTCTATCCTCTTCCACATCTCTCCCTCCCCACCCCGTCGGACGCAAACCCACCATCACGCCAGACCCACCAACACATCAAAGACACTATAATAATTGTAAAATTAACTAAGCAAAATCGTCATCTAGAGAACAGAAAAATAGTGATTCCAATGGCTAAAAAGGATGAGCTTGATTTTGATTTCTCTTCTTTCTTGACGTTTGGCTTACCCTTATTCTGCTTGCTGTTGGACCCCGATTTGAAGTTTCTTGCTTTATCATTATGGTTTCATGGGCCGCTTGCTGCTAGGAGCGCAACCCTTCTTATGGTGGTGTTGTGGGACGAGAGAGTTCAAGAAACTGCGATGATGGTTCGGTGTTGGTATGTTTGCGTCTGGTGATGGATTTGTGCGCTATTGGGTTGCGTAGGGCAGACAACGATGAGTGGTTTGAGTGGTTGTCCGACGTTGGTAAGTTTTGTACAGAAGTGGGGGGAGAGGTGAGAGATGGACTCTGTCCGTGGGGTTTGGGGTGGTGGTGGAGGTCCGGCGTGGGCGTGATGGTGGATCAATTGATTTAGGACAAAAATGAGGGATATGTGGAAATTGGTTTAAAATGTTGATAAATTAACTAAGTGACTTCGTGTCATCTTAGCCAAATATACAAGTCCCGGCCCAATCCGTTTAGGCAAATTTGTTTGCCACTTCGACGCACGCTTCGGGGGCAACGCCCCCGGAACGGGGATCAACCTGCCCGGTCAGGTCGCGGGGTTCGACCTGCCCGGTCAAGTCGCGGGGGCAGCGCCCCTCGTGGGGGCTCGGGGGCAACGCCCCCGGAAAGAAAATTCAGATTTATCTGAATGTATAAAGAGTATATTTGACATCTCGAAATCAATATCGAATGAATGAGAAATTACGAAAAAGGACAAAATTGGGTCAAAATTTTAACCATGCGATCGTACAGGTATGTAAACCTGCGATCGCAAGTTGGCTAATTTTTTAACAGAATGTATTTTGGTCCTTCCATGCGATCGCAGGAGGCAAAGCCTTGCGATCGCATGGTTTTACTAGATGAAGTCTTGTTCTATTTTTTGTGCTGTGCGATCGCAGCTTGGTTAAACCATGCGATCGCATAGGTTTGCGTGAACAGATATGTCCTTTTGAAGTGTTGCACGATTTGGTTCAATACCTTTTCGTTTCCAACTGTTTCTCAACGTTAAAAAGGGACTCTGGACGTCCATTTTATACAGGAATGATACAGAAACATAATTGCATAACATCCACTCATATTTACTACTTCTTGAATCAAAAATTCTTGCATTTGTTGCTTGAATTTTTGGCTTTCTTTTTCATTTCATCTTTTGGAGTACAAAACTTATTTCAGGTTCGTTGTGCTTGTGGTTTGAAGTGCTTCAACCACGAGTAGGAAACCGTTGTATCTTGGGAGTTATTTGCCAAAGACCGAAAGCACCGTTGCGGGGCAATTTTGACTTAAGGACAAAGAGTTCAACTCTTGCCTCGGTTAATTCTTCCATTCCATTTTCGGTTCTTGTTTTACTGTTTTGAGGTCACTTCCACAGAAATTCCGCCAACAGAAATTAAGTCAAAATCTTCGTTGCAGTATTTTTGTGGTAAGTATTTGGTTTGGTTGATCTTCTGTTTTACGTAAACAGAAATGAATTCGAATGATAATTCGAATGAGGGAACTTCTGAAGGAAGTATCCCTACCGGTGTGATTCATCCGGTTGTGACTCCGGTTGTGGCTACCCCTACTACCGTTCATTCAAGCTCCGTTCCACATGGGGAAAAACTGGAGAAGTTCATTGGGGTTGAGTTTAAGAGATGGTATCAGAAAATGCTCTTCTATCTCACGACCCTCAACTTGGCAAAATTCTTGAAAGAGGATCCTCCCGCTATTCAAGATGGGGAAAACAATCGGGCATCATTGATTGCATTGGATGCTTGGAAACATTCAGATTTCTTGTGCAAGAACTACATTCTGAATGGGTTGGACAACACTTTATACAATGTGTATTGTTCCAAGCAATCGGCAAAGGATTTGTGGGATTCTTTGGAAAAGAAATACAAGACTGAAGATGCAGGAACAAAGAAGTTCATCGTGGGAAGGTTTTTGGACTACAAGATGGTAGATTCAAAGCCGGTAATCAGTCAAGTGCAGGAGTTGCAGATCATACTTCATGACATTCATGCGGAGAATATGTCTCTAAGTGAATCATTTCAAGTGGCTGCAATCATTGAGAAACTTCCACCCATGTGGAGGGACTTCAAGAATTATCTCAAGCATAAGCGCAAGGAGATGAATATTGAAGAACTTGTGGTCCGACTAAGGATTGAGGAAGACAATCGAAGTTCGGACAGGCGTGTTGGAAATAGCATACCACAATCAAGGGCTAATGTGGTGGAATCCAACAACAACAAAGGAAAGAAGAGGAAGCATTATGTTGAACCTTCTAAGAAGAATGCAAAGAAGTTCAAGGGCAATTGCTACAATTGTAGAAAGGCTGGACATCGCTCCGTTGATTGTCGCAAACCAAAGAAGCAAGCCCAAGCAAACATAGCCGAATCTGATTCCATATCAAATGGTATATCTGACATGAATTTATCGGCGGTTGTTTAAGAATGCAACAACGTTGGAAATCCCATGGAATGGTGGGTTGATACGGGTGCAACCCGTCACATATGTACTGATAAGGATATGTTCACATCCTACATTCCAACCGAGGGAGAAAAGCTATTCATGGGGAACTCCTCATCATCCAAGGTTGAAGGACAAGGCAAAGTGATATTGAAGATGACATCGGGAAAGGAACTAAGCCTCAACAATGTTCTTCATGTACCGGATATTCGCAAGAACCTTGTGTCAGGTTCTTTGTTGAGCAATAATGGCTTCAAATTAGTCTTTGTGTCGGATAAGTTTGTACTTACCAAGAATAATATGTATGTTGGCAAAGGCTATGTAAAAGATGGACTATTCAAAATGAATGTCCTAACTATTGTACCGAAAGTTATGAATAAAACTCCATATTCCGTTTATATTCTTGAGTCATCTAATTTATGGCACCATAGATTAGGACATTCAAACTTTAATTCAATACGTAAGTTGATGAATTTAAGTTTACTTCCGAATATGCATTTTAATAATGGAAAATGCGAAACATGTGTAGAGGCAAAAGCGGCCAAAGCACCTTTTCATTCGGTTGAACGAACAACAACACCTTTAGAACTAATTCACACGGATGTGTGTGATTTAAAGTTTGTACAAACAAGAGGTGGTAAAAAGTATTTCATCACGTTCATAGATGATTGTACAAGATACTGTTACGTATACTTGTTGAAAAGCAAAGATGAAGCTTTGGAAGTGTTCAAACACTACAAAACCGAAGTTGAAAATCAACTTGGAAAACGAATAAAAATGATTCGTAGTGATAGAGGTGGAGAATACGTTGCACCATTTGAGGAATTTTGTGCAGAATTTGGAATCATTCATCAAACTACTGCACCATATTCACCTCAATCGAATGGGATAGCTGAACGTAAGAATCGAACACTAAAGGAAATGATGAATGCAATGTTAATAAGTTTGGGCTTACCTCAAAGCTTGTGGGGGGAAGCCATACTTTCTGCAAATCATATCCTAAATAAAATACCACACAAGAATAAGGTTGAATCACCTTATGAGTTATGGAAAGGTCGGAAACCTTCCTACAAATATCTCAAAGTGTGGGGGTGCTTAGCAAAAGTACAAATACCCAAACCTAAACAAGTTAGGATTGGACCAAAGACAATTGATTGTGTCTTTATTGGATATGCAATCAATAGTAGTGCATATCGATTCTTGGTTCATAAATCTGAAGTACTTGATGTACATGAAGGCACGATTATTGAATCAAGAAATGCGGTCTTCTTTGAAGACAAATTTCCGTGTAAAGAAAAGGAAGCAAGTTCAGTTAAACGAACTTATGAAAATGTACATGGAAATGACGACAATCTTCAAATAAATGAAGAACCGAGACGTAGTAAAAGGCAACGAATTCTTAAGACATTCGGTCCAGAATTCGTAACCAATTTACTTGAAAATGATCCGAGGACATTTGATGAAGCAATGTCCACTCCCGAAGCTCCTTTTTGGAAAGAAGCTGTACGTAATGAAATTGAATCCATCATGAGTAACCATACTTGGGAATTGGTTGAACTCCCTCCGGGAAACAAAGCTTTAGGCTGTAAATGGATATTCAAAAAGAAATTGAAATCGGATGGATCAATTGATAAATACAAGGCTAGATTAGTAGCCAAAGGGTATAGACAAAAAGAAGGACTTGATTTCTTTGATACTTATTCACCGGTGACTAGAATTACGTCTATACGTGTCTTGATTGCAATCGCGGCATTGCATAATCTTGAAATACATCAAATGGATGTTAAAACTGCGTTTCTAAACGGTGAATTAGAAGAAGAAATCTATATGGAACAACCCGAAGGGTTTGTTGCACCGGGAAATGAAAAGAAGGTGTGTAAACTTGTAAAATCCTTGTATGGATTAAAACAAGCACCGAAGCAATGGCATGAAAAATTTGATAAAACTATGTTGTCAAATGGCTTCAAAATCAATGAATGTGACAAGTGTGTCTACATTAAAAACACACCCGATGAATATGTGATCGTATGCCTATACGTTGACGATATGCTAATTATGAGAAATAACTCAAAAGTTATTTCATCGACTAAGAAAATGTTAACGAAACATTTTGACATGAAGGACATGGGAGTGGCGGATGTGATATTAGGGATTAAAATCTCTAAAACATCCGATGGTTTGTCATTATCTCAATCTCATTATGTTGAGACTATACTTAAGAAATTTAAAGCGTATGACGATAAACCAGTTAAGTCACCAGTTGACCTAAGTATACACTTAGCTAAGAATACTGGTGAGCCCGTATCTCAATTGGAATATTCGCGTGTCATAGGCAGTTTGATGTACATTACCAACTACACAAGATCGGATATAGCATACATAGTCAACAAGTTGAGTAGATTCACTAGTAATCCAAATGTTGAACATTGGAAGGCATTAAACCGAGTTCTTAGATACTTAAGACACACGGTTGAATATGGATTACACTACTCAAGATATCCCGCGGTGTTAGAAGGATATGCCGATGCAAATTGGATATCTGACACTAAGGATTCAAAATTCACAAGTGGTTATGTATTTACCATTGGAGGTGGAGCTGTGTCCTGGAAATCGTCTAAGCAAACATGTATAGCTCGATCCACAATGGAATCTGAGTTTATTGCTTTAGATAAAGCGGGAGAAAAATCAGAATGGCTTCGTAATTTCCTTGAAGAAATTCCATGTTGGAAAAAGCCGGTTTCTGCAATTAACATACATTGCGATAATCAGTCGGCAATAGCAAGGGCACAAAACAGTATGTATAATGGTAAGTCTCGACATATCCGTCGGAGACATAACACCATTAAACAGTTAATATCGAATGGTATAATCTCTATTAACTATGTGAAGTCAAAAGAGAACTTGGCTGATCCTTTGACGAAAGGACTTGCAAGAGATCAAATATACCATCTTTCGAGGGGAATGGGCCTAAAGCCTATTGAATAGAATTATTATAACGGAAACCCAACCTTGTAGATTGGAGATCCCAAGATCTTGGTTCAATGGGACAACTAAGTTATAAAAGATTCGGAATAAAGCACTTATTCTCATTCCTAACTTTTAAAGTGCTATGTCAAATATGTATTAGGATAAGTATACATACTTTTAATGATTCAAAACCTTGAAGTAGAAAGGTAAGAGATCACCTATATAAGTGTGAAGTGGGGCCGCTTCTACGAGAATTCGAGGCTTAATTCTCTTAGAGCACTTATGAAACCAAGAGTTGTCCAGGGCCAAAATGGACACAACCATAAGAACCGAATTGGTTAGATGAGTTATGGTGTTGGTACAATTGTTTGGGTTTACACGAACAGCTGGATGGTTCAAAAACATCGTGTTCACCAACTAGCCTAGTAAATCCGATTGTATTTAACTAAAGAAGGTTCAAAGCCACAAGCTACCTATCTTGATGCTATGACTTGTCGCATGTACTCCATTGTTAGAGTCTGCATATCATTGCATTTCATTTGCATCGTGTTTTGCGTATCAAGGAATTTCCATTCATGTGGGGGATTGTTGGAAATTGGTTTAAAATGTTGATAAATTAACTAAGTGACTTCGTGTCATCTTAGCCAAATATACAAGTCCCGGCCCAATCCGTTTAGGCAAATTTGTTTGCCACTTCGACGCACGCTTCGGGGGCAACGCCCCCGGAACGGGGATCAACCTGCCCGGTCAGGTCGCGGGGTTCGACCTGCCCGGTCAAGTCGCGGGGGTCATGGGGGTCGAGGGGGCAGCGCCCCTCGTGGTGGCTCGGGGGCAACGCCCCCGGAAAGAAAATTCAGATTTATCTGAATGTATAAAGGGTATATTTGGCATCTCGAAACCAATATCGAATGAATGAGAAATTACGAAAAAGGACAAAATTAGGTCAAAATTTTAACCATGCGATCGCACAGGTATGTAAACCTGCGATCGCAAGTTGGCTAATTTTTTAACAGAATGTATTTTGGTCCTTCCATGCGATCGCAGGAGGCAAAGCCTTGCGATCGCATGGTTTTACTGGATGAAGTCTTGTTCTATTTTTTATGCTGTGCGATCGCAGCTTGGTTAAACCATGCGATCGCATAGGTTTGCGTGAACAGACATGTCCTTTTGAAGTGTTGCACGATTTGGTTCAATACCTTTTCGTTTCCAACTGTTTCTCAACGTTAAAAAGGGACTCTGGACGTCCATTTTATACAGGAATGATACAGAAACATAATTGCATAACATCCACTCATATTTACTACTTCTTGAATAAAAAATTCTTGCATTTGTTGCTTGAATTTTTGGCTTTCTTTTTCATTTCATCTTTTGGAATACAAAACCTATTTCAGGTTCGTTGTGCTTGTGGTTTGAAGTGCTTCAACCACGAGTAGGAAACTGTTGTATCTTGGGAGTCATTTGCCAAAGACCGAAAGCACCGTTGCAGGGCAATTTTGACTTAAGGACAAAGAGTTCAACTCTTGCCTCGGTTAATTCTTCCATTCCATTTTCGGTTCTTGTTTTACTGTTTTGAGGTCACTTCCACAGAAATTCCGCCAACAGAAATTAAGTTCAGATTGGAGTGCTTACGTGGAAGTGATGATATGACAATTTTATACCAATTGGACATGCTACGTAGGATACGGTATGATAAATTAGAAAAAAAAAAAAAACCCACTGAACAAAAAAATAGGCCTATTCAAAGTAGTTGCATGATTCTGGACTTGTTCGATTTGCCCTATGTGTGTTGGTCTATTTTTATTCAACTCTCTAAGTGGTCATGTCAATTTCAATTCTGTCTACCAAGGGTACCATCAGAATGGCTGGACCTTTGAAAATAAATGCCCTCACACCCCATGTATATGGACATGTATATAATTCCATGAAAGAGATGCACGGGATTTGATAAACGGTGAGATTTCGTGAAAATGATGCTTGGAAATTGATAAACGGATAAGATTTTATGATGAAGACGTGACACCTATCCATATGCAACACCTTAGTTTTAGGGAAAGAAGATATAGTGACAGCCACGTTGTTATCACGACAGGTCACACACAAACGGCATGTGATGGGAATTATTATGCAATTAATGCCATCATTTATCAGTAATTAATTTAGCTATAATAAATTAATTCCTTAATTTGTGTTCAATAAACGAAAATATGACATCTGGTGACTTCAAAATTCATGGAACCTCTTTGCATTTATTTACATTCGTCCGTTACAATATTTCAAACATTAATTAGCGCAAAATATTAAGAATCTAACGCATTACTGAGATTTTCTAGTTATATGAGAAAAGATGTTTGTCCGTGACAATATGGTTAACAACGATCTAGGAAACACGGGACTAGACAACTATATTTATTTTTATTTTCAATACTCAAATGCAAGTCCATTTTATTTTTCATCAAGAACCTTACATAAATATTTATTTATAAATGTGCATTATATCGAATATTTTATACTATATTAAATCATTTCATCTAAAAATTATACTATTAAGAAGAGAATAAATTTATATATCTACGTTTATATCTTTAATATATAAGTAGCAAATAGACTTGTTATGAATAGTGCCCTACAAATCACGTCTTTTGTATTGAGACCTTTGAGTTGATTATTAAATAGATATTTTTTTGTTATTGATTTTCATATCATGTTAATATTCGCAAGATATATTCGTAGAGTTCACAGACGATCTGGCAGGCCTAATTAAGACATACTCAATTCAAGACTGGTCCGACCTAACCCAATTTATATATGGGACAACAAAAAGTTGACCAACCCCAGTCCAATGTCGAACCCAATTTTTATTTTTATTTTTAAAATAATATGCAAGTCAAGTGTATATCAAGTTATCATACTAAAATATAATATAAATTATTAAATTGCAATTATAATAGTTCCATAAATGAAAATTCACAACCACAAGATAATAATGTAAACACTAGACAAATATCAATAAATTTTTAATAAATTACGAGTATGTCATACAAACACAATCCATCAATCTCGAACAAATAAATGTTATACAAACACAATTCTGTAAATCCATCAATCTAACAATGAACATTATTATCATCTCGAATGATATTTGAATCTTGCTTGGAGAAAATTATATCTTGTGGAACTGGTCCATCTACATCTGCAATTCACAATACAAGAAAAGTCATTAAATGAATTAATTGCAACTTTGTAAATAAGAAAAAATGTTACTACATGACTTGGCGGGTTAATCGGGCTGGGCCAAAATATGCCTGATTTTTTCGGGCTAGCTTTTTCAAGGCCCAACACTTGGATTATACGAGTTAGCCCACTCGAGCTGGGCCAGTTTTGTCAACTCTATAAAATAGCCATGAAACGAAAAAAAAAAAAAAAAATCACTCTTAATTGCTTTACTAAAAATAATATATATGATAAGATCATTTCATTTGGTGTACATGCATCAATCTTAGATTTAATCCATTTAATAGCCTAATGTCGATGTGAGGTAAATATTTATGAGTCATTACTTGTAGAGTTGTTAAGGTTGTCAATGCGCTGAACTGAGCTACCTCAGCCCATTGACAACTAGGCCTTATTTGGCCCGTTCATAGGGCCGGCCCTTCGACCCTATCAAATTTAGGGCCGAATTGGGATGACCCCGTATATTTTCCTTTTTTGGAAAAATTGCAAAATTTTCAATATTATTTCCATAGGTTGTTGTGCTTATACCTTGGGCCTTGTTTACAACATGCTTGGTTTTGCTTATAACTACTTATAAGTAGTGGGTTCTAAGAAATGTATGGATAAAAGTAATAGATCTTAAAGAATATGTAGATAAAAATAATATTTGACAAACTTATAAATGCTGATAAGCACAACCAAACATACCGTTAGACTGTTAAAGTTACATGCCCCACTCAATTTAGCCCTGGGCCTATAAGAGCCAACATGCTGTCTAGGCCTGTTAAGACCCCAACCGTTGCTTAGTGGGATTAGTGCTAATGGCCGGGTGATCCAGCCAATTTTTCAAAATGGCCGTTGACCCATTTTAGTCTGTAAATTACCAAATTTATCATTGCCTTCTTCCCCGCTTATAACTATTTCAAATGGTTTCAAATTCATCTATCTGTAAAAAAAAAAAAAAAAGATTTGAAAGTTAAAATCTAACTCATTTCAATATTAGAATCCAACTCATTTCATTTGTGTAAAAAATCTCATTTCAAAGTAGAAATTCATACGTCTATCTTCTTCTTTTAACTTACGATAGAAATTGTGGATTTTGAAGTATAAATCATGAAAATATGTATAAATCTAAGTATGAATTGTGATTTTGACTTTAAATTTTTGTAAATCTGAATTCAATTAAAGTGAGTTAATTGAAAAATCAATTAAAATATATAAATTTGCGTTTACAGACTCATGGTTTGTTAACACATTTTTGGCCTGATAAGGCCAAAATTGGCCCTAACAGACTTATAGGTCTGTTAGTTTGGCCTTAACAAGCTTGTGGTCTATTAATGGTCTGTTAACAAATGATATAAAGTAAGGGTATTTTTGTCTTTTATATATAAAAGAGATATTTAAAACTTATTTGATATAAGTTTGATTTTTCTACGATTCCGAAGATTTGACACGGCCATTTAGCCAAAGCAGCCCCGTTACTTATCAGCTTCCATTTATGAATTGTTTTTAACACACTTTTCATGCTGAGATCTCTTGGAAGTTTTTTTATTGATTCCCGTATAATGGGAAAACAATTGATCTCTGAGCCTCCCAAAACATGCGAGCGGGTGGGTTGGAGAAGATGGAGATTCTGTTTTTCAATTTTTCTTTTTCAATTTTTTTTAAATTTTAGTTATTTTTTTTAATTATTTGAAATAATTGAATATGAAGAAATTTTGCTCTTGTTATATTGATCAAATTAGGCTAACCAACACAACTTTGGATGAAATTAGTTCAGACTCTAAAAATCTTTTCGGTGCACATATATTGAAAGACATAGGTGCTAGGATTAAAAGGTTTGGTACCTTACGAATTTTTTTTTTTATTTTAAATGAAGAAACTAAAATGTTGGAAATGATATATGCGATTAAAATTAAATGGGGACAAATTGTTAAAAACTTGAAAGAATGAAGACTGTGAGTTTAATTTATTATTTATTTAACTTATGGGCAAAATTGTTAAAAATGACCATATTAAAGATTGTGGATAATACGTGCGATTAAAATTGAATGTTCATAAAATTACCATAAATCGGAAAGGATAAGTACCATGAGTGTAATTTATCCAATAAAATTTTAGAAATGCATGGGATAAGATTGTGTAAGATTTATTTTGGGACTATAAATTGATTATGAATTTAAATTTCATTTGACCAAGGAATGAGATCAGAGAATTTACCCAATAAAATTTTAGAAATGCTTTGGATAAGATTAGAGCTTGTTTGGTGTGGTTTTTTTGAGTAAAAATGATTTTTTTCAACTGCTATTTTTGATTTTTCAAATCAAATGTGGCTAAAATGATCAAATTACCCTTAATCAACAAAATGTACCAAAAAAATCACACCGAACAAGCTCAACAGTTTTAATGAAGATGAGATATGGATATGACGAAGTAGAGCGACATATGACCTTAATTATATTATTATGTCCTTATTTTTGTCATTTTTTGTTTATTTTCATTTGTATGGGTCTTCTGTTATTCCTTAGAAGTTCTGGGTGTCTTTTTATATTTGTTAAGAAGTTAGTATCAATAGAATAATTCCAATTAGATTTGGAATTAGGTCATAGAGATTGATATATAAGGTGCAAATCAATGTTTCGTGATCGCCTGTTCTTCTATTCTTTTATGTTCCGTGACGTCAAGTTTACTCAAAGTGGAATAAAATACAGTCACACACAATCATGTCATCAAATTATACAAATGTAAATTAAATTTTCATGGATTGACATAGAATAAGTGATTTTCGCCATAATTTCATTTTCCTTATTAATTAACAATTGCCGATCTGATACACACACATCATCATCAACAGTTATTTTAGACGAACTGGAAATGAACGAAGACCACAATCAAGCAATGCACCCTTAGCCATAGAGCTCAGCCGATAGGCGCGGAGTCAGGAGAACCACCAATGGCTTTGCCTTTGGTATGGTTAAACCGGGGCTTTCTTTCATGTCAACTGGCTGATTCAATGGCGTGGCAAAGTCGAATGCTTGAAGGATACGGGCAAGAGTGAGGTGCAAAACTTGGAGAGCAAAGGAAGCACCTGGACAGGAACGCCTGCCAGAACCAAAAGGAATAAGTTCAAATTGCTTGCCTTTTACATCAACGTCTATATGGCTAGTCAAGAATCTTTCAGGTTTGAAATCAGATGGATCTTTCCAAACTGTTGAATCCCTTTGGATTTTCCACACATTCACTATCAATCGAGTGCCTGCGGGAACATTATAGCCAGCCACAGTGCAATCTTCCATTGCTTCACGGGGTCCTAAAAGGGGACCTGCTGGATATAACCTTAGGGTTTCTTTGATAATGGCTTGGAGATATACTAGGTTTTTTATGTCTGATTCATCAACTTGTCTTTCTGCCCCAACATGAAAATCTATTTCTTCTTGAGCCTTTTTTAACACATTTTGATTGTTCAAGAGTAACGAAATAGCCCATGTTAGTGTGCCTGCGGATGTGTCACTTCCACCAAGAATAAGTGCCTAGACACATAATTACACAAGCAATAGAAATTATTAGTCCATTAGAGAATTTGATAATATCCCATATATTAAAAACGCATTATAAATGTATACTTACTAGGCTAGTGGACTTGATACTAGTGTCCGAATCGTGTTGAAAACCAGAAAGGCGCCCTTCCTTTTGAAGGGACAACATTATATCAATGAAGTCGTTCTCGTTGCTCACTGATTCAATTTCATTAGATTTTCGTCTTTGGCGATGCTCTTCTAGCCAGCTTTCGAGTATGGAGTCGAGCTCCTTGGCAGTCCTCTTCATGGCCTTTTCATGCCCTTGTAAATCCATCCACAGCATATTTGGAAATGCATCAGATAATGTAAAGATCCCAATCAGACGAAAAAACTCGCTTATCGCCTTTTGACATCGCCTCGCCTCCATATCATCACATGTACTACCAGCACCAAAATATCGTTTTCCAGCCACCATTTGAACAATTACATTCAGTGTCAAATCTTCAAGCCATCGGTTAAGTTCAACAAGCACAGGACAAGATTCATTCTGAATCCATAATTTGAATAGCTCCTTAATCCCCATGTCAATTTCAGAAACTCGAACATGCTTGAGCTTATCAAGCCGATGATTCGAAAGAAGCTCAAATGAAGCAATCTTTCTCATCTCACGCCAGAAATGGCTGTAAGGAGCAAACCCAAACACAGCATAATTGTATCCCATGTGTTTAGCAGCAACAGTCATAGGACGACTCGCAAGAGCTTTGTCATTTACAGTGAAGCATTCTTTGGCTACTTCCCAATTGCTCACAACAAAAGCTTGTCGACTACCAAGGCGAATATTGAATGCTGGCCCGTACTCATCAGCCATGGCGCCAAGAGTTCTATAGAGAAGCTGATTAGCGCCACCCAGCAAGTGGAGGTGGCCGAGAATTGGCCATGCACCCTTCGGTTCAGGTGCTTTTCTGGCCAAGTTGCCACCTTGATCTTTCTTTCTTCCTCCATTCCATGCAGAATAGAGAAATATTGAGGAAACAAACATTCCAATGGCTAATAACAGTAAAAAACAATCCATTACTTTAATTGAGAAATGATTCAATGAACATGTTTTAGAAATGAGATTTTACTACTCAATTTATAAGCAAATTTCTCCATGAACAACGGGAAATCAGCATGAAACATACAAGAAACTAGAACAGCTTTTTGGCAAGATGCATGGCTTTCCAGAATCTAGTTTACTGAAAAGTATGCTATGGATACTGACAATTGCCACACATTCTATGGTCCTCAAGTTTCATTCTGTGGAGTAAATATCCACAAGTCAAAGTAGGTTTTGCACAAAGCATTTATCACGGCGTTTTGACGTCTTCTTTCTTTATTTCAAGCTTGTTGTATTTGAAATGTTGCACCGATTCAGAAAAAAAAATGATTAATTTGTTTATTTAAGCTAAAAAAAGTTAAATGTAAATAGAAAAATAAATATTTAATATCAGTGTATACAAAAACAGTTTTCAAACCACCAAAGATTACCATATAAGAGTATACATACATCAGATATGGTTATTTTATTCCTCTAGGATGGTTTGAGTGTCTTCTAGTGTACAAACAGATTATCATTAGTATGAGGTGTTGGGAAAATATGTGTGACAATACATTTTTATTTAATTGGCACTAATTATTAATTGATTGGCTTTTTTAATTTCTTAGATTTTTAGGGTCGGGCTTTCATATGTTATTATGTTATATAGATTTGATCGAACTAGCTATATTTGATTAAATGTAGAGAATGAAGAAGAAGAAATAAAACTTTCTTTGTATTTCAATTCTAGAGATTACAACTCTTATATATAACTTCATAGCTTTGTTAACTATGGAAAATGAAAACAATAAAAGAAACACAATAAATGGAGAATATACAATGGGATATAATTGACCACGTGATTAGGAAATCAAATAAAAGAATTATAAGGGTTCGTTTAATTGCACCATTTTCCATGAAAAATGTCACATCCGAGGAAAATATTTTCCTACTTCTGTTTGATACAAGGTGGAAAATGAAAATGAATTCTAGGATACAACTACTTTAAGCTTGTTTTTTGTCAATTTCATAAAAAATATTTTCTTATGAGGGGGAGGGGAGGGGGAGGTTTTATTTTCTAACTTACATGAAAATTATTTTCTTTTCTACATTCCTCCAATCAAACACATCCTAATGGTAACATGAGTATCTGATGGCAGTGAATTGTGGAGAGAAATATGGCAAGTCAATCAATATTCTTGACAATATTTGGATGGATGAAATTTCGGCTAGGTGAGTACGTTCATGTGTACTTTCTAACACACCAACGAACTCTTACCTTAGTAAGTTCATGAGCACTTTCGGATACATCAGAGAACGGGATCTAGTATGTCAAATTTCTGGATTTATGATAGGGAAAGATATTTTAATTGTCATATTAAGATTTCCTAGTATTTTTGTGACACTATAAAAAATGAGATTGTAAGGAATCCAAAATTTATTGGATTTTCCATATTTTCTTCTCAATTAATTCAAAGATATCTAGAATTATCTTTTTGACTTATTTTGACCACTCTTGCCTTTTTTTCTTGCACCGTATTTTGGGTAAGTCTTTGGTTTTGTTAGGAGTTTGTTGTTCTAATGAGAGTTATTAGAATCGGTCCGGATCGGTTCGATTGGTTCAACTGGTAAAATCGGAACTGGGACTAAAACTGGTTTGATTATTCAGAAAAATACTCTATTCAAAAACTTGTCGACTCGTCGGGCTTTGAGAAATCCGTTGAACTGTTTCTGGTTTTACCAATTTTAAAAATCATTTTTTTTACAATTAATTGTAACTTACATTGAAATTCATCTCTCTCCCTGCACGAAATGGATCAAAAGAATGAAAAAAAAAAAAAAAATTACTTTTGAGTAATTTTTGTGATTTTTAAAAACTTGTTTTTCATTTTTTAAAAAATTACCGGATCCACCTGGTTCAACCATTTGACCCTTGACCCTTGACCCTTGACCCTTTCTCTTTTTCGGGTCGATGTCCTAGTCGGTTTTTAAAATATTGGTTTTAATTTAAGATTGGACTCCAAGAAAAGGGTTTTAATTAACGTTTAGAAGCGCAAAAAGATAGCCTACACAATTTTGGAGAGAAGAAAAAGGAATGGGACAACTGATGGTTTTTTTGGAAAGAGGTTCTTTGCTTTTTGGTTTATTAATTTTACATTGAAGACCATCATTCTTGAAGAGCAAATTGAATTCACACATGCATAGGGACAACATTTTGGCGTGAAAAAAAAGATGAGGTTTTTTATTCCGATTTGTGGAAGAGGATGAGTACACTCGTTGGAATGGCACAAGACCATAACCTGTGCGTTTGGTTACATTCTTCAACAAATCAAGAGAGTTAAAATGAGGGAAGTTTTAAGTTACTTTCGATTTAATTTAGTTTTTAGTTTTGAGTTTAGGGCCCGTTTGGTGTGGATTATAAACTAGTTTATTTGACCAAAATGGTTTATTTGACCAAAAACGGTTTATTTGACTAAATTTTTTGTGTTGTAGCATGACATTTTTGACCAAAATTGGTCAAATAAACCAGTTTATAATCCACACCAAACGGGCCCTTAATTTCAATGGCGTGGTAAAGAATTAATTGTACTTATAAAAACTAGAAATATTTGTAACATGTTTTTTTATAGTGGATTATTTACCCATAACATGGGAATCTAAGCATATGTTTGGCCATGCTTAAATTATAATTTCAGCTAGTCAAACTGGTCAAACATACTTTTTATCCACATATTTTATGGGACCAACAACTTACAACTCACTTTTTATCCACACATTCACCAACAACTTATATTATAAGCACTTAAAAAATAATTTCAGCACTATTTTTCTTGAAGTTTTAATTTGTGTTTATTGCTGCAGTGATTTTTTGCATTCTTCAAATTCAATAATATGGAAATATGTTTAGTTCACCAAGCGGTCATGACGAAACATGGAACTAAACTGAGTAAATCTTTAGTTAATTAATTAATCTATTCCAGCATAGACTTATTAGGTTGTTAAAAAAGAAAATGGTTTATCCTAGACTACAACTTTACACGAGGGACTTACTCTAGCACATGCATAGACTTTCGGTCGTGTTCCGCGGTGCATTTTGGTCTTACAGTCGTTCAGGTGGTCTTTTGGGTCTCTCCGGTATCCAATGTACCGTGGCATCTTAGTCAGGGTGAATCCATCATGAATAGGTTCTTCTTAGGGCATGTTCAGTGTAGTTTTTTTGGGAAAAAATGAGTTTTTTTGGTACTTTGTTGACTTTAATTTCAAATTTTTTTGTAGTGTAAAAATGTTGAAAAGTAAAATTTTATAGACAAAAAATGGATTTTTTTGAGAAAAAATAGCTACCGAACATGACCTTAATTTCTTCTACGAAGAAGAGGTCCTCTTCATCATCATCATAGAAGAAGAGGTCCTCATCATCATCATAAAGTTTGTAGGATCTAGCTGAAGCAGGCTCAGAATCATCCTAGTAATTATTGTAGGACCCTTCCATGGATGTTGTAGAAAGTCATTCAATTGTTTCATTTCGCCTACTCCCTCCCAATGTTTCGATCGCTAGGAGCTATGTTACAGGTGTAAATTGACTTTGTCACCGAGCCTATCAAAGACGTTGGCGGACCTAGTATGTCTCCGCTCTCTCTCACACCTGGGATTAACTCTCCCATCACCATGCATGCGAGTCATTTTAGGGGTCAGGGTGGTGACTTCTTGAGCGGTGATGTCCACTATGAGAGCGTGAGTACTGGCTCGTCGCTGGCTCATGGCTGTTTTGTTCAAATTCCATGTGCAGTGATCCATCCTGTCTTTGCTGTTGGTTTTGCATATTTTCTAGGAGATTCTTCATAGTAGTATTTTTTCAGAGAGTCGCCTCATATTTTCGAAGTAATTTTTTTTTTTTTATTCTTATCATAATACTAAAAACGTAAAATGTTGGCATTGAATAAGGTTAAAAAATAAGTTTTTTTTTTTTTTCAAGCTAAAAGACATTTCCCTTATTTAAAACAAAATTAAGAGTAAAGATTGTTCAAACTCTAATAAAAATATAAGGGTAAATAGGAAGGTCATATTTATTTTTGCCTAAAAGGAATGTTTCTGTAATGAGTGTCTCTAATATTATCTCAAAATCTTACTTTTGGGATCAATAAGTCCAACATTAAAATCTCCCCCAAACTCAAAAAAAAGGGAGGCTTTAATCTCCAATATAATCCTTCCAATCTTTAGCAAAAAGAGAGGCAAAGGACTTTATCCATATTGTAGAGGCGTCTGTTGGAAGTTGGAAGTGGAAGTGGATGTGTTTGGTGGTGGTGGGTTAGCTAGAGGTTGCGGATGGTGGTGCTATATGGTGGTGGAGAATGATATTTTGGCGGGCTAGCTATGCGGTATGTTTGATGGGATAGTGACAGATCATCATGGTCACCTCTAAGTGCTGCCTGAGAGAAAAATTTCTACAGATAAGTCACACAGTTCTTTTTGAGTTTTCTAGTTAGGCTAATTGCTAGATTTAGAGTTGTTTTTTATTTTGGTTAAAATTGAATAAAAAAGTCTCACTTCTTCTTAATCTTGTTAAATTTTTGGTTTTCTTAAGAATTAAAGAATCTTTAATCTCGTTGCATGACTTTAGCTCATATGGAATAATGTAACATCAAATGATACAACATTTTCATTGAAAGAAAAAGATATCATTAAACAGACACATCAATTGGTTAGATACTGCTAAGTTCCTCAACCCACCTTCAAAAGATTTTGCTAAATTTTGCAAATAATTCATCTCCAGATAGCCTCTTTATGCCCTCTCTCTCCCCTGTCCAAAATTTGACTTTCCAGTTCCTCACAATCATAGAAAACAAAGGGTACGTTACAGATGTTCCCTAGCTATTTTTGAACACATAATTTAGGCAAATCTATAATAAATTTCAACACTTTAGAAGGGAAGATTTAGAATGGTCCATTTGAAAGCTTGGCCTTCCTAGGGTAAACTCAAGATTAAGTAACATATCAGAAGAAGACAAGGAGCTATTACAGCTATCTAAGTTCTCCTTCTTTGCAGATGTGTTGTGGTTTGCCTCGACTCCGTCAACCTGTTGATTAATAAAAAAACACATCATTAATTTACATGCTACTAATATCTATTGTAATAGCTTAAACTCTTAGACGATGTAGTACAATAAACATGGTAGGAGCCAAGAAGCTTAGTCGAAAAACACTTGCCAATTAGATATATATATATATATATACGAGTCGAGAACTCTTGGTTAAGTTTATATATAGTACCTTCATTACATTAGCTCCATCATAAGAACAACTTAAGTGCCCATGGGAAGAAGATGCCAGTGAAGCTCTGTTGTTTGAAGAAAAAAACAATGAATTAGACAAAAGCACATTGAAAAAGAAGATAACTCAGATTGGAAATTATATATATATATATGCAGCTATCAAAACCAAGAATTTATTTTTTGTTCAAAACCTATAAAAACGGTCTTGAAAAGTGCAGTAACCTTACCAACACAGTAACCTTACCGACACATAAACTAGTTTATAAATATATGCTAAGCATATGCTCCTAAGCTTAACCTATATTGTTTTAATAGCATATAAAGTATATATGACAAATAAGAAACTTTTGTTGTTTGTAATTTTCGATGTTTCTGTTCTCGATGGTAGAATCCTTAGCCGTCCATGCATGAAGTCAAAAGAACCAGCCAATGTTTACTGACATTCGACGTACAATACACTTCCAAATCTCAACTACATTGAACCAAATGGCACCCTAATCAAACGTGTTATTATATATCATTATTGAGATTTGAACTATTTTACTTTTTAAAGGGCCTTGAGATTAATTACAATTTTTTTTTTTCCTTTTTCTTTTGTAATTACTAGTGGGAACGAAATAATAAACATATTCATACATAATTAAAAAAAAATGTATATATCATCTATAAAAATGTGAAATGAATTATTCCAATTTTAATTCTCAGACTTTTACTTTTTTATTAGATTTTTTTTCTTTTCTTTTTGCTGTGACATGTCCTAGTGGATGTCCCTATAAAATGGCATTGCAACGAGGGTGCTAAAGTGGTACCAATTTGGCAATTTAGCAGGGACGTCCAAGTGTACTTACTAATCATTCAAATTTCTAACAATCTTACGTACAAATAAAAAAATAAATGGCATTCCAATTTGTGATGATGGAAGATGAATGCATGCAGATCTTGACAAAAAAGAGACACATGAAACTGCAGAAAATGCACTCACTTGTCAGCATTTTGTAGAATTATAGTTGGTTTCAACGGTGAGCTTAAAATATCAGCCTTTTCACAAGATAGGCCTCCAATTTCTATCCCTTTCGAGCAGTGTTTCAGTCCCACATCTGTCTGTCCTTCACCTTCATTTATAATCATCAAATCAATGCATTTGATTTTCAAACTTGATGAATTGATGCAAAATTTTGTCCTTGATTAAGAGAATAATGGAAAATGGTTTCTTAAAAATTGAAAAATAAATATATATATAATATACCTGTTCCTTTCCCAGTGCTCTTCACTGTTCTGTACATCTGCATGGAAGCACCCATAAGAAAAAGACTGTTAAAGAATAGTCCAAGATTGCGCCTATAAATGATGCCCTTTTGTCCTAACCCCACTGTACTCGCACTGCTAAACGCTATTTGGAATCAAACATAAGAGATTTTTCACTTATTTTTAACATATGATTATTTTATACCTCAAAATCAGTAGCCAATCAGAATATGAATGAAACAATTTTTACTGAGTGATACTAAATCTGAAATAAATTTTATGTAATGGATTCTGAAATAAATTTTATGTAATGGATTAAAGTATGTGATACAATAAAAATTTAAAAATAAAAATGGAAAGAAAAAAAATAGCGACTCTTGGAAAGAAATGATTGAACACAATAACCCCACCTGCAAGTGACTCTTCACATGAGCTAGGGTTAGATCCTTCACATTCATCAACTCAAGTACTGATTTTGGTGTTGCTCCTGTAACATTTGCAGATGAATACAAAACTCTTATCAAACCCATTTCCCCTTAACAATTTTCTAATCCATTAAAGCAGTAAAAGTAAATATGTAAACTGTAATTATTGTTCGAGATATATTTTCACATACTTTCATGGCCACCGAGGAGCTGAACTGCGTGAACGAAATGAGCATGAAGAGTTGAAGTCCATCTCATTCTAGGAGCTCTAACACTTCTTCTAACTCCATTAATCATTCTAGAGCTTCTTTTAAACTCCCGCATCCCATATAAATGAGGCTGATAATGTTGAAATTGCCTTGGTATATGAACCGGAACAGGATAGAACCCTGCCGTTTCAAATCCTAGACTCAAACTGGGTTCAACTGATGGATGGTTAAAATTCTTTTCTGGGTAAACGAAACCATTTTCATGGGTCAAATCGCTTCCGCTGCTGGCCGAATCATTGGGAGAGCTCCGCTCAGTATTGTAGCCAGGTATTTTCATCAGCCCATGATCATACTTGGATCCACAGTTTGATATTGAAGGAGGGCTGATCTGCAAAGAAAGATCGGGCATAGTGGAATCTGTGCTTCTCATTTGGTTTGTGCTAAACAACATAATGTAAGGATAAACACAGACCAGTTTAAGCCAGTTGAAGCTCTGAAAAGAGGGAAATGGAGGAGAGCAAAAAAGTAGAGGAATGAACTGTGATTATATCATGATTACCTGATTATTTGCATTGTTTTCTAGCATATCTAGAGGGAGGGAGGGAGGGAGAAAGATACCTATCTATTAGGATAGGTCTAGGGTTTGAATAGAACTGAAACAAGTTGAACAGAGACTTGAAGGAAGTTGCAGAACCTACTATAACTAGTCAGATTCATAAAACAAAGAGGAAAAAAACAGTAAGTAGACAGAATTTTTCGGGATGAAGCTATCAAGAAAAGTAAGTGAAAAGTGGAAGATATGTATTTAAGGATGCAGAAGCATCTCGGGCTTTTTCTTCAGTACAGAGAGAGAGACATTAATGGAGGAATTGATTGTGTTTCCAGAAAACAAAAGTAGTACTGTTTACACAAAAGAATATTGGAAAGGGAAACTGAGTCACTCTCTATACGTTGATGAATCATTATCTCTTAAAATTCCCTACTATTTTTATTTTATTTTATCAGATTTTTTATCATGGAAAAGGATTTGAGTGGCAGGCCAAAATATCCCCCTCCTTTCAATCGCATATTTCATACTAAAATTGACTCGACTCGACAGAATATTAGATATACTTTTATTTTTGTAATATTGTCTATTACTGTACAAGATGCACAAAATTAGACTACTAAAATGAAAAAAGTGAGATTATAGAGAAAATTATGTAAATAATTTGGTCTTTAAGCTTTGTGTCACGTTGCAAAACAATTCAAGTGATACCATTTGTGTAAGTGTTAAGTGGTCTTCCTCAACACCTATATTCCCTCTCTCCATGTCCAAATATTCCTTGGTCCACCCCCACACCACCCCCCACGAAGCTGTCGAGGCGATCCCCAGAAGACTGAGAGTGTATATGAAAACTAAACCACATTCTCCGGCGTAAACACGGTTCCATCACGTGACCTGTGGGCGTGACCATGTCGAGGTGACAGATTCTCTTTGTTCTCTTCTCTTGTTCTTATCATCCCTCCTTTTTTGTGTATGAATAATATATTCTTCCTTTGCCCTTAATTCGAGGATTTAATTGTACACCTATTTATCAAACTGAAGGTGCATAAATGCAATTTCCTATATAAGAGATGAATTCTTAAGAATAATATTATTAATAGTTAGCGACTACGTAATTAATCTATGTGACAATTTTATGGCATTAATTGATATGCCATTTTGAATGTGATCCAAAATTCTATATTTGAAATGACATATCAATTAATGTCACATAGACTAACTACGGTAGTTTCTAACTATAAATAGCATTATTTGAATTCTTAGAGCATCTCCAATGCATTTCTTCTATTGTACTTTACGTGACGTGTATAATAGACGGACTTTTAGTCAATGTGGCACTACGTCTATAGAATAATGGGCCAAATTAAAAATCATCTCCAATGTGTTCCTTCTAAAACTAATACTATCACTTATGCGACATTAATTTATTTTATTAAATAATAAAAAAAGCCCACATAACAGTGGAGATTTAAATTTGCTGACTCACTCTGTCTAGAAGTACGTCTAAATTTAGACGGACTTCTAGACGGAGTCTATTTTTTGGTGTGTCACATCAGCTAGACGGAGTCCTCGTCAGCATACAATGGAGAGAGTTTTTATAATTCTGTCTATATGTGCTTATGTGGCACGTCTAAAAAATTATAGACATAGTGCATTGGAAATGCTCTTAAACTAGTTAGAATGCTACACTCTTTATTATCCCACGATGTGCTCTATTGATATATTTGGTAAGATAGATTGAATAACAATGAACTTGTATTAAAAAAATTTAAAATCTTGTCAACTATAGTATAATCTGTGTACCAAATAATATCATGTTAAACACTTCGTCTAAAGTTTAAAAATGGTTAGAGGGATTCAATTTTTTTTTCGTGGTATGTTGACAATTATTGTACTCCCTCCGTCCACAAAGATATGCTCATTTCTTTTTTTACACAGATTAAGAAATATCATTTAATGTAATTGAAATTATAAATTTTTGACACACTATTATACCCCAATTAAACATTATTCATTCATGAATCTAATAAATAAGAGCTTGTTTGATATAGATTATAAACCAATTTTTCAATCAAAAATAGTTTATTTGACCAAGAATTGTGAACAATGTCATGCTCAACAATGTCATGCTAAGAATGGTCAACAATGTCATGCTGTGAAGGCAAATTTTTTAGTCAAAAATAAATTATTTTATAAACTACATCAAACGGACATTTAAATGCACATTAAGTTACAATTGGAATGCAAATGAAATTGAATTGCATTACATTGAAACAATAATGAAATCCAATGTTGACTTTGTTATTGGGGGATGTGTATTTTCTAGACAATGTAGAATTCATTGAATACCTATTGAGTAAATGTGTAAATAAATTTATGTAATTTTTTATTATAATTGGAATATGTTAAGTTTATTTGGGTTGATAACAATATCAATTAAATAAAGGTATATTAGGAAAAATATAAATTTAATACACTCTCTATAAAATAAGTGACCTATAATTTTGGATAGAAAAATAAGAAAAACGAGTCAATCTTTGTAGGAGAGAGGGAATATATATACCTTGTTTCAATTAATAACGTTGCCTTTCCCCATGAAACTAATTTCTTGCAACTTGAGTTCAATCAATGACAATATTTTATACGATGTGATGAGGGAAAAGAAGAAAATAAGAAATAATGAAATAATTGTTAATAATTTCCAAAGAGGGTCAGCGGCTAATGCGGTCTAGATTCTCCGGGAAATGGAAATTTTGAGCCTCATTCAACTTGTTTATTTGAGGCTAAAAAATATTCTCCTCCCAATCGTGTGCTGGATTATATTTGGGAATATTAAGATTTGTAATCAATCGGGTATATTATCTAGTCAACATGTCTCTCTATGTATATGGCTCGCTTTCAATGTTTTCAAATGTTTAAACTTTATTCCATATTCCATATGTTTGTCTTCTCTCTCTCTCTCTTTCTCTCTCTCATCTCTATGGTTGGTGTTCATTCTATATGCAAAACTTAGACAGGCTGCAGAAAAATACAAAGATAAAAAGAAAAGGAGAAAAGCCAAGAATGAATTTAAAGAAAGAAAAATAAATAAATAAATAAATAATTGTTTGGACATGCCAAATTATAAGGTATTACTACTCTTTCAAGAAAATAACATTACATATATATAGAGTCAAATATGCAGACAACAGAAAAAATAAAAAAGAATATTATAAATTAATATCCTAAGAAAGGTGAATTCATGTGGATGGTAATTATTCGCGGGAGAAGATGGAGACATATGTTGCTTTGAAGTTTGGTATGAGGCTTATACACAAGAGAAGACAAGATTTAAAAGAAAGGAATCGCCGGAATAAATGTCGTTTCGACTTACGCGAACCATGAGCCACGATCAGTGGTGGATTCAGGAATTTTTTGAGTTCGGACTACTACTGATAAAAAAAATTTCGCACAAGCTATTACTAAGAAAAAAAAATTTACACTGTAAAAAACGACTTTTTTCGGGGCGGACACGAGCTCTAGTCCCCCAACCCCAACCCTGGCCACGACATATTACCGACATGCACAATATTGGCAATTTTTTTCTTGGTTTACAGTTTACCCTACCAGTACCAGAAGGGATACAGGACATTAATAATGCCTTTTTCTTTTATAATTCATATCACGAGTTTGACCTTTCTCGACCCTACAAACTACAAAGTAATTGAAAGTTAAAATAATTTTATACGAATTAATTACTGGAAAGAATAGTAATTTAATATAATCAATACTTCAGTCACCTTAAGCAATACAAAAGGTCACACTTTTGATTTTTCTAAAACATAAAAAGAACCGAACCTATACAGGTTTGTTCAGTCATTGTACATGGAACTATTTGGTTCTATTCCTAGTGGTAGAGGGTCGGTCCCGGTATTTGGGGTGCCTTCAGTGGCGGATTTGGCTTGGGGGCCATGGGGTCCATGGCCCCCACGCCCATTTGACAATTTTTTTTTTTTTTTACTTTTTTTATTTTATTTTATTAAATGGTCCACAACTTTTACATTTTCTTTTTTATTTTCCCAACTCCATTTCCTTCGGCCCTTTGCGTCTCTCATGTCGAAAAATAGAAGATTAAAAATGGTGGGAGAAATCACAAAATCATCAAATTGAAGTCTCACAAAAATCATCTTAGCAAGTGTGAAAGACTACTCTTTTTTTTAATGAAATAGATATTTCTAATTTATTAGTAACTTTGCAATGTTTTTTAATATAATATATTAATGTTACGCCGTAACTTTGCTATATCTTTTTGTTTTTGAAATGGAGATGGGTGGTCAATAGATGAATGATTGTTTGGTTGCTTTGTATCTTGATATTTGTGATGTGAATTTGTAAATTAAATTTGGTTATTATATTTTACTTGTAGATTGATTAGATTGTCAAAAAAAAAAAAATTTCGGGGGCGCTGCCCCCGAACCCCCATCAAAACCCCCCCTCAAAATTTTTTTTTTTGGCCCCCATAACTTATGAATCCTAGATTCGCCACTGGATACCTTAGACAAAAATTTAAATAGAGTTCTTAATAAATTGAAATGTTTTAAAATATAAATTTTTGACAGACTTACAAACCTTTTTTCTTTTTGTCTGAATGAAAAAATAGTTAAAATTTGTGTTAAGATGTGGTGCCTAATTTGTTGAACTACGCGGAGCTGAATTTAAGTTGTATAAGTTTTTCATTATAAATAGGAACCTTAAAATTTCATTTGTAAACAAATATCATTTTTGGCCATGATTCATCTTGCGAAGTGATAGAAATAAACGAAGAACTATTTCTCTCTCTTACTGCGCATAAGGCAAAAATGAATTGCCCTAATATATATGTGAAGAAGGGCCCTTTTTTGGCCATGATTCATCTTGACGATCTAACGGCATCTCATAAAGTGTCACTCCCAGAAGCACTGATTTCCTTATCTTCCTTCAGACTTCAACTTTTAACATGATGCAATATTTGTCCGTAGAATCTATCTTACATTTTTCAATTTGAATGTCCATTGTTGTATAATAGAGACTGATAGAGTTAAATCAAATAATATAATAAACAAAATTTTAACTATTTTAAACCTAAAACTTAATAATGTTAATGAGTGAAAATAGAAAAAAGTAGAAACAATTAATTCATATTGAGAGCCTGAAATGGGTAGTTTATCGCTTTCAATGAGAGGTACTGATACTGGTACTGCTGAAAGCAACGGCAGTCCAAGTGGGCAGTGGCCCATCTTCAAGCACTAAAAGAACTTGCAGTGAAAGTATGAGTGAATGTTGAAGGAATACGAACTTGTAATGAATAATTGGGGTCAGATAATAATACGTACAGGGAACAGGCTCGCTTTCACCGGAGTTTGAACGGAACAATTAATGTGGTTTATGGGTTTTTGCCGACATAATAAATGCACGTACCTCTATTAATTTATATCAATTATTATGCTTGATAATAATAATAAAAAATTAAATCTTATTTTTAATAATAACAAAATTTAGTTCACTTAATTAATAAATCAAGTCAGAATACATAAATAAGGGGGGAAAAAAAAATCACAAATTGACCTACCCGCCTATAGCAAATGCACTCTTGTCCAGTGTATTTTCTTTTAGATCATCTCCAATGTAGATTGCTAAACTTTTTTTGTCACATAATTAAAACAGACAATATTTAAAAAAGTTCTTCTCTAATATAAGCTGTCAATATCTTTGTCAAGCTGACATATCATTGAAAAAAATAAACAATGTCTAGAGATTTGTCTGAATTCATAAGCTTCATTAGACTTAGCAAAATTTAGATTTCCAATGTAGATTCGAATTTCTGTGCATATTAAAATGTAATTTTATTTTTATTTTAATAAAATAAAATACACCAGATAGCAATTCATAGAATGCATTAGAAATCAAATTTGAACTTGAATGTCTATTTATTCAACAAAATTTAGATTTCTTATGTAGATATAAATTTTCTGTTCATATTTAAATTTAATTTTAATAAAATAAAATACACTTAGAGTATCTCCAACAAACACTTTAAACATAGTATGCTCTTTAATTTAAAGAGTCAAATCTTAAAATTCTACTCCAATTGACTCTCCAATTTAACATGGAGATAAAGAAGCTGCTGGAATGTTAAAAAAAAAAGAAAATTGCTCTTTATTCTAGATATTTAACATATTATCTCTTCTTGATTTTCTATTTCTAAATAATTATTCTCAGTATAGCTTTCTATGGGTTGTTTTCTTTTTTCTAAATTTCTAAGTCTATATTGTATTTCTCAAAATGTATCATGTATTTTATCAACTCTATTATTAGTATTGATTACTCTATCTTCTAATTATTCTATGGTTTGACTATAGTCTTTGAGTTTATTGTAAGGCTCGTCTTGGATTCCTAATCAATTATTTCATTGAATTTCTAAACAATTTTTAAACTGATTTCTATTTTTATGTCCTAGATATATTCTACATATTGTGCATATGTCTATCATAGATCATTGTTCTCTAATCCATTCATGAATACATTCTTGCTCTATGTTCATCATTTTTATATCAAGAATTGATAAATCTAAATATTGAGTACTACTATTGCTTTCATCAGAACTTTCTACTATTTCTAAATTGTCTAACTTGTCATCTGTGTATATACTATATACTAAACTACAAGATTCGTTATCTGATAACTCTGTGATATGACACTGTATTTCTTCGATTATTATATATTTATTTAACGTCTCTCCATTTTTATTTTTATTAGGGCATTTATTAGTAAAATGTCTAGGATCTCTATAAATGTAGCATTTACAATCTTTTCTATTTTTCGGTCTTTTAACGTATCTATTATAATTAGGCCTTTTATTTTTATAGTATGTCCTACTTAGTCTAATATTACATCTTTTTCTATTTTGATATTTTCTTTTGTATTTATATCATTTATCTTTTTTAAACATTCTTTTATTTATCTTTTTATAATCATAGGTTTGAGGTGTGTATAAATCTGAACAAAAAGAATAATTTAATTGCTTTAATTGCTTTCTAGCTACTTCTTCTATACAATATTCTTTTAATTTATATGTTATAAATTTTATCGTAGCGCTAATAGTTGTTCTTTTTGAATACTAATTTTTCTACCTTATTTTTAATTTTATCATTTCATGGTGGTGGAATCTTTCTATATAGTCTATCTAATACGTGTACATCTATAGCTAATCTTGCTGCACTAACTAATCTTTTAAAGTCTAATAAAAATGGTTGTATGTATTTCATGTTACTTATACTTAGTTTTTCTAATTCTTCTAAGGCTTTATTTTGTTCATAAATACTGTCTCTACTTAGATCTGTTGCTATAATTATTTTTTGAATAAAACTAGTAAAATTTTTAGGATTTTCTCCTCCAACCATTCTTAATCTTATTTAATCTAGTTTTAGTCTTTGGGCTATAACATATTCCTAAATAAGTCTTTAAATAAGACCACATTTCTTCTACAATCATTGTATAGGTAAAATATTACATGCTCTAATTACAGAATTTTTCCATTTAGTTAAAGTGCTAGGTCAGTCTTGGGATTTGCAATTATTTAATTCTAATATTAATCATCTACTACTTGTAATCATCTACTACTTGTTACTGGTAGACTACACCCTTCTTCTGTTTGTCTTTTTCCTAGACTTTTGTATTTTTTGTCTTTCCAATCATATATACGAGCAGGGAGAAAAGTGTATTTTCCTCCAATATTTTCTTTTTCCAAACTCTTGATCTGTTTTTTATTTAGTTTTTTACTACTGCTTTATTCTATTTTGATTTCTATATTTGGTTAATATTTCTCTTTTAACTGAGTCTTAATTTCTGTTTCTCTGATTGTTCTAAGGTTCCTATAATATTCCATGTCTATATACCCAAATTCTTTATCATCGTCTTCACTTTCATCATCTAAATCATTAATTTTTTCTTCATTTTCATAGTCTTCTATTTCGATATATCTACAACTTTCCCTTCATTTTCGCCTTGCTTTGTTTCTTCAACTTGATAATTGTAATTTTCAAATCTAATACTTAAAGTTCCATTGCTATTTTTATACATAATATTATCTTCTTGTACTAAAATTGGTTTTTTCTAAAAAGTTTGCTAAATTACAATCTAATCGTGCAATTGTCTCTGAAGAAATTTTTTTTTGTTGGGATAGCTTTTATACATTTATGTCCTAAAAAGGTGATGATTTGATCATTTTTTAATTTATATTAAGTGGTACTATTTTCGCTAAGTCTTATGACAAATTATGTGCATATTAGTAGATTTTATTCATTTCTTTTCATTTAGTATCCTCTAGTCTTTATTCCTATTTCAACGTCTTTATAAAAAAAAAATTGTTCTAACCAAATAATCGGGTGTAATATAAACTATACATCCTTTGTTATTCATATCTAATTATATGCTTCCTAATAATTCATGTTCTATGTCTGTAAATCTATTATCGTATAAATATTGTAATGTCTTGGCTAGTCCTAAATTTTCTCTATGTAATCATTTTACTCTTACCATTATTAATCTTAGATGTGTCACTTGAAAGTTTTTATTTGTAATTTCTTTATAGGATTTTTTCCCTACTAAATCTAAAGATATAAATTGATCTTCGTGTGTACAAGAAATATATCTTCTCTATAATGTTGGTATATCAAATATTTACTAAAAAAATTTATTTTTTGTATATATCTAAAGTTTTTATTAATTTTAGTTTATTTTGTCTAAAAGTTTCTATTTGTTCTTCTATACTTATTAAAGATTCTAATCTAGTTTCTAATTCTATTTTTCTAGTTGAAGATCTTATTAAAGGATTTCTTAATATTCTACCACTACTAGCTACAACTTATTTATCTTTATTCATTATGTATATACCCACTTAGGCCCGTTTGAGATTGATTTTAAAGTCCAACTTCTTATTCTCAAAAAATCAGAAATTGATTTAGGCATATGACAAAATTTTTAAAAGTGATTATAAAATAATCTAACTCATCTGACAGCATATTTTGAGAAGCAGCAAAAAGACAGTTTTTCAGATTTTGCTTTTGACTTTTTTATTTATATATTATTAAAATACTCATTTTACCCCTAATTAATTAAACTAATTCTTTTAATATTCTAGATTTATTTGCACTATATGACTATTCTTTTACTTTGTAATTTTTATAAAATTTGAAATTTATTAGGTGTTTATTATTTTTATTTTAAAGTAATAATAGTGAATACATTGTCTTGTTAAAAAATATTAGACAATATTACATATTACTATAAAAAGAAAAAAAAAAAGAATTTTACCACTCATGATAATAATAATAATAATAATAATAATAATAATACAAAATAACATTATTATAATTAATGTTCTTTTTAGTAATTTAATACCGTTACAGCAATAAATGACATTTGTTTACCAAACACTCAAGTGCTGCTTTTGAAACATACATCAATTTTGAAACAAGAGTTTGCCAAACACTTATCTGATTCTTCCTACAACTGATTTTTCTGCAGAAGCTGATTCTCTTAAAAGCACAGCAATACCAAACCAAGTCTTAATCTTTTTAAATTTACTTACTTCTTTAGTATTTCCTAGATCTAGTTTTTCTAACTTACCAATTAATATATCTAAATCTTGTTTAAGAGTATCTATAAATTTTACTTTTTTTAAAGCTGTTATTCTACTTTCTAAGTCAATATTTTTTATGTATTTATTATAAGAAAACTTCTTTAATATTTCACTCTTTTGATTTTTAATATAATCTAAATTATTTTCTAAAATTTTTATACTTTTATTAAAATTTTCTAAAACTGCTTCTATTTTTCTATTATTTGCAGAAATAATTCTGTCTAGATTTTCGCTTAAATTTACTATTAAATCTACTATATTATTTAATTACTTATCTTCTAAATGTAAAAGATGTTTAAAATTTTCATCAAAATTACAAACTAAAGATGCCTTGTCTAAATTATTTTTTTTCTTTAAATTTCCTAAAAGCTCTAAATTTAAATAATTTATTTTATTCATACACTAAATGAACTTGACTTAAAACAGGCTTTGATACCAATTTAGGAAGATTTCCTGAACAACTAAGAATGAACAATAAATTACTGGTAAAATATTAATATAGTCTGAAAATAAATAGTATAAATGTAAATTACTTGTAAATATTACAAATTTCTTTCTTTGTAACCTAAACAAAACTCTAAAGTTGTTATTAGTCTTTGTTGCTTTATAGATTTAGAATATTTATATGAAATTGGAAATCTCATAAATATTTTTATCTTTTTATAAGTTGAAAAATATCTTTATCTTTTTACAAGTTCATAATATTTGTCTTTTTAAGTTTTTCTACATGATCTTTAATCAAGAAAGTCAGACATTGAGAGATAGAGTTCTCAATAATTTGCAACTTGATCTGTTAATATGAGTCACCTATATTTTTATCTAACAAGAATAATAAACAGATATTGATAAAAACTTTAAATTAAACAATTAAGCAGATATATGAATTTTAATTGCATAAATAAGAAAGTTTAAAACAATATTGATGTTATGGTCTTAATTTGAGTACTTTACCGTTCAGCAAATTAACTCTCTTCAATTTTTTTTAACCTTTTTCTTGACCTTCTTAAAAAGCTTAAGACTGTAGCTAAAAATTAAATTTCATCATGTTTAAAGAAGTTTTCTACAAATTCCATTCTAGGGAAAAAAAACATGACATTTCTTAACTTAGATGATTACTCTTTCATTTTACTCATGGAATCCAGAAAAAGAGGCTAAGTTTGAAAATAAAATAAAATTCTTGAGAAATAAAATTAATATTTTTGAAAGAATTAATTGCTTATTAGGTTTTTCCTCTTTTAAGCCTTTTCCAAAAATATAATAAAGTAAAAGATAATTAAATAACAAGATGAGATGAAGAACTTATTTTTATTGAAGAAATTTCTAAGAAGATCTTTTACAATTAAGAGTGATCCAAGAGATAGTGCGTAAATTTGTGTGTTCTATTTTTCTTCATGTGTTCCTTATGCTTTAAGCAAATGTACTTACAGAGAAAGGAAATTATAAAATAATTGTACAACTTTACAAGTATAAGATTAGGAAAGAAAGAAGAAAAATTCAATGCTTTTCCTGTACACTTTAAATGTCTTTCTATTCACCCTAAATGCTTTTCCTATTCACTTAGACACCTTTTTTACTACGCATCATTTTCTTCAATTATTTCATTTTCACGTAGTCTTTTTGTCTTTTCTTTTCGAATAATTGTCCACGTGCTGTCTAATCTCTTTATTATATGTCCAGCATTTCAATATAGGCATTTCTTTTCGAAATTATTTTTATTAAAGAAATTTCTAAGAGGATATTTTACAATTGAAAGTGATACAAAAGAAAGTAAGTAAATCTGTGTGTTCTATTTTTATGCGTGTGTTCCTTATTCTATAAGCAAATGTACTTATAGTGAAAAAAAATTATAAAATAATTTTACAACTTTGCAAGTGTAAGGTTGGAAAAAGAAGAAAAATTCAATGCTTTTCCTATACACTTTAAATGCTTTTCCTATTTACCTTAAATGCTTTTCCTATTCACTTTATACACCTTTTTTACTACGCATCATTTTCTTCAATTATTTCTTTTTCATGTAGCCTTTTTGTCTTTTCTTTTCGAATAATTGTCAACGTACTGTCTAATCTCTTCATTATCTGTCCAGCATTTCAATATAGGCATCTTCGAGATTAGTATCAATTTCATGATTTACACCGTCTGATATATTTTCTCCATCTATATATGAATAGTTCCCAAATGGTTCACAATAGTTTCCAACACAATAATTTTCTTGAAAAGTCATTAGATATAAATTTTTTTGATGAGTATTCGGAACATATAATATTTCTATCTTGATTTTTCTTGCTAGATATTCTTTCACAAAAAATTATTCCATTATTCAATTGCGCGACAAGTCTGTAGTTGGTCATTTGCATTTTCATATGAGCAGCTGTTTCTAAAATTCTTCTTTCATAATCAATATATCTAACTTTAATTTTGATATTAGTCTTTGAAGAATGCCTGAATTTTCTGGAACCTTCAAATTTTTTAATAAAATGGTATGTTGGGATAATAATATCATTATTTACAAATAGTGGTCTAGAAATAAATTAAATCATTAAAGGGTGTTGTTTAAGCTAATCTAGAATCTTTTTAAAAGTATGTAGAAAAAAGTTAAAAGGTCTGTTTAAGATATATACTGTTTCAATCATACTGTATTGTAACGCTGAATAAAAAATATCGTCTTCTTCTTGAGAAACTAAATAGTCAAATGAAATTGTAGAATAATTGTGTTTAAGAAATGAAGAGTCGTAAATAACTGTTTTATAGAGAGGGTCATATCAAAGGAAATATTGATTTTCATTATGATAATACTGCAAAGTTTGGGAGAAATTAATAATTTCTTGAATAAGTGAATTTTTATTGGAATGTCGGACAATGTTGGCACAATCTCCAATATTTTTATTGAAATTTCGGACAATGTTGGCACAAAACAGTGTCGTGATCCAAAAATAAATTAGGAATAAATCTCATTTATATAGCTTAAACACAATTGCGCGTTTTACAAAACGAAGTATAATTCACATATGCACAATCACACGTAAATCGATGTAGTGATGTCTCTTCAAAAATGTCAATAAAATTGTTCGAATACTATAGAGAAGGCCAAAAGACGATTTCATAAAAAAATAATGAGTCTAATTGTTAGTTTCTGACTAGTTGTTGCATTTATCCATGTTTGAGTGTATTTCGCAAAATTATTTAAATTTAAAAAAAAAAACAGTATCCGAACACACAATAAAAAAATAAGAAAAAAAATTCAAAAATACAAATAATTTACATAAATGATTTTAACAAAAAATAAGAAACAAATAATTTGTTCAAATACCACATGGAAGCCTAAAAGACGGTTTCATACCAAAAAAAAAAAGATTATGAGTCTAACACGTTTTATGGAAAGTTGTTGCATTTATATGATTTAATATTAAATATTACACTTCGTTTTTGCAAGAAAATGAAAAAAAATAAAAAATAAACAATCAATGTGTGAAACCAATTAAAGAATCTGAAAAGTTGTTACATTTATCATATAGGGTAATTAGCACAAAACGTCCATACCTTTTGAAGTCATTGTACAAATCGTACATATCTTTGAAATTTTGACATTTTTACTATTACCTACACTGTTTCTTGTGCAAAAAGTCATTTCCATCCATTGTTTTCTATTTTCTGCCATTAACTCACTTCCACAATACGATTGTAACACAAATGAAGGGTAATCTTGTCCATCTACCTCTTTCACTTGTTCACTCCAAAGTCCAACAAGATGAGATGCAAATGAAGTCTTTTTTCATATTTGTGGAATGAAAATGAAGTCTTTTTTCATACATTTAAAAGTAATAGAAAATCAATTGTGCAGATGCGAATCCAAATTAAGATGAAGACTTCATGGACGCAAGTAAATCTAGGAATGAATGTGAACAACAAGTGTTCCATTTGTAGAATGAGAAGAGGACGTGCTATGCTCGGAGCTGGTTTTTCGATTTTGTTTGTGGGCTTGTAGTGATGTGGGTACTCATGTAAGAACCCTATTGTAATATTGCCTAAATTAGAAGCATGGTTTAGTGGTGTAGAATGCAGTGTTAGGATTGCTTAACTAGTACTGCTATGTACCAATTTTGATGTATAATTGTCGTTGCGGAAAACATGCCAACCTTTGGATAACAATGTGCAAATCGTCCATATCTTTATTTTTATTTTATGCAAAACATCTCTATCTTAGCTTCTACAATGTATTGAACGTCCTTAATGTATAGAAAACTTAATTTGCACCTAGATTTTAGAAATTTTGGAAAAGAGACAGATAACTAAAAGATTATTAGCTGGCCTTAAATCTTTTGTGCCAAAAATAGAAAAGGTTCAAACAATATATACCTTCTTCTTAATTTGCTGTATTGAGATCTTTCAAAATGGCATATAAATCAAATTTACCTGGTTAGCTATCAGAGAAGGAGACATTCTTCCTCCATTCCCTTCCTCTGGACATTTTGGACAGCGCAATTTCAACCAAAAATCACTAGCAGATCCGGCTTGTGTGTCTGCTGGCTTTTTAGCAATTAAAGCACATATAGAGCTAAAACTAGGTGGGCAATTGAATGTATTCGAGAAGCTGTGGCATGAAAAAATCAAATGTTCACAACTACGATATTTGCTATTCAGACATCAAAAACATAACTCCAATAAATATTGATCCCAATCAATACATCTCTTTACCCATACAGATATGGAATTCAACGAAGCAAGGTGGTGTTCAATAATTTTTTTTATCAAAAAATAAAAGGGAAAAATTCACAGATCTGAAAAAAGACTTCATTTGCATCTCCTCTTATTGGGCTTTGGGGTGAACAAATGAAATAGATAGGTGGACAAAATTACCTTTCATTTGTATTACGAATCGTATTGTGGAAGTGAGTTAACGGCAGAAAATAGATGACAATGGACAGAAAGGACGTTTTGCACAAGAAATGGTGTATGTGATGGTGAAAATGCCAAAATTATAAAGGTATAGACGATTTGCACAATGATTTCAAAAAGTAATGATGTTTTGTGCTAATTACCTTATCATATATAATATTAAATGTTACACTTCGTTTTTTGCAAGAAAAGGAAAATAAATAAATAAATAATGTGTGAAACCAATTAAAGAAAATAAACCTCATTTTCTGTTGAAACATGCAAATGAGGAAATTGGCTTACGCAGTATTTATGACAGAACTTACCAAAACAAGAAAAAAAATGGCGGAAAAATGTGTGCGTGAAATTTTCAACAATTATTCTCTCTATCTCTCTCTCTCTCTCTCTCTCTCTCTCTGTATATATATATATATATATATATATATATATATATATATATAGGGGTATATTAGAAAAAACGTTAATAAAAGGGTAATTAGCACAAAATGTCTCTATCTATTGATGTCATTATACAAATCGTTCTTACCTTCAAAATTTTGGCATTTTCACCATCATCTACGCCATTTCTTGCGCAAAACGTTCTTTTTGTCCAAAAACTGCCGTTAATGAACCTGCCCAACACGACTTGTAATACAACGTAAAGGTAAATTAGTCAAACTACATTTTCACTTGCCTCATGTTCAAACCGAAGAACATCAATAGACAAACGCACCTTTCTGGATGTTTCGCCCCTTTTCCCAAAATTTTGTCGAAGAAATTTAAGTTTTTGTTTTGTTTTATACCATAGTTGTTGAGACAAAGAACAAGAATGTGCATCCTTTGAGAACGAATGATGTTAAAAGTCCAGATTTGGATGTGAGCATGAATTCTATGGTTCAGTGAAACAAAATGCAAAGTGGAATTCTGAACATGATATTTGATGTGTGGAAAACCCAATATTGGCCTCCATAATTGTAACTAGCAAGGAGCCTGAGCTGTATAAGGATGGTTGTACGCTGAGAATTTATGCTATTGAGACTATTTAAGTGGATGAGAAATTGCCTCCCAGAGATGATTCGCATTCTTCCTTAAACAGTGAAACAACAGAACCAGATGTGGAGTTAACTATTCCCTCTTCAAAAATTGAGAAATTGGAAATGATACAGAATTTCAAGAATGGTGTCAAGAAGGATGCTTGCGCAGGAGACAAGTGAAAAATGTAACTGTACTAATTTATCTTTAAGTTGTATTACGAGTCGTGTTGGCGAGGTTCATTAACGGCAACTTTCGGACGGAAATGACGTTTTACGCAAGAAATAGCATAGGTGAGGGTAAAAATGTCAAAAATTTGAAAATATGGATGATTTGCACAATGACTTCAATAGGTAGGGACGTTTTGTGTTAATTACCCTTAATAAAATTTATTGTTACAAATATAATAACTACATTTTCTTAATCTGTGAAAATAGAAGAAAATCTATCTTTTTTGAACTGATAAATTATGAATTAAGAAATATCTATATTTAGCGTATATTTGACACAACTATTGGGAGTAAAGTTTTTGTTAGTAGATTTTTTGAAAAATAAAAATTGTTGATTGTTTGACTATCAATTAAAAAAAGTACCGACCTTCTCAAAAAAGAGAAAATAAATCAAATTTTCAAAATTTTGAGGTATTCTCAAAATACATAAATTTAAGTAATTGACCGAGTTGTCTCATGTTCGAGGCGACTCTGGCTATATGGATTTCACTAGATGAAGACAATTAATTTTCTATTAAAATGACAAGTCTTTTACTGGACGTTTGTTTAAGGATATTTTCTTCAATGGAAAATGTAAAAAACTCGATATATATAGAAATTGTCACAATAGATTTTTCAATTTTGGGAATGTTACTAGAGGTGGCAAATGAACCGGCCAGTCCAGTCCGGCCTGGCCCGAAGTGGGACGGGCCACACATAAAATTGGGCCGGACTGATCCTGGCCCAGTTTTTGCGGGCCAATAAATTGATGGGCCAACCCAGCCCTATTTGGGCCACTGGCCAGTAGGCCAGCCCGAGAATTTCTTATTTCACTAAGAATATTTAGGGCATTGGCTTCACAACTTAAGTTCCTAGTGAAGACTATTGTCAACTAACAAGAAAAACATGTGCATGAAAATCATATAGCAATGTGAACATTTCTTCATGGAAAACAAATGGTACCACGCAAGTAAAATATTCCTTTCCCAATGCAGATTCCCAATTCTAATATAAAACTTTATTAAAATAATCAGAAAAATATTAAAAGAACTTGGAAAACTAACAGCTAATTTGTCCAAAACAAAGACAGCTTAGACACCTAAACTAACTTGAAAAGAAATCTATTCTAATGGCCAAAATCCAATTCAAAAAATTCATGCTTTACATTTCTCAACAGGAAATTTTCTGTTGGGGGAATCAAAACATCTAATTGTCATTGTTAAACACTAAATCCAAGAAACCCATCTCTACCTTTTTCCAAAAAATCTTATACTAAAACTATACAAATCACAAAGGTGGTTATATTCACACCACATTTTATTATAAATGCACCACATTTTAATTATATAAAAGTGCTTAACTTTTATTTATTGTCACATTTATGTCCTTAATTTTTTTTTATCAGATTCTTATATTTAACATTCTATTAATTAACATATTTTGTTCCTACTAACGATTTTTCTCTAAATATTATATTAGTGTGTTTTAAAACGATGGACAAATATTTAATCAAAATTTTACATGTATTTATATTTTTGCTTATTTAAAAATACAAGGAGAAAATGAGTCTTTTTATTATTTCTTAATTAAATTTTTGGACTGGAACCGTTTTCAGAGACAATATATACTAATTAATAGAAGGTTGATGATAAAAATGTGATGAAAAAATATTAAGGACATAAATATAATAATAAGTAAATGTTATGGACTTTTATGCAATTTAAATGTGGTGCACTTATAAAAAAATGTGGTGTGAATATATTTAGCCAATCACAATTTCTAAAAGAACAAAAAACCAAAAATACCCGTTGCTTTTCGCACATCGTACCAGTTTTTCGAACATTCCACAATGCCCAGTCGCCCCTCAAAAATTGCAGTCACGGGTCGAGGAAGTAAAGAAATAGAGTTTGTAAGCTAGGTTAACAGATTTTTGGGGGCTGATTTCGGCGGATTGGAGCTTGAATTGAGAAAAATGGAGTGTAATTAACGGAAGAAGTGAAATGGATTTAAGGCATGGCTGATATTATCAATTTTGGTTCATCACGTTTGGACTGGACTCCAAGCTAGGGGGGATAAAAAGAACGGGCCAGCAAAAAGAAACTGGGCTAGCCCAGACTGAGGTCGATTGGCCTATCGGGCCAATTGGTCCTGGCCAAATAGGCCCGGTTCTTTTCCTGGGCTAGATATTTATGGTCGACCCAGCCCGAATTTCGGGCTATTTGTGGGCCGGCCTATTTTGCCACCTCTAAATGTTACCATCATTTAGAGGTGTCAATTCGGGTCAGGCCGACTGGGTTGGCCCGCCTCCGATGAAGTCCGGTAACGGCCCACATTAGAAAAAACACGCACCACGGTAGGTTGCGGGCCGGGTCAATCCAGTCTACAAAAATTAAACATGAGCCTGGCCCACCTGTTGGCCCATCCGGGTCGAGCTCATGTGGGCCGCGGTTCAACCCAGTTTGGCCCGTATGAATTTTTTTTTTTTTTTAAATTACTAAATAAATTTAGTTACTTATTGTAATTCAAAAAAAAATGTTTACATTTATAGCAAAAAATGTGTTAAATTACTAAATAAAAAATAAATAACAATGATAAATTCACATTTGTTAATTTTTTAATCCAATTTCTATTATATATATATATATATATATATATATATATATATTTAAAGATTAAAACATCACGCATATGTTACATTTTTCACTTTAAACGGCTCTCTGTCATTTGTTTTTTGCCGAACCGCCCGGACTGTGAACAGCGCACCCGGTTCACAGGTCGGCCCGCGGTTCAGTCTCCTCGGTCCGTGAATAGTTCGCCCGGTTCACGGGCCGGCCCATAGTTCCAGGTCGAGATGGGTGAGCCGATGTAGATTCGACTGGTCCGTCCGTCTTGACACCTCTACCATCACCATATATTAATAAACAAGACCCAACACATCACTCAAGGTGTTATCTTTACACTTTACCTTAGAGGCTTAGACTATGTTCCACTACTCTTTTGACACGATAATTTACATAACGTGTAAATAATTGTCAACATGTGCACATGTCAGCATATGAGAATTTGCACGTGACCTCCACCATAGTCCATACCATAAGAGTTTGTTGCATTAGTTGCCTCTATTGGCTCGGACAAATTTTTAGACCAAGTCGAAAACAAGATTCAACTAGTTAGATATGAGTTTAGCGTTTGATTTAGATCAACAAATAAAAAATAAAAATCAGGACTTTAATACATTTTTGATTTCGAGAGTATTTATCTATATTTGGGTCAAGATTATCTCTTTGTTTGGGTTGAGAATTTCAAAAAAATTAATTACTTAAAATTAAAATACTTAAAGAAATTTGGAGAAATAAAATGAAAAGCCTAAAAAGTAAAATGGGAATGAAGGAGAAAATAAAAATAATTTATTTCTAGAATTTAAAAAATAATAATAATCAGTCTAAAAATGTAAAATATTGTTTTGTAAATCTTGATCGTCAGTTCAATACTGCTGGATTTAGAGTTTAGAAAACGAGAGGCAAACATCATTACTCGAGCGCTTTTAGTGTTATTTTCGACAATTTCCTTCTTCGATTAATTAATTCGGGCTGAATGACAGTCCATCTCAACTTTTCATTCGACATTGTTCTGTTCAAATTACACCACTCTGCAACTCTCTCTCTCTCTCTCTCTCTCTCTCTCTCTCTCAAGATGACGCTGTTTCACTTCTTCAACTGTGCAATTCTGACGTTCGGCCCTCACGCCGTTTACTACTCGGCCACTCCCTTGTAATCTGAGACTTCTCTCACATTTTTCTATTTGTATGTTAATTCTGTTATATTCTTCACTAGATCTCTTTGTAATCTTGAATGGATCTAGTACTATGGTTAATGAAATTGAGTTTTTAATTCTCTTTGTCTATACATAATGGAAATATACGTATATTTGTTATTGTTGATTGGTATAATGTGCTTATTGTTATCTTCGGTGAACAATGGGAAGTTAGAGTTTATTGTGAGTTTATCGTTGTCAATATAGTTGAAGTTAAAGTAAATTACCCTAATTTGTTTCGTAATCGTCTGGAATCGAAATGTAATTGCCAATTGCAGTATTATCGCATAATAGTAAATTTCAAGCCAAACTAATTGGATTGTTGAGTCCAGGGATCAAATTTCAATCTTCCAACAAGCTAGAAGCATTTCTCACTTGCATTACTTATGATCACTACGTTTGGTTATTTCACTGGCTTTTGTTGATTGAAATGTCATGTGTTATCACGCTGATGACCAAATTTTCGATTTATGCAAATTATTTTTCGATTTATGCAAGTTTTATGTAGCTACTTTTTTTGACTTGCTAGTTTATTTCATTATGGATTACATTTAAGACATGAGATGGCAATTACAAGGACCAGTTTTCTTCCACAGATCTGAGTATGATACACTTGGAACCTCAATTAAAGCAGCTGTTGTTTATCTTATTACAGCTTTAGTAAAGGTGGGTAATTTTTCTCTTACTAATTGATTGGGCTGTCCATCATTTTTCCCATTAAAATTTTGTTTAGGTCTTCCACGTCTAGCTTGTGCATTTTGTTGTCATTTGTCATGGCTCTCTTATCGATGCCTTTTCTTTTGTAGCTTGTATGTCTTGCAACATTTCTTAATGTATCTGAAACTGACAGCTTTGATCCATATCAGGTACTTTTCTATTTGAGTGATGTTATCTAGCACCAATCTATGTGGCAGTGAAGTCCGTCTACAATTGGTTAAAATTAAAAAAAAAATTACAATTGATCACCAATTGTAGACAGTGGACCCACTGCTATATAGACGGGTGCTAGATAGCATTATGATTTTCTATTTGCCTGGTTTTCCTTTTTTATTTTAATAGTTATGCTTCTTACTTCTAGGGATGATAATATTTAATATGATTATGCCTTCACTTGATGTTCTTCAAAAGATTATGATTCCTATCCAATGACAGATCTGCTACCTTGGATTTGGTGTGAGAACTGTATTCATAATCCAATTTTAGTACTTTTCAGTAACAGTGGATATAAAAGTATTCTTAAATGTTACTCCAAATATTAAACTAAAGATAAAATGAGAAACAAAAAACTGTAAAGGTACTCTTGCCGCAACCAATTCCAGAAACATGTATACATTATAATAATTATTGTAAAAAAGATTTCATTTTTTTAAATCCTTGTATAAGAAACTCATTGTCAATACTTTTAGATATGTCCTTTTTTATACAAGTCAGTAATCATTCAATCAACAAGCTCCCAAACAATTGTACAATCGTTACTATAAGATCTTCATTGCTGAAAAATACATTTCCACAATTGATATATACGACCAGTGGCGGATCTAAGATTCTTAAGTCATGGGGGCCAAAAAAATTTTTGAAGGGACTAGGTTGCCCTCGAAATTTTTTTTTATGGACAATCTAATCAATTTACAAGCAAAATATAATAACCAAATTCAAATCACAAATATCAATATACAATAATACAAAGCAACCAAACAATCATTCATCCATTGACCACTCATCTTCATTTCAACAAAAAAATATAGCAAAGTTACGAATAAATTAGAAACATCTATTTCATTCATTGACCACCATTTTTAATCTTCCATTTTTCAGCAGTGAGATACGCAAAGGACTGAAAGAAATGGAGTTGGAAAAATGAAAGGGAAAGTGTAGAAGTCAATTGTGGGCCATTTGAAAAAAAAAAAAAGTAAAAAACAAAAATTTGTCTAATGGGTGTGGGGGCCATTGACCCCACGGCCCCCACACCAAATCCGCCACTGTATACAACTATGGAGAAACATTCCAATTCCAGAAGGAATAAATTCACTCATAAGTAAGATTCTTCTTGGTCTCCTTCACCCTTTTCCCCTTGTATCAATAATGGATACATTGAGTTGATTATTAAGTACCGTGAGAGAACCAAGGAAAAACTCATATAGGTTGTAATCAGAAAAATGGATTAATTTTTCATTGTTAAATGTTGAAAACTTATCATTTAGCTAGGCCGTGCAAAGAAGTTACTCAATATCTAAGTGCATGTTTGGTAGTGCTGAAATTATATTTTAAGTACTTATATTATAAGTTGTTGGTGAATGTGTGGATAAAAAGTGAGTTGTAAGTTGTGGGTTCTATGAAATAAGTGAATAAAAAGTATTTTCAACTTCTTTGACCAACTGAAATTATAATTGAAGTGTGCCCAAACATGTGCTAAGTCATCAAACATATCATTTAGCTTCTGAAGCGGCTGCATATCTACAATGTTTTGGATAAAACAACTGGATTAATTCAAGTTTGTAAACTGCTGAGCTTTACAGTGTATCTCATGTTTGGTACTGTCAGTAAGTACTGTGCTTCTTGCAAAGGGAATGACCTTCATCCAGTAGAAGCTGCCATCCAGGCATGCACTTCCCCATATCATTTGTAATCGCTCCGTAGAAACCTTAACTAGCGTCATAACAGTTAAATTGTGATTCCATAACATTTTGCTTATTTAGATTTTGCACCTCATATTCTTTTTTTTTTTTTAAATCCCAAACATCAGTCGTATATTCTTATTATTTTTTCTCAATAATATATAAGAAACTAAATTCCTGTTCTAATAGTGATAAACACAATTGAAATATAATAACAACGTGAAGGAATCCATTTCCTTGAAATTTACCATCGAAGTTAGAGAATGTAGTTGTTATTGGTTCTCCATTGCCATTCAAAGTAAGGTCAAGACCAGAAACTCAATATCTTGGCTTGGCATACTTTTGCTACATATAACTTCTACTGCACTGCTGACGATGAACGACCGCATATTTTTATGAACTTCACGCCTTTGATTTGGACCCTTGAATCGCCCTGATGACTATAGTGCTTGTTGGGACAATTTTGTTGATCAATGATGACAGGATTATCAGTGTTGTTTGTGAGAATGTCTTGAAAAGTAACATCAGAAACAGTGCCTGGTAGAGAAGGTGCCCATGTTTTGATCTTCACTCCATTTTGCTCCTCATATTCTTTATTTAAGGGAGGACAATAATGAAAAATGACATAAAATGATGGGTTTCCTTGGATCATTAACGCTAAATTTCTTGGAGTGAGATTTCATAAAGATAGGTTGCCTCGGATCTTTAAGATTAAATTTCTTGGACTGAGATTTCATCATAGCATTCCATAGGTTTGTGTCCTGAACCCAAAATTCTAAAGTAAATAGAAAGCAAAAGGGAACTGACAACATGGAATTTATTGTGAAACTTTTGTCGGATATTTCCTTCTGTGGGTGCATTTTTTTTTCCATTTGGGGGTGGGGATAGGTGAAAATGTTTGGGGCACATTGATTGAATGGCTGACAATGTGTTACTTCTCTCTGTTTTTTGTATCTCTCCAAAGCAGCCTTTACATATAACAAAATAACAAATGGTTTGGCTATATTTCATATGAAAGAACTTTCATTTCTACTTTTGATCCATTCTTTTCTCAGGAATTGTTGAAAGCTTTAATCGGGTTCATAGATGTTGCCGGGCTCTACTTTGCCTTGACACAATTAACTCACAGGAATATCTCTCAATGTCATAAATTCCAAGCTGTTGGACTTGGTGAGTATGGTTGGTTGCTTTTCATTTGAATGTTGTCACTCGTCATCATTTTCAGGGAAAACTATTTGCAATTTGACATCTGGATTTTCTTATTTATCAGTTCTTTTTCTTTAAGTATTTTCTGATTTGGGTAGGAATTAATTTGACATATTAGGTTCTCATTCAGTTTTCTTTTCACTATGCTGCCTGTTCTCAATTTTGTTCTTGTGGTGCTGGACACATCATCTTGCAAATACAACTAGGCATTATATCACAATTTTAGACAGGTAATTTTCTGTGGTTTATATACACTCAAGGGAAAAGCAATTGAAGTGGGGAAGAATATTATTGTATACTATGATTTTTTCTGTATATCATGTACTTGTAAATGACACCACTGACTACCTCTACATACTACCTTTAGAAGTTGCCCATGAGTGACAAAATTTTGGGCATTGCCTCAAGCAGCAATGTACCCATTTCATGGGAGATGTCTGAGATTGTAGTAGAAATTTTTTTCTACCGAGTCCAATTCACAGGCTTCATATTTGTATATTATGCATTTGACCAACTGGTTGTTAGTTTTTTTAAATAAGAGATTGAGTAACCATGTCTTTTAGTATACCTTTTCAGATAGGTTCTGCAAGGCTTGGAACTTTTTTTTGCCCTAGAGAGTGAACTGTTGAATGTGGTAATTTATATTTACCCTGAGAAAGTTTAATCAGCAAGAAAATTTTCCATATTTTCTATTACAGACAATTTAAAAGGAAAAACATGCATTGTATAATCTTATGCATGCATCTAAGCATCTGACAAGTAATAAAATGAGTTGGAGAATCAATTCACGAAGAACCTGTCTATGCATCTTTTTGGCATGCTCTTACATATTAATATTTATCTTTACATCTGGCACCCACTTTAAATGGGAAGTTAGTTGTTGATGCCACATTAATCATATACTTACTTCTTCGGTTAGTTAAAACTTATGTGTTTGACATTTAAGGTTCTATTTTCTCTGTTGGCAGGGTGGGCCTTTGCTGATTCCGTACTGCATAGATTAGCACCCCTTTGGTTCGGTGCTAGAGGACTAGAATTTACTTGGGACTATATTTTTCAGGGTCTTGAAGCAAATGCTAATTTGGTATGGAGCATCTCCTTCATGTTAACTTTATAAGTATCCTATATTTTCTTTATTCATCTCACTGGAGATGTGACGATTGATATTTAATTTCATGTGCTATAGTTGCTAACTTTCTTTCAAGTTTTTTTAATTGCAGTCTGCACAATTTTGACATTGTTTTCCCATTGTATCCTTATTCTTAATGTTATATTCTTGGTGTGCTATTTTTCAGGTTTTGAGTTTATCTCTTGCTGCATTAGGGTCTTTAATGTGGCTTAGGAAAAATAAACCCAAAACTTTGATTCCCATAATATATGCATGCGCTGGGATTCTGGCAACAATGCCATCAATCACAAGGTATGCTTGTATAGTTGTCTGCCATACTTGATGAAATATGTTTGTTATTCATTTTGGTAGGGCCTCCTTTATCACCAACCGTAGGGAGGTTTACTCCACTACAAGCACAAAAAAAAGTATTTCGTTGTCCGTCACTACGTCTTCATCCTCTCAAACCAAAATCCATATCTCTCTCTCCATTCCTCCATTTCTCCATATTCTTCTCCATATTCATCAAAATCAAACTCCCCTCAAACAAAACTCTCTCTCTCTCTCTCTCTCTCTCTCTCTCTCTCTCATTCTTCTCAACCCCTCAATCCATTAAAATCTTCTATAGTCGAATTTCACCGCAAAGAAAAGCGGTATACCAGTTCTATTAACTGCATGCATATCTGCATATTACTGCATAAGATGATTTGTCTACATTGATGCTGAAACCAATTTCAAGCCTTCTGTTATTTTGGATCTGCTTGGCTGCTATGTCTTTGATCGAGCATTTAACAAATCCTAACTGTTTGGAGAAATACGTTTAATCTTTTAACATTTTGTACTACTTTTCTGTATGTGGGAGATTCCAAAGATGGATGACCACGAGCTCGGGATTTTTTCTATTCATCCTCTTTTAAAGCAAATACAATCAGCTCTGATGGGTGGGGATTGAATTGATTGAATTAAATTGGTTTCCGGTTTTCCTTTGCATTTTCTTGATTGATTTTTCAGCTATCTAAGACAAGGCTTGAGGTGGCACTTACCAAAGATAGTAGGCTTTGAGTTGTTCACTTCTTTAGCAATGGCTTTTATCAGCTGGCAGTTATTTGCTGCATGCCAGAGACCATCAAACTGAGGAATCAAGATTATTAAGGAGAGCACCAGATAGATGATGGTTTTAGTAGCCCGTATCTCCATGGGAGACAGCTTCTATTGTACCAAATTTTCAGGCAGCTGATGTGGACTTTGAAGTCTCTCTGCTCATGCATCTTCTTAAATGCCTCAGTTTCAGAACTTCTCATCTTTGCAATGGTCATTTAATATATTTTGGATGATAACACGAGGTATTTTTTTTTTTAAATTTAATTCTCAATTTGCACGCCCCTTATTGTAATTCTTCACTGAACTTATTCGATTGATCTAACTCTTCACTCAATATCTAGATGTCGTAAATGAAGCTGCTATGTTTAACAGCTCCACCTGTATCATGTAGCCCCTCTTGAACGTGAATTTTATTTGTCATGTTCATGAGATATTATTCATAAGTTCATTTGTTTGACAAAAGACTGAGGCGATATCTTTCATGAAGTTTTCATTTGACAATGCAACACAGGAATGATATCTATATTTGCAGCTCATCTGTTGTGTGCTGATGCTAACAATGCAGAATTAGTTCGGTCCTGTCTTAGAACTCCATTTTACTCCAGCTAACTTCTCTCTCACATTGTTAGGGAACTCTTTTGGGATAGACAATCAAATAATTTTCAACTTTACTAATAATTCCTAAGGACGACCACAAAAAGAAATCATTTGCGTGTGGGGGCGCTCGTGGAAATCTGTATTGTGCTATTACCAGTTGTAATTCCATGGATGTAAAAGACAGTTAATGGGTATTTTATCTTAGGGCAGGCTGACATTCATTAGCTCAAAAGTAATGGCATATGTTAGAGTACAAAAACTCTGGTTTTTCATACTTCTTCTGAACCTTGTGCAAGATATTCATTTTCTAGTTGGCAGATTCGCGTGACATATAATTTGCTTAGTAACTCATATGTTATAAGAATTTCTTACTTTCTTTATATATCCGAGTTTCTTTAGTAAGAACATATATTAGCGGATGTAGGGAAAGAAGAATAATATGTTTTATTTACTATTATAAATTAATTAGCTAACAAATCAAGTAGACACAATAAAATCATACTCACTGAGTAAATAGTATTGAATCAGGGACTCTGCGCAATAAATCCCCACCCGAACTGTGTATGGTTTTTTTTTTAATTGTTTTAAATAATAGAATATGAATAGATCGGGTATGATTTCTTCCCCACATTGGGGAGGAGATCAGTCCCGATGAATAGACTATTTTGCCCTGGTTAAATTAGTCAAATTTAGGTCACAGCCTTGACTTTTTGATAACTAACAGATTTTTGGACGAAATCTATCAAGATTACAGAGGTTCTTTTGGCGTACATATACTGAGTGACGTAAGTGCTAGGATTAGAAGGTTTGGAACTTGGGGTCTTGATCTCCTACCCACTTATGTTGCACACTTATAATGTTCACGCTGATGTGGCATTACATGATTGATAAAAATAGTGAGTGTGAGACCACGAACTACCAATCATGTGGTGCCACCTCAGCGTGGACATTATAAATGTACAACATAAGTAGGTGGGAAATCAAGAATTTTGGAATTGATGACACATTTTTTTTATTTAAAGTGAAAATTTGTAAAAATAAAATTAAATAAAAGGTTCATAATTTATTTGTACTTTTAAAAATATTATGGACCCCAACTCCAATATTTTTATTGTGTTTCTTTTCTTTTCTTTTTCTTTCTTTTTTTTGCTATTTTAATTTATTTAAATTATGGGCAAAATCGTTAAATGGACTATCCGTGCGAATTAATGAAAGGCTGCAAAATGATATTTGTGAATAAAATTGAATGAAGATGAAATTACTACAAACCTGGAAAGATAGAGACTATAAGTGTAATTAAACCAAGATAGAGTTCAATTTTACAGAAGTCAAGCAATTTTTTTATTATTTTTTTTTTTTTGGTTTTTACCGAACATGCAGTACATATTTTATTGTTTTTAATCAGTTTTTTTTTTTTTTTTTAATTTATTTATTTGAGCAAGTACATTTTGACAGTTGGGTCTTATTCAATGACTTGTTTATGGTATTGGAACCTTCTTAACTAGTTTGTTATTGTGATTAATGTAGTTCTGTTGATTGTTGTTTGTGGAGTTAATATTGAAATTGGAAGGTACATCTTATTCTAAAAAAAACAAATTATTTTCTATGATGACTAATAGCATGTCCATTATAGCACCTTGATTCAATTACTTTAAAATTAGCTAATAAGTCGTTTATGTTTACCTTAATTAAAATTCATTTATCTGTATATTACAATAAAAGTCATAGGATAGCTATTTGATAATTACAGAAGTAGCACAACTAATACAAAACAAGTTCATACAAAAGAGCGACAATAACCCAGTCTAGAAGAAAGTAGTACTTGTCCAAACATGAACCAAAAGAGTTAAAGAGAGTTCACTGTCATTCCAAAACCATGCCAAAATATGATTAGAGCACCAAAGTCATACATCATCAGCCTCACTCGCCTTCTTCCTCAGCGTCTTGGTGGGCATCCTACGCATATCCCGGCCTTGAGGTGCCCGGGAAACTCGTGATGGTGGAATAACCTCCTCTACAACACGGAAAATGCTAACGTCAAAGATGATGCCATCGTTAATTCTACCGGCTGGATGAAACGAGCACACATCAAATTCTTCTAAGAAATTGTCAAGAACAAATTTCTTCCAACCACCTGTCAGTCCGCCACTATAACCACCTTTATGATAATATCTGGCGTTCCATGCATTCTCTTTATCGCGGAGAACAACATCTTGACTTTGTTGACGGAGATGCACCCTTGACCACTCAGCAGGGAAAGACTGCATCAAATATCCCAGGAGAATTGTAAGAAATTTCTAATTCTTCAATTCGATCTCCTCCCACCACCCGCCCCATCCGAAAACATAAACACATTACTAAAAGAAAGAAAAGGATGAGAGAATCTGAACATTTTAAAGACAGGCTAAAAACATTTAAATTAACCCTTTTAAATGTTTATTAGCATGCTGCACGTTACCATGTAGAATAATTTGTAGACATGTGACGGTCGCATAACTACAATAAAACTGTTTTTCAATGATGCTGCATGTGCCTTTGCCTTTTCTTCTGCCTCCTCCTTTTCCTGTTGAGTTACTGCCCTTCTACAAGATGTCAGCTGCATCGGATATCCACAAATCTTATTGCTCGAACCTCGTTTGCCCTCTACATCAAATGAGTAACTATTAAGAATACAAAGCTTTTGTCTCTTCAGTGACATAATCTTCTTGAAAGTAACAAAATGGGATCTAGAAAAAACTTACTCTTGTTTCCTCTCCGCGGCTTTGCATTAGCTCGAGTAGGAAGTCTTGATGAGGTTGGTGTTTTTGCAGCATTATTCCTGGGTTTGTTTACTGGACGGTATTCAACATCATCGGAAGATTCATTGAATAGTTCATCAGTATCTTCAATTATTTCTGGCATGTTTCTCTTTCTCTTCCTGCTAGATTCAATTTCTGCATGTGCGCATTTTTTCACAAAATATGAAGCTTCTTTCTCACAGAAGCTACTCTGGTCAAACATCAAAACATCAAATCTTGAATTCCCATTGTATTTAAACATCAAAAGATCATTCTCCTGTAGGAAATGATCTTCGATAAACGCTTTCCATCCCTGTTGGAGAACAAACGTATCACGATTTGTCGTCAATCCTACATCCCAAATGTGCCCACTTGGACCTTTCAGAGTCACAGTTCCACCTAACTTCTCTCTCACATTGTTAGTGAACTTCTTCGGGATAGCCTGCTAACATATCGAAGTCATGACTGGGTTTCACAACATTTAATTTTGAAACTATACTGCAAAACATGAATGATCCATCGAATTCCACTCAAATAAACAGCCAATGTGGATGCATAAACATGCTAAAATTCCACTCACGAATTGTCAAAATTTAGCTACCCAACTTTGTTTTGTTTAACCTATATTAGTCACTCTTACTGTCTCAGTTATTCTTTAGTAATTTATAATGAGTTGGTAGAAGGAATTTTGTCTACCTGAACCGTTAAAAAAAAACTTTTATGACGGAATTTTAGGAAATTGTCAAATAAAAAATAAATTTACGACGGCATTTCGCTTTTGTTTGGTAATGCTGAAATTATTTTTTAAGTGCTTATAATATAAGTTGGTAAATGTGTGGATAAAAAGTAGGTCGTAAGTTGTGGGTCCATAAAATGTGTGGATAAAATTATAATTTAAGCATGGCCAAACATGTGCTTCAACTGTCATAAGTGCCATGAGTGCTGTAGTTTATAAATTAGTTTATTTGACCAAAAAAACAACCATTCTTGGTCAAATAAACCATTTTTTGCTGGTTTATAATCTATATCAAACAAGCCCTAAATAATGTCATAGTCCCACCTTAAAAAAAATTGCAGAAATACTCATCAAATGGTCGCCTCCATAAAAAACCCTTTTTTTCAAGGGTGGAGGATCCACTAAAATCAGAGAATCCCAATGGGGGAAAAAATTTAAATATATAACATGCATCACGATTTAACTTACATTTTTTCATCTTCCTCAAAATACATACCGTAAAACATAGACATACACAAATACACACGTACGCGAGGAATAAGAAGAAGAATCTGGACTCACAAGCTGCTGTTCAAAAGGCCCAGACAGAATCTGAAAAAATTGGACTCTTTGGAAATGAGACCAGTACATATCTTCCTCCCTGCGCCGGCAATCCATGCAACCATCACCCATTTTCTTGCAAAACTGAAATCCATAAGAAATTAAGAGTTAGAAAAGGTTCCAAACTGATGTAGAAAAAAGAAAAAGAGGTCTAGTTTCAGAACTTCAAAATTTTAGAAGAGTTGCAGTTCTTACCGGTACTTGAACTTCAAGTGCTGGAGCTTGTGATGGAGAGCTACTTCAGTAATTGAAAGGAATGTGTTTGATGGGGGCTGTTTGATGAAGGCACGCAGCTTTTTCAATAATTATAAGTGCTTAATTCATTACAAAAAAAATAGATTATCAGCAATGAATCTTACAAAATGTGTAAATAAAAATTATAGACATGTTTCATTAAGAATATCTCTAAAAAGCTCTTTAAATATATTTTCAAATTAACTTTTTAAAATAGAGAGCAATGCACTCAAAAAATTTCAATACTCATATATCGACTAAATTAAGAGTCCGTTTGATGTAGATTATAAACTAATTTATTTGATTAAAATAGTTTATTTGACTAAAAATTGTTTATTTGACCAAAAAATTTTCCTTTGTAGCATAATATTTTTGACAATTCTTAGTCAAATAAATTAATTTATAATCCACACCAAACGATCTCTAAATGGTATATAAAAATAAATAGAAAAAAATTATACAATAATTGTGAATAAAGCATGTCAAAATAAAATATAAAAAAATAATAAATACTTGAAAAAAGTAAAATGAAGTATTAAAAATAAATAGGTTGTTGAAGTATTCTCTAAATTTATATATACTCTCTAATATACAAAAGTCGATATTTATAAAGAAACTATCCATGCATGTTTGCTAGAACTTAGAATAGGTAATTATATTCACGCCACATTATTTGTTAACTACACTACTTTTAATTGTAATGAAAGTCTTCAACTAATGCTTATTTTTGTATTTATATTCTTAATTTTTTTATCATATTTTTATCATCAGACTATTAATTTGCACATCTTATCTTTGTGTTTGATAATGATTTTTGTCCAAATATTTAATTAAGAATGCATAAAAAGATTTGTCTGCATATCTTATTTTCAAATAAGCAAAACAAATAACAAATACAAAAATTTGACAAAATGTTCTCTCTTATTTCGATGCACATCAACAGAATATTTAAACAAAAATCATCATCAGAAACGAGATGTGAAAATTAATGATAAAAATACAACGACAAAAGTCAGAGACATGGGCGCCTAAATGTAAAAGTTGGGTAGACATTCACTGCAATTAAAACGTAGTGTAGATAATAAAAATGTAGTGTGAATATAATTATCCATTTAAAATGAACTCTTTTTTTCTCCAACTCATTTTCAACTACATATTTATTATGATCTATAATTTTTATCAACTTTTCAATCACACGTTTGATCAATTTTTATCAAAATAGAGTTTAAAAATAATTTTCAAACTCTACCAAACAATGTAGTTTTATTACAATGTGGTTACTTAATTTAGTTCGTTAAAAATTATTATAGGTTGTTAAAATATAAAATGAATATAATTGAAATAAATATTGAAAGAAATATAAAAAATGATACAATTCTTCTGCATATGAATTACAATGAGAAAAATCATATTTATAAGATTACAAACTAGCACAAAATGAAAAATCCTATGTTGCTTACATGATTTAGTTTTTGTTTAAAAAGTTGATAAAAATTTAAGTCAAAATCGACAACTAATTTTAATCACACATTTTATAGAAATTACAATTTTTATCAATTTTTCAACTATACATTTCATGAACTTTTATCAAAATCTACTAAAATTTGATTTTAATAAATCAAACGGACACTAAAATACTATGGACTTGTTCAAATTTAAAAGATATAACAATATCACAAAAATACGAAAAAACTTCCATATTTTTTACATCTCTTCAAACTCTATGTGATACAAACTCAATTGAGTTTGGAAACTAAATAGTATATAGTAGCATTGATATTGATATTGCTCCAAAAACATGATCTTTGGTGAGGAAATCTGAAAAGAATCAATGGATTAAAAGTAACCTTACAAAGTACAAGAAGTCAAGATCGGTGGATGAAAAGAAAATGTTTGAAATAAGGTAGAGGATTGGTTGATAAAGAAAATCTTGACAACAAGATCAAGAATCGATTAATAAAAGAAATATTAATACAAGTTAAGAGCCCATCGATTTAAAAAAAAAAAGAAAAAACTCAATTATTAGGTCATGAACAGGTGACTTAAAGAAAGGGAAAAACGTTATGACAAGGTTGTGAACTCGTAGATGATGTGACGATAATTAGATTGTATTCTGAAGATGATGTGACGATAATGAGGACTATTAGAATTGTAGAATGGTGCTTCCAAAAAAAAAATATTAAAATAAAATTAGAGTTCATATTCGTTAGTACTAAGTTGTTGTTGATTTTTCATGTTTTGGTGTTTGTGGAAACACCCCGAGATTCGATGGATTTTAGCACACCAAAGCAAGATCTAAAGGTAATACCGAAACAAAGCACAAAGAAAGGGAAGCTACTTACAAAATGAAACGATTGCTCAAGTTTAGGTCAAACAGTAGTTGACATATGCTAAGTTGTAAGTACACAGTATACAAAATAAAGAGGAAATGGTAGGAATTATAAAAGGTTGCCTAGTCCCAGTGCCACAAAAGAGGCACCTTTCTTTTATTTTTAACTTCCCGGTTCATGTCGCTTGACCATATATCCACCACCGATACCCAATGAACTTCTTGACCATCACTTGTCCAAGCCCAACTGTCACCTTTATATTCACGAGTCATGATGATCTGAAAACTGTAATAAAACGTATTGTGAGTATAACAACATACTCAGTTGTGTGTACGTAGATGCAAGAATCAAATGATATACTCTTTCTTTTGTCTTTCATTTTATAATCTATTTGGTCTCTACAATAACACATGGTTGTACAACCTAAACTTGTACTAACCATTCGGCATAGCACTCCATTCCATTAAACTTGACATAACCATAATCCAAGTCACTAACTATCTGAAACAACATTAAAACGATCAAATTCGATTGACATAAAGGAAAATAAAATGTTTTCATGGAAAATGGTACCTTTTTCAGATGGTTTTTTTCCTTCCTCTTTTGACCTGTGTTTTCTTCATGATGCCATCATGGACTTTGAGGGGGAACTCTTTTTCGCAGGCATCTGGACCAAAAGCCATAACATGAAATTGCATTGTCCCCTTGTATTTAAAAACAAGAAAATCTCCAATAATAAGCTCATGGCTCTGCACAAATTCACTCCATCCCTCTTCAAAATATATATCTCCCTCACTGCCTTTACTAATTTTGACGCGCCATGATCCCTTGCCACTGGTTATGATCGAGTCCTTCTTATTTTGTACTCCATCTAGTTCTCTACAAAATACTTTAGGTATGTCCTATAAAAAGTCCAAGAAAAGCATTAAAAAAAGTTGTAAATGTAATCAAAGAGTTGTAGTACTTTAATGACATGTTTGGTAGACGGGCATGACAGATATAGAAGAAGAGAGAAAAAGAGGGCATACTAGTCTCGTATGGAATCCAGGCATCATAACCTTGAAGAAACGTTTACTAATGGGTACCCTTCTCTTCATCTCTTAGGAGAAATATGTTCTCTATAATTCTGTACTGATGATCCTACTTAGATATATACTAATCCTTCCAAAAAAAAAATCAATTAAAGGGATTCCATATATTTAGTTTACTGATTTATATCATCAGTTTTGCTAATATTGCGGACTAATGTTATCCTTTAAAAGGTGAGTTTAAATTCTGGGAGTAAATTTTGCAACCTTAACTTTTGAATCATAATAAAAAAATTTACATGAAATTTTTTTAGAATAATGTTATTCGTATTCATGACTATACTATAGTCAATTTATGTGACAATTATGTAAAATTAATTAACATGCAATAAATTGTAATTGTCAATGCTCAAAACCATTCTAAAGCGCATGTTATTATATATAAAGAATATTACTAAGGTGGATTTGGACATATATTCAAATAAAAAATTTAAATCCCCTTTGGAAGAAATATTTGGACATGTATGGTTGTATTTAAATAAAAAATTTAGACATACATTCAAATCAAATGTAAACTTCAATCAACTATTGTATTCAATACCCATTAAATTAGATCTATTTGATCCACTATTTGTTATTCCTTCCGTTCCACAAAGATAATCTTGTTTTCCTTATTTATCTGTCCCAAATTATAGGCCACTTACTTTATAGAGATTGTATTAAAAAAAATCTTAATATACCCTTATTTAATTTACATTGATATCAACCCAAATAAACTTAACATATTCCAATTATAATAGAAAATTACATAAATTTATTCACAGATTTAGCAGTCAATAAATTCCACCTTACCTAAAAACACTCATCCCCCTATAACAAAGTCAATAATTGATTTTATTATTGTTTCAATGTAATACAATTCAATTTTATTTGCATTCCAAAGTAACTTAATGATCATTTAAATTTATTAGATTCATGAATGACTAATATTAAATGAGGGTCTAATAGGAAAAGTGTGTAAAAAATTATAATTTCAATTACATTAAATTAGATTTCTTAATCTGTGTGAAAAAAGAAATGAGCCTATCTTTGTGGGACGAAGAGAGTATAATTTTAATTCGGTTCTGTTTCTATTTGGGTTGGGTCGGTTTATTTCTCACAACCCGAATCGACTCAACTCGAATTTTTTTTTTTTCAATTTACAACTCAAATCAAACCGCCCAAGCGTGGAAAACTGAACCAACCTGACCGGTTAGTTGGGTTGGCGGTAATTATCCTCACCCCTAGTTGAACACACAAAAGTCCAGATCTGATGTCCCAAATATATGTCCCCTTAGTTGTTCCGTAATATAAACTTTACACATCATCAATAACAACAAATCTGAATGTAATAAATGTTGTTCATAATGATCTCCTCATTTATTTATTTGATGATATGTAAAATTACTATTGATGAGACGACTAAAAAATTATGTATTTAGAACAGAAGATCTGAACTCCATGCTCGAACGTCTACAAAATAAATGCACGCCTGGCTTGAAGAATTGTCTCACTGCAAGCAATCTGACTTGAGAAATCCTCTTTTGTTTAGGGGTCAACTGTGATGTATTGTGAGACATTATTGCAATTAAGTAGAAGTTCATAATTTCCTAAATTAGGAAATAATAATAATGATAAATATAGGGAAATGTCATTGTTTAGATAAAATAGTTTTTAAAATTTGAAAAACAAAGATAGACATACGAGATCTTCGGTCAATTAAAAGGAGTTTTAAGTGGAATCCTTAGAGCATCTTTTTAATTGAAATCATTTAGCATATGAGTAATGCATTTTAAGGATTGTCAGTTAATATACAAGTTTAAATATTTTTTGTTTATGTAATATTGATTTTTAATGAATAGATAGTCAAATCTAAAATTGGTTTTAGTGAGTTCTATCTACAATTTAATATTGAAGCCTATGTAACTTTTCTTTTCTTTTCTTTTCTTTTCTTTTTTTAAATAAAAATTGAAATAAAACCACATATAATTATGCATAGGAAAGGTGGGAGACATAGGTTCGTATTATTTTCTTGAATTGAGTTATAAGTTACAATTTTTTTTTCCGGTATAACACTTTATCTTTTTCTTAGCACAGTGTCAAAATTACATATGATTTACGCATATAATGTATACTTAGGTAAATATTTTCTCGTGGATTGTAGAGTTTCACATCGTCATTAATTCTTAGTTTCATTTCAAGGTGTTTAATAACATCTCCAAGATTTTGATGGCCAATGTCGTAATCCTGAAAATGTCAATGGACTATTTAATCTTCGTCAATCGTCATGCTTACTTGATAAATGTAATCGAGAGAATATATGTCATATTAAAATTGTGATTTACAATTTTTCAATCGGCATCTTCATATATATTTAGAACATAAGCAGGGCTAGTATTAGCTTATGCAGGATTGAACAATTTTCTTCGCAGAGAGTGTCGTTCTGATGAATTTTGTGCTGAACTAGACAATGAAACTAATGGAAATGGGTTATATTTAAGTTGATTTAATCAAACTTTGACCAAATATTCGGGTGGATCCGAATAATCAATTTATGCGTATGAATAGTCAAACACGTTCTACTCCGCGGATAGATGATCGTAGTATATTTGGTTTGGCAAAACTATTTTCGGATGAATGAGAAACTAGTATTTTAAAAAAAATTAATTGGAGGAAAAATGTGAAATCTTGTGTTCCAACATATTCATATAACTCAAGTTTGGTACTTGAGTCAAGGGCCCAAGAGGTACCAATAGTCTTTAGAATGAGAGAGACATATATCTTATTAGATTCAGTTGATAGTCCGCCCACCCACTGGACTCATGGCTCGAGGTATGGGTCGTGGGTCTGAATTGGATTGGGCTCAATATAATATTTTTGGACAAATAAAATAGCTAATTCCTTCCAATGGACATGTGGGTCCAATAATAATTCGACACGTGGTTTGTGTCACTGATTCTAGAATTTGTCTTTTTCTGAACGAACATGTCAATTCGGACAAAACACTGTCCAGAACAGTTGTGTCTGTCCAAACATGACTTTTCCAAGTGATGTGTCCTTTCAGACAGAGCTTTCAGTTTTGCAAATTTAATTAATTTCAATCATCTTTCTTTCTCTGTTATTTTGTCCTGCATTTTTTAAAAGGTTTCTGCATCTGTCCATAATTTATATAGAGAATACGCAACATTTTTTGAGTTCGTCGTTTTTAAAGTTTGAAGTACTTCTACAACATGAAGAAAGTCGTTGTGTCTTGAGAGACAATTGCTATATACCGTAAGTATCTGGATGAAGCAAATTTGTTTTAAAGAGATAGAGACGAACTCTAACTTCGGTCTACCATTTTCATTCTACATTTTAATTTTTGCAAACCATCTCTTATTTCAAGTAAGTCAATTTTACAGAATATATATATTTTGTATTCTTAATATATACTCCATCATTGTCATCATGACCAATAATTGAAGAGGATGTTGACGTCTCTAAAACTCAAGAGCAACAAAGACAGCATGCAAATGAATATAGAACTAATATAATTTCATATTTGTGGAGAAATATTGTAAATGATGTGAACGAAGAGTGATAGAAATGAAATGAATTGTGCTTGGACAAAGTTATTAATTTTTTTCTTTCAAATGGCAAAGTTATGAATATTTTATAATAAACAAAAATGTTATTTATTTATTTTCTGCTCATAATTTTTTTTTGTTGTTGATATGGTAAAAAGTTTTATCCTTTTTTGTTTTTTGTTTTTTTCCAAATAATTTTCAATGGAAAGAATTTTGACTCTCAAGAATTTGTTCAATGTTGGCCACAGGAAGATTAGGCTGCGAGTGACCGCGTGTATTTTGCAGGTCCTATTGAAGGAATTGATGAAAAGTAGCCAAGTTTTTGCCTCTGCAATTTTTGTTGCTCCCTTTAACCACGTTTAGGTTTAGTGACTCTGATGATAATCGTGCTATGGTGTTGTAACGTTCATATTTAGGTGTGGAAATAATTATCGACAACTAGACCAATTCGATCGAATCGGTTCAGTTTTCCACTCTTGAACAGTTTGGTTTGAGTTGCAAATTAGAAAAGAAAAAAAATCGGATTGGGTCGGTTCGAATTGAGAGAAATAATCCTATCTAACCCGAATACAAACCGAACCAATTTAAAGTTATAATAAATAGTGGATCAAATCTAACTTAATGAGAATGAATTACGATAGTTGATTGAGATTTTATTTTGATATGAATGTAGGTCTAAATTTTTTATTTGAATACAACTATATATGTCCAAATATTTCTTCAAATGAGATTTAAATTTTTTATTTCAACACAAATCCAAATCTACCTTAGTGATATTCTTTATATATAAAAAAATGAAGTTTAGAATAAGATTGAGCCATTACCATTACAATTTAAATTTTCTGGTCTATTGGATTTACTCACACAAATAAAATCGAGTTAGTTCAGTTTGAGACATAATCAAATCAACATGATCAGTTTGATTTCAATTGGACCCAAAAGCAAACCGACCCAACTCAAACCGACCCCCTATTCAAATTTGCCAATATTTGCGCTCAATTGAAATCTTTTAGTCATAATTTATTTGTTGTAGTTGTATGATAAACGTGAGATATTGATCTATTATTCTATTGAGATTAAAAAATTGTGCACAATAAATATAAAATTCTATTAAAATTTTACGAAATTTGAAATTCATTAAAATCTACAATATAGAATTATGTTAAACTCTTATAAAATTTGTAGAATTTTACTCAAATTTATGAAATCTGTAAAAATCTATAAATCTTAAAAAATTCATTAAAATTTTAATTTAGGACACCCTTTAATATTAAATTCAATATCTACTTAGCACAATCCAAAGTCAATTCTTAACAATCCTTGATCCAATTATCACTCCAAACATACTGACAAAATTAAACATGCAACTGAAGAGTCAAATAAATACAAACATGTCCAACAAATTTTCAATTGTCACATTAAAAGATTAAATTTAATCAAATCTTTGACAATTTTCTCCCATGTTTTTCGAACATTTAATGCATTTTTTTTCTAGATACTTTCCCGATCCATAAAAATAGACTTATTTCTATTTTCATACAAATTTAAGCTTGGTTTGGTATTGCTGTATTTTTAAGAGAATCAGCTTTTGCTGTGTTGCAGAAAGAATTAGTTGTGGAAAGAATCAGATAAGTGTTTGGTAAACTCTTATTTCAAAATCGATGTATGTTTCAAAATCAGCATTTAAATGTTTGGTAAACAAAAGTAATTTATTGCTGTGATTGTATAAAATTACTAAAATGGACATTGATTATAATAATGTTCTTTTGTGCTATTATTATCATAAGTAGTATTGTAAAATTTAATTTTACTTTTATAACAATTTGTAATATTATTAAATATTTTTTCAAGACAATGCATTAATCATAATTATTTTAAAATAAAAATAATAAACATCTATTAAATCTCAAAATTTATAAATATTACAAAATAAAAACATTGTTATATTGTACAAAAATCAATTAGATTTAAATTTAAATTATTTATGGAGATGCATTATAATTAGAATACTAAAAAACATAGGACATAGCAGGAATTGTTTTAATTAATTAAGGTCAAAATTAGTATTTTAATAATAAATATGTAGAAAAGCTAAAAGTAGAATTTGAGAAGCTTCAATTTTACTGCTTCTCAAAATTTGATTCTAAATTATACAGATTCTTTTATAATCACTTTTTTCAAATTTATCAAACGCCTAAAACAACTTCTGATTGTTTGAGAATAAGAAGTTGAGCTCTAAAATCAATCTATTGATAGCAAGATATATTAAGTATATTAACAAATTAAAAAATTAATCATACTATTAATAGAGAAAGTGACCTATTAATTAGGATAGATAAATTAAAAAAAATAAACCTATTTTTAAACATGTTGTCAATTTATATGACAGCACTTGGTGTCTTCATCACCCATTCACCCTCCCTACATAACACTGTGTATCGATTAGTGTTGACTATAAAACAGAGAGAAAGTATGAGCCGTGGGTTGAATATGTTTTTTTATGTTTTGGATTATAGCATGACACCTAACGGATAATGTTATAAATATAAATCGTTTGATACCAAATTGAGATGCTCACTAGTGTCCTATGGAAGTATCTGCTCAGGGGCCATGTGAAGATGCTTTTGATTCTTCATCACTACCTTCCATACACAGGTAATACGTATCTTCAGATTATTATTTTTTTGAAATAAATACTTGTGTACAAGTTTATATAAAGTGAAAGGTCCCTTTTGGGATTTCTTAGGTTTTATTGGAATTTGAATGGGGCAAATGGATGCAATGCTGAGTCTTCAAGCAATTCCTTTGGGAACTGCAATTACATCTGTTGTACTTGTTGTCCTCACTTTCTTGATCATAAGAGGATATGTGAATGATCATAAGAGGAGATCTTCGGGCCTCCCTCCTCCACCAGGTGCTTTCGTCAACTCGCTTTGTTATCCGTCTTGATTCTTTAGTACAAGCCTTTCTTAATTTTGTGAAAACTGAAGAACATGTTTGTATATTGTTCCAACCAAGAAACAATGGTTTTTGTAAGACTAATTGCTCTTGAAGAACAGTAATGCACTAGGCTCGTTGAATTGATTGTTTGAATGGTTATGATTTGGAAATTGTTTGAGCTTGAAAATTGAATTATTTGAGTATACGACTCAAGCAATAAACCAGATTTAGAGCTCATTATATATCATATGTGTATACTTTAATCATCTGAAATGGGCAGCACAAACAAGGCCTATGTTTTATATAAGTATAAATGAGAAATATTGTATTGAATGCAGAGGTACCAGGGCTTCCGTTGATTGGAAATTTGCTGCAATTAAAAGAGAAGAAACCATGCAAGACTTTTACCAAATGGGCCGAGGAATACGGTCCTGTCTATTCTATCAGAACAGGCTACCACTCTATGGTTGTACTCAACTCCAACGATGTTGCCAAGGAGGTAAGTAAAACTCTGTTGCTCCTGGCTATTATTTCTATGAAGCTGGGAAAGTAATTTCGGACATTTTGGGAACTACTAGGAAGAATTGCTTGTGTTTATATCCTACGATTGAATGATTATTTTCATTCTTCTGATTATTGTCGATAACTTCTTTTCCATCGGTCAAAGGATGATAAAAAAAATTCCACTCTCTCTTCTGTCAAGTCGCAAAGTAATATTCCTTTGGTTTGTTTTAGGCTATGGTGACAAGATTCTCGTCCATCTCAACAAGAAAGCTATCAAACGCATTAAAGAGCCTCACTTCTGATAAAAACATGGTTGCAATGAGTGATTATGGTGAATTTCACAAGACACTAAAACGGCATATACTCACAAGTACTTTGGGACCAAATGCGCAGGTTCAAATCACAGAAAATTCTGATCAAAGCTTGTTTATTTACTGCAACTGTTACTTCATATTTGTTAATAAACATGATTGACACCGTTTTTGCTGATTCTTCCAGAAACAGCACCGTGTTCACAGGGACACCATGATAGTAAACATTTCCAAACAATTGCATGCTCATGTGGAAAAGGATCCTCTTCAACCTGTATATCTTAGGAATATATTTGAGCCCGAGCTTTTTGGATTGGCATTAAAAGAAGTAAGTATGTTTACATCTACCTAAGGCCATAAACAATCCTTGCAATTGGAGTGCAATTGATAGTACTTAAAAGCATTTTATTTGGTATGCAGGTACTTGGAAAGGATGTTGAATCTGTTTATGTTGAGGAACTTGGAATGACCTTGTCAAAAGGAGAGATGATGAAGATATTAGTGCATGATCAAATGGAGGGTGCTATTGAGGTGGATTGGAGAGATTTTTTTCCGTACCTAAGGTGGATTCCCAACAAAAGCTTCGAAAATAAAATTCAGCTTATGTGTTTCCGTAGGAAAGCTGTGATGGAGGTTCTCATTAATGAGCATAGAAAACGAATTGAACGCGGCGAGGTACTCTTAACTCTTCATTGGAACGAAGATTCATAGTTATCACACAATTCTATTTCATGTCATGCCTGGTCGTGTATAGTTTACTTTTATTTCAAACCAATCTTTGAACTGAAATTGAGATCATTCAGTATTAAAATGTAGTAACTTGAATAAAATATATACCAGGAACTCAACTGCTACATTGACTACTTGTTATCCAAAGCAAAAACGCTATCGGAGCAACAAATGCTTATGCTGCTATGGGAAGCCATAATTGAAACATCAGACACCACTTTACTCACCACAGAATGGGCCATGTATGAACTTGCAAAAGATCCGGAGAGACAGGTGGCTTGATTCACTCTCAGCATTCTACCATATATCATTGCTTTGCTCCATTTACAATCTATCTAATGGTGATTTCCTCTTAATAAAACAGGATCGTCTTTATCTGGAAATTCAAAATGTCTGTGGATATGAAAAAATGGCAGAGGAAAAGATAATCCAACTTCCATACTTATCTGCTGTTTTTCATGAAACTTTGAGAAAGCACAGTCCTGTTCCTATAGTTCCTCTTAGATATGTTCACGAAGATACACAAGTAGGAGGATACTACATTCCAGCTGGAACCGAGGTTATCACTCTTCCTCTAACCTCTTACATTTTGAATTTGCAACCGGAGTCCAACTGCTTACTATGTTGTGCAGATTGCTATAAATATTTTCGGGTGCAACAGAGACAAAAAAGTGTGGGAGTGTCCTGAACAGTGGCAGCCTGAAAGATTCCTCAATGGGAAATATGATCCAATGGATATGCACAAGACGATGGCTTTTGGAGCTGGAAAGAGGGTATGCGCAGGCTCTCTCCAGGCAATGTTGATTTCTTGCACAGCCATTGGGAGGTTAGTACAAGAGTTCGAATGGAGACTGAAGGAGGGAGAAGAAGAAAATGTTGATACTCTTGGCCTTACTACTCGCAAACTTCATCCAATGCAAGCTATCTTAAAGACAAGAAATTGACAAGAAACATGGTAAACACCATGTTCAAAGTCATGGTTAGTTTACTGATTGAATCCCCTTTGTATTGGTACTCCAGCCATAGCATCTTTAGCATGCTTGTGAATTTTCAGTTCTTCATGTGTATGAGTTTGAAGCTGTGGTTCACAGCTTGCTGTATTGTACCTGGTTGCAAGCCCCTGGCTTCAAATGTAGCATGATATGCTTTACCTTCTGATTTTTTCGTAGTCCCAAGAACTCATGGCGATTTTTTATTTACTTCTGCACCAAAAATCCTTTAAATTGGGTAATTTGCACGGATATACCCAGTCATTTCTGTTCTGAAACTCTGATGAACTATTCCAAGGTTAGTATTTCTTAATCTCACTGATAAAAGAGAAAAAAAAAAAAGAACGTGCAGAAAATCCTTTTAACTGCGTATTTTTCTATTTACTTCTGAATCGTCTGATTCTTAACACACTGAAAAAGAGAAAATAAGAAGCTTTCTAATAAGATATACTTGCTCTATGGTTCTGTCGTAGAAGCTTTATTATGTTAAAATTTTTTGTATCTTATGATACATTAATGTTCTTCGTGTTTCGTGTTTCGTGTTTCTCGATCTATCAAATCTGAGTACTCGGTAAAGATGTTTATATGCTTTTGATGCTATGTTAATTTTGTAACGCTGATTGGGAAGAGAAAAGATCAAGGGCGGAGCCCCGAGGGACAATGGGGACGGGGAGTGGTGACTCCCGGTCACATTTTGAAAATATATCTGTAGATATATGAAATCCTTATAATATATACATAAGAATTCCCCCACGAGCATGGCGCAGTGATAAAGTAGGAAAGTTCTCTACGAAGCATCGAAGGTTCGAATCTCTCGGCAGCAGCAAAAAAAAAAAAATAGAAAGCAGAGGTCCATTAGAACCGTCGAATGTCCGACTCAAGTGTGTATAACCTGTGACCGCATCCGGATTTACCTGGGTGGCGAACTAAGGAGAAGGCCGCCACTTCTCATGATTAGTCAGACGAACTTGGATACCTGAGTCATTAAAAAAAAATCATTTCATTAATAAGAGTGTTGCTGCTTTTCCCTAGTCGCATGAGTTCGAATCCCAGCGGCCACACTATTAATTTTGTCTTTTTCTTTGGAAAATTTTCATAATTAGTCCTTCACCTTTAGCACATATAGCAAATATATCCCCAACTTTTAAAATCGGACCTTTCAGTCCCCAACCTTTAGTCCATTTGCTCAATTGTCTTTTTTACATAATTTCATGAAATTTTTATTTTTTATTTTTTTTCCCCGCAAAAAAAGGCTTTCATAATCAACCATTTATTCAATCTATGGATCATCAAATTACTTCCCTTCATGCTTGTAAATCTATCATTTCATTAATTTAAGCCACAATTTCTACCATTGAAATGACTTGAGCAAATTATATTAAACACCATTATAGATGGATATATATGATCATGTCAACTATCGAGCTTGATCTTGGCAAAATAAGAACATTAAGAGTTCGTATGGTGTAGATTATAAACTAGTTTATTTGATTAAGAATTGTCAAAAATATTATACTACAAAAGCAACTTTTTTGGTCAAATAAACTATTTTTGGTCAAATAAGCTACTATTTTTTGGTCAAACAAGCTACTATTTATAAATATTTTCTAACTAAAATAAGTAGCTTTATTGTTTTATTCAAACCACGCTAAGTGACAGCTATTGTTGTATCATTGACAACAGTAGCATCGCTGAGTGTTCCAAACTAAAAATTCAAACTCCACCACTAAAAAAGATTCATGCATAATGATGTTACTTTTGAAGTGCATCTCTGTGTTTGGATGTTTGTCAAATTAAGTTAGAATTTTACAAGAATATTGTATTGGTGAATGTCCTGATTTTGTGAAATCTAACCTTATTTTTGTTTTATTGTATAGTTGAAATGAGAAACATCGCAAAACATGAATGTGTTGTACTAGATATAGAAACATTTATTTTCCTTTGTCATCATCTGTGTAAGAGATCGATACCAAGTATCTCACTATAAATGATCCACAACTTTTTCATAAAAAAAACTGTGGTTCTACCAAAAGCCAATTATGAATGGATACATCTTCATCAAGATTGTTGCTGACCATAATTCTGCACTATTTAAAAATAGTTTAAAGCTAACACTTTGTAGAGAAAAATTTATCGAACAAAACTTACTAGAAAATATTTTCCACCTTTCACATCTCAAATGTACTCCCGGAATTGCAATATTGTAAGCGTGGATTTAAGAAATACTCGAAACTTATATCTTGCATACTAGTTTCTAGTTGCTGAACAGAATGAGTTGTGAATGAAAAATAAACAGATAATTCATATGGAAAATTATATCGAACAGGCACTAAGGATTACAAATTTATACACAAGTTTCACACTCAATGTGACTTAATTCAGATCTGCACGCTAACAATCTAGCTAAGATTAAAACCATATGATAACATCTGCTAAATTAAGATTCCACAATAGAAATGATACCTCTGAAGTGGTCTTCTTTACTTCATTCTTAGTTAGGCTTAAAGAATTTCAGCTTAAGTCCAGTGTTCACCATACTCCAAATACCCCCAATTGAGAAGGCCAAGCTAAAAGCAATACCTAACCAACCAAGGATCCAGTTGAAATACCAATTGAAGGTGTATTTTGTTGGCTTTTTAATGAGAACCCACATGAAGCATGGGTAAGCAAAGGTGACCGGAAGAGTGAGTCCTCCTAATAAACCAGCAAGGCTCGAGAGGAACGGAAGTGCCACCCCTATAAGCAAGGAGATGAACCCGTAGAATACTCTGAAGCCGGAGCGCACCCAAATTGAGCAAGGCCGGTTGGTCCTGCTTGTATAGCCGGCTTCAAAACTGTCGAACACAGGCATTGAATATATCTGGAAACTGCTCAGGCAGTTGAAAACAACGAGAAGAAATGTCACAGCAAGAAGTCCCCTTGGAATATCTCGACTGTGAAATGCAAATAAGGCATTAAGCATTCCTCCAGAAGGCATCTGCAGTGAAGGGATGACGTATAAATCAAAAACATGTTAAGCATACATGACGCAACAAAATGGAACATTAGTTATTATTACGCACATGGATAATTCTTTATTTAAATGCAATATGTAGAGTGAGATATGTCTCTTTTCTAGTGTAAGAGACCTGGGGGTTAAAGGTGATTCTTCCAAGACTTGGATAATTTGAACAAAAGAAAATTTTGCAAAAAACTAATAAATGTATTGTGTAAAAAAAAGATGTCAAAAAGTACCTAAATGTGAACGTTTTTAATCCTTAGACCATTATTCTTAGGATGGAGATATCGATTATTATATTACTCATGATTAAGGCTAGCAGGGTTAAATGGAAGCGTGCCTACACTATTTTGTCCAATCAACGAATTCATGTAAGAGTAAAAGAAAATTTCCATATGACTTGCAAAACCTGCATATTTAAGATAAACAAAATCTATAGAAGTTGAGTGTTTCTAATAAGGTATTGACATGGATACAACAATGAGTGATCAATTGTGAAATAATTATATTCAGCTATTGGTATAATTAAGCTATTGGTTAAAGTGGCACTAATTGAAGATGATTTGTGTAAGAATTGATTGAGATGGTTCCGATACGTTCAACAGAAGCCACTAGTTCACTATTTTAAGAAAAAATAGTGTCAGACTTACGAGGTTTCCATAGGCCCAATAACCTCCAATGGCAACAGGGAATAAGCAAATGGCAATGAAGAAATAGGCAACCTTGGCTCCCCTCCACATTGGCACATGAGCTGGTTTCTTGAAGGTTGATGGAATTGTTGCCTGTAAGATGTGATGGAGAACCATCATGATTTCGCACGTGTTTGCCACTGCTTAAATTATAATTTCAACTGGTCAAACATACTTTTTATCCACACATTTCATAGGACCCACAACTTACAACTCATTTTTCTCCACACATTCACCCACAACTTATAATATAAGCACTTAAAATATAATTTCAGCACTACCAAACATATGCGAATTCATTTGAAGCAACTCTTAATTTCAGTGCATGTTTAGTATGCGGTATTAGACAGCAGTGAACATGATATGCGGTATTGGATAGCAGTGAACAAGATAACGCACAAAATTTTAACTTCTTTTTCTTCATTGATTCTACTCAATATTGTTCAGACCAACATACCAAACATGTCAACACTATAGAGTATGTGTTTATATCTGCATGAGAGAGAGAGAGAGAGAGAGAGAGAGAGGACCTGAATTTCGAGGACTAAATTGTGCCCACGAAATGCAAATGCTATGATACCAAGTGCATTCAAGACAGAAAAGAGAGAATCCGTTAAGGAAGGCAATGCAAGTGGCTCATATGAAATTGAAGGTGGTCTCTGTTGGCTTACAGAGAGCACCCACACCATGGTCGAGTACGTGATGGCTGTTACTGCACCTAGGAGTGAAAGCCCTGCAATAGAGTTGAGATTTGGAAGCTGGGATAATACAATGCACAAGGATGTGAATACCAGATACCACTCGACGGTAGTCAGAGGATTTGATTGGCAGAGTGGACCACAAACAATCTGAAAGAATAATTTCATAGTCTCCCCTCCGACCAGAATCAAAGCCGTTGCAGTCCCTGCTGATAGGTAAACAGTAGGAAAGAGAGCAAGCCAAACACCTAAACGTTCCCCTGAAATCACAAAGTAAACGTATCGTAGGTAACAATCTATTGAACACTGTAAAACTACTAGAAATTATTCCCCTGAATTATCAAGCAGTGAACTCTGAAGTGTTTATAAACTATAAATGTGACTCACCAAATGCTGCTTGTGCAAGTTCTACGTATCGGTTATATCTCTTTCCAGGAACTGCTTCATGTAGCTGAACAAGAATCCACAATGTGTATAATTGCCATAAGTAGGCTATAATTAAGGAAACTATTCCCCAACTCCTGCATTACCTCAACAAGGAAAATCCTTAGTTTAGCTCAAGTGTTCCTGGTGTTAAGCTGATGATAAAGTAAAAAACGATGCTGGTATTAAGCTTTGTCAAGGAAGGTATCGAAGTAGCACTTCTTTTTTAACCAAGTTCAATCATTCCGAATGTTAACGAGAAATTTGAACGACCAAGATTTAATTTCACTTTCTTAACAATGTATTTTTAACAAGCCTGCTAAGTTGTGGTATGTATTGCTTTACAGAACAGATAGGATTCATCCTATGTGGTATACTAAGTGCTTGGTTACTAAATCATATAATTCAAAAGAAACAAAGTTTACAAGCAAATAGTCAAGTTTTGAATTAATTGAAGATTTGGTTGGTTCATTTCCCTTTTCCATTTTTAGGTGGATATTTGATTGGATTTGGAAAAAAAGAAGAGAAAAGGCAGATTATTTGTGCCAAATGGATACGATGAAGCATCAAACAGAGAGGAAATGGATATAATGAGATTGAAAGCAATAGCCAACTGTCTTGATTTGAATACAAAAGATGGTCACGGAGGACCCAACCTAATTGACATTTCTACCTAAAAGCAAAAGATGAAATACAGCTTGATCAAAGGATCTTTCTTGCTTCCATTCAATTCAAGTCTATGATAAGATTGGAAAAGTGAGAAAACATATTAACAGACCCACAATCAGACTTCGAGGGATAAGAGAAACAGGATTAAAGAGACTCCGCCTATATTTTTCATAGTCTTCCAAGTTCGATTAAAGGAGGAAGGTTGTAGTAGGTTGAGAGATAGAGTAATCCTAATGACCCCAAACTGGTAAACAAGGGCTTAAAAATTTGGTGTAGAGACAGAAGAAATCAAGGCAATTGAAGTATAATATTTCAAACAGAGGATAGGAACTAAACTGTTCAATATACCAAACAAGAGAGAGTTGAATCCATTTCTCTTGACTCAAAAACTTCACAATGTCCCCAATCAATACTAATATGTAGTCCTTAATTTAGACCCAAAAGGTAAAAACAAAAAATGAAATTTAAACCCATTTACACAGGAAAAAAACAAAAAGCAACAGTATCAAGAAATCTAATAATAACCCTAGGAGTAGCTTATTTTGTTTGAGTTTAAAAGGCATACCATCCAAGAAAGGAGAAAGCAACAGGCAAGACCAAGGCCTGGAACCCCACACCCGCATTGAGATTGTGAAAAGCCGCATAATGCGCATTCCCATTGCGGGACTCGGTAATGGGAAGCCAAGCGTCTTGTGGATTAAGCTTAGTCAAGTGCCCCACTTCCTCTAAGTAACCCTTCATGTTTATCAGCACCCTCTTCACCGGAGTCCCAATTGGGCTCAAGAATCTCGGCGATATGAATGAGGTTGGCGTCCATGACTTGGTGGAGCCGCCCCCGGCCGCTTCCTTCGGGACACCCCTTGGAGACCTCAGCCCCGCCGGCGTCAGGATCCCTGGTGTGGACGCACGAGGGGTTGCTGGTATTGATATCAGCTCAGTCTCTGGCCTCTCCTCCATAATGCAATACTGTTGTTGGTTCAAAGAAGTGTGTGTCAGTGTGTGTGGGGAGGACTGAGGAGGGGGAGACTTATTGTGAAGAATAATTTGAAGCGAGAGACGACTGACTGACAATGCTAATGTGAATCTGGGTGATGGGAACCTGAAAAAGAGTGTTAAAATGTGTGCATGAGAGTTTGCATACATACAATCCTAGCCGCTGCTATATTTTATGCACGAATCTCGATGAATGTTGGACAGAGACAGGGACAGGCTCTTGCCGCGCTCTTTGTGCGCGGGATTGGAGGTGATAAATGTGAAGTTGCGGGATGCAAATTATTGTATTTGTGTATTGGAACTAGTAATTGGTCGATTATAAATGGGAAATTTGCACTTTTGGTCCCCAAATGTTTCAATTTATTACTAATCTACTATCAACTAATTTTTATAGCAACAGACATCTCCAATATTTGCAGTTTATTGCAAATCATGTCCTCGTTGATAGATTTGGACTGATTTGTCCTCTTCTTTAAATAAACAAAAAAAATATATCAAAACAACAACAACAAAAAAATTGCAAATGAAATCTCATACTTTTTAAAAAGTACAAAGTAACTTGATCTTTTCCATTTCAAACATAAATTCTATCATATTGCATAAGGACTTGTAACATATAATTAAGCCTTACAATTAAGCAATTTTAGCTCCCGATACTTCTCTAATAGCCCCCAATAATTTCAATCCATGGAATCAAAGAAGCTAAAATTTCTTGAATTTTATTTCTAAAACAGCTCTATGTTTTGCTGCAATCCAGAAGGACTCAACCCAGGTGAAACCATAAACAACGGACCCAAACTCTAAAAATCAAGCTGCATTTGAGATGAAGCCACTGCCAAACACATCAGCATGTTCCTCTTATACCCAATAATACTATCATTATTTTTCCCACTACCATTACCATAATTTCCTTCTTCTTCTTCCTCGAAATTATTGTCCATCGAAAAAATCTCGGACTTTGCAATTGGCGAAGCCATAGCTTTGGCCAAAAGTTGGGAGAAAGGAAATGGACCTTGCTCGGAGAAGAAGTTGGAAACCAGGGTAACGGGCCCATAATGAATCCGGGCACTGATCCAGTTGAAAAATAAGTATCCATGGAGCCTCGAGGCGGTACAGTAATTGTCGGCACCGATCAAGTTGATAAAAAGGTATCCAGTTGAAAAAAAAAGTATCCACTTTGTGTATAAGTTATTGGACTTTATTTATAATTTTCTTTTATTTTTTGTTATTTTTAACTTTTTTCTATTTTTTAATTTAAAGAAGGGGCAAATCCGTCAAAATTTGTTAATGAGGACGTGATTTGTAACAAACTGCAAATGTTGGGAGTGTCTGAAGTTATAAAAATTGATTGATGGTAGTTTATTAACAAACTACAAAGATTGAAACCAAAATTGCAAAATTCCTATTATAAAATGAAAACATTGCATCCTTAATTCCACTTAGACAGACTTCAATTTTTATAAAAATTAAAAAAAATGCATCATTCCACAAATATAGACTTACTTTAATTTTCATAAAAAGTAAAAAAAAAAAAAAAAAAAAATATTATCGTTCCACAAAGCTGTTGTGAATAGAGCTTTTAGCAATAGACCTTTTGGTAGTAGAGCTTTTAGCAATAGAACTTTTGTTAAAAAGTTGTTGATTGTTTGGATATGAATCCAAAAAGTGCTGTGAATATTAAATTGAATGTTTGGTTGTATAACTATAAAAATACTTTTATATAAATTTTATATTTATTGATTAAACAGTAATTACTTATTATATATCTCATATTATTTGTTTTAAAATAAATAATTTTTTTATATCCTATAATAACTATTAAAATTAATATATTAATTTAATTATAATAACACAATTATTTTGTTATATTTGACTAAACAATAATTAATTATTGTATAACTCATATTATTTTTTTAAAAGAAATTATATATTTTTATATCCTATAATAACTATTAAATTTAATATATTAATTTAATCATTATAACATGATTATTTTAGTATATTTGATTAAATAGTAATTAATTATTTAAATCAAACCTATTATATATAATTTGTATTATATTATTTAACATGCTAATATTTTTTTTTCCACTTTATATAAATATACATATGAAGTGACAATTTGATATAAGTAATTAATATAGTAAATAAATTAATATCTTTTTTCATATATAAATGGTAATTTTGTTAATTTTGAAGTTCATTAAATGTTGATTACAATTTTCAGTAAAAGCTCAATTAGAGCTTTTTAGATAAACTTAAAATTTGGGCTTCTCTGAAACAATTTTTTAAGCTGTTTTTTAGGTCAAAAAGTGCTTGTTGACTTTAACCAAACAACAATAAAAATAACTAAAAGCACTTTTACTCTTTAGAAAATGCTTTTAAACTTCATAAAAGCTCTTACAAACACACTATTACTTCAATTTTTATAAAAATTAAAAAAATATATAATTAATATAGTTGGAACTATATATTTTATTTATATTTTTTATAATATATCTATACATTAAATAATGATAGTTCATATTTCTTGATGACAAGACACATCAAATAAGAGCATATTAGAAAATTAAGAAATCAACTACACTGTCAACAAGAAAACTATTATTTGGGACAAATAAATAAAGAAGATAAACTTATCTTTGTGGAATAGAAATACTAACATTTATTCTTGAGAGAAAAATTAGAGAAGAAGTAAAATTTGGATGATCAGTGTAATTTCTTGACTCTTAATGTAAAAAATTCATATATTTTTAAATATTTTAGAGTCAATATTTATTGAGATCTAGTTCATTTTCGTGATTGTATGACAAGATCCCCGAACTCGAGTTATATAAGTGAAGTCGACAAGAAAATGAAATGAAGTTATAATTTGAAGTGAAGATCAAGAGCCGAATATATATTGAATGATGAGAAAGAAGTGAAAATCGAGGTGTTTAAGATGTTTTAGAGTGATAATGAGGAATTGGAGTGAATGATAAAACACCCGAAAAATTGAAAATGCGAAATGAAAAACTTATGCTTATTATATCTATCAATAATTTGCACATTTGCAGCATATAAATACTTTCTACCATAAAATATTATATTTCTATAAAATTGGCACAGCTTTTAGTATACTAGTATGTAAAATGTACGTTGCACGTAATTTAATAATAGTGTTGTGAGATTCATGTTTATTCAAATATTTAAATAATTATAACTTAATTTAATACTACATTAAAATATAAAAATTTGACATTAGAAAATAGGGTAAATTTAATTAATGGTCACCTAACTTTGTTTGGGTTACTACTTACTCACCCAACTGAAAATGGTTACCAAACGCTCACCCAACTTTACAAACGGTTAACTATCCATCACCCGTTTGCAAAACCTAATCTAAAATAAACGGAATTTGCCACATGTCTGACGGAATGTCCACATGGCACTTTGACGGTGTTAAAAATATCCACGTAAGACGGGTAAATTTAATTAATAGCTACCGAACTTTGTTTTGGTTACTACTTACTCACCCAACTGAAAAATAGTTATCAAACGCTCACCCAACTTTACAAACGGTTAACCATCCATCACCCATTTGCAAAATCTATTCTAAAATAATTAAAAGATAATATTTGAATTTATTTAACCATGTATGTTGACAAGATACATGTTAAAAATATTTATGGACAATTAAATAAGAGTATCTCCAATATATTTCGTCTATTATAGTCTATGTGGTAGGTAAAATAGACAGACTTCTAGTCCATGTGGCATTATGTCTATTGAATAGACGGTCAAATTATAAACTCGTTTCTATTAATATTAATTTTCAAGTAAAAAACTAATTAATATTAAATAAATAAATAAAAATTACAATGGCAGTATTTTTCAAAATATGAAGCCTAATTTTCTCTTAAAAATATATCATGTGCATTTACGGAAAAATCAAACCTTCCACGTGAGAATGAAAATTATGTGCCACGTTGCTTTTCATTCGTACGATTCAATCCAAATATATATCTAATATTTATTGTATTAATTAATTACCACTATTTCCTTTATCTACAACTTTTTTTTAAAAAAAAAACTTTTTCTACATTTATACATATTATAAATGGATTTAATATTTGACTGATCAAGTAGAAAATTATAAGAAAATTCTATGTTGTTTAGAGCAACTCGAATGCACTCCATCTATTACATTATAGACGTGCCACATAAGCACATATAGACAGAACTATAAAAATATCTCTCTAATGCATGCTGACGAAGACTTCGTCTAGTTGATTTGGCACACAAAAAATAGACTCCGTCTAAAAGTCTGTCTAAATTTATACAAATCTTCTAGACGAAGTGACTCAGCAAATTTAAATCAATTTTAGCATTTTATTAAAAAAAAAAAGCCAATCAAGGAAAATATAAATTGAAAATATGCCAATTTTAAAAAAATTTAATGCCACGTAAGCAGTAATATTAATTTTAGACAGAATCTATTGGAAATGAATTTATAATTTGACCGTCTATTCAATAGACATAATGCCACATAGACTAAAAGTCTGTCTATTTTATCTACCACATAGACTATAATAGACGAAATACATTGGAAATACTCTTATTTAATTGTCCATTATATTTTTAACATGTATCTTGTCAACATACATGGTTAAATAAATTCAAATATTATCTTTTAATTATTTTAGAATAGGTTTTGCAAATAGGTGATGGATGGTTAACCGTTTGTAAAGTTGGGTGAGCGTTTGATAACAATTTTTCAGTTGGGTGAGTAAGTAGTAACCAAGACAAAGTTCGGTAGCCATTAATTAAATTTACTCGTCTTACGTAGATATTTTTAACACCGTCAAAGTGCCATGTAGACATTTCGTCGGACATGTGGCAATTTCCGTTTATTTTAGAATAGGTTTTGCAAACGGGTGATGGATGGTTAACCGTTTGTAAAGTTGGGTGAGCGTTTGGTAACCATTTTGAGTTGAGTGAGTAAGTAGTAACCCAAACAAAGTTCGGTGACCATTAATTAAATTTACCCTTAGAAAATACAGTGAAATATAATATTTGTTATTGTATTCAAACAAATTATATTCTACAATTGTGTGACCAATATTGAACATTTATTTTTTAAGGTATGTAATATAGTCAAATAATATCAATTAAAGAACACGAACAAAAAGAATAAAAAATAGCGTATATAAGTTCTTAAATATATCGAACACTCAAACCCACTGAATTTTATTGTTTTATGAGATAGCAAATGACTTATAATAAATATTTGTAATTTAATACAACTATCCAACTATGAAGATGTTTTAACTCAAAATATCACATGCAATTTAGACTCGTACCACCTCAAGTTAAGTAGATTTATCAATCAGTATATAAAAAAAAATAAAATAACATTTACATTAGAAATTGACAAAATTAAACATTCTTATTTGCACAATTCAATGCACAGATATCTTCGCGTATACTTATCCAAATTGTAATGGAGAAATAAAGTAATATTACTAATATTAAATATTATAGCGATTTTAACGTCTTATTCACTTTGGAGCATAAATATTTAAGAAAAATTAGTTTAAGCAAAATAAATAACAATTCAATTCAAAAGCATAAAAAAGAATAATAAAAATAAGATACTTATCAATAGTGAATTGAAATTATTATTGAAGTTAGCCCACAAATTTTTTTTCCTGAAAAATATGAAGTCGCAAGTCAATTAGATATGTAAACAATATACAAATACACATGAGTATGCACAATAATTAAAAAATATACCGTAACCTTTACAGTCTAACGCAAATTAGTATTTTTTTTTTTTGAAAAAAGAAGAGCATTGAGAAAGGATTATTCACATTAACTAACAAAAACCACAATCACAAATACAAATCTTCAAATGAAGTCTTTATGGACATTACAAACTACATAATTACCTTCAAATAAAACAACATTAAACTTCAAATTAGACATTAAATAAGTTGAATAAATTGTTGGTGGAATGTCAATTACTATTAATCTTGTAACTGACCAAATCCGTTTTCACAATTCATAGAAAATATTTTCAAAATCCAGTAATTAAATATAATAAATGGAGATTTAACATTTTTCAACTTTTTAAGGATTATATGTAGCTATAAATGTTAAATTAGGAGTTCAACTATAACATTAATTTAGGAAATATAAAATATTAATGATGACATATTTATCCAAAAATGTTTCTTCCTTTAAGCCCCTTTTAGATTAGTGTATATATATATATATATATATATATATATATATATATATATATATATATATATATATAGATTAGATTATTGTGAAATTGACCATTATTAAAAGAGTAATGATATTCATAATCGTTGATTACTGATAGTCATCTTATGTGGCATTATACAATTTGATGAATTATTAATAATTAATGGCTATAAATACATTATTCAATTGGAATAAATAATACATCAAATTGAGTAATGCCACGTAAGATGACTACTGACATTGAACGATTATGAATATCATTATTCTTACTAAAATTTTGCACACGTTCCTTTCTTCGTTTTCTTCATTTTGCTATTTGAACAATTTATTCTTTATGGAATTTTAAGATTTTCGAAGAGGAATATATTGATTCATCTTGATTTTATTATCTCTCGTTGCTCATGAAATAATCTCTCGTTGCTCATGAAATATGCATTTCGATTATAAGAGCACTGTTGCAACACCTTTTGTCAATTTTTAAGTTTTTAAAAAAAAAACATAAAAGTCTAAACGTTTACAGATATTAATTATTACGTATTAAATTTACTGTAACAATTTAATATTATTAAATACTTAATTATAAATATATAGGTTTGCATTTCACTGGTCTTCAATATAAGGCTCAACTAACGGTAACCATACAAATTGTTCTACACAGAATGGTAATCTAATTTTCCAGCTATACAACTCATAATAAAACAAACTTATAAAAAAGTTATAATACGTATGGAAAAAATAAATACTAAAAATATATTGCATTAATGATATTCGTCTATTGTTCGTTTTGAAAAATTTGTTGAGTATGATCTATACGATTTATACTGAATCGAATTAATTAGTTTTTACTATTAAATAGGACGCTTTAACACATAATATAATTGAGCATTTCAAATAAAGTTTAAATTAACAAGTGGAGGGATGAATTGTCGGCTATTCTCAATGCAAATCGAGATATTGTTTAGTGTCAAGATCGTTATTTTCTTGTATTTTTTTCTTGTCGATGAACTTTTCAAATCTACTTTAATCTCGTGATATGACTTTATCAATATAAATAGTTGTCGATATTAGTTGAGATATTACAAGTGTCAGAATTTTATATATATATATATGTGATATTACAGAAGAATTTTTCAATTATTAAGTTTAATTTAATGAGTAAAGAGAAGAATCATGAGTTGTTATCAACTCCATTTGAGATCTCACATACTATCAATATTGGTATTTTCTTAGCATATTAGAAAAACTTTTTAAACAAAGTTCAAATTAATAATACGACTCTATAGAGATATATATCGAAGAGATATTTTTTGTTATTTTTTCACATCAAACTAAACATGTTAATTATTTATCTAGATTATCATCTTCAATTTTTGGTGCTAATCGGTGTTATTTGTGTAAGTCATAAAATTGTAGAATTGAGTTAATCAGTGTTATTCGCGCTGTTAATCAATTATTATGATTTGTTTTATAGTCGAGTTTTTAGTTTTTACCTCCCCCACTTATAACTTGCCAACTTTTTAAGATTTTGGAGACATTCTCTCTATTCTTAAATCTTTTTAGAGATATTTCACAATAATGGATTTTAAAATTTTGGTCAAACTTGTCTTGCTATCTAAACTATAAGTCTATAATAGAGAGATTAGAGAGTAATGCCAAAAAAACAAATAGATTTAAAATCCTTTTTAATTATGAAAATGGTAGAATTATGTTGCTACACAAGAAACATACCACACTGCACATGTCACCTTCAATTATGACGGAAGGGCATACATCATCCCAAGTAGTTCGATGACGTCATAGATGATATAGCTAATGGCCATCTCCTTACTTTTTTTTTTTTTTTCCCTTATTTAATATTGTGTATCAATAATAAAGTTTACCTTATTAAACAGCTTATAAATGGACTCATTTGTGAACCCAATTGTCACTTGGATTCAGGTTTATTACTATGAATTATAATGTACGAGATGTTGTAGTACATACTAATGAGATTGTCGATTAAAATTATAAGAGAATAAAATTTATAATTATTGGCACAAAAAAATAAATAACATAGGTTGAGCCTAAAATCTTTTGAATTATTTTTTCAAGCAAATTATGAATTATATTTACAAGTTTATCAGTTCTGATCTCATCCAAATCCAAGGTTCGACAAAAAAAGTATGTACTTTCGTTTTTTTCAAAACTTTTCCACACTGTGTAAATGTATTGTCATGATAGGATGTTGTCACTCAAAAGATAAATTAATTGATTAGTTTTTATCTTCCGAAATGCATATGTACAGTCTATATTTAATGTACCCCATGGTTAAATATAAATTGTTTGTAATGAAAAATTTAAAAAAGAAAAAAGAGAAAATATGAAGAATGGGTTAACTCGATTGAATCTCAAAGTATTGATTCTCGAAGAATAAAAAATATCTATGTTTGCAAAAAATAATTTCTAGATATTTTATTAATTTCACTTCAAAATTCGCTGAGATTAAGTTGTCAACATATTCTTATTATTTCCCTAATCCAATTCTATCTTACCGCTAACTTGCAAAGGTAATTGTTTCAATGGGTGGTACAATAATCGTTTGCACTATGTCGGTCAAGTTAGTTGTAAACAAATAAGTACATACATATAATACAGGTGTGGGATAAACAAAATAGATACACATCTGACTAAATGTTTGATTTTCATACATTTTTCATCATTTTGTGTGTGGAGTATTTAGAGTAAAGATTGGACTGAGTATTTCAAGACATTTTTAAACTTCTTGGACACAATATCACTGATCATTGTAGAGGTTAGCGTCACAAACTGGTTATTTGTTTCACTTTCTAATGGTTTCTATTTATTATATGCTCTACACCTAGTCTGTCTCTCTTAAATCTAAAAAAGGAGATGTAAAGGAATGGATTTCTTCAAGTTAAGAAGGTTCGTCGTTAACTGCTTGGCCATAAGAGGAGGTAGAGGTTAGGGTCCCACATTCTCTCTCCTAGCCAGGAGGTTCGTTTGATGGCGAACCCTCCTTTGTTGGCGAGGACGTGGAGTTTCAGAGATTTGAAGTGAAGTTGATGAGATACATTGTGGCTCGTTGAAGTGTCGAAGTAGTTCACAATTACGTGATTACTATTTAATAGGTGACTTTTAGTCCCAAATATTCCACACGGCACTCACTTAGGACAAGATAATAACAATCTAAAAAATGTAGAAAGTCAATAAATGGTGCTTAATGCTTAAGTTACAATAAAGGGTGCTTAATATTAAATTTAATAAGTTAAAGATTCAACATCCATTGGATCCTATTTGAAAAAAATATTTATTTTAATTTTTTTTTTAGATCCAACTGACCATTCTTTTTCTCTTGACTAAAAAGACCAAGGCACTGCACTGGCGAATTTTTGTTTAATGAAATCGGTCTAAAAATATTATCAAATATACTTTTAATAGTAAATGTTTTGTCTATCAAAATTTATTTTTACCGTTATTTTTTTATTCAACTCGAGATATTATTTTCTATTCAAATGGACATAAATTATTTTAGTGAGAGTCAACTCGATCCAATCAAGTTGACATGTAATCACATTCTGGTTTATCAAAACATAATTGTAGCATTACATTGATATGATATTGTTAAAGATATAAATATAAATATATAAATATTATTTTTAAAGATCCCTCTTAAAAGGCTAGTACTGCATAATAGTATTTTATTAAATTTGTTATGTTTTATGATATAGAGTTTTTATATGTTAAGGGACATTATGTTTATAAAGGTTGAATCCTAATTTTAAGGACCTCCATCACTTCTGTCTTGAAGTTTTGGTAGAAAATGTATATTGTAGGATGTGCCTCAATAGAATATGGTTAAGAACTTATTTTTTAACTGCGCTTGTAAAGAGCCTCTTCCATACCAAAAGTAAGAATCGAACCCCTACCCTACAATTGCCAGCAAAGTTTAGATTACTTCACTCCACCTTTCAACCAATTGAACTATGTTCTAAAGGCACACTATGTTTATAATATGAATGTAACCTACGTGAAGCTATTAAAATAAATAATATAAAAAATAAGAATAAATGTCAATTAAGTAGAAATGTAAATTTTGTTTTGAGGGAAGTAGAAATGTAATTGATTAAGATGAGACTTTAAAAGAATGACAATTTAACTTGTTTATACATACTTAGAGAAAAAACTTAAAAATACTTCTATTCATACAATATTTTGAACGGAATAAATTAAAATTAACACAATTCATTAATTGATTTAAATATTTTGATATAATATATGGGTTAATTTCATTGGCAGTCACATAAGTTTCAAAGTTTCAGCGATGGTAAGTGAAGTATACTAGGAGCATATTCAATGCAACCGTTGATTGTACTAAAAAGTGTGCCACGTCATCCTAAATTTTTTACATGACGAAGAAAAAAAGTAGAGAATATATAGTACACCGTCTACATTTAGACGATGTGCTAGACATCTTCTATTTATTTAATGTCTATGAGAGCATCTCCAATGAGTTCTTTAAACATAAGATTCTCTCTATTTTAAAGAGCCAAATTTTAAAATTATACTTCAACGGACTCTCTAAATTAACTTTTTAAAATAGAGAGTGAGTTTGGTTCTCCAAATTTGGAGAGTCAAACTCACTATTTATAATTAAATGTATTTAAAAAAAATTCAATTTTCAATACTCGATATAATGATTGAATTAAATAGTGTATACAAAATAAAATAGAAAAAATTGAATAAAATCATATAATAATTAGGAGAGGGGCATGTTAAAAAAAAAAAAAAATAATAATAAATACTTATTGGAAGAAGTAAAATAAAGTGTTAAAGATAAAGAGATTGTTGGAGCACTTAAAAATTTTTACTCTTTAAATTTATAGATGCTCTCTAAAATACCAAATACGCTATTTATAAATAGAGAGTCTATTGGAGATACTCTGAAAAAGTGTGTTAACAATCTTTTATTTTGATTTTTTTATAATTTATCTAAATTGAAATGTGTGTTAATAATTCTTTAATCAATTTTTTTAATTTATCTACAAATATCTCTTATACATGTGAACCACAAATTTTTCAATCCACATCTCTATTTTGAGATGCTATTCTCTCCGTCTCTATTTTATTTACCACATATGTAACAATCCACATTGTTACTTTAGAGATGCTCTTACGCGTTCATCTACGGTCACTTTGTTAAATTTTCAACGTGAATTGATGACATGTCACCGTTAAGTGTCCACGTAGCACACAACCGATTGACATTTGACAAAAATTGACGCAATTTGGACTTAATATGCTAAAAACATTGAATTCGGATCACAAAGTATGCACGTCATCAATTCACACTGAGAATTTAACAAAGTGACTGTTGGTGAACGCATTAGTATATTTCAGTGACCGATATTGAAACTTTGTAATTACATGATCGTTTTGTAATTTTGTTAAAATTTTAAAGACCGCTATTAAAATTAACCCTATCATAAAAAATTAATAATCGTACATTCAACAATTTTAAATTTGTGAAAATAAAGTAAATATTTTGTGGCATTCATGGTTCCTTCCAAAATAAATTCCTGGTCTAAACACTAAAATTTGTGTGTGAAAGCGTTCAAAAGCACTATTTGAAAAAGGTAGTAGGAAACTCACCCGGAAACCCCCCGTCCATGTTGCTGGTATCAAATGTCAAACTTGACATGTCACAGCTTAATCAAATGCCCAAACTCTTTGATCAAATTACTCTTCTTGCCAAATAAAATTCGTTACCTTTAATTAAATATATAAGTTTAATGTGATATCAATAGCAAAATATTTTTGAAGAATTTATCCTAATCTAAGAAACAGTCAACTCGGCTATCTTGTTTAAACATTTAGAAATACTTAAATTATAATTTTAGTTGGTCAAATAAGTCAAATTTAATTTTGATCCACCTATTTCATAAGACCTATAACTTACAATCTACTATTTATCTATATATTCACCAACAACTTATAATATAAGTACTTAAAAAATAATTCAGCATTATAAAAAATATAAACAAAAATACTTGTTATTTAAAAGTTAAATGAAGTTTAAAACTTTTTAACAGTTGAAAAAGTGAAATTTTATAGTTTCTCACTAATTATTCACTTTCATTTTACGAATTGAAAGTTATATACTTTAAATTTAAATTTTCGCTGGTCAAAAAATAATTTTAAATAATTAAATATATTATTAACATCTACTCTTATAAAAATTATGTCAGACTTTCGTTCCATTTAGAATCTGTTTGATGTGGATTATAAACTAGTTTATTTGATAAAAAAAATTGTCTCTATAGTATGATATTTTTTACTATTTTTGATCAAATAAATATTGTAATTAAATAAATTAGTTTATAATCCACACCAAACGAGCTCTTAAATCGACCTACAATAGCCATACAAATATTGATAATTGGCCACTTGGATAAAACCATTTGTCAACAAAAAATTGGTAACTAAAAATGAAAAGAAAAAGCAAAAATGCCAAGAAAATAAAAAATCTTCCCCTGGTCTTTCCGTAATTAACCAATAACCAAAGGCTTGTTATATCCTCCCCACTCACCCCAAGCCAGCAGCAGCCGGACCTACGCCCTCTTTTATTTAACCAAAATTCTCGTCACTATTGTTGTGTTCCAAGTTTCCCTCAATTCAACACCCCGCCCTCCTGAGCCATCCTCCGCCCCTCAATTCATCGGAAAAGCTCTGCCCTTCACCGTTTGTAGGGTTCAGCCTTTCCATTTTTTCCTTCCAATCCAAACACACCTCCAAATTTTTTCTGATCTAATCACACATTTCAATTCTTCTTCTTTTTCTCCGATTTGTCACTGATTTTTTCAACTCCGATGGCTTTTCTTCTTTTATAGACCTCTCTTTAACCTTACAGCCCGCCCCTCAACCCACTATTTTCATTTACTTCTTGATCAGCTTGTTACGATTTGTTGTTATGGCTATCAGATTCACCGTCACCTACTCGGGCTATATCGCCTCGAGCATAGCCTCCTCGGCCTCTTCCAAAGGCGCTGGATCCCGATTCCTCCACGAGTGCGCATTCCGTACCCGCATCTTCCATCATCCTCCGTCTCAAAAGCCTGACTCCAATTATTCCGATTTCCGCCGGGCTAAACCAAGTCCCATCGGCGCCTCCTCTGGTCCGTCTGTTAAGCCCATGTCATCAATGTACTCGATGTTGGCCGAGGAAATTTTGGGCGACAGTTCACGATCGCCTCTGATTATGGGACTGATTTCCTTGATGAAGCAATCAACGGGGTCGTCCAACGCGGGGGTTTTGGGGATTTCACCGATCAAGGCATCGTCGGTCATTCCGTTCTTGCAGGGTTCTAAGTGGCTGCCCTGCAACGAGCCCACCAGTACGGAGGTGGATCGAGGTGGAACCCGTATCAGTAGCAGCAAAAACAGCAGTAGAAAAGACGCGATTGAAAGCAGCAGCAGCAGCAGCAGCAGCAGCAGCAGCAAAGACGTGGTTGAAAGCAGAAGCAGCAGTAGCAAAGACGTGGTTGAAAGCAGAAGCAGCATCAGCAGTAGCAAAGACGTGGTTGAAAGTAGAAGCAGCAGTAACAAAGACGTGGTTAAAAGCAGTGTGAATAGTAGTAAATGCTCGGAGGCGATGGCGATGCCCAAGAGTGGTGGTGCTAGTGGTAGCGTGAAGGTTTTGCCACAGAATATTGGCACTAGCAGTAGTTGGATGTCCAAATTGATGAAGTTTTCCATCAGCTCAGAGGATGCCAAGGCGGCTTTCACGGCTTTCAGTGTCAGTATATTGTTCAAATCTACCTTGGCAGAGCCAAGGTCGATTCCTTCGACCTCCATGTACCCGACACTTGACGTGGGTGATCGCATCATGGCTGAGAAGGTATAGTTTCACTTGGCTCGGTTGAAGCATTGGTAGAGTTATTATCGTTCTAATGAATGATCATTGCTGATTGAATTGAAACCAGATTTTATTTTTCTGTTTGACTTATTTAGAATTAACGAATAAATTTGATGATTTATGCTTACAGTTTTAACATTAATATCTGTATTGAGAATATTTCTATGATCTTATTCGTGCACAAGAAATACTAATGATGGAAATCTGTTCAACTGAAGTATTTTAAATATATTTCTTTGCATTGCCAGCCAGTCAGATGTCGATCAGAATAATACAAATAGTTTTGATCAAGATGCTTGTGCCCAGAAAACGAAATCAATTTTTCGGGTGCATTATTGTGAGAATTTTGTTTTTAATTATGATATTTATTCAATTTTTCTTGTTTTCTATATACGCAGATGTTTGGGGCCTTGTTTCAATGCTTTTAGCTTCTTGCTTTGGACGAAGCCTTTTTTATATATAAATACTGTACCATGTTTTGCAGGCTTCGGTTTATGTCTTTTAATGCTATACACAAATTATTTGTTCAATTGCCTCATTTTAATACTCTCTATTGGAATAAACACGAAGCTGAGTTGTCTTGACTACATCTTTGAGATCAGCTTATATGTGATTATGTTCTTCTTGTATTGTGGATTATAATAAAGCCTTTGCTTGTAGAGGACTATGTGTAATGCGATATAATATCAAATATTACCAGAATAAGCTTGATAATTATTGCTGATTTTGGGATGTGAATAAAAGTAATAAATAACATGAGACAGATGAGGTGACCATTTTGACCTTTTATTTTTGGTGGGTTTTTCAGGTATCTTACATTTTCAGGAATCCCGAGGTCTTAGACATTGTGATTTTCAATGCACCTCCAATTCTTCAGGTTTGTTTTGGATTTGTTGATTGCATGTTATCAGAGAAAGTACTCTGTTATTCATGTCATACCATGGAGCTGACATTGTGTTGTTTTGCTTCGATGCGTTATACAGACAGTTGGTTTTAGTTCAGGCGATGTCTTCATCAAAAGAGTTGTAGCTAAAGCTGGGGACAGCGTAGAAGTAAGTCTTACCTTTAAATAGTTGTTGAAGCTATCTGCTTTTATGTTGTCATCTTTATCAACTAGACTAATTTTGTGCCTTGTGTAGGTTCGTGGTGGAAAACTGTTGGTGAATGGTGTTCCTCTGGTTGAGGATTTCATCTTGGAGCCACATGACTATGAAATGGACACAGTGGTAATGTCTTGTGCTTGTTACTATTTCAGCTTTTTGATCACCCTTTGTCATCAACTCTCTAAAATTTGTCTCAACTGGTTTGAGAAATCCAGCTCACTGGTTTTGTTTCAATATAGTTCGTACCTGAGGGCTGTGTGTTCGTGTTGGGAGACAACCGTAATAACAGCTTCGACTCTCATAACTGGTAATATATTTAGTCATTCTGTTATTTTCAAGAATTAGTTGTGAAATGTTTAGACACGTCTCCTGCATAAGAGCTCATCTATATCAAAAACAAGAAAAAGGAAAACATAATAAAAGAAATGCAGAATGTATATTTACCGGCGGTTGGATTTATCTGAAACCTGTATCTGGGAAATGTATATGTTCTGATTTATCGTTGCTGCCTTTTTCAGGGGTCCGCTGCCTATCGAATACGTCATAGGCAGATCAGTTTTCCGGTATTGGCCTCCCACAAAAGTGTCTAGCATTCTGTACGACTCTTCCCAGCAGAGGAATGTTTTTGCATTTTCGTGACATTTCACCTTCCAGTTTCCACAAAAATGATTTCATTCAAGTTTTTTTTATATACTAAGATTCTTTCATGAATCATTTTCCCAATTTCTTTTTTGGGTTATTCCAGAATATGTGAATATTACTTAACCTTCTTCTCGGTGATCCCCCAAAGTGTGTTCTTTGGAAGCAGATCATCTCAACAATTAGTGTGTCATTATTATTTGTAAGAGCCTAATCTTGGCTGTGTTTTGTATTCTCTGTGTAATCATTCTATGCTTTCATTTAATTTAGTGCTACTGAGATATGGGTGGTGGAAGAGGCCGTGGTTTGGAGTTGACTTCTGGGCCGATGGCGTGGTTTCTAATTTCTATATCAAATTATTATTAATTGTAGTATTATTTGTATGTGTTTTTTATTTCCGTTGACCCCTGATCAATCTGTTTTTCTTTTGCTTTAAATAATGTCAGGGGTATTCTTGTAATTTTCCGATAATCCAACTCAATATTAAAACGCAATGGTATTATAAACTATTCTTTTATTTCGAAAAAGATAATAAATTATTCTTGTACAATTTGTCACAATCAATTTTAAAGTCAGTATAAAATTTTAATTGGTATTAGCATGGGACTTCCTTATATGACAACTTGTGTTGAGACGTCTGTTGTATTTGTAAATTTCCTATTGATAGGGTAAATTTAATAAATGGTTAAATGAATTAATTTTAGGCTATTAGTTACTCAATTTTAAAATATTTCCAACCGCTGTCCTCACTTTTCAGCTGGTATACCATCCGTCACCTGTTAAAAAATGTTAGGCTGAACGGACGAAAATTACGACATGGTGAACGAAAAGCTGATGTGGCATAATTAAATCGTTAAAATCGTCAACATAATTAAATTGTAATAGTCAAATATGTCTTTAGCTTGCTTTAAAAGACGTTTATCCAATTTCGAAAAAATATCTTTAGTTTGAAGAATTTTTTTTTAAACAAACTAAAGACGTGTTTGGCTATTACAATTTAGTCATGTTGACAATTTCAACAATTTAATTATGTCACAACAGTTTTTCATTTGCCACATGACAATTTATGTCTACACAGTAATGAATGATAAACTATTTGAAAAGTTGGGTGAGCAATTGAATTTTTTTTTTAAGTTGAGTAAATAAATAGTAATTTAAAATTAGTTCCGTGAACATTTATTAAATTTACCCCCTACTAATATCCTAAGTGATCGTGTAATGTAAATGTATTTTAGTGACTAAATAAGATATGACGGATCAATTTGAAATTTTACACATACTTTAATGATTATTTGTAAATTAACTTCATGATTGAGTCTTGTGTGGCATCGGTATTAAAGCCAATTAGTCTTACATGCCACGTTAATATGGAAGTTACTTTCACTGACCGAGTGATTATATGTGTAAGGTTTATTAACTTCAGTGATTAAAAATGGGTTAAGAAATACCTTAAGGACCAACTTGAAATTTCAAATAAACTTTAATAATCATTTGTGATATTAGCTCTTTGTATTATATAATTGAAACAATATCAAAGACATCCATTCACGTTAAAAAAAATCACACTAAATCTTTCTTATTTCTAGTTTTGAGTATCATATTATCTCTTGACCATATTTTGAGTCATATCTCATCTAAAATAAGGTTGTATACCTAAAATGTATTTGTGAACTAAAGATAATTATTTTTACAATTAATTGTAATTTAATTTGTTCTATTTAATAATAAATTAATATTTAAAGATTTTGTGCATTTTCATTGAATATGCATACTAGTGGAAATTTTAACTTACAGTTTGTTAAAGAATTTGGTAATAAATGAATTAATTTTTTAATTAATTATATATTATTTATTAAATAATTTTAATATTAACAAATGCAAACTTGTCAATAAAATTTTATATTTATATATTTATGAACTAAAACAAGATGTTAAATTAAACATTATCTTTTAACAATTCAAGTAAAAATTTGCTAAAAAATAGCACGCTAGTTCATTAAAACATTAGACACCCTTAAAATTTATTATTATATGATGATCATATTATATAATAGAATGTTAAGTTAATTTAAAATTTTAATTATTACAATATTTCAAAAGAATATCATAATATCTCTTTTTATCATTTGATATTTAATTGTACTTGTAAATAACTAATTCTTAAATTAAATACTATATATCTGTATATAATTTATCTAAATATGTATATTTGGAAAAGTAATATCATTTATAAATAAAATAAGTAAAATTATATGATTAAGAATTTAAATTGTCAAACGAGATTTGTATATAATTTGCCAATTAATATTTTTGAAGTTTACTTTGAGCAAATTAACCACAATTAATTGTAATCATTTGTAGTTCACAAGGGCATTTAAGTGTATCAACATCATTTTATATGAGACGTCTCTCAAAAAAGTGGCAAGGGGGTGAATATGATACTCAAAATTAGAAATTGGAGATGTTTCTAATATTATCGTAAAGTTCAAGAGGTGTCTCTGATATTGTCTTAATATAATTTGGATTTGAAAGTACAAGTTGGGCACATTGTTCTCATTTTTATTTTACAATTTAGTGAATTATCGTGGTCATAAAAGTAATGATTTTAAGTAGAAGCTACATTTATATTATACAAAATTTGATTTAACGTAATAATTAAATTTCACTCGAACAACCATATATATGTTCTAACTTAATTATGAGTGAGCGATGAATTTTAATTTATGTTTTCGACTTTTTGACATATTGGCGAGTGATATTATAATGTGATAAATATCAATATTTTTAAAATGTAAATATTGTATATATTTTAAAAATATATTTACCAGATAAAATATGCGAACCTTTTCTTAACTATTTTTCAGTACAAAATAAAATAGTTGAAAAGCAAAATTCAACAAAAAGGAGTTGAGGACCTGATGAGCTTGTTCGGTTGCCATTTTATCCAAAAAACCCATTTTTTTGCTTACAATTTTTGACTTTTCAACCCTTTTTACACTGTCAAAAACTTTGAAAAGTCAAAAAGTAACCAAAAAAACCCATTTTTTCCCCAAAAAAACTCTACTGAACAAGCCAGAAATTTTCCTCGTGCCATGACTATAATTTGCTCTTAAAAAGTTATACTGAGTTGATTTTCACAAAAAATAATAATAATTGTCTTCATTTTTATAAACTAAAGACAACTATAAAATATAATAAAAACTCAAATGTGTATTTTATTATAATAATAGATTCATATATATAGAATTTCAATTTAATCAAGATTCAAATTTATAAAGGCAAATAATACTGGGAGTTCCAAACTTTTGAACATTATGATGATGAGGTCCTGAATCTTTAATTGTTAGCACTCGGGGCTTTGAACCTTTAAAAAATGCGTGAGCAAAGTCTTCTTGTTAAAAAAATCGTTAGTTTGACCGTTAAATAGTCAATTTTTTTTTCTTAAAATGACGAGATTACTCTTTTTCGAATTAAAACAAAAAGAATAGAAAAAAAACCAAAAAAAAAAAAAAAAAACAACAAAAATTACATCAAACCTCCTCACTCACTTATTTTTTTCCAACCAACTCCTATCCAACTAAAAATAAAATAGCAATCAACCCTCCATCCTAAAACTTATTCTACTCTAAAATTGCCGTCGACCACCACCCACCGGAAGCTATATAACACCACAAAAAACCCGTGCTTGTGAATTTTCCAAAGTCTCCGACCAAGAAGATCCGACCTGGTTGTTAGTGCTTTTGAGCTGGGTAGAGGGTGGGCAGATGAGTTTGTTTGGGGAAGCTGAAATTTTCAATGTGTATTTTGTTCTTGTCCTTACTTTGTGTTTCAATGTGTATTTTCTTCTCTGAAGTTGAACCAATTACTCATGTATCCTCAAGGTAAATTCATTTTCTATCATTCTGGTCGATTGCCCAATGGTTCTTACCAGGATTGCCTTCAAGTTTATCTTTTGTAAATGTTACGAGCTTCTACATGGATTTTCTAAGAATTGTGAAAAGAACACTTAATCATCATTAGGAATGGTTATCATCTGTGAAACCTGATCTCAAGATAATTTTCTTCTATGATTCAGCTTCTGTTTCTTCTGGACGTGCCTTTCTTAGATAAACTTGCTGCACCACTTGCTTCCATTTTCACTGGCCGAACTGACAATCAGCTATTCTTTACTGATGGCAAGCCTGACAGTCAGCTCTTCCTTAAGAATCTTGTTGGTCGGAGTTAGTTATTGAACTTTGAAAAATGTGCAATCATAGATTTTTTGTGGTGGTATAGAGCTTCTAATGGGTGGTGGCGGTGGTTTTGGAGTAGAAGAAATTTTAGGATAGGGAGTTGATTATAATTTTTTTTAGTTGGTTGGGGATTGATTGGAGAAGAGGAAGTGAGTGAGGGATTTGTTGTAATTTTTGTTATTTATTTATTCCTTTTGTTTTAATTCGAAATAAAGTAATTTTGTCATTTTAAGAAAATTTTGACCATTTAATGGTCAAATTAACAGTTTTTAACATATGAAATTTGCTCGCGCATTTTTTAAAAGTTAAGAACCTGGGGTGCTAACAATTGAAGGTTCGGGACCTCATTATCACAAAGTTTAAAAGTTTGAAACTTATAGTACTATTTATCCAATTTATAAAGTTAGTGCTATTTGTCCAAGTTATAAAGTAAATAGAACTATTAGATAACTATCTCGATAAGAATAAATAATGAATTGTCATTATCTATAATTTTACAATATTTATAAAATATTTTCATCTCGTATTTCGTATTATCACTGACTGTAAAGAGATTTTTCTAGTCAGTATGTCACACTATCATTACGTCTTCACTATTCAATCTCCCCATAAAGACAAAAACTATCCTTCAAAATATCATCTTCAACTCTTGATAAACTGTCATTTGAGGATTCTATCAGGGAAAGGGGAGTTCGAATCTAAGTAACCTCATTACCATTAGATCGGATAAACCTGTGAAAGGAAACAAAAAAGGCAGATTGGACAACACATATCTTTTGCCCCAAGATTCAAGAAGAAGATTCATTACATCAGGTAAATCTGTTATCATTTTTTGGGATTTATTTATTTATTTATTTTTTGTGAATTTGATATGTTTTTAATTTTTTATTTCAATATACTATACGGTCGGATTCTATAGTAAAACGGTGGGTCTTGATCTCCTACCTACTTATGTTACTCACTTATAATGTCTACGCTGAGGTGACATCACATAATTGGTAAAAATCATGAATGTGGAAACATGAACTATCAATCATGTGATGTCGATTTAGTATTACCAATTATGTGATGTCACTTCAGCGTGGATATTATAAGTGAATAACGTTATACTAGTTCTGTCATTTCTCAAACGTCAAATCAATGCCTCATTAGTATCATCATTTGAAAAAACACATTCTCAGATCTCCGACCAAATTAGCGTCCCAATTCCAAAGACCCCCTGTTCCCCGCCGCCACCGGCGGAGATTAGTAATATCGTTGATTGATTATTAAACCCCTTATTATCGCGATGCTCAACTGTTTCTTCCCATCAGTTTTCCTTGTAATAATCCAAACCCTTTCGTTAATCCACTCATCAATCTCCAGTTCACCACCCCCCTCTGACCTCTCCCAATCCCACTCCCCCAAATTCTCTGCGCTAAGCGAATCGCAGCCTTTGCCGCACCGACCTACCTTCTTGAAGGTCAGTTTGATATATTACATGCTTTTTTGAGTAAAAAGATGTCGACTGGTAGAATTTGATTTGAGTTTAATCATAAGAAAGTATTTTCTTGTTCCTGAAATTGAGTAAATTAATAGGTTTTGCGCTGATGCTAGTTTAGTTGGGGCTGATTCTAGGAGTTCTAATTTAAGATTAGGAGTAATGGGTACTAATAATAGTTATCTTTTTGGTATGGTGTAGGGTGTTTTGGATGCTATAGTGGATAAAGAGAAATGGGGATTGGAAGATGTTCGGGTTTCAAAATTGGATGTGAGAAAAGCCAAATACGGGTCAATGCGTAGATATGAATTCCGGTTTCGGGTCAGGAAGAATGAAATTGTACTCAAGTTGTATGACCAAGTGTCAGAATGGAAGAAATTGGAGGGACTGATGGTAAATGGAACGTCAAATTTTGAGTCTCTGGTTAGGGGAGTTGGATTGAAGGCTGTGATTGATAGTTTTAAAATTGAAGGCCCTTTTGAAATGCGAGTTAGTGGACTTGATGATCAGCTTTCACTCATGTTACCGGTACGATTTTCCCCCCTTGAGTACTTCTGGTTGTGTTTTAACTTGTGTATTATACTTGTTTGGACAACAGAGCATTGGATATTTAACGATTGATTATCATGTATGCTTACTGTTTAGCTCCAGAAAGAAATATTAAGTGGAAAATGATGTATTGGAGTCAAAGATGAGTATACATGCTGGAAAAAGATTATAGGTCTGATACAAGCTTGTGGTCCATCCGGTTACCAACTATAGCTGTTAGAGACCGAGTATATATTCATGAATTTTAGGTTATGCGTGGTGCACCATATTGTATTATATTCATTGTAGCATATGGTATTGTATTGTACAATTGTAATCCAATACAATGATTGGAACTGTACTAAGTACTCTAAATAAATAATTTCGTTCATCTACATCTCCCTGTAACCTATTGCACACAAAAAACATGTGTTTGATAAAGAGAAGAGATGAAGAAAGTCGGTTACTGCTGAAAAGGGAAAAAAAAATAAAAATTGAAGCAAGACATGTGATAATAATGTTTTCTTGTTAACATTTATTTAGGAAAACATAATAGATCTCTGTCATTCTTATTTACTAAACAATTGATTTTAGACACAAGCTCCCATAAGCTCCGGAGTTCTTAAAATGAAGCTTTAGTGCAGATAAGACAGATTTGACAGCATTCTATTCCATCTTGATATGCAAAATAAGTGTTTGTGCCTTTCGATTGCATATGATCTAACTTTATGAATGAAGAGCAGAGCTGTAGTTTTACGTTTTAACCCATTTATACTCTTTTTTTGCCCAATTAATCTCTCTGGATTTGTTTCTTCTTCATTTTTTTTTTTTTGGTGGCGTGTGGTGCTGATTGTTTCTGGGAGTGGTAGTATTCTAGGAATGGGAAAATCTCAGGTATTGAAGTGGGGTTTTTCTCTTTTAGAAAAAATTTAAGAGCAAAATATGAAACTGATTTTTGAACTCACTGAAATCTTGTGTTTTCATCACTCTCTATAATGTAGTTGAAAGCTAAACTTTTAGTAATCTGCGAGGACATACATTAGAAGACTTCTGCATTATGTCCTTGTGAGGTTAGGCAGCGGTGGGAGTTGAACAACTTACCATTTATTACCAATGTTTAGAAAGGCTCAATTGAGTGATGAGGCATTTTAATTATATGAGGCGAGGCGTAAGTTTCATGATAAATCAATAAATAATTCAAAATAAAAAAAAAAAATCCAAAAGTATGCTCATAATTAATTACATACCAATCACTATCTTAAATGATCCATAAAAAACAAGGCGTAAGCCTCAAATAATTTTTTTAAAACAATGTTTATTACAATTCAATTTAATATACTTCAGTATACCCATTGCTGGGGTATTAACATTACAATATTTACCTTATTAATCTTTAGAGGTGGTGTTGAATAGTACAATATAATTTAAAACCAAACACTCTATTACATTAAAATAATCCAATAGGATGTCTTAATACAACGTGCGAAACTTACCCTATGTTTTAGAGACAATGGTTATAAGGGTATATGGTATGCCATTGTTTATTGGAAATTCTAAATCCTTGGGTGAGCTTATACTGATATAATGGTTGTTGGAGGTCAAAGCTTTTAGACAAGCAAATGTCTCAATGGCAAGTAAGCTTGGCTGAAGTATTGATGACAAGTAGTGCTTTAGATAGAAAACGGGTTTGATATTATTGGTTTGAATGTTTTGGCTTATTTTTGTGTTGCTTTGGGCAAAATTTTGTCCATTATTTATAAGCATAACAAAGATGTCGAATCTTGCGGCTCTTCTAGAAGAAGGAAACCTCTTTTGCAAATTTGGCACTTTTGCGTAGTTGGTACTGGTACATCTCACACCATGAAGAAAGCAGTAAGCTCAACTCCATCTAACAAATGATGTCAATCTCAGTGAAACTGTGCCTGGTATTGTTGGTTGGTATTTGTTATCTCATGGTTAAAGGACTCTAGTTTTTTTGTGTTGAATCCATCTTTATGCGCTGTAGTTGATAGGTGAGGTACCACACAATCACGTTTACAGCTCCTTATTCTGGAAGCTCTCGTAGAGTTTTTGAATTCGATACAGGCACATCAAATGGCGAGATTCTGGTAAAACCCACATGACTTTCTCTGCTAATGGATATTCAAAAATCAAAATTACTCGATCTGCATGTGTACTGGAGGGAGTAAAGGGAGGGAGGTTACCAATGGTGTATTGGAATTGGAGCCTTCAGGCGATAAAGACAAAGTGACTTACCCTAGGGGTTTTTAGCCTTTTGTGTTACATTCTAAAATCTTTTTCTTTTCTTTAGTTTCATTTAATCTCTCTCTCCTTTAGATCTGTTTGCCAAATGTATATCTACTGTTGATGATACTCGTACTGAAGGTTTCTTTTCTATATGTATATATCAGATAAACACTTCGCACCCTGGTTTGAAACGATTATTAGTTGGGGAAGGAATTTCTGTAGAAGTGAAAGGGGCTGAAGAAATTTCTCTGTTTCATGTGTCTGAGCGTCATCAACCGATGTATGGCGCTATGGCCCACAAGGAAAAGAACAAGTCTGAATTTATTTGGCCTGCATTATGTGCAGCATTATCACCTATACGCATTCGGGGGTCTTCATCAGTGGTTGCTTACAGGACTCGAAACCCTTCTGCACGTATTGAAACTGTTTTTCCCTCCCGAGACACAGTTGAATTGTTACCAGAAAATTGTTACGTCTGGCCAAACTACAATAAGCCGAGCTCTTTGTTCAGTTCCATAGGCATTAAAGTTGCCTTTTTGGAAAAATTTGTGCAGATTTTTTCAAGTGAGAGAGCCAAACTGAATGCCGTATTGGGGTCTCTAAAAGCAAAAATCAGAGAGTCGTCCATGTTTCGCTTCCAGTTGGAGGTGGAGAGAAATATCAGAAGCAACGATACTTACTGGAGTACATTAGCCGAGTGGAGAACAAAGCCTACTGTCGAACGATCATTGTTTGATGTAGTTGCGAGAATTGAGGGAGACGTTCTGAATCCCATTGTGGTTAAAAAGGTTAGACCTTTTATTGAAGTGGATTCATTTTCTTGGAGCAATTTATTATCAAATCTTTCCTTTACAAAGTTTCCACCTGCCCTTGTCCCTCCTGAGGCATTGACACTGGACGTGAAATGGTAGGAAATCTGTGCTGCTTCCTTATAGAGTGCTTACAGTCACGCACTCCTTTCTTCCTCTGTATAACAATATGTTTGTGTATACATGACATGGCAATCTGTACAAACATGTTCTTACTTTGGTTTGTAAATTAGCGATGATTTAAAATTAAAGGCTAAAATGCATCAATGCAGTGATATTATTTCTTGCTGGAGAAACACCTTTGTTTTTTAGCTTTTGAAGCAAGGTTTGAATCCTTGTGTGACTCTTCACTTGCATGAACACGATGATATAGAATGTTTTGATCCTTAATAAGATCTATAAATTCGTTAATGTAGATATGAATCCATAACGGTTTAAATTTGACACACTTTTCCTACATTGTGGGATGCGAGTTGTGCATGCCAGTAGAGACAAACGCTTTCCACGCTTCTGCCACTCTCATTCGTGCTCAACGTACAAACATCAAGAACAGGATACATGCTTGTCGCGTCTTCTAATTCTGATATAATTTTAATTATATTAGAAACAAATTTTAGAATAGTTTTGGAATGTAAAACAACTAAAGCACAAAATTACATTTTGATTATTGAACTGTGGTTGTTTTGCTTTTCCATAGTTAGAACAATTAATAGTTCTAATCTCTAATTAAAATTTGCTAGTGAGTTTGTTTATTACATATGGTGGCTTAATTTTTGTTTAATCTGTTTTCAGTCTGATTATGTTAATTATTCTGTGATCATTATTCTTGTTGCAGAAACATTCAATATAAAGTAAAGTGTAGATTTCCTCAAAATGATAAGACATTACAATATATAATTGTTATTAATTGGAAAATAACAATTTTAGGGAGTATTATTCCTAACAATGCTCGTATCAATTCTTGCCTCAAGAGCCCGACCATTGTCTATTTGTTTCCCTTCAATCTTTTTATGTTTGTACCAGGAAGCACATACTAAGTAGACACCAAAATTCAGTACGCTTAAGCCGGCGAGTAACCAGTAGAAATAATTCAACTTATCCCTGTTCAAATTGTTGCTAGCTAGCCACCCACCACTCACCTTGTTCACTACATTCACCACCACCGAGCTCGTGAAGTACCCAAATGCCAATGAACACCACGAGATGGCAGTGCTAAGCGACTTCATCCCGGACGAGCTCTCGGCGTAGAAGAAATCCAACAACCCCACCAATGTGAACATATCAGCCATTCCAAATATAGCATATTGGATGCCTAGCCAGAATACGCTTATTGGTAAAGGCTCTGCTGAATCAATCATGTTATGATTAATAGCTACATTTTTCCTGTGTGTTTCAATTATTCCAGCTATTGCCATAGAAATAGCTGCAAGAACCAGTCCCACTCCAACCCTCTGGAGTTGAGTAATTCCAGTTGGGATTCCGGTGAACTTTGATGCCAATGGAACAAAAATCCGGTCGTATAGTGGGATTAGGATGAACATGAACAAAAGGGGGATTACTGGAATTGAGGGTCCGGGCATTTGAAAATTTCCTATGCTTCTGTCCATTGTATTGCTCTGTTGGATGGAAAAAGTCTGGAGCTGAGCCAAACAGGTGTTCATGAAAACTGTGCTCAGTATAATTGGTAGCATCCGGACTAGAATTTTTGTTTCTTCAACTTGTGTGACTGTACAAAGTTCCCAGGTTCCAGAAACACTTGATTCGGATGCTTCTTGCGCATTTTTCACTATCGCAGCATGATCCAAAAACCTGTAAAGATATGATAAATTTCTTTAGTTATGAATCAATGACTAATTCATGATGTGCATATATACCGAATTAAAACTCTGAACTTACTTGAATTGATCAGTTCTTAGAAGAATCTCAGTTTGTCCAGCTTCTTTATCATGAATTTCGTGCAACTCTCCTGCTTTATCTGGAATAGGAAGATTCCGGTTTCGAATGGCTGCAACAAATACCTATTCAAGCAGGTGGTTAGAGGTTTTGCTGAATCGGGTAAATAATTTCTATTTTTGAAGATTTTTCTTTTGAAAGGAGACTGTTACATACGTTGTCTGTAATATTTTACATAAGGTTGTTCAACACGTACCTGTAGAATACGAACAAATAGGCTTCCCTTGGGGACGTTATTTCGATAAACTGACCTCCCCATGCTTAGAAACAGTAGTGACATTCCAACAGCTATTGAACAAATACCGAATGACCAATCCCAACCCTGGTTGGTACTTGTCCAGACTAGAAATGTCACACCGAGTATAGCTCCTGTCGTAACAGAAAACAAGTACCAGTTGAAGAAGCTCGAAAGAGAAGACGCCTCCTTTGGATCCCTCTCATCGAATTGATCAGCTCCTAGCGAGGGCAGAGCCGCTTTCACCCCGCCGGTTCCTAGTGCTACCAAATAAATCCCAGCAAATAATATTGCCTGTTGGCTGCTGTCTGCAGGCTCACATTGGTTCATTTTACTAGGATCTAAACCTTTGCAAGGAAAAGGTCTCAGTTGCTTGAAATGTGCTTGCACTGCTAGAACAGCAAACCCCTGAAAATGCACAGTTTTGCTGAATCAGACCTGAAACTCTTCTTCTATTGTGTAAGATGCCTTGTTTGAAAAGGTAGATCTGAGGTAAGTTTAAACTGCAAGTTTGATTAAGACAATAATTTGAAGATGATAAGAATGAAATAAGAGTATATAATTACGTACCACTACTTCTAAGCATCCAAAAATAATGCAAGTCTTGAATCTCGTAATGTATGTATCCGAAATAAATCCTCCAAATAATGATAACAGAAATGCAGAACCCATGAAATTTGTCAGTGAAGTAGCTGATTTTGTCAAGCTGAAGTTCATGTACCCATAAAAGTAAGTCACTAAGCTCACACCATTTGAAAGAAATGCCATGGTCTCCAGTGCTGACATAGCTGCACAATTGAAAATTCTTGAATTATCCTCAAGAAACATCTTTTTACCGTAATTATATCAACAACCAACTATTTTGGGGGTCGACTACATGAATTTTATTGTCACTACGTTCAAGAAATGATTGATGCGGTCGACCCCAAATAGGACATGTTATGCAGCATAATCTTGATGTTATCGAGAAGTAAGTTACCAAATACGAATATAGTAGCTCTCCTTCCTCCCAGCTTTGTTTGCTGTTTAGGCTGAGTCTCACCATTTCGGCAAATACCCTGAAAATAAACAACCAGAAGTATTCCAATAAGCAAGAAGCAAGAATCTTTGAAATTAGGCCTGAGATTTTTAATAATGCATTTTCTGATTCTGAATCATTTGAGTCTTGAGAGGCCTGCTTTTTAAAGAGCATACCATATTTTCTGCAGCCAAAAAGCAAAACTTTAGCTCAAATGTCAATGCAGGAAGCTTGAAGGTACTGATAATAATTTGTAATGGTTATATAGAGACACCACACTTGGCTTTGAACACACAATATGACAACCAATGGAATAATAAATCTAAAGGCATCTATCTAATTGCGAAAACAATACGAGTCAATAATGTTCTTTTTGTTTCTTGTGATTCAAAATTTCTCTCCCTCGTACTATTCATACATAATCATGATTTGTAAGTTTTGACTTTATTATGTTATACAATTATTTGCATATGAGTAGAGTCTTCTGATAGGAGCATGCACCCGGTAGGTGGGACTGCACTGGGGCCATGTTAATTATGTTTAGTTGTGAGATGGTTCCAAATTCATTTAGGTGCCAACCTGTTTACTACATATTTGGTAGGTTATATTATATGGATCGACAATATAATAAATAAAATTTTATTTTTTGCTATGAGAAACTATTTTTGTCATTGGTGTCGTGTTTTTTGTAGTGTGCATTCTTCTGAGAAATTTACAAAAACAATAGTACTGATTAATTATTAATGATTAACAAATATTTGATTCTTACTCTGATCGAGTGTTTAAATATTTATAAGATGGATGATTAATTAAGTTGATCGTGTCATTAAATAGTTTGGAAAATTGAACAATTCTATAATTTTACCTTCTAGTATTTACTTTTTTGCATTTTACAAGTACTAATTAACTTTTGGTTAGTCAATGTAATTTGTAAATAATGTAGTTATTACATTGCAGAGTCAGCATTAGGCCCACTTGGAAAATTTTAATTAATTTATATTATTTAGTTCAAATAATTTGGTACTTGGTAGCTAGGAAGTAGCAACATTATTACTTTTGGAGTCAAAAGCGTGTTCTTATAGTGATGTAATCATGTTAATTGCTCTTTTTATTTAATTTTATTTCTTACATAATAGTCCAACACATGCTTTTCAACTACATATTAGCTCTTCTCCTATAAGTTAAAAGATATATATTTTAATATTTAATTTTGGTCTCTCTAAATATTGATATAGCAATTGAGAGCTTAAATAAATCATTTGTCGAGTAAATACGAGTTGTGCTAAAATAGTTTAATTATTTTACGAAGTATTATAAAGTTAAAAAAGTATAAATATTTAAAGCTCGATCTTATATTTAACTCGTTCCAACAAATGTTTGCCTTTTCTTAAGAGTAACTAAGAAATATCTTTATTAAGAATACATTTCTAGCTCTAAAATAAGAAATACAAACATAGGGTGTCATGCAATATGCACAATGGTTGGTGACTTGAATACTATGTAATCAATCACAATGTTGCAACATGCTACCAACTAGTGTGCCATGAGGAATTGGTCATTGAAGTCATAAATGAGACAGCAGTTTTTATTAAAAAAATATATTAGTAAGTTGTTGGTTAAAGGGGACATAACAAGTTCATAAATTATTTTACATGAAAGTGGCGGTTTGGCACGTTGTACTTGTTGCTTTGTTGCAGTATCTTCTAAGTCAAATTATTATAATTTAAACTTCAATAGCTAAGCAATAATAATAGACCAATTTGAAAAGGCATTAGTTTTAAATTTACAACATATTTACCACGCTGTACTAAATAATATTATATTATATTAGCTAATAAATAAAATTTTGATTTTTGTCACTCATTTAATACCGCCCAATATTACACAATTTAGATTGTTAAATATATAATTAGAATCCTTAAGTAGGTGAATGTTTTTATTGCTTTACGATGAAAAATAAGTTGTAAGAAAGCAGTAAATTAGCAAACGAAGATTAAGCTGGCATGCTACAAGAAAAGAGAGTTATAGGGACGACTTTTGTCGTCTCTATAGATAGAATTGTTGTCGCTAAAAGACTAAAGGGACGACATAGGATGGGTCAACCGGTCTCCGCTCCGTCCTTAGACTTGCCAATTTGTGGGGCGGGGCGTCCCATGACCCAACAATGTCCCGGTTTATTTATTTATTTTTAATTGTAAATCAAAGCAAAAAAGATTTCGAAATTCAAAACAAACAAACAAACAAAATGAAAAAGTGCAAGATTGGTGTTATGGCGTACTGGTTAGACTACGTAATTTCACATTTTACACATGGGTATGAATGTCATTTCCAGCAATTTGTCTTTTGGAATTTTTGATTTTTTGTTGAGTAATTATATTCACACCACATTATTTGTTAACCACACCACATTTTAATTACAATTGAAATCTTCAACTATTGTTCATTTCTGTATTTAAGTTCTCAACTTTTTTGTCATATTCTTATCACCAGTTTATTAATTTGCACGTCTTGTCTCTATCTTTGATGATGATTTATGTCGAAGAAATTAATTAGGAGGGCGTAAAAAAATTTGTATGCCTCTCGTATTTTCAAATAAACAAAATAAATAACAAATATAAAAGTTTGACAAAATATTTTCTCCTTATTTTAATGTACATTAACAGAATATTTAGACAAAATTCGTCATCATAGACGAGATGTAAAAATTAATTGAAAGGTAATGAAAAAATTACGACCAAAAAATTTAAAGACATAAATTGTAAAATATCAAAAGTTGGAGGATCTTCATTGTAATTAAAACGTGGTGTAGATAATATAAAATGTTTACCTTTTTATATTTTTTGAATAGAAAATATATTATTACCCGATTAATTGAGGCAAGATAGTCTACAACGAGGCAGGGCATAGGTTTCGGGTCAAGATACACCATGCGGGAACAAGACATTCATAAACTTGTTCCAATGCCTTTTAAAATATGGGCAAAAAGATGTTGAAATTGGAAGGTAATAAATTTGAATATAGCAAAATTATTAATCTTCAAGCACCTTGATACGATTTTTTTAATCAACTTATAATTGATATTTAGTTTTATTTGATTCATAATTATTTATTTTAGAGTAATGTTATTCATAGTCGTTTACTGTCGTAGTCAATCTTAGTGACATTACTTAATTAGATTAATTATTCATCGTTGTTGATACGAAAATTCATTATGTTTAATATATTTATATTTACATATAATTGTCTTAATTTGGTCAACAAAATGACTTAATAGGTTAGGAAATCTCATCGATGGATTAAACGATTCTATTTGGTCTCGACGATTGATAAACTAATTAGCTTATATACAATCTAGACACATTATTCAAAATCCTCCATAAAAGAAAGGAAAATTGGCACAAATAGTTTTTAACCTTTGTTGTCAATGTGGAAACAGTCCGTAACGTTTGTTTTTTGACACAAAAATTCATAACCTATGTGTTTTGGTGCGTAATTGGCCTTTATTTGATGAAAAAGACAAATATGTCTTTAGTTTTAATTAGAAAAAATTGCAATTGGATTCATAACCTTTATTCTCAGTGTGGAAATGGTCTCTAACATTTGTTTTTTGACACAAAAATCCCTAACCTATGAACAAGAAGGCTAAAGTAATGTTCAAAACCCGTGTCCAAGATTTTTATGACATTTTTGATCTTAGAGCACAGAGTAATCCATCTTCTTTTTTGTTCATTTATCGTCATTACTCATATTATACACGATTCAATATGTATGTGCGTGTAAATTAGGTGCTCTGCCAATTGAATTATAGCTGCAATCGCTATAACGAAAGTACACAAAATATCTCAACAATGAATGTCATGGAGATCATCATGGATCTTGGTTCATGATGAATGATACATGTTAAATTATAGCCACATCATAACTTTGACCTCTTATATTGAAAATACTGAAATTAAATCTAAAGAATAAATGACCAATAACACTCTTAAGTGAGATTCCTGATACTCACATGTTCAACATCAATAAAACATTCCATTGCCCGAGCCTTCTTGTTCACATAAAACAAAATAATTGACATTTTCTCGTCACCAAAACGTAACAAGATTTTTCTAAAAGAATAGAAAACAATCCATCACCAATATCCTTCACAATAACATGGAGTGTTTCAAATGAAATAACACTTACAATATCGTTTGAATAGTAGGTATTGTTAATTTGAGATTTTCATCGAAGAAATAATCTTAATCTCATCATTATGATTACACAACCACATGAATAATTCAAGAAAATTTCCTTGATTTGTTGAATCTTTAGATTCGTCAGGTCCACGAAATGAAAGCCATTGTAATAGATACAACCAAACACAATCAATTGACACATTCAGACGAGTTCGATACTCATCTTTTGTTTTTTTCGACTTCTTGAAGAGAATACTCTCAATATTTTGTTTCTGATTCACAAAAACTTCATACCTAATCCGCGCTTGGTTTTTTGTACTACCATTTTTTCCAACATGAGTTTGAAGTTTTCATTTCTTTTTCCAATTTGAAAATCTTCCATCAACAAAAGAATCACCACCACCATCTTCCACTATTTGGTTTGAAAAGATAACAATAAAAGAAGAATAAAGCATCTTTTGTTATATCGCATTCCAACCAATCAAGAAAGTCATTAAAGTAAGAAGGTTTAAATTGCCTTAATGATGAATGTACAAATTCTTTCTGTGGATACACGTGATTCCAAGATTGACATGGGCTTCTTTGTACATAAGCTTTTTGAATTTCATCTCGAACATTAACATTATAATTCATAATTGGAATTCTTAATTTAGGATTTGAAGGAAGTTCTGCTAAATCAATTTTATCCCGACTATCTAACTCTTACGGAACATCTATTTTATTTTTAACGCTTGTTTCAACAACAATTCCAAACACGATGACAACTGACATGTTAAATGTTGAAATATGTACAGAGAATTACCACACGTCCTTTTATTCAATACAAAGTACGATATATGCCCCGGAAATATAAAACACTTATAATGGAAAATATCAACATGGAAAGAGAGAGCAGGGATAATCCATTAGCTTCGTAGATAAGTTTTATTACGTTTTTGTTGGTATTATGATGTTATTTTCAAGAATTCTTACATTGCCGACTAACAAATATAAAAGATTTAAAAAGCTCCAAAGTGCCTAACTGCTGAACTTCAAATGACAAAAAATTCAATAGCAGAAAATTCAATAATGCTCTTAAACCACATTTCAATGGTTAAAAATTCAACAAATAAATTAACTAATTTTATCCTAAACCTTAAACCCTAAACCCTAAATGTACTATTTAACTAATTTTCAAATATGCAAAAAGATACAAAGATATCGGTATAGGGCTAGGCTTCCATGTTAAAATCGATTCAACTATCACCTTACCTGATCAAATATTGCGGCTAGAGTTGGAAACTGAAAGAAATCGACGGACCAAACAACAAATTTGAAAGAGGAAGGGAGAATTGGAGAAGAAAGAAATGAGAGATGTAGATCCTCTAGGAATCTCTGTCTAAATTGGGGAGTCTTAATGGAGGATTCTTTGGGAGATTATAGCTAATTTTCATTGATTGATTAATTTTCATTAGGAGAATATTACTAATTTTTATTTTCATTGTGGCCCATTAGCAAAAATGTAATAAAAAATAGGAAAAATTGCCTATGAGTCACGTATAGGTGACTTGTTTTAAATTATGTCAAAACATTTTTCAAAATTGTCATCAAGTCATACTCTTCAGCAATATTTCAAATTAATCCAAAAATTACCCCTGTGACTATATTTTCCATCGCAATGTCGATCCTGAGATCCAACTTCATGGCGCGGTGACAGCTTTATTCCACCTCCACAATCTCATCCGCCTCGGCTGAGCAGCATATGGAGAGTGCTTCTTCTACGACGGAGGTGGATTACTGGACTTGTAGTCGGGCTCCTTGTTAGGCTTCCAGCAACTGCACACTGTGTAGCTAGCAGCCTGAATTTTTATAGAGTGGCCATGATTTGTTCCTCTAAATAGCAGCTTGAATTTTTATAGGGATGAAAAAGTGTGATATGGGCATGCTATGACGAAATTTGGCCATTAGATTGTTCTTTGTTTGTTATAGAAAATAGTATCTTAATAAAAAAAAAATCTTAGAAAACAACATCTTAATAAAATAGTATCATAGAAAATAGTATCAGAAGCATATTTGTATCAATATCATAATAACAATATCGTATGGTTAAAGATAGCAAATTAATGGCATAGAGGCTTTGGCTTAAATGGGCGCGAGGGATCGTGATTGTCGTCCTTTAAAGAAACGAACATAGAATTCGCATACGTGCTCAAAATTTTTATTATAATATGTTTTCAAAATTGTCTCAATGAGCCGGTTAAGACTAGTTATTTTGCTACTACTGAAGATAGATTTTAGCCATTTGAACTCGTCTTTTTAGCTTAAAACAACAATCTTTTGTTTGTCATGTCTCAACAATATCATACTAAAACAGTATCATAGATAAATATATCTTAATATATTAGTATCATAAATGAAAGTATCTTAATAAAAAAATATCACATATACAAATTACAACCCAATAAAATAACAGTATCATTGATTGAAACAGTATTTACGACGGTATTTTGAATGAAAATAGTATTTTGAATGAAAATAGTATCAATGATCTTGTACTAATGGAGCATTTTGAACAATATCATTACTTCAACCATAAAACATTTAATTTTGAATGCGTGTTTGTTTGATGAAGTTTTAAAGTGGGTATTTTTTTTTGTGTGAATGTGGTTGAAAATAAGTTCGGAAAAAAGAGTTAATAAACCTGGTCAAACATGCTATTATGTAACGAAAATTAGTGTACAATATTGAAAGTAAAACAGTGTTAAGCATTTTTTGCAAAACAATATCTTAATTTATATATATATATATATATATATATATATATATATATATATATATATATATATATATATATATATATATATATATATATATATATATAAACAGAAGAGCCGTCAAAAATTTATTTTCCCGCCTAAATACTTTCCTATTTAGAATTTCTATTTTTTTAGAGTTTCCATAAATGAATTTTTTTAATAGCTTTAAATGTTCATTCTTCATACTGTATTTAATAGCCATCTGATTTTTTAGTTTTTCAATTAGAGTCTCTCCATCTATCTTCTAATTTAGCTATCATTACAAAAACTAATTTAGTTTTGTTATCATTACAAAATTAATTATCCAATGCATTTTAATTTAATTATCTATATTTAAAATATTTAATTAATTAATCTTATATTTGTTTTAGTACAAAAAAATGCACGGATTTTTCAATATTAATTAAGATTTAAGATATCGCATTTTTAAGATTATTTTCAAGATTATTATGAAAACAATCAATGCACATTGAAAGAAAAATAAGTCCAAGTCGATATTTTTAAAGTTTTGTTATTATTGCAAAAATTAATTTTCCAATGCATTTTAATTTAATTATCCATATTTTAAATACTTAAATAATTTAATTTAATTACTTAATAATTAATTAATCTTATCTTCATTTTGGTCAAAATATGCATGAGTTTTTCAATGCTAATTAAAATTTAAGAAATCACATTTAAACTATTACATTTAAACTTTTGTCATAGTTTAAATGTGTTATTCAATTTTCATTAATCCTTACTTTATAACTTTTCAATAAAAAAAAAACAACAAAAAGTAACATACATAAGAAAATAGCCAAACATGTTTTGAATAGATTGAATGGTTATAGGACTATTAGAAAAATTGTACTCAACTAAAACACTATTATGACACGATTTAAGAGATCACATTTAAAATATTGCATTTTCAAGATTATTATAGAAAAAATCAATGCAAAGTGAAACAAACATAAGTCAAAATTCATATTTTCAAAGTTTTGTTATCATTGTAAAAATTAATTTTCAATACGTTTTAAATTTAATTATCTATATTTTAAATATCTAATTAATTTAATTTAATTAATTAATTATCTTCGTTTTGGTCAACGTATGCATGGGTTTAATACTAATTAAAATTTAGTGTTTGGTCAACTTTAAATAAATAAATAATAATTTTATTGAATTAATATTGGGTTGAAAATTATATAAAATACTTAATTTGAATTTTTTACAAAGTAAAAATAAAAATTTCCAGAGTCATCTTTCTAATTGACAAATTCTGTTCAATGAATAATAAATAAATAAATAATTAGTCAAATGACTTTTGATGTTAGTTATTCTTATTCATTTCAATTTGGAATTTTTAGTTTTTTTATTATTTTGCAATTTAAAAAAAGTTCAAGAATGAATGTGTTTCATTGATTTTTGTTGTGGATGGTCTTTTACTTTTATGGGATGAAGCTTTGTAGAAAAAGAAATTGAATATAAATATTAGGTAAAAATATATAATTTTGTGTAATAAGAAAATAGAATAAATAAAGTTGTATTAGTAGTATAGTCAATAGATTTCTAGAAAGTTTATTTACGGAGAAGATAGATGAAAGAGAAATTATTTTTTCGAATGTAGAAGTAATAGTAATTAAAATTTAAAAAAAATGCATGAATTTTTCAGAAGTGCCGTCAAAATTTTATTTTTCCGCTTAAATACTTTGATATTTAGAATTTCTATTTTTTTTTCAGTTTCCATAAATGGATTTTTTTTAATAGTATTAAATGTTCATTCTTAATACTGCATTTAATAGCCGTCTGATTTTGTAGTTTTTCAATTGGAGTCCCTCTATCTACCTTCTAATTTAGTTATCATTACAAAAACTAATTTAGTTTTGTTATCATTACAAAATTAATTATCCAATGCGTTTTAATTTAATTATCTATATTTAAAATATTTAATTAATTTAATTAATTAATCTTATCTTTATTTTGGTACAAAAAAATGCATGGATTTTTCAATACTAATTAAGATTTAAGATATTGCATTTTCAAGATTATTTTATTATAACTAATTAACTTTCATAGATAACTATATAAATTATTTTTTGTGATTACACCTCCCGGGCATCGTACGGGTGCAACACTTGTATAATATTATAATAGAAAACAGTATCTTAATAAAACAGTATAATAGAAAACAGTATCATAATAAAACAATATAATTGAATTTGCATTTTTTCACAATTGCAGGGGCACGATGGTCTTTTAACACTGAAATGTGACTTTAATTGAATTAAGTTTGAATCATATGATTTAAGAGCCCGTAAACACATGAACAGTGATCAATCTTGAATTTAACCTAAGAACTAAATAAAAATTTGTGAAAAATCTGTGGAGTTAGTTGAGCCATATGACACCAGGTGGGTCTCCCATATTACAATTAAGTTATTGCTGCAATTACTATAGGAAAATATAGAAAAGTCTAACTATGAATGGACTAGTTAATACATATCTCGTTTCCAATCTTTCTCGATAAAGTCGGTTGATTAGGGTAAAATTATATCCCTTAGGAACCGTACATGCACCTTTTGACTTTCAAGACGATCCTTGAAAGTCAATGAACCATTTGGTGTTTGTTAGCATCTCTTTTCATTCTTTTCAACATTGTTTGAAAATAGAAAATTATCACTTTCACAAATAACTAATGATAACACTATTTTTTATAACTATTTTTCTGTTGTTTACTCCAGTTAAAGAGTACGATTTAGAGGCATTTGTTGGTGATTCAAACTATTTTTCTCTCGACGATATATATATGTCCTCCATTGTCTCATTGACTGACATTGCCCCTATTTTAAGGTCACAGTTAGTATTCACATATTTTTATTATGGTAACTCGCTTTTGATCAAGAAAATAGATATCATGTATAATTGGTTGTTTGGAATTTCTTGATAATATACTATGTACTTGGTAGCATCTTAAACAACTTATAGAAACATAATGTTGAAACGTAGTACAAAACTATAAGTCATTCATACTATATGAGATCATATAGATTTTCACAATTCACCAATTGATCTTCTATTAATCAATATAACGAAATTTATCATTAATACAAATAATTTTACTGTAAAAATGTCCCAAAACCTATCAATTGAAGTTGTGGGCTGTGGACATTATTAGCCATTTTGCAACATAGATTTTCTCCTCCACTGATTAATCATTAAACAAATTTCCTGAAGAAACAGGTAGGAAATATAAAAGGGCCAATTCTTGACGATCAGTAAACATAAGTTTTATCAACTTTTTTATTATATATTGGAGAGCATAAAATCATACAGTATTTTTTATTCCCAGGGATGCAGATTTAGAAAACGTCCATTTACATCTCGAAAATATATGCCATCACTTGTTGCTACCCAAAAACATGAACCACCGGGACAAGTCCCTGCCCATTTTGAATCAAAAACATCAAACGCTAAGTTCTTTGAACCCCACCGGAAACGGCAGAAGAACAGTGTATTTCGCAAAAAGCTTTCACAAAATTGAAAATGAAATTGTTGGTTATAAAGAAGTGTATGATTTCCAAGATCATCATTTCCAGATGCACAATGCAACAACAGTGGACTGGAACCTAGAGGGAGTAGTCTATTGACAACAGTGACGACATATTTGGGGCTAACAAAGTTACAAGAAGTGGCCTTAAGAAGGTTGGCTGATAGGAATACAAGAAATAGTAAAAGATTTTTGGCCATGGTAATAGTCGTGTTGATTGGTACAAGTGATATTTGACCATTTTTCAAGATTAATGTAGTATCCTATTTATACTTGTGTCTTTAAGGTAATATAATTGGATTGGAGGTGATCTACTGCCCACTTATTCGGCCCACCTGCTGAGGTGTCAGCAGGTGGGCCGTCCATGATAAAGATTGCTTTATCATGGACGGCCCACCTGCTGACACCTCAGCAGGTGGCCCGAATAAGCTGTCCAATAAGCTGTCCACTTGTGGGCAGCAGACCGAGACTCATAATTGGACGGAATCCTAGAAAATATTTTAGCAATTTGGCCATGTATAATTAACATAAGCAATTATGAAAATCAAGCTATATAAAGTATACACATTATTAAGAAAATATTTTAGCAATTTGACTACGTATTAACATAAGCAATTATGAGATTCAAGCAATATAAATTAAAGTATACATTATTGAGAAAATATCATTGAAACAATTTTGTAAAATATCCATCTTCATGATGCAGCCAAAAAATTTAACAATTCAATCTCCACTAATTTTGTTAATTTATCAAAAAACAACCAAATAACAATAAATCGTAATTCTAGCTTTTAATAAAGGAAAACAAGAACCTAACTTAATCTTCTAAATAAACACAAACTTTAGAAAAATAATCTACTCAAATAAAACTCTGAATAAAATAAATTTCATACTAAACTAAACGTGGAAAACAAATTATCTAAACAATAAAATTAATTTTAGCTAGAATAAGAAAAGTACCAATTTGACGGCCTAAACGATAAAATTTGGCACAAAAATGAGTAAGCTCAAGGGCTTCATTCCATGAATTTTGCTTGCATGAAAAAGTGGTATTATTCATCTAACTGCGACATGGTTAACTGCGTAAAAGTATCTGTTTGCATCACTTCACCAAGAACATCAAATGTTGTATTCTTTGAAACCCACCAAAGATGACAGAAGAAAAATGTATTTTTGGAAAAAAAATTCATAAAATTGAAAAAGATACATTGATAATTCTTATTGCCAGTCATATATTTTGGACGATTTTCTGGTCAAACCATGAAAATAGATGCCATCACTCCTTCCTAGCCAAAAGCAAGAACCACCAGAACACTCTTAATTTCCCCACTGAGAATTAAAAGTATGAAAGTGTAAGTTTTAAATCTAGATAACAAACTACCTAGAGAAGGGGGGGGGGGGGGGGTTTGAATAGATTGTTACTGAAAGTTAATCTGAAAATATAAATATTTTTTTTAAAAACATAACGTTCACTTTAATGTTCTAATGTTAAAGAAAGTTTGTTGAACGTCAGAACATTGCACTGAACGTTTCGCAATTTCGAGACAATTAATATGTAAGATGATTAAAGCATTGATTAACACCAGATATAGCATGGTAAACCACTAAGAAAAAGATCAACATGCCCCCATGCCACGTGTAAATAAATTCACTATTTTAAAACATGTTACACACATCTCAACTTTTTAAAATTACAATTTTAGATATAATTTAAAACTTTATCAACAATTTACAAAAAGTAAAACTTAGTTAAGAACAACTAAAACTTCTCTGTTTTATATCTTCTTTAATTACTTAAAGAATGCAGTTAAGTACTTCGGTCTTGATCTTGGTTCATTCCACGAGTGTCTCTGGATTGATTCCACAAATCGAAATAAGGGCTCAGTCGTTATCTTGTTGACAAAATGCCGTTTTCTCTCAAAATGAATTTCTACAATGCTCAGTTTCTCAGAGCCGTTCACAAAAATAGAATTTTTGATCGGGCTAGGACTTTTGAATATTTCTTTGGAACTTAAAACTCACAAATAATTTCCTCTTAGATGCTTGAGTATCTTTGCTTTCAAAGTCCGTAGAATTCTTGGAATACCACCTATCTTATTTATAGCACAAAAAGTTTATCTAAAATTAGTATTTATCTTATATAGAGATAAAATAGAATATGTCTTTAAGTTTAAATAAACTTTATAAAAGATCCATTTATATATTTTCATCTAGTAGTTAGCACACATAGAAGATATGTCTATTAAATATGACGTGGATAAATTTGACGGAAGAATCAATTTTGGCTTGTGCCAAGTACAAGTCAAGAATATATTGTTTCAATCTAGACTCCACAAGGTATTGAAATGAAAACCAACCCCTATTTCTGACAAAGATACTAAAAACCTGGTCACGTGAAAAATAATTGTCCAAAAGGTAGAGCAAGCTCGGCCAACTATTCACCATCAGATACGGACAATATGTCTCCTTTATGGGAGACGATAATGTCGCATGAGTAAATATTTACATCATTGTGGCATGCGCTAGTTTCCATGATAGAAGATGTGTTACTACTAGCGGGTCCACATTTGCACATGAGCATTGACTTGATATTAATGCAAGGTGTGTGGTAGAATGTCGATTACTGATGAACTTCTAAGTAAGTCAAATAAGGGAGTTGCACTATAATATTTCAACAAATTTATTCGATATGAGTCGATGAAATTCTTAGAATTCGATAATTTTAAGTAATTATACTTATATGGTGGAGTATGTTAATTCTCAGTTTTGAGAATTGGGATTGTCAAAGTTTAGTGGTTTTTTTTTAAGTATCGAGATGAAGAGCTCTAGAAGAGACGATTGATTTTTGACTCGTTTTTCTTCAAGGTGGAGATTATTGGGATATTTTTTCAAGACTTGTCAAAATCAAAAGATGCATCAATTGTTGAAAAAGAAAAGATATTATATTATATTATATTGTAATTGGTGACTAAAATTGAACAAGTTTTCAAATCTTGGACACCTTGGTAGTTGAAACTTGGAAGACATCTAAGTCGACTAAAATTGAACAAGTTTTCAAATATTGGATACGTTGGCAATTGAAAACTTGGAAGAAATTCAGGTCATACATTAACTATAAATTGACGTGATTTATTCTCTTTTGTAGATGTAACTTGATAGTTTTTTGAAAGAAAAATTGTAAGTCTAGTATCCTAGTGTTTTTCTTGTTCTCCTTGTAAGTTGTACAAAGAGTAAAAATTGGTGAGTGTGGTAAAGCTTAGAATATTATTTTTCAATGAGATACTTGGAAATTTGGGCGAGTGAAATCTATATGACTGTAACAATTTTTCATATAGTGAAAACTTTGAGAGTCCATAAATATTTCTCTATCTTTTATATTTTTCTTTTTTGTTATCTTTCATTTAACAAAGATTTTGTAAGCTATCAAGAAATTGATCTTAATTCTCAACACAATATTTTAGGTTTACTTTGATTCAAGATTTTAGAAAGCTCTTTATAGTGACAATTCATTAAGCACGTTAAGATATTTCGTGGTCAAAAGTTCAATGCAATTTTGGAAGAAAATATTATGAATCCAACAAATTAGCAATTATGTGATATCCAAATTGGAATTGCTGATTTCATGGTGCAATAATTCTGCAATCCCCTTTATATTCTTCAATTAATGAATTGAAGAATAGTAATACTATTCATAATCGTTCACTATTAATAGTTGAAGGTCTACATAACATTATTTAATTAGAGTAATTATTTATAGTTGTTGACTTAAATAAATTACTCAGTTGAAATAAATATTTACTCCAATTAAGTAATGTGTGGAGATGTTCATTATTGATAGTGAGCGACTTTGAATCGTATTATTCTTTATTTATAGTAAACAATTATGAATAATTATTCTAATTGAGTAATGCCATGTAAGCTCATTATCTGTGGTAAGCGACTATGAATATCATTACTCATTCAAATTTCAAAATTGCTAAAGACATCACCAATTTAAGCGAAAGAAGAATCAATCGTCAAAGGACTAAAAAAAGTTCCATCTAATAAATTGTATAATCAATCTACTTTCGTGCAAAATGAGAAAATGAAACATGGTATGAAATGGTTAACAAATTGTGAACATGCATTATACCAAGTATCAAATACAAAAATACAAACCAATTCTTATGAATTCACATAATGCACACAACAATCTTAGACGAACAATATTCAGTAACAAGGCTACTATATCAATGAACATTCACTACAACAAAGTTTACTTTTTACGGCATGCAATACAAGCCGTAAAATTATCTTTTACAGTGTAAGATTGAATGTCGTATAAAGCAATGCCGTAAATACTCACATCTTTTTACGGCATACATTGAATACCGTAACAATAATGAAAGGGTGCCATTAATTAACTTATTATGACCTTCTTATGCACTCCGTAAATACATCTTTATTTATAGCATGCAATACCTATCGTAAATACATTGTCAAATGACAAATAAATACGTTTTATGGCTAGATTTTATGACATACATTAAGTGCCATAAATTTGCTTATAATTTCTTTTAGAACTCACAGCTGTACACCATTACATGAAAAAAAAGAGAGGCTAAAATTATATATATATAACCATGCTTTCCAAATTAGAATAAACAAAAGTATTGAGTACATCTCAATGCAAATATATAAAATAGTAGAATTTATCTAAGTAACTAAGAATATCATTGACCCACTCAAAAAGTTGATACCAATACGCCAAAAAGTATATCACTACTATTTCAAAATAAGTGATTAATTTATTACAAAATAATACATCCATATATCAGTAAGTTTGCTTCTTTGGTCAGTAGTTTAGCTATTCAAAAATAATCAACTCATGCACATCACAAAATAAAATAAAATAATCAAATTCTTTGTCGAATTATACTCAGCAGAAGGTGAAATAAAATAAAATAAAAAAGCATTGGTTGAAAGATGGGTAGATTTGACTAGTTAGACTTATGATCATGGGCAATTAAGGATACATAATTGGAAGTGTAATATTCTATAACATTAATTCTACCGAACACAAAGGTGGTAGAACTTACTTGAAAATCCAAGATCAAGAGGTTGAATCACTTGCTTTGTTTACTATTCGATCAAAACACTGCTCTTCAGTCCAGAAACTCAATCACAAGAGTTTAATCTCCACAAACCAAGAACCGAATATAAGATATTTTTCAAGCCACCAACTATACATGTATCTGGATTCTATCTCTTCACCCACAAATTTAATTTCCATTCAAATGAATATATAGAGTTGTGGGAGTTGATGAAAGTTATATGTGATGGGGAGTTAAGTTTCAAATTTAAACCTTAACTCCTCTATCTAAAACCATTTCCATATATCTTGGATCATGTCAACCCACATGTACGACTCGTTTCATTCCAACAAGAAGTGACATGTTACCAATGTCACTTAATAAAAGTACAAAACGAACCACAAAATGAAATATCAACCAACTGCTATCTAATTGAGTGGAAATTATATCCACCACTTAACATTATTAAAATAATTCTAACTTTATAAACTTAACGAGTTTATTTTAAAAATACTACATTTATATTATTATATTAATAAATAAAATAATAGTTTAAAATCAAAACAAAATATAATTAATACACAATCATTTCTATAACTGGAATTCATGTCCTCAAATTAAGGCAATCTCTCCCAAATCGAGCATACCAAAATCTTCCAAAATCAACACAAATCCTCTCCATAAATCTCCACGAAATATCTGTAGCTCCAAATCTTCACGAAATATGAATACATTCTTCTCTATTTTTGGACTGGGTTGAACAATGGAAACTCTGAATCGTGACGTTACAATACATTGTTATGTAACAGAATATAGATTATGTTATATCTCAATTTATTATTATGACGATTGATTATTCCGTAACAAATGTTACATAATATGTTATTATGTAACACTGAATGATAAAGATGTTACAATACACTGTTTTGTAATACTGATTTTTATGTGATATTATGTAACAAATGTTACACAATACGTTATTATATAACACTGAATGATAAATATGTTACAATACATTGTTTTGTAACACTAATTTTATGTGATATTATGTAACACATGTTACACAATTGGTTATCATGTAACAATAAATGATACAGATGATACTACTTGTTATTGGCACATTATTGTTTAATATGATGTTTGTAACATTAATGTTTAATATAATACATATGAAATAATTGTGTATATCATGATTTTTTTGTGTGTGTGTTAAGACTGGTATTATGTTTTACATCTCAATTTATAACACAGATTGTTACAAATGTTGAAATTGAAGAGAACATGAGTTTTGTTTGCGGTTGTTACAGATATTTCTGATACAAATGATATATATATATATATATATATATATATATATAGAATGCATAATGACTATATAAATTGTATTATTTCCTCATATTTCGATGATTACAATTGTTTATGTTTTAAATTTTGATTGCATTTTGTGTTTTGTGGATTATATGTAGGAGTTGGATCGAGTTGTACTCAATTTCACAAGTTTTGGAGATGAGAATTGAAGCTTGAAAAGATGTACAATGCAGAAGTGGACCTTACTTAAGGCATGTGCACGCTTGACTTCCCAGTTTTTACCAAAAAAAGCGAACTTTGCGTAAGCTGTGGGCACGCCTTACTGACTCGAGCAGCCAAAGCCTATATGCACGGATTTTTAGAATAAAATAATGGGATGATTACAAAAAGAGATCCTATTTGATTTACACCTATTTCTAGAAGGAATAAGAATATTTTAAAAGGGATTATTTTATGTCATTCAAAGATTTTTTTGGACTCCTTGAAAAGAAGAGAATTAGACTAGAAATAGAAAACAAAATCTTACATTTTTCCTCTCCCTATTCCTCCTACAAAAGAGATTCCAGCACAAGGATAATTGATTGCTAAATATTTATGGATTCCAGCACAAGGATAATTGATTCCTCTCCCTATTCCTCCTTCAAAGATTTTTAGTTTTTTATTTTTATTTTCATGGATTGTTAAATATCTATTCTAGCACAAGGATAATTGAAGTTTTGATTCTTCAAGGATTGTGAGATCGAATTAATTTTCATTGTTCTTCTATTCTTTTTCTATTTATATATTTTCCGTGTTTCTTTAAATTATTGTTTTGATTGATTATACAAAGTGCACGTTGTTTGATTGTCAAAACGATATATCACCAATTAGAAAAATCTAAATTCGTAATTGTTTAGAAATTCTAATATTAGTGGTAAAATAACATAATTGACAATTTATGTTATGGAGATATATAATCTAACTTAAATGAATCACGCTTGTGTATTTGTTGGTTATAATTGGTAGTCTCTCTAGAGATTAATGCTGTTGGTAAATTAAATCCTAAGATCGTATTTAAGGTTGTTTATTAACAAGAGAAATAGTCAAAGAGCGTCTCTTGATTATCGAGAAAGTAAGGAAAGATAGTAGGTTATTAGATCGTATTAATGACCATAATCAATTTGGTGAAAGAATAAAATATTTTATTTTGCATCAATAATCGATTCTCCGAATCAATTCTGAGATTATATATTGGGCTAGATATTTGACTAATATTGATCTTTTCTTTAATTTACATTCTACAAAAATTGATTTAATTTAATACGCTTTAATTCACAACAGTCCAAAATCCCATTTTTTTTTTATTGTTTTAATTTTTTTGAAGAATTAAATCTTACCAATCCCTGTGGATACGACCTTGCTCACCACTATCACAATTTATACTTTAATAGCGAGAATTTATTATTTATTAGATTCGACACCCATCAAACTTTTGGCGCCATTGCTGAGGATTGGTGTCAAATAAATTTAATATTTTTTTATTATTTTATTCTTTTTATGCCTCATTCTTCTCATACAGGTGAATTGCAATTCGATCCTGAAATTGAAAAGACAGCTCAAAAATTTAGAAAGGAAGCTAAGTTGCGTAGCAAACAAGAACATTCATCTGATCTAACACTCAACCTAGCTTATTCATATTGTGATTCATCTAGTGATTCTGAAGCAGAGCAAGCAATGGCCAATGAAGAAAGAACCTTGAGGGAATTGGTTGCACCAAATGTGAATCAACAACCCATCTGTATTCAATACCCTACGTTGGAGGTGGACTTTGAACTAAAATCTGGTTTGATCTATTTGCTCCCTAAATTACATGGTCTTGAGAATGAGGACCCTCTTAAGCATTTAAAGGAATTCCACGTGGCGTGTTAAAGCATGAAACCATGAGGAGTGATCGAAGAACAAATCAAATTGCGGGCTTTTCCATTCTCATTGGCCGAGAGAGCGAAGTATTGGCTATTCTATTTATCTCCAGGCTCTATAACCACGTGGACATGGATGGTCAGATTTTTTCTTGATAAGTTTTTCCCAGCTTCACGAGCTGCGTTTGCTTATTGTCACTGACTCAACTCAGTATGGAATAGGCAAGGAAGGATAGGACACAGAATAAGGACCTAAAGTTGTTCGTCGGATGAGATCGAGAACCGAAAGATGTCTATAAAAGAGCGAGAGGGACTGACTAGACGGCTGTCAAACAGCTCTGAAGGTTGCAAAGCCTTTAGAGTGCCCCTGAACGGAAGAAAAAAAAAACACTCTTTTCGGGGAAGAAAAGAGAAGAACTAAGGGAAATATGTAGAATCAAACAAAAGGATACAGAAACCCTTTATAAATATTGGGAAAGATTCAAGCAATTGTGTGCAAGCTGTCCTCAACATAGGATTTCTGAACAAGTGCTCATTCAATACTTCTATGAGGGATTGTTACCCATTGAGAGACAGATGATGGACGCAGCTAGCGGAGGTGCTATAGTGAATAAAACTCTCACTGCCACTATAGATTTGATCTCTATCATGGCTGCCAACTCACAACAATTTACATCCAGACAAGACACCCATTTGAGAAGGGTGAATGAGGTAAATGTATCCTCGCTTGAAAACAAAATAGCTAAGCTAACCTCTATTGTTCAACAAATGGCTGTAGGAAATATGCAACAGGTTAACGCTTGTGGAATTTGTGCTGCTATTAGCCTAGACGATTGGTAAACTAATTAGCTTATAATATATACGATCCATATGCGCTATTCAAACTCCTCCATAAAAGAAAGGAAAATTGGCACAAATAGTTTTTAACCTTTGTTTTCAGTGTAGAAATGGTCCATAACATTTGTTTTTTGACACAAAAGTTCTTAATCAATGTATTTTGGTGCGTAATTGGTTTTTATTTGAAGAAAAGGACAAATATGTCTTTAGTTTTAATTAGTGAAAATTACAATTTGATTCATAACCTTTGTCCTCACTGTGGAAATGCTCCCTAATGTTTGTTTGTTGACACAAAAGTCCCTAACCTATGAACAAGAAGGCTCAAGTAATCTTCAAAACCCGTATCCAAGGTTTTTATGACATTTTCGATCTTAGAGCGTAGATTAATCCATCTTCTTTTTTGTTCATTTATCGTCATTACTCATATTATACACGATTCCAGGGACGGATCCAAGGATGGGCTGCACTGGGCTTACTGTGCTTAAGCCCAGTGCAGCCTTGGCCCAAATGATAAATTTATGTGTAAATTTTTTTTTTGTTTTAAATAATAGTTTGGCCCAAATAAAAAATAGTCCACTTTTTAAGTGGGTTAAAATTTTTTAATCATTTACACATTAAAATCCATTACATTTCAAACAAAAAATAGCTCACTTTTTAAATGGGCTAAATTAAAATTAAAATCATTTACATATTAAAATCCACTCGATCCCAAACAAAAAAAATAGCCCACTTTTTAAGTGAGCTAAATTAGAATTTAAATCATTTACACATTAAAATACATCTCATCCCAAACAAAAAAATAACCTACTTCAATAAAATTTAAATCATTTACACATTAAAATCTATCTCATCCCAAACAAAAAAATAGCCCAGTTCAATAAAATTTAAATCATTTACACATTAAAATTCATCCCATCCCAAAAAAAAAAAAAAAAATCCCACTTCTTAAATGGCCAATTCCAAAAGACCCAAATCCAATTGGATTTATTTATCTTTTGTCCATTTTTTCTGTTTATTTTATAATCTATAAATTATAATTTTATATGAATTTTGATTTGTTATTGAGTGATAAATAATGATGTTGACTTGATTTTGAGAAATTATTTCAAATTTCAATAAGTAGAAAAAGAAAAAAAAAGTGCTTAGGATTTTATATATTTTTACATAACAATTTTTGTTGAGAGATATTTTATTAATAAAATAGATATAGGTTCTATTATAGAAGAATTCGCAGTTGTAAAAGATCGTCGGACACAACTTTTTTTAGCTAGTTTTAGATCTTGAATATTTTTGTGTAATGGCTTTTTGTAAACTTTTTAAAGATTATGACATATACAAAAAATTAGATTCTTATAAAAATGAGTTAAGTAATTGTGAAGTTAGAAAAAAAATTTCGGGGGCGCTGCCCGCGAAACCCCGTAAACCAGCCCACCCCTTTGTCATATTTTGGATCCGCACTTGCATGATTCAATATGTATGTGCGTGTAAATGAGGTGCTCTGCCAATTGAATTGTGTCTGCAATTGCTATAACGAAAATACACAAAAAATCTCAACAACGAATGTCATAGAGATCATCATGGATCTTGGCTCATGATGAATGATACATGTTAAATTATAGCCCCACCATAACTTTGACTTCTTAAATTGGAAATACTTAAGTTAAATTTAGAGAATAAGTGATCAATAACAATCTTAAGTGAGATTCTAGTACTCAAATGTCCAACACCAATAAAAAATTTCATTACTTGAGCCTTCTTGTTCACATAAAGCAAGATAATTGACATTTCCTCATTCACTAAAACGTCTAGAGATTTATCTAAAAGAATAGAAAACAATCTATCGCCAATATCCTTTACAATAACATGGAGTGTTTCAAATGAAATAACACTTACAACATCGTTTAAATTGTAGGTGACATGTTGATTGGAGATTTTCAGGAGTATACCCCAAATAAATAATCTTAATCTCATCATTATTATCACACAACCACAAGAATAATTCAAGAAAATTTCCTTCATTTGTTGAATATTTAGATTCATCAGGTCCACGAAATGAAAGCCCTTGTTATTGACACATTCAAACGAGTTCGATACTCATCTTTTGTTTTTTTCGACTACTTGAAGAGTACTCTCAATATTTTGTTTCTGATTCACAAAAGTCTCATACTTAATCCACGATTGGTTGTGTTTACTATCACTTTTTCCAACATGAGTTCGAAGTTTTAATTTCTTTTTCCAATTTGAAAACCTTCCATCAACAAAAGAATCATCATCACCATGATCACTATTTGATTTGAAAAGATAACATTAAAAGAAAAATAAAGCATGTTTTTCTATATTGTATTCTAACTAGTCAATAAAGTCATTAAACCAATAAGGTTTTAATTGCCTTAATGATGAATGTACAAATTTCCGTGGATACACGCAATTCCAAGCTTGACATTAGCTCCATTGTACATATGCTTTTCGAATTTCATTCCGAACATTAATATTATATCTGAAGGAAGTTCTCATAAATCAATTTTATCATGAACATCTCTTTTAATCCGACTATCTAATTCTTTCTGAATATCTATTTTATCTTTAACGCTCGTTTAAAATATTTCTCCATAACTGTTACAAAATAAAATTCAACAAACAATTAATACTTATATTTCATCAACAATTCCAAACACGATGACAACTGACATGTTAAATGTTGAAATATGTACAGAGAATTACCACAAGTCCTTTTATTCATATACAAAGCACAATATATGCCCTGGAAATATAAAACACTTATAATGAAAAATATCAACATGGAAAGAGAGAGTAAGGGATAATCCTGTATGTTCCATTAGCTTCGTAGATAAGTTTTAGGGTGATTAGATTGCCACCACAATTTTTCTTTGTTTAAATTGAAGGTTCTCAATCTTTTTCTATTGTAATACTGATGTCCCTAACCTTTTTTTCATCAAATTCTTATATTTAACCTTCTAATTAATTAGCACATCTCATCATTGATGATGATTTTTGTTAAAATATTCTATTTTGCATGTTTTGAAATGAGATAAAAATATTTTGTCACACTTTTGTATTTATTATTATTTTTTAAAAAAAATATATATGATGGGCAAATAAGTAGTTTAACTCCTTACAAACGGACTTTTTGGACGTGAACTTTTATTAAAGACGAGATGTGCTAATTAATGAAAGATTGAGGATAAAAAAATTACGAAAAAAAGTTGATGACATAAGTATTACAATGTATAAAGATTGAGGACCTTAAATGCAATTAAAATGTAGTGCAACGAATAAATTTTGTAGTGCGAATATAATTACCCTAAGTTTTATTACGTTTTTGTTGGTACTATGATGTTATTTTCAAGAATTCTTACATTGCCGCCTAACAAATATAAGATTTAAAAAGCTCCAAAGTGCATAACTGGTGACATGTTATTCATTCATTCACGCTTTACAATCAGATTATCACAATCATATGATTAATGAACCAAAGTGAAGAATTTTTTCTGTTTAAAAATAAATAAATTTCTATGACAGAAAATAAGATGGTGTTGTCTTTGTGTTTGAGTTTTGTGTTTTGAATTCATTTTATGTTTTGTGTTTTGAGTGCTTGTTTTGAGATTTTTTAAAATGCGTTCTTTTTGAAATTTTTGAAAATTATTTCTGAAAATAGAAAACTCAAAAACACATTTACTTGAAATTTTTATAAATTTGGACTTACTTGGAATTAAAAATAATTATTAATTAAAAACAATTACAAATAATTAAAAATAATTTAATCTTGGAATTAAAAACAATGAAAAACAATTAAAAACATTTAAAAATATTTCATTATGGAATTAAAAACATTTAAAAACCATTAAAAACAATTAAAAACATTTAAACACAATTAAAAATATTTAATTATGGAATTAAAAATATTTAAAAATCATTAAAAACAATGGAAAACATTTAAAAACATTCATTATGGAATTAAAAACATTTAAAAACCATTAAAAATAATTAAAAACATTTAAACATAATTAAAAACATTTAATTATGGAACTAAAAACATTTAAAAATCATTAAAAACAATTAAAAACATTTAAACACAATTAATAATATTTAATTATGGAATTAAAAACATTTAAAAATCATTAAAAACAATTAAACATTTAAACACAATTAATAATATTTAATTATGAAATTAAAAACATTTAAACACAATTAATAATATTTAATTATGGAATTAAAAACATTTAAACACAATTAATAAATTTAATTATAGAATTAAAAATATTTAAAAACAATTAAAAAAAATATTAAAAACATTTAAAAATCATTACAAACAAATCAAAACTAAATGTGGCATAGGGGAATTGAACCATTGACCTCTATGGGTTGAAAATGCGCTTCCTCGCCCCTTTGGAAAGGAAGCACATTTTGTTAAAAAACTCGACAATTACATAAATCATCATCATTTTGTTCAGCATAAAATGAAAAAAAAAAAGAAAGAAGCCGCATTGAAGAATCGAAACCCAGACCTCCCATTTGCAAAACACACGTTTTGCCATTTTGGAAAATGCCATTCTTTGTACATAAAACACGAAAAGCCGTTTTCCATTTCCTTTGTTATTTTTTTTTGCGTGTTTTGGAAAATTGTTTTTCAAAACAGGTTGAGTAAATGCGTTTTCTTTATTTTCAAAAATAGAAAATGAAAAATGAGTTGAAAACAACAAAGACAACATACCCTAAACTTCCAATTCAACAAAAAAATTTCAAATGGCTGAAACTTCCAATTTTTAATCTGTAGAAAATAAATTTCAAATGACAGAAAATTCAATAATGCTCTCAAACCACATTTTAAAAGTTAATAATTCAACAAATAAACTTTTAATCCAACATATAAATCAACTAATTTTATCCTAAACCCTAAATCCTAAACGTATAACTAATTTTCAAGATACAAAGAAATCGGTACAGGGCTAGGCTTCCGTGTTAAAATCAATTCAACAATCACATTACCTTATCAAATATTGCGGCTGGAACTAGAAGCAGAAAGAAATCTACGGACCAAACAACAAATTTGAAAGAAGAAGAAGAAATTGGAGAAGAAAAAATGAAAGATGACGATATTCTTGGAATGTTGTCTAAATTGGGGACTCTTAATTATGGGGATTAGCTAATTTTTATGAATTTACCAATTTTCATTAGGAGAAAATTACTAATTTTTATTTTGGGTAATTTGCAGTTAGTGTCCTCAATTTTTGACTTTATTTGTATTTATATCTTCAATATTTAATTTTTGGCATTCATTACCCCAACCTTTTATATAATTAGCAGCTAATGTCCTTTGTGACCAAAATACCCTTCAACTTTTTATATAATTTACAATATTTTATGCTATTATAATATAGTTGTTAATTTACATTAATTAATTAACAAATATTTTATACAAATATTGTATAATAGTGATTAACAATTGTAAATTAATTTACATTAATTATATTAATTAATTTGCATTAATTAATTAACAATTGTAACAGCTAAGCGGTTGATATATAAAATATTTGAATCACTATTCTAAATAAATGTATTATTCAGTTCAAATAAAATTTTATTCTATGTATTATTGTTATCAATAAATTTTGTATTTTCAATATTAAATATTGGAAACACTTATTAAATTTTAAATATAATGTGTTTAAGGTAAATTTTCATGTTTACAAAAAATGATTTTTTGTTATCTACATTACATTATTAATTATACAATCTATCACAACGATAACTTGAAAAAGATTAAAATACAATATTATAAATATACCACGTGCAATGCACGACCCAAAAATTAATATTTTGAAAAGACTCGAGCGAGAGTGGAATTATATAATTTTAAAAGATTCAAATATTTATAAATTGTGTTGTGTTAATATAAACACCATAATTCAATTTAATAATGAATTAAAATCAATTTTTAATATGAAATAAACAAATATTTTATATAATAGTTAATTAATGTAAATTAATTAAAATAAATTTTAAAATAGTAATTCAAATATTTTATATATTAACCGCTTAGCTTTACAACTGTTAATTAATTAATGTAAATTAATTTACAATTGTTAATCACTATTATACAATATTTATTAATTAATTAATATAAATTAACAACTATATTATAATAACATAAAATGTTGTAAATTATATAAAAAGTCGAGGAGTATTTTGGTAACAAAGGACATTAACTGCTAATTATATAAAAGGTTGAGGTGATGGATGCCAAGAATTAAATAATAAAAATATAAGTGCAAATGAAGTCAAAGATTGGAGACACTAGCTGCAAATTACCCTTTTATTTTCATTGGCATTAGGGTAATGGCCCATTAGCAAAAATAAAATAAAAAAATAAAAAAAAATTTGTGAAAATCTGTGGGACCAGTTGACCCCACATGACACCAAATGGGTCCCCCATATATTATATATGTGTATTTGTAAACAGAGTGCTCTACAATTAAGTTATTGCTGCTATTACTACAGGAAAATAGAAAAAACTCTAACTATGAATGCACTACTTAATACATATCTCGTTTCCGATCCTTGAATGTCAATGAACCATCTCGTGTTTGTTAGCATCTCTTTTTCATTCTTTTCAACATTGTTTGAAAATGGAAAATGATCACTTTCACACTATTCTTAACTAACTATGACACTTTTTTTTAAGATTATTTTTCTGTTATTCTCCCGTTAAAGAGTACGATTTAGGGTCTTTATTGATGATTCAAACCGTTTTTCTCTCAACAATATATATATGTCCTCCATTGTCACATTAACCAACCTTGCCCCTATTTTAAGGCCACAGTTACTATTCACATACTTCTATTATAGTAACTAGCTTTTGATTAAGAAAATAGATATCAAGTAAAATTGTTTATTTGGAATTTCTTGATAATATAATACGTACTTGGTAGCACCTTAAACAACTTACAGAAACATAATGTTGAAACATAGTACAAAACTATAAGGCTCTGTTCTCTTTGGTGTTTTCAACCAATTTTCTGTTTTGTATTTTTGAAAATAGTCAAAACATGTTCTTTTTACCATTTTTGAAAACACAAAAAAAAAAAAACAAAAATGTAAAACGACCTTTTTATCGTTTTGGCCGTTTTGTGAACAAAAGGGGATGTTGGCCAAAACGCGCGTTTTGGCCTTTTTGGTCAGCATTACGAATCCTTCCGAACGCTTTTTTTTTTCCCTGGCGAAAATAAGAGATGATTTAATCACGTCCAGCGTTTTGTTTTGACATATGGTGGCTGCTTGTCCAACTGGCCAGATGCTTGGGTTTGAAAACAAAAGGTCACAGGTTCAATTCCTAGCTCATGTACAAGATTTTGAATTGTTTTTAAATGTTTTGTATTGTTTTTAATTCTATAATTAAATATTTTTAATTCTTTTTAAATGTTTTTAATTGTGTTTAAATATTTTTAATTGTTTTTAAATGTTTCATTCCATAATTAAATATTTTAAATTGTTTTGAAATGTTTTTAATTGTTTTTAATTCTATAATTAAATATTTTTAATTCTTTTTAAATGTTTTTAATTGTGTTTAAATATTTTAATTGTTTTTAAATGTTTCATTCCATAATTAAATATTTTTAATTATTTTTAAATGTTTTTAATTATATAATTAAATATTTTTAATTCTTTTTAAATGTTTTTAATTGTGTTTAAATGTGTTTAATTGTTTTTAAATGTTTCATTCCATAATTAAATATTTTTAATTGTTTTTAATTCCATAATTAAATATTTTTAATTCTTTTTAATTCTTTTTAATTGTGTTTAAATATTTTAATTGTTTTTAAATGTTTCATTCCATAATTAAATATTTTTAATTGTTTTTAAATGTTTTTAATTCTATAATTAAATATTTTTAATTGTTTTAAATGTTTTTAATTCCATAATTAAATGTTTTTAATTCTATAATTAAATATTTTTAATTGTGCTTACATGTTTTTAATTCCAAGTTTAAATTTTTTTAAAATAATAATTGTTTTTAATTTCAAGTTTAAATTGTTTTTAATTTCAAGTCCAAATTTCTCAAAAAATTCAAGTAAACGAGTTTTCGGAAACAATTTTCGAAAATACCAAAAAGAACGCATTTTCAAAAATCTCAAAACAAACACTTAAAACACAAAATACAAAATGAATTCAAAACTCAAAACACAAAACTCAAACGCAAAGAGAACACCACCTAAGTCTTTCATGTTAGTTTTAACTTGTTCAATTTACATGAACAATAACATGAACATAAATTCCAAGATCTTAAACTTCATGATTTTCACAGTCAATGCAGAGTAACAAGAATGTACCTTCATCCATAGGAAACGATCTTTAATTATGTATCTTTAATATTTTGAATCTCCGTTGAGCAATTTAATTGCATATCTCTAATCTCCAATCTCCAAATACTCTTTAATATATGTAGTTTAATTGTATGGAAATTGTGTTTCTCTCCCTTTGCCTTTCACATAATGACATGAATACATCGATAGAATAATATATCCTTTTATAGGTAGAGAGAGGACCAGTTTTCTAGTTAGACTATAATTCTATTTCCCATCAAAATAGAGTTTTTAAGAGAAATCAACTTCTCCAATAATTATCTAATTAATTAAATGATTACATATATCCATAAGATATATTATCAAATCTAATAACTTATCATGTAGGCCACATAAAGTCTAACATTCTCCCACTTGGCCCATATGACAATATGATCTTTATGATTTAATAATATATTACCATTATGCGCCCAGTCTTATGGTAATCATCATAATCACCAAAATTGAGTAAACTACCAATATGAGTCATAGCGGTTCTATATCATTAGATCGATATAGTTCCTTCAAAGTACCACAATATTAGCAACTTACCCAACTTGGTCTATAAGTGAGAAGTACACGTGATGTCCCGTAATGCCTTTGTCAAAGACTATTCTTGTTGTCATCATTATCCAATCTCATACATGTACACAAATATTGGTAAACAAGAAATAAAGCAGAAACAATTCAATTATCATTATTGAGTTCAGAATGTCAATAAACCATCATAAGAAAAAACATTAATCACTACTACCAAGATTCATGCTTTTCACATGTCTATTAATAACCTTTGGTAGTAGTTATTTCAATAATGGATCTCTAATCATTAGTTGGTGCTTGTTTGTTTATTTGACATTCTTTGTTTCTGAACCCACTTCTTAATGACAAAGTATTAGCACCATTAGAATACTTGTCGTTCTTGGAGAAAATGACAATTGCAGAATTTCAATAATTTTCAGCGAATTGGCATAAGAGTCGACAACTCCAAGTCCTAAAATAAAATTCTGCAACCATAATATTTATTTGTAGTCTCAAAGCATGCTACAAATTCATCGTCCATAATGGATGAAGTAATGACAGATTGTTATCCACTTATACAAAAATTTATTCCTCCACATCATAGGAATAAATAGCCAAATGTGGGTAATCTACTATCAAGCCATCCAACATAATGAACCTGATATAATATAAGTTTGATTACATATTAAGCTTCATACATACATAATGTTTATCCATACGTTTTCACTAAATTGCATGAGACTATATTTATCTCCTATCCTTAATGGGACAAACTGAGATCACTACTAGCAAGCAAAATATCAACATACACAGCAAAATAATTTGCTCCCATTGACCTTCAAATATATACACTGATACACAGTATTTTCTTTAAATCTAGAGGAAATTATATTATCATCGAAATTAAACTACTATTTTCTAGAAGCTTGTTTAAGCAACTCTCATTTAAAAGGTTATTTACACATTGATTTGATGTAGCTCCAAGTCAAAATGTGCTACTAGGATCATAATGATTCTTTCTTTGAAAATAAAGAGAGGTCTTCTTTATAATCAATACCTTCCTTTTAAGTAAAACTTTTAGTAACAAGTTTAGCTTTATATTGTTCAATATTGTCATTAGAGTCACGTTTAGTCTTAAAGACTCATTTACAACTCTTTTTCATAATTGAGGCAATTTAACAATGTTCTAGACTTTATCTTATTCTATATATTTTAACTCATCTTTCATGGTATCAATTCATTTAGCAGAATCATTACATTCTATGTCTTGCGAAAATGAAATCGAATCCATAATTTGATTCTTGTAGATGTGCCACAAAATCATTAATAATAGCTTAACTTAATTTCCTGAAGGATTTTCTTAATGCTATTCTTTGTGATTGTTCTACATTAGGTTCAATATTTGTGATTTCTTCATGGAGTAGTTGATCACCATTGTTGGGTCGTTTAACAACGGTATTTTAGGAAAAACAATGTTAGATGTTTTTGGTAAAAGAATATCTATCCTAACTTCTTGGATATCCACATTTCGTGGTTCCGCACTCCCACTAATATCACAATTCTTAATGAACTTGGCATTTCTGATTTCCACAATTATTGGACTATAGTTAGGACAATTAAAGCTATACCCTTTGGATTTGATCATGGTAACCAATAAAGTAACCATTGATCATTTTAAAATCCAATTTCATTCATGTGGATTATAAATCACATTTTCCCCTTGGAATCCCCAAACATTCAGGTTTCCTTTCTTTCCACAGTCCAAAATATATCTTTGGAACTACCTTATTAGGAACCTGGTTCCATATATAAATAGCGATTTATTAAACATATATCCACAACAATAAGGGTATAGATGAATTACTTAACATACTCTTAACCATATTCATTAGAATACAATTATGCCTTTCAGCTATTCTATTATGCTGTGGCGTATCTGTCATATTATATTGAGGAGTTTAGCAAATTGACCCAAGTTTTACTTGCCATAATGTTCACCTTTTCTATCACATTTCTATTTAGTTGCCTTTCTACTTCATTGATATATATATCAAGTATGTCCATTGCTTGAGTTATATCATACAACATGCATAAATAACCATAACTTGATAATCATCAATAAATGTGATAAAATATTTTCGTCCACCAAAATTGCTTTCGAGTTTCAATTTCTATAAACCATAACTTAAATCCAAGAACCAATCATTGCATTTAAACAAACTAAAATATCATTTCTTAAATTTGAAACTATGTCCCAAAAAATCAAGTTTTAGAAATGGACACAAAATTATGAGAATCATAAAGGACGGAGTGTCTATAATAAGTCTTAATGGTGACCATTGTGTAAACTTAACGCTAGATCTGAGCCCCTTTAAGTGAAACTCTAACTTAATTCCTCTTCACATAAGCAAAATACCATTATGTCTTTATGATTTTGGTTGAGGATATTCACTACATTATGTTGGAAACATAGATGGTAGTTCCATAATTCATCCATCAAGAATTATAAGGAACTCCAATTAAATTTAGTTCAAAACATTCAAAAGCAACTAGGCTTACCATTATTTTTGAACCATGCCTTACATTTATGGCAATCTTTAAAAATTAGTGTCCACGTGTTTTTAAAGAACTTACACTTATCATTATTACGTTTCTTATTTTGAGTCTCAATAACTTTAAGAGGCTCATTCTTTAACTTTAGGGTAATATTTTTTTCTTTTCTTTTTTCTTTTACCAAGTTTATTTTCAACTTCTTGAGTGATGAAGTTAACATAATTAATTCCTTGCCGCTTAAGTTCTATCTCCTCTTAAGCATGTTAGTCAATTCACTTACATTTCACTTATTCCTTATAGTGCTATAGTGAATTTATAATAATGTGCTGATGAGGCAAATAGTTCAGAATCAACTAAAAAGAATTATCAACTTTCATCCTTAAAGTTTCCAACTTTACTTTTATATTAGTCATCTCTAGAACATACTCATACATGCTACGTGTACCATCAAATTTCATGGTAGTCAAATTAGCCATAAAGCGAGAGACTTATCAACAGTTTAGATTCTAGACACTCAAAATATTCCTATTAATTGTAGAATGGTTATCTTAATATTGCTTGCTAATTCTCAAAATCCAACTGTTTGATATTTTCCAAACTTTATAGAAAATATTTTCTTCATTATTGCTTCTATCAATAATAGCAATAACTTATCGTGTGAGCCACATAAAGTCTAACATTTCATACTATACGAGATCATATAGATTTTCACAATTCACCAATTGATCTTCTATTAATCAATATAATGAAATTTATCATTAAAACAAATAATTTTACGTGTCCCAAAACCTATCAATTGAAGTTGTGGGCTGTGGACATTATTAGCATTTTGCAACATAGATTTTTTTCCTCCACTGATTAATCATTAAACACATTTCCTGAAGAGACAGGTAGGACATATAAAAGGGCCAATTCTTGACAATCCGTAAACATAAGTTTTATCAACTTTTATTATATAATTGGAGAGCATAAAATCATACAGTATTTTTTATTTCCAGGGATGCAGATTTAGAAAACGTCCATTTACATCTCGAAAATATATGCCATCACTTGCTGCTACCCAAAAACATGCACCACCGGAACAGGTCCGTGCCCATTTTGAATCAAAAACATCAAACGCTATGTTGTTTGAACCCCACCGGAAACGGCAGAAGAACAGTGTATTATGCCAAAAGCTTTCACAAAAGTGAAATTGAAATTGTTGGTTATAAAGAAGTGTATGATTTCCAAGATCATCATTTCCAGATGCACAATGCAACAACAGTGGACTGGAACCTCGAGGGAGGAGTCTATTGACAACAGTGACCTCATATTTGGAGACAAAAAAGTTACAAGAAGTGGCCTTAAGAAGGTTGGTTGATAGGAATATAAGAAATAGTAAAAGATTTTTGGCCATGGTAATAGTAGTGTTGATTAGTACAAGTGATATTTGACCATTTTTCAAGAGTAACGTAGTATCCTATTTATACTTGTGTATTTAAGGTAATATAATTGGATTGCCAAAGTACTTGCCAAAGTACTGATCAGCAGAATCCTAGAAAATATTTTAGCAATTTGGCTTTGTATAATTAACATAAGCAATTATGAAAATCAAGCTATATAAAGTATACACATTATTAAGAAAATATTTTAGCAATTTGAGTATGTATTATCAAAAGCAATTCAAAGATTCAAGCAATATAAATTAAAGTACACATTGTTGAGAAAATATCACTGAAACAATTTTGTAAACGATGCAGCCATAAAATGTAACAATTCAATCTCGTTGATTCACACGTAGAATAACAATATGGATTGGTGATTTGGGAAAAACTCTACTAATTTTGTTAATTTATCAAAAGACAACCAAATAACAATAAATCGTAATTCTAGCTTTTAAAGGAAAACAAGAAACCTAACTTTAATCTTCTAAATAATTAAACACAAACTTTAGGAAAATAATCTACACAAATAAGACTCTGAATAAAATAAATTTCCTACTAAACTAAACGTGGAAAACAAATTATCTAAACAATAAAATTAATTTTTGCTGGAATAAGAAAAGTGCCCATTTGATGGCCTAAACGATAAAATTTGGCACAAAAACCAGTCAGTCCATGAATTTTGCCTGCATGAAAAAGTGGTATTATTCATCTAACTGCGACACGGTTAACTGCGTAAAAGTATCCGTTTGCATCACTTCACCTAGAACATCAAATGTTGTATTCTTTGAAACCCATCAAAGATGACAGAAGAACAATGTATTTTTGGAAAAAATTCATAAAATTGAAAATGATACATTAATAATTCTTATTGCCAGTCATAAATTTTGGACGATATTCCGGTCAAACCATGAAAATAGATGCCATTACTCCTTGCTAGCCAAAAGCAGGAACCACCAGAAGAACAATGTATTTTTGGAAAAAAATTCATAAAATTGAAAATGATACATTAATAATTCTTATTGCCAGTCATAAATTTTGGACGATATTCCGGTCAAACCATGAAAATAGATGCCATCACTCCTTGCTAGCCAAAAGCAGGAACCACCAGAAGAACAATGTATTTTTGGAAAAAAAATCATAAAATTGAAAATGATACATTAATAATTCTTATTGCCAGTCATAAATTTTGGACGATATTCTGGTCAAACCATGAAAATAGATGCCATCATTGTTAGGTTATATTTGCCCATCGAGTAAATTATTTGTACTCGTGACATTTTGAAATAAAATTAATAAATTGATTGATATATTTATTATGTTATTTTGAGTTTACTTTTATCCACAGGTCGATTTGATATTACAAATTGAGTGTTTAAGTTGTTAAACACAGAAAGATTCAATCTGTGATTCGATCTACAATTATCGTTCGCGATCAGTAAATAAATATGGATAATTTATTTTGATAAGATCGTCTCGATTTTATTAAAGTCTATCTTTGACTTTGGTAATAAAATTGAGAATACATTTAGAATGTATTGAACGGGACCACATGGAATTAATTTGTGACATTGACCAGACAAATTTAATTTCACTTGACTATCGTACATGGGACCTTAATCCTGAGCGGATAATGAACTTCGGTTACTAGCTTGAAGTTCTTTGAGGTGTCAATGATTGAGATCAAATTGCTGGTCAATATCTCGACACTTTGGGGATTAGAGTGAACTAACGAGGAACATATATTCGTAATATGAAATCCGTCACCTTTAAGGTATGATCAAGATCTCACTGGTTCTTCTAGTGTACAGTTTAACCTGAGCTCAGTAGTTCGACATTGATTGTTGAATTCAATGATGTGATGTGATCACATCAAACTGTTAGATAGAAGATGAGAGTTGAGAATCTATGAATATTCGAATAAGGGCATTTTGGTCATTTTACTTATTCTGAATATTCGAGTTGATCGACGGGGGTAACATGTAGGATCGATAAGTCAGATGATATAATTATTGATTCTTGTTTCAGTAATTTCAATTAGACTAAGAGTGCAGTCTTGTTCTTTTAGTGGAATAGAACTTGATTAATAAATTATTTTGACTGATCAAGAGTTGACCGAGTCAAAATTAATTTATTAGAGCTTAGTTTAATTGGGTCCGATCAAGTCCCCTCAGTGGCTCTAATATATAGGGCTAAATAGGCTTATTACCTATTTTGGGCTATGCAGAAATGGGCCTGGGTTATGGTACTAGGGTTAGTAGGGTTTTGGAGTGTAAACAGATTATAAATAGTCTCATAAGACTGTTTTTCTGGATAACCAAAACAGATAGGCGGGACACACACTAAAGTGTGAAGTGTGTATTTTCTCCTAACAAAGTAAACCCTAATCCTAGTATAACCTAGATCGAGAGAGGTGACCACACACCGGCATAGCCACTCTTGGAGAACACTGGGGAAGGCTTGAGGGTTTGAAGCTTTGGAAGATTAAAGAACACTGTTGATAGAAATTTCATAAATCACGCTACAAGGGTAATTTCTTCAAACTTATGTGTTTTTACAGTTTTAGTTTAATCCAGTTGAATGTACGGAATAAATCAAATCTTGTGGAGGGACGTTTGATCATCACAGAAAATTAATTTTTGTGATGTCTAAATCCCGGTTTCCAACAATCACTCCTTGCTAGCCAAAAGCAGGAACCACCAGAACATTCTTCATTTCCCCATTGTGAATAAAAAGCATCGAAACTTTGCTTCTTTGAACCCCACCCAAGAGTACAGAAAAACAATGTATTTCCGAAGAAGCTTTCACAAAACTCCCAATCAAATTCTCGGCTATAAGTAAGATTATGATGCCCAAGATCATCATCTTTAGATGCACAATGCAACATCAGTACAGATCTAGGTGGCAGTTGATTGAAGACATACACCCTATAATTTTTAGTAAAACGACAAGAGGTAACTGCGCGAGGAAGGCTGCAGCCTGCAGGCCAATAGAATGAGAAATAAGAAGAAATTTTGCATCATGGTACAATATTTTAGGTTGCTTTGACTCAAGATTTTAGAAAGGTCTTCATAGTAACAATTCTTTAAGCACGTTAAGATATTTCGTTGTCAAAAGTTCAATGCAATATTGGAAGAAAATATTATGAATCCAAAAAAATTAGCAATTATGAGATCTCCAAATTGGAATTGCTGATCTCACGGTGCAATAATTCTGCAATCCCCCTTAAATTCTTCAATTAACGAATTGAAGAAAAGTAATGCTATTTATAGTCGCTCACTATCAGTATGAAGAGTTTACGTGACATTACTCAATTGAAATAATTATTCATAGTTGTTGACTTAAATAAATTATTCAATTGGGATAAATAATTACTCCAGTTAAGTAATGCCGCGTAGGTTCACTATCGATAGGGAACGACTTTGAATATCATTATTCTTTATTTATAGTCAATAATTATGAATAATTATTCTAATTGAGTAATGCCACGTAATCTCACTACGGGTAGTAAGCGATTATGAATATCATTACTCATTCAAATTTCAAAATTGCTAAAGACATCACCAATTTAAGCGAAGGAAGAATCAATCGTCAAGGTACAATAAAAAAGTTTCACTTAATAAATTATAGTGTAATTAGCACAAAATGTCCATACTTTTTGAAGTTATTGTGCAAATTGTCCATACCATTGAAATTTTGGCATTTTCACCATTACATACACCATTTCTTGCGTAAAACGTCATTTCCGTCCATTGTCATCTAAAATCTGCCGTTATCTCACTTCCACAACACGAGTCGTACCAATCTGGAAGGGTAAGTTTGTCCATTTCGTCCACACACTTTTTTCAACCAGGAAAATATCAACTGGAATATTCCAAGCCAATTGAGCCAGAAGTGCAAGAGTTTCCTCCTATGACGTCACTGGATTACTTTATTCAAACTGAGGAATCGGAGCAAGATTTCCCTTTGGAGGTGGCACCGCAATATTTCAATCAAATTGGGCCATCAGAGTAAGAAACTCCCTAGGCGAGTTCCCTGGAGCAGCCGCAGGCGTAGTAGTAACACCCAAGCCATTTTATTGCTTTTATCAAGATCTTCAGAATACTAGTTCAAACCAGCCACAAGAACATCATCAATCCGATGCACCACAATCCTCGACCCAACAAAAATATCCGGGTACGAGTCCCGAACCCCATCCACCATCACTCCAATAATCCCATTTCAAGATAAGTTGATTCAAGAGTTTTCCATAAAAATTGAGTATCATCAAGAGTACCAATTTTTCTAAGCACAGAGTCAAACAAATGAAGTATAATAGAGGTATAGGCTAACTCATCAGCCTCTATTATTTGATCATCAGACGTAGTATCAGGAAATGATTTATTTATGGCCTTGGACACTTTTTGTTGAACTAAAATGCCTTTCATTTTTTGTTGCCAGATAGCAAAGTCACATTTTCCATTAAATTGATGTAAATAAAAACTTAAAGTAGCCATTTATCACAAAGTTCACACAGATGACAAAAAAAGAGAAGTATTTTATTCAAAAAACATGAGACAAGAAAGTAAGAACACCAATGATAAGATACAAGCACATACAAGATCTTACTCACAGTATTGGGAGAGACCTATAATCAAGAACAACCCAGGCATTTGTTGGTGATTCAAACCGTTTTTTCTTGACGATATATATATATGTCCCCCATTGTCTCATTGGCCGACATCGCCCCTATTTTAAGGTCACAGTTAGTATTCACATATTTCTATTATAGTAACTCGCTTTTGTTTATTTGGAATTTCTTGTTAATATACTACGTACTTGGTAGTACCTTAAAAACTTACAGAAACAAATGTTGAAACGTAGTACAAAACTATAATTTTTTCATACTATATGAGATCATATAAATTTTCACATTTCACCAATTGATCTTCTATTAATCAATATAATGAAATTTATCATTAATACAAAAAAATTTACTGTAAAAATGTCCCAATTTCTAAAAATAGCTCAGTAAATGAATGGTAAAACCTATCAATATTTGAAGTTGTGGGCTGTGGACATTATTAGCATTTTGCAACATATATTCTTTTTTCCTCCTCTGATTAATCATTAAACACATTTCCTGAAGAGACAGGTAGGAAATATAAAAGGGCCAATTCTTGACAATCAGTAAACATAAGTTTTATCAACTTTTTTATTACATACGTGGAGAGCATAAAATCATACAGTATTTTTTAATTCCCAGGGATGCAGATTTAGAAAACGTCCGTTTACATCTCGAAAATATATGCCATCACTTACTGCTACCCAAAAACATGCTCTACCGGAACAGGGCCTTGTCCATTTTGAATCAAAAACATCAAACGCGATGTTGTTTGAACCCCACCGGAAACGGCAGAAGAACAGTGTATTTTGCCAAAAGCTTTCACAAAAGTGAAAGTGAAATTGTTGGTTATAAAGAAGTGTATGATTTCCAAGATCATCATTTCCAGATGCACAATGCAACAACAGTGGACTGGAACCTTGAGGGAGACTATTGAGAATAGTGACCTCATATTTGGGGGTAAACAAACTACAAGAAGTGGCCTTAAGAAGGTTGGCTGATAGGATTATAAGAAATAGTAAAAGATTTTTGATCATGGTACCAGTCATCATGATTGGTACAAGTGATATTTGACCATTTTTGAAGATTGTAGTATCTTATTTATACTCGTGTCTTTAAGGTAATATAATTGGATTGCCAAAGTACTTCAGCGGAATCCTAGAAAATATTTTAGCAATTTGGCTATGTATAATTAACATAAGCAATTATGAAAATCAAGCTATATAAAGTATACACATTATTAAGAAAATATTTTAGCAATTTGACTACATATTAACATAAGAAATTATGAGATTCAAGCAATATAAATTAAAGTATACATTATTGAGAAAATATCACTGAAACAATTTTGTAAAATATCCATCTTCATGATGCAGCCAAAAAATTTAACATTTCAATCTCTACTAATTTTGTTAATTTATAAAAAAACAACCAAATAACAATAAATCGTAATTCTAGCTTTTAATAAAGGAAAACAAGAAACCTAACTTAATCTTCTAAATAAACACAAACTTTAGAAAAATAATCTACTCAAATAAAACTCTGAATAAAATAAATTTCGAACTAAACTAAACGTGGAAAACAAATTATCTAAACAATAAAATTAATTTTAGCTAGAATAAGAAAAGTACCAATTTGACGGCCTAAACGATAAAATTTGGCACAAAAACGAGTAAGCTCAAGGGCTTCATTCCATGAATTTTGCTTGCATGAAAAAGTGGTATTATTCATCTAACTGCGACATGGTTAACTGCGTAAAAGTATCTGTTTGCATCACTTCACCAAGAACATCAAATGTTGTATTCTTTGAAACCCACCAAAGATGACAGAAGAAAAATGTATTTTTGGAAAAAAATTCATAAAATTGAAAAAGATACATTGATAATTCTTATTGCCAATCATATATTTTGGACGATTTTCCGGTCAAACCATGAAAATAGATGCCATCACTCCTTGCTAGCCAAAAGCAAGAACCACCAGAACATTCTTAATTTCCCCACTGAGAATTAAAAGTATGAAAGTGTAAGTTTTAAATCTAGATAACAAACTACCTAGAGAGGGGGGGGGGGGGGTGTTTGAATAGATTGTTACTGAAAGTTAATCTGAGAATATAAATATTTTTTTTAAAAACATAACGTTCACTTTAATGTTCTAATGTTAAAGAAAGTTTGTTGAACGTCAGAACATTGCATTGAACGTTTCGCAATTTCGAGACAATTAATATGTAAGATGATTAAAGCATTAATTAACACCAGATATAGCATGGTAAACCACTAAGGGAAAGATCAACATGCCCCCATGCCACATGTAAATAAATTCACTATTTTAAAACATGTTACACACATCTCAACTTTTTAAAATTACAATTTTAGATATAATCTAAAACTTTATCAACAATTTACAAAAAGTAAAACTTAGTTAAGAACAACTTATATCTTCTTTAATTACTTAAGGAATGCAGTTAAGTACTTCGGTCTTGATCTTGGTTCATTCCACGAGTGTCTCTGGATTGATTCCACAAATCGAAATAAAGGCCCAGTCCTTATCTTGTCGACAAAATGCCGTTTTCTCTCACAATGAATTTCTACAATGCTCAGTTTCTCAAAGCCGTTCACAAAAATAGAATTTTTGATTGGGCTAGGACTTTTGAATATTTCTTTGGAACTTAAAACTCACAAATAATTTCCTCTTAGATGCTTGAGTATATTTGCTTTCAAAGTCCGTAGAATTCTTGGAATGCCACCTGTCTTATTTATAGCACAAAAAGTTTATCTAAAATTAGTATTTATCTTATATAGAGATAAAATAGAATATGTCTTTAAGTTTAAATAAACTTTATAAAAGATCCAGTTATATATTTTCATCTAGTAGTTAGTGCACATAGAAGATATGTCTATTAAATATGACGTGGATAAATTTGACGGAAGAATCAATTTTGGCTTGTGCCAAGTACAAGTCAAGAATATATTGTTTCAATCTAGACTCCACAAGGTATTGAAATGGAAACCAACCCCTATTTCTGACAAAGATACTGAAAAACCTGGTCACGTGAAAAATAATTGTCCAAAAGGTAGAGCAAGCTCGGCCAACTATTCACCATCAGATACGGACAATATGTCTCCTTTATGGGAGACGATAATGTCGCATGAGTAAATATTTACGTCATTGTGGCATGCGCTAGTTTCCATGATAGAAGATGTGTTACTACTAGCAGGTCCACATTTGCACATGAGCATTGATTTGATATTAATGCAAGGTGTGTGGTGGAATGTCGATTACTGATGAACTTCTAAGAAAGTCAAGTAAGGGAGTTGCACTATAATATTTCAACAAATTTATTCGATATGAGTCGATGAAATTCTTAGAATTCGATAATTCCAAGTAATTATACTTATATGGTGGAGTATGTTAATTCTCAGTTTTGAGAATTGGGATTGTCAAAGTTTACTGGTTTTTTTTTTTTAAGTATCGAGATGAAGAGCTCCAGAAGAGACGATTGATTTTTGACTCATTTTTCTTCAAGGTGGAGATTATTGAGATATTTTTTCAAGACTTGCCAAAATCAAAAGATGCATCAATTGTTGAAAAAGAAAAGATATTATACTATATTATATTATAATTGGTGACTAAAATTGAACAAGTTTCCAAATCTTGGACACCTTGGTAGTTGAAACTTGGAAGATATCTAAGTCGACTAAAATTGAACAAGTTTTCAAATATTGGATACCTTGGCAATTGAAAACTTGGAAGAAATTCAGGTCATACATTAACTATAAATTGACGTGATTTATTCTCTTTTGTAGATGTAACTTGATAGTTTTTTGAGAGAAAAATTGTAAGTCTAGTATCCTAGTGTTTTTCTTGTTCTCCTTGTAAGTTGTACAAAGAGTAAAAATTGGTGAGTGTGGTAAAGCTTAGAATATTATTTTTCAATGAGATACTTGAAAATTTGGGCGAGTGAAATCTATATGACTGTAACAATTTTTCATATAGTGAAAACTTTGAGAGTCCATAAATATTTCTCTATCTTTTATATTTTTCTTTTTTGTTATCTTTCATTTAACAAAGATTTTGTAAGCTATCAAGAAATTGATCTTAATTCTCAACACAATATTTTAGGTTTACTTTGATTCAAGATTTTAGAAAGCTCTTTATAGTGACAATTCATTAAGCACGTTAAGATATTTCGTGGTCAAAAGTTCAATGCAATTTTGGAAGAAAATATTATGAATCCAACAAATTAGCAATTATGTGATATCCAAATTGGAATTGCTGATTTCATGGTGCAATAATTCTGCAATCCCCTTTATATTCTTCAATTAATGAATTGAAGAATAGTAATACTATTCATAATCGTTCACTATTAATAGTTGAAGGTCTACGTAACATTATTTAATTAGAGTAATTATTTATAGTTGTTGACTTAAATAAATTACTCAGTTGAAATAAATATTTACTCCAATTAAGTAATGTGTGGAGATGTTCATTATTGATAGTGAGCGACTTTGAATCGTATTATTCTTTATTTATAGTCAACAATTATGAATAATTATTCTAATTGAGTAATGCCATGTAAGCTCATTATCAGTGGTAAGCGACTATGAATATCATTACTCATTCAAATTTCAAAATTGCTAAAGACATCACCAATTTAAGCGAAGGAAGAATCAATCGTCAAAGGACTAAAAAAAGTTTCATCTAATAAATTGTATAATCAATCTACTTTCTTGCAAAATGAGAAAATGAAACATGGTATGAAATGGTTAACAAATTGTGAACATGCATTATACCAAGTATCAAATACAGAAATACAAACCAATTGTTATAAATTTACATAATGCACACAATAATCTTAGACGAACAATATTCAGTAACAAGGCTACTATATCAATGAACATTCACTACAACAAAGTTTACTTTTTACGGCATACAATACAAGCCGTAAAATTATCTTTTACAGTGTAAGATTGAATGTCGTATAAAGCAATGCCGTAAATACTCACATCTTTTTACGGCGTACATTGAATACCGTAACAATAATGAAAGGGTGCCATTAATTAACTTATTATGACCTTCTTATGCACTCCGTAAATACATCTTTATTTATAGCATGCAATACCTATCGTAAATACATTGTCAAATGACAAATAAATACGTTTTATGGCTAGATTTTATGACATACATTAAGTGCCATAAATTTGCTTATAATTTCTTTTAGAACTCACAGTTGTACACCATTACATGAAAAAAAAAAGAGGCCAAAATTATATATATATATATATATATATATATATATATATATATATAACCATGCTTTCCAAATTAGAATAAACAAAAGTATTGAGTACATCTCAATGCAAATATATAAAATAGTAGAATTTATCTAAGTAACTAAGAATATCATTGACCCACTCAAAAAGTTGATACCAATACGCCAAAAAGTATATCACTACTATTTCAAAATAAGTGATTAATTTATTACAAAATAATACATCCATATATCAGTAAGTTTGCTTCTTTGGTCAGTAGTTTAGCTATTCAAAAATAATCAACTCATGCACATCACAAAATAAAATAAAATAATCAAATTCTTTGTCGAATTATACTCAGCAGAAGGTGAAATAAAATAAAATAAAAAAGCATTGGTTGAAAGATGGGTAGATTTGACTAGTTAGACTTATGATCATGGGCAATTAAGGATACATAATTGGAAGTGTAATATTCTATAACATTAATTCTACTACTTGAAAATCCAAGATCAAGAGGTTGAATCACTTGCTTTGTTTACTATTCGATCAAAACACTGCTCTTCAGTCGAGAAACTCAATCACAAGAGTTTAATCTCCACAAACCAAGAACCGAATATAAGATATTTTTCAAGCCACCAACTATACATGTATCTGGATTCTATCTCTTCACCCACAAATTTAATTTCCATTCAAATGAATATATAGAGTTGTGGGAGTTGATGAAAGTTATATGTGATGGGGAGTTAAGTTTCAAATTTAAACCTTAACTCCTCTATCTAAAACCATTTCCATATATCTTGGATCATGTCAACCCACATGTACGACTCGTTTCATTCCAACAAGAAGTGACATGTTACCAATGTCACTTAATAAAAGTACAAAACGAACCACAAAATGAAATATCAACCAACTGCTATCTAATTGAGTGGAAATTATATCCACCACTTAACATTATTAAAATAATTCTAACTTTATAAACTTAACTAGTTTATTTTAAAAATACTACATTTATATTATTATATTAATAAATAAAATAATAGTTTAAAATCAAAACAAAATATAATTAATACACAATCATTTCTATAACTGGAATTCATGTCCTCAAATTAAGGCAATCTCTCCCAAATCGAGCATACCAAAATCTTCCAAAATCAACACAAATCCTCTCCATAAATCTCCACGAAATATCTGTAGCTCCAAATCTTCACGAAATATGAATACATTCTTCTCTATTTTTGGACTGGGTTGAACAATGGAAACTCTGAATCGTGACGTTACAATACATTGTTATGTAACAGAATATAGATTATGTTATATCTCAATTTATTATTATGACGATTGATTATTCCGTAACAAATGTTACATAATATGTTATTATGTAACACTGAATGATAAAGATGTTACAATACACTGTTTTGTAATACTGATTTTTATGTGATATTATGTAACAAATGTTACACAATACGTTATTATATAACACTGAATGATAAATATGTTACAATACATTGTTTTGTAACACTAATTTTATGTGATATTATGTAACACATGTTACACAATTGGTTATCATGTAACAATAAATGATACACATGATACTACTTGTTATTGGCACATTATTGTTTAATATGATGTTTGTAATATTGATGTTTAATATAATACATATGAAATAATTGTGTATATCATGATTTTTTTTTTGTGTGTGTGAAGACTGATATTATGTTTTACATCTCAATTTATAACACAGATTGTTACAAATGTTGAAATTGAAGAGAACATGAGTTTTGTTTGCGGTTGTTACAGATATTTCTGATACAAATGATATATATATATATATATATATTGATAGAACGCATAATGACTATATGAATTGTATTATTTCCTCATATTTCGATGATTACAATTGTTTATGTTTTAAATTTTGATTGCATTTTGTGTTTTGTGGATTATATGTAGGAGTTGGATCGAGTTGGACTCAATTTCACAAGTTTTGGAGATGAGAATTGAAGCTTGAAAAGATGCACAATGCAGAAGTGGACCTTACTTAAGGCATGTGCACGCTTGACTTCCCAGTTTTTACCAAAAAAAGTGAACTTTGCGTAAGCTGTGGGCACGCCTTACTGACTCGAGCAGCCAAAGCCTATATGCACGGATTTTTAGAATAAAATAATGGGATGATTACAAAAAGAGATCCTATTTGATTTACACCTATTTCTAGAAGGAATAAGAATATTTTAAAAGGGATTATTTAATATCATTCAAAGATTTTTTTGGACTCCTTGAAAAGAAGAGAATTAGACTAGAAATAGAAAACAAAATCTTACATTTTTTCGCTCCCTATTCCTCCTACAAAAGAGATTCCAGCACAAGGATAATTGATTGCTAAATATTTATGGATTCCAGCACAAGGATAATTGATTCCTCTACCTATTCCTCCTTCAAAGATTTTTAGTTTTTTATTTTTATTTTCATGGATTGCTAAATATCTATTCTAGCACAAGGATAATTGAAGTTTTGATTCTTCAAGGATTGTGAGATCGAATTAATTTTCATTGTTCTTCTATTCTTTTTCTATTTATATATTTTCCGTGTTTCTTTAAATTATTGTTTTGATTGATTATACAAAGTGCACGTTGTTTGATTGTCAAAACGATATATCGCCAATTAGAAAAATCTAAATTCGTAATTGTTTAAAAATTCTAATATTAGTGGTAAAATAACATAATTGACAATTTATGTTATGGAGATATATAATCTAACTTAAATGAATCACGCTTGTGTATTTGTTGGTTATAATTGGTAGTCTCTCTAGAGATTAATGTTGTTGGTAAATTAAATCCTAAGATCGTATCTAAAGTTGTTTATTGACAAGAGAAATAGTCAAAGAGCGTCTCTTGATTATCGAGAAAGTAAGGAAAGATAGGTTATTAGATCGTATTAATGACCGTAACCAATTTGGTGAAAGAATAAAAGATTTTATTTATGCATCAATAATCGATTCTCCGAATCAATTCTGAGATTATATATTGGGCTAGATATTTGACTAATATTGATCTTTTCTTTAATTTACATTCTACAAAAATTGATTTAATTTAATACGCTTTAATTCACAACAGTCCAAAATCCCATTTCTTTTATTGTTTTAATTTTTTTGAAGAATTAAATCTTACCAATCCCTGTGGATACGACCTTGCTCACCACTATCACAATTTATACTTTAATAGCGCGAATTTATTATTTATTAGATTTGACACCCATCAAACTTTTGGCGCCATTGCTGGGGATTGGTGTCAAATAGATTTAATATTTTTTTTATTAATTTATTCTTTTTATGCCTCATTCTTCTCGTACAGGTGAATTGCAATTCGTCCCTGAAATTGAAAAGACAGCTCGAAAATTTAGAAAGGAAGCTAAGTTGCGTAGCAAACAAGAACATTCATCTGATCTAATACTCAACCTAGCTTATTAATATTGTGATTCATCTAGTGATTCTGAAGCAGAGCAAGCAATGGCCAATGAAGAAAGAACCTTGAGGGAATTGGTTGCACCAAATGTGAATCAACAACCCATCTGTATTCAATACCCTATGTTGGAGGTGGACTTTGAACTAAAATCTGGTTTGATCTATTTGCTCCCTAAATTACATGGTCTTGAGAATGAGGACCCTCTTAAGCGTTTAAAGGAATTCCACATGGCGTGTTAAAGCATGAAACCACGAGGAGTGATCGAAGAACAAATCAAATTGCGGGCTTTTCCATTCTCATTGGCCGAGAGAGCGAAGTATTGGCTATTCTATTTATCTCTAGGCTCTATAACCACGTGGACATGGATGGTCAGATTTTTTCTTGATAAGTTTTTCCTAGCTTCACGAGCTGCGTTTGCTTACTGTCACTGACTCAACTCAGTATGGAATAGGCAAGGAAGGATAGGACACAGAATAAGGACCTAAAGTTGTTCGTCGGATGAGATCGAGAACCGAAAGATGTCTATAAAAGAGCAAGAGGGACTGACTAGACGGCTGTCAAACAGCTCTGGAGGTTGCAAAGCCTTTAGAGTGCCCCTGAATGGAAGAAAAAAAACACTCTTTTCGGGGAAGAAAAGAGAAGAACAAAGGGAAACATGTAGAATCAAACAGAAGGATACAGAAACCCTTTATAAATATTGGGAAAGATTCAAGCAATTGTGTGCAAGCTGTCCTCAACATAGGATTTCTGAACAAGTGCTCATTCAATACTTCTATGAGGGATTGTTACCCATTGAGAGACAGATGATGGACGCAGCTAGCGGAGGTGCTATAGTGAATAAAACTCCCACTGCCACTATAGATTTGATCTTCATCATGGCTGCCAACTCACAACAATTTATATCTAGACAAGACACCCATTTGAGAAGGGTGAATGAGGTAAATGTATCCTCTCTTGAAAACAAAATAGCTAAGCTAACCTCCATTGTTCAACAAATGGCTGTAGGAAATATGCAACAGGTTAACGCTTGTGGAATTTGTGCTGCTATTAGCCTAGCGATTAGTAAACTAATTAGCTTATAATATATACGATCCATATGCGCTATTCAAACTCCTCCATAAAAGAAAGGAAAATTGGCACAAATAGTTTTTAACCTTTGTTTTCAGTGTAGAAATGGTCCATAACATTTGTTTTTTGACACAAAAGTTCTTAATCAATGTATTTTGGTACGTAATTGGTTTTTATTTGAAGAAAAGGACAAATATGTCTTTAGTTTTAATTAGAGAAAATTACAATTTGATTCATAACCTTTGTCCTCACTGTGGAAATGCTCCCTAATGTTTGTTTGTTGACACAAAAGTCCCTAACCTATGAACAAGAAGGCTCAAGTAATCTTCAAAACCCGTATCCAAGATTTTTATGACATTTTTGATCTTAGAGCGTAGATTAATCCATCTTCTTTTTTGTTCATTTATCGTCATTACTCATATTATACACGATTCCAGGGACGGATCCAAGGGTGGGTTGCACTGGGCTTACTGTGCTTAAGCCCAGTGCAGCCCTGGCCCAAATGATAAATTTATGTGTAATTTTTTTTTTGTTTTAAATAATAGTTTGACCCAAATAAAAAATAGTCCACTTTTTAAGTGGGTTAAAATTTTTTAATCATTTACATATTAAAATCCATTACATTTCAAACAAAAAATAGCTCACTTTTTAAATGGGCTAAATTAAAATTTAAATCATTTACATATTAAAATCCACTCGATCCCAAACAAAAAAAATAGCCCACTGTTTAAGTGAGCTAAATTAGAATTTAAATCATTTACACATTAAAATACATCTCATCCCAAACAAAAAAATAGCCTACTTCAATAAAATTTAAATCATTTACACATTAAAATCTATCTCATCCCAAACAAAAAAATACCCCACTTCAATAAAATTTAAATCATTTACACATTAAAATTCATCCCATCCCAAACAAAAAAAAATCCCACTTCTTAAATGGCCAATTCCAAAAGACCCAAATCCAATTGGATTTATTTATCTTTTGTCCATTTTTTGTGTTTATTTTATAATCTATAAATTATAATTTTATATGAATTTTGATTTGTTATTGAGTGATAAATAATGATGTTGACTTGATTTTGAGAAATTATTTCAAATTTCAATAAGTAGAAAAAGAAAAAAAAAAAAGTGCTTAGGATTTTATATATTTTTACATAACAATTTTTGTTGAGAGATATTTTATTAATAAAATAGATATAGGTTCTATTATAGAAGAATTCGCAGTTGTAAAAGATCGTCGGACACAACTTTTTTTAGCTAGTTTTAGATCTTGAATATTTTTGTGTAATGGCTTTTTGTAAACTTTTTAAAGATTATGACATATACAAAAAATTAGATTCTTATAAAAATGAGTTAAGTAATTGTGAAGTTAGAAAAAAAATTTCGGGGGCAGCACTCCCGTAAACCAGCCAACCCCTTTGTCATATTTTGGATCCGCACTTGCACGATTCAATATATATGTGCGTGTAAATGAGGTGCTCTGCCAATTGAATTGTGTCTGCAATTGCTATAACGAAAATACACAAAAAATCTCTACAACGAATGTCATAGAGATCATCATGGATCTTGGCTCATGATGAATGATACATGTTAAATTATAGCCCCATCATAACTTTGACTTCTTAAATTGGAAATACTTAAGTTAAATTTAGAGAATAAGTGATCAATAACAATCTTTAGTGAGATTCTAGTACTCAAATGTCCAACACCAATAAAATATTTCATTACTTGAGCCTTCTTGTTCACATAAAGCAAGATAATTGACATTTCCTCATTCACTAAAACGTCTAGAGATTTATCTAAAAGAATAGAAAACAATCTATCGCCAATATCCTTTACAATAACATGGAGCGTTTCAAATGAAATAACACTTACAACATCGTTTGAATTGTAGGTGACATGTTGATTGGAGATTTTCAGGAGTATACCTCAAATAAATAATCTTAATCTCATCATTATTATCACACAACCACAAGAATAATTCAAGAAAATTTCCTTCATTTGTTGAATATTTAGATTCATCAGGTCCACGAAATGAAAGCCCTTGTTATTGACACATTCAAACGAGTTCGATACTCATCTTTTGTTTTTTTCGACTACTTGAAGAGTACTCTCAATATTTTGTTTCTGATTCACAAAAGTCTCATACTTAATCTACGATTGGTTGTGTTTACTATCACTTTTTCCAAAATGAGTTCGAAGTTTTAATTTCTTTTTCCAATTTGAAAACCTTCCATCAACAAAAGAATCATCATCACCATGATCACTATTTGATTTGAAAAGATAACATTAAAAGAAAAATAAAGCATCTTTTTCTATATTGTATTCTAACTAGTCAATAAAGTCATTAAACCAATAAGGTTTTAATTGCCTTAATGATGAATGTACAAATTTCCGTGGATACACGCAATTCCAAGCTTGACATTGGCTCCTTTGTACATATGCTTTTCGAATTTCATTCCGAACATTAATATTATATCCGAAGGAAGTTCTCATAAATCAATTTTATCATGAACATCTCTTTTAATCCGACTATCTAATTCTTTCTGAATATCTATTTTATCTTTAACGCTCGTTTAAAATATTTCTCCATAACTGTTACAAAATAAAATTCAACAAACAATTAATACTTATATTTCATCAACAATTCCAAACACGATGACAACTGACATGTTAAATGTTGAAATATGTACATAGAATTACCACCAGTCCTTTTATTCATATACAAAGCACAATATATGCCCTGGAAATATAAAACACTTAAAATGAAAAATATCAACATGGAAAGAGAGAGTAAGGGATAATCCTGTATGTTCCATTAGCTTCGTAGATAAGTTTTAGGGTGATTAGATTGCCACCACAGTTTTTCTTTGTTGCACCACATTTTAATTAAATTAAAGGTTCTCAATCTTTTTCTATTGTAATACTGATGTCCCTAACCTTTTTTTCATCAAATTCTTATCTTTGACCTTCTAATTAATTAGCACATCTCGTCATTGATGATGATTTTTGTTAAAATATTCTATTTTGCATGCTTTGAAATGAGATAAAAATATTTTGTCACACTTTTGTATTTATTATTATTTTAAAAAAAATATATATGATGGGCAAATAAGTAGTTTAACTCCTTACAAACGGACTTTTTGGACGTGAACTTTTATTAAAGATGAGATGTGCTAATTAATGAAAGATTGAGGATAAAAAAATTACGAAAAAAAGTTGATGACATAAGTATTACAATGTATAAAGATTGAGGACCTTAAATGCAATTAAAATGTAGTGCAACGAATAAATTTTGTAGTGCGAATATAATTACCCTAAGTTTTATTACGTTTTTGTTGGTACTATGATGTTATTTTCAAAAAATTCTTACATTGCCGCCTAACAAATATAAGATTTAAAAAGCTCCAAAGTGCATAACTGCTGACATGTTATTCATTCATTCACGCTTTACAATCAGATTATCACAATCATATGATTAATGAATCAAAGTGAAGAATTTTGTCTCTCTCAAAATAAATAAATTTCTATGACAGAAAATAAGGTGGTGTTGTCTTTGTGTTTGAGTTTTGTGTTTTGAATTCATTTTGTGTTTTGTGTTTTGAGTGCTTGTTTTGAGATTTTTTAAAATGCGTTCTTTTTGAAATTTTCGAAAATTGTTTCTGAAAACAAAAAACTCAAAAACGCATTTACTTGAAATTTTTATAAATTTGGACTTACTTGGAATTAAAAATAATTATTAATTAAAAACAATTACAAATAATTAAAAATAATTTAAACTTGGAATTAAAAACAACGAAAAACAATTAAAAACATTTCATTATGGAATTAAAAACATTTAAAAACAATTAAAAACATTTAAACACAATTAAAAACATTTAATTATGGAATTAAAAACAATGGAAAACATTTAAAAACATTCATTATGGAATTAAAAACATTTAAAAACTATTAAAAATAATTAAAAACATTTAAACATAATTAAAAACATTTAATTATGGAACTAAAAACATTTAAAAATCATTAAAAACATTTAAACACAATTAATAATATTTAATTATGGAATTAAAAACATTTAAAAATCATTAAAAACAATTAAAAACATTTAAACACAATTAATAATATTTAATTATGGAATTAAAAACATTTAAACACAATTAATAAATTTAATTATAGAATTAAAAATATTTAAAAACAATTAAAAAAATATTAAAAACAATTAAAAATCATTACAAACAATATTCAAAACTGAATGTGGCATAAGGGAATTGAACTATTGACCTCTATGGGTTGAAAATGCGCTCCTCGCCCCTTTGGAAAGGAAGCACATTTTGTTAAAAAACGCGACAATTACATAAATCATCATCATTTTGTTCAGCATAAAATGAAAAAAAAAAGAAGAAAGAAGCCGTATTGAAGAATCGAAACCCAGACCTCCCATTTGCAAAACACACGTTTTGCCATTTTGGAAATGCCATTCTTTGTACATAAAACACGAAAAGCCGTTTTCCATTTCCTTTGTTATTTTTTTTGCGCGTTTTGGAAAATTGTTTTTCAAAACAGGTTGAGTAAATGCGTTTTCTCTATTTTCAAAAATAGAAAATGGAAAATGAGTTGAAAACAACAAAGACAACAGACCCTAAACTTCCAATTCAACAAATAAATTTTAAATGGCTGAAACTTCCAATTTTTAATCTGTAGAAAATAAATTTCAAATGACAGAAAATTCAATAATGCTCTCAAACCACATTTTAAAAGTTAATAATTCAACAAATAAACTTTTAATCCAACATATAAATCAACTAATTTTATCCTAAACCCTAAATCCTAAACGTATAACTAATTTTCAAGATACAAAGAAATCGGTACAGGGCTAGGCTTCCGTGTTAAAATCAATTCAACAATCACATTACCTTATCAAATATTGCGGCTGGAACTAGAAGCAGAAAGAAATCTACGGACCAAACAACAAATTTGAAAGAAGAAGAAGAAATTGGAGAAGAAAAAAATGAAAGATGACGATTCTCTTGGAATGTTGTCTAAATTGGGGACTCTTAATTATGGGGATTAGCTAATTTGTATGAATTGACCAATTTTCATTAGGAGAAAATTACTAATTTTTATTTTGGGCAATTTGCAGTTAGTGTCCTCAATTTTTGACTTTATTGGTACTTATATCCTCAATATTTAATTTTTGGCATTCATTACCCCAACCTTTTATATAATTAGCAGCTAATGTCCTTTGTGACCAAAATACCCTTCAACTTTTTATATAATTTACAATATTTTATGCTATTATAATATAGTTGTTAATTTACATTAATTAATTAACAAATATTTTATACAAATATTGTATAATAGTGATTAACAATTGTAAATTAATTTACATTAATTATATTAATTAATTTGCATTAATTAATTAACAGTTGTAACAGCTAAGCGATTGATATATAAAATATTTGAATCACTATTCTAAATAAATGTATTATTCAGTTCAAATAAAATTTTATTCTATGTATTATTGTTATCAATAAATTTTGTATTTTCAATATTAAATATTGAAAAACTTATTAAATTTTAAATATAATGTGTTTAAGGTAAATTTTCATGTTTACAAAAAATGATTTTTTGTTACCTACATTACATTATTAATTATACAATCTATCGCAACGATAACTTAAAAAAGATTAAAATACAATATTATAAATATACCACGTGCAATGCACGACCCAAAAACTAATATTTTGAAAAGACTCGAGCGAGATTGGAATTATATAATTTTAAAAGATTCAAATATTTATAAATTGTGTTGTGTTAATATAAACACCATAATTCAATTTAATAATGAATGAAAATCAATTTTTAATATGAAATAAACAAATATTTTATATAATAGTTAATTAATGTAAATTAATTAAAATAAATTTTAAAATAGTGATTCAAATATTTTATATATTAACCGCTTAGCTTTACAACTGTTAATTAATTAATGTAAATTAATTAATATAATTAATGTAAATTAATTTACAATTGTTAATCACTATTATAATATTTGTCAATTAATTAATATAAATTAACAACTATATTATAATAACATAAAATGTTGTAAATTATATAAAAAGTCGAGGGGTATTTTGGTCACAAAGGGCATTAGCTGCTAATTATATAAAAAGTTGGGGTGATGGATGCCAATGATTAAATAATAAAGATATAAGTGCAAATGAAGTCAAAGATTGGAGACACTAGCTGCAAATTACCCTTTTATTTTCTTTGGCATTAGGGTAATGGCCCATTAGCAAAAATAAAATAAACAAATAAAAAAAAATTTGTGAAAATCTGTGGACCAGTTGATCCCACATGACACCAAATGGGTCCCCCATATATTATATATGTGTATTTGTAAACAGAGTGCTCTACAATTAAGTTATTGCTGCTATTACTATAGGAAAATAGAAAAAACTCTAACTATGAATGCACTACTTAATACATATCTCGTTTCCGATCCTTGAATGTCAATGAACCATCTCGTGTTTGTTAGCATCTCTTTTTCATTCTTTTCAACATTGTTTGAAAATGGAAAATGATCACTTTCACACTATTCTTAACTAACTATGACACTTTTTTTTAAGATTATTTTTCTGTTATTCTCCCGTTAAAAGTACGATTTAGGGTCTTTATTGATGATTCAAACCGTTTTTCTCTCAACAATATATATATGTCCTCCATTGTCACATTAACCAACCTTGCCCCTATTTTAAGGCCACAATTACTATTCACATATTTCTATTATAGTAACTAGCTTTTGATTAAGAAAATAGATATCAAGTAAAATTGTTTATTTGGAATTTCTTGATAATATAATACGTACTTGGTAGCACCTTAAACAACTTACAGAAACATAATGTTGAAACATAGTACAAAACTATAAGGCTCTGTTCTCTTTGGTGTTTTCAAGCTATTTTCTGTTTTGTGTTTTTGAAAATAGTCAAAATATGTTCTTTTTACCATTTTTGAAAGCACAAAAAAAAAAAACAAAAATGGAAAACGACCTTTTTATCGTTTTGGCCGTTTTGTGAACAAAAGGGGATGTTGGCCAAAACGCGCGTTTTGGCCATTTTGGTTAGCATTTCGAATCCTGCCGAACGCTTGTTTTTTTCCCTGGCGAAAATAAGAGATGATTTAATCATGTCCAGCGTTTTTTTGACATATGGTGGCTGCTTGTCCAACTGGCCAGATGCTTGGGTTTGAAAACAAAAGGTCACTGGTTCAATTCCCAGCTCATGTACAAGATTTTGAATTGTTTTTAAATGTTTTGTATTGTTTTTAATTCTATAATTAAATATTTTTAATTCTTTTTAAATGTTTTTAATTGTGTTTAAATATTTTTAATTGTTTTTAAATGTTTCATTCCATAATTAAATATTTTAAATTGTTTTGAAATGTTTTGAAATGTTTTTAATTCTATAATTAAATATTTTTAATTCTTTTTAAATGTTTTTAATTGTGTTTAAATATTTTAATTGTTTTTAAATGTTTCATTCCATAATTAAATATTTTTAATTATTTTTAAATGTTTTTAATTATATAATTAAATATTTTTAATTCTTTTTAATTCTTTTTAATTGTGTTTAAATGTTTTTAATTGTTTTTAAATGTTTCATTCCATAATTAAATATTTTTAATTGTTTTTAATTCCATAATTAAATATTTTTAATTCTTTTTAAATGTTTTTAATTGTGTTTAAATATTTTTAATTGTTTTTAAATGTTTCATTCCATAATTAAATATTTTTAATTGTTTTTAAATGTTTTTAATTCTATAATTAAATATTTTTAATTGTGTTTAAATATTTTTAATTGTTTTAAATGTTTTTAATTCCATAATTAAATATTTTTAATTCTTTTTAAATGTTTTTAATTCTATAATTATATATTTTTAATTGTGCTTACATGTTTTTAATTCCAAGCTTAAATTTTTTTTAAATAATAATTGTTTTTAATTTCAAGTTTAAATTGTTTTTAATTTCAAGTCCAAATTTCTCAAAAAATTCAAGTAAACGAGTTTTCGGAAACAATTTTCGAAAATACCAAAAAGAACGCATTTTCAAAAATCTCAAAACAAACACTCAAAATACAAAATACAAAATGAATTCAAAACTCAAAACACAAAACTCAAACGCAAAGAGAACACCACCTAAGTCTTTCATGTTAGTTTTAACTTGTTCAATTTACATGAACAATAACATGAACATAAATTCCAAGATCTTAAACTTCATGATTTTCACAGTCAATGCAGAGTAACAAGAATGTACCTTCATCCATAGGAAACCATCTTTAATTATGTATCTTGAATATTTTGAATCTCCGTTGAGCAATTTAATTGCATATCTCTAATCTCCAATCTCCAAATACTCTTTAATATATGTAGTTTAATTGTATGGAAATTGTATCTCTCCCTTTGCCTTTCACATAATGACATGAATAAATCGATAGAATAACGTATCCTTTTATAGGTAGAGAGATGACCAATTTCCTAGTTAGACTATAATTCTATTTTCCATCAAAATAGAGTTTTTAAGAGAAATCTACTTCTCCAATAATTATCTAATTAATTAAATGATTACATATATCCATAAGATATATTATCAAATCTAATAACTTATCATGTAGGTCACATAAAGTCTAACATTCTCCCACTTGGCCCATATGACAATATGATCTTTATGATTTAATAATATATTACCATTATGCGCCCAGTCTTATGGTAATCATCATAGTCACCAAAATTGAGTAAACTACCAATATGAGTCATCGCGGTTCTATATCATTAGATCGATATAGTTCCTTCAAAGTACCACAATATTAGCAACTTACCCAACTTGGTCTATAAGTGAGAAGTATACGTGATGGTCCCGTAATGCCTTTGTCAAAGACTATTCCTGTTGTCATCATTATCCAATCTCATACATGTACACAAATATTGGTAAACAAGAAATAAAGCAGAAACAATTCAATTATCATTATTGAGTTCAGAATGTCAATAAACCATCATAAGAAAAAACATTAATCACTACTACCAAGATTCATGCTTTTCACATGTCTATTAATAACCTTTGGTAGTAGTTATTTCAATAATGGATCCCTAATCATTAGTTGGTGCTTGTTTGTTTATTTGACATTTTTTGTTTCTGAACCCACTTCTTAATGACAAAGTATTAGCACCATTAGAATACTTGTCGTTCTTGGAGAAAATGACAATTGCAGAATTACAATAATTTTCAGCGAATTGGCATAAGAGTCGACAACTCCAAGTCCTAAAATAAAATTCTGCAACCATAATATTTATTTGTAGTCTCAAAGCATGCTACAAATTCAACGTCCATAATGGATGAAGTAATGACAGATTGTTATCCACTTATACAAAAATTTATTCCTCCACATCATAGGAATAAATAGCCAAATGTGGGTAATCTACTGTCAAGCCATCCAACATAATAAACCTAATATAATATAAGTTTGATTACATATTAAGCTTCATACACACATAATGTTTATCCATACGTTTTCACTAAATTGCATGAGACTATATTTATCTCCTATCCTTAATGGGACAAACTGAGATCACTACTAGCAAGCAAAATATCAACATACACAGCAAAATAATTTGCTCCCACTGACCTTCAAATATATACACTGATACACATTATTTTCTTTAAATCTAGAGGAAATTATATTATCATCGAAATTAAACTACTATTTTCTAGAAGCTTGTTTAAGCAACTCTCATTTAAAAGGTTATTTACACATTGATTTGATGTAGCTCCAAATCAAAATGTGCTACTAGGATCATAATGATTCTTTCTTTGAAAATAAAGAGAGGTCTTCTTTATAATCAATACCTTCCTTTTAAGTAAAACTTTTAGTAACAAGTTTAGCTTTATATTGTTCAATATTGTCATTAGAGTCACGTTTAGTCTTAAAGACTCATTTACAACTCTTTTTCATAATTGAGGCAATTTAACAATGGTCTAGACTTTATCTTATTCTATATATTTTAACTCATCTTTCATGGTATCAATTCATTTAGCATAATCATTACATTCTATGTCTTGCGAAAATGAAATCGAATCCATAATTTGATTCTTGTAGATGTGCCACATAATCATTAATAATAGCTTAACTTAATTTCCTGAAGGATTTTCTTAATGCTATTCTTTGTGATTGTTCTACATTAGGTTCAATATTTGTGATTTCTTCATGGAGTAGTTGATCACCATTGTTGGGTCGTTTAACAACGGTATTTTAGGAAAAACAATGTTAGAAGTTTTCGGTAAAAGAATATCTATATTAACTTCTTGGATATCTACATTTCGTGGTTCCGCACTCCCACTAATATCACAATTCTTAATGAACTTGGCATTTCCGATTTCCACAATTATTGGACTATGGTTAGGACAATTAAAGCTATACCCTTTGGATTTGATCATGGTAACCAATAAAGTAACCATTGATCATTTTAAAATCCAATTTCATTCATGTGGATTATAAATCACATTTTCCCATTGGAATCCCCAAACATACAGGTTTCCTTTCTTTCCACAGTCCAAAATATATCTTTGGAACTACCTTATTAGGAACCTGGTTCCATATATAAATAGCGATTTATAAAACATATATCCACAACAATAAGGGTATAGATGAATTACTTAACATACTCTTAACCATATTCATTAGAATGCAATTATGCCTTTCAGCTATTCTATTATGCTGTGGCGTATCTGTCATATTATATTGAGGAGTTTAGCAAATTGACCCAAGTTTTACTTGCCATAATGTTCACCTTTTCTATCACATTTCTATCTAGTTGCCTTTCTACTTCATTGATATATATATATATCAAGTATGTCCATTGCTTGAGTTATATCATACAACATGCATAAATAACCATAACTTGATAATCATCAATAAATGTGATAAAATATTTTCGTCCACCAAAATTGCTTTCGAGTTTCAATTTCTATAAACCATAACTTAAATCCAAGAACCAATCATTGCATTTAAACAAACTAAAATATCATTTCTTAAATTTGAAACTATGTCCCAAAAAATCAAGTTTTAGAAATGGACACAAAATTATGAGAATCATAAAGGACGAAGTGTCTATAATAAGTCTTAATGGTGACCATTGTGTAAACTTAACGCTAGATTTGAGCCCCTTTAAGTGAAACTCTAACTTAATTCCTCTTCACATAAGCAAAATACCATTATGTCTTTATGATATTGGTTGAGGAGAATCACTACATTATGTTGGAAACATAGATGGTAGTTCCATAATTCATCCATCAAGAATTATAAGGAACTCCAATTAAATATAGTTCAAAACATTCAAAAGCAACTAGGCTTACCATTATTTTTGAACCATGCCTTACATTTATGGCAATCTTTCAAAATTAGTGTCCACGTGTTTTTAAAGAACTTACACTTATCATTATTACGTTTCTTATTTTGAGCCTCAATAACTTTAAGAGGCTCATTCTTTATCTTTAGGGTAATATTTTTTTCTTTTACCAAGTTTATTTTCAACTTCTTGAGTGATGAAGTTAACATAATTAATTCCTTGCCGCTTAAGTTCTATCTCCTCTTAAGCATGTTAGGTTAGTCAATTCACTTACATTTCACTTATTCCTTATAGTGCTATAGTGAATTTATAATAATGTGCTGATGAGGCAAATAGTTCAGAATCAACTAAAAAGAATTATCAACTTTCATCCTTAAAGTTTCCAACTTTATTTTTATATTAGTCATCTCTAGAACATACTCATACATGCTACGTGTACCATCAAATTTCATGGTAGTCAAATTAGCCATAAAGCGAGAGACTTATCAACAGTTTAGATTCTAGACACTCAAAATATTCCTATTAATTGTAGAATGGTTATCTTAATATTGCTTGCTAATTCTCAAAATCCAACTGTTTGATATTTTCCAAACTTTATAGAAAATATTTTCTTCATTATTGCTTCTATCAATAATAGCAATATCATTTCCAAGATCATCATTTCCAGATGCACAATGCAACAACAGTGGACTGGAACCTCGAGGGAGGAGTCTATTGACAACAGTGACCTCATATTTGGAGACAAAAAAGTTACAAGAAGTGGCCTTAAGAAGGTTGGTTGATAGGAATGTTAGGAAAGCAGAATCTAAGGATCATAATCACATGACTGATGATCATGAAGATGTGCCGGCTGAACTCTGGATACAAAGCTGTTGACATGAAGCTTCTAGTATACTGAATTTGTTGTAACAAACTTAGTTTCATTCATGTGCAGAATCTGTTATTTCTTCATTCATTTTGTGCTTTAATTAGTTTCTCTATTGTATATATATATAGGTAGCCAGCATTAGCACATTAATTGTAACTTTTCTGTATCAGTTAATTCATAAAGATAACCCTTCTGCTTCAAAGCTTTTAGATCAATTCTCTCCTATAATTCCAACTTGGTATCAGAGCCACACTATGGCGAACACGAGTCACAGCAGTCAGTCACATGAATTAAACTCAAATGTTCAAAATCCAGCTATGTTGAGTAATCTCTCTCCATTCAGCATGAATCTCACTCAAGCAGCATCTGTAAAGCTTGACAGAGACAATTTTCTTCTGTGGAAGAATATCATAATGCCAATAGTAAGAGGACATGGACTGGAAGAGTATCTGCTGGGCACAAAAGTCTGTCCACCACAGTTTATTAACTCAGAATCAGCAACTGAAGCTGGAACAACACTTGAAACAATCCACAATCCAGACTACACCAGATGGATCTCAGTGGATCAGCTCCTAATGGGATGGCTTTACTCCTCCATGACTCCAGAGATTGTCATGCGTGTAATGGGATGTAATAGCTCAAGTGAGCTGTGGAAGGCCATTAAGGAGAACTATGGAATTCTAAATAGATCAAGGGTGACTTTCCTTACCTCAGAATTACAGAGAATCAGGAAAGGATCCATGACCATGGATCAATACCTCAACACTATCAAGCAACTTGCTGATAATTTGGAGATTGCTGGTAAGAAAATTGATCATACTGATCTGATTACACAAGTGTTGGCTGGGCTTGACGAAGAATACACACCTATTGTAGTTCAACTGAATTGCAGGGATCAAGTTACCTGGCATGAGTTATCTTCAACACTTATGACTTTTGAGAGTAGACTTGAGTATCTCAATCAAGTCAGGAATAACTTTGGATCCATTAATCTTACTCAAAGGAACTCACAGAATGTAAATCAATATAATGGAAGAGGAGGTAGAGCTGGAAGGAGTACAAGTTTCAGAGGAAGAACAAGGGGGAGAGGTAGATTTGGAAGGACAAATGAAGCAAGGCAATCCTGTCAAATTTGTGGTTTGAATAACCACACTGCTGCCTGGTGTTATAACAGGTTTGATGAGAAATATATGGGAAAACGACCTACTGATCAGATCAATAATTTCAGTCCATCCGCATACACTACATGTCCCAATTCAGTAGAAGATCAGGCTTGGTATGCTGATACTGGAGCCAGCCACCATGTAACCTCTGATAAGAACAATGTGGATGAAGCCAGAGAGTATACTGGTAAGCAGAAAATGGTAGTAGGTAATGGTTCTTCATTACACATTTCTCATGTTGGATCTAAGGTACTTCACACTAAATCTGATAAGACACTAGTGTTAAAACATCTGCTTCATGTACCTAAGATCAAGAAAAATTTGGTTAGTGTTTCAAAATTAACCACTGACAACAATGTATCTGTTGAATTCTTTCCTCATGGTTGTGTTGTGAAGGATCTACCAACAAGGAGGGCTCTAATGCAGGGGAAGCTTGAAGATGGACTATATCAACTGAACTCCTTCTGTCCTGCACCATCAGACTCTAATCCTATCAACAAGCATCATACCACTCATGATTCTCTCATTTTCTGCCTGAATCAATCTACCAATTCAATGAAGCATAACTCCATAGAAGCTCAAACTGAAATATGGCATAGAAGGCTAGGACATCCCTCTAATTCTGTATTACAGCAAGTTTTTAAAGTCTTGTAGTAATTCCAGATTTTCCAATAATAAAGCAGTATCATTTTGTGAATCATGTCAGTTTGGGAAATCTCATGCTTTACCATTTAAAATGTCATCCTCTCATGCTCAAAAACCACTTGATCTAATACACTCAGATGTCTGGGGACCTTCTCATGTTAATTCTACTTCTGGTTTTAAGTATTATGTGCTGTTTGTTGATGACTATACTAGATATACCTGGATCTATCCACTGAAATATAAACATGAAGTTCTACAATACTTTGTGCAATTCAAAAGGCTAGTTGAAAATCAATTTGAGAGAAAAATTAAAGTCCTACAAACTGACATGGGAGGAGAGTATAAAAGTCTGGAAAAATTAGCCTCAGAATCAGGGATAACTTAGACACTCTTGTCCTCACACTTCAGCCCAAAATGGAAGAGCAGAGAGAAAGCATAGACATTTAACAGAAACAGGCTTGACTCTTTTAGCTCAAGCAAACATGCCTCTATATTATTGGTGGGAAGCTTTCCTCACTGCCACTTACCTTATAAACAGATTACCTACTCCCTTACTTCAACACAAATCACCTTATGAAGTTTTGTTCAAAACCAGTGTAGACTACAAACAGCTCAAAGTTTTTGGCTGCACCTGCTATCCCTGCATAAGGCCCTATCAAAACCACAAGTTTGACTTTCACACCCAAAAATGTGTTTACCTTGGACCTAGTATGTCTCACAAAGGGTATAAATGCTTAAATTCCAATAGTAGAATGTATATCTCCAGACATGTGGTCTTTGATGAAAATTCTTTTCCTTTCAAAGAAGGTTTTCTAAATAAGTCAAATCAAACCAAATCCACTCCTATAACTTTTCATCATCTTCCTTTTGAATTAAATCTCTACAAGTCATTTCCAAATTCAGTTGATATAGTAAATCCGATTGATAACTCTGCACATGAGCTCTCAGGTGGAAATGAAAGAGTGGTAGAAGCTGATGATGAAGTCTCACAGCAGCCAGCCTTGCAGTCTGAATCTCCAGAGTCCCAAGCTGGCATTAAAATTTGGGTGGATATGCCTGCAATTGAGGAAACTGCAGATAAGAATCAACATCCTATGATAACCAGATCAAAAGCTGGCATAATGAAACCAAGAACATACATAGCTACTGCTGATTCACAAAATTCAGACTATGGAGAGCCTGTGAACCTTGATGAGGCACTCAGAAATGAAAATTGGTGTAAGGCAATGAAGGAGGAATATGATGCACTGGAAAGAAATGACACTTGGACTCTAGTTCCCTCTGATCCTACAATGAAAATAATTGGCTGCAAGTGGGTATTTAAGCTGAAATTTGGTGAAAATGGAGAGATACAGAGATATAAGGCCAGGCTTGTTGCAAAGGGGTTTGCTCAAACTTCTGGAGTTGATTATTATGAGACTTTCAGTCCAGTAGCAAAAACACCAACTCTGAAAATTATCCTCACAGCAGCAGTCTCCAAAGGCTGGGATATAAGGCAAGTAGACATCAACAATGCTTTTCTAAATGGCAGACTTGAAGAAACTGTATATATGAAGCAACCTCAGGGGTTTATAGACAGTTCAAAACCATCCTTTGTCTGCAAATTGAACAAAGCTATATATGGTCTAAAACAAGCTCCTAGAGCTTGGCATGACACTTTGAAGGAAACCTTACTGCAGTGGGAGTTCAAACAATCTAAAGCAGATCATTCAGTCTTCTATCAAATAGCACAGAATCACACAATCTATCTCTTGATTTATGTGGATGATATCATACTTACAGGGAATTGCAACATTACAGTACAGAAACTGATTGACAAGTTAAATGCATCCTTTGCTTTAAAGGATATGGGCAAATTAAAGAAATTTCTGGGTATTGAATTTTATAGAGATGAAATTGGCCTACATATGTCTCAGAAGAAGTATGCTACAGATGTCTTGAAGAAATTCAATTTTGAAAATTTGAAGTCCAGCATCACTCCTATGGCAGCTGGAAGGCTGGTGAGTAAGTCAGATGGTATATCTCTCAGGAATCCTACACAATTCAGAAGTGCAGTAGGTGCACTGCAGTATCTAACTCATACAAGACCAGATATTGCCTTTGCTGTGAACAGGATTAGTCAATATCTTCAAAATCCTACAGATGCTCACTGGAATTTGCTGAAAAGACTCTTCAGATACATAAAAGGTACTCTTGACATGGGACTGATCATCCATGAAGCACAAGATATGAACATTGTTGCTTATGGAGATGCTGATTGGGCATCTTGTCCAGATGACAGAAAGTCTACTGTGGGTTATTGTGTCTACTTGGGTGATAATCTAATATCTTGGTCATCAAAGAAGCAGCAGGTAGTAGCTAGGTCTAGCACTGAAGCAGAATATAGAGCTCTAGCTCACACTACTGCAGAGATCACTTGGATTCAATCATTACTTGATGAACTCCAGATAACACAAACTGAAATACCAAGGATATGGTGTGACAACCTAGGAGCTAGTGCTCTAGCCTCCAATCCTGTCTATCATGCACGGACTAAACACATTGAGTTAGATATTCACTTTGTCAGAGACAAAGTTCTGGCAAAACAATTGGTAATAGATTATGTCCCAACAGCAGATCAAACAGCAGACATACTGACTAAACCTTTGATGAATTCAAGACATCAGTATTTAAGAAGCAAGCTTGGAGTCATTGAAGTCAATTCCAGCTTGAGTGGGGGTGTTAGGAAAGCAGAATCTAAGGATCATAATCACATGACTGATGATCATGAAGATGTGCCGGCTGAACTCTGGATACAAAGCTGTTGACATGAAGCTTCTAGTATACTGAATTTGTTGTAACAAACTTAGTTTCATTCATGTGCAGAATCTGTTATTTCTTCATTCATTTTGTGCTTTAATTAGTTTCTCTATTGTATATATATATAGGTAGCCAGCATTAGCACATTAATTGTAACTTTTCTGTATCAGTTAATTCATAAAGATAACCCTTCTGCTTCAAAGCTTTTAGATCAATTCTCTCCTATAATTCCAACTAGGAATATAAGAAATAGTAAAAGATTTTTGGCCATGGTAATAGTAGTGTTGATTAGTACAAGTGATATTTGACCATTTTTCAAGAGTAACGTAGTATCCTATTTATACTTGTGTATTTAAGGAAATATAATTGGATTGCCAAAGTACTTGCCAAAGTACTGATCAGCAGAATCCTAGAAAATATTTTAGCAATTTGGCTTTGTATAATTAACATAAGCAATTATGAAAATCAAGCTATATAAAGTATACACATTATTAAGAAAATATTTTAGCAATTTGAGTATGTATTATCAAAAGCAATTCAAAGATTCAAGCAATATAAATTAAAGTACACATTGTTGAGAAAATATCACTGAAACAATTTTGTAAACGATGCAGCCATAAAATGTAACAATTCAATCTCGTTGATTCACACGTAGAATAACAATATGGATTGGTGATTTGGGAAAAACTCTACTAATTTTGTTAATTTATCAAAAGACAACCAAATAACAATAAATCGTAATTCTAGCTTTTAAAGGAAAACAAGAAACCTAACTTTAATCTTCTAAATAATTAAACACAAACTTTAGGAAAATAATCTACACAAATAAGACTCTGAATAAAATAAATTTCCTACTAAACTAAACGTGGAAAACAAATTATCTAAACAATAAAATTAATTTTTGCTGGAATAAGAAAAGTGCCCATTTGATGGCCTAAACGATAAAATTTGGCACAAAAACCAGTCAGTCCATGAATTTTGCCTGCATGAAAAAGTGGTATTATTCATCTAACTGCGACACGGTTAACTGCGTAAAAGTATCCGTTTGCATCACTTCACCTAGAACATCAAATGTTGTATTCTTTGAAACCCATCAAAGATGACAGAAGAACAATGTATTTTTGGAAAAAATTCATAAAATTGAAAACGATACATTAATAATTCTTATTGCCAGTCATAAATTTTGGACGATATTCCGGTCAAACCATGAAAATAGATGCCATTACTCCTTGCTAGCCAAAAGCAGGAACCACCAGAAGAACAATGTATTTTTGGAAAAAAATTCATAAAATTGAAAATGATACATTAATAATTCTTATTGCCAGTCATAAATTTTGGATGATATTCCGGTCAAACCATGAAAATAGATGCCATCACTCCTTGCTAGCCAAAAGCAGGAACCACCAGAAGAACAATGTATTTTTGGAAAAAAAAATCATAAAATTGAAAATGATACATTAATAATTCTTATTGCCAGTCATAAATTTTGGACGATATTCCGGTCAAACCATGAAAATAGATGCCATCACTGTTAGGTTATGTTTGCCCATCGAGTAAATTATTTGTACTCGTGACATTTTGAAATAAAATTAATAAATTGATTGATATATTTATTATGTTATTTTGAGTTTACTTTTATCCATGGGTCGATTTGATATTACAAATTGAGTGTTTAAGTTGTTAAACACAGAAAGATTCAATCTGTGATTCGATCTACAATTATCGTTCGCGATCAGTAAATAAATATGGATAATTTATTTTGATAAGATCGTCTCGATTTTATTAAAGTCTATCTTTGACTTTGGTAATAAAATTGAGAATACATTTAGAATGTATTGAACGGGACCACATGGAATTAATTTGTGACATTGACCAGACAAATTTAATTTCACTTGACTATCGTACATGGGACCTTAATCCTGAGCGGATAATGAACTTCGGTTACTAGCTTGAAGTTCTTTGAGGTGTCAATGATTGAGATCAAATTGCTGGTCAATATCTCGACACTTTGGGGATTAGAGTGAACTAACGAGGAACATATATTCGTAATATGAAATCCGTCACCTTTAAGGTATGATCAAGATCTCACTGGTTCTTCTAGTGTACAGTTTAACCTGAGCTCAGTAGTTCGACATTGATTGTTGAATTCAATGATGTGATGTGATCACATCAAACTGTTAGATAGAAGATGAGAGTTGAGAATCTGTGAATATTCGAATAAGGGCATTTTGGTCATTTTACTTATTCTGAATATTCGAGTTGATCGACGGGGGTAACATGTAGGATCGATAAGTCAGATGATATAATTATTGATTGTTGTTTCAGTAATTTCAATTAGACTAAGAGTGCAGTCTTGTTCTTTTAGTGGAATAGAACTTGATTAATAAATTATTTTGACTGATCAAGAGTTGACCGAGTCAAAATTAATTTATTAGAGCTTAGTTTAATTGGGTCCGATCAAGTCCCCTCAGTGGCTCTAATATATAGGGCTAAATAGGCTTATTACCTATTTTGGGCTATGCAGAAATGGGCCTGGGTTATGGTACTAGGGTTAGTAGGGTTTTGGAGTGTAAACAGATTATAAATAGTCTCATAAGACTGTTTTTCTGGATAACCAAAACAGATAGGCGGGACACACACTAAAGTGTGAAGTGTGTATTTTCTCCTAACAAAGTAAACCCTAATCCTAGTATAACCTAGATCGAGAGAGGTGACCACACACCGGCATAGCCACTCTTGGAGAACACTGGGGAAGGCTTGAGGGTTTGAAGCTTTGGAAGATTAAAGAACACTGTTGATAGAAATTTCATAAATCACGCTACAAGGGTAATTTCTTCAAACTTATGTGTTTTTACAGTTTTAGTTTAATCCAGTTGAATGTACGGAATAAATCAAATCTTGTGGAGGGACGTTTGATCATCACAGAAAATTAATTTTTGTGATGTCTAAATCCCGGTTTCCAACAATCACTCCTTGCTAGCCAAAAGCAGGAACCACCAGAACATTCTTCATTTCCCCATTGTGAATAAAAAGCATCGAAACTTTGCTTCTTTGAACCCCACCCAAGAGTACAGAAAAACAATGTATTTCCGAAGAAGCTTTCACAAAACTCCCAATCAAATTCTCGGCTATAAGTAAGATTATGATGCCCAAGATCATCATCTTTAGATGCACAATGCAACATCAGTACAGATCTAGGTGGCAGTTGATTGAAGACATACACCCTATAATTTTTAGTAAAACGACAAGAGGTAACTGCGCGAGGAAGGCTGCAGCCTGCAGGCCAATAGAATGAGAAATAAGAAGAAATTTTGCATCATGGTACAATATTTTAGGTTGCTTTGACTCAAGATTTTAGAAAGGTCTTCATAGTAACAATTCTTTAAGCACGTTAAGATATTTCGTTGTCAAAAGTTCAATGCAATATTGGAAGAAAATATTATGAATCCAAAAAAATTAGCAATTATGAGATCTCCAAATTGGAATTGCTGATCTCACGGTGCAATAATTCTGCAATCCCCCTTAAATTCTTCAATTAACGAATTGAAGAAAAGTAATGCTATTTATAGTCGCTCACTATCAGTATGAAGAGTTTACGTGACATTACTCAATTGAAATAATTATTCATAGTTGTTGACTTAAATAAATTATTCAATTGGGATAAATAATTACTCCAGTTAAGTAATGCCGCGTAGGTTCACTATCGATAGGGAACGACTTTGAATATCATTATTCTTTATTTATAGTCAATAATTATGAATAATTATTCTAATTGAGTAATGCCACGTAATCTCACTACGGGTAGTAAGCGATTATGAATATCATTACTCATTCAAATTTCAAAATTGCTAAAGACATCACCAATTTAAGCGAAGGAAGAATCAATCGTCAAGGTACAATAAAAAAGTTTCGCTTAATAAATTATAGTGTAATTAGCACAAAATGTCCATACTTTTTGAAGTTATTGTGCAAATTGTCCATACCATTGAAATTTTGGCATTTTCACCATTACATACACCATTTCTTGCGTAAAACGTCATTTCCGTCCATTGTCATCTAAAATCTGCCGTTATCTCACTTCCACAACACGAGTCGTACCAATCTGGAAGGGTAAGTTTGTCCATTTCGTCCACACACTTTTTTCAACCAGGAAAATATCAATTGGAATATTCCAAGCCAATTGAGCCAGAAGTGCAAGAGTTTCCTCCTATGACGTCACTGGATTACTTTATTCAAACTGAGGAATCGGAGCAAGATTTCCCTTTGGAGGTGGCACCGCAATATTTCAATCAAATTGGGCCATCAGAGTAAGAAACTCCCCAGGCGAGTTCCCTGGAGCAGCCGCAGGCGTAGTAGTAACACCCAAGCCATTTTATTGCTTTTATCAAGATCTTCAGAATACTAGTTCAAACCAGCCACAAGAACATCATCAATCCGATGCACCACAATCCTCGACCCAACAAAAATATCCGGGTACGAGTCCCGAACCCCATCCACCATCACTCCAATAATCCCATTTCAAGATAAGTTGATTCAAGAGTTTTCCATAAAAATTGAGTATCATCAAGAGTACCAATTTTTCTAAGCACAGAGTCAAACAAATGAAGTATAATAGAGGTATAGGCTAACTCATCAGCCTCTATTATTTGATCATCAGACGTAGTATCAGGAAATGATTTATTTATGGCCTTGGACACTTTTTGTTGAACTAAAATGCTTTTCATTTTTTGTTGCCAGATAGCAAAGTCACATTTTCCATTAAATTGATGTAAATAAAAACTTAAAGTAGCCATTTATCACAAGGTTCACACAGACGACAAAAAAAGAGAAGTATTTTATTCAAAAAACATGAGACAAGAAAGTAAGAATACCAATGATAAGATACAAGCACATACAAGATCTTACTCACAATATTGGGAGAGACCTATAATCAAGAACAACCCAGGCATTTGTTGGTGATTCAAACCGTTTTTTCTTGACGATATATATATATGTCCCCCATTGTCTCATTGGCCGACATCGCCCCTATTTTAAGGTCACAGTTAGTATTCACATATTTCTATTATAGTAACTCGCTTTTGTTTATTTGGAATTTCTTGTTAATATACTACGTACTTGGTAGTACCTTAAAAACTTACAGAAACAAATGTTGAAACGTAGTACAAAACTATAATTTTTTCATACTATATGAGATCATATAAATTTTCACATTTCACCAATTGATCTTCTATTAATCAATATAATGAAATTTATCATTAATACAAAAAAATTTACTGTAAAAATGTCCCAATTTCTAAAAATAGCTCAGTAAATGAATGGTAAAACCTATCAATATTTGAAGTTGTGGGCTGTGGACATTATTAGCATTTTGCAACATATATTCTTTTTTCCTCCTCTGATTAATCATTAAACACATTTCCTGAAGAGACAGGTAGGAAATATAAAAGGGCCAATTCTTGACAATCAGTAAACATAAGTTTTATCAACTTTTTTATTACATACGTGGAGAGCATAAAATCATACAGTATTTTTTAATTCCCAGGGATGCAGATTTAGAAAACGTCCGTTTACATCTCGAAAATATATGCCATCACTTACTGCTACCCAAAAACATGCTCTACCGGAACAGGGCCTTGTCCATTTTGAATCAAAAACATCAAACGCGATGTTGTTTGAACCCCACCGGAAACGGCAGAAGAACAGTGTATTTTGCCAAAAGCTTTCACAAAAGTGAAAGTGAAATTGTTGGTTATAAAGAAGTGTATGATTTCCAAGATCATCATTTCCAGATGCACAATGCAACAACAGTGGACTGGAACCTTGAGGGAGACTATTGAGAATAGTGACCTCATATTTGGGGGTAAACAAGCTACAAGAAGTGGCCTTAAGAAGGTTGGCTGATAGGATTATAAGAAATAGTAAAAGATTTTTGATCATGGTACCAGTCATCATGATTGGTACAAGTGATATTTGACCATTTTTGAAGATTGTAGTATCTTATTTATACTCGTGTCTTTAAGGTAATATAATTGGATTGCCAAAGTACTTCAGCGGAATCCTAGAAAATATTTTAGCAATTTGGCTATGTATAATTAACATAAGCAATTATGAAAATCAAGCTATATAAAGTATACACATTATTAAGAAAATATTTTAGCAATTTGACTACATATTAACATAAGAAATTATGAGATTCAAGCAATATAAATTAAAGTATACATTATTGAGAAAATATCACTGAAACAATTTTGTAAAATATCCATCTTCATGATGCAGCCAAAAAATTTAACATTTCAATCTCTACTAATTTTGTTAATTTATAAAAAAACAACCAAATAACAATAAATCGTAATTCTAGCTTTTAATAAAGGAAAACAAGAAACCTAACTTAATCTTCTAAATAAACACAAACTTTAGAAACATAATCTACTCAAATAAAACTCTGAATAAAATAAATTTCATACTAAACTAAATGTGGAAAACAAATTATCTAAACAATAAAATTAATTTTCGCTAGAATAAGAAAAGTCCCAATTTGACAGCCTAAACAATAAAATTTGGCACAAAAACCAGTAAGCTCAAGGGCTTCATTCCATGAATTTTGCTTGCATGAAAAAGTGGTATTATTCATCTAACTGCGACATGGTTAACTGCATAAAAGTATTTGTTTGCATCACTTCACCTAGAACATCAAATGTTGTATTCTTTGAAACCCACCAAAGATGACAGAAGAAAAATGTATTTTTGGAAAAAAATGTTATTCACCTTTTGAAATAAAAAAGAGAAACTTCATATTACATGAACAAGAAACAAAAATTAAGGAAATTTCAGAATTAAAATTGAAGAAGAAAGTACAAACCGAGGCCTGTACGTGTATAGTTTCCTTAAAACAGATTCGTCCCTACCGTAGGTTATGAACGTCTGTCTCCCAGGATACAACGGTAGAACTGGTTGTACCAGCGAACCGACCTACTGACCGAACTATATCACCTCTAAAAGAAAACTTGGAGAAACAAAAAGGAATAGAGAAAATGCTTGAATTGTTGTGTTGAAATGAGGAAAAAAGACTTGTTTATATAGGCATAAGAATGACCTTCCAATACCAATTCAACAATTAAAACAAGAGTTACAAAAGTTACAAAAATGAAAGGTTGAGAAGATGGAAAGTCTCAAATTGAAAGCTTTAATTTTTTTATTCATTTTACAAATTTTCCAACAATCCCCCACATGAATGAAAAATTGAAAGAGACACGGAAGACTAGGTGATAAAGTTCAACGTCTGAATCCTGTATAGGATAGGTAGGTGTTACCCTTTGAACCTTCCCTTATGAAAGCATATTTACTTTACTAGCTCATCAGTAGAAGCGATGTCCTTGAACTGTTCTGTCTTTTGTGTAAACGATGATATACTTCACACAGAATTCTTCCTAGTTCAGTTCTCATTGTTATGTTCATTTATGGCCGTTAACATATGCCTGGTTCTGCGAGAGTTTTTAAGAATTATGCCTCACACAATTCTCTTAGAAGCGGCCCCACTTCTCTCTCACATAGGTGATTTCTTAATTAAGAATAGTCCGTTCTACTCCACTCGTAAGAATCATTAAAAGCCTATTGCTTATCCTTTCCTCTACGGGTATCACTGTTTATCATAGGAATGGGTAGGAGAGAACCCCCACAGTGACCTAATTAAGTATTTACAATTAGGTTGTCCCTTTGAACCTAGATCTTGGGATCTCCAGTCAACTAGGTTAGGTTTCCATTGTATTAACTTATTCATCCAAAGGCTTAAGTCCCATTCCTTTCGACGATTTTTCAACTAACTCTCTATTCAAACCTTTAGTTAGCGGATCCGCAATATTATCCTTTGACTTCACATAGTTAATAGAGATAACTCCAGTTGAGAGTAGTTGTCTTATGGTATTATGTCTACGACGTATGTGTCTAGACTTACCATTATACATGTTACTCTGTGCCCTACCAATTGCAGATTGACTAACACAAAGTCTGTAAATTAGTGAAGTTATTGTATGGCTTGAAACAAGCTCCAAACCAATGACATGAAAAGTTTGATCATGTCATGATTGAATGTGGATTTAAAATCAACGAGTGCGATAAATGCGTTTATATCAAAGACACTAAAAATGGCTATGTCATTTTATGTCTTTACGTTGATGACATGCTTATTGTTGGAAGCAATGATAACATGATTAAATCTACTAAAGACATGTTAAATTCAAGATTTGACATGAAGGATATGGGTTTAGCAGATGTGATACTTGGAATTAAAATTTCAAGAACATCAGAGGGAATTGTCCTAAGTCAATTATACTATGTGGACAAAATTCTTGAAAAATTTAACAAGGATGATTTTGGCATGGCTAGAACACCGATAGATACCAATCAACATCTATCAAAGAACAAAGGCGAGAGTATCTCTCAATTAGAATACTCTAGAATTATTGTAAGCCTGATGTACTTAATGAGTTGTACAAGACCAGACATAGCCTACACAGTTAGCAAACTGAGTAGATACACGAGTAATCCAGGAGCTGACCACTGGAAAGGAATTTTTGTCTATTGTTCATGTAATATGAAGTTTCTCTTTTTTATTTCAAAAGGTGAATAACAATCTTAAAACAGATTCGTTCCCTACCGTAGGTTATGAAAGTCTGTCTCCCAGGATACAATGGTAGAACTGGTTGTACCAGCGAACCGACCTACTGCCCGAACTATATCACCTCTAAAAGAAAACTTGGAGAAACAAAAATGAATAGAGAAAATGCTTGAATAGTTGTGTTGAAATGAGGAAAAAGACTTGTTTATATAGGCATAAGAATGACCTTCCAATACCAATTCAACCATTAAAACAAGAGTTACAAAAGTTACAAAAAGGAAAGGTTGAGAAGATGGAAAGTCTCAAATTGAGAGCTTTAATTTTTTTATTCATTTTACAAATTTTCCAACAAAAAATTCAAAGAATTGAAAATGATACATTAATAATTCTTATTGCCAGTCATATATTTTGGACGATTTTCCGGTCAAACCATGAAAATAGATGCCATCACTCCTTGCTAGCCAAAAGCAGGAACCACCAGAACATTCTTCATTTTCCCACTGTATTGAAAGCATGAAAGTGTAAGTTTTAAATCTAGATAACAAACAACCTAGAAGAGGAGAAGGGGAAGGTGGGGGTGGGGGTGATGAATACGTTCTTACTGAAAGTTAATATGAAAATGTTAATATTTTAAAAAAAAAAACATAACGTTCACTTTAATGTTCTAATGTTGATGAAAGTTTATTGAACGTTAGAATATTGCACTGAACGTTTCGCAGTTTCGAGACAATTAATATGTAAGATGATTAAAATATTGATTAAACCGTTAAGGGAAACATCAAGAGACGCCCATACCACGAGTAAATAAATTCACTATTTTAGAACATGTTACACATATCTCAACTCTTAAAAATTACAAGTTTAGATATAATCTAAAATTTTATCAGCAATTTACAAAAAGTAAAATTTAGTTAAGAACAACAATAAAATTTCTCTGTTTTATATCTTCTTTAATTAGTCAAGAAATGCAGTCAAGTACTTCGTTCTTGATATTGGTTCATTCCACGAGTGTCCCTGGATTGATTCCACAAATCGAAATAAGGACCCAGTCCTTATCTTGCTGAATGTCGTTCTCTCTCATAATGAATTTCTAAAACGTTCAATTTCTCAGAGCCGTTCATGAAAATAGAATTTTTGATCGGGGTAGGACTTTTTAATATTTATTTGGAACTTAAAATTCACAAATAATTTCTTCTTAAATAATTGAGTATCTTTGCTTTCAAAGTCTGTAGAATTCTTGGAATACCACCAGTCTTAGTTATAGCACAAGAAGTTTATCTAGAATTAATGACTTAGTATTTATCTCATATAGAGATAAGACAGAATAAGTCTTTAAGTTTAAATAAACTTTATAAAAGATTCACTTATATATTTTCATTTAAGTAGATAAATAAAAAGATAATATTTCAATATCTTATGTACTTTAAAAAAGTACCGTTCTCTTACACCCAGTGGGCAAGATGTAATTGTCCACTGGGTGATGTGGCGGCATGAGATCACAAGATGAAATTGCCTACTATCACAAGATATGATCTCATGCCGCCACATCACCCAGTGGGTAATTACATCTTGTCCACTGGGTGTAGGAGAACGATACTCCTACTTAGAAACCTACTTTAATTAGAATGCTTAACATGCAATTTACCCAATCACTTATTTATTTGATAAAGAACAAGAGTTTTAGAATAACTAAAACTGATAAATAGATTAAGATAAGTATAGCAACTACTAGATAATGATTGAATCCTAATTGGCTCACATTAATAAATAAAATATAATTAAATATGCCAATAAACATCGGATTCTCCAACTGAAAGTTTGCTTCTCTGAACCCCACCCAAGACTATATAAAAACAATGTATTTCCGAAGAAGCTTTCACAAAACGCCCAATCAAATTATCGGCTATAAGTAAGATTATGATGCCCAAGATCATCATCTTTAGATGCACAATGCAACGTCAGTACAGATCTAGGTGGCAGTTGATTGAAGACATACACCTTAAATTTTATTAGTAAAACCACAAGAGGTAACCGCGTGAGGAAGGCTACAGGCCAATAGAATGAGAAATAAAAGAAAACTTGCTCCTAGGGGCATAGGCGAGTTGGTAAGACTTAAGGTGATGTGGGGAGAAATCCTCCGGCAATGCAGATTCGATTCCCGTGTGGGGCAGATTTTTACTGAAATATTGTGGGGGTCTGTCCTGGGGGTTGGCCTGTTGGCTCTCTCCCTCAGGTTCCTGCCACTCGTGCACATCTCTCGATTTACAACCCGCCTAGTCAAGGGGCCTCCGACACAGGTGGGGGGTTTCGCCTTCGGGACTTTCTCCTTAACAAAGAAATAAAAGAAAACTTTCATCATGATACAATATTGTTGGGATATTTTCTCAAGACTTGTCAAAATTAAAAAATACACCAATTATTGAAAAGGAAAATATATGACATCATATGATATTATATGATATTATATTATATTTGGTGATTAAAATTGAACAAGTTTTCAAATCTTGGATATTTTGGTAGTTGAAACTTGGAAGAAATTTAAGTCATTACGTTACTATAAATTGACATGATTTATTCTCTTTTGTAGATGCGACTTGATGATTTTTTGAGAAAAAATTTGTAAGTCTAGCATCCTACTTGTTTTTCTTGTTCTTTTTGTGGGTTGTACAAAGAGTAGAAACTGGTGGGTGCAGTAAAGTTTATGATATAATTTTTCTTGAGATACTTGGGGATTTGAGTAAGTGAAATCTATATTATTCTTGAGATACTTGGAGACTTGGGTGAGTGAAATCTATATAATTGTAACAATTTTTCATATAGTGAAAGTTTTAACAGTCTATAAATATTTTTCTATCTTTTATATTTTTTCTTTTTTGTTATGTTTCTATGAACAAGGGTCTTGTATACAATAAAGGAATTGGTCTCAATTTCCAGCAGTTGTATCAGAGCATCAGGTCGTTCAGAGTGTTAGCGCACATAGAAGAAATGTTTATTAAATATGACGTGGATAAATTTGACAGAAGAATCATTTTTAGCTTGTGGCAAGTAGAAGTCAAGAATATTTTGATTCAATCTGGACTACACAAGGTTTTGAAATGGAAACCAATCCCTATTTTCGATAAAGATACTGAAAAACCTGGTCACGTAAGAAATAATTGTCCAAAAGGTAGAGCAAGCTCGGCCAACTATTCACCATCAGATACGGACAATGTCTCCTTTATGGGAGACGATGATGTCGCTTGAGTAAATATTTACATCATTGTAGCATGCGCTAGTTGTCATGATAGAAGATGTGTTACTATTTGCGAGTCCACATTTGCACATGGACATTGATTTGATATTAATGCAAGATGTGTGGTGGAATTGATGGCGATTACTGATGAACTTCCAAGTAAGTCAAGTAAGTGAGTTGCACCATAATATTTCAACAAATTTATTTGATATGAGTCGATGAAATTCTTAGAATTCGTTAATTCTAAGTGATTATACCTATATGGTGGAGTATGTTAATTCTCAGTTTTGAGAATTGAGATTGTGAAAGTTTATTGATTTTTTTAAGTATTGAGATGAATAGCTGTAGAAGAGATGATTGATTTTTGACTCGTTTTTTTTAAGGTGGAGATTGTTAGGATATTTTCTCAAGGCTTGCCAAAATCAAAAGATGCACCAATTGTTGAAAAGAAAAGATATTATATTATATTATATTATAATTGGTGACTAAAATTGAATAAGTTTTCAAATCTTAGACATCTTGGTTGTTGAAACTTGAAAGAAATTCAGGTCATACATTAACTATAAATTGACGTGATTTATTCTATATTGTAGATGTAACTTGATAATTTTTTAAGAGAAAAATTTTAAGTCTAGCATCCTAGTATTTTTCTTGTTCTCCTTGTGGGTTGTACAAATAGTAAAAACTGGTGGGTGTGGTAAAGCTTAGAATATTATTTTTCTTGAGATACTTGGAATTTGGATGAGTGAAATTTATATGACTGTAACAATTTTTTATATAGTGAAAGTTTTGACAGTCTATAAATATTTCTCTATCTTTTATATTTTTTCTTTTTCGTTATCTTTCACTTAACAAAGATTTTGTAAGCAATAAAAAATTGGTCTAAATTTTCAACACAATGTTTTAGGTTTACTTTGATTCAAGATTTTAGAAAGCTCTTTATAGGGACAATTCATTAAGCACGTTAAGATATTTCGAGGTCAAAAGTTCAATGCAATTTTGGAAGAAAATATTATGAATCCAACCAATTATCAATTATGAGATCTCCAAATTGGAATTGCTCATTTCATGGTGCAATAATTCTGCAATCCCCTTTAAATTCTTCAATTAATGAATTGAAGAATAGTAATACTATTTATAATCGTTCACTATTAATAGTTGAGAGTTTAGGTAATATTATTCAATTGGAGTAAATATTAATAGTTGTTGACTTAAATAAATTATTCAATTGGAATAAATATTTACTCCAATTAAGTAATGTGTGGATATGTTCACTATCGACAGTGAGCGACTTTGAATCGCATTATTCTTTATTTATAGTCAACAATTACGAAAAATTATTCTAAATGAGTAATGCCACGTAAGCTCATTATCGGTGGTAAGCGACTATGAATATCATTACTCATTCAAATTTCAAAATTGCTTAAGACATCACCAATTTAAGCGAAGGAAGAATCAATCGTCAAAGGACTAAAAAAGGTTTCACCTAATAAATTGTATAATCGATCTACTTTCGTACAAAATGAGAAAATGAAACATGGTATGAAATGGTTAACAAATTGTGAACATGCATTATACCAAGTATCAACTACAAAAAAACAAACCACTTCTTACAAATTCACACAATGCACACAATAATCTTAGACGAACAATATTCAGTAATAAGGCTACTATATCAATGAACATTTACTACAACAAAGTTTGCTTTTTACGGCATGCAATACATGCCATAAAATTATCTTTTACGGTGTAAGATTGAACGTCGTATAAAGCAATACCGTAAATACTCATCTCTTTTTACGGCATACATTGAATGCCGTAACAATAATGAAAGAGTGCCCTTAATTAACTTATTACGACCTTCTTATGCACTCCGTAAATACATCTTTATTTATAGCATGCAATACGTGTCGTAAATACATTGTCAAATGACAAATAAATGCGTTTTATGTCTAGATTTTATGACATACAATAAGTGCCATAAATTTGCTTATAATTTCTTTTAGAGCTCACAGTTGTACACCATTACATGAAAACAAACAAAGTCTAAAATTACCATGCTATCCAAATTAGAATAAACAAAAGTATTGAGTACATCTCAATGCATATATATAAAATAGTAGAATTTATCCAAGTAACTAAGAATATCATTGACCTACTCAAAAAGTTGATACCAATATGCAAAAAGTATATTACTACTATTTCAAAATAACTGATTAATTTATTACAAAATAATCCATCCATATATTAGTAAGTTTGCTTCTTTGGTCAGTAGTTTAACTATCCAAAAATAATCAACTCTTACACATCACAAAATAAAATAAAATAATCAAATTCTTTGTCGAATTATACTTAGCAGAAGGTGAAATAAAATAAAATAAAAAAGCATTGGTTGAAGATGGGTAGATTTGACTAGTTAGACTTATGATCATGGGCAATTAAGGATACAGAATTGGAAGTGTAATATTCTATAACATTAATTCTATCAAACACAAAGGTAGTAGAACTTACTTGAAAATTCAATATCAAGAGATTGAATTACTTCCTTTGTTTACTATTCGATCAAAACACTGCTCTTTAGTCCAGAAACTCAATCACAATAGATATAGTTTAATCTCCACAAACCAAGAACCAAATATAAGATATTTGTCAAGTCACCAACTACATGTATCTGGATTCTCTTTCTTCATCCACAAATTTAACTTCCATTCAAATGAATATATAGAGTTGTGGGAGTTGATGAAAGTTATATGTGATTGGGAGTTAAGTTTCAAATTTAAACCTTAACTCCTCTCTCTAAAACCATTTCCATATATCTTGGGACGGGTCAACCCATATGTACGACTCATTTCATTCCAACAAGAAATGACATGTTACCAATGTCACTTAATAAAAGTATATAACTAACCACAAAATGAAATATCAACCAACTGCTATCTAATTGAGTGGAAATTATAACCACCACTTAACATTATTAAAATAATTTTAACTTTATAAACTTAACTAGTTTATTTTAAAAATACTACATTTATATTATTACATTAATAAATAAAATAATAGTTTAAAATCAAAACAAAATATAATTAATACACAATCATTTCTATAACTAGAATTCGCGTCCTCAAATTAAGGTAATCTTCTCCAAATCGAGCATACCAAAATATTCCAAAATCAACGCAAATCCTCTTCATAAATCTTCACAAAATAGTTGTAGCTCCAAATCTTCACGAAATCTCAATACATTCTTCACTAATTTTGGACTAGGTTGAACAATGGAAACTCTGACTCGTGACGTTACAATACTGTTGACGTCTGAACCTGCACCAGTCCACGTGCCAACAGATCTCCAATCACTCCTCTGCCAGCTCGTATGTTACCTGCACACTAGGACGACCGTTAGACACCAAGATCTTCGGAGAAAAACGGTTCGGCGATCGTTGGCACTCCGACGATCAAGTCAACTGCCGGTATATGGGAGATACACGGGGGCGGGAACAAAAAAAGGGGTGTGGGAGAGACAAGCAGGCAGAGATTTGAGTAGAGTTTAGGGTAGGATTCTTAAGCATAAAAAGTGCGTCATGAAAATTGCGTACTAAAGAATGCGTACTCAGAAGTACGTACCTTGGAATAAACCTGAATATGATATTTATAGGGGGAGAATCCTAATTGATTCAGGGAAGCAATCAATTAGAATTCTATTGGGATTCTCTTTCCTTATCAGATAAGGTAGGTTCCAATCTCGCCGTGATCTTCCGAGATTGCATCCCAATCTATCTCACTCTCTAAGATTGTATTGCTGATTTTATTAGATTGGGATATAGTTTCCTTTTGACAATCAAATACAATCTTTCCTGAGATATCCTTTTAGCTGTGCGGACCATAATAAATACGAAGCCGGGCGAGGCTCTCTGGATTGTCCATGAGTGTCGAAGCCCTTCATGGGCCTCGCAATACTCTGATTCAGAAATGCTAAGATGTTCGATGGGCCTTCGAGGCCTTCGTCGGGCCAATGGAACCTTTATGAATCTAGAAGGCCTTCGCTGGGCCTATAAAGCTTTAGCGAGGCCTAGATGAGACTTTTACTAGAACTTTGCTGACGTGGAGACTTTACCAAAATCGGGTGGTAACAAATACATTGTTATGTAATATAATATAGATTATGTTATATCTCAATATGTTATTATGACGATTGATTATTCCGTAACAAATGTTACAGAATATGTTATTATGTAACACTGAATCATAAAGATGTTATAATACATTGTTTTGTATTACTGATTTTTATGTGATATTATATAACAATTGTTACACAATATGTTATTTTGTAACACTGAATGATAAAGATGTTACAATACATTGTTTTGTAATACTAATTTTTGTGTGATATTAAGTAATACATGTTATACAATTGGTTATCCTATAACAATAAATGATACAGATACTACTACTTGTTATTTGTTATTGGCATATTATTGTTTAATATGATGTTTGTAACATTGATGTTTAATATAATACATATGATATAATTGTGTATATCATGATTTTTTTTTTGGGTGTGAAAAATGGTATTATGTTTTACATCTCAATTTATAACACAATTGTTACAAATGTTGAAATTGAAGAGAACATGAGTTTTATTTGTGGTTGTTACAGATATTTATGATACAAATGATATATATATATATATATATATATATATATATATATATATATATATATATATATATATATATATATATATATATATATATATATATATATATATATATATATATATAATATGTTACAAATCTGATTAAAGTTGCTCTTCACCAAGGATCGCACATCATGTTCTTAGGGAAGAGTTTGTTTTTATGTTTTAATTTGGGCCATAATCAATCAGCTGCAATTTTTCTTCAATTGATAACAATAAAAGATTCTTTAATATATGAATTCCCATCAAATCTGGTAATTAATTATTCAATAAAAGATTTCTCCAATCAATCCCCATTTTTACGTATTCAGTTATCATATGTATTTAATATAATAAATTATAATAATTTTTTTTTAAAAAATATTTTTGAAATATTTGTAACAGAAAAAGATTTTTGAAATTATTTTTAAAAAGTGACTTATTTATGAAAAAAAATCCCTCTAATTGACGTATACCTTTCTATGGATATCAATGAAACAACATGGTTTGTAAAACAAGTGCTAGTCTTAAATAATGAATTTCACAGTGATCTTTAGGAATTTGTGTGCTTTCAATCATCAAAATTGTTGGAAACTGGCATGAGAATTAGCCAGAAAACAAAAAAATTTCTTTAATTCAATAAACCAGGATATTTGGTAGGCGTTCACATATTTATTATAATTAAATACTAATAGATTAGTATTATACATAAATCGATTTACGATATTATATCTTTATCTGATTCACGAACTTGTTGCTTTTGATTCACGAACTTGGTGCTCCCAATGTTCAAGTCTTCTATTGTATTCTCCAAGTATAGATTACACCAGCGTGTGGGCACCTTTTAATTGAATCAAAAACTAATTTATAGACTAGTCAGATTTATAAAACCAAGATGTTAAAATTCAAGTCAAACAAGATTTCGGAATTTTCTCTCATCTTTTCTTAATTGCATGTGATATAAATACGACAAGCATTCTGATTGCAAACAATGATAAGAGTCCTAATTGCATTCAAGTCCAATTAGTTTAGGATTGATTTAATTACACATGTAATCCCTGAACTTATATCATAATTATAATCAAGTCCAAAACTTTCATAGTAACTATGATTAAGCTCAAAATTTTATAGAGCTACCACATACATGTCCGGACATATATTTTCCAAGCTTCAATAATTAGATTCTGTCTAGTCGATCCTAGACCCCTCGATCTAATTACCCTAGACCCCTCGATCTAATTATTAATTTTTTGCTTTTTCCGTACTAAATGCGAAAGACTGCACTCTTGGAATATAGAAGATTACAGAAGTTGTAATACTTTTCTGTGACCTACCGTTATATATATATATATATCATCTTTATTTGAGATTCGATAATTAGGTACGAGCATAAATGACTTTTGCATTTCTAATAATTCTCACTAACTTTAAATTATATTTTCTTCAACGGTCCTGCGAATTAATTCACAGATGTCGAAGTTTAGCTGTTGCTAAACATGGAGCTCGAATTTATAACCGTTCAACATAAAATACTTAAGTTGTCACTCGACCCATTTTTCGGAGCTACAGTTCCCGATACGTATTCGTGTCCTCTACTTCACTCATTTTTTAGCTCCCAACTCACCGAGATATTTGAGCAATTAAATTGATCTTATCTATTGGTGAATTAAAGAACCATCAAACTAATGAAAAGATATACACAATCCTGTCAAGGGATTTATATGAAATATTTGGTGATCAAGTAGAATTTAATTCTTTGCATGGTCATGCTATATAATTAAATTCGACACGTGGTCCGTTCAATACACTCCAAGTGTACTAGTGTCACATTAAATCATTTCTGCGATAAGGACAAATCGCATACTTGAATGATTAAATAGTCAACAATACAACCTTCTGGTACAAGGTGCCAACTCTCATACATTAGTTGTGAACAATTTTATTCATGATCAAAATATAAGTTGTGTCACACTATGCTTCTTGATGCAATCACCCAACTTACATTATCACAAGTGATGATTGACACTTTATTTACAAGTTCAATATTGAATAAATGCAATAATAATAAATGAATACAAACCAAAGTTTTATTCAATATAAATTATCATTTTATCACAACAAAATTATACTATTTGAACATATGATAAGTGCATTTTGTGTACTTATTTGGGCTTTTAAACTAAGCTTTTATCCCGTCATTTTATTGAATTTTTACTTAATTTATTGTATTATTCTTCCTATTTCAGTTTTGGACATGTTTATAAGCAATTGGAGAAGAATAGATGAAAAGAGTAATAATTTGTTGAAATCGACAAGTAAATGATATACTATTGTTAAGATAATCGAATTACGAGTCCACCATTTTTTACGGATCTCAATTTGGAGCTTTCTACAAGAAGTTATAGCCGTTTGAAAAACAGCCGCCCAATGTTAATTTGGCTGCGGGATTTTTACTTTCCCTTTTGAGTTCTAATCCGATTAGGAAACCTGTTGGCCACGAATTTTATAATATTTTGAGATATTTTGGGGCACAATTAGGTAACTATAAATATGAGTTATTAACTCGTAATTTGGGGGGCCGTTTTAAGAGCCGGATTAAAGTCGATTTGGGAGCCAAAAGAGCCGTTTGGAGAGACGAATTTTGGGAACAAGTTACAAGAGGAGAATCGAAGATCAAGGCACGGGATTGAAGATTTTTCATCCAGAGTCACGGGTTGTATTTATTTCTTCTTCTTTTTCTTTCGCCGGATCATGATGAAGTCAATTATTGTCATAATTGACGAAATCATGTCCGGCTAATTTACTTTTTCTAGGATGAACGATGAAACCTCATGATTTTTAATTAATTAGAAGTTTTTCCGTTTTAGTAATTAATTGCTTTTGGGTTGATTATTCTTTATGCAGTTTTTCTATTATTTTAATGCCTGATCACCATTAGAATATATTATGATCTATATTGAAGTCGAGAGATTCAATATAGATTAAGCACGTGGTATTGAATAACATAGAGTCCAATAATAGATAGAGATTACTATTATGCTTTATGAAATCTATTTTAGGTGTTCTTGAGATTTTAATGCATGTGTTTATGTTTGAAGCTTAATTAGAGATAATGAAGTCGCATAACATATAGAATTGATTGACCATCGAGAGAGGCTTTTGATTAATTTAGGAACGCTGATTTTCAATCTATGGTAATTATAAGCTAAAACGGTTAAACGGATATTTGATTAAGGAAAGTATTGGTGGATTCGCAAATCCTAGTGTTGGTAGATCTTAATTTCGTTCTCACTATTTTAAAGTTAATTGTTTGATAATTTAGTTTTAATTAAAATAGTATAGAATCACAAACAACCAAATTGAATCTGTGTTTATTCATATTGTTAGAATTTAGGTTATAAATTAATAGGTTAAATTGATATCTAGTTCTCGTGGGTTCGACACTTTATTCATCACTTTATTACTTATAAACGATCCATCCACTTGCAGGATTTAAATCGCACAACAAGTTTTTGGCGCCGTTGTCGAGGACTAGTTTTATTAATTGATACGTTAGTTTATAATTTAGCTTTTAACAATTCTTTTTAGTATTATTTATATTTATATTTTTATTTTAAATTTTTCGTGATACTGCTGAATTTTATTTGTTTTCTAAATTTTCAGGTGTTAAATGTGTATGCGCCGTACAAAGGATCTTAATCTATTTGATTTAGATCCAGAAATTGAACGGAGTTTTCACCGATGACAACGTGAAAAACAAGAAAAGAAAAGAAAGCAAAAAGACACAATGGCAGACCGCCAAGTACATGATCAACTACCTGCAGATTTGATACATAATCAAATACCAATAGCTCGACCAGTTGAAGTTAATGAACGAGATATTTTTATGGGTGAGTATATGATGCCACTGATTGTTGAGAATCGGTCCAGCATAGTCTATCCGCCTTATGGACACGACAACTTCCAGTTGACGCCAGATGTGATGAATTTATTTTCGAACAATCTGCCGTTTTATGGGATGACAGATGAAAATCCTCATTACCATATTTATCGCTTCGATGAATACTGTGAAAATTTCAAATACCACGGTGTTAATGAAGAAGCACTGAAGATGAGGCTCTTTCCACATACATTGAAGGATAAAGCTAGAGAATGGCTAGATTCTCTACCACTAGGGAGTATCACTACTTGGTCAGATCTGATCCAAAAATTTACACTGAAGTATTTTCCTCCGGCCAGAGTAAATAGACTGAAATATGAAATTTCCAATTTCCAACAATCTGAGTTGGAAAATTTTCACGAGGCATGGGAAAGATTCAAGCAACTGCTCAGAAAGTGTCCAAGTCATGGTTTCTCCTTAGCAGCTCAGAATCATTATTTTTACTCTGGACTAGCTCCAACCAGTCGTTCTTCAGTGGATTCTGCAGCAGGTGGCTCTAACCAAAATAGATCTGCCGGTGACCTTTATGATCTATATGAAACCATGAGTGAATAGTTTATTATGTGGCCAGAAAGAGGATTGCAGAAGAAAGCAACTGGATTACACGAAGTGGACACAAATTCACTTGTATTAGCGAAAATTGATGCATTGGCAAAGCAGATGGAAGCAATGAAATATTCTCATTCAGCCAATATGGTTCAGATGTCTCCACCAATTTGTGTAACATGCGGAGCAAACCATCATTCTTCAGAGTGTCCATTAACAAAAGTTGATATGTCCCCTGAACAAGTTGCACATACTCAGAACTTACAGCAACAGTAGAATAATCCGTATTCACAGACTTATAATCTAGGATGGAGAAATCATCCAAACTTCTCCTATAGCAACACTCAAAATATTCAGAATCCACCAAATCAAGGGAGACCACAAGAGAGAAAAGGTGGATTGGAAGAAACTGTCGCGCGTATGGAATTTGAGTTAAAAGAGATGCAGAAAAGACAAGATGCTGCGGTAAAGAATGTAGAAAATCAGATTGGACAGTTGGCTAAACTGTTGACCGAGCGACAACCAGGCACATGGCCAAGCAATACAGAGGTCAATCCAAAAGAGCATGTCAATGCAATCACCACGAGAAGCGGAGTTGAATTGCCAGAGATTCATGTGACTAGACCAGGTGTAGAAAAGGAAACTGTGTCCAACAAAGAGAGAGAAAACAAACCAGATGCAAAAGTTGCACAAGAAAAATAGGACTCTCCACCAGATTATATTCCACCACCGGCTTACGTCCCTCCAATTCCATTTCCTCAAAGGTTGCAAAAACATAAGCTAGACCAGCAATTCAAGAAGTTCCTGGATGTTTTCAAAAAGCTGCACATCAATATACCTTTCGCCGATGCATTAGCTCAAATGCTTAGCTATGCTAAATTTATGAAGGACATTCTTTCAAACAAAAGAAAGTTGGAGGAGAATGAAACAGTCGCGCTTACCGAAGAATGCAGTTCCATATTGCAAAACAAGCTACCGTCGAAATTAAAAGATCCAGAGAGTTTTAATATTCCTTGCACTATTGGTAGTTTATTTTTTTGATAGAGCTTTATGTGATTTGGGTGCTAGTGTAAATCTAATGTCTTATTCTATTTTTAAACAGCTCGGTTTAGGAGAAGCAAAGCCAACAACAGTAACACTGCAACTTACAGATAGAACAACCAAACGTCCAAGAGGAATAGTTGAAGACATATTGGTGAAAGTGGGCAAGTTCATATTCCCTACTGATTTTATTATTCTGGATATGTGTGAAGACAAGGATGTACCACTCATTTTGGATCGACCTTTCTTGGCTACTGGTCGGGTAGTAATTGACGTTCAAAAAGGAGAACTTATGCTAAGAGTGAATGATGAGCACGTTACATTCAATGTGTTTAAAGCAATTAAATTTCCAAGTTCTCAAGATTCTTGTTTCGAGACTGATGCCATTGACCAGAAGGCAGGGAGTTTAGATGATAAAGTTGTTACCCAACAACAAGATGTACCACTTAGAGAAGAAGAGTATGTGCAGAAAGAAGAAGTCCATCCGTCTTCTGTGATCAAATCTGATGAGGAGGCTGAAATTTTCTTAGTTGAATTCGAGCATGGTGGCAAAACAAAATCATATCAATATGATAAGGGAAAAATTAAGCTCTGGATGGTAAACAAAAATGGTTCCAAAGTCGATCAAAGCAAGAAAAGCAAGGCCTCCAAAGATCTATTCAAAGTGTCTTGAGCTATCATCACGACAAAGTCAAGCTAATGACTTTAAAGAAGCGCTCAATGGGAGGCAACCCGTTTTTCTACCCTTTTATTTATTTAAATTTCGTATTATTTCAATTTTAGGATTTCAATTGACAATTTGCATGTTTTAGGTTTTTAGGATTTAAAGTAGGTTTTTAATTCTTAAGTTTTGAGGTTACAATCATCGTCATCTTGTATAATCACGTTGATCAATTATTTTAAATTTATATTTAAAAAAAATTTTAATTTCATTTTTCTTAAAAAAAAAAATTAATTTCGTTTTTCTTAAAAAAAAAATAAAAAATTAATAAGTTTTTTTTCTTTCCTTTTTAGGGTTACAACCTGCAGGCTACCTGGATGACATTCAAACAAAGATTTGTCGACCAACTTGTACAGATTTCTCCTCCAGTTGATCTTATCACACATTTTCTCCCGGCACCATCAGATCTATCTCAGGGAAGTCTCTAAACTTTTGATTTTAAATTTTACATTGGGGACAATGTTTCTTTCAAGTTTGGGGGTAATTGACTAAAATGAAAAATTTGTTTGATCCGATAATTGATAATTGATATTTGACTATATTTATTTGTTTGCATATTTATGTGATATGAATAGCCTTGCCGGCTAATGATGTAACTTTTTATTTAAGTATTTCGCTTTAATCCATGACTTGTGAACAAATTATTACTATTGGTTAAATGTGAGACTCTTTGACCATGTTTGATGTGTTGTGTCGGCTAGTTAAGATGATTTTTAGCTATGTTGGTGCACTTAAGTTGAAAATAATAGGATACTCTGTTTAAACCTAAAAATCATCCGTATCTCGAACAAATAACCAATGTAGTGAGAAAGTGTGGTAATTAAACTGTGATAGTGGTTATCTAGGTTATGATTGATTCCATGTAATTTGAAAATTTGTGTGGAGCACTTTAGACCAATTAGAGGAAATTAAGTAATGACCGAATGTTAGTAATCTAATCCTCACGCATGAACTTATTGCACGCAAGGAACAAAAATTATTATTATTATTGCTTAACTCTTTTCATAGCCTAATTGACTTGAGTGAAAAGGTCCGTAGGGGTTTCTCAAAACCTGATGCCCTAAGGTTCGAAAGACCTGGGAGTCATCGACCTCAAGTTCGTTACATGAGTCATTTAGAAAGTTTAATGGATTAAGTTTTGCATCTTATTAATATCTTATAACTCCTTTCGTAGCCTATTTGACTCGAGTAACATACATAATAAAATAGCCAAACATGTTTTGAATAGATTGAATGGTTATAGGACTATTAGAAAAGTTGTACTCAACTAAAACACTATTATGACACAATTTAAGAGATCACATTTAAAATATTGCATTTTCAAGATTATTATAGAAAACATCAATGTAAAGTGAAAGAAACATAAGTCAAAATTCATATTTTCAAAGTTTTGTTATCATTGTAAAAATTAATTTTCAATACGTTTTAAATTTAATTATCTATATTTTAAATATCTAATTAATTTAATTTAATTTAATTAATTAATTATCTTCGTTTTGGTCAACGTATGCATGAGTTTAATACTAATTAAAATTTAGTGTTTGGTCAACTTTAAATAAATAAATAATAATTTTATTGAATTAATATTGGGTTGAAAATTATATAAAATACTTAATTTGAATTTTTTACAAAGTAAAAATAAAAATTTCCAGAGTCATCTTTCTAATTGACAAATTCTGTTCAATGAATAATAAATAAATAAATAATTAGTCAAATGACTTTTGATGTTAGTTATTCTTATTCATTTCAATTTGGAATTTTTAGTTTTTTTATTATTTTGTAATTTAAAAAAAGTTCAAGAATGAATGTGTTTCATTGATTTTTGTTGTGGATAGTCTTTTACTTTTATGGGATGAAGCTTTGTAGAAAAAGAAATTGAATATAAATATTAGGTAAAAATATATAATTTTGTGTAATAAGAAAATAGAATAAATAAAGTTGTATTAGTAGTGTAGTTAATAGATTTCTAGAAAGTTTATTTACGGAGAAGATAGATGAAAGAGAAATTATTTTTTCGAATGTAGAAGTAATAGTAATTAAAATTTAAAAAAAATGCATGGATTTTTTAGAAGTGCCGTCAAAATTTTATTTTTCCGCTTAAATACTTTGATATTTATAATTTCTATTTTTTTTTCAGTTTCCATAAATAGATTTTTTTAATAGTATTAAATGTTCATTCTTAATACTGCATTTAATAGCCGTCTGATTTTGTAGTTTTTCAATTGGAGTCCCTCTATCTACCTTCTAATTTAGTTTTGTTATCATTACAAAATTAATTATCCAATACGTTTTAATTTAATTATCTAGATTTAAAATATTTAATTAATTTAATTAATTAATCTTATCTTTATTTTGGTACAAAAAAATGCATGGATTTTTCAATACTAATTAAGATTTAAGATATTGCATTTTCAAGATTATTTTATTATAACTAATTAACTTTCATAGATAACTATATAAATTATTTTTTGTGATTACACCTCCCGGTCATCGTACGGGTGCAACACTTGTATAATATTATAATAGAAAACAGTATCTTAATAAAACAGTATCATAGAAAACAGTATCATAATAAAACAATATAATTGAATTTGCATTTTTTTACAATTGCAGGGGCACGATGGTCTTTTAACACTGAAATGTGACTTTAATTGAATTAAGTTTGAATCATATGACTTAAGAGCCCGTAAACACATGAACAGTTGCCAATCTTGAATTTAACCTAAGAACTAAATAAAAATTTGTGAAAAATCTGTGGAGTTAGTTGAACCATATGACACCAGGTGGGTCTCCCATATTACAATTAAGTTATTGCTGCAATTACTATAGGAAAATATAGAAAAGTCTAACTATGAATGGACTAGTTAATACATATCTCGTTTCCAATCTTTCTCGATAAAGTCGGTTGATTAGGGTAAAATTATATCCCTTAGGAACCGTACATGCACCTTTTGACTTTCAAGACGATCCTTGAAAGTCAATGAACCATTTGGTGTTTGTTAGCATCTCTATTCATTCTTTTCAACATTGTTTGAAAATAGAAAATTATCACTTTCACAAATAACTAATGATAACACTATTTTTTATAACTATTTTTCTGTTTTTTTCTCCAGTTAAAGAGTACGATTTAGAGGCATTTGTTGGTGATTCAAACTATTTTTCTCTCGACTATATATATATGTCCTCCATTGTCTCATTGACTGACATTGCCCCTATTTTAAGGTCTCAGTTAGTATTCACATATTTTTATTATGGTAACTCGCTTTTGATCAAGAAAATAGATATCATGTATAATTGGTTGTTTGGAATTTCTTGATAATATACTATGTACTTGGTAGCATCTTAAACAACTTATAGAAACATAATGTTGAAACGTAGTACAAAACTATAAGTCATTCATACTATACGAGATCATATAGATTTTCACAATTCACCAATTGATCTTCTATTAATCAATATAACGAAATTTATCATTAATACAAATAATTTTACTGTAAAAATGTCCCAAACCTATCAATTGAAGTTGTGGGCTGTGGACATTATTAGCCATTTTGCAACATAGATTTTCTCCTCCACTGATTAATCATTAAACAAATTTCCTGAAGAAACAGGTAGGAAATATAAAAAGGCCAATTCTTGACGATCAGTAAACATAAGTTTTATCAACTTTTTTATTATATATTGGAGAGCATAAAATCATACAGTATTTTTTATTCCCAGGGATGCAGATTTAGAAAACGTCCATTTACATCTCGAAAATATATGCCATCACTTGTTGCTACCCAAAAACATGAACCACCGGGACAAGTCCCTGCCCATTTTGAATCAAAAACATCATACGCTAAGTTCTTTGAACCCCACCGGAAACGGCAGAAGAACAGTGTATTTCGCAAAAAGCTTTCACAAAATTGAAAATGAAATTGTTGGTTATAAAGAAGTGTATGATTTCCAAGATCATCATTTCCAGATGCACAATGCAACAACAGTGGACTGGAACCTAGAGGGAGTAGTCTATTGACAACAGTGACGACATATTTGGGGCTAACAAAGTTACAAGAAGTGGCCTTAAGAAGGTTGGCTGATAGGAATACAAGAAATAGTAAAAGATTTTTGGCCATGGTAATAGTCGTGTTGATTGGTACAAGTGATATTTGACCATTTTTCAAGATTAATGAAGTGTCCTATTTATACTTGTGTCTTTAAGGTAATATAATTGGATTGGAGGTGATCTGCTGCCCACTTATTCGGCCCACCTGCTGAGGTGTCAGCAGGTGGGCCGTCCATGATAAAGATTGCTTTATCATGGACGGCCCACCTGCTGACACCTCAGCAGGTGGCCCGAATAAGCTGCCCACTTGTGGGCAGTAGATCGGGACTCATAATTGGATTGCCAAAGTACTTCAGCGGAATCCTAGAAAATATTTTAGCAATTTGGCCATGTATAATTAACATAAGCAAACATGAAAATCAAGCTATATAAAGTATACACATTATTAAGAAAATATTTTAGCAATTTGACTACGTATTAACATAAGCAATTATGAGATTCAAGCAATATAAATTAAAGTATACATTATTGAGAAAATATCATTGAAACAATTTTTTAAAATATCCATCTTCATGATGCAGCCAAAAAATTTAACAATTCAATCTCCACTAATTTTGTTAATTTATCAAAAAACAACCAAATAACAATAAATGGTAATTCTAGCTTTTAATAAAGGAAAACAAGAACCTAACTTAATCTTCTAAATAAACACAAACTTTCGAAAAATAATCTACTCAAATAAAACTCTGAATAAAATAAATTTCATACTAAACTAAACGTGGAAAACAAATTATCTAAACAATAAAATTAATTTTGGCTAGAATAAGAAAAGTACCAATTTGACGGCCTAAACGATAAAATTTGGCACAAAAACGAGTAAGCTCAAGGGCTTCATTCCATGAATTTTGCTTGCATGAAAAAGTGGTATTATTCATCTAACTGCGACATGGTTAACTGCGTAAAAGTATCTGTTTGCATCACTTCACCAAGAACATCAAATGTTGTATTCTTTGAAACCCACCAAAGATGACAGAAGAAAAATGTATTTTTGGAAAAAAATTCATAAAATTGAAAAAGATACATTGATAATTCTTATTGCCAGTCATATATTTTGGACGATTTTCCGGTCAAACCATGAAAATAGATGCCATCACTCCTTGCTAGCCAAAAGCAAGAACCACCAAGGGATGAAAGTGTAAGTTTTAAAAGTATGAAAGTGTAAGTTTTAAATCTAGATAACAAACTAACTAGAGAAAAGGGGGGGGGGGTTTGAATAGATTGTTACTGAAAGTTAATCTGAAAATATAAATATTTTTTTTTTAAATATAACGTTCACTTTAATGTTCTAATGTTAAAGAAAGTTTATTGAACGTCAGAACATTACACTGAACGTTTCGCAATTTCGAGACAATTAATATGTAAGATGATTAAAGCATTGATTAACACCAGATATAGCATGGTAAACCACTAAGGGAAAGATCAACATGCCCCCAAGCTACATGTAAATAAATTCACTATTTTAAAACATGTTACACACATCTCAACTTTTTAAAATTACAATTTTAGATATAATCTAAAACTTTATCAACAATTTACAAAAAGTAAAACTTAGTTAAGAACAACTAAAACTTCTCTGTTTTATATCTTCTTTAATTACTTAAGGAATGCAGTTAAGTACTTCGGTCTTGATCTTGGTTCATTCCACGAGTGTCTCTGGATTGATTCCACAAATCGAAATAAGGGCTCAGTCCTTATCTTGTCGACAAAATGCCGTTTTTTCTCACAATGAATTTCTACAATGCTCAGTTTCTCAGAGCTGTTCACAAAAATAGAATTTTTGATCGGGCTAGGACTTTTGAATATTTCTTTGGAACTTAAAACTCACAAATAATTTCCTCTTAGATGCTTGAGTATCTTTGCTTTCAAAGTTCGTAGAATTCTTGGAATACCACCTGTCTTATTTATAGCACAAAAAGTTTATCTAAAATTAGTATTTATCTTATATAGAGATAAAATAGAAGATATGTCTATTAAATATGACGTGGATAAATTTGACGGAAAAATCAATTTTGGCTTGTGCCAAATACAAGTCAAGAATATATTGTTTCAATCTAGACTCCACAAGGTATTGAAATGGAAACCAACCCCTATTTCTGACAAAGATACTGAAAAACCTGGTCACGTGAAAAATAATTGTCCAAAAGGTAGAGCAAGCTCGGCCAACTATTCACCATCAGATACGGACAATATGTCTCCTTTATGGGAGACGATAATGTCGCATGAGTAAATATTTACATCATTGTGGCATGCGCTAGTTTCCATGATAGAAGATGTGTAATTACTAGCGGGTCCACATTTGCACATGAGCATTGACTTGATATTAATGCAAGGTGTGTGGTGGAATGTCGATTACTGATGAAATTCTAAGTAAGTCAAGTAAGGGAGTTGCACTATAATATTTCAACAAATTTATTCGATATGAGTCGATGAAATTCTAAGAATTCGATAATTCTAAGTAATTATACTTATATGGTGGAGTATGTTAATTCTCAGTTTTGAGAATTGGGATTGTCAAAGTTTACTGGTTTTTTTTAAGTATCGAGATGAAGTGCTCTAGAAGAGATGATTGATTTTTGACTCGTTTTTCTTCAAGGTGGAGATTATTGAGATATTTTTTCAAGACTTGCCAAAATCAAAAGATGCATCAATTGTTGAAAAAGAAAAGATATTATATTATATTATATTATAATTGGTGACTAAAATTGAACAAGTTTCCAAATCTTGGACACCTTGGTAGTTGAAACTTGAAAGACATCTAAGTCGACTAAAATTGAACAAGTTTTCAAATATTGGATACCTTGACAATTGAAAACTTGGAAGAAATTCAGGTCATACATTAACTATAAATTGACGTGATTTATTCTCTTTTGTAGATGTAACTTGATAGTTTTTTGAGAGAAAAATTGTAAGTCTAGTATCCTAGTGTTTTTCTTGTTCTCCTTGTAAGTTGTACAAAGAGTAAAAATTGGTGAGTGTGGTAAAGCTTGGAATATTATTTTTCAATGAGATACTTGAAAATTTGGGCGAGTGAAATCTATATGACTGTAACAATTTTTCATATAGTGAAAACTTTGAGAGTCCATAAATATTTTTCTATCTTTTATATTTTTCTTTTTTGTTGTCTTTCATTTAACAAAGATTTTGTAAGCTATCAAGAAATTGATCTTAATTCTCAACACAATATTTTAGGTTTACTTTGATTCAAGATTTTAGAAAGCTCTTTATAGTGACAATTCATTAAGCACGTTAAGATATTTCGTGGTCAAAAGTTCAATGCAATTTTGGAAGAAAATATTATGAATCCAACAAATTAGCAATTATGTGATATCCAAATTGGAATTGCTGATTTCATGGTGCAATAATTCTGCAATCCCCTTTATATTCTTCAATTAATGAATTGAAGAATAGTAATACTATTCATAATCGTTCACTATTAATAGTTGAAGGTCTACGTAACATTATTTAATTAGAGTAATTATTTATAGTTGTTGACTTAAATAAATTACTCAGTTGAAATAAATATGTACTCCAATTAAGTAATGTGTGGAGATGTTCATTATTGATAGTGAGCGACTTTGAATCGTATTATTCTTTATTTATAGTCAACAATTATGAATAATTATTCTAATTGAGTAATGCCATGTAAGTTCATTATCGGTGGTAAGCGACTATGAATATCATTACTCATTCAAATTTCAAAATTGCTAAAGACATCACCAATTTAAGCGAAGGAAGAATCAATCGTCAAAGGACTAAAAAAAGTTTCATCTAATAAATTGTATAATCAATCTACTTTCGTGCAAAATGAGAAAATGAAACATGGTATGAAATGGTTAACAAATTGTGAACATGCATTATACCAAGTATGAAATACAAAAATACAAACCAATTCTTATAAATTCACATAATGCACACAATAATCTTAGACGAACAATATTCAGTAACAAGGCTACTATATCAATGAACATTCACTACAACAAAGTTTACTTTTTACGACATGCAATACAAGCCGTAAAATTATCTTTTACAGTGTAAGTTTGAATGTCGTATAAAGCAATGCCGTAAATACTCACATCTTTTTACGGCATACATTGAATACCGTAACAATAATGAAAGGGTGCCATTAATTAACTTATTATGACCTTCTTATGCACTCCGTAAATACATCTTTATTTATAGCATGCAATACCTATCGTAAATACATTGTCAAATGACAAATAAATACGTTTTATGGCTAGATTTTATGACATACATTAAGTGCCATAAATTTGCTTATAATTTCTTTTAGAACTCACAGTTGTACACCATTACATGAAAAAAAAGGGCTAAAATTATATATATATAACCATGCTTTCCAAATTAGAATAAACAAAAGTATTGAGTACATCTCAATGCAAATATATAAAATAGTAGAATTTATCTAAGTAACTAAGAATATCATTGACCCACTCAAAAAGTTGATACCAATATGCCAAAAAGTATATCACTACTATTTCAAAATAAGTGATTAATTTATTACAAAATAATACATCCATATATCAGTAAGTTTGCTTCTTTGGTCAGTAGTTTAGCTATTCAAAAATAATCAACTCATGCACATCACAAAATAAAATAAAATAATCAAATTCTTTGTCGAATTATACTTAGCAAAAGGTGAAATAAAATAAAATAAAAAAGCATTGGTTGAAAGATGGGTAGATTTGACTAGTTAGACTTATGATCATGGGCAATTAAGGATACATAATTGGAAGTGTAATATTCTATAACATTAATTCTACCGAACACAAAGGTGGTAGAACTTACTTGAAAATTCAAGATCAAGAGGTTGAATCACTTGCTTTGTTTACTATTCGATCAAAACACTGCTCTTTAGTCCAGAAACTCAATCACAAGAGTTTAATCTCCACAAACCAAGAACCGAATATAAGATATTTTTCAAGCCACCAACTATACATGTATCTGGATTCTATCTCTTCACCCACAAATTTAATTTCCATTCAAATGAATATATAGAGTTGTGGGAGTTGATGAAAGTTATATGTGATGGGGAGTTAAGTTTCAAATTTAAACCTTAACTCCTCTATCTAAAACCATTTCCATATATCTTGAATCAGGTCAACCCACATGTACGACTCGTTTCATTCCAACAAGAAGTGACATGTTATCAATGTCACTTAATAAAAGTACAAAACGAACCACAAAATGAAATATCAACCAACTGCTATCTAATTGAGTGGAAATTATATCCACCACTTAACATTATTAAAATAATTCTAACTTTATAAACTTAACTAGTTTATTTTAAAAATACTACATTTATATTATTATATTAATAAATAAAATAATAGTTTAAAATCAAAACAAAATATAATTAATACACAATCATTTCTATAACTGGAATTCATGTCCTCAAATTAAGGCAATCTCTCCCAAATCGAGCATACCAAAATCTTCCAAAATCAACACAAATCCTCTCCATAAATCTCCACGAAATATCTGTAGCTCCAAATCTTCACGAAATATGAATACATTCTTCTCTATTGTTGGACTGGGTTGAACAATGGAAACTCTGAATCGTGACGTTACAATACATTGTTATGTAACAGAATATAGATTATGTAATATCTCAATTTATTATTATGACGATTGATTATTCTGTAACAAATGTTACATAATATGTTATTATGTAACACTGAATGATAAAGATGTTACAATACACTGTTTTGTAATATTGATTTTTATGTGATATTATGTAACAAATGTTACATAATACGTTATTATATAACACTGAATGATAAATATGTTACAATACATTATTTTGTAACACTAATTTTATGTGATATTATGTAACACATGTTACACAATTGATTATCATGTAACAATAAATGATACAGATGATACTACTTGTTATTGGCACATTATTGTTTAATATGATGTTTGTAACATTGATGTTTAATATAATACATATGAAATAATTGTGTATATCATGATTTTTGTGTGTGTGTGTGTGAAGACTGGTATTATGTTTTACATCTTAATTTATAACACAGATTGATTGCATTTTGTGTTCTGTGGATTATATGTAGGAGTTGGATCGAGTTGGACTCAATTTCACAAGTTTTGGAGATGAGAATTGAAGCTTGAAAAGATGCACAATGCAGAAGTAGACCTTACTTAAGGCATGTGCACGCTTGACTTCCCAGTTTTTACCAAAAAAAGCGAACTTTGCGTAAGCTGTGGGCACGCCTTACTGACTCGAGCAGCCAAAGCCTATATGCACGGATTTTTAGAATAAAATAATGGGATGATTACAAAAAGAGATCCTATTTGATTTACACCTATTTCTAGAAGGAATAAGAATATTTTAAAAGGGATTATTTTATGTCATTCAAAGATTTTTTTGGACTCCTTGAAAAGAAGAGAATTAGACTAGAAATAGAAAACAAAATCTTACATTTTTCCTCTCCCTATTCCTCCTACAAAAGAGATTCCAGCACAAGGATAATTGATTGCTAAATATTTATGGATTCCAGCACAAGGATAATTGATTCCTCTCCCTATTCCTCCTTCAAAGATTTTTAGTTTTTTATTTTTATTTTCATGGATTGCTAAATATCTATTCTAGCACAAGGATAATTGAAGTTTTGATTCTTCAAGGATTGTGAGATTGAATTAATTTTCATTGTTCTTCTATTCTTTTTCTATTTATATATTTTCCGTGTTTCTTTAAATTATTGTTTTGATTGATTATACAAAGTGCACGTTGTTTGATTGTCAAAACGATATATCGCCAATTAGAAAAATCTAAGTTCGTAATTGTTTAGAAATTCTAATATTAGTGGTAAAATAACATAATTGACAATTTATGTTATGGAGATATATAATCTAACTTAAATGAATCACGCTTGTGTATTTGTTGGTTATAATTGGTAGTCTCTCTAGACATTAATGTTGTTGGTAAATTAAATCCTAAGATCGTATCTAAGGTTGTTTATTGACAAGAGAAATAGTCAAAGAGCGTCTCTTGATTATCGAGAAAGTAAGGAAAGATAGGTTATTAGATCGTATTAATGACCATAACCAATTTGGTGAAAGAATAAAAGATTTTATTTATGCATCAATAATCGATTCTCCGAATCAATTTTGAGATTATATATTGGGCTAGATATTTGACTAATATTGATCTTTTCTTTAATTTACATTCTACAAAAATTGATTTAATTTAATACGCTTTAATTCACAACAGTCCAAAATCCCATTTCTTTTATTGTTTTAATTTTTTTGAAGAATTAAATTTTACCAATCCCTGTGGATACGACCTTGCTCACCACTATCACAATTTATACTTTAATAGTGAGAATTTATTATTTATTAGATTCGACACCCATCAAACTTTTGGCGCCATTGTTGGGGATTGGTGTCAAATAGATTTAATATTTTTTTTTATTATTTTATTCTTTTTATGTCTCATTCTTCTCGTACAGGTGAATTGCAATTCGACCCTGAAATTGGAAAGACAGCTCAAAAATTTAGAAAGGAAGCTAAGTTGCGTAGCAAACAAGAACATTCATTTGATCTAACACTCAACCTAGCTTATTCATATTGTGATTCATCTAGTGATTCTGAAGCAGAGCAAGCAATGGCCAATGAAGAAAGAACCTTGAGGGAATTGGTTGCACCAAATGTGAATCAACAACCCATCTGTATTCAATACCGTACGTTGGAGGTGGACTTTGAACTAAAATTTGGTTTGATCTATTTGCTCCCTAAATTACATGGTCTTGAGAATGAGGACCCTCTTAAGCATTTAAAGGAATTCCACGTGGCGTGTTAAAGCATAAAACCACGAGGAGTGATCGAAGAACAAATCAAATTGCGGGCTTTTCCATTCTCATTGGCCGAGAGAGCGAAGTATTGGCTATTCTATTTATCTCTAGGCTCTATAACCACGTGGACATGGATGGTCAGATTTTTTCTTGATAAGTTTTTCCCAGCTTCACGAATGAGCTGCATTTGCTTACTGTCACTGACTCAACTCAGTATGGAATAGGCAAGGAAGGATAGGACACAGAATAAGGACCTAAAGTTGTTCGTCGGATGAGATCGAGAACCGAAAGATGTCTATAAAAGAGCGAGAGGGACTGACTAGACGGCTGTCAAACAGCTCTGAAGGTTGCAAAGCCTTTAGAGTGCCCCTGAACAGAAGAAAAAAAAACACTCTTTTCGGGGAAGAAAAGAGAAGAACTAAGGGAAATATGTAGAATCAAACAGAAGGATACAGAAACCCTTTATAAATATTGGGAAAGATTCAAGCAATTGTGTGCAAGCTGTCCTCAACATAGGATTTCTGAACAAGTGCTCATTCAATACTTCTATGAGGGATTGTTACCCATTGAGAGACAGATGATGGACGTAGCTAGCGGAGGTGCTATAGTGAATAAAACTCCTACTGCCACTATAGATTTGATCTCCATCATGGCTGCCAACTCACAACAATTTACATCCAGACAAGACACCCATTTGAGAAGGGTGAATGAGGTAAATGTATCCTCTCTTGAAAACAAAATAGCTAAGCTAACCTCTATTGTTCAACAAATGGCTGTAGGAAATATGCAACAGGTTAACGCTTGTGGAATTTGTGCTGCTATTAGCCTAGACGATTGGTAAACTAATTAGCTTATAATATATACGATCCATATGCGCTATTCAAACTCCTCCATAAAAGAAAGGAAAATTGGCACAAATAGTTTTTAACCTTTGTTTTCAGTGTAGAAATGGTCCATAACATTTGTTTTTTGACACAAAAGTTCTTAATCAATGTATTTTGGTGCGTAATTGGTTTTTATTTGAAGAAAAGGACAAATATGTCTTTAGTTTTAATTAGAGAAAATTACAATTTGATTCATAACCTTTGTCCTCACTGTGGAAATGCTCCCTAATGTTTTTTTGTTGACACAAAAGTCCCTAACCAATGAACAAGAAGGCTCAAGTAATCTTCAAAACCCGTATCCAAGATTTTTATGACATTTTCGATCTTAGAGCGTAGATTAATCCATCTTCTTTTTTGTTCATTTATCGTCATTACTCATATTATACACGATTCCAGGGACGGATCCAAGGATGGGGCCCTGGCCCAAATGCTAAATTTATGTGTAAATTTTTTTTTGTTTTAAATAATAGTTTGGCCCAAATAAAAAATAGTCCACTTTTTAAGTGGGTTAAATTTTTTTAATCATTTACACATTAAAATCCATTACATTTCAAACAAAAAATAGCTCACTTTTTAAATGGGCTAAATTAAAATTTAAATCATTTACATATTAAAATCCACTCGATCCCAAACAAAAAAAATAGCCCACTTTTTAAGTGAGCTAAATTAGAATTTAAATCATTTACACATTAAAATACATCTGATCCCAAACAAAAAAATAGCCTACTTCAATAAAATTTAAATCATTTACACATTAAAATCTATCTCATCCCAAACAAAAAAATAGCCCACTTCAATAAAATTTAAATCATTTACACATTAAAATTCATCCCATCCCAAACAAAAAAAAAAAAAGGGATAATTAGCACACATACCCTTTTTTTTATAAAAAGTTGATATATACCCTCTTTTTTTAATTTTTTATTCTTACCCACATCTAAATAATATTTATGAAAAATACATTCTTCTCTATTATATAAATTCTTTTAAAAATATTTATTTATTGCATAGTAGTGTAAATACTTTATATAATATTCACTTTAGTCCTTCTATTTTTAATAATATTTCAATTAAATCCTTCAAAAATTGCATCTTAAGTCCTTCATCTTTTATATCTTTACACTTTGGTCCCCAAATTTTTAATTATCTTTCAATTAAGTCCTCCAAAAATTGCATCTTAGGTCCTTCAACTTTTAAATATTTACACTTTAGTCCTCAAATTTTCAATTATCTTTCAGTTAAGTCCTCCAAAAATTGCATCTTAGGTCCTTCAATTTTTTATATCCTTACACTTTGATCCCCAATTTTCAATTATTTTCAATTTTTTATTCTTACCACGTCTAAATAATATTTATGAAAAATACATTTCTTCTTTATTATATATAAACTCTTTTAAAAATATTTATGTATTACATAGTAGTGTATGTACTTTATATAATATTCATTTTAATCCTTATATTTTTAATTATATTACAATTAAGTCCTTCAAAAATTACATCTTAGGTCCTTCATCTTTTACATCTTTACACTTTGGTCCCTAAATTTTTAATTATTTTTCAGTTCAGTCCTCCAAAAATTGCATCTTAGGTCTTTCAACTTTTTACATCCTTACATTTTGATCCCCAAATTTTCAAATATCTCTCAGTTAAGTCCTCCAAAAATTGCATCTTAGGTCCTTCAATTTTTTACATCCTTACACTTTGATCCCCAAATTTTCAATTATTTTCAATTTTTTATTCTTACCCACGTCTAAATAATATTTATGAAAAATACATTTCTTCTCTATTATATAAACTCTTTTAAAAATATTTATTTATTGCATAGTAGTCTATGTACTTTATATAATATTCACTTTAGTCCTTATATTTTTAATTATATTTCAATTCAGTCCTTCAAAAATTGCATATTAGGTCCTTAATCTTTTACATCTTTACACTTTGGTACCCAAATTTTTAATTATCTTTCAGTTAAGTCCTCCAAAAATTGCATCTTAGGTCTTTCAACTTTTTACATCCTTACACTTTGATCCCCAATTTTTCAATTATCTTTCAGTTAAATCCTCCAAAAAATACATCTTAAATGTGGTAACATATGTGTTACCCGTGTCAAATTGATTTTAATGAAATTGAGGAAGTAACATATAATAACAAATACGGTAACATATATGTTACCCGCGTAAAAATATTGTTTTTAAAAATAAAAATTAGAAATATTTGATTTTACCAAACTAATGTATTTTTTAAAAAATATTTACAAGGAGATAAATCATAAAATAGCATTTGTATTGAAAATGAGGAAGTAACATAAGGTAACACATGTGATAACATATGTGTTACTCATGTCAAATTAATTTTAATGAAATTGAGGAAGTAACATAGGATATAATTTGATTTTAGACCAAACTAATGTATTTTTTTAAAAACATTTACAAGGAGATAAATCATAAAATAGTAATTGTATTGAAAATGAGGAAGTAACATAGGGTAACATATGTGTTACCCATGTCAAATTGTTGATACTAAAAATAAAAAAATTAAATATATTATTTTTATTTAACATAATTCGTAATTCAAAAAATTATAGAAGGATATAATTTGCTAAAAATTGATTTTAATGAAATTGAGTAAGTAACATAGGTTAACAAATATGGTAACATATATGTTACCCACATAAAAGTATTGTTTTAAAAAATAAAAATTGAAAATATTTGAGTTTGGACGAAACTAATGTATTTTTTAAAAAATATTTACAAAGAGATAAATCATAAAATAGCAATTGTATTGAAAATGAGGATGTAACATATGGTAAAAAATGTGGTAACATATGTGTTACCTGTGTTAAATTGATTTTAATGAAATTGAGGGAGTAACATAGGTTAACAAATACGGTAACATATATGTTACCCACGTAAAAATATTGTTTTTAAAAATAAAAATTGGAAATATTTGATTTTGGACGAAACTAATGTATTTTTTAAAAACATTTACAAGGAAATAAATCATAAAATAGCAATTGTATTAAAAATGAAGAAGTAACATTGGGTAACACATGTGGTAACATATATGTTACCCGTGTTAAATTGATTTTAATGAAATTGAGAAAGTAACATAGGTTAACAAATATTGTAACATATATGTTACACACGTAAAAGTATTGTTTTCAAAATTAAAATTTGAAAATATTTGATTTTAGACTAAACTAATGTAGTTTTTAAAAAATATTTACGAGATAAATCATAAAATAACACTTGTATTGAAAATGAGGAAGTGACATAGGATAACACGGGTGGTAACATATGTGTTATCCATGTCAAATTAATTTTGATGAAATTGAGGAAGTAATACAAGTTAACAAATACGGTAACATATATGTTACCTGCATAAAAGTACTGTTCTATAAAATAAAATTTGGAAATATTTTATTTTTGACAAATTAATGTATTTTTTAAAGATATTTACAAGGAGATAAATCATAAAATTATAATTGTATTGAAAATAAGGAAGTAACATAGGGTAACACATGTGGTAATATATGTGTTACCCGTGTCAAATTGATTTTAATGAAATTGAGGAAGTAACATATGCTAACAAATACAGTAACATGTATGTTACTCACGTAAAAGTATGGTTTTCAATAATAAAAATTTAGAAATATTTGATTTTAAACCAAATAAATGTAGTTTTTAAAAAATATTTATGAGGAGATAAATCATAAAATAGCAATTGTATTGAAACGAGGAAGTAACCTATGTGGTAACACATGTGTTACCCTTGTCAAATTGATTTTAATGAAATTGAGGAAGTAGCATATGTTAAGAAATACGGTAACATATATGTTACCACGTAAAAGTTTTGCTTTCAAAATTAAAATTTAGAAATATTTGATTTTAGACCAAACTTATGTAGTTTTTAAAAAACATTTACAAGGAAATAAATCATAAAATAGCAATTGTATTGAAAATGAAGAAGTAACATAGGGTAACACATATGTGTTACCCGTGTCAAATTGATTTTAATGAAATTGAGTAAGTAACATATGTTAACAAACACGGTAACATATATGTTACCTACGTAAAATTATTGTTTTTAAAAATAAAAATTGGAAATATTTAATTTTAGACCAAACTAATGTATTTTTAAAAAACATTTATAAAGAGATAAATTATAAAATAGCAATTGTAGTGAAAATGAGGAAGTAATATAGGGTAACACATGTGGTAACATATGTGTTACCCGTGTCAAATTGATTTTAATGAAATTGAGGAAGTAATATATGGTAACAAATTCAGTAACATATATGTTACCTGCGTAAAAGAATTATTTTTTGAAAAATAAAATTTTGAAATATTTGATTTTAGACCAAACTAATGTAGTTTTTGAAAAATATTTAAAAGGAGATAAATTATAAGATAGCAATTATAAAGTGTTTTTAAAATAAATACAAAGTATTGATTTTATTGCAAATGAGCAAATAACACATAGTGACATAACAATTTGATCTTCTCCACTCAATAGGGAGATTTATTTAGCCCACTGAATATTTGGAGGAACAAAATGTGTTTGAGATTAAAGTCAAACACTAGTGTCCAGTGGGCAAAATAATTTTTTTACTAGGTGGAGGAGAACAGCCCTGAAGTAACATATATGTTACTAATATAAAAATATTGTTTTTAAATAAAAAATTGAAATATTGATTTTAAATATAAAGAATGTATTTTTTAAAAATTTATAAAAATAGAGAAATGATAAAATATTGATTTTAATGAAAAATAAAGAAGTAACATATAGTAACATATATGTTACCCGTGTAAAAAAATTTGTTTTAAAACAAAAAAAATTGAAATATTAATTTTAAAGAAAAATAATGTATTTTTTAAATAATTGTAAACTATTGATTTTATACAAATGAGCAAGTAACACATAGTAATATATATGTTACTAGTATAAAAAGATTTTTTTAAAATGAAAATTTGAAATATTGATTTTAAATAAAAATAATGTATTTTTAAAAAATTTATAAAAATAGAGAAATGGTAAAATATTGATTTTAATGAAAAATGAGGAAGTAACATATAATGTTGCCCGTGTAAAAATGTTGTTTTAAAAAAAAAATTGAAATTTTAATTTTAAAGAAATATGACGAATTTTTTAAATAATTATAAAATATTGATTTTATTGCAAATGAGCAAGTAACACATAGTAACATATATGTTACTAGTATAAAAATATTTTTAAAAAAAAAATTGAAAAATTAATTTTAAATGAAAATAATATATTTTTAAAATATTAATAAAATTAGAGAAATGGTAAAATATTGATTCTAATGAAATATGAAGAAGTAACATATATAGTAACATATATGTTACCCATGTAAAAAATATTGTTTTTCAATTAAAAATTAAAATATTAATTTTAAATAAAAATAACATATTTTTTAAAAAATAATAAAATAAGTAAATTATAAAGTATTAATTCAATGAAAATGATGAAATAACACATATGTTACTCGTGTAAAAATATTGTTTTTCAAATTAAAAAAATAAAAATATTGATTTTATGAAAATACTGTATTTTTAAACAATTGTCAAAGAAAATAATTGTAAAATATGATTATAGTTATTATTATATTTAAAATAGTATACAAATATGATACAAATATGATAGTAGGTGGTGGTAACACGTGTTAATTTAATTTAAATTAAAGTAACATATGTGTACCATAATTTAAAATAGTATATAAATATTTATTTTGTTCGTTTAGATGAAAATTCGAGTGTAAAGTCAAAGATTTAATTGAAAGTGCACTTATTTTGACCACTAAAATTACACTTATTTTGGCCACTAAAATCAAGGATTTGGAGGACCAAACTTTGAACATGTATAAAGTTGAAGGACCTAAGATGCAAATTTTAGAGGACTTAACTGAAAGATAATTGAAAATTTGGGGACCAAAGTGTAAAAATATAAAAAGTTGAAGGACCTAAGATGCAATTTTTGGAGGACTTAACTGAAAGATAATTAAAAATTTGGGGACTAAAGTGTAAAGATGTAAAAGATTAAGGACCTAAGATGTAATTTTTGGATGACTTAATTAAAATATAATTGAAAATATAAGGACTAAAGTGAATATTATATAAAGTACATAGACTACTATACAATAAATAAATGCCACATCATCATTCCACATTATAAAATATTGTTTTTAATTAAATGAGGTATTTTTTAAATCAAACCAAGAAAATAAGGTATTTTTTGAATAATAAAAAAAAGAGGTATTTTTCAACTTTTTTACAAAAAATAGGGCTCTTGTCAACTTTGCCCAAAAAAAAATCCCACTTCTTAAATGGCCAATTCCAAAAGACCCAAATCCAATTGGATTTATTTATCTTTTGTCCATTTTTTCTGTTTATTTTATAATCTATAAATTATAGTTTTATATGAATTTTGATTTGTTATTGAGTGATAAATAATGATGTTGACTTGATTTTGAGAAATTATTTCAAATTTCAATAAGTAGAAAAAGAAAAAAAAAAGTGCTTAGGATTTTATATATTTTTACATAACAATTTTTGTTGAGAGATATTTTATTAATAAAATAGATATAGGTTCTATTATAGAAGAATTCGCAGTTGTAAAAGATCGTCCGACACAACTTTTTTTAGCTAGTTTTAGATCTTGAATATTTTTGTGTAATGGCTTTTTGTAAACTTTTTAAAGATTATGACATATACAAAAAATTAGATTCTTATAAAAATGAGTTAAGTAATTGTGAAGTTAGAAAAAAAATTTCGGGGGCGCTGCCCCCGAACTCCCGTAAACCAGCAAACCCCTTTGTCATATTTTGGATCCGCACTTGCACGATTCAATATGTATGTGCGTGTAAATGAGGTGCTCTGCCAATTGAATTGTGTCTGCAATTGCTATAACGAAAATACACAAAAAAATCTCAACAACGAATGTCATAGAGATCATCATGGATCTTGGCTCATGATGAATGATACATGTTAAATTATAGCCCCATCATAACTTTGACTTCTTAAATTGGAAATACATAAGTTAAATTTAGAGAATAAGTGATCAATAACAATCTTAAGTGAGATTCTAGTACTCAAATGTCCAACACCAATAAAATATTTCATTACTTGAGCCTTCTTGTTCACATAAAGCAAGATAATTGACATTTCCTCATTCACTAAAACGTCTAGAGATTTATCTAAAAGAATAGAAAACAATCTATCGCCAATATCCTTTACAATAACATGGAGTGTTTCAAATGAAATAACACTTACAACATCGTTTAAATTGTAGGTGACATGTTGATTGGAGATTTTCAGGAGTATACCTCAAATAAATAATCTTAATCTCATCATTATTATCACACAACCACAAGAATAATTCAAGAAAATTTCCTTCATTTGTTGAATATTTAGATTCATCAGGTCCACGAAATGAAAGCCCTTGTTATTGACACATTCAAACGAGTTCGATACTCATCTTTTGTTTTTTTTTCGACTACTTGAAGAGTACTCTCAATATTTTGTTCTTGATTCACAAAAGTCTCATACTTAATCCACGATTGGTTGTGTTTACTATCACTTTTTCCAACATGAGTTCGAAGTTTTAATTTCTTTTTCCAATTTGACAACCTTCCATCAACAAAAGAATCATCATCACCATGATCACTATTTGATTTGAAAAGATAACATTAAAAGAAAAATAAAGCATCTTTTTCTATATTGTATTCTAACTAGTCAATAAAGTCATTAAACCAATAAGGTTTTAATTGCCTTAATGATGAATGTACAAATTTCCGTGGATACACGCAATTCCAAGCTTGACATTGGCTCCTTTGTACATATGCTTTTCGAATTTCATTCCGAACATTAATATTATATCCGAAGGAAGTTCTCATAAATCAATTTTATCATGAACATCTCTTTTAATCCGACTATCTAATTCTTTCTGAATATCTATTTTATCTTTAACGCTCGTTTAAAATATTTCTCCATAACTGTTACAAAATAAAATTCAACAAACAATTAATACTTATATTTCATAAACAATTCCAAACACGATGACAACTGGCATGTTAAATGTTGAAATATGTACAGAGAATTACCACAAGTCCTTTTATTCATATACAAAGCACAATATATGCCCTGGAAATATAAAACACTTATAATGAAAAATATCAACATGGAAAGAGAGAGTAAGGGATAATCCTGTATGTTCCATTAGCTTCGTAGATAAGTTTTAGGGTGATTAGATTGCCACCACAGTTTTTCTTTGTTGCACCACATTTTAATTAAATTGAAGGTTCTAAATCTTTTTCTATTGTAATACTGATTCCCTAACCTTTTTTTCATCAAATTCTTATGTTTAACCTTCTAATTAATTAGCACATCTCGTCATTGATGATGATTTTTGTTAAAATATTCTATTTTGCATGTTTTGAAATGAGATAAAAATATTTTGTCACACTTTTGTATTTATTATTATTTTTAAAAAAAATATATATGATGGGCAAATAAGTAGTTTAACTCCTTACAAACGGACTTTTTGGACGTGAACTTTTATTAAAGACGAGATGTGCTAATTAATGAAAGATTGAGGATAAAAAAATTACGAAAAAAAGTTGATGACATAAGTATTACAATGTATAAAGATTGAGGACCTTAAATGCAATTAAAATGTAGTGCAACGAATAAATTTTGTAGTGCGAATATAATTACCCTAAGTTTTATTACGTTTTTGTTGGTACTATGATGTTATTTTCAAGAATTCTTACATTGCCGCCTAACAAATATAAGATTTAAAAAGCTCCAAAGTGCATAACTGCTGACATGTTATTCATTCATTCACGCTTTACAATCAGATTATCACAATCATATGATTAATGAACCAAAGTGAAGAATTTTGTCTGTTTAAAAATAAATAAATTTCTATGACAGAAAATAAGGTGGTGTTGTCTTTGTGTTTGAGTTTTGTGTTTTGAATTCATTTTGTATTTTGTGTTTTGAGTGCTTGTTTTGAGATTTTTTAAAATGCGTTCTTTTTGAAATTTTCGAAAATTGTTTCTGAAAACAGAAAACTCAAAAATGCATTTACTTGAAATTTTTATAAATTTGGACTTACTTGGAATGAAAAATAATTATTAATTAAAAACACTTACAAATAATTAAAAATAATTTAAACTTGGAATTAAAAACAATGAAAAACAATTAAAAACATTTAAAAATATTTCATTATGGAATTAAAAACATTTAAAAACCATTAAAAAAATTAAAAACATTTAAACACAATTAAAAATATTTAATAATGGAATTAAAAATATTTAAAAATCATTAAAAACAATGGAAAACATTTAAAAACATTCATTATGGAATTAAAAACATTTAAAAACCATTAAAAATAATTAAAAACATTTAAACATAATTAAAAACATTTAATTATGCAACTAAAAACATTTAAAAATCATTAAAAACAATTAAAAACATTTAAACACAATTAATAATATTTAATTATGGAATTAAAAATATTTAAAAATCATTAAAAACAATTAAAAACATTTAAACACAATTAATAATATTTAATTATGAAATGAAAAACATTTAAACACAATTAATAATATTTAATTATGGAATTAAAAACATTTAAACACAATTAATAAATTTAATTATAGAATTAAAAATATTTAAAAACAATTAAAAAAATATTAAAAACATTTAAAAATCATTACAAACAATTCAAAACTGAATGTGGCATAGGGGAATTGAACCATTGACCTCTATGAGTTGAAAACGCGCTCCTCGCCCCTTTGGAAAGGAAGCACATTTTGTTAAAAAACGCGACAATTACATAAATCATCATCATTTTGTTCAACATAAAATGAAAAAAAAAAAAAAGAAAGAAGCCGCATTGAAGAATCGAAACCCAGACCTCCCATTTGCAAAACACACGTTTTGCCATTTTGGAAAATGCCATTCTTTGTACATAAAACACGAAAAGCCGTTTTCCATTTCCTTTGTTATTTTTTTTGCGCGTTTTGGAAAATTGTTTTTCAAAACAGGTTGAGTAAATGCGTTTTCTCTATTTTCAAAAATAGAAAATGGAAAATGAGTTGAAAACAACAAAGACAACAGACCCTAAACTTCCAATTCAACAAATAAATTTCAAATGGCTGAAACTTCCAATTTTTAATCTGTAGAAAATAAATTTCAAATGACAAAAAATTCAATAATGCTCTCAAACCACATTTTAAAAGTTAATAATTCAACAAATAAACTTTTAATCCAACATATAAATCAACTAATTTTATCCTAAACCCTAAATCCTAAACGTATAACTAATTTTCAAGATACAAAGAAATCGGTACAGGGCTAGGCTTCCGTGTTAAAATCAATTCAACAATCACATTACCTTAGCAAATATTGCGGCTGGAACTAGAAGCAGAAAGAAATCTACGGACCAAACAACAAATTTGAAAGAAGAAGAAGAAATTGGAGAAGAAAAAATGAAAGATGACGATTCTCTTGGAATGTTGTCTAAATTGGGGACTCTTAATTATGGGGATTAGCTAATTTTTATGAATTGACCAATTTTCATTAGGAGAAAATTACTAATTTTTATTTTGGGTAATTTGCAGTTAATGTCCTCAATTTTTGACTTTATTTGTATTTATATCCTCAATATTTAATTTTTGGCATTCATTACCCCAACCTTTTATATAATTAGCAGCTAATGTCCTTTGTTACCAAAATACCCTTCAACTTTTTATATAATTTACAATATTTTATGCTATTATAATATAGTTGTTAATTTACATTAATTAATTAACAAATATTTTATACAAATATTGTATAATAGTGATTAACAATTGTAAATTAATTTACATTAATTATATTAATTAATTTGCATTAATTAATTAACAGTTGTAACAGCTAAGCGGTTGATATATAAAATATTTGAATCACTATTCTAAATAAATGTATTATTCAGTTCAAATAAAATTTTATTCTATGTATTATTGTTATCAATAAATTTTGTATTTTCAATATTAAATATTGGAAACACTTATTAAATTTTAAATATAATGTGTTTAAGGTAAATTTTCATGTTTACAAAAAATGATTTTTTGTTACCTACATTACATTATTAATTATACAATCTATTACAACGATAACTTGAAAAAGATTAAAATACAATATTATAAATATACCACGTGCAATGCACGACCCAAAAACTAATATTTTGAAAAGACTCGAGCGAGATTGGAATTATATAATTTTAAAAGATTCAAATATTTATAAATTGTGTTGTGTTAATATAAACACCATAATTCAATTTAATAATGAATTAAAATCAATTTTTAATATGAAATAAACAAATATTTTATATAATAGTTAATTAATGTAAATTAATTAAAATAAATTTTAAAATAGTGATTCAAATATTTTATATATTAACCGCTTAGCTTTACAACTGTTAATTAATTAATGTAAATTAATTAATATAATTAATGTAAATTAATTTACAATTGTTAATCACTATTATACAATATTTGTTAATTAATTAATATAAATTAACAACTATATTATAATAACATAAAATGTTGTAAATTATATAAAAAGTCGAGGGGTATTTTGGTCACAAAGGGCATTAGCTGCTAATTATATAAAAGGTTGGGGTGATGGATGCCAAGAATTAAATAATAAAGATATAAGTGCAAATGAAGTCAAAGATTGGAGACACTAGCTGCAAATTACCCTTTTATTTTCATTGGCATTAGGGTAATGGCCCATTAGCAAAAATAAAATAAAAAAATAAAAAAAAAATTTGTGAAAATTGTGGGACCAGTTGACCCCACATGACACCAAATGGGTCCCCCATATATTATATATGTGTATTTGTAAACAGAGTGCTCTACAATTAAGTTATTGCTGCTATTACTATAGGAAAATAGAAAAAACTCTAACTATGAATGCACTACTTAATACATATCTCGTTTCCGATCCTTGAATGTCAATGAACCAATTCGTGTTTGTTAGCATCTCTTTTTCATTCTTTTCAACATTGTTTGAAAATGGAAAATGATCACTTTCACACTATTCTTAACTAACTATCACACTTTTTTTTAAGATTATTTTTCTGTTATTCTCCCGTTAAAGAGTACGATTTAGGGTCTTTATTGATGATTCAAACCGTTTTTCTCTCAACAATATATATATGTCCTCCATTGTCACATTAACCAACCTTGCCCCTATTTTAAGGCCACAGTTACTATTCACATATTTCTATTATAGTAACTAGCTTTTGATTAAGAAAATAGATATCAAGTAAAATTGTTTATTTGGAATTTCTTGATAATATAATATGTACTTGGGTAGCACCTTAAACAACTTACAGAAACATAATGTTGAAACATAGTACAAAACTATAAGGCTCTGTTCTCTTTGGTGTTTTCAAGCCATTTTCTGTTTTGTGTTTTTGAAAATAGTCAAAACATGTTCTTTTTACCATTTTTGAAAACACAAAAAAAAAAAAAAACAAAAATGGAAAACGACCTTTTTATCGTTTTGGCCGTTTTGTGAACAAAAGGGGATGTTGGCCAAAACGCGCGTTTTGGCCGTTTTGGTCAGCATTTCGAATCCTGCCGAACGCTTTTTTTTTTTCCCTGGCAAAAATAAGAGATGATTTAATCACGTCCAGCGTTTTTTTTGACATATGGTGGTCGCTTGTCCAACTGGCCAGATGCTTGGGTTTGAAAACAAAAGGTCACAGGTTCAATTCCCAGCTCATGTACAAGCTTTGAATTGTTTTTAAATGTTTTGTATTGTTTTTAATTCTATAATTAAATGTTTTTAATTGTGTTTAAATATTTTTAATTGTTTTTAAATGTTTCATTCCATAATTAAATATTTTAAATTGTTTTGTATTGTTTTTAATTCTATAATTAAATGTTTTTAATTGTGTTTAAATATTTTTAATTGTTTTTAAATATTTTAATTGTTTTTAAATGTTTCATTCCATAATTAAATATTTTTAATTATTTTTAAATGTTTTTAATTATATAATTAAATATTTTTAATTCTTTTTAAATGTTTTTAATTGTGTTTAAATGTTTTATATTGTTTTTAAATGTTTCATTCCATAATTAAATATTTTTAATTGTTTTTAATTCCATAATTAAATATTTTTAATTCTTTTTAAATGTTTTTAATTGTGTTTAAATATTTTTAATTGTTTTTAAATGTTTCATTCCATAATTAAATATTTTTAATTGTTTTTAAATGTTTTTAATTCGATAATTAAATATTTTTAATTGTGTTTAAATATTTTTAATTGTTTTAATTGTTTTTAATCCATAATTAAATATTTTTAATTCTTTTTAAATGTTTTTAATTCTATAATTAAATATTTTTAATTGTTCTTACATGTTTTTAATTCCAAGTTTAAATTGTTTTTAACTTCAAGTCCAAATTTCTCAAAAAATTCAAGTAAACGAGTTTTCGGAAACAATTTTCAAAAATACCAAAAAGAACGTATTTTCAAAAATCTCAAAACAAACACTCAAAACACATAATACAAAATGAATTCAAAACTCAAACGCAAAAGAGAACACCACCTAAGTCTTTCATGTTAGTTTTAACTTGTTCAATTTACATGAACAATAACATGAACATAAATTCCAAGATCTTAAACTTCATGATTTTCACAGTCAATGCAGAGTAACAAGAATGTACCTTCATCCATAGGAAACGATCTTTAATTATGTATCTTGAATATTTTGAATCTCCGTTGAGCAATTTAACTGCATATCTCTAATCTCCAATCTCCAAATACTCTTTAATATATGTAGTTTAATTGTATGGAAATTGTGTTTCTCCCCCTTTGCCTTTCACATAATGACATGAATAAATCGATAGAATAACATATCCTTTTATAGGTAGAGAGAGGACCAATTTCCTAGTTAGACTATAATTCTATTTCCCATCAAAATAGAGTTTTTAAGAGAAATCAACTTCTCCAATAATTATCTAATTAATTAAATGATTACATATATCCATAAGATATATTATCAAATCTAATAACTTATCATGTAGGCCACATAAAGTCCAACATTCTCCCACTTGGCCCATATGACAATATGATCTTTATGATTTAATAATATATTACCATTATGCGCCCAGTCTTATGGTAATCATCATAATCACCAAAATTGAGTAAACTACCAATATGAGTCATAGCGGTTCTATATCATTAGATCGATATAGTTCCTTCAAAGTACCACAATATTAGCAACTTACCCAACTTTGTTTATAAGTGAGAAGTATACGTGATGGTCCCGTAATGCCTTTGTCAAAGACTATTCCTGTTGTCATCATTATCCAATCTCATACATGTACACAAATATTGGTAAACAAGAAATAAAGCAGAAACAATTTAATTATCATTTTTGAGTTCAGAATGTCAATGAACCATCATAAGAAAAAACATTAATCACTACTACCAAGATTCATGCTTTTCACATATTTATTAATAACCTTTGGTAGTAGTTATTTCAATAATGGATCCCTAATCATTAGTTGGTGCTTGTTTGTTTATTTGACATTCTTTGTTTCTGAAACCACTTCTTAATGACAAAGTATTAGCACCATTAGAATACTTGTCGTTCTTGGAGAAAATGACAATTACAGAATTACAATAATTTTCAGCGAATTGGCATAAGAGTCGACAACTCCAAGTCCTAAAATAAAATTCTGCAACCATAATATTTATTTGGAGTCTCAAAGCATGCTACAAATTCAACGTCCATAATGGATGAAGTAATGACAGATTGTTATCCACTTATACAAAAATTTATTCCTCCACATCATAGGAATAAATAGCCAAATGTGGGTAATCTACTGTCAAGCCATCCAACATAATGAACCTGATATAATATAAGTTTGATTACATATTAAGCTTCATACATACATAATGTTTATCCATACGTTTTCACTAAATTGCATGAGACTATATTTATCTCCTATCCTTAATGGGACAAATTGAGATCACTACTAGCAAGCAAAATATCAACATACACAGCAAAATAATTTGCTCCCACTGACCTTCAAATATATACACTCATACACAATATTTTCTTTAAATCTAGAAGAAATTATATTATCATCGAAATTAAACTACTATTTTCTAGAAGCTTGTTTAAGCAACTCTCATTTAAAAGGTTATTTACACATTGATTTGATGTAGCTCCAAATCAAAATGTGCTACTATGATCATAATGATTCTTTCTTTGAAAATAAAGAGAGGTCTTCTTTATAATCAATACCTTCCTTTTAAGTAAAACTTTTAGTAACAAGTTTAGCTTTATATTGTTCATATTGTCATTAGAGTCACGTTTAGTCTTAAAGACTCATTTACAACTCTTTTTCATAATTGAGGCAATTTAACAATGTTCTAGACTTTATCTTATTCTATATATTTTAACTCATCTTTCATGGTATCAATTCATTTAGCAGAATCATTACATTCTATGTCTTGCGGAAATGAAATCGAATCCATAATTTGATTCTTGTAGATGTGCCACATAATTAATCATTAATAATAGCTTAACTTAATTTCCTAAAGGATTTTCTTAATGCTATTCTTTGTGATTGTTCTATATTAGGTTCAATATTTGTGATTTCTTCAATGGAGTAGTTGATCACCATTGTTGGGTCGTTTAACAATGGTATTTTAGGAAAAACAATGTTAGAAGTTTTCGGTAAAAGAATATCTATCCTAACTTCTTGGATATCCACATTTCGTGGTTCTGCACAACCACTAATATCACAATTCTTAATGAACTTGGCATTTCCGATTTCCACAATTATTGGACTATGGTTAGGACAATTAAAGCTATACCCTTTGGATTTGATCATGGTAACCAATAAAGTAACCATTGATCATTTTAAAATCCAATTTCATTCATGTGGATTATAAATCACATTTTCCCCTTGGAATCCCCAAACATACAGGTTTCCTTTCTTTCCACAGTCCAAAATATATATTTGGAACTACCTTATTAGGAACCTGGTTCCATATATAAATAGCGATTTATAAAACATATATCCACAAAAATAAGGGTATAGATGAATTACTTAACATACTCTTAACCATATTCATTAGAATACAATTATGCTGTGGCGTATCTGTCATATTATATTGAGGAGTTTAGCAAATTGACCCAAGTTTTACTTGCCATAATGTTCACCTTTTCTATCACATTTCTATCTAGTTGCCTTTCTACTTCATTGATATATATATCAAGTATGTCCATTGCTTGAGTTATATCATACAACATGCATAAATAACCATAACTTGATAATCATCAATAAATGTGATAAAATATTTTCGTCCACCAAAATTGCTTTCGAGTTTCAATTTCTATAAACCATAACTTAAATCCAAGAACCAATCATTGCATTTAAACAAACTAAAATATCATTTCTTAAATTTGAAACTATGTCCCAAAAAATCAAGTTTTAGAAATGGACACAAAATTATGAGAATCATAAAGGACGAAGTGTCTATAATAAGTCTTAATGGTGACCATTGTGTAAACTTAACGCTAGATCTGAGCCCCTTTAAGTGACACTCTAACTTAATTCCTCTTCACATAAGCAAAATACCATTATGTCTTTATGATTTTGGTTGAGGAGAATCACTACATTATGTTGGAAACATAGATGGTAGTTGCATAATTCATCCATCAAGAATTATAAGGAACTCCAATTAAATATAGTTCAAAACATTTAAAAGCAACTAGGCTTACCATTATTTTTGAACCATGCCTTACATTTATGGCAATCTTTAAAAATTAGTGTCCACGTGTTTTTAAAGAACTTACACTTATTATTATTACGTTTCTTATTTTGAGTCTCAATAACTTTAAGAGGCTCATTCTTTATCTTTAGGGTAATATTTTTTTCTTTTCTTTTTTCTTTTACCAAGTTTATTTTCAACTTCTTGAGTGATGAAGTTAACATAATTAATTCCTTGCCGCTTAAGTTCTATCTCCTCTTAAGCATGTTAGTCAATTCACTTACATTTCACTTATTCCTTATAGTGTTATAGTGAATTTATAATAATGTGCTGATGAGGCAAATAGTTCAGAATCAACTAAAAAGAATTATCAACTTTCATCCTTAAAGTTTCCAACTTTACTTTTATATTAGTCATCTCTAGAACATACTCATACATGCTACGTGTACTATCATATTTCATGGTAGTAAAATTAGCCATAAAGCGAGAGACTTATCAACAGTTTAGATTCTAGACACTCAAAATATTCCTATTAATTGTAGAATGGTTATCTTAATATTGCTTGCTAATTCTCAAATTATAGAAAATATTTTCTTCATTATTGCTTCTATCAATAATAGCAATAGATTTCTCACATAATAAGTCCAGATCAAGATCCATAACACTTAAGGGGAATTACACTTGCTTACGCTAATCTAAGAAATTTTAATTCATTAATTATCAAAACACATGAAACATAATAATGAAGAGAAACTTGTATTAATACAATAAATTAGGTGCTCTATATGTCAATGCTTTGAGATAAATCAGATTCAAATAGACAATAAATATATATATATATATATATATATATATATATATATATATATATATATATATATATATATATATATATATATATATATATATATATATATATATCGAAGCTCTCCTTTGGATAGATACTACGATACACCATTAATAACTATTACGATGCTTTTTATTTGTCTTTGATGGGCAAATATGTTATTTCTCAAGTGGTACATTCTATTATCTTTGGATAAATAAAATGACCAATTAAGAAATATCAATTACCCCGTCATGTTGATTAATCACATGATGATTGATCCACCTTTGGGTGACAAAATATCTCTATGATTAACAAACGTGTTACCCATATACTATTTATCTTTAATAAGCATCTATAGTAAAAAGTACAACATACTAAACTTTATTAAACAATTTGACATTCTTGAAATATTCTAGTTTGGCCACTTTGGTAGCTAACAAACTATACATAAATGAATATCTTTAATTGAATAATAAAAGTTTTATGCACATTAATATTTATTTACTAAACAATTCAATATTCATGAATCATTCTAGTTTGACCACTTTTTTGACTAACAAACTATGTACATAACAAGAATAACTTAAATCGAAGGAACGTTAAATATTTAACCTTCAAATTCAAGACCCAGCAACTATATTTCTTTAAAAGTTGTACAACTAAATAATGGGCCAATCTACATGCTCAAACTATTAGGAAATCAGATTCTAAATAATAGAATAATGGGCCTGCTATCTATTTGGCTACACTAATCTAAAATTACGATATGCACTTCACATCATGGACATGTACAAAAAAGATCATGCCAATATCAAACAAGTTCGTTGAGCCATATAGGCCCAATAAATGAAAGAGTAATATAAACAAAAGAAAAGAAATAAACACTGGTATCTCATCCCAGTCCCCCAAGATTGGGGAATGGAGGAGTTAATTCATTATTCTTCTTTTATTTATTCATTCATTTATCTATAATCAGAATAAAAGCATAATTGAGTTGTGCTGAAGAAATAGTTGAATGAGAGTTGGGATGAAAAATTGCAGTTTGGATCAGAGGCAGCAAAGAATATAAACTTCTTTTCATAGCTGACCCCTTTAATTATTTTAATCATTTATCGGTTCCTTCCTCTGCCGAACCCGCCAAATTTCTATGGCTCATTTTAATCTACTAAGGCCCTGACATATACTATTTAAGAACATATTCCAAATAATGGGCCTTATATGTTGGACCACATAAGCAGTATTAAAAAATAGGCCATCATTTATATTGTTAGAGCCATTTAAAAGTTAATTATACCTTAAATTTGATACTAAATTGCATGCCAACATTACCCCTTTACTCAATAATTTAAACATGCAAATTAGTTAAGAGTAAATTCAAATCATGAACATGAATCAGTGTAACCCGTAGAAATTAATTTAATTTTCTAAAAAATCACGTGCATGACATGCTATGATAATCTCTTTAAGGGCATAAAAGTTCAATTAATTGGAAAATCACAAGTTTATAAACCATAAGCTCTGATACCACATATTAGTTTTAACTTGTTCAATTTATATGAACATAAATTCCAAGATCTTAAACTTCATGATTTTCACAGTCAATGCAGAGTAATAAGAACATACCTTCATCCATAGGAAACGATCTTTAATTATGTATCTTGAATATTTTGAATCTCCGTTGAGTAATTTAATTGCATATTTCTAATCTCCAATCTCCAAATACTCTTTAATATATGTAGTTTAATTGTATGAAAATTGTGTTTCTCTCCCTTTGCCTCTCACATAATGACATGAATAAATCGATGTAATAACACATCCTTTTATAGGTAGAGAGAGGACCAATTTCCTAGTTAGACTATAATTCTATTTCCCATCAAAATAGAGTTCTTAAGAGAAATCAACTTCTCTAATAATTATGTAATTAATTAAATGATTAGATATATCCATAAGACATATTATCAAACCTAATAACTTATCATGTGAGCCACATAAAGTCTAACATTTCATACTATACAAGATCATATAGATTTTCACAATTCACCAATTGATCTTCTATTAATCAATATAATGAAATTTATCATTAAAACAAATAATTTTACGTGTCCCAAAACCTATCAATTGAAGTTGTGGGCTGGGGACTTTATTAGCATTTTGCATCATAGATTTTTTTCGTCCACTGATTAATCATTAAACACATTTCCTGAAGAGACAGGTAGGACATATAAAAGGGCCAATTCTTGACAATCCGTAAACATAAGTTTTATCAACTTTTATTATATAATTGGAGAGCATAAAATCATACAGTATTTTTTATTCCCAGGGATGCAGATTTAGAAAACGTCCATTTACATCTCGAAAATATACGCCATCACTTGCTGCTACCCAAAAACATGCACCACCGGAACAGGTCCCTGCCCATTTTGAATCAAAAACATCAAACGCTATGTTGTTTGAACCCCACCGGAAACGGCAGAAGAACAGTGTATTTTGCCAAAAGCTTTCACAAAAGTGAAATTGAAATTGTTGGTTATAAAGAAGTGTATGATTTCCAAGATCATCATTTCCAGATGCACAATGCAACAACAGTGGACTGGAACCTCGAGGGAGGAGTCTATTGACAACAGTGACCTCATATTTGGAGACAAAAAAGTTACAAGAAGTGGCCTTAAGAAGGTTGGTTGATAGGAATATAAGAAATAGTAAAAGATTTTTGGCCATGGTAATAGTAGTGTTGATTGGTACAAGTGATATTTGACCATTTTTCAAGATTAACGTAGTATCCTATTTATACTTGTGTCTTTAAGGTAATATAATTAGATTGCCAAAGTACTGATCAGCAGCGGAATCCTAGAAAATATTTTAGCAATTTGGCTATGTATAATTAACATAAGCAATTATGAAAATTAAGCTGTATAAAGTATACACATTATTAAGAAAATATTTTAGCAATTTGACTATGTATTATCAAAAGCAATTTAAAGATTCAAGCAATATAAATTAAAGTACACATTGTTGAGAAAATATCACTGAAACAATTTTGTAAAACGATGCAGCCATAAAATGTAACAATTCAATCTCGTTGATTCACACGTAGAATAACAATATGGATTGGTGATTTGGGAGAAACTCTACTAATTTTGTTAATTTATCAAAAAACAACCAAATAACAATAAATCGTAATTCTAGCTTTTAAAGGAAAACAGGAAACCTAACTTTAATCTTCTAAATAATTAAACACAAACTTTAGGAAAATAATCTACACAAATAAGACTCTGAATAAAATAAATTTCCTACTAAACTAAACGTGGAAAACAAATTATCTAAACAATAAAATTAATTTTTGCTGGAATAAGAAAAGTGCCCATTTGATGGCCTAAACGATAAAATTTGGCACAAAAACCAGTCAGTCCATGAATTTTGCCTGCATGAAAAAGTGGTATTATTCATCTAACTGCGACACGGTTAACTGCGTAAAAGTATCCGTTTGCATCACTTCACCTAGAACATCAAATGTTGTATTCTTTGAAACCCATCAAAGATGACAGAAGAACAATGTATTTTTGGAAAAAAATTCATAAAATTGAAAATGATACATTAATAATTCTTATTGCCAGTCATAAATTTTGGACGATATTCCGGTCAAACCATGAAAATAGATGCCATCACTCCTTGCTAGCCAAAAGCAGGAACCACCAGAAGAACAATGTATTTTTGGAAAAAAATTCATAAAATTGAAAATGATACATTAATAATTCTTATTGCCAGTCATAAATTTTGGACGATATTCCGGTCAAACCATGAAAATAGATGCCATTACTCCTTGCTAGCCAAAAGCAGGAACCACCAGAAGAACAATGTATTTTTGGAAAAAAATTCATAAAATTGAAAATGATACATTAATAATTCTTATTGCCAGTCGTCAAACCATGAAAATAGATGCCATCACTCCTTGCTAGCCAAAAGCAGGAACCACCAGAAGAACAATGTATTTTTGGAAAAAAATTCATAAAATTGAAAATGATACATTAATAATTCTTATTGCCAGTCATATATTTTGGACGATTTTCCGGTCAAACCATGAAAATAGATGCCATCACTCCTTGCTAGCCAAAAGCAGGAACCACCAGAACATTCTTCATTTCCCCATTGTGAATAAAAAGCATCAAAACTTTGCTTCTTTGAACCCCACCCAAGAGTACAGAAAAACAATGTATTTCCGAAGAAGCTTTCACAAAACTCCCAATCAAATTCTCGGCTATAAGTAAGATTATGATGCCCAAGATCATCATCTTTAGATGCACAATGCAACATCAGTACAGATCTAGGTGGCAGTTGATTGAAGACATACACCCTATAATTTTTAGTAAAACGACAAGAGGTAACTGCGCGAGGAAGGCTGCAGCCTGCTGGCCAATAGAATGAGAAATAAGAAGAAATTTTGCATCATGGTACAATATTTTAGGTTGCTTTGACTCAATATTTTAGAAAGGTCTTCATAGTAACAATTCTTTAAGCACGTTAAGATATTTCGTTGTCAAAAGTTCAATGCAATATTGGAAGAAAATATTATGAATCCAAAAAAATTAGCAATTATGAGATCTCCAAATTGGAATTGCTGATCTCACGGTGCAATAATTCTGCAATCCCCCTTAAATTCTTCAATTAACGAATTGAAGAAAAGTAATGCTATTCATAGTCGCTCACTATCAGTATGAAGAGTTTACGTGACATTACTCAATTGAAATAATTATTCATAGTTGTTGACTTAAATAAATTATTCAATTGGGATAAATAATTACTCCAGTTAAGTAATGCCGCGTAGGTTCACTACCGATAGGGAACGACTTTGAATATCATTATTCTTTATTTATAGTCAATAATTATGAATAATTATTCTAATTGAGTAATGCCACGTAATCTCACTACGGGTAGTAAGCGACTATGAATATCATTACTCATTCAAATCTCAAAATTGCTAAAGACATCACCAATTTAAGCGTAGGAAGAATCAATCGTCAAGGTACAATAAAAAAGTTTCACTTAATAAATTATAGCGTAATTAGCACAAAATGTCTATACTTTTTGAAGTTATTGTGCAAATTGTCCATACCATTGAAATTTTGACATTTTCATCATTACATACACCATTTCTTGCGTAAAACGTCATTTCCGTCCATTGTCATCTAAAATCTGCCGTTATCTCACTTCCACAACACGAGTCGTACCAATCTGGAAGGATAAGTTTGTCCATTTCGTCCACACACTTTTTTCAACCAGGAAAATATCAACTGGAATATTCCAAGCCAATTGAGCCAGAAGTGCAAGAGTTTCCTCCTATGACGTCACTGGATTACTTTATTCAAACTGAGGAATCGGAGCAAGATTTCCCTTTGGAGGTGGCACCGCAATATTTCAATCAAATTGGGCCATCAGAGCAAGAAACTCCCCAGGCGAGTTCCCTGGAGCAGCCGCAGGCGTAGTAGTAACACCCAAGCCATTTTTATCGCTTTTATCAAGATCTTCAGAATACTAGTTCAAACCAGCCACAAGAACATCATCAATCCGATGCACCACAATCCTCGACCCAACAAAAATATCCGGGTACGGTCCCGAACCCCATCCACCATCACTCCAATAATCTCATTTCAAGATAAGTTGATTCAAGAGTTTTCCATAAAAATTGAGTATCATCAAGAATACCAATTTTTCTAAGCACAGAGTCAAACAAATGAAGTATAATAGAGGTATAGGCTAACTCATCAGCCTCTATTATTTGATCATCAGACGTAGTATCAGGAAATGATTTATTTATGATCTTGGACACTTTTTGTTGAACTAAAATGCCTTTCATTTTTTGTTGCCAGATAGCAAAGTCACATTTTCCATTAAATTGATCTAAATAAAAACTTAAAGTAGCCATTTATCACAAAGTTCACACAGATGACAAAAAAAGAGAAGTATTTTATTCAAAAAACATGAGACAAGAAAGTAGGAACACCAATGATAAAATACAAGCACATACAAGATCTTACTCACAGTATTGGGAGAGACCTATAATCAAGAACAACCCAGGATTCCGTGAGAATCAGGTTCTCAGGTCAAGGAGATCAAGAAAAGTCTCAAGGGAGGGTGTTCACAAAGATAACAAGTTTGATAACAACAAACTTTACAGTTATTCACACAAAAGTAATACACACGTATCAAACCACAATATCAAATTCTTTTATACTTATTTCAAGAACTGTTTCACAACAACTACTGAGGACAAATCATAAAGCATGTATAAGTCAAATTTTCTTGTATTTAACAGAAAGCACAAAGTTTATATGCAAGAAAATTATTATCTCAAAACTTACACCTCATACTTACAGCCCTGAGATTTGTTTCAGTCACAGAGGCGTAAGAAGATTAATCATCAAGAAACAGTTATCCAGTTCTGATACCACTTGTTACGTTTATTTTCTTGAGATTTACGAATCTTTCAGCCACAGTTAGTAAAATAAGTATAAAAAAATATGCAGTAAAGTAAAAGAATAATACAAGATATGAGTGTTTCGTTTTAGGAGACAAGCAGTTCAGCATGTAAATGCCTACATCTGCCATTGAGACTCTACAAACATAGATCCGGCCTCTTAATGCACTATTAGAAACCACAATAGTTCAAGAACCACGATTACAGACTTAACCCACTCACTATAGCCCTAATCTATCTCTCATATACAGACTCCTTCTCAATGATCAAGATTAACATTCTCAACACAACATATTAGAGGACAAATCACAAAGATTACAGTAATCAAAAAGTGATTACTGTAGCACAAAGCTCTTTACACAACAATGGAGAACCAAAGGTTTACCCAACGAAAAAGAGAGGAAGACGAATAGATGAAGATGAGAGAAAACAGAAAAGCTGTGCACTCACTCAGATTGCTTAACCCTAAAGCAGAGAAGGGGCCTTTATATACTGCTCTTCAATAGCTGAGATCAATTGTAGATATCCAATGGATGGTAATCATCAGATAACTCAGCATCAAAGTCACATTAACAGCAAAGGCATAATCGTGCTTTACCAACTTTGGGCTAAAAACAATTTGGGCACAATCAGCTGGGTCAATACATCATAGTGGGCTTTCATCATTTGGACACATAGATACAACAATTACACAACCACATGAATGATTCAAGAAAATTTCCTTGATTTGTTGAATCTTTAGATTCGTCGGGTCCACGAAATGAAAGCCCTTGTTATAGATACAACCGAACACAATCAATTGACGCATTCAGATGAATTTGATGCTCATCTTTTGTTTTTTTCGATTTCATGAAGATAGTACTCTCAATATTTTGTTTCTGATTCACAAAAACCTCATACCTAATCCGCGCTTGATTGTGTGCACTACCATTTTTTCCAACATGAGTTCAAATTCTTCCTTTCTTTTTCCAATTTGAAAACCTTCCATCAACAAAAGAATCACCACTATCATGTTCCTCACTATTTGGTTTGAAAAGATAACAATAAAAGCAAAATAAAGCATCTTTTGCTATATTGTATTCCAACCAGTCAAGAAAGTCATTAAACGAAGAATGTTTAATTAATTGCCTTAATGGGCTTCTTTGTACATATGCTTTTTGAATTTCATCCCGAATATTAAAATTATAATTCATAATTGGAATTCTTGATCCATGATCCGAAGAAAGTTCTACTAAATCAATTTTATCATGAATCTCTTTTATCCCGACTATCTAACTTTTCCTGAACATTTATTTTAGTTTTAACGCTCGTTTCATCAATATTTTGCTCTTCACTTGAAAATAGTGATTTAAATTTAAAATATTTCTCCATAACTATTACGAAATAAAACTCTAACAAACAAATGATTACTTATATTTCAATAACAATTCCAAACACGTTGACAACTGACATGTTAAATGTTGAAATATGTACAGAGAATTAACACACGTTCTTTTATTGATATACAAAGTAAGATATATGCCCCGGAAATAAATAACACTTATTAATGGAAAATATCAACATGGAAAGAGAGAGCCAGGGGATAATCCTGTATGTTCCGTTAGCTTCGTAGATAAGTTTTATTACGTTTTTGTTGGTACTATGATGTTATTTTCAAGAATCTTACGTTGCCGACTAACAAATATAAACGATTTAAGAAGCTCCAAAACTGTTGAACTTCAATTGATAAAAAATTCAATAGCAGAAAACTCAATAATGCTCTCAAACCACATTTCAATAGTTAAAAATTCAACAAATAAATCAACTATATAATTTTATTCTAAACCCTAAACGTTAAATACTCTTTAACCAATTTTCAAATATGCAAAAAGATACAAAGACATTGATATAGGACTAGGCTTCCATGTTAAAATCGATTCAACTATCACCTTATCTAATCAAATGTTGCGGCTGGAGTTGGAAGTAGAAAGAAATGAGAGATGTCGATCCTAATGGATTCTTTGTCTAAATTGGGGAGTCTTAATGGGGGATTCTTTGGGGATTAGATAATTTTCATTGATTAATCAATTTTCATTAGGAGAATGTTACCAATTTTTATTTTTATTGGGCCTAGGGTAATGTTCCATTAGCAAAAATGTAATAAAAAATAAACAAAAGATTTGTGAAAAATCTGTGGTGTCAGTTGACCCCACACGACACCAGGTGGGTCCCCCATTTTACAATTAAGTTATTGGTGCAATTACTATAGGAAAATAGAGAAAATTCTAACTATGAATGCACCATCTCGTTTCCGATCCTTGAAAGTCAATGAACCATCTGGTGTTTGTTAGCATCTCTTTTTCATTCTTTCAACATTGTTTGAAAATAGAAAATTATCACTTTCTAATGATAACACTATTTTTTTAAAGAGTATGATTTAGAGGCATTTGTTGGTGATTCAAACCGTTTTTTCTTGACGATATATATATATATATATATATATATATATATATATATATATATATGTCCCCCATTGTCTCATTGGCCGACATCGCCCCTATTTTAAGGTCACATTTAGTATTCACATATTTCTATTATAGTAACTCGCTTTTGTTTATTTGGAATTTCTTGTTAATATACTACGTACTTGGTAGTACCTTAAAAACTTACAGAAACAAATGTTGAAACGTAGTACAAAACTATAATTTTTTCATACTATATGAGATCATATAAATTTTCACATTTCACCAATTGATCTTCTATTAATCAATATAATGAAATTTATCATTAATACAAAAAAATTTACTGTAAAAATGTCCCAAAACCTATCAATATTTGAAGTTGTGGGCTGTGGACATTATTAGCATTTTGCAACATATATTTTTTTTCCTCCTCTGATTAATCATTAAACACATTTCCTGAAGAGACAGGTAGGAAATATAAAAGGGCCAATTCTTGACAATCAGTAAACATAAGTTTTATCAACTTTTTATTATATACGTGGAGAGCATAAAATCATACAGTATTTTTTAATTCCCAGGGATGCAGATTTAGAAAACGTCCGTTTACATCTCGAAAATATATGCCATCACTTACTGCTACCCAAAAACATGCTCTACCGGAACAGGGCCTTGTCCATTTTGAATCAAAAACATCAAACGCGATGTTGTTTGAACCCCACCGGAAACGGCAGAAGAACAGTGTATTTTGCCAAAAGCTTTCACAAAAGTGAAAGTGAAATTGTTGGTTATAAAGAAGTGTATGATTTCCAAGATCATCATTTCCAGATGCACAATGCAACAACAGTGGACTGGAACCTTGAGGGAGACTATTGAGAATAGTGACCTCATATTTGGGGGTAAACAAGCTACAAGAAGTGGCCTTAAGAAGGTTGGCTGATATGATTATAAGAAATAGTAAAAGATTTTTGATCATGGTACCAGTCATCTTGATTGGTACAAGTGATATTTGACCATTTTTGAAGATTGTAGTATCTTATTTATACTCGTGTCTTTAAGGTAATATAATTGGATTGCCAAAGTACTTTACCGGAATCCTAGAAAATATTTTAGCAATTTGGCTATGTATAATTAACATAAGCAATTATGAAAATCAAGCTATATAAAGTATACACATTATTAAGAAAATATTTTAGCAATTTGACTACATATTAACATAAGAAATTATGAGATTCAAGCAATATAAATTAAAGTATGCATTATTGAGAAAATATCACTGAAACAATTTTGTAAAATATCCATCTTCATGATGCAGCCAAAAAATTTAACATTTCAATCTCTACTAATTTTGTTAATTTATAAAAAAACAACCAAATAACAATAAATCGTAATTCTAGCTTTTAATAAAGGAAAACAAGAAACCTAACTTAATCTTCTAAATAAACACAAACTTTAGAAACATAATCTACTCAAATAAAACTCTGAATAAAATAAATTTCATACTAAACTAAATGTGGAAAACAAATTATCTAAACAATAAAATTAATTTTCGCTAGAATAAGAAAAGTCCCAATTTGACAGCCTAAAATATAATATTTGGCACAAAAACCAGTAAGCTCAAGGGCTTCATTCCATGAATTTTGCTTGCATGAAAAAGTGGTATTATTCATCTAACTGCGACATGGTTAACTGCATAAAAGTATCTGTTTGCATCACTTCACCTAGAACATCAAATGTTGTATTCTTTGAAACCCACCAAAGATGACAGAAGAAAAATGTATTTTTGGAAAAAAATGTTATTCACCTTTTGAAATAAAAAAGAGAAACTTCATATTACATGAACAAGAAACAAAAATTAAGGAAATTTCAGAATTAAAATTGAAGAAGAAAGTGCAAACCGAGGCCTGTACGTGTATAGTTTCCTTAAAACAGATTTGTCCTCTACCATAGGTTATGAACGTCTGTCTCCCAGGATACAACGGTAGAACTGGTTGTACCAGCGAACCGACCTACTGACCGAACTATATCACCTCTAAAAGAAAACTTGGAGAAACAAAAAGGAATAGAGAAAATGGTTGAATTGTTGTATTGAAATGAGGAAAAAAGACTTGTTTATATAGGCATAAGAATGACCTTCCAATACCAATTCAACAATTAAAACAAGAGTTACAAAAGTTATAAAAATGAAAGGTTGAGAAGATGGAAAGTCTCAAATTGAAAGCTTTAATTTTTTTATTCATTTTACAAATTTTCCAACAATCTCCCACATGAATGAAAAATTGAAAGAGACACAGAAGACTAGGTGATAAAGTTTAACGTCTGAATCCTGCATAGGATAGGTAGGTGTTACCCTTTGAACCTTCCCTTATGAAAGCATATTTACTTTACTAGCTGATCAGTAGACGCGATGTCCTTGAACTGTTCTGTCTTTTGTGTAAACGATGATATACTTCACACAGAATTCTTCCTGACATAGTTCAGTTCTCATTGTTATATTCATTTATGGCCGTTAACATATGCCTGGTTCTGCAAGAGTTTTTAAGAATTACGCCTCACACAATTCTCTTAGAAGCGGCCCCACTTCTCTCTCACATAGGTGATTTCTTAATTAAGAATAGCCCGTTCTACTCCACTCATAAGAATCATTAAAAGCCTATTGCTTATCCTTTCCTCTACGGGTATCACTGTTTATCATAGGAATGGGTAGGAGAGAACCTCTACAGTGACCTAATTAAGTATTTACAATTAGGTTGTCCCTTTGAACCTAGATCTTGGGATCTCCAGTCAACTAGGTTGGGTTTCCATTGTATTAACTTATTCATCCAAAGGCTTAAGTCCCATTCCTTTTGACGATTTTTCAACTAATTCTCTATTCAAACCTTTAGTTAGCGGATCCACAATATTATCCTTTGACTTCACATAGTTAATAGAGATAACTCCAGTTGAGAGTAGTTGTCTTATGGTATTATGTCTACGACGTATGTGTCTAGACTTACCATTATATATGTTACTCTGTGCCCTACCAATTACAGATTGACTATCACAAAGTCTGTAGATTAGTGAAGTTATTGTATGGCTTGAAACAAGCTCCAAACCAATGGCATGAAAAGTTTGATCATGTCATGATTGAATGTGGATTTAAAATCAACGAGTGCGATAAATGCGTTTATATCAAAGACACTGAAAATGGCTATATCATTTTATGTCTTTACGTTGATGACATGCTTATTGTTGGAAGCAACGATAACATGATTAAATCTACTAAAGACATGTTAAATTCAAGATTTGACATGAAGGATATGGGTTTAGCAAATGTGATACTTGGAATTAAAATTTCAAGAACATCAGAGGGAATTGTCCTAAGTCAATCACACTATGTGGACAAAATTCTGGAAAAATTTAACAAGGATGATTCTGGCATGGCTAGAACACCGATAAATACCAATCAGCATCTATCAAAGAACAAAGGCGAGAGTATCTCTCAATTAGAATACTCTAGAATTATTGGAAGCCTGATGTACTTAATGAGTTGTACAAGACCAGACATAGCCTACACAGTTAGCAAATTGAGTAGATACACGAGTAATCCAGGAGCTAACCACTGGAAAGGAATTTTTGTTTCTTGTTCATGTAATATGAAGTTTCACTTTTTTATTTCAAAAGGTGAATAACAATCTTAAAACAGATTCGTCCCCTACCGTAGGTTATGAACGTCTGTCTCCCAGGATACAACGGTAGAACTAGTTGTACCAGCGAACCGACCTACTGCCCGAACTATATCACCTCTAAAAGAAAACTTGGAGAAACAAAAAGGAATAGAGAAAATGCTTCAATAGTTGTGTTGAAATGAGGAAAGAGACTTGTTTATATAGGCATAAGAATGACCTTCCAATACCAATTCAACCATTAAAACAAGAGTTACAAAAGTTACAAAAATGAAAGGTTGAGAAGATGGAAAGTCTCAAATTGAGAGCTTTAATTTTTTTATTCATTTTACAAATTTTCCAACAAAAAAATCAAAGAATTGAAAATGATACATTAATAATTCTTATTGCCATGTCATATATTTTGGACGATTTTTCGGTCAAACCATGAAAATAGATGCCATCACTCCTTGCTAGCCAAAAGCAGGAACCACCAGAACATTCTTCATTTTCCCACTGTATTGAAAGCATGAAAGTGTAAGTTTTAAATCTAGATAACAAACAACCTAGAAGAGGAGAAGGGAAAAGTGGGGGTGGGGGTGGGGGTGGGGGTGGGGGTGGGGGTGGGGGTGGGTTGAATACGTTCTTACTGAAAGTTAATATGAAAATGTTAATATTTAAAAAAAAAAAACATAACGTTCACTTTAATGTTCTAATGTTGATGAAAGTTTATTGAACGTCAGAATATTGTACTGAACGTTTCGCAGTTTCGAGACAATTAATATGTAAGATGATTAAAATATTGATTAAACCATTAAGGGAAACATCAAGAGACGCCCATACCACGAGTAAATAAATTCACTATTTTAGAACATGTTAAACATCTCTCAACTTTTAAAAATTACAAGTTTAGATATAATCTAAAATTTTATCAGCAATTTACAAAAAGTAAAATTTAGTTAAGAACAACAATAAAATTTCTCTGTTTTATATCTTCTTTAATTAGTCAAGAAATACAGTCAAGTACTTCGGTCTTGATATTGGTTCATTCCACGAGTGTCCCTGGATTGATTCCACAAATCGAAATAAGGACCCAGTCCTTATCTTGCTGACAAAATGTCGTTCTCTCTCATAATGGATTTCTAAAACATTCAGTTTCTCAGAGCCGTTCATGAAAATAGAATTTTTGATCGGGGTAGGACTTTTTAATATTTATTTGGAACTTAAAATTCACAAATAATTTCTTCTTAAATAATTGAGTATCTTTGCTTTCAAAGTCTGTAGAATTCTTGGAATACCATCTGTCTTAGTTATAGCACAAGAAGTTTATCTAAAATTAATGACTTAGTATTTATCTCATATAGAGATAAGACAGAATAAGTCTTTAAGTTTAAATAAACTTTATAAAAGATTCAGTTATATATTTTCATTTAAGTAGATAAATAAAAAGATAATATTTCAATATCTTATGTACTTTAAAAAAGTACCGTTCTCTTACACCCAGTGGGCAAGATGTAATTGTCCACTGGGTGATGTGGCGGCATGAGATCACAAGATGAAATTGCCTACTATCACAAGATATGATCTCATGCCGCCACATCACTCAGTGGGTAATTACATCTTGTCCACTGGGTGTAGGAGAACGATACTCCTACTTAGAAACCTACTTTAATTAGAATGCTTAACATGCAATTGACCCAATAACTTATTTATCTGATAAAGAACAAGAGTTTTAGAATAACTAAAACTGATAAATAGATTAAGATAAATATAGCAACTACTAGATAATGATTGAATCCTAATTGGCTCACATTAATAAATAAAATATAATTAAATATGCCAATAAATATCGGATTCTCCAACTGAAAGTTTGCTTCTCTGAACCCACCCAAGACTATATAAAAACAATGTATTTCCGAAGAAGCTTTCACAAAACGCCCAATCAAATTATCGGCTATAAGTAAGATTATGATGCCCAAGATCATCATCTTTAGATGCACAATGCAACGTCAGTACAGATCTATGTGGCAGTTGATTGAAGACATACACCTTAAATTTTATTAGTAAAACCACAAGAGGTAACCGCGTGAGGAAGGCTGCAGGCCAATAGAATGAGAAATAAAAGAAAACTTGCCCCTAGGGGCATAGGCGAGTTGGTAAGACTTGAGGTGATGTGGGGAGAAATCCTTCGGCAACGCAGATTCGATTCCTGTGTGGGGCAGATTTTTACTGAAATATTGTGGGGGTCTGTCCTGGAGGTTAGCCTGTTGGCTCTCTCCCTCAGGTTCTTGCCACTCGTGCACATCCCTCGATTTACAACCCGCCTAGTCAAGGGGCCTCTGACATAGGTGGGGGGTTTCGCCTTCGGGACTTTCCCCTTAACAAAGAAATAAAAGAAAACTTTCATCATGATACAATATTGTTGGGATATTTTCTCAAGACTTGTCAAAATTAAAAAATACACCAATTATTGAAAAGGAAAATATATGACATCATATGATATTATATGATATTATATTATATTTGGTGATTAAAATTGAACAAGTTTTCAAATCTTGGACACTTTGGTAGTTGAAACTTGGAAGAAATTTAAGTCATTACGTTACTATAAATTGACATGATTTATTCTCTTTTGTAGATGTGACTTGATGATTTTTTGAGAAAAAATTTGTAAGTCTAGCATCCTAGTTGTTTTTCTTGTTCTCTTTGTGGGTTGTACAAATAGTAGAAACTAGTGGGTGTAGTAAAGTTTATGATATAATTTTTCTTGAGATACTTGGGGATTTGAGTGAGTGAAATCTATATTTTTCTTGAGATACTTGGAGACTTGGGTGAGTGAAATCTATATAATTGTAACAATTTTTCATATCATTTAGTGAAAGTTTTGACAGTCCATAAATATTTTTCTATCTTTTATATTTTTTCTTTTTTGTTGTCTTTCTATGAACAAGGATCTTGTATACAATAAAGGAATTGGTCTCAATTTCCAGCAGTTGTATTAGAGCATCAGGTCGTTCAGAGTGTTAGCGCACATAGAAGAAATGTTTATTAAATATGACGTGGATAAATTTGACAGAAGAATCAATTTTAGCTTGTGGCAAGTAGAAATCAAGAATATTTTGATTCAATCTGGACTACACAAGGTTTTCAAATGGAAACCAATCCCTATTTTCGATAAAGTTACTGAAAAACCTGGTCACGTAAGAAATAATTGTCCAAAAGGTAGAGCAAGCTCGGCCAACTATTCACCATTAGATACGGACAATGTCTCCTTTATGGGAGACGATGATGTTGTTTGAGTAAATATTTACATCATTGTAGCATGCGCTAGTTGTCATGATAGAAGATGTGTTACTATTAGCGAGTCTACATTTGCACATGGACATTGATTTGATATTAATGCAAGGTGTGTGGTGGAATTGATGGCGATTACTGATGAACTTCCAAGTAAGTCAAGTAAGTGAGTTGCACCGTAATATTTCAACAAATTTATTCGACATGAGTTGATGAAATTCTTAGAATTCGTTAATTCTAAGTGATTATACCTATATGGTGGAGTATGTTAATTCTCAGTTTTGAGAATTGAGATTGTGAAAGTTTATTGATTTTTTTAAGTATTGAGATGAATAGCTGTAGAAGAGATGATTGATTTTTGACTCTTTTTTTTTAAGGTGGAGATTGTTAGGATATTGTCTCAAGGCTTGCCAAAATCAAAAGATGCACCAATTGTTGAAAAGAAAAGATATTATATTATATTATATTATAATTGGTGACTAAAATTGAATAAGTTTTCAAATCTTAGACATCTTGGTTGTTGAAACTTGAAAGAAATTCAGGTCATACATTAACTATAAATTGACGTGATTTATTCTATATTGTAGATGTAACTTGATGATTTTTTGAGAGAAAATTGTAAGTCTAGCATCCTAGTATTTTTCTTGTTCTCCTTGTGGGTTGTACAAATAGTAAAAATTGGTGGGTGTGGTAAAGCTTAGAATATTATTTTTCTTGAGATACTTGGAATTTAGATGAGTGAAATGTATATGATTGTAACAATTTTTTATATAGTGAAAGTTTTGACAGTGTATAAATATTTCTCTATCTTTTAAATTTTTTCTTTTTCGTTATCTTTCACTTAACAAAGATTTTGTAAGCAATAAAAAATTGGTCTAAATTTTCAACACAATGTTTTAGGTTTACTTTGATTCAAGATTTTAGAAAGCTCTTTATAGTGACAATTCATTAAGCACGTTAAGATATTTCGTGGTCAAAAGTTCAATGCAATTTTGGAAGAAAATTTTATGAATCCAACCAATTATCAATTATGAGAGATCTCCAAATTGGAATTGCTCATTTCATGGTGCAATAATTCTGCAATCCCCTTTAAATTCTTCAATTAATGAATTGAAGAATAGTAATACTATTTATAATCGTTCACTATTAATAGTTGAGAGTTTAGCTAATATTATTCAATTGGAGTAAATATTAATAGTTGTTGACTTAAATAAATTATTTAATTGGAATAAATATTTACTCCAATTAAGTAATGTGTGGATATGTTCACTATCGATAGTGAGCGACTTTGAATCGCATTATTCTTTATTTATAGTCAACAATTATGAAAAATTATTCTAAATGAGTAATGCCACGTAAGCTCATTATCGGTGGTAAGCGACTATGAATATCATTACTCATTCAAATTTCAAAATTGCTTAAGACATCACCAATTTAAGCGAAGGAAGAATCAATCGTCAAAGGACTAAAAAAGGTTTCACCTAATAAATTGTATAATCGATCTACTTTCGTACAAAATGAGAAAATGAAACATGGTATGAAATGGTTAACAAATTGTGAACATGCATTATACCAAGTATCAACTACAAAAAAACAAACTACTTCTTACAAATTCACATAATGCACACAATAATCTTAGACGAACAATATTCAGTAACAAGGCTACTATATCAATGAACATTCACTACAACAAAGTTTGCTTTTTACGGCATGCAATACATGTCATAAAATTATCTTTTACGGTGTAAGATTGAACGTCGTATAAAGCAATACCATAAATACTCATCTCTTTTTACGGCATACATTGAATGCCGTAACAATAATGAAAGAGTGCCCTTAATTAACTTATTACGACCTTCTTATGCACTCCGTAAATACATCTTTATTTATAGCATGCAATACCTGTCGTAAATACATTGTCAAATGACAAATAAATGCGTTTTATGTCTAGATTTTATGACATACATTAAGTGCCATAAATTTGCTTATAATTTCTTTTAGAGCTCACAGTTGTACACCATTACATGAAAACAAACAAAGTCTAAAATTTTATTTATATATATATATATATATATATATATATATATATATTACCATGCTATCCAAATTAGAATAAACAAAAGTATTGAGTACATCTCAATGCATATATATAAAATAGTAGAATTTATCCAAGTAACTAAGAATATCATTGACCTACTCAAAAAGTTGATACCAATATGCAAAAAGTATATTACTACTATTTCAAAATAACTGATTAATTTATTACAAAATAATCCATCCATATATTAGTAAGTTTGCTTCTTTGGTCAGTAGTTTAACTATTCAAAAATAATCAACTCCTACACATCACAAAATAAAATAAAATAATCAAATTCTTTGTCGAATTATACTTAGCAGAAGGTGAAATAAAATAAAATAAAAAAGCATTGGTTGAAGATGGGTAGATTTGACTAGTTAGACTTATGATCATGGGCAATTAAGGATACAGAATTGGAAGTGTAATATTCTATAACATTAATTCTATCGAACACAAAGGTAGTAGAACTTACTTGAAAATTCAATATCAAGAGATTGAATCACTTGCTTTGTTTACTATTCGATCAAAACACTGCTCTTTAGTCCAGAAACTCAATCACAATAGATATAGTTTAATCTCCACAAACCAAGAACCAAATATAAGATATTTGTCAAGTCACCAACTACATGTATCTGGATTCTCTCTCTTCGTCCACAAATTTAACTTCCATTCAAATGAATATATAGAGTTGTGGGAGTTGATGAAAATTATATGTGATTGGGAGTTAAGTTTCAAATTTAAACCTTAACTCCTCTCTCTAAAACCATTTCCATATATCTTGGGACGGGTCAACCCATATGTACGACTCATTTCATTCCAACAAGAAATGACATGTTACCAATGTCACTTAATAAAAGTATATAACTAACCACAAAATGAAATATCAACCAACTGCTATCTAATTGAGTGGAAATTATAACCACCACTTAACATTATTAAAATAATTTTAACTTTATAAACTTAACTAGTTTATTTTAAAAATACTACATTTATATTATTACATTAATAAATAAAATAATAGTTTAAAATCAAAACAAAATATAATTAATACACAATCATTTCTATAACTAGAATTCGCGTCCTCAAATTAAGGTAATCTTCTCCAAATCGAGCATACCAAAATATTCCAAAATCAACGCAAATCCTCTTCATAAATCTTCACAAAATAGTTGTAGCTCCAAATCTTCACAAAATCTCAATACATTCTTCACTATTTTTGGACTGGGTTGAACAATGGAAACTCTGACTCGTGACGTTACAATACATTGTTATGTAACATAATATAGATTATGTTATATCTCAATTTGTTATTATGACGATTGATTATTCCGTAACAAATGTTACAGAATATGTTATTATGTAACACTGAATCATAAAGATGTTACAATACATTGTTTTGTATTACTGATTTTTATGTGATATTATATAACAATTGTTACACAATATGTTATTTTGTAACACTAAATGATAAAGATGTTACAATACATTGTTTTGTAATACTAATTTTTGTGTGATATTAAGTAATACATGTTACACAATTGGTTATCCTGTAACAATAAATGATACAGATACTACTACTTGTTATTTGTTATTGGCATATTATTGTTTAATATGATGTTTGTAACATTGATGTTTAATATAATACATATGATATAATTGTGTATATCATGATTTTTTTTTTTTTTTTGGTGTGAAAAATGGTATTATGTTTTACATCTCAATTTATAACACAATTGTTACAAATGTTGAAATAGAAGAGAATATGAGTTTTGTTTGTGGTTGTTACAGATATTTATGATACAAATGATATATATATATATATATATATATATATATATATATATATATATATATATATATATATATATATATATATATATATATGTTACAAATCTGATTAAAGTTGCTCTTCACCAAGGATCGCACATCATGTTCTTACGGAAGAGTTTGTTTTTATGTTTTAATTTGGGCCATAATCAATCAGCTGCAATTTTTCTTCAATTGATAACAATAAAAGATTCTTTAATATATGAATTCCCATCAAATCTGGTAATTAATTATTCAATAAAAGATTTCTCCAATCAATTCCCATTTTTACGTATTCAGTTATCATATGTATTTAATATAATAAATTATAATAATTTTTTTTTTAAAACAATATTTTTGAAATATTTGTAACAGAAAAAGATTTTTGAAATTATTTTTAAAAAGTGACTTATTTATGAAAAAAATCCCTCTAATTGACGTATACCTTTCTATGGATATCAATGAAACAACATGGTTTGTAAAACAAGTGCTAGTCTTAAATAATGAATTTCACAGTGATCTTTAGGAATTTGTGTGCTTTCAATCATCAACATTGTTGGAAACTGGCATGAGGATTAGCCAGAAAACAAAAAATTTTCTTTAATTCAATAAACCAAGATATTTGGTAGGCGTTCACATATTTATTATAATTAAATACTAATAGATTAGTATTATACATAAATCGATTTACGATATTATATCTTTATCTGATTCACGAACTTGTTGCTTTTGATTCACGAACTTGGTGCTCCCAATGTTCAAGTCTTCTATCGTATTCTCCAAGTATAAATTACACCAGCGCGTGGGCACCTTTTAATTGAATCAAAAACTAATTTATAGACTTGTCAGATTTATAAAACCAAGATGTTAAAATTCAAGTCAAACAAGATTTCGGAAATTTCTCTCATCTTTTCTTAATTGCATGTGATATAAATACGACAAGCGTTCTGATTGCAAACAATGGTAAGAGTCCTAATTGCATTCAAGTCCAATTAGTTTAGGATTGATTTAATTACACATGTAATCCCTAAACTTATATCATAATTATAATCAAGTCCAAAACTTTCATAGTAACTATGATTAAGCTCAAAATTTTATAGAGCTACCACATACATGTCCGGACATATATTTTCCAAGTTTCAATAATTAGATTCTGTCTAGTCGATCCTAGACCCCTCGATCTAATTACCCTAGACCCCTCGATCTAATTATTAATTTTTTGCTTTTTCCGTACTAAATGCAAAAGACTGCACTCTTGAAATATAGAAGATTACAGAAGTTGTAATACTTTTCTGTGACCTATATATATATATATATATATATATATATATATATATATATATATATATGTATATATATCATCTTTATTTGAGATCCGATAATTAGGTATGAGCATAAATGACTTTTGCATTTCTAATTATTCTCACTAACTTTAAATTATATTTTCTTCAACGGTCCTGCGAATTAATTCACAGATGTCGAAGTTTAGCTGTTGCTAAACATGGAGCTCGGATTTATAACCGTTCAACATAAAATACTTAAGTTGTCACTCGACCCATTTTTCGGAGCTACAGTTCCTGATACGTATTCGTGTCCTCTACTTCACTCATTTTTTAGCTCCCAACTCACCGAGATATTTGGGCAATTAAATTGATCTTATCTATTGGTGAATTAAAGAACCATCAAACTAATGAAAAGATATACACAATCCTGTCAAGGGATTTATATGAAATATTTGGTGATCAAGTAGAATTTAATTCTTTGCATGGTCATGCTATATAATTAAATTCGACGCGTGGTCCGTTCAATACACTCCAAGTGTACTAGTGTCACATTAAATCATTTCTGCGATAAGGACAAATCGCATACTTGAATGATTAAATGGTCAACAATACAACCTTCTGGTACAAGGCGTCAACTCTCATACATTAGTTGTGAACAATTTTATTCATGATCAAAATATAAGTTGTGTCACACTATGCTTCTTGACGCAATCACCCAACTTATATTATCACAAGTGATGATTGACACTTTATTTACAAGTTCAATATTAAATAAATGCAATAATAATAAATGAATACAAACCAAAGTTTTATTCAATATAAATTATCATTTTATCACAACAAAATTATACTATTTGAACATATGATAAGTGCATTTTGTGTACTTATTTGGGCTTTTAAACTATGATTTTATCCCGTCATTTTATTGAATTTTTACTTAATTTATTGTATTATTCATTCCTATTTCAGTTTTGGACCTGTTTATAAGCAATTGGAGAAGAATAGACGAAAAGAGTAATAATTTGATGAAATCGACAAGTAAATGTTATACTATTAGAAAGATAATCGAATTACGAGTCCACCACTTTTTACAGATCTCAATTTGGAGCTTTCTACAAGAAGTTATGGCCGTTTGAAAAACAGCCGCCCAATGTTAATTTGGCTGCGGGATTTTTACTTTCCCTTTTGAGTTCTAATCCGATTAGGAAACCTTTTGGCCCACGAATTTTATAATATTTTGAGATATTTTGGGGCACAATTAGGTAACTATAAATATGAGTTATTAACTCATAATTTGGGGGGCCGTTTTAAGAGCCGGATTAAAGCCGATTTGGGAGCCAAAAGAGCCGTTTGGAGAGACGAATTTTGGGAACAAGATACAAGAGGAGAATCGAAGATCAAGGCACGGGATTGAAGATTCTTCATCCAGAGTCACGAGTTGTATTTATTTCTTCTTCTTTTTCTTTCGCCGAATCATGATGAAGTCAATTATTGTCATAATTGACGAAATCATGTCCAGCTAATTTATTTTTTTTAGGATGAACGATGAAACCTCATGATTTTTAATTAATTAGAAGTTTTTCCATTTTAGTAATTAATTGCTTTTGGGTTGATTATTCTTTATGTAGTTTTTCTATTATTTTAATGCCTGATCACCATTAGAATATATTGTGATCTATATTGAAGTCGAGAGATTCAATATAAATTAAGCACGTGGTATTGAATAACATAGAGTCCAATAATAGATAGAGATTACTATTATGCTTTATGAAATCTATTTAGGTGTTCTTGAGATTTTAATGCATGTGTTTATGTTTGAAGCTTAATTAGAGATAATGAAGTTTGCATAACATATAGAATTGATTGACCATCGAGAGAGGCTTTTGATTATTTTAGGAACGCTGATTTTCAATCTATGGTAATTATAAGCTAAAACGGTTAAACGGATATTTGATTAAGGAAAGTGTAGGTGGATTCGCAAATCCTAGTGTTAGTAGATCTTAATTTCGTTCTCACTATTTTAAAGTTAATTGTTTGATAATTTAGTTTTAATTAAAATAGTATAGAATCACAAAAAACCAAATTGAATCTGTGTTTATTCATATTGTTAGAATTTAGGTTATAAATTAATAGGCTAAATTGATATCTAGTCCTCGTAGGTTCGACACTTTATTCATCACTTTATTACTTGTAAACGATCCGTCCACTTGCGGGACTTAAATCGCACAACAAATTTTTGGCGCCGTTGCCGGGGGACTAGTTTTATTAATTGCTACGTTAGTTTATAATTTAGCTTTTAACAATTCTTTTTAGTATTATTTATATTTATATTTTTATTTTAAATTTTTCGTGATACTGCTGAATTTTATTTGTTTTCTAAATTTTCAGGTGTTAAGTGTGTATGCGCCGTACAAAGGATCTTAATCTATTTGATTTAGATCCAGAAATTGAACGGAGTTTTCACCGATGACAACGTGAAAAACAAGAAAAGAAAAGACAGCAAAAAGACACAATGGCAGACCACCAAGTACATGATCAACTACCTGCAGATTTGATACATAATCAAGCACCAATAGCTCGACCAGTTGAAGTTAATGAACGAGATATTCTTATGGGTGAGTATATGATGCCACTGATTGTTGAGAATCGGTCCAGCATAGTCTATCCGCCTTATGGACACGACAACTTCCAGTTGAGGCCAGATGTGATGAATTTATTTTCGAACAATTTGCCGTTTTATGGGATGACAGATGAAAATCCTCGTTACCATATTTCTCGCTTCGATGAATACAGTAGAAATTTCAAATACCACGGTGTTAATGAAGAAGCACTGAAGATGAGGCTCTTTCCACATACATTGAAGGATAAAGCTAGAGAATGGCTAGATTCTCTACCACCAGGGAGTATCACTACTTGGTCAGATTTGATCTAACAATTTACACTGAAATATTTTTCTCTGGCCAGAGTAAATAGACTGAAATATGAAATTTCCAATTTTCAACAATCTGAGTTGGAAAATTTTCACGAGGCATGGGAAAGATTCAAGCAACTGCTCAGAAAGTGTCCAAGTCATGGTTTCTCCTTAGCAGCTCAGAATTATTATTTTTACTCTGGACTAGCTCCAACCAGTCGTTCTTCAGTGGATTCTGCAGCAGGTGGCTCTAACCAAAATAGATCTGCCAGTGACCTTTATGATCTATATGAAACCATGAGTGAATAGTTTATTATGTGGCCAGAAAGAGGATTGCAGAAGAAAGCAATTGGATTACACGAAGTGGACACAAATTCGCTTGTATTAGCGAAAATTGATGCATTGGCAAAGCAGATGGAAGCAATGAAATATTCTCATTCAGCCAATATGGTTCAGATGTCTCCACCAATTTGTGTAATATGCGGGGCAAACTATCAGTATTCAGAGTGTCCATTAACAAAAGTTGATATGTCCCTTGAACAAGTTGCACATACTCAGAACTTTCAGCAACAGCAGAATAATCCGTATTCACAGACTTACAATCTAGGATGGAGAAATCATCCAAACTTTTCCTATGGCAACACTCAAAATATTCAGAATCCACCAAATCAAGAGAGACCACAAGAGAGAAAAGGAGGATTGGAAGAAACTGTCGCGCGTATGGAATTTGAGTTAAAAGAGATGCAGAAAAGACAAGACGCTGCGGTAAAGAATGTAGAAAATCAGATTGGACAGTTGGCTAAACTGTTGACCGAGCGACAACCAGGCACATGGCCAAGCAATACAGAGGTCAAGCCAAAAGATCAAGTCAATGCAATCACCACCAGAAGCGGAGTTGAATTGCCAGAGATTCATGTGACTAGACCAGGTGTAGAAAAGGAAACTGTGTCCAACAAAGAGAGAGAAAACAAACCAGATGCAAAAGTTACACAAGAAAAATGGGACTCTCCACCAGATTATATTCCACCACCGGCTTACGTCCCTCCAATTCCATTTCTTCAAAGGTTGCAAAAATATAAGCTAAACCAGCAATTCAAGAAGTTCCTGGATGTTTTCAAAAAGCTGCACATCAATATACCTTTCGCCGATGCATTAGCTCAAATGCTTAGCTATGCTAAATTCATGAAGGACATTCTTTCAAACAAAAGAAAGTTGGAGGAGAATGAAACAGTCGCGCTTACCGAAGAATGCAGTGCCATATTGCAAAACAAGCTACCGCCGAAATTAAAAGATCCAGGGAGTTTTAATATTCCTTGCACTATTGGTAGTTTATTTTTTGATAGAGCTTTATATGATTTGGGTGCTAGTGTAAATCTAATGTCTTATTCTATTTTTAAACAGCTCGGTTTAGGAGAAGCAAAGCCAACAACAGTAACACTGCAACTTGCAGATAGAACAGTCAAACGTCCAAGAGGAATAGTTGAAAACATATTGGTGAAAGTGGGCAAGTTCATATTCCCTGCTGATTTTATTATTCTGGATATGTGTGAAGACAGGGATGTACCACTCATTTTGGGTCGACCTTTCTTGGCTACTGGTCGGCCAGTAATTGACGTTCAAAAAGGAGAACTTATGCTGAGAGTGAATGATGAGCACGTTACATTCAATGTGTTTAAAGCAATTAAATTTCCAAGTTCTCAAGATTCCTGTTTCGAGACTGATGCCATTGACCAGAAGGCAGGGAGTTTAGATGATAAAGTTGTTACCCAACAACAAGATGTACCACTTAGAGAAGAAGAGTATGTGCAGAAAGAAGAAGTCCATCCGTCTTCTGTGATCAAATCTGATGAGGAGGCTGAAATTTTCTTAGTTGAATTCGAGCATGGTGGCAAAAAAAAATCATATCAATGTGATAAGGAAAAAATTAAGCTCTGGAAGGTAAACAAAAATGGTTCCAAAGTCGATCAAAGCAAGAAAAGCAAGGCCTCCAAAGATCTATTCAAAGTGTCTTGAGCGATCATCACAACAAAGTCAAGCTAATGACTTTAAAGAAATGCTCAATGGGAGGCAACCCATTTTTCTACCCTTTTATTTATTTAAATTTCGTATTATTTCAATTTTAGGATTTCAATTGACAATTTGCATGTTTTAGGTTTTTAGGATTTAAAGTAGGTTTTTAATTCTTAAGTTTTGAGGTTACAATCATAGTCATCTTGTATAATCACGTTGTTCAATTATTTTAAATTTATATTTAAAAAAAATTTAATTTAATTTTTCTTAAAAAAAAAAAAAATTAATTTCGTTTTTCTTAAAAAAAAAATTAATAAGTTTTTTTTTTCTTTTTTTTTAGGGTTACAACCTGCAGGCTGCCTGGATGACATTCAAACAAAGATTTGTCGACCAACTTGTACAGATTTCTCCTCCAGTTGATCTTATCACATATTTTCTCCCGGCACCATCAGATCTATCTTAGGAAAGTCTCTAATCTTTTGATTTTAAATTTTACATTGGGGACAATGTTTCTTTCAAGTTTGGGGGTAATTGACTAAAATAAAAAATTTGCTTGATCCGATAATTGATAATTGATATTTGACTATATTTATTTGTTTGCATATTTATGTGATATGAATAGCCTTGCCGGCTAATGATGTAACTTTTTATTTAAGTATTTCGCATTAATCCATGACTTGTGAACAAATTATTACTATTGGTTAAATGTGAGACTCTTTGACCATGTTTGATGTTGTGTTGTGTCGGTCAGTTAAGATGATTTTTAGCTATGTTGGTGCACTTAAGTTGAAAATAATAGGATACCCTGTTTAAACCTAAAAATCATCCGTATCTCGAACAAATAACCAATATAGTGAGAAAGTGTGGTAATTAAACTGTGATAGTGGTTATCTAGGTTATGATTGATTCCATGTATGTTGAAAATTTGTGTGGAGCACTTTAGACCAGTTAGAGGAAATTAAGTAATGACCGAATGTTAGGAATCTAATCCTCACGCATGAACTTATTGCACGCAAGGAACAAAAATTATTATTATTATTGCTTAACTCTTTTCGTAGCCTAATTGACTTGAGTGAAAATGTCCGTAGGGGTTTCTCAAAACCTGATGCCCTAAGGTTCGAAAGACCTGGAGTCATCGACCTCAAGCTCGTTACATGAGTCATTTAGAAAGCTTAATGGACTAAGTTTTGCACCTTATTAATATCTTATAACTCCTTTCGTAGCCTATTTGACTCGAGTGAAAAGGTCCGTAGGGGTTTCTCAAAACCTGATGTCCTAAGGTTCGAAAGACCTAGGAGTCATCGACCTCAAGCTCGTTACATGAGTCATTTAGAAAGTTTAATGGATTGAGTTTTGCACATAAGATCTATATATTAAAAAAAAATTATTATTTATTTATTTAAGTTTAATTTTTATTTCTGTCCAAAAAAAATCCTTTGCAAAGTAAATTTGGGGATTAGATAACTAATGAGTTTGACTTATTTAGTAGAAACTTTCTGGTCGAGAGTGCTCATAAATTGGAGAATCTTCATATACTTAGGTTGTCATGATTATTTGTTTTCTCAACCAGCCTTGAGCAAGAAAATAATGAGTGAAGTTTAACCTTTGAACCATAATCTCGGGAATTGAAAGAGAAAATCATTTTAGGGAAAGTGTATCTTACGAGAGGGAAAGGAAAAGTTGACCAAGTGGTTGGACTATCACCACCATAGAAATTAAGTAAATCAGATTAATTGCTCTCACACACATATCAAGTATGGTTTAAGTATAATCACATTTGCAATAGTAATACCTGAGCACTCGTCATGAATTATAAGTTATTACAAAAACAGAAGTAAGAACGACAAGCTATTTATATTATGACTATTTTTATTAGTATGTGCATGATTGTTTTTAGCTAGTTTATTCGAGCACGAACAAAGGTTTAGTTTGGGGGTGTTTGATAAGTGCATTTTGTGCACTCATTTGGGCTTTTAAACTAAGCTTTTATCTCGTCATTTTATTGCATTTTTACTTAATTTATTGTATTATTCTTTCTATTTCAGTTTTGGAATTGTTTATAAGCAATTGGAGAAGAATAGACGAAAGGAGTAATAATTTGGTGAACTTGACAAGTAAATGATATACTATTGGAAAGATAATCGAATTACGAGTCCACCACTTTTTACGGATCTCAATTTGGAGCTTTCTACAAGAAGTTATGGCCATTTGAAAAACAGTCGCCCAATGTTAATTTGGTTGCGGGATTTTTACTTTCCCTTTTGAGTTCTAATCCGATTAGGAAACATTTTGGCCCACGAATTTTATAATATTTTGAGATCTTTTGGGGCACAATTAGGTAACTATAAATATGAGTTATTAACTCATAATTTCGGGGGCCGTTTTAAGAGCCGGATTAAAGCCTATTTGGGAGCCAAAAGAGCCGTTTGGAGAGACGAATTTTGGGAACAAGATACAAGAGGAGAATCGAAGATCAAGGCATGGGATTGAAGATTCTTCATCCAGAGTCACGGGTTGTATTTATTTCTTCTTCTTTTTCTTTCGCCGGATCATGATGAAGTCAATTATTGTCATAATTGACGAAATCATGTCCGGCTAATTTACTTTTTCTAGGATGAACGATAAAATCTCATGATTTTTAATTAATTAGAAGTTTTTCCGTTTTAGTAATTAATTGCTTTTGGGTTGATTATTCTTTATGCAGTTTTTCTATTATTTTAATGTCTGATTACCATTAGAATATATTGTGATCTATATTGAAGTCGAGAGATTCAATATAGATTAAGCATGTGGTATTGAATAACATAGGGTCCAATAATAGATAGAGATTACTATTATGCTTTATGAAATCTATTTATGTGTTCTTGAGATTTTAATGCATGTGTTTATGTTCGAAGCTTAATTAGAGATAATGAAGTTCGCATAACATATAGAATTGATTGACCATCGAGAGAGGCTTTTGATTATTTTAGGAACGCCGATTTTCAATCTATGGTAATTATAAGCTAAAACGGTTAAACGGAGATTTGATTAAGGAAAATGTTGGTGGATTCGCAAATCCTAGTGTTAGTAGATCTTAATTTCGTTCTCACTATTTTAAAGTTAATTGTTTGATAATTTAGTTTTAATTAAAATAGTATAGAATCACAAAAAACCAAATTGAATTTGTGTTTATTCATATTGTTAGAATTTAGGTTATAAATTAATAGGTTAAATTGATATCTAGTCCTCGTGGGTTCGACACTTTATTAATCAGTTTATTACTTGTAAACGATCCGTCCACTTGCGGGATTTAAATCGCACAACAACATACAACCCAACAAAAATAACGTTCACTTAGGTAATAAATAGTTGTAAAATTTCTTAACTAATTGAATTACGTTTTTCCACATTTACAGGTTTATTCTTTCAACATTGTGTAACTGTAAATTGTCAACAAATGCCCGACATGAAAGAAAATTAGGAACTAATGATGCTACTGGAAACAAATTTTCATCCACAATGTTCACAAGAATGATTATAATCCAAATCATACATATTCGAAAAATACCTTTACCAATGTCACTGAAATATGTGTCAGACTCTGTTTATTTATTTATTATTTGTAAAGAAGTGTGGTTCCCAAACCATAAAACGTCTTGGGCTAAAACACGATTTAAGGAGTAAATGTACTTTGCCACGTGGACCTCTATGATTGGCTAAGTTGGTGATAGACGGATTGTGCTTTCTGTTTTTTTTATTACGGACCATTGGATTTCATCCAATGACTGAGACAATTCCACCCATTCATTACCCTTACCTGAAGTGGTTCAAACAGTATACAGTTTTGGTTTTTTGTTAGTCGAGTGGTTTTCTCCTTTATCAGCTAAGTCTCCCTATCTTGATCTCTCTTGCCTTCTTCTCCAAAAATAGCTCGACTCACTTTCTACCTCTCTTTCTCCCCTCTTTCTTTTGATGATTTTGGGTTAAAAGGTTGTTGGCTTTATAGCCTGGGGCATGTGTGAATAGTAAAATGAGCGTTGAGAGGTTTGGTGTTCACCCATGATGATGAATAGTAACTCTGACCGATAATATGTTCTGGGATAGTGTTTTGGTCTTAGATTAGGAGGTATTGTGTATTGTTCTTGTGATCCGGTGAAACCTTGTGCCCACCCTTTGAAGGCATTTGCAGTGATCTTTTTGGTGGTTTGTATAATTGAGCTGTATTTCATATGTTGTGGTCCTTGGATATTCTTGATCTATTCAGTTGATTAAAGATTGTAAGTGGTATATTCTTGATTCATTATCTGTAGAAACTGTAATAGGTATGAATGTAGTTTTAACATTATTCGTGAAAAACCTACCAATGCGACATAAATGCTCGTTCGCTTTACAACAGTAGAGAGTGAGCCGCAAACCGCAAATTTTAACAAAAATAAGGATGAATAAGGAGAAATATATGGAACAAGATCATACACCTTATAGAGAATGGCATATCAAAAACTATTACAAATAAAAACAACTATCATAACACTACTTTCGGAAACTATGTAAGATCTATTGATGCCAATGTAAATTCATCTTCAATTTTGACTCTAGTATCTATATTTTCCCAATCACAATGAAACACGGGGAACTTTAAAACTATGTGAGATCTGTACGCATCTTTAGTTGACTTTGTTTGAAACCAGCTTTTTACGAACTTGTGAAAACAACGAAAAAAGAAATTACTTTAGAAATATAATCAAACAGTTCAAAACAAGAATTTACCTGGTGGGACACATTTGCGAGCTTTTCATAATCAAAATCATACTCATTCATAGTCACTTTTGCAGATTGAAATCATCAAAGAGGCCGAGAGATGAAGTATTGACAAGAGGAGAATAATCATTGACAAAGAGAAGATTATTGGTTGGAAGGGTTGGGCTTGAGCGATTTATGTGAAAAGGAGAATTTGGTTGGAAGTGTTTGGTCAATTTTTGGGAAAAGGGGGGGTTTATTAAAAAACGAAATATTTGAGAAATGAAAAGAACAAGTATAACTTGTTGGGCGCGAGATATATCAGTGGGTGCGCGGTTTTTTCCTTCCATCTTATACATGACATGCGTCGAGAAATATACCGTAAAATATTATCTTTTACGACGTTCTCAATATGTATGCCGTTAATATTATATGTAGTTGGTAATTTACGGCACACAATTAAAGTATGTCATAAATAATGTATTTTAGAGATATTTTTTATATGTATGTTGTAAATCAATGCCGTGAAAGACTAAATGTGTTGTAGTGATTTATAAGAGTTTCAAACACATGACATAATCTAACACATTACATTAACAAGTAAGAAATTTATTTATAGGCGTCCAACACTTCACAGTATAGGTTAACAACATTAGGAAATAGTGTTAAATTAAAGCCGAGACAATATTAAAGCCATGAAGTACCAACATAATTTAACAAATTAGAGTAATAATATTAAATTCGTATTACGATAACGTAACAAGTACAAGAATACATTTATTGAAGACTTTCAAATAATTATAAAATTTGATTGCTCTTTATTGAATAACTACATACCAATCTTATGAAAGTTACTTAACATATAGGTTTCATGAAAAATAACAATTAATAATTTTTTTAATTAAACATATAATTAGAATGTATAACTGACGTGGCCATAAATATGTAAAAAAACCAATAAGAAAGAATGAGATAGGAAATTTTTGTTTTGAAGATTTTATACAGCATAAATGTAAAGAAAATCCAAAAAAAAATTCAAAAACCAGTAAAAATGACTGGCAGTCGAAAAAAGATAAAACACAAAAATGCTTCAAAAAAACAAAAAAATATACATTTGTTTGTTCCGGTACAAGAATAGTGTGTTTCTTCTTCAACGACGAACTTTACTACCACGAGAATTCTTCTTCGCCATGGAAAGGGGGTGCTTGATTCTGATTTTGGATATAGACTTGATATTGATGAGTGTTTTAGCCATCTTCAAATATCTAAAAACTCAATTTAAAAGACAAAACCAATCAAAAGTTGATAGATTGAACAAAAGGGGTTATCGAAAATAAGAACAAGAAATAGAAAAGGGACTGGCATAAGTAGCATACTGATGTTAAAGTGAATGGATAGAAATTAGATAGATGATGAAAAAAATTCTGATAAAATCGAATTAAATTTTTTAAAAGGGTTTTGTGGGATGAAAGAGAAAAGAAGGTTCAAGCGTTCGGAGTTAGCGGAGAAATCAAAAGATGACTTTAGTGGTAGCATGATTTTCTCTTTCTATTATAAAAATATTTGTTTTACTCCCTTGAAAATTGGAAAATCCAAGTTACAAGCAGGTGTAATTAAAATTCCAGAAGAAACAATGCCTAATTTTCCCCTTTTTGACAAGAGCCTCACGTTTTGTAAAAAATTTGAAAAACCCTCATTTTAAATTTTTCAAAAAATACATTATTTTCATTAAAATCAATAATTTATAACTTATCTCTTTTTATAATTTAATAAAAAATACATTATTTTCATTTAACAATCCAAAATACCCTTCGAGTCATGTGCATCTTTCAATCCCTCACATATAATCAAATTAACAATATGTGCATTTATTTGCCATCCAAAATACACCTATCATTCTCCCAACCAAGCATCTTCCTCTTAAGATAATTTATAGCAGTCTCATTTGCACTTGCGTTGTCAACAATTATTATGAACACTCTTTCAATACCCCATTCATACAAGCAATTCTCAATAACTTTCCCAATATATAGTTTCTCCCTTATGGTATGGAATCACACAAACTCAAAATTCGTTTATGAAACATCCAACTAGAATCAACAAAGTGAGCTGTAAGATACATATAATTGATATTTTGAATAGAAATCCAAGTATCAGTAGTAAGAGAGACCGGTTGACATTCGACACTAAATATCATTTTCAATTTCAACTTCTCATCCAAATATAATTGATAAATATATCTAACAACACATCTACGAGATGGGGGATCAAATTTCGGGCATGCTACACTATAAAATTGTCTAAACCCCCGAGCTTCAACAAAACCAAAAGGTAGTTCATCCAATATTATCATCTTAGCACATGCAAGCCTGCATGCTTCTTTACTGAAGCCAACCGCTAGAAGATTTCTCCCACCACCCTCATTTTCATTATCAAATGTCAAGATTTTTTTTGCCTTTTTTCTTCCAATCAGGATACATCTTACATTGATTTACTAAATGGTTCATCAATGTGCTTGTCCCAAACTTCTTACCATCACAGGCATAATCTTTCCGACTGTAGTTTCAAGTGCACCTACGGTCTGCACATTTGAATTTTCTATTATTGTGAAGTGATTCCAAAAATCCGAAGATTTCCTAGTTGGTTTTTTCCTTCCTAAACATGATGGTTGAATTGGAGGAAGAGATACATTTTCTGATTGCAAATGTATTGTTGATGGGGCTACGCCGGTTGTTTGGGTGTCATTCTCTACCTCCATATTTTTATCTACTAAATACCAATATCAATATACCAATTTCAAATTACATAAAATGAAAATTTATCATCTGTATATTAAAAAAAGCACTCTCACTATCATCTGTATATACCGATTTCAGATTTATTAGTGTCATTCTCACTCTCATTTTTTCCTGCTTTTAATGCTTCATATGGATTGGATTAATACTTCTTGACAGTTCATGCCTTAAAATTGTTGAACTTTAGCAATAACGAGTTTATGATAGAGAAATGAGGGAGAGAATGCCACTGAGAAAGAGATGTTATCAATTCGGATTTCGCACAAAATAGGGAGATATAGAGAAATGAGCATAAGAGATAATTTATTTACATGATTCATTGGAGAAGACACCGGCCGAAGATGGAGGGAAAGGAAAATGGGGAACCCTAGGACTTGGAATTGGGGCTTGAAGCTTAGTTGAAAAAGAAGCAACCAACGTCGCCTTGAGAGAGAGATTAAGAGACGATGAACCTAGGGCTTGAAGTCATAGCAGCCAACACTTAGCAGTTGCCTTGAGAGAGAGATGAACTGATGAAGAGATGATGAAATGGGTAAGGAAATGGCATATTTGAATTGATTACTAGGGTGAACGTCTTTAATCTGAAATATGAATTGAAGAGTGAATCTGGACTGAAATGTTAAATGGATTGGGCTAGGCTGGGTTTCAATAGGGTCGAGGCTGGTTGAGACTTGGGGTTTAATTTTAATTTTCGAGCTTTTAAAATCGGTTCGGTATACTTCGGGTTGGGTTGGTTTATTTTTCCCAACCCGAAACCAACCCAACCCAACCCAACCCAACCCAAATTTTTTTCCAGCAAAGAACCCATTCCAAATTGACAAAGGGTGAAAAATTGACCCGACTTGTCTCGACCCGATTCAATTCGGTTTGGTCTGGTTGGGCAAGTTGGCGATAATTATGCTCATCCTTACTTTTAAACTCAATATTTTTGCTTTTCATAATTTAAAATTATATTATTTTTTTCTAAAAATATCACATTTCTATACTATTTCAAATATAGTAGTAACTACAATAATCTTTTACAATTTATTTTCTTAGATAATTTTTTAAAAATACATTATTTTTATTTAAAATTAATTTTTTAATTTTTCAATTGAAAATAACATTTTTACATAGGTAACATATGTGTTAGTGTATGTTACATCATCATTTTCATTAAAATCAATATTTTATAATTTATCCTCTTTTAATTTTTTTTTAAAAATACATTATTTTTATTTCAAATAAATATTTTTATTTTTCATTTGAAAAAACATTTTCACACGGGTTCCTCATTTTCATTAAAATCTCAATTTATAATTTATTTTTAAGAAATACACTATTTTTGTTAGTGTATGTTACATTATCATTTTCATTAAAATCAATATTTTATAATTTATCCCCTTTTATAATTTTTTTTAACGTACATTATTTTTATTTCAAATAAATATTTTAAATTTTTATTTGAAAACAACATTTTCACACGGGTTTCTCATTTTCATTACAATCTCATTTTATAATTTTTTTAATAAATACACTATTTTTGTTTAAAATAAATATTTCAAATTTTCATTTGAAAAACAACATTTTTACACGGTAACATATCGTTTACTTCCTCATTTTCATTAATTCAATATTTTTAAATTTATCTAAATTTATGATTTTTTTTTAAAATACATTATTTTAATTTCAAATCAAATATTTCAATTTTTCATTTGAAAACAATATTTTTACGGATAACATGTTTACCATATATTATTTCATCTTTTTCATTAAAATCAATATTTTACAATTTATCTCATTTTATAATTTTTTTAAAAATATATTATTTTCATTTGAAATCAATATTTCAATTTTTTTTCATTTGAAAATAACATTTTTACACGAGTAACATGTGTTACTATATTTTATTTCTTCGTTTTCACTAAAACCAATAGTTTACATTTTATCTCATTTTTATAGTTTTTAAGAAAATACATTATTTTAATTTAAAAGCAATATTTCGAATTTTCATTTAAAAACAATATTTTTACATGGGTAACGTATGTGTTATTTCTTCATTCTCATAAAAATTAATATTTTATAATTTATCTCATTTTACAAATTTTTTAAAAATATATTATTTTATTTTAAAATTAATTTTTAAATTGACAACAACATTTTTACGTGGATAACATATGTGTTATCATATGATTACTATATGTTACTTCCCAATTTTCATTAAAATTAAAATTTTATAATTTATCTCTTGTTTATAATTTTTTTAATTTAAAATCAGTATTTACATTTTCATTTGAAAACAATTGCACTATAACATATATGTTACCCTATCTTACATTCTCATTTTTGTTAAAATCAATATTTTATTTTTTATTCGAAAATAATATTTTTGCACTGCTATACATCCCCTCAACTGCCATGTCATCTAGCTTTGGAAATTCGAAAAGTTCATGTAGTGATAAATATAGAGAGAAAATGAGAAATATTTTGGAACTAATGCTGCTCATAAAATCGAATGGAGAATGGGAGAAATTCCCGGACACGGATAAAGCAACAATGTAAAAGATATTATAATTTCACCATATACTACAAAATATAAAATAATTTAAAAAATACTATTTAACTTTTTTTTTTAAAAATATTATTTTTTATTTTTTTACACTTGTTTTTACATTTGTTATGTTTGTCAATAACAAATATAACACATTTATTATAACTAAAATAACAAATGTAATAAATGTAACAACAAGTGTTACAAAAATAAAAAAATATGACAGTATTTTAAAAAATATTTTATTTATTGTGGTTATTTATGAAAAAACCCTTGTTCTACAAATGCAATAATTTAGAAAGATGTGGAGAGAAAATTCTTTCAATACTTAATACTGAGAGATAAACTCTCACACTATTCCATTTCCAGAGTTGGAGATGTGTATACAAAATTGAAAACCCTACTTCTATCAAACACTCTAATGCTTCAATGGCAGTGACTAGAAGTGCTGATCGTTTCAAGAAATTGAAGAATAAGGTTTCAATTCAGAATAACAAGGAAACAAGTTTTAGGCGAAGAAAAATCTGGATCACAAAAGGGGAAAAATGTCATTGTCGGAGCTGTTGAAGGTTCGCATTCCCATAAGTTAAATTTTGGTAAAACTTTGTAATATAATCATTAAATCTAATGTCCCGTATAAAATATCTGTGAATATGGTATATTGCTTTACATTTTTTCTTGTTTTGGGCTTTCAGTCCCTAAAATTTAAAAACACGCGCGCGCGCACACACACTCACACTCACACACATATACATATACATAAGCGTTGGTCAGCCGAGAGTAGGTGGTCCCATTAGCCAACCTTTCGATCATTCCAGAAGTAAGGTATCAAACTTTTGTTATTATGTCTTGGTCCAAGTTTTGGTTCAATAAGTCAAAGCATGCGAGAATCTACTAGTAATGACCTGTTTAACATGAAGATTTAGATAGAAAACAAGAAAGTCTTAATATTAGGGAAGTCCAAATAGGTGAAATAGAACAACGACTTTGAAATTGGTCAATTCCAAAAGTTGATCAAAGAACTATTTATCAAATACAAAAGTTTGATTTTAAACAAGATTATGCTATCAAAACTTGTGAACAATCAATCTAAGTTAGGAAAGATACCGACACTATAACACTATTTTCCAAAGAATCAATCTTAAATCATGGAAACAATTATAAATTTTGCCCCCATGGGCATGGCGCAGTGGTAAGGCAGAATGGTTCTCTACAGATAATCGATGGTTCGAATCCCCACGGCACCTGTAAATCAACATTTCTTGTTGGAAGGCAACATTTAATGTTGGAAGGCAGTGGTCCACAGGAAGAAGAATCGTCGAATGTCCGGTCTAAGTGTGTATAAAACTGTGACCGCATTCAGATTTATCTGGGTGGCAAACCAGGGGGGAAGGCTACCACTCCTCAGGATTAGTCAGGCGCAGCTTAGAATACCTGAGTCATAAAAAAAAAAAAGAAATATAAATTTCTCCTGGTTTAGTTCAAGTTGTGGTTAACCCCTTTTTAGGTTAGAGATTGATGTTCCTATTTGTCCAACTCTTAGAGACAAAAGACATTCAACTTCTCAAATTCACTACTTTGAATACTTGAATCGAATCTTGAGAGTGGTCTAGTCTATTTCAATTGCTTTCCAAAATTTTCTATGGATTTATCTGCTGATGCTATTTTGAAATCTTTGTGTCTAGATATATAAGCTAGAAATCTTGAAATGGATGTTAGATCCAAATCTGTTTGTATAATTTATCGTATTTACTATAAAGTTATGAGCACAAATATGAGTCCAAAAGCTCTAAGATCTTCACCAAAAAATGAGACTCTTCTCATTGAAATCAATCTCCTTCACTCAAACGTTGCTATTCTCAAAAGATTAACTTGGGATCAAGTAACTCAAAATTCTCTCTGGGCATTCGAAAATGAACATCCACCTCAAAAGGTTGTCCCAAAAACAGAGTTGAACAAAATCACTAAATTACATGACGGTAGTCTGCAAATTCGATTTGCTTCTTTGTCAAGACATTCGATCAGTTCTTCTCAGAATTCTGTATCTTTTAGATAAACTAAATCATCTAAAAAACAATCAATCTCTTCTGAAAAACTTAGAGGAGTAGACTTTACTCCAAATATTCCAAAAATGCATTATTCAGAAGATGAAGATACATCAAGTCAAAATTTCTCTGAATCTTCTACTTTTTTTGATATGAGATCTCAAAGAATCCAACTTAGACTTTGTTTAGTATTACTGTACTTTTAAGAGAATCAACTTTTGCTGTGTTGCAGAAAGAATTAACTGTGGGAAGAATCAGATAAGTGTTTAGTAAACTCTTGTTTCAAAATTGTTGCATGTTTCAGAAGTAGCATTTGAGCATTTGATAAACAAAAGTGATTTATTGCTATAACGATATTAAATTACTAAAAAAGACATTGATTATAATAATGTTATTTTATATTATTATTATTTATTATTATTATTATTATCATCATCATCATCACGAGTGGTAAACATTATTTTTTTTCTAGTCAAATATTTTTTGACAAGACAATGCATTCATTATTATTATTTTAAAATAAAATTAATAAACACCTAATAAATTTTGAATTTTATAAAAATTACAAAATAAAAGTATAGTCATATAGTACAAAAATTAATTAAATTTATATTATTTTTTATGCATCCAACTCGCATCAATTCGGTTTCTCATAATTTCGCATAAATTAAAGGAATCGGTTTGATAAATTAGGGGTAAAATAGGTATTTTAATTATATATACATGAAAAAGTTAAAAACAGAATCTAAAAAGCTGTCATTTTACTGCTTCTCAAAATCTGCTGTCAAGTGAGTCAGATTATTTTATAATCACTTTTAAAAATTTTGCCAAACGCCTAAATCAAGTTCTGACTGTTTGAGAATCAGAAGTTGGGCTCCAAAATCAATCCCAAACGGAGCCTTAATATTATCTCTTCAACAATTGATCATAAAAAAGAATTCAATCAAAACTTTTCGAAAAACTTTGAAAAGGTTACATTCAAAAGAAGAACTCACAAACCTTTGGGAAGAGTTCTATTCTTACCCTGAACATATCAATTTTTATGAATGGGCTTATCTCAAAGTTTTTAAATAAAAACCAACTATCAACAATACACAAAGTAAATAAAAAATCTGGAAGACAACATTCAGAAATTCTTTTCAATATGTCCAGTCTCCTCTTGAGGAAATTTTTATTCAGAAAAAGAGATGTTAAAGTTGTAGCTTCTCGTCTCAAACAAATTGCCGACAAAGGAGAAATGAAAGTCCTACAATTAAAGATATCAAAAATATTCAACAACAAAATTATACAAATATTCTTCTTCACTCTATGGAAACCCAACTTAATCAAGTTGATCAATCAAATCATCCTCTTAAAACTTCGGAGCAAAAGGTTAAAGGTAAAGAAAAGGAATTAGGTACTTCTTTAGCTAAAACAACCCTCATTAAACCAAACGATTGACAAGTTTGTTTTGGAACAAATATTGATGTTCTTGCGGAAATTGCTAAACAAAATAAAGAGTCCACAAGTAACATTAATGTTATCAATTCAATGGATGAAATCCAAGAACAATTTGAGGAACTAAAAATTAATAAACTCAAACAAGGAAAAAATGAAACACACCCATTGCCCATTTTTAATTATAAAAGACCATCTTATCCTAATATGCTTATAGAGGAACCAAGAAATCTTCAAAAGGTGTTTACAGGGAATGAGGTCATTCAATGGAACGTCGATAGAATAACTGAACACCAAAACCTTCAAGTCATTCATGAAAGGGTAATTTGCAGCCGCCGTCCCCAACTTTTGAACTTTTGGCACTTTTATTCTCATTCTTTATTTTTTGACACCCATATCTTCAACCTTTCTTAATTTGGTGGCTGAAGTCCCCAACCTTTGAACTTTTGGCACTTTTATCCCCATTCTTCATTTTTTTGCACCCATATCCTCAACTTTTTTTAATTTGGTGGCTGAAGTCCTCAACCTTTAGACTTTTGTATCATATTTTTAAATTTTTTAATTGAAACTTATGAAAAGTCTATTTAAAGCCAAGTTTTATGAGTAATTTTATCTATAAATATTGATTTATTTAAAAAACTTTTTTTTACAAATTTTATGAGATTTTCTTCATTTTTTGTACCCGTATCTTTATTCTTCATTTTTTTGCACACATATCCTCAAATTGAGCATTAATCAAAATATAGTTTTTTAAATAAAACTATTTATCTGAATAATACAATATTTAGAAAACAGGACTGGTCATCGACCCAAAAAAGATAACGGGTCAAATGTCAAAAAGTCGAACCAGGTCGAACCAAAGTCGACTCGGTTTTAATTAAAATTCAATATTGTGCACCCATATCCCCATTCTTCATTTTTTTGCATCTATATTCCCAAATGGAGCATTAATCAAAATATAGTTATCTAAATAAAACTATTTATCTGAATAAAATAAATTTATCTAAATACTATAATATTCAGAAAACAGGACTAACCATTTATCCGAAAAAAATAACGGATCAAGGGTCAAAGGTCGAACCGGGTCGAACCAAGATCGACCCGGTTTCAATTAAAAAATTAAAAATTAATTTAATTATCTCATAAAATTTTTAAAAATAAGTTTTTTTAAATAAAACAACATTTATAGACAACATTACTTACAAAATTTGGCTTTAAATAGATTTTTCATAAGTTTCAATTAAAAAATTAAAAAATATGATACAAAAGTCCAAAGGTCAGAGACTTCAACTACCAAATTAAGAAATGTTAAAGATATGGGTGCAAAAAAATGAAGAATGAGGATAAAAGTGCCAAACGTTCAAAGGTTGGAGACTTCAGCCACCAAATTAAGAAAGGTCGAGGATATGGGTGCCAAAAAATAAAGAATGAGGATCAAAGTGCCAAACGTTCAAAAGTTGGAGACTTCATCCACCAAAATAAGAAAGGTTGAGGATATGGGTGCCAAAAAATAAAGAATGAAGATAAAAGTGTCAAAAGTTCAAAGGTTGGGGACGGCGGCTGCAAATTACCCTTCATGAAATGACTATGGCCTCCAACGCCTCTGGTGCAAGAGGAATCAAGGACCATCAAGTTGTTATCAATCTTCTTGTCGGATTCAGAGGACAATTAAAAGATTGGTGGAACAATTATGTCACACAAGAAGAAAGAGATAAAATTATGAAAGTTGTGAAAAATGAAGATGATAATCCCTCAGATTCTACTAAACAAGATGCTGTTAACACCCTCATTTTTATAATAATCAAACATTTCATTGGTCGACCTACAGCCTTCCTTGAAAGATCTTTCTAACTTCTTATGAAGCTCTTCTGTCCTAAATTACAAGACTTTAGGTGGTATAAGGATATCTTTCTTCAAAAGGTCATGATGCTTGATGACTGCAATTCACCTTTTTGGAAAGAAAGATTTGTTGCAGGACTTCCAAAAATGTTTGCTGGAAGAGTTCGTAATTCAATCAAAATCTGAATATTGAATGATTTCATATAGCGCTTTGACTTATGGAGAGCTTATTTGCTTCATTAACAAAGAGGGTCTTTCTCTTTCTCTTTGTAATGATCCTACCAATCACCTTTTACCACTACTACTACTCGTCTTATACGAGCAACACCACAATCACAATCGGGTTCAAATCCGTTACCACCATCCACAACTATATTTACATCCACCACAAATATCACCACTAACACACACGAGTAACGTATATGTTACTTAATCATTTTCATTAAAATCTATAATTTTTAGACTGATGAGATATGTGTTACTATATCTTATTTTCTTGTCTTTATTAAAATTAATAATTAATAATTTATCTTTTTTTTGATATTGGATCTGAAGAAAGGGCCATTGATACCTCACCAACCAGATTACCAGAGAGTGCCCAGTTTCCATTAGCTGCCAACAAATTACCCACATGTCACTATCAAAATGCTTGATTAAGTGGTCATATACAAGATATCCTTCCTCGACCAAGGTTCCCCCGTTCCACACCAAAATGATCCAGGTAGTACCACTTTCCCGTGGCCGCATCTGCTATCACTGAGACATGTGGAGGCGTGTTGCAAATATCCACATCTTCTTCCATGGACGTCAAAAAAGGAGATTCTTTGCCCTTTAAAATAGGACTTCCAGATCTGTGGAGAAGGTGACGGTGAATCTACGGTGGCAGTCAATGGAGAAGGTGACAGCGAAGAAGATGGTGATGATTGGTGGCAGAAGTATAGGCGGTGGTGGTTGTGGAAGGCGTCGGAGATGGTGGAAGGTGGAGGTGGTTGGGGTGTTTTGAGTATTTTGATTCGTGAAGTAATTAAATTATAATTAGGGTTTGACAAATATTTATATAGTATAAAAGAGGTATTTTTCATTAAGTTTTTGCTAATTAGCTCTTTCTTACAAGTAACTAAGAAACTTCTTTGTTAAAAAGATGTTACCACCTAATTTTAGTAACACCTTCACGTTTTTGAATTTACAACATATTTACTAAATAATATTATATTATATTATATTAGCTAACAAATAAAATTTTGATTTTTTTTACTCTTTTAATACCGTCCAATATTACACAATTCATATTGTTCAATATATAATTAGAATCCTTGAGAAGGTGAATGTTTTTATTGCTTTACCCAAAAAAATAAGTTGTAAGAAAGCACTAAAAGAGCAAACGAAGATTAAGGATGGTAATGGGATGGGTCAACCTGCCCCCGCTCCTCCCCTGCCAATGTGTGGGGTGGGGTGTCCCATGAAGGCTGGTGAAGAAAATGGTGACTTACTTGGTTCAATGACTTTTAAGTCAAGTAGTTCTTTGATTTAAATTGTAAATTCATCTCTGTCTTTAGGACTATAAACCATAGCTTTAGACCTAATGATCTTGTCTTTGCATTCTTCAAGAAGTTCAATTTTTGCAGTAAGAATTCCTTTATTGATTTTTGGATCTAAAGGATTTTTGTTCGTGGTAGGGAAGTTCCAATACCTACAAGGGTATCTTTTAATTTCGGATTTGGAATATCCTTCTGTTCTTACAAACAATCTGTTTTTTGCTTTCCAGTATTGCTACTGTCAATTTGTGGATTTTCATCCAGTTGTTGCTTTCCAGCAGTATTGCTACCACTGTCAATTTCCTCCCCTATTGAAGGAAGTTTTTGTTGTAACCGAAGGATTTTTTTCTTCAAGATAACAACTTCTTGTTGTCTTGTTGATATTTTCATCACTTTTGTTTCTTGATTTATTTATTTATTTTTAATTGTAAATTAAAGCAAAAAAAATGTTTCAAACTCAAAACAAACAAACAAAATGAAAAAGTGCAAGATTGGTGTTATGGTGTAGTGGTAGGCTATATAATTTCACATTTTACACATGGGTATGAATGCCATTCCTAGTAATTTGTCTTTTGGAATTTTTGATTTTATGTTTTTTGAACCAAAAAAAAAAAAAATTTATTACCCGATTAATCGAGGCATGATAGTCTACAACTAGGCGAGGCACAGGTTTCGGGTCAAGATACACCATGCGGGAACATGACATTCATAAACTTGTTCCAATGCCTACCAAAATATGGGCAAAAAGATGTTGAAATTGGGATATAATAAATTTGAAGATAGCAAAATTATTAATCTTCTAGCACCTTGATACGATTTTTTTCAGTCAACTTATAATTGATATTTAGTTTGATTTGATTTCATAACTATTTTTTAAATCAACTTATAATTAATACTATTCATAGTTGTTTAGTGTCGTAGTCAATCTAAGTAGCATTACTCAATTAGAGTGATTATTTATAGTTGTTGACTATAAAAATTTATTATATTTAATATATTCATATTTACGTTTAATTGTCTTAATTTGGTTGACAAAATGACTTAATAGGTTAGGAAATCTCATCGATGGATTAAAAGATTCTATTTGGTCTAGACGATTGATAAACTAATTATCTTATAATATATATGATCCTGATGCGCTATTCAAACTCCTCCATAAAAGAAAGGAAAATTGGCGCAAATAGTTTTTAACTTTTGTTTTCAGTGTAAAAATGGTCCATAACATTTGTTTTTTGACACAAAAGATCTTAACCAATGTGTTTTTGTGCATAATTGGTCTTTATTTGATGAAGATGACAAATATGCCTTTAGTTTTAATTAGAGAAAATTACTCTTTGATTCATAACCTTTGTCCTCATTGTGGAATGCTCCCTAACATTTGTTTGTTGACACAAAAGTCCATAACCTATGAACAAGAAGACTCAAGTAATCTTCAAAACCCGTGTCCAAGATTTTTATGACATTTTAGATCTTAGAGCATATATTAATCCATCTTCTTTTTTGTTCATTTATCGTCATTACTCATATTATACACGATTCAATATTATAAACGATTCAATATGTATGTGCGTGTAAATGAGGTGCTCTGCCAATTGAATTGTGTCTGCAATTGCTATAACGAAAATACACAAAATATCTCAACAACGAATGTCATGGAGATCATCATGGATCTTGGCTCATGATGAATGATACATGTTAAATTAGACCTCTTAAATTGGAAATACTTGAGTTAAATTTAGAGAATAAGTGATCAATAACAATCTTAAGTGAGATTCTAGTACTCAAATGTCCAACACCAACAAAATATTTCATTACTTGAGCCTTCTTGTTCACATAAAGCAAAATAATTGACATTTCCTCATCCACTAAAACGTCTTGAGATTTATCTAAAAGAACAGAAAACAATCTATCGCCAATATCCTTTATAATAACATGGAGTGTTTCAAATGAAATAACACTTACAATATCGTTTGAATTGTAGGTGACATGTTGATTGGAGATTTTCAGGAGTATTCTTCAAATAAATAATCTTAATCTCATCATTATGATCACACAACCATAGGAATAATTCAAGAAATTTTCCTTCATTTGTTGAATATTTAGATTCGTCAGGTCCACGAAATGAAAGTTCTTGTTATTGACGCATTCAAACGAGTTCGATACTCATCTTTTGTTTTTTTTCGACTTCTCGAAAATAGTACTCTCAATATTTTGTTTCTGATTCACAAAAGCCTCATACTTAATCCACGATTGGTTGTGTTTACTATCACTTTATCAAAATGAGTTCAAAGTTTTAATTTCTTTTTCCAATTTGAAAACCTTCCATCAACAAAATAATCATCATCACCATGTTGATCACTATTTGATTTGAAAAGATAACATTAAAAGAAAAATAAAGCATCTTTTTGTATAATGTATTCTAACTAGTCAATAAAGTCATTAAACCAAGAAGGTTTTAATTGCCTTAATGATGAATGTACAAATTTCCGTGGATACACGCAATTCCAAGCTTGACACGGGCTCCCTTGTACATATGCTTTTCGAATTTTATTCTGAACATTAATATTATATCCGAAGGAAGTTCTCATAAATCAATTTTATTATGAACATCTCTTTTAATCCGAATATCTAATTCTTTCTAAATACTATTTTATCTTTAATGCTCCTTTCACCATTATTTTGCTTTTCACTCGAAAATACAGATTTAAGTTTAAAATATTTCTCCATAACTGCTACAAGATAAAATTCAACAAACAATTAATACTTATATTTCATCAACAATTCCAAACACGATGACAACTGACATGTTAAATGTTGAAATATGTACAGAGAATTACCACAAGTCCTTTTATTCATATACAAAGCACAATATATGCCCTGGAAATATAAAACACTTATAATGAAAAATATCAACAAGGAAAGAGAGAGTAAGGGATAATCCTGTATGTTCCATTAGCTTCGTAGATAAGTTTTAGGGTGATTATATTGTCACCACAGTTTTTCTTTGTTGCACCACATTTTAATTAAATTTAAGGTCATCAATCTTTTTCTATTGTAATACTTATATTCCTAACATTTTTTTCATCAAATTCTTATCTTTAACCTTCTAATTAATTAGCACATCTCGTCATTGATGATAATTTTTGTTAAAATATTCTATTTTACATGCTTTGAAATGAGATAAAAATATTTTGTCACACTTTTGTATTTATTCTTTTGTTTTAAAAAAATATATATGATGGGCAAATAAGTAGTTTTACTCCTTACAAACAGATTTTTTGGACGTGAACTTTTATTAAAGACAAGATGTGCTAATTAATGAAAGATTGAAGATAAAAAACGACGAAAAAAAATTGATGACATAAGTGTTACAATGAATAAAGAATGAGGACCTTAAATGAAATTAAAATGTAATGTAAAAAATAAATTTTATAGTGTGAATATAATTACCCTAAGTTTTATTACGTTCTTGTTCGTACTATGATGTTTTTTCAAGAATTCTTACATTGCCGACTAACAAATATAAGATTTAAAATGCTCCATAGTGCATAACTGCTGACATGTTATTCATTCATTCACGCTTTACAATCAAATTATCACAATCATATGATTAATGAACTGATAAGTGCATTTTGTGCACTTATTTTGGCCTTTGAATTAATCATTTACATCGTCATATAGTTGATTTTCTACTTAATCTAGTTTATTATTGTTCTATTTCAGTTGGGGACTTGTTTGTGAAGAAGTAGAGAAGATTTGGCGAAAAGAGCAATAAATTAGAAGATATTTCAAAAGTATGCGGACTCAAGTGTACTCAATTGAAAGTTGAAGGACCAAATTAGAGATTATGTAAAGTTGAAGGACCAAATGAGATGTTATGAAAAGATGAAAGACTGAAATGATCAAGACCTAAAGTTGAAAGACCAAATTGGTGACCGTTAAAATTGAAAGGACCAAATGGCAAAACTTTAAAAGAACCAAGCTGGGCGAGCGCCTAGCAATTGCAGACGAGAACAGAGAGCAGCAAAGGTGGCCTGGGCGATCGCCTGGGAATGCACTGGGCGATCACCCAGTGTAAATTTTGGTTGCGAATTTTTGGTTTTATTTTCTTTCTTTTTTGAGTTTCAATTTAACTAGGAAACGTTTTGGACGCAATTTTTAGGTCTACTTGGGATATTTTGGGCACAATTAGGGTAGTATAAATATGAGTTATATTCTAATATCATAGGAGGGATTTTTGGGGAGCCGAATCAAGAGAAGACGGAAGAAAACAAGAGAAGACAACTCCTTGACGATCAAGAGTTATTGGAAGATTTCCTCTCCTTAAATCCATGCCGGGTTCTATCAATTCTTGTCTTTTTAGTTTAATTATTTTCTTCTAATTTTCTTTAACTAAGGTAGACGATGAAACCTTGTTTTAACTAAGCGATTATTTTGTTATTCGTTTAATTCCATTATAGAGCTTTAACGTTCATGGTTCGTTCTTGTTAGGTTAATTAAATACAATTTCTTTCTTCTTAAATATTATGTATTCTTGATTGTTAGAAATTGATTTAATTAATTCTTGTTTGATGCTTAAATATGTTCTATTAATTGCTTTTGATTTTTCGTTATTTTGTTATCGAATTGGGATACATAGAATAATAGTTAATTAGGATAAATTATACTTTCAACAAAAAAATAAACTTTTAAATCTTTCAACAAAAAAATCTTTTCGACTCAACTAGCATAGAATAATAGTTAATTAGTATTAAATTATACTTTCTCCATTGCAGTCTTTGTGGGATCGACATCGTTACTATTTTTCTATATTTCATTAGATTCGTACACTTGCGAGTTAATTAAAATTTGACGTCATGAACCAATGTGAAGAATTTCGTCCGTTTAAAAATAAATAAATTTCTATGGCAAAAATAAACTTTCAATTCAACAAATAAATTTCAAATGGCTGAAACTTTCAATTTTTAATTGGTAGAAAATAAATTTCAAATGACAGAAAATTCAATAATGCTCTCAAACCACATTTTAAAAGTTAAAAATTCAACAAATAAACTTTCAATCCAACATATAAATCAACTAATTTTATCCTAAACCCTAAATCCTAAACGTATAACTAATTTTCAAGATACAAAGAAATCGGTATAGGGCTAAGCTTCTATGTTAAAATCAATTCAACTATCACATTACCTGATCAAATGTTGTGGCTGGAACTAGAAGCAGAAAGAAATCTATGGACCAAACAACAAATTTGAAAGAAGAAGAAGAAATTGGAGAAGAAAAAAAAAGAAAGATGACTATTCTCTTGGAATGTTGTCTAAATTGGGGACTCTTAATTATGGGGATTAGCTAATTTTCATGAATTGACCAATTTTCATTAGGAGAAAATTACTAATTTTTAATTTCATTGGGGTTAGGGTAATGGCCCATTAGCAAAAATGTAATAAAAAAATTAAATTTTTTTTGTAAAAATTCTGTGGAACCAGTTGACCCCACATGACACCAAATGGGTCCCCCATATATTATATATGTGTACGTGTAAACAGAGTGATCTACAATTAAGTTATTTGCTGCTATTACTATAGGAAAATAGAAAAAATTCTAACTATGAATGCACTAGTTAATACATATCTCATTTCCGATCCTTGAATGTCAATGAACCATCTGGTGTTTGTTAGCATCTCTTTTTCATTCTTTCCAACATTGTTTGAAAATGGAAAATTATCACTTTCACACTATTCTTAACTAACTATGACACTATTTTTTTGTTATACTCCCGTTAAAGAGTATGATTTAGGGGGCTTTGTTGATGATTCAAACCGTTTTTCTCTCGATAATATATATATATATATATATATATATATATATATATATATATATATATATATATATATATATATGCCCTCCATTGTCACATTAACCAATCTTGCCCCTATTTTAAGGTCACAGTTACTATTCACATATCTCTGTTATAGTAACTAGCTTTTGATTAAGAAAATAGATATCAAGTAAAATTGTTTATTTGGAATTTCTTGATAATATAATATGTACTTGGTAGCACCTTAAACAACTTACGGAAACATAATGTTGAAACATAGTACAAAACTTTAAGTCTTTCATACTATATGAGATCATATAGATTTTCACAATTCACCAATTGATCTTCTATTAATCAATATAACGAAATTTATCATTAATACAAATAATTTTACTGTAAAAATGTCCCAAAACCTATCAATTGAAGTTGTGGGCTGTGGACATTATTAGCATTTTGCAACATAGATTTTTTTTTTTCCTCCTATGATTAATCATTAAACACATTTCCTATGAAGAGACAGGTAGGAAATATAAAAGGTCCAATTCTTGGCAATCAGTAAACATAAGTTTTATCAACTTTTTTATTATATACATGGAGAGCATAAAATCATACAATATTTTTTTATTCCCAGGGATGCAGATTTAGAAAACGTCCATTTACATTTCGAAAATATATGCCATCATTTGCTGCTACCCAAAAACATGCTCTACCGGAACAGGTCCCTGCCCATTCTGAATCAAAAACATCAAACGCTATGTTGTTTGAACCCCACCGGAAACGGCAGAAGAACAGTGTATTTTGCCAAAAACTTTCACAAAAGTGAAAGTGAAATTGTTGGTTATAAAGAAGTGTATGATTTCCAAGATCATCATTTCCAGATGCACAATGCAACAACAGTGGACTGGAACCTCGAGGGAGGAGTCTATTGACAACAGTGACCTCATATTTGGGGATAAGAAAGTTACAAGAAGTGGCCTTAAGAAGGATGGTTGATAGGAATATAAGAAATAGTAAAAGATTTTTGGCCATGGTAATAGTCGTGTTGATTGGTACAAGTGATATTGGACCATTTTTCAAGATTAATGTAGTATCCTATTTATAGTTGTGTCTTTAAGATAATATAATTGGATTGCCAAAGTACTTCAGCGGAATCCTAGAAAATATTTTAGCAATTTGGCTATGTATAATTAACATATGCAATTATGAAAATCAAGCTATATAAAGTATACATATTATTAAGAAAATATTTTAGCAATTTGACTACGTATTAACATAAAAAATTATGAGATTCAAGCAATATAAATTAAAGTGTACGTTATTGAGAAAATATCACTGAAACAATTTTGTAAAATATTCATCTTCATGATGCAGCCAAAAAATTTAACATTTCAATCTCTACTAATTTTGTTAATTTATCAAAAAACAACCAAATAACAATAAATCGTAATTCTAGCTTTTAATAGAGGCAAACAAGAAACCTAACTTAAATCTTCTAAATAAACACAAACTTTAGAAACATAAGCTACTCAAATAAAACTCTAAATAAAATAAATTTCATACTAAACTAAACGTGGAAAACAAATTATCTAAACAATAAAATTAATTTTCGCTAGAATAAGAAAAGTACCAATTTGACAGCCTAAAACGATAAAATTTGGCACAAAAACCAGTAAGCTCAAGGGCTTCATTCCATGAATTTTGCTTGCATGAAAAAGTGGTATTATTCATCTAACTGCGACATGGTTAACTGCGTAAAAGTATCTGTTTGCATCACTTCACCTAGAACATCAAATGTTGTATTCTTTGAAACCCACCAAAGATGACAGAAGAAAAATGTATTTTTGGAAAAAAATTCATAAAATTGAAAATGATACATTAATAATTCTTATTGTCAGTCATATATTTTGGACGATTTTCCGGTCAAACCATGAAAATAGATGCCCTTGCTAGCCAAAAGCAGGAACCACCTGAACATTCTTCATTTCCCCACTGTGAATTAAAAGCATCGAAAGTGTAAGTTTTAAATCTAGTTAACAAACAACCTAGAAGAAGGGGGAAGGGGAGGGGGGGGGGGGGGGGGTTGAATAGGTTCTTACTCAAAGTTAGTCTGAAAATGTAAATATTTTTTTAAAAAACATAATGTTCACTTTAATGTTCTAATGTTTATGAAAGTTTGTTGAACGTCAAAACATTGTACTGAACGTTTCGCAGTTTCAAAATAGTTAATATATAAGATGATTAAAATATTAATTAAAAACAGATATAGCGTGGTAAACCACTAAGGGAAACATCAACAGACACCCATGCCCACGAGTAAATAAATTCACTATTTTAGAACATGTTACACACATCTCAACTTTTTAAAATTACAATTTTATATATAATCTAAAACTTTATTAGCAATTTACAAAAAGTAAAACTTAGTTAAGAACAACAATAAAACTTCTCCTTTTTTATATTTTCTTTAATTAGTCAAGGAATGCAGTCAAGTACTTTGGTCTTAATCTTATTTCATTCCACGAGTGTCCCTAGATTGATTCCACAAATCGAAATAAAGACTCAGTCCTTATCTTGCCGACGAAATGCCGTTCTCTCTCACAATAGATTTCTACAACAATCAGTTTCTCAAAGCCGTTCACAAAAATAGAATTTTTGATTGGGCTAAGACTTTTAAATATTTATTTGGAACTCAAAACTCACAAATAATTTCCTCTTATATGCTTAAGTATATTTGCTTTCAAAGTCTGTAGAATTCTTGGAATACCGCCTGTCTTATTTATAGCACAAGAAGTATATCTAAAATTAATGACTTAGTATTTATCTTATATAGAGATAAAACAGAATAAGTCTTTAAGTTTAAATAAACTTTATAAAAGATAAGGTGAGATATATCACAAGAATATGAAAATAAATCCAGTTATATATTTTCATTTAAGTAGATAAATAGATAAATAAAAAGATATTATTTCAATATCTTATCTACTTAGAAGCCTACTTTAATTAGAATGCATAACATGCAATTTACTCAATCACTTATTTATCTGATAAGGAACAAGAGTTCTAGAATAACTAAAACTGATAAATAGATTGAGATAAGTATATCAACTATTAGATAATGATTGAATCCTAATTGACTCACATCAATAAATAAAATATAATTAAGTATGCCATTAAAAACCGAATTCTCCAATAGAAGTTTGCTTATCTGAACCCCACCCAAGCTTATCCGAAGAAGCTTTCACAAAACCCTCAATCAAATTCTCGGCTATAAGTAAGATTATGATGCCCAAGATCATCATCTTTAGATGCACAATGCAACGTCAGTACAGATCTAGGTGGCAGTTGATTGAAAACATACACCTTAAATTTGATTAGTAAAACCACAAGAGGTAACCGCGTGAGAATGAGAAATAAGAAGAAAAATTTCATCATGGTACAATATTGGTGGAATATTTTCTCAAGATTCGCCAAAATCAAAAGATGCATTAATTGTTGAAAAGGAAAAGATATGACATCATATGATATTTTTATATTTGGTGACTAAAATTGAATAAGTTTCCAAATCTTGGACACCTTGACATTTGAAAATTGGAAGAAATTTAGGTCATACGTTAATATAAATTGACATGGTTTATTCTTTTTTGTAGATGTGACTTGATGATTTTTTGAGAGAAAAATTATAAGCCTAGCATCCTAGTTGTTTTTCTTGTTCCTTTTGTGGGTTCTACAAAGAGTAGAAATTGGTGGGAGAGGCAAAGCTTAAGATATAATTTTTCTTGAGATACTTGAAGATTTGAGTAAGTGAAATCTATATGATTGTAACAATTTTTTATATAGTGAAAACTTTGACAGTCCATAAATATTTTTCTATCTATTATATTTTTTGTTTTTTGTTATCTTTCTATGAACAAGGATCTTGTGGGCAATGAATGAATTGGTCTCAATTTTCAACATTGGTATCAGAGCATCAGGTCATTCAGAGTGTTAGTGCATATGGAAGATATGTCTATTAAATATGACGTGGATAAATTTGACGGAAGAATCAATTTTAGCTTGTAGCAAGTACAAGTCAAGAATTTTTAATTCAATCTGGACTGCACAAGGTTTTGAAAGGGAAACCAACCCCTATTTTCGACAAAGATACTGAAAAACCTAGTCACGTGAGAAATAATTATCCAAAAGGTGGAGCAAGCCCGGCTAACTATTCGCCATCAGATACGGACAATATATCTCCTTTATGGGAGATGATGATGTCGCTTGGGTAAATATTTACATTATTCTGGCATGCGCTAGTTGCCATGATAGAAGACTTGTTACTACTAGCGGGTCCACATGGGCATTGACTTGATATTAATGCAAGGTATGTGGTAGAATTGATAAGTTTTCGATCTAGTCAATTGCTTCTTCCCGTCTCGAGTCCTTTCTAATCCCTCCTCAGTGTTGAATGTAGCCAATTTCATTTCCCACTTAGCAAGGGCTCACCCCCTGGCGGATTACGGAACCGAGACGATGTCGATTGCTGATGAACTTCCAAGTAAGTCAAGTAAGGGAGTTGCACCATAATATTTCAACAAATTTATTCGACATGAGTCGATGAAATTCTTAGAATTCGTTAATTCTAAGTGATTATACTTATATTGTGAAGTATGTCAATTCTCAATTTTGACAATGGAATTGTCAAAGTTTACTGTTTTTTTAAGTATCGAGATGAAAAGCTGTAGAAGAGATGATTGATTTTTGACTCATTTTTTGTCAATGTGAAGATTGTTGGGATAATTTCTCAAGACTTACAAAAATAAAAAGATGCACCAATTGTTGAAAAGGAAAAGATATTATATTATATTATAATTGGTGACTAAAATTGAACAAGTTTCTAAATCTTGGACACATTGGTAATCGAAACTTGGAATACATCTAAGTCGACTAAAATTGAACAAGTTTTCAAATCTTAGACACCCTAACAGTTGAAACTTGGAAGCAATTCAGGTCATACATTAACTATAAATTGACGTGATTTATTCTCTTTTGTAGATGTAACTTGATGGTTTTTTGAAAAAATAAATTGTAAGCTTAGCATCCTAGTGTTTTTCTTGTTCTTTTTGTGGGTTGTACAAAGAGTAAAAATCGGTGTGTGTAGTAAAACTAATTTTTTTTTTTGAGATACTTGAGAATTTGGGTGAGTGAAATCTATATAACTGTAACAATTTTTCATATAGTGAAAGCTTTGACAGTCCATAAATATTTCTCTATTTTTTATATTTTTTCTTTTTCGTTATCTTTCACTTAATAAAGATTTTGTGAGCAATAAAGAAATTGGTCTCAATTTCCAACACAATATTTTAGGTTTGCTTTGATTCAAGATTTTAGAAAGCTCTTTATAGTGACAATTCATTAAGCACGTTAAGATATTTCGTGGTCAAAAGTTCAATGCAATTTTGGAAGAAAATATTATGAATCCAGCAAATTAGCAATTATGTGATCTCCAAACTAGAATTGCTGATTTCATGGTGCAATAATTCTGCAATCCCCTTTAAATTCTTCAATTAATGAATTGAAGAATAGTAATACTATTCATAATTGTTCACTATTAATAGTTGAGAGTCTATGTAATATTACTCAATTGAAATAATTATTTATAGTTGTTGACTTAAATAACTTAGTTGGAATAAATATTTACTCCAATTAAGTAATGTGTGGAAAGGTTCACTATCAATAGTGAGCGACTTTGAATCGCATTATTCTTTATTTATAGTCAAGAATTATGAATAATTATTTTAATTAAATAATGTCACGTAAGCTCATTACCGATGGTAAGCGACTATGAATATCATTATCTATTCAAATTTCAAAATTGCTAAAGACATCACCAATTTAAGCGAAGGAAGAATCAATCGTCAAAGGACTAAAAAAAGTTTCACCTAATAAATTATATAATCAATCTACTTTCGTGCAAAATGAGAAAATGAAATATGGTATGAAATGGTTAACAAATTGTGAACATTATACCAAGTATCAAATGCAAAAATACAAACCAATTCTTATAAATTCACATAATGCACACGATAATCTTAGATGAACAATATTCCGTAACAAAGCTACTATATCAATGAACATTCACTACAACAAAGTTTGCTTTTTACGGCATGCAATACAAGCCGTAAAATTATATTTTATTGTGTAAGATTGAACGTCGTATAAAGCAATGCCGTAAATACTCACCTCTTTTTACGGTATACATTGAATGCCGTAATAATAATGAAAGAGTGCCATTAATTAACTTATTACGACATTCTTATGCACTCCATAAATACATATTTATTTATAGCATGCAATACCTATCGTAAATACATTGTCAAATGACAAATAAATACATTTTATGGCTAGATTTTATGACATACATTAAGTGCCATAAATTTGCTTATAATTTCTTTTAGAGCTCACAGTTGTACACCATTACATGAAAAAAAAAACATAGGCTAAATTAGAATAAACAAAAGTATTGAGTACATCTCAATGCAAATATATAAAATAGTAGAATTTATCTAAGTAACTAAGAATATCATTGACCTACTCAAAAAGTTGATACCAATATGCCAAAAAGTATATCACTACCATTTCAAAATAACTGATTAATTTATTACAAAATAATCCATCCATATATTAGTAAGTTTGCTTCTTTGGTCAGTAGTTTAGCTATCCAAAAATAATCAACTCCTGCACATCACAAAATAAAATAAAATAATCAAATTCTTTGTCGAATTATACTTAGCAGAAGGTGAATAAAATAAAATAAAAAAGCATTGGTTGGAAGATGGATATATTTGACTAGTTAGACTTATGATCATGGGCAATTAAGGATACATAATTGGAAGTGTAATATTCTATAAAATTAATTCTATCGAACACAAAGGTGGTAGAACTTACTTGAAAATCCAAGATCAAAAGGTTCAATCACTTGCTTTGTTTACTATTCGATCAAAACACTGCTCTTTAGTCTATAAACTCAATCACAATGGAAAGAGTTTAATCTCCACAAACCAAGAACCGAATATAAGATATTTTTCAAGCCACCAACTACATGTATCTGGATTCTATCTCTTCACCCACAAATTTAACTTCCATTCAAATGAATATATTGAAAGTTGTATGTGATGGGGAGTTAAGTTTCAAATTTAAACCGTAACTCTTCTCTCTATCTTGGGTCGGGTCAACCCATATGTAGACACGTTTCATTCCAACAAGAAGTGACACGTTACCAATGTCACTTAATAAAAGTATATAACTAACCACAAAATGAAATATCAACCAACTGCTATCTAATTGAGTAGAAATTATATCCACTACTTAACATTATTAAAATAATTCTAACTTTATAACTTAACTAGTTTATTTTAAAAATACTACATTTATATTATTATATTAATAAATAAAATATAGTTTAAAATCAAAACAAAATATAATTAATACACAATCATTTATATAACTGGAATTCGCGTCCTCAAATTAAAGTAATCTCCCCCAGAGCATACTAAAATCTTTTAAAATCAACGCAAATCCTCTTCATAAATCTTCACGAAATATCTGTAGCTCCAAATCTTCACAAAATCTCAATACATTCTTCACTATTTTTGGACTAGGTTGAACAATAGAAACTCTGAATTGTGACGTTACAATACATTGTTGTGTAACCGAATATAGATTATGTTATATCTTAATTTGTTATTACGACGATTGATTATTCCGTAACAAATGTTACAGAATATATTATTATGTAACAAAAAATGATAAAGATGTTACACTGTTTTGTAACACTGATTTTTATGTGATATTATGTAACACTGAATAATAAAGATGTTACAATACATTGTTTTGTAACACTAATTTTTATGTGATTTTATGTAACACATGTTACACAATTGGTTATCATGTAACAATAAATAATACAAATGATACTACTTGTTATTGGTATATTATTGTTTAATATGATGTTTGTAACATTGATGTTTAATATAATACATATGATATAATTGTGTATATGATGAATTTTTGTTTGTGTGAAAACTGGTATTATGTTTTACATCTCAATTTGTAACACAGATTATTACAAATGTTGAAATTGAACATGAGTTTTGAAGAGAACATGAGTTTTTTGAAGAGAACATGAGTTTTGCTTGTGGTTGTTATAGATATTTGTGATACAAATGATACAAATGATATATATATATATATATTGACAATTATGTTACAATATGTTACAAATCTGATTAGAGTTGTTCTTCACCAAGGATCGCACATCGTATTCTAAGGGAAGAGTTTGTTTTATTTGTTTTTGTTTTTAATTTGGGCCATAATCAATTAGCTGCAATTTCTCTCCAACTGATAACAATAAAAGATTCTATAATATATGACTTCCCATCAAATCCGGTAATTAATAATTCAATAAAAAATTTCTCCAATCAATTCTAATTTTTACGAATTTAGTTATCATATGTATTTAATATAATAAATTATAATAATTGTTTTTAAAAAAACAATATTTTTGAAATATTTGTAACAAAAAAGATTTTTGAAATTATTTTTAAAAAGCGACTTATTTATGAAAAAAATCCCTCTACTTGACGTATACCTTTCTATGGACATCAATGAAACAACATGGTTTTAAAAACAAGTGCTAGTCTTAAATAATGAATTTCACTGTGATCTTTAGGAATTTGTGTGCTTTCAATCATCAAAATTGTTGGAAATGGTATGAGAATTAGCCAGAAAACAAAATTTTTTTAATTCAATAAACTAGGATATTTGCTAGGCGTGCACATATTTATTATAATTAAATACTCATAGATTAGTGCTATACCTGAATCGATTTACGATATTAGATTTTGATCTGATTCACGAACTTGCTACTTTTGATTCAAGAACTTGGTGCTCACAATGTTCAAGTCTTCTATCATATTCTCCAAGTATAGATTACACCAGTGTGTGGGCACCTTTTAATTGAATCAAAAACTAATTTCTGAACTGGTCAGATTTAAAAAACCAAGAAGCTAAAATTCAAGTCAAACAAGATTTTAGAATTTTCTCTCCTCTTTTCTTAATTGTTCGAATCTTTTTACGTCACATGCAATGTGATATAAATAGAACAAGCGTTCTTATTGCAAACAATGACAAGAGTCCTAATTGCATTTAAGTCCAATTAGCTTAGGATTGATTTAATTACATATGTAATCCCTGAATTTATATCACAATTACAATCAAGTCCAAAACTTTCATAGTAACTATGATTAAGCTCAAAACATTATAGAGCTACCACAGAGATGTCTGGACATATATTTTTCAAGCTCTAATAATTAGATTCTATCTAGTCGACCCTAAACTTCTCGATCTAATTATTAGTCTTTTGTTTTTTTCGTACTGAAGGCAAGAGACTACATTCTCAGAATATATAAGATTATAGTACATTTTCTTCAACGGTCTTGTGAACTAATTCACAGATTCAAAGTTTAGCTGTCACTAAACACTGAGCTTAGATTTATAACCGTTCAAAAGAAAATACTTAAGTTATCACTCGACCCATTTTTCGTTACTGACACGTATTTGTATTCTCTACTTCACTCATTTTCTAGCTCCCAACTCATCGAGATATTTGATCAATTAAATTGATCTTACCGATTGGTGAATCAAAGAACCATCAAACTAATGAAAAGATATATACAATCCTGTCAAGGGATTTAGATGAAATATCCGATGATCAAGTAGAATTTAATTCTTCGCATGGTTATGCTATATAATTAAATTCGACACGTGATCCATTCAATACACTCCAAGTGTACTAGTGTCACATTAAATCATTTCTGTGATAAGGACAAATTGCATACCCGAATGATTAAATAGTCAACACTACAACCTTCCGGTACAAGACGCCAACCCTTATACATTAGTTGTGAACAATTTTATTCATGATCAAAATATAAGTTATGTCACACTATGCTTCTCAACGCAATCAGCCAACTTATATTATCACAAGTGATCATTGACACTTTATTTACATGCTCAATATTAAACAAATATAATAATAATAAATGAATACAAACCAAAGTTTTATTCAATATAAATTATCATTTTATCACAACAAAATTATATTATTTGGACATACAACCCAATAAAAATAATGTTCACTAAGGTAATAAATAGTTGTAAAATTTATTAACTAATTGAATTACGTTTTTCCACATTTACAAGTTTATTCTTTCAACATTGTGTAACTGTAAATTGTCAACAAACGCTCGGCATGAAAGAAAATCAGGAACTAATGATGCCACTGGAAACAAATTGTCATACACAATGTTCACAAGAATAATTATAATCTAAATCATACATATTCCAAAAATACATTTACTAATGTCACTGAAATATGTGTCAGACTCTGCTCATTTATCTATTATTTGTAAAGAAGTGTGGTTCTCAAACCATAAAACGTCTTGGGCTGAAACACGTAAGGAGTAAATGCACTTTGCCACATGGACCTCTATAATTGGCTAACTTGGTGATGGACGGTTTGTGCTTTCTGTTTCTGATTATGGACCATTGGATTTCATCCAATGGCTGAGACAATTCCACCCATTCATAACCCTTACCTGAAGTGGTTCAAATATAATACGGTTTTGGTTTTCTATTAGGCGTGTGGTTTTCTCGTTTATCAGCTAAGTCTCTCTATTTTCATCTCTCTTGCCTTCTTCTCCAAAAATAGCTCGATTCACTTTATTCCTCTCTTTCTTCCCCCTTTCTTTTGGTGATTTTGGGTTAAAGAGTTGTTGGCTTTACAGCCCAGGGCTTGAGTGAACAGTGAAATGAGCGTTGAGAGGTTTGATGTTCATCCATAATGATGAACAGTAACTCTGACCGATAATCTGATCTGGGATAGTGTTTTGGCCTTGGATTAGGAGATATTCTGTATTGTTCTTGTGATCTGGTGAAACCTTGTGCCTATCCTTTGAAGGCAATTGTAGTGATCTTTTTGGTAGTTTGTATAACTGAGCGATATTTCATATGTTGTGGTCCTTGGATATTCTTGATCTATTCAGTTGATTAAAGATTGTAAGTGGTATATTATTGATTCTTTATCTGTAGAAATTGTAATAGGTTTGAATGTAGTTTTAACAATTGGTATCAGAGCCACTTGTGAAATAGTTTGGGCTAATATTGGATATACGAAGATAGACCTATCCATGTAATGATTAGATATGTTAACTCGTGTTTAACCCTGAAAATGAATCTCTAAAGAATCTTCGGTGAAGCTATTTTATAGTCTCTCTGTTGACTCTTAAATCTGGTATTCTGGTGATTTTTGAAAGAAATAATATACTGTTTGACAACAGTATTGTGGTAAGGTCCCTCCCTTTTGATATTACCTTGCATAACTCGTATCAGAATCTTACAGTTATGCCTAATATTGAAGTATCTATTCATTTGTTTAAAAACTGCAAATTTTGAATGTGTTAATTTTCTATCATCTGTGGGTAAAACTTACTATTATTTGATTGAGCGTGTGTGTTTTCTGTAAAAAAATCTTTTTTGTTAAGTATTAACTGATCTTTCAAGATCAGTTAATGCTGTCCAGAGAAATCACTCCTTTTACAGAATTCGGTATAGGTTCGAAAGTCGAATTATTAATATCCGATGAAAATGGTGATTACTCGATATGGAAACAAAAAATACGAGCAATTTTGGTTCAACAAAGAGTCTCAAAGGCTCTTGATGACCTAGAAACATATCCTGATGATTTAAAAGAAAAAACCCTCTGAAATTGATGATATGAATAAAATTGCATATAGTTCTATAATTTTGCATCTGTCTAATAATATAGTTAGACAAGTTGATGATTCAAAAACTGCAAGGGAAATATGGTTAGCTCTAGATGCTATGTTTTTAACCAAAACTTTGCCTAACAAGATTTATTTGCTTGAAAAACTGTTCAGTTTTAAAATGGATACAAGTAAAGATCTCGAATCAAATTTGAGTGATTTTAGCATAATTGTTAAAAGTTTGTCTCATAATGGAAAACTTTTTGCTGATGAAGATCTTACTTTAATCTTGATAAACTCTCTCTCTGATTCTTATAAAATGTCAAAAATGCTATTAAGTATGCTAGAGACACATTGACTCAAGCCATTGTAATAGATGCTCTTAGGTCTAGAGACCATGAAGTTAAGAAAGAGTTTAGAGGAGGAATAAAGGAAGAAAGCCACTTTATGAGGGGTAGACTAGAGAAAAGGGAAGGGAATAACCAAAATAGGAAAGGGAAAGGTAAGTCTAAAGATAGGTCCAAATCAAGGGACAAAAGTAACAAAAAGTGTTACCATTGTGGCAAATAAGGTCATTTTAAAAAAGATTGCTATGATTCAAAAGAAAACAGAAAGAGCAACCCATAGAACACCAAAATAATGCTATCTTTGAAAATGAAATGGATAGCCTATATGTTATGACTGTATCTGAAGGTAACCAGAACCAAGAATGTATTCTTGATTCTGGTTGTACCTTCTATATGAGTCCCATTAGAGCCTGGTTCAAGGACTACAAAGAAATTGAACCAAGAAAGGTGTATATGAGGGATAATAACACTCAGGTGGTTGTGGAAATTGGAAACTTAGACATAAGGATGAATGATGGCATGGTAAGAACTATACATAATGTCAGGCATGTCCCAAATCTAAAAAGAAACCTTGTAGCTTTAGGAGTCCTAGAAGATGAAAGGTACTGGTTCAAGGTTGATGGTAGTGTGTTAAAAGTTGTCAATGGATTTATAGTCATAATGAAAGTGCCAAAGAGAAATGGCCTGTATTACCTTCATGGTGAAGCCCAAGAAGGTAATGTTCCTGGTTCTTTTTCAATTAAAGAAGATAGGACAGAATTATGGCCCAAAAGACTAGGGCATATAGGCAATAAAGGGTTAGAATTTCTAAGCAATCAACAATTGCTTGGTAAGGATCAGATGACCCCTCTGTCATTTTGTGAAACCCATGTCCTAGGTAAATCCGATAGACTAAGTTTTGGAAAAAGTGTCCATAATTCTGCTACTACCTTAGCTTACATTCATGCTGATCTGTGGGGGCCTGAAAAGCACTCCACGCAAGGAGAGAATAGATACTTCTTATCTCTTGTAGATGACCATAGAAGGAAAGCTTGGATCTTCCTTTTGAAAACAAAGGATGAAGTTTTCAGAAACTTTAGGAGTTGGGTAGCTTTGGTTGAAAATCAAAAAGAGTCCAAAATTAAAGTCCTAAGAACTAACAATTGTCTAGAATTCTGCAACCTATAGTTTGACTCTTACTGCATAGAAAAAAGAATACAGAGACACAAGACTGTAAGACATTTCCATCAACAAAATGGTGTTGCTGAGAGGTTGAATATATAGAACAATAATGGATAAATTGAGATGTATGCTAATCAGTTCAGGCCTCTCCAAAGGTTTTTGGGGATGAGGCTGCTTGCACTGCTGTTTATCTAATTAACAGATCTTCCTCCAGTGCTATAGATTTTAAAAATCTTGGAGATGTATGGTGTGGAATACCTCAAAACCTTTCTCACTTGAGGGTTTTTGGGTGTGCTGCTTTTGCACATCAAGTTGAAGGAAAATTAGAAGCTAGATAATCTAAGTGTGTTATGCTGGTGTATCCAACTGGTGTAAAGGGCTATAGATTGTGGGTTTATGGTGAGAAAGGAATAAAAAAAATTAATAGTAGGGATGTGGTGCACAATGAACTTGAAATGCCAAGTTTGAAAGACAAAGGCGAATCTGAAGATAGATTAGATGAGAATCAACCTAGTAAGTTGATTACTGATATAAGCCTTGGGAAAAGTAATCAAGTTCTTTTAGAACAAAACCATAGTAACCCTTAATAAGCCACAGAAATTACAGAACCCCACTAAAATCAGGTTGATCAACCCTAGATAGATGCCATAGAGCAAACTAATAGTCATGTCTACCAATTGGTTAGGGACAGAGAAAGAAGGCAGGTCAGACCAAATCCCAAATATCAGTCCTGAATCTGACTGAGTATGTCCTAGTTTCAGGTGAAGCTATTGAGTGTACTGAACCTTTGACTTATGATCAAGCAGTAAGTTGTCCTAAGTCTAAGGAATGGCTTGAAGCCATGAGAGAAGAAATGCACTCTCTACTTAAGAATAAACCTGGAAACTTTTTGTCTGCCTTCAAAACCAAAGGTTAATCCAAAGTAAGTGGTTGTACAAAGCTAGGCTTGTGGCTAAAGGCTTCTCCCAAAGAGAAGGAATTGACTATAAAGAAATCTTCTCCCCCGTTGTCAAATACAAGACCATCAGAATTGTCCTTGCTTTAGTTGTTCAATTCAATTGAGAGTTGGAGTAGTTAGATGTTAAAACTGCTTTCCTCCGTGGTGAATTAGAAAAAGTCATTTATATGACCCAACCCTTAGGTTTTGAAACAAAAGGAAAGCTTAATCATGTGTGACTTCTAAATAAATCTTTTTATGGCCTAAAACAATCTCCTAGGCAATGGTACAAAATGTTTGATTCATTTGTAATAAAAATTGGTTTTAAAAGAAGTGATTATGATGCTTGTCTCTATTTTAATAATAGTAAAACTGATTCTGTTGTGTATCTTTTATTATATGTTGATGACATGCTTCTTACTAGCAATAGTAAAAATGAAATAGAGAAGTTAAAATCAATTTTAAAATTTGAATTTGAAATGAAAGACCTTGAAAATGCTAGGAAAATTCTAGGCATGGTTATAAAAAGAGATATAAATAATGACATATTAACCATCACTCAAGAAACTTATCTGAAAAAGGTTGTAACAAGATTTGGCATGAAAGATGCAAAACATGTGAATGTGCCCCTTGGTGGTCACATGATCCACTCATCTGTAAATTTTCCTAAAAACGAAGAAGAGAGAAAGGATATGGAGCATATTCCCTATGCTAATGCTATAGGATCTGTTATGTACTCCATGATAACAATAAGACCTGATCTTGCTGTTGCTGTAAGTCTTTTGAGTAGGTTTATGGCTAATCTTGGTAAGTCCCATTGGTCTGGTTTCAAGTGGCTTCTAAGATATATTTGTGATACTTTAAACACTGGCCTGATATATGAAAAAACAAATGATATGTTATCTGTGAATAGATATGTGGATTTTGACTTTGCTGGTGACAAGGACTAGAGAAAATCTACTACTGTTTTCTTCTTTACTCTTGGTAAGAACTGTATATCTTGGAAATCTTAGCTTCAGTCTTTGGTAGCATTATCAAGTACTGAAGCTGAGTATATGGCAATAACTGAAGCTGTAAAACAAGGTTTATGGCAATAACTGAAGCTCTAAAAGAAGGTTTATGGCTTAAACGACTGTTATCTAAATTGAATATCATGAATAATGTTGTAGACATTTATACTGATAGTCAGAGTGCCTTAATGCTTTGTAAAAACCCTGTTTACCATGAAAGATCAAAGCACATAGAAGTAAAATATCATTTTGTGAGAGAACAACTTTCAACTGGTGAGATTAATCTATTAAAGATTGGAACTATTGATAACCCAGCTGACATGGGTACTAAGATACTCCCAGTTAGTAAGTTTAATACATGCTTATCCAAATTTCTTATTGACATGGGTTAAATTGTGTATTTTGCAGGTGATTGAAGCTGTTGACCACAGGGCAATGATGAAAAACAAACAATACCACTGTTTTATAAAAAACAGAGTAAAGAGTAAGCATTCTGCAACTAAGGGTATGGCATGGGTTAGTGAACCAAGTTGAAGAATGTAAAGAAGTGTGGTTCCCAAACCATAAAACATCTTGGGCTGAAACACAATTTAAGGAATAAATGCACTTTACCACGTAGACCTCTATGATTGGCTAAGTTGGTGATGGACGGATTATGCTTTCTGTTTATGATTAGGGACCATTTGGATTTCATCCAATGGCTGAGACAATTCCACCCACTCATTATCCTTACCTGAAGTGGTTCAAACAAAATACGGTTTTGGTTTTCTGTTAGGTGAGTGGTTTTCTCCTTTATCAGCTAAGTCTCTCTATCTTCATCTCTCTTGCCTTCTTCTCCAAAAATAGCTCGATTCACTTTCTGCCTTCTTTCTTTTGGTGATTTTGGGTTAAAGGGTTGTTGGCTTTACAGCCAGGGGCTTGTGTGAACAGTAAAGTGAGTGTTGAGAGGTCTAATGTTCACCCATGATGATGAACAGTAACTCTGACCAAAAATCTGATCTGGGATAGTGTTTTGGCCTTAGATTAGAAGGTATTGTGTATTGTTCTTGTGATCCGGTGAAACCTTGTGCCTACCCTTTGAAGGCAGTTGCAGTGATCTTTTTGGTGGTTTGTATAACTGAGCCCTATTTCATATGTTGTGGTCCTTGGATATTCTTGATCTATTCAGTTGATTAAAGATTGTAAGTGGTATATATTCTTGATTCTTTATATGTAGAAACTGTAATAGGTATGAATGCAGTTTTGACATTATTCTTGAAAAACCTACCAATGTGACATAAATGCTCATTCTCTTTACAACAGCAGAGAGTGAGCCACAAATTTTAACAAAAATAAGGATGAATAAGGGGAAAGATATGGAACAACATCATACACATTTTAGAGAATGGCATATAAAAAACTATCACAAATAAAAACAATTGTCATAACACTACTTTTGGAAACTATGTAAGATCTATTGATGCCAATGTAAATTCATCTTCAATTTTGACTCCAGTGTCTATATTTTCCCAATCACGATGAAACACGGATGTAAGATCCGTAAGCTTCTTTAACCGACTTTGTTTGAAACCAGCTTTTTACAAACTTGTGAAAACAACGAAATAAGAAATTACTTTAGAAATATAATCAAATCGTTCAAAACAAGAATTTACCAGGTGGGACACATTTGCAAGCTTTTTATAATCAAATTCATACTCATTCATAGTCACTTTTGCAGATTGAAATCATCAAAGAGGCCGAGAGATGAAGTATTGACAAGAGGAGAATAATCATTGACAAAGACAAGATTATTGGTTGGAAGGGTTGGGCTTGAGCGATTTCTGTGAAAAGGGGGAATTTGGTCGGAAGTGTTTGGTCAATTTTTGGGAAAAGGGGGGTTTATTAAAAGACGAAAATATTTGAGAAATGAAAAGAAAAAGTATAACTTGATGGGCGCGAGATATATCAGCGGGTGCGCGGTTTTTCCTTCCATCTTATACATGGCATGCGTCAAGAATATATCGTAAAATATTATCTTTTACGACGTTCTCAATATGTATGCCATTAATATTATATGTAGTTGGTAATTTAGGGCACACATTTGAAGTATGTCATAAGTAATGTATTTTAGAGACATTTTTTATATGTATGTTGTAAATCAATGCTTTGAAAGACTAAATGTGTTGTAGTGATTTATAAGAGTTTCAAACACATGACATAATCTAACAAATTACATTAACAAGTAAGAAATTTATCTATAGGCGTCCAACACTTCACAATATAGGTTAACAACATTAGGAAATAGTGTTAAATTAAAGCCGAGACAATATTAAAGCCATGAAGTACCAACATAATTTAACAAACTAGAGTAAAAATATTAAATTCGTATTACGATAACGTAACAAGTACAAGAATACATTTATTGAACACTTTCAAGTAATTATAAAATTAGATTGCTCTTTATTGAATAACTACTACGTACCAATCTTATGCAAGTTACTTAACATATACGTTTCATGAAAAATAACATTAATAAATTTTTTTAATTAAACATATAATTAGAAATATATAATTGACGTGGCCATAAATATGAAAAAAACCAATAAGAAAGAACGAGATAGGAAATTTTTGTTTTGAAGATTAAAATATTAATAAGATGATTACAGCATAAAAAGTAAAGAAAATACAAAAAAAAAAAAAAAATTCAAAAACCAGTAAAAATGACTGGTAGTCGAAAAAACATAAAACCAATAAATGCTTCAAAAAAACAAAAAAATATACATTTGTTTGTTCCGGTACAAGAATAGTGTGTTTCTTCTTCAACGACGAACTTTACTACCACGAGGATTCTTCTTCTCCATGGAAAGGGGGTGCTTGATTCTGATTTTGGATATAGACTTGCTATTGATGAGTGTTTTAGCCATCTTCAAATATCTAAAAACTCGATTTAAAAGAAAAAATCAATCAAAAGTTGAAAGATTGAACAAAAGAGGTTATTGAAAATAAGAACAAGCAATAGAAAAGGGACTTGTATAAGTAGCATACTGATGTTAAAGTGAATGGATAGAAAGTTAGATAGATGATGAAAAAAATTCTGATAAAATTGAATTAATTTTTTTAAAAGGGTTTTGTGGGATGAAAGAGAAAAGAAGGGTTTGAGAGTTCGGAGAGGGTGGAGAAATCAAAAGATGACTTTAATGGTAGCATGATTTTCTCTTTCTATTATAAAAAGATTTGTTTTACTCCCTTGAAAAGTGGAAAATCCAAGTTACAAGCAAGTGTAATTAAAATTCCAGAAGAAACAATGCCTAATTTTCCCCTTTTTGACAAGAGCCTTACATTCAGTAAAAAATTTGAAAAACCCTCATTTTAATTTTTTCAAAAAATACATCATTTTCATTAAAATCAATAATTTACAACTTATCTCTTTTTATAATTTAATAAAAAATACATTATTTTCATTTAACAATCCAAAATACCCTTCGAGTCATGTGCATCTTTCATTCTCTCACATATAATCAAATTAATAATATGTGCACAACATCTCATGTACATATATTTGCCATCCAAAATACACCTTATCATTCTCCCAACCAAGCATCTTCCTCTTAAGATAATTTATAGCAATCTCATTTGCACTTGCATTGTCAACAATGAATCACACAGAAACTCAAAATTCGTTTATGAAGCATCCAATTAGAATCAACAAAGTGAGTTGTAAGAGACATACAGTTGATATTTTGAATAGAAGTCCAAGTATTAGTAGTAAGAGAGACCGGTTGATGTTCGACACTAAAGATCATTTTCAATTTCAACTTCTCATCCAAATATAATTGATAGATATATCTAACAACACATCTACGAGATGGGGGATCAAATTTCGGACATGCTACACTACAAAATTGTCTAAACCCCCGAGCTTCAACAAAACTAAAAGGTAGTTCATCCAATATTATCATCTTAGCACATGCAAGCATGCATGCTTCCTTACTGAAGCCAACTGCTAGAAGATTGCTCCCACCACCCTCATTTTCGTTATCAAATCTCATGATATGTTTGCCTTTTTTCTTCCAACCAGGATACATCTTACATTGATTTACTAAATGGTTCCTCAAGGTACTTGTCCCAAACTTCTTACCATCACAGGCATAATCTTTCCGACAGTAGTTACAAGTGCACCTACGGTCTGCCACATTTTAATTTTCTATTATTGTGAAGTGATTCCAAAAATTCGAAGATTTCCTAATCGATTTTTTCTTTCCTAAACATGATGGTGGAATTGGAGGAAGAGATACATTTTCTGATTGCAAATTTATTGTTGATGGGGCTGCACCGGTAGTTTGGGTGTCATTCTCTACCTCAATGTTTGTATCTACTAAATACCAATATCAATATACCAATTTCAGATTACATAAAATAAAAATGTATCATCTGTATATTAAAAAAAGCACTCTCACTATCATCTGTATATACCAATTTCAGATTTACTAGTGTCATTCTCACTCTCATTTTTCCCCGCTAAATAATGCTTCATATGGATTGGATTAATACTTCTTGATAGTTCATGCCTTAAAATTGTCGAACTTTAGTAGCAACAAGTTTAGGATAGAGAAATGAGGGAGAGAATGCCACTGTAGCTGAGAAAGAGATGTTATCAGCTTGGATTTGGACAAAATAGGGAAATATAGAGAAATGAGCATAAGAGATAATCTATTTACGACACCAGCCGAAGATGGAGGGAAAGGAAAATGGAGAACCTTAGGACTTGGAATTGGGGCTTGAAGCTTAGTCGAAAAAGAAGCAGCCAACGTCGCATTGAGAGAGAGATTAAGAGACGATTAACCTAGGGCTTGAAATTGCAGCAGGCAACACTTAGCAGTCGCCTTGAGATAGAGATGAAGAGATGAAGAGATGATGAAATGGGTAAGGAAATGGCGGATTTGAATTGATTACTAGGGTGAACGTCTTTAATCTGAAATCTGAATTTGGACTGAAATGTTAAATGGATTATGCTGGGTTGGGTCGAGGCTAGTTGGGACTTTGGTTTAATTTTAATTTTCGGGCTTTTAAAATCGGTTCAGTATACTTCGGGTTGGTTGGTTTATTTTTCCCAACCCGAAATCGACCCAACCCAAATTTTTTCCAGCAAAGAACCCGTTCCAAATCGACGAAGGGTGAAAATCGACTTGACCTAACTCGACCCGATTCGGTTCGGTTTGGTTTGGTTGAGCAAGTTGGTGATAATTATGCCCATCCATACTTTTAAACTCAATATTTTTGTTTTTCATTATTTAAAATTATATTATTTTTCTCTAAAAATATCACATTTGTATACTATTTCAAATATAGTAGTAACTACAATAATCTTTTACAATTTATTTCCTTTGATAATTTTTTAAAAATACATTATTTTTATTTAAAATCAATATTTTAAATTTTCAATTGAAAACAACATTTTTACACGGGTAACATATTTGTTAGGGTATGTTACATCATCATTTTCATTAAAATCAATATTTTATAATTTATCCTCTTTTATAATATTTTTTTTAAAATACATTATTTTTATTCAAATCAATATTTTTATTTTTCATTTGAAAACAACATTTTCACACAGATTCCTTATTTTCATTAAAATCTCATTTTATAATTTTTTTTTAAAGAAATACACTATTTTTATCTAAAATAAATATTTCAATTTTTCATTTGAAAATAACATTTTTACATGGTAACATATCGTTTACTTCCTCATTTTCATTAATTCAATATTTTTAAATTTATAATTTTTTTAAAAATACATTATTTTAATTTCAAATCAAATATTTCAATTTTTAATTTGAAAACAATATTTTTACGGATAATATGTCTACCATATATTATTTCATCTTTTTCATTAAAATTAATATTTTACAATTTATCTCCTTTTATAAATTTTTAAAAAATATATTATTTTCATTTGAAATCAATATTTCAATTTTTTCATTTGAAAACAACATTTTTACACGGGTAACGTATGTGTTATTTCTTCATTCTCATAAAAATTAATATTTTATAATTTATCACATTTTACAAATTTTTTAAAAATATATTATTTTAATTTAAAATTAATTTTTCAAATTTTCATTTGACAACAAAATTTTACGTGAATAACATATGTGTTATCATATGGTTACTATATGTTCCCAATTTTTATTAAAATTAAAATTTCATAATTTATCTCTTTTTATAATTTTTTTAAATTTAAAATCAGCGTTTACATTTTCATTTGAAAACAATTGCACTGGTAACATATATGTTACCTTATCTTACATTCTCATTTTTGTTAAAATCAATATTTTATAATATATCTTTTATAAATTTTTATAAAATACATTATTTTAATTTACAATCAATATTTCCATTTTTTATTTGAAAACAATATTTTTGCACTGCTATTCATCGCATGAACTGCCATGTCATCTAGCTTTGGAAAATCGAAAAGTCCATGTAGTGATAAATATAGAGAGAAAATGAGAAATATTTTGGAAGTGCACAAAATCGAATGGAGAATGGGAGAAAGTCCAAGACTCGGATAAAGCTACAATGTAAAAGATATATTAATGGATCATAAAACCATCAATTGGGCCAAGTCCATTATCTTGGAACTGAGATTAAATTTCGGGAAAAATTGATACATAACAATATTTAAGTTTGTATTTTGATAAATGACAAAACTATCAAAAATTGTAAAAATCAGGTTTTCCATTTATCTTCTACATATTATTTATCAATAATAATTAAAACAATATTGTTTAGACAAAGATAAGATTTTGTAACCAACATTTAAATATGATTTAAGATAAACATGTGATATAAATATATAATTATATCATCTCTCATCAAATTCTATCCATACAATTTAGGATTAGTTACTATTATGTTTCACAATTAAAAAAATCTGGTTCGTAGAGGGAAAAAAAAACGGTTTCGTCTATGACTGAATAAAGTCATTGTGACTCGCGTCTTTGAATGGATATTACTGCTATTTGATGTCTATCAGCGAAGGAATAAAACAAATTCTAGTATGTGAATGAGATGATGCAATATTTTATATTCCTATTTGTTTTGATTTCTGATTTTTATAATTTAATTATATATAGTTATCTGGTTATAGTTCGTCTTATCATGATTATCTGGTATCAGTATGTTACTGTGGCTGTGACCTTGATTTTCATGTTAAGAATATGATAACTAATGTTATTATGATAGTTTGTGAGTATGATTTAATAATTGGTTATGAATTGTGTGACCATATATTCGTGGTTGTGACCTTGATTTTCATTTTAAAAATATGATAACTGCTATTATTGTGATAGTTTGTAATCTGCTCTATTGTTTAATAATTGATTATGAATTGTGTGACCATATATTCATGGCTGTGACCTTGATTTTCATGTTAAAAATATGATAACTGCTATTATTGTGATAGTTTGTAACCTGCTCTATCGTTTAATAATTGATTATGAATTGTGCGACCAAATACCCGTGATGTGACCTTGATTTTCATGTTAAGAGTATGATAACTCCTGTCATTGTGATAGTTTGTGATGTGCTGTATCGTTTAATAATTGATTAAGAATTATGCGACCAAATACCCGTGGTTGTGACCTTGATTTTCATGTTAAGAATATGATAACTGCTGTTATTGTGATAGTTTGTGACCTGCTGGATCGTTTAATAATTGATTATGAATTGTGTGATCAAATACCTGTGACTGTGATCTTGATTTTCATATTAAGAATATGATGACTGCTGTTATTGTGATAGCTTGTGACATGCTCTATAGTTTAATAATTGATTATGAATTGTGCGACTATATACCTATGACTGTGACTTTACTTTCATGTAAGTATTTGATGACTGCTTATATGGTTAAATATTTAATAACTACTGTTTTGGTTATATAAAAAAATGGGATCACAAAATAATATTGAGTGTGACTACATAAGCAAAAAAAAAAAAAATTTGATTATCTTAAACATATTTGAATTATACATACTGGAGACTTTATATTTGTCATATGTGATTAACAAAAATGATTGAATGGTGTATGTTGTACTGGAGTCTGATACGTGATTATTAAAATTGGAATGACTTAGGTGTATGGCTGATGTATATATTGATTTAATATAAAAAATTAAACATTATTTGTTACTGATTGTTTTAGTCTTTTAAGATATTTTGACATTCGAATTTTTCCATGTTGCAGTAATGGAGTACACTAGTATTTTCTTGTGTTACGAAGGAGAATGGATTGAAGATAATAAATACACGGGGTCCAACATGATGGGTATCTTGGTCCCACAAAATTGTACGTACAAACAACTTATTGATATGTTGTTTTCAAAATTACATATAGATTCAGTAGTGGTCGCAGTTACAATACATTATAAGGTTGGAGACAACCTACCTCCAATAAGAATATCTAGCAACAACAACATCGTATAGTGTTATCTGAATCTTAAGATGATTGAAAATAATCATTCGAGATTTCCATTATGTATTGATGTTGCAATAGTAAAGCCAGATGAATGCAGAGACTGTTTTGATATGCGATGCAGGTGACCGTGCTCGTGTAATTTGAGTCACGTCACCTAAAATCTGCATACTTGACTTTGGATTGTTCAATTCATTTGATTCATTAACTGAATTAGGTTTTTTCATACATTTCCACTGGGTTTGTAATAGATCGATGTGAACCATTAATAAATATTATCTCTAAATGATGAGCACTGAAAAGTGAATTGGATATAAATACTTGTCGTTTAAACTATGTCATCGAGTGGGTCTCCAGCCAGCAATGAAGGTGAGACAAGATGCTAATGTGCAAGAATTATGTCCAACATGTAGTGTGAGATAACTAAACAATGACGACACTCGAATAGGACTTGAACCAATATACGGCAAGCAAGGCACAAACCAAGAGTACTATCTAGCCGTCAGTCCAAGGACCCATAGGGTGTGACGACACTCAATAAACGACATGAAATATGAGCTATGCATGTTCAGCTATGGAGACAAGTCATTTGAAATGGGACTTTAACTTGCCATAAAGCAGAAGTTAAAAACAACTATCAAAAGCTCCACCAAATTGTGCAAAAACCAATACATCACATAATTCGGGCGGTAAATAATATCTTTATCGTTCCAGTGCCGGTGAAAAATTAACATAATCATGTTGGAGAGTGAATCAAACAATATCATCAATTGTAATACAGAATCACTATGTTGGGAGAACATTTCGGAGATTGAAAACTTCTTCACAAATTATATTCAACACAGCCATGAAGAATACAGTGTAATCTAGTAGTTTAATTACTAGCTTTTAAGATCAATATGTCAACGAGAATGCGACTAGGTGTGCTCACTCAACAGCTGACAACATTCTTGTGCTTCAAGTTTTAGGCTTCTTGTGGGAGACACTATCTTCAAACTCAGACTTTCGCTTCATATTCAAAAAGTGCTCAACTTGAAAGGAAAACAATTGACCAGCGGGAGCAGAAGAACTAAAGTGAACAATGTTCATCTTCCCAGCTAGCGACCCCAAGCTCATGAAAAGAAAATAAATAACTAGAAATTGGAAATTTGCAAAATCTTGTTAACACAAACCTTTTTATCTCCAAGCATGGGGGTTAAGCCTCCAGTAAGGTCCTTCTCGACAGTAGCAAAAACCGTTTGTGGGATCACTTGTTTGCTTGAAACCATAAAATTTACCGCTCCTAGGATCACTTGTTTGCCTGAAATTAACCATAAAATTTATAAGCCAAGCGAAGTGAACGAGTACAAAATAATGGGATAGTTTTTTTAAAACAAAATCAACTGCACAGTAGCAGCAAATACTCGTCCGCGTGGATGATGAAAGAAACCCTCCTCGTGGATGATGAACGAAACTCACCCGCGCGGATGAAGAAGAAGATGGGTCAATTTGATCTGTGAGTAGCGTTTGGTGTGAGAAGAGATTTGAATTCTAAAATATGTTTTTCTCAATAACCAGATATCAATTCCTAATTTTTAGGAAGGATAAATACAAATATTGATATTATCTCGTTTTATTATTAATTATAATATGTAATTAATTATTTAGATTTTAATTTATTAATTAAAAAAAACCTGATTCTTCAAAAAATATATGGTTAACCTGATTTGTCAAAATGTAAATATAAAAGTAGTGATAAGCCTAATTATCTCTTAAATTTCATGAGAAAATTAGGCCTAACCCTATAACTAATTTATTCTTTTGAAAAATCAGGCCATCAATAATACAACTTGATAAATCAGATATTTTGGGAATTAATTAATTTAGATAATTGAAAATTTCGTTTTAAATATTTGTTTTATATTTTCGATACGGTTCTACAAATGCGATAATTTAGAAAGATGTAGAGAGAAAATTCTTTCAATACTTAATACAGGGAGATAAACTCTCACACTATACCATTTCCAGAGCTGGAGATGTGTATGCAAAATTGAAAACCTACTTCTATCAAACACTCTAATGCTTCAATGGCAGTGACTAGAAGTGCTGGTCGCTTCAAGAAATTGAAGAGTAAGGTTTCAAATCAGAATAACAAGGAAACAAATTTTAGGTGATGAAAAATCTGGTTCACAAAAGGGGAAAATTGTCATTGTCGGAGCTGTTGAAGGTTCTCATTCCCATAAGTTAAATTTTGGCAAAACTTTGTAATATAATCATTAAATCTAATGTCCCGCATAAAATATCTGAGAATATGGTATATTGTTTTACATTTTTTCTTGTTTTTGGCTTTCAGTCCCCAAATTTAAAAACACACACACACGCACATACATAAACATAAGCATGGGTCAGCCGAGAGTATAGGTGGTTCCCTTGAGTTTGGATGGTCCCGTCAGCCAACCTGTCGATTATTTTCCAGAAGTAAGGTATCAAACTTTGTTATTATGTTTTGGTCTAGGTCTTGGTTGAGTAAGTCTCGAATCATGCGAGAATCTACTAGTGATGACCTATTTAAACATGAAGATTTAGATAGTAAACAAGAAAGTCTTAATGTTAGGGAAGTCCAAAGAGTTGAAATAGAACAATGACTTCAAAATTGGTCAATTCCAAAAGTTGATCAAAGAAATATTTATCAAATAGGAAAGTTTGATTTTAAAAAAGATTATGCTATCAAAACTTGCGAACAATCAATCTCAGTTAGGCGAGATACTGACACTATAAGACTATTTTCCAAAGAATCAATCTTAAATCATAGAAAGAAATATAAATTTCTCCTTGTTGGTTTAGTTCAAGTTGTGGTTAAACCCTTTTTTAGGATAGGGATTGATGTTCCTATTAGAGACAAAAGACATCCAACTTCTCAAATTCCCTGCTTTCAATACTTGAATCGAATCTTGAGAGTTGTCTAGTCTATTTCAATTGCTTAATTTCCAAATTTTTCTATGGATTTCTCTGATGATACTATTATGAAATCTCTGTGTCTAGATATACAAGCTAGAAATCTTGAAATGGATGTTAGATCCAAATCTGTTTGTATAATTTATCGTATTTACTATAAAGTTATGAGCACAAATATGAGTCCAAAAGCTCTAAGATCTTCACCAAAAAATGAGACTTTTCTCATTGAAATCAATCCCCTTCACTCAGACGTTGCTATTCCCAAAAGATTAACTTGGTATCAAATAACTCAGAATTCTCTTTGGGCGGTCGAAAATGAACATCCTCCTCAAAAGGTTGTCCCAAAAACAAAGTTGAACAAAATCACTAAATTACTTGACGGTAGTGTGCAAATTCAAATTGCTTCTTCGTCAATACATTCAATCAATTCTTCTTGGAATTCTGAATCTTTTAGATAAACTAAATCATCTAAAAAAAATCAATCTCTTTCGAAAAACTTGAAGGAGTAGACTTTACTTCAAATATTCCAAAAACTCATTATTCGGAAGATAAAGATACATCAATTCAAAATTTCTCTGAATCTCCTATTTTTCCGATATGAGATCTCAAAGAAATCAGCCTAATGTTATCTCTTAAACAATTGATCATAAAAAAGAATTCAAAAAAGATAAAAAACACATTATCAAAACTTTTCGAAAAACTTTGAAAAGGCTACATTCAAAAGAATAACCTACAACCCTTTGGGAAGAGTTCTATTCTCACCCTAAAGATATCAGTTTTTATGAATGTGCTTACTCAAAGTTGTTAAACAAAAACCAACTATCAACAATACACATAGTAAATAAAAAATTTGGAAGACGACTTTCGAAAATTCTTTTCAATCTGTTTACCCTCCTCTTGAGAAAATTTATATATAGAAAGGAGAGGTTAAATTTGTAGCTTCTCATCTCAAACAAATTGCCTACAAAGGAGAAAATGAAAGTCCTACAATTAAAGATATAAAAAATATTCAACAACAAAATAATTATACAAATATTCTTCTTCACTCTATGGAAACCCAACTTAATCAAGTTGATCAATCAAATCAACCTCTTAAAACTTCGGAGCAAAAGGTTAAAGGTAAGGAATTAAGTAGTTCTTTAGCTAAAACAACCCACTACAAAAAATACACATTTTGCGATAAAAAAATATTGTCCCTTAAATAGAGATTTTGTTGTCAAAATAATTTAGCAACCACAAGCTGTCTGTTGCGTGCATTGTCGTGCTATAAGCAATGTTTGTGCATACTAATTAATAATTTACTATGGATTTGTTAATTAGTCTAAAATATTTATTTATGAATAATAGTAGGATAGACTTGTGACAAATGCTGTTTATTACAAAGATTAATATGCGATGAATGTGGATGTCACGATTTGTTTTCCATCATCTCTACAAACTAGAGCAATGACAAATATAAGTGTCGCAAATTTTTTCCTTTATCTTAGAATTTTTAGCAATTACTTGTCGCAAAATGTAGACCTATTGTATCACAAAAAACTTTGTTGCAAGAAATAAAAGTTTGTTGCCATAAGTTTTCCATATTTTGGCGCTAAGCTTCCCATCATATTTTTGGCGACAATCTTTATTACTTGTCACGCATTTCGACATTTCGCGACAACTTTTTATGTTGCCTTATTTTTTTTGGTACTTATTTTTCCACCAAAATTTTTGCAACAAACTTTAAAAACGTGTGGCGCTAAATCACTTATTGCAACAAATTTATGTATGTCGCAAAATATCTTGTCGCGAAATAGAGATTTTGTTGTAGTGACCCTAATTAAACCAAACGGTGGACAAGTTTGTTTTGGAACAAATATTGATCATGTTCTTGCAGAAATTTCTTAACAATTAAGAAATAAGAGTAACATTAATGTTATCAATTCAATTGATGAAATCCAAGAACAATTTGAGGAACTAAAAATTAATAAACTCAAACAAGAAAAATATGAAACACACCCATTGCCCATTTTTACAAAAGACCATCTAATTATCCTATCTTGATATGCTTATGTTAGAGAAAGGAAGTTCAGGGACTCAAATAACCAAACCAGAAAGGAGAAGGATGATGAAATGGAAACTTGCATAACAGATTAGAAGAGACTAGAAGCTATTCAACTTGCAGATTGTTGTAACAAATTCATACCAGCATCTTCACGTTCTGTTTCTTTAATTATACCAGATTGTATATATATAAACTGATTATATATGAAAGTATATATAGATAGGTTGCTTGTATCTTATTCTGTAAGCTGAAATATACATTACAATATACAATGATCTTAATTAGCCATTAATTCTCTTTCTTCATATATTCCTCACTTGGTATCAGAGCCACAATGGTAGACTTCAACTTCAGTAATTAATCTCAAAACTCTGATTTTAACACCATGAGTCAAACTCTAGCTCATGGAAGTAATCTTGCTCCCTTCAGCATGAACCTAACTCAAGCAGCATGAGTCAAATTGGACAAAGACAACTTTCTCTTATAGAAAAACATTATAATGCCTATTGTAAGGGGCCATGGTTTAGAAAGATACCTTCTGGGCACCAAGGTATGTCCTCCACAATTCATTAATTCTCAAGTCACAGCTGAGATTGGAATAACAGTGGAGATGACTCCAAATCCAGAATACTCCAGATGGATATCTGTTGATCAACTTCTAATGGGGTGGATGTACTCCTTCATGACGACAGCAGAAATTGTGATGCGTGTCATGGGTTGTAGTAGCTCAAGTGAGCTTTGGAAAGCCATAAATGAGAATTTTGGAATCTTCAATAGGTCCAGAGTAACCTTTCTCACAGCTGAATTGCAGAGAATCAGAAAAGGATCCATGACTATGGATCAGTACCTCAGCACTGTTAAACAACTTGCTGATAACCTTGAAATAGCTGGAAAGAAGATTGATCGTGCTGATCTAGTAACCCAAGTTCTAGCTGGACTTGATGAAAAGTACACTCCCATTGTAGTACAAGTGAATAGCAGAGATCAAGTGTCTTGGCATGAGTTATCTTCCACACTCATGACCTTTGAAAGCAAGTTGGAATATCTTAGTTAAGTAAGGAACAATTTTGGATCAATCAATCTTACTCAAGGCAATCCACAGAATGCAAACTCTTATAGTGAAAGATGAAATAGAGGTGGAAGAAATTCAAACTTCAGAGGCAGAGGGAGATTTGGAAGATCAAATGAAGTAAGACACCCTTGTCAGATATGTGATTTGAGCAATCACATTGCTGCCTGGTGCTATAACAGGTTTGATGAAAAATATATGGAAAAAAGGCCTACTGATCAAAACCGTAGCTTAAACCCTTCTGCCTATACTGCAAGCCTAAGTTCAGTGGATGATCAAGCATGGTATGCTAATTCTGGAGCTAGTCATCATGTCACCACAGATAAGGAGAATGTTGATCAAGCAAAGGAATATGGAGGTAAGAAAAAGATGGTGGTAGGTAATGGTAATTCACTGCAAATATCTCATATTGGTTCAAAAACATTTGATGTTGATTTTGATAAAACATTGATTTTGAAGAAATTGTTGCATGTACCTAAAATTAAGAAAAATCTCATAAGTGTACGTATCCAAGTTAACTGCCGATAATAATGTATCTGTTGAAGTTTTCCCTAATGGCTGTGTTGTGAAGAATCTACCAACAAGGAAGATTCTAGTGTAGGAGAAACTTGAGGATGGATTATTTCAACTGAATCTGTCTACCCACAACTCAAGCACAAGCTCAGCTATCTATCATCAACCCAAATTCACTCATACTCTTCTCAACACCAGCATGAACCAGCCTACTAAACCTATTAGTGGTAGTTGTCAAGATTTAGAACTTAAAATCTGGCACAGAAGATTAGGACATTCCCCTGCTAATACAGGTTTTAAGGTTATCTTGTAATAAATTCAAAACTATTAGCAATAAAAATTTCTCTTTCTGTGAAGCATGCCAGTTTGGCAAATCTCATGCATTACCCTTTAAGCTATCATCATCTTAGGCTCAAATGCCACTTGACCTAATCCATACTGATGTTTGGGGACCAGCTCCTATTGTCTCTACCTCAGGGTTTAAGTAATATGTATTATTTGTTGATGACTGCACTAGATACACATGGATCTATCCTTTAAAACATAAATCTGAAGTTTTGCATCACTTTATTCAATTTAAGAAGCTAGTTGAAAACCTATTTGAGAGGAAAATTAAAACATTACAATCTGATATGGGTGGCAAATACAAAAGTCTTGACAAACTAGCTGCTGAATTAGGCATTAACCTCAGATATTCTTACCCTCATACATTTGCCCAAAATGGGAGAGCTAAAAAAACATAAACACATAACTGAAACATGTCTAACTTTATTAGCCCAAGCACATATGCCATTGTATTACTGGTAGGAAGCATTCCTGACTGCAACACACCTTATTAACAGAATGCCCAAACTTCTCCTTCAACAGAAATCATCCAATGAACTCATGTTCAAACATACCACATATTATGATCTTCTCAAAGTATTTGGTTGTGCTTGTTATCCGTGTCTAAGACCATATCAAAAACACAAATTTGACTTCCATACCCAAAGGTGTGTTTATCTAGGACCTAGTGCATCACACAAAGAATTCATGTGCTTAAGCTCTAATGGTAGAACTTACATATCTCCAGACATGAAGTCTTTGATGAAAATGTCTTTCCTTGCAAAGAAGGTTTCCTCAATAAAACACAACAATCCAAATGGTCACCTACAACTCTCTATTATCTTCTTTTTGAACTCAATTCTCACAAAACAAATTCAGACTCAGTTGATATGATGCATCCTACAGATGAATCTGCACATAGACCTTCTGTTGAAAATAAGGAGGTGGTAGGAAATGGTGAAGGATTGGTTAATGAAGAGCCACAACAACTTGAATAGAGAGAAAGTTTAAATGATGAACAGTCACAACAGATTGAACAGAGAGATTTAATACCTGATTCTTCAAAACCTCGGGCTGGAATAAGAATTTGGGTGGAAATGTCAGAAGTTGAGCAGAAAACAGAAAAATGCAGAAATCCTATGATGAGTAGATCAAAGGCAGGAATTGTAAAACCAAAAGCTTATATGACTAATGCTATTTCACATTATACAGATGAAGTAGAACCACTGAAAAGTGAAAAGTGGTACAAAGCAATGAATGAAGAATATGATGCTTTGATTAAAAATCAATCATGGATCTTGGTCCCTCCTGAACCTACAATGAAGATCATTGGATGCAAGTGGGTATTCAAACTGAAACTTGGTACAAATGGGGAAATTCAGAGACATAAAGCTAGGCTAGTGGTAAAAGGGTTCTCACAAACATCAGGTGTTGATACTATGAAACATTTAGCCTAGTAGCTAAAGCACCAACCTTAAAAATCATTCTTACAGCTGCAGTTTCAAAAAGTTAGGAGATAAGGCAGATATTTATTAACAATGCCTTCCTCAATGGAAAGCTAGAAAAAACAGTTTATATGGAGCAACCCCATTGCTTTGTAAATCAAACTGAACCATCATTTATGTGCAAACTCAGCAAGGCCATATATGGACTCAAACAGGCTCCCAGAGCCTAGGATGATACATTGAAAGAGACACTTTTGCAGTGGGATCTTAAACAATTCAGAGCTGATAGTTCAGTGTTCTATCAGGTATCACAAGATCATGTAATCTATTTGCTAGTGTATGTTGATGACATTATCTTGACTGGAAACTGTAGAGCAAAAATACAAAAAGTTAACTGAGAAGCTAAATGCATATTTTGCTTTAAAGGATATGGAAAATCTGAAGAAATTTCTGGAAATTGAATTCTATAGAGATGAAATTGGACTTCATATGTTACAAAAGAGATATGCTATGGATATACTGAAGATGTTTGGATATGAAAATCTGAAGCCTAGTGTCACTCCTATGGTGGCTGGAAGACTAGTAAGTAAAGAAGAAGGAACACCTCTAAAGAATCCAACTCAGTTTAAGAGTGCAGTAGGAGCACTTCAATATTTGACACACACAAGGCCAGACATCTCCTTTGCTGTTAACAGAGTTAGCCAATATCTCCAAAATCCAACAGAAGCTCACTGGAGTTTACTAAAACGACTATTTAGATATATAAAGGGACTCTTGATATAAGATTGATTATTCATGAAGCACAAGATCTCAACATTGTTACATATGGAGATGCTGACTGGGCATCATGTCCAAATGACAGGAAGTCCACCGTAGGCTACTGTGTTTATATACGTGGTAATCTTATCTCTTGGTGTTCAAAGAAACGACATGTTGTGGCAAGATCAAGCACTGAGGCAGAGTATAGAACATTAGCCCATACTAGTGCAGAAAGTGTCTAGACTCAATCTCTTCTACAAGAACTTAGTGTTGTACAAATTGAAGTTCCTAGAATCTGGTGTGACAACATGGGAGCAAGTGCATTGGCCTCAAATCCTGTCTATCATGCAAGAACCAAGCACATAGAACTTGATATGCACTTTGTTCGAGACAAAATCCTAGCTAAGCAGTTTGTAATCAGTTATGTTCCTACAGCATATCAAACAGCTGATATATTGACTAAACCTTTGATGAACTCCAGATATTTGTATCTTCGAGACAAGCTTGGAGTAATTAAAGTTGACTCCATCTTGAAGGGGGGTATTAGAGAAAGGAAGTTCAGGGACTCAAATGACCAAACCAGAAAGGACAAGGATGATGAAATGGAAACTTGCATAACAGATTAGAAGAGACTAGAAGCTATTCAACTTGCAGATTGTTGTAACAAATTCATACCAGCATCTTCAAGTTATGTTTCTTTAATTATACCAAATTGTATATATATACTGCTTATATATGAAAGTATATATAGATAGGCTGCTTGTATCTTATTCTGTAAGTTGAAATATACATTGATCTTACTTAGCCATTAATTCTCTTTCTTCGTGTATTCCTCACTGCTTATAGAAGAACCAAGAAATCCTCAAAAGGCGTTTACAGTGAATGAGGTCATTCAATGGAACATCAATACAATGACACAACACCAAACCCTTCAAGTCATTTATGAAATGACTATATGACCTCCAGTGCTTATGGTGCAAGAGGAATCAAAGATCATCAAATTGATATCAATATTGTTGTAGGATTCATAGGACAATTAAAATATTGGTGGAACAATTATCTCACACAAGTAGAAAGAGAAAATTATGAAAGCTGTAAAAAAATGAAGGTGATATTCCCTCAGATTCTACTAAACAAGATGTTAACACCCTCATTTTTACAATAATCAAACATTTCATTGGTGAACCCACGACCTTCCTTGAAGATCTTCCGAACTTCATATGAACCTCTCCTGCCCTAAAATACAAGACTTTATGTCGTATAAGGATATCTTTCTTCAAAAAGTCATGATGCGTGATGACTGCAATTCATATTTTTAGAAAGAAATATTTGTTGCAGGACTTCCAAAACTATTTGCTGAAAGAGTTCGTAATTCAATCAAATCCGAATATTGAATGATTCCATATAGCGCTTTGACTTGTGGAGAGCTTATTCACTTCATTAACAAAGAGGGTCTTTCACTTGTAATGATCTTAAGCTCAAAGCAAAGCTCAAATATGATAAACAAGAATAAATAACATAACTTGATTTTTTTTTGCGAACAATATGGATATGAACATATTCAACCACCCTCAAGATCCCATAAGATGAAAAAAAATCCTTAAGAAAGAAACCTTTTTATCAAAAGGATAATCCAAATATTATAGAAAACAAAAATTCCGCAAAAGACATAGAGGAAATTTTTATAGAAAAAATTCAAATCCTCCTAAAGATCTATCCAATAGTACTTGCTGGAAATGTCAAAAGAAAGGACACTATGCTAACAAATACCGTCTTAAAGGAAAGATTAATAATCTCCAAATTGATAATGAACTAAAAAAATCAATTACTTAATCTATTCGATTATTCTAATTCCTCATTTGAATCTGAAGATGTTATCTTTAATCTTCAAGAAGATTCTGATTTCAGTGAAGGATCTTTTTCTGGTCAATCTTCTATTTCAAAAAGAATTTGCAATTATAAAGACAATTTCTAATTCAATTAACGTTTTAACTTCTGAAAAAAGAATTAATTCAAGACATAATCAATTAGGTTCAAGATCTAGGACTTAAACAAAATTCAATCAGCGTATTGACCCATAAGAAAAACTACCACATGTTACTTACAATCTTAATGATATACTTAAAAATTTAAGCAAAATAACACTCTCTTCTAGCCAAGACTTGCGTGGAGAAATAAATCAAATGAAAAGACAAATCTCTAATTTTGAAAAGCAATTAGTGGAACTTAAGGTTGAAATTCGTGTTGCTTGCTCAACAGCCTTTAAAGCATCTACAACAGCTTATCTATATTTAAAGAACCTCTTTAGCATTTTAAAAAGCATCTATAAATTTAAAGAACAATTTTTTTAAAACATTCCAACCGCCTCTTTATCTATACTCTTTATTTTACTTCTTCCAAGAAGCATTTAATATCTTTTCCTTTCCTCTTTTTTTTTATATGCTTCCCTTTTAATTTGTGTAAATTATTTAATTAAAGTAAATATATAATGTATTGAAAATTGAAATTATTTCAATGCATTTAATTATAGAGAGTGGATTTGGCTCTTCAAATTTGAAGAGCCAAACCCACTCTCTAAATTAAAATGTTAAATTGGAGAGTCTATTGGAATAAAATTTTAAGTGTTGGCTCTTTAAATTAAAGAGGATCATATGTTTAAAGAGCTTGTTGAAGAAGCTCTTAATAAAAGAAAAATCAAAGCCTCTTCTTCATCCTCCTCACCTAGTTCTCAAGATTCCTCGAAAGTGAAAGTATTAGTCAATTTCCTTTTCATATTCAAATCTCTGAACAAAATAATGATCAAACCATGAACCTTGTCAGTCAAATCCATCTACAAAAATGGTATACTTATGTTACAATTGTCATCAATAAAGAATTCAAAATTAAGACAAAAGTATTTCTCAATTCAGGAGCAGATCAAAACTGTATTAGAGAATGACTTGTCCCTACAAGATACTTCGAAAAAACTACTGAAAACCTCTATGGTACATAAGGAAAAGGTCTCAATATTAAATACAAACTTTCAAAAGCTCATGTTTGTAATCTAAACATTTGCTTCAAAAGTAATTTTTATCTAATCAAAGATTTAGATCAAGAGATTTAGATCAAGAAGTTATTCTCACAACTCATTTCCTAGTCCAATTATACTAATTACAGTGAAATTGGTTTGAAATTAAGATACCTTGATCAAGAGATATTTTGAGTTTTTCAATCCTCCTACTCTTAGGAATATCAATACCATCAAAGAACATACAATTTCTAAAATAATTAATAATATCAATCTTAAAAAACAACACATAAAATATCGTAAAGAAGATATTAAATTTCAAAGAATTGAAGAACAATTAGAAAAGACAAATGTTAAAGAACAAATTTTAAAAATTGATAAAGCTATTAGGTCTGAAATATGTTCTTCTGTCCCCAATGTTTTTTGGGAAAGAAAGAAACATATTGTAATCTACATTATATATCCAATTTTTATGAAAAACAAATACCAACAAAAGCAAGACCTATCCAAATGAACAAAGAACTTCTTGAATATTGTGCCAACGAGATCAATGATCTCTTTGAAAAACGCTAATCAGACCAAGTAAATCTCCTTGGAGCTGTGTGGCCTTCTACGTCAACAATCAATCAGAAATCGAGAGAGGAGCCCCTCGACTTGTTATTAATTACAAACCTCTTAACCAAGTTCTCCAATGGATTCATTATCCTATACCTCAAAAAAAGAACCTTCTCAACCGGCTCCTTAATGCAACAATATTCTCTAAATTTGATCTTAAGTCAGGTTTTTGGTAAATTTAAATCGATGAGAAAGACAAGTATAAAGCAACGTTTAATGTTCGTTTCAGACATTACGAATGGAATGTTATGCCATTTAGGCTAAAGAACGCCCTTCAAAATTTCAAAAAATAATGAATGACATTTTCAATTGTCTATATTGATCATGTCCTCATTTATTCCAATAGCATTGAACAACATCTTAAACATCTTCAAATATTTCACTCGATAATTAACAAAAATGTTTTAGCTATCTTTGAGAAAATATTGTCCTTTGCCAAACTAGGATTAAATTTTTAGGACTTGAGATTTTTAAGGAAACCAATACTCCAATTAGGCGTAGTCTTGAGTTTGCCTCCAAGTTTATATTTCATACTTCATCCTAAATATTAGGAAAATCTGTGAACCTTTATATCAAAGACTTCGTATTAAACCTCCTCCATGCATGGTCTCATAAACATACCAAAACAATCGAATCAATTAAGGAAATTGTTAAGACTCTTCCTTGCCTTATCATAGTTAACCCCAAAGCCTTCCATATTGTTGAGACAGATGCATCAGACATAGGATACGAGAGAGTTCTCAAACAATTTATTGAGTAAAAATAATAGCTTGTACGAACGGTATCTGGTTAGGATCCCAAAAAAACTACTCAACCTTCAAAAAAATGCCTCTCCAATGTTTTATGTATTTCAAAATTTCAAGATGATTTAATCAACAAAATATTTCTTGTTAGAACTGATTGTAAAGCATCAAAAAAGGTTTTACAAAAAGATGTCAAAAATCTTGTCTCAAACAAATATTTGCTAGATGGAAAGCAATTCTTTAATGTTTTGATTTTTCAATTGAATTCATTAAGGGAGAAAATAATGCTCTGCTAGACTTCTTAACAAGATAGGTTTTGCAGGGGAAAAATGTCAAGAAAATCCAGCAAGGGGAGAAATCCTGAAGATTTTCTTCTTGAGAGCTTCAGTTCTAAAAAATCTACCCTAGCACTATCTTCTCAAAAATTCAAGAGCCTTTCTACTACATAAAACCCATTTACAGTCCTTTCAACCCTACCAAATAGTTCTCAAAAAACCCATACCCATTCTAATTACAAAGATGCAACTAAACTAGGGTATGTAAAACTCTCTGAAATTAATAATAAAAAATTTCAATACTTTACCAAGGGTGCAGCTCTTCCAGTTGCCGAGCTCGAATCAGAAGGGGAAAACTTTGTCACGCTTGACAAGTGCATTTCAAGAATTCTTCCTCCTTTTCAAAAAGACGATGATACGTTCAATTATCTTAATCAAAAATATCAAGTTCTCAATGAATTTTAGTTTCTTCCAAAATCAATTTCAAAGTCTAGAATGTGGTACGAAACAATTTTGAAGGTTACCAAATCTACATTCATTTTCCATACTCCTAACAAACCAAACACTCATTGGATTGACTTTTCAAAAATCAAAATTCTTCATGTTCTAACCATTTTAGATTGGAATCAACAACCATGGGAAACCAAGTTATTCTCAATGAAGAATGGTGAAAAATCTTTCTTTTCTTATCTTGACTACATCAAGGCCTCGTATAAAGTAATGTTCTTCCGGCCCTCAAGCAACTTGTGGTTCGTTCTTTTTTTTTCACAACTGTCCAAAAATATTTCCAAAATGGTTTCAACAATAGTGGATCTATTTTGGAGCCACTTTCAAAAAATCGTTCCTAGTCGAGTTGCTGAAGAATATCAATTATTTAAATCAAAATGTGTTAGTATCACTCTCCAGGAACACCTCCTTTTTCAATTTTGCATAACCTTTAAAGTCGCATGGATTTTTTGTTAGGATTTTCAGGATTTGGCAAATTCAAATGATAGTTTCTCCTTCAAAAGAATTTTAAGGAGATGTAAGATCAAATGGTGGGAAAAATTTAATGAGTCAAATGCTTGTTCTAAAGCAGTTCAAGCATGGATTGATCAACACAATGTGTACTCAAGAATAGACCAAACAAGTTCATCTTCTCAAAATGATTTTCTTGCAAAAAAGAGCAAAATCATGGCACAATTTGCAAAATGCTCTAACCCAGAAGAGTTTTCCATGCTTGCCTACAAAGCAGTTTCAATGGTTCAAGCCAAATCAAGCAAATGTTCTGTTACTGCCTCTGACGCAGGTTGAGTACCTAATTTCGAACATGATAACGAGGACGACTGCTTTGGAGCAGATTCCTTTGAAGAATAATTGTTATCCCTTTACTCAATACTTTGCGTAATGTAAAGAAAAACTTTGGATAATAATTACTCTTTTCAAAAAGTCAACATTGAAAGCAAATAGTGTCATGCAACTACAGCAAAAGATTCTCCTTTTCAGAAAAGCAAACAGCACTTAGAAGATAGCATTTTCCAACAGTCAAAAATCAAACATCACTCAGCACACTCAGGAGACAACCTTTTCCAAACAGTCAAAAAGCAAACAACACTCAGACAGCTTTTTCGAAGCTCGAAAAGATTCTTCAACCATTTCAAATTAATATGAGTTTCAAGTCCGACGACTGTCTATAAGAGCATAATATTTTTTTCTTATTAGACAGAGTGAATTTTACAATTATCTTTTATATTTTCTAAAATTGTACGCATGAAATGTTTTTTTTCCAGCGTTTGTATTCTCAATCATATGTATTTTCAATTATTTTAAATGTCTGTCAAATTTATCATTGATTGTTCAATAGAAGCTTTTATCAATATGTTTATCAAATCACTGATTTTCAGTAATTAGTCTCTGTTTCCTCATATTTACATCAAGCACATTTGCATTCTTCTCAAGCATCATGGTATCTCAAAAAAATGATGGTAGACAATCAATTAGATCAAATTCAAAAATTTCATACTCCCGACCCCAAATATTATCTTGTAAAAGCTTCTTCTCAAACTAGAATTTTAAAGCAGACCATACACCAAAAGTGTCTTCGAGCCACTTTGGTACGTATTTAGAATTAATTTTAAGATTCTATTTGTAATTGATTTGGGGTTTTCAATTTCTGAGGAATTATTTTGGGTTTTCAATTAAAATAAGATATTGGTTGCAATTTGATTGTTGTATCAGTAATTTGGTTATGTTCATGAAAATTTAATTCAACAAATTTGATTTGATAATATTTTGCAGAATCCTCAAACTTAAACTAATGGCCGCAACTGCAATTCACAAATTGCAACACCAAAGTTTTGCATTTCTGCAGAAGTTTCAGTTCAAGCATTGTGCGCTTTGTTACTAAAGTCAAATGCATATCTTGTGCTTTTATCAACGAGTTAGTTGTACGTGCAGCAGTTTTCTGAAACTAATAATCTATTCATGTTGGTACCAATATATCAACTATTTTCATCCCACTGGCCTCCATAACACAAAAAAAAAATGCTAATGTCTCCTATTGCTGACTGCAAAAATGAATAAGTTCAAGGTCACAATTAATGAAATAAACTAAATTTTAGACTATATGTAAATTCTCCATTTACAAATTGAATAAATGAAACTAACAGTAAAAATTGATAAACTTATTGGACAAATGGAATCATATAATATTGTTCGCGATCACACAACTAAGAATACAATACATTTACACAGGTTACTCGAAACATTACATCCCACATTTAATTGAAATTGTAGCCATTGTATCCATGAAAAAGAAGTCACAAGATACTAATAAGGGAGAGAAGAGTCTCAAGCCACACAACATAGATCACATGTCACATTAGGTCGCACGTATCACAACATACTAATACGGGTCACACGAACTCATCATCAATAAGATATATAGCTACATAAAGGAGATAAGAGTCACAAGCTATACAACAGAGGTAACAAGTGAATTAGGTCGCATGACATTTCATAGGGTGACTAGTTAATGACAGCCTAGAATTCACAACAACATAGTTAACCCCTATAGCCACATCATAACTTTGACCTCTTAAAATGAAAATACTGAAATTAAATCTAAAGAATAAGTGATCAATATCAGTCTTAAGTGAGATTCGTGATACTCATATGTTCAACACCAATAAAACATTCCATTACTTGAGCCTTCTTATTCACATAAAGCAAAATAATTGACATTTTCTCATTCACTAAAACGTCACGAGATTTATCCAAAAGAATAGAAAACAATCCATCACCAATATCCTTCACAATAACATAGAGCGTTTCAAATGAAATAACACTTACAATATCGTTTGAATAGTAGGTGCTGTTAATTGGAGATTTTCAGGAGCATTCCTCAAAGAAATAATCTTAATCTCATCATTATGATTACACAACCACATAAATAATTCAAAAAAATTTCCTTAATTTGTTGAATTTTTAAATTCGTCAGGTCCACGAAATGAAAGCCCTTGTTATAGATACAACCGAACACAATCAATTGACGCATTTAGACGAGTTCGATGCTCATCTTTTGTTTTTTTCGACTTCCTGTAGATAGTACTCTCAATATTTTGTTTCTGATTCACAAAAACCTCATACCTAATCCGCTCTTGAATTGTGTGCACTACCATTTTTTCCAACATGAGTTCTAATTTTTCCTTTCTTTTTCCAATTTGAAAACCTTCCATCAACAAAAGAATCACCACCACCATGTTCCTCACTATTTGGTTTGAAAAGATAACAATAAAAGCAAAATAAAGCATCTTTTGCTACACTGTATTCCAACCAATCAAGAAAGTCATTAAACTAAGAAGGTTTAATTATTTGCCTTAATGATGAATGTACAAATTCTTTCCGTGGATACATGTGATTCCAAGACTGACATGGGCTTCTTTGTACATATGCTTTTTGAATTTGATCCCGAACATTAATATTATAATTCATAATTAGAATTCTTAATCCAGGATTCGAAAGAAGTTCTGCTAAATCAATTTTATCATGAATCTCTTTTATCCCGACTATCTAACTCTTCCTGAACATCTATTTTAGTTTTAATGCTCGTTTCATCAATTTTTTGCTCTTTACTTGAAAATACTGATTTAAGTTTAAAATATTTCTCCATAACTGTTACGAAATAAAACTCAACAAACAAATGATTACTTATATTTCAATAACAATTCCATACACGATGACAACAGACATGTTAAATGTTGAAATAAGTACAGAGAATTACCACATGTCCTTTTATTCATATACAAAGTAAGATATATGCCCCGGAAATATAAAACACTTACAATGGAAAATATCAACATGGAAAGAGAGAGCCAGGGATAGTCCTATATGTTCCATTAGCTTCGTAGATAAGTTTTATTACGTTTTTGTTGGTACTATGATGTTATTTTCAAGAATCGTACGTTGCCGACTAACAAATATAAAAGATTAATTAAGAAGCTCCAAAATGCATAACTGTTGAACTTCAAATGACAAAAAATTCAATAGCAGAAAATTCAATAATGCTCTCAAACCACATTTCAATAGTTAAAAATTCAACAAATAAATCAACTAATTTTATCCTAAACCTTTAACTTTAAATACTCTTTAACTAGTTTTCAAATATGTAAAAAGATACAAAGAGATCGGTAGAGGAATAGGCTTCCATGTTAAAATTGATTCAACTATTACCTTATCTGGTCAAATGTTGCAGCTGGAGTTGGAAGCACAATGAAATGAGAGATGTCAATCCTCTTGGATTCTCTATCTAAATTGGGGGGTCTTAATGGGGGATTCTTTGGGGATTAGCTAATTTTCATTGATTAATCAATTTTCATTAGGAGAATGTTACTAATTTTTATTTTTATTGGGCCTAGGGTAATGTTCCATTAGCAAAAATGTAATAAAATATTAATAAAAGATTTGAGAAAAATCTGTGGGGTCAGTTGATCCCACACGACATCAGGTGGGTCCCCCATATTACAATTAAGTTATTGGTGCAATTACTATAAGAAAATAGAGAAAATTCTAACTATGAATGCACTAGTTAATACATATCTCGTTTCCGATCCTTGAAAGTCAATGAACCATATGGTGTTTGTTAGCATCCCTTTTTCATTCTTTTCAACATTGTTTGAAAATAGAAAATTTTCACTTTCACACTATTCTTAACTATTGATAACACTATTTTTTAAAACTATTTTTCTGTTACTCTCTAGTTAAAGAGTACAATTTAGAGGCTTTTGTTGTTGATTCAAACCAATTTTTCTCTCAACGATATATGTATATGTATGGGTAATTATATTTATACAACACTTTTTATTTTTTTGCACAACATTTTAAATACATTAACATCCTTAATCTATGAATATTATAGCACTCATGTCTCCAACTTTTTTCACATTTTTATCACCAACTTTTCATTAATTAGCATATCTTGTATTTGATAACTGTTTCCATCTAAAACAGTTGTTAAAAATTCATAAAAAGACTTATTTGTCTGTCATATTTTAAAAAAAAATCCAATAGATAAAAAAGTACGATAAAATATTTTTCCTTAAACAAAACATCTCGATAGAAACCATCATTAATAATAAAATATTCTAATTAATGAAAGTTGAAGATAATAATTCGATTACAAAAAGTTAAGAACATAATTGCAATAATGAACAAAAGTTGAGGATCTTAAGTATAATTAAAATGTGGTGCGCTTATAACAACTTGTAGTGTGAATATAACCACCATTATATATATATATATATATATATATATATATATATATATATATATATATATATATATATATATATATGTCCTCCATTGTTTCATTGGCCGACATTGCCCCTATTTTAAGGTCACAGTTAGTATACACATATTTCTATTATACTAACTCGCTTTTGTTTAAGAAAATAGTTATCAAGTAAAATTGTTTATTTGGAATTTCTTGATAATACACTAGGTACTTGGTAGCACCTTAAAAACTTAGAGTAACAAATGTTGAAATGTAGTACAAAACTATAAGTTTTTCATACTATATGAGATCATATAAATTTTCACATTTCACCAATTGATCTTCTATTAATCAATATAATGAAATTTATCATTAATACAAAAAAATTTACTGTAAAAATGTCCCAAAACCTATCAATATTTGAAGTTGTGGGCTGTGGACATTATTAACCATTTTGCAACATAGATTTTTTCGTCCATTGATTAATCATTAAACACATTTCCTGAAGAGACATGTAGGAAATATAAAAGGGCCAATTCTTGACAATCAGTAAACATAAGTTTTATCAACTTTTATTAAATATTTGGAGAGCATAAAATCATACAGTATTTTTTATTCCCAGGGATGCAGTTTTACAAGACGTGCATGTGCATCTCGAAAATATACGCCATCACTTGTTGCTACCCAAATACATGTACCACCGTGACAGGTCCCTGACCATTTTGAATCAAAAACATCAAACGCTTGGTTCTTTGAACCCCACCAGAAACGGCAGAAGAACAGTGTATTTTGGAAAAAGCTTTCACAAAAGTGAAATTGAAATTGGTCGTTATAATAAAGTTTATGATTTCCAAGATCATCATTTCCAGATGCACAATGCAACAACAGTGGACTGGAACCTTGAGGGAGTAGTTCATTGATAATAGTGATCTCATATTTGGGGATAAGAAAGTTACAAGAAGTGGCCTTAAGAAGGTTGGCTGATAGGATTATAAGAAATAGTAAAAGATTTTTGGTCATCGTACCAGTCGTGTTGATTTGTACAAGTGATATTTGACCATTTTTCAAGATTAATGTAGTATCATATTTATACTCATGTCTTTATGGTAATATAATTGGATTGGCAAAAAATATTTTAGCAATCTGGCTTGTACAAGTGATATTTGACCATTTTTCAAGATTAATGAGTATCATATTTATACTCATGTCTTTATGGTAATATAATTGGATTGCCAAAAAATATTTTAGCAATCTGGCTATGTAATATTAACATAAGCAATTATGAGATTCAAGCAATATAAAGTACACATTATTGAGAAAATATTTTAGCAATTTGACTATGTATTAACATAAGCAATTATGAGATTCAAGCAATCTTGAGTATACACATTATTGAGAAAATATTTTAGCAATTTGACTACGTAACCTGGGCAATTATGAGATTCAAGCTATTAAAGTACACATTATTGAGAAAATATCAATGAAACAATCTTGTAAAATGTGTTGGAATTGAAATCAATTCTTTTATTGCCCACAAAATTCTTATTTAGAGAAAAATGACGAGACAAAATAAAAGATAGAAAAATTTATAGATTGTCAAAGCTTTCACTGTATGAAAAATTATTATAATCATATAGATTTCATCCATCCAAATTTTTCAAGTATCTTAGAAAAAATAATATCCTAAGTTTTACCACATCCACCAATTTCTACTCTTTGTATAACCTACACAGAGAACAAGAAAAACAACTAAGATACTAGTCTTACAATTTTTCTCTCAAAAACCCTCAAGTCACATATATAAAAAAGAATAAACTGCGTTAATTTATAGTTAAGATATGACCTAAATTTCTTCCAAGTTTTGACTACCAAGGTGTCCAAGATTTGAAAAACTTGTTCAATTTTAGTCGATCTAGATGTCTTTCAAATTTCGACTACTAAAGTGTCCAAGATTTGAAAACTTGTTCAATTTTAATTGACGTAAATGTCTTCCAAGTATCGACTACCAAAGTGTCCAAGATTTAAAAACTTGTTCAACAATTGGTGCATATTTTGATTTTGGCAAGTTTTAAGAAAATATCCCAACAAAATGTCCATCTTCATGGTGCAGCGAAAAAATGTAACAATTCAATCTCCACTAATTTTGTTAATTTATCAAAAAACAAAAACAAAAAAATAATTACAATAAATCGTGATTCTAGCTTTTCAAAGGAAAACAAGAAACCTAAATTAATCTTCTAAATAAACACAAACTTTAGGAAAATAATCTACACAAGTAAAACTTCGAATAAAATAAATTTCCTACAAAACTAAACGTGGAAAACAATGAATCTAAACAATAAAATTAATTTTCACTAGAATAAGAAAAGTACCAATTTGACGGCTTAAACCATAAAATTTGGCACAAAAATCAGTCTGCTCAAGGGCTTCAGTCCATGAACTTTGTTTGCATGCAAACATGGTATTATTCATCTAACTGCGACACGGTTAACTGTGTAAAAGTATCCGTTTCCATCACTTCACCTAGAACATCAAGTGTTGTATTCTTTGAAACCACCAAAGATGACAGAAGAACACTGTGTAAAAGTATCCGTTTCCATCACTTCACCTAGAACATCAAGTGTTGTATTCTTTGAAACCACCAAAGATGACAGAAGAACACTGTATGTTTGGAAAAAAATTCATAAAATTGAAAATGATACATTAATAATTCTTATTGCCAGTCATAAATTTTGGACGATTTTCTGGTCAAACCATGAAAATAGATGCCATCACTCCTTGCTAGCCAAAAGCAGGAACCACGAGAACATTATTCATTTCCCCATCGTGAATAAAAAGCATCGAAACTTTGCTTCTTTGAACCCCACCCAAGAGTACAGAGAAACAATGTATTTCCGAAGAAGCTTTCACAAAACTCCCAATCAAATTCTCGGCTATAAGTAGAGTATGATGCCCAAGATCATCTTCTTTAGATGCACAATGCAACGTCAGTACGTACCGCTCTAGGTGGCAGTTGATTGAAGACATACACCTTTTATTTTTGGAACATGCTTGTTGTACATAAAAATTGTACAGAATGGGAAAAAAAACAAGGGTAAAATAGTCTTTACACTATTCACTCTCTCTCATCTGTTATCTGTTATCCATTCTGTACAATAAGTATTTTCCTTTATTTTTTAGTAAAACGACAGGTAACTGCGTGAGAAAGGCTGCAGGACAAAAGAATGAGAAATAAGAAGAAAATATTCATCATGGTACAATATTTTTAGTTGCTTTGATTCAAGATTTTAGAAAGCTCTTTATAGTGACAATTCTGTAAGCACGTTAAGATATTTCGTGGTTAAAAGTTCAATGCAATATTGGAAGAAAATATTATGAATCCAAAAAATTAACAATTTTGAGATCTCCAAATTGGAAAAGCTGATCTCATGGTGCAATAATTCTGCAATCCCCCTTAAATTCTTCAACTAACGAATTGAAGAATTATTCATCTTTAAATGGTCATATTGTATGCAAGGTATCCTCAACTCAGAATTTAATAAAATTCTTAATAATTATAAATTCTTATAGATTTCATAGATTTTAATAGAATTTGACAAATTTCGAGGGGTGTCCTCGACTTCGAATTTAATAGATTTTGTAATATTATAGATTTTATTGATTTTAATAAAATTTACAAATTTTGAAGGATGTCCTCAACTCAGAATTTAATAGATTTCTTAATATTTATTAATTCTTATAGATTTCATAGATTTTAATAGAATTTGACATATTTCATAAAATTTCAATAGATTTCTATATTATAGATTTTAATAGCTTCTCATAAATTCCGTTGATTTTAATGGATTTGTGGTTTTTTTATTAAAAATTATATTTTTATCTCCAGCAACTTGTCAATCATAACTTTTAAAAAACTTTAAAGTTTCACCGTACCATTTCAAATCTATTTATTTTTTCAAACCAAATTATGTCTTGACGAGAAACTTGCTATAAAATTATTGTTGACAAGTCAATTCCATAAAAGCGCAAAAAAAAAAATTTGTTTTAAAAAAATAGACCAATAGCCAAAAAAGACAACTAATTCATGATATATTGATATATATAATTTTCCTTTTAAATATTACAAATAAATAACAAGATATTTATTACTTTTAACAGAATTCTAAATTATAGAAGTTAATTGAGTTCGTACAATGTATTTGTGAATTTTTTTTTTTTTTTTTTTTACTTTAACAACTCATTGTGCACAAACGGAATATGAATTTTTAAGAAAAATGCTAAGAAAATGTTATAACGTCTAACTAGAACACTAAAAAAATCTAACATTGTGTTTTTAAAAAAAAAATCCATAACATTATCGTATATTAAAAGAAACTCATAACTTTGTCATTTAAAATAAAAAATTCATAAAGTTGGAAATATGTGTAGTGTTTGGAGAAAAATAGAATAACGACGTGACGAATTATGAATTGGTGCAAAAGACTTTCTAGCAAAATTCTATGTGAGAGGTGAGAGGTTTGAGAGAGAGAGAGATAGAGAAAAAAGTAGAAGTCAATTGATACAAAAATGTTTCACAAAATCGTATGTGAAATGTGACAAGTTTGAGAGAGAGAGAGAGAAGCCAATTGGAATTTTGATATTTGGAGCTAGAATTCTTAAAAAATTTATTAGTTATAAATATAGTTCCAAATCTATTGAAATCTGTTAAAATTCATCCATTAATGAAATCTTTAAGAAATCTACTAGTTATTGGGACACATAGATTTTTAAATAATCTATTTAGGAGGGTATTTCCAACTCAGATTTTAAAGGATTTATTAATATTTATGAATTTGAATGAATTTCATAAATTTGAATAGAATTCAATAGAATTTATAAGATTTCAATATAATTCTATATTATAAATTTTAATATATTCTTAAGAATTTCTATGAATTTTCATGGATTTGTGTTTTTTTTTTAAATTAAAAATAGTATGTTTACATTGTATTTATTTTAAACATTTCAAATGATTGTCCTACATTTAAGTATGAGTAGAGTACACTCTCCTTAATAATGTTTTAGCTAGATGATTGGATCATATCATTCCTTATTTGTACTCTATTAATTGGGCTATGAACTTGGTGTATTTTTATTGACAAAAAATATATATGATAGCTTCAGCTCTCCTTGGAGTATTTCTTCTTTCTTGGTCCAATTCTAGGTATTTACTAATGTTCTAAAAGGCGTAAGGCGGCAAAAGCAAGCCTCAAACCTTACGAGTCCATGCGTAAAAAGACGTTTTTTATGTCTAATATTATTTTAATTATTCTAAACCTTTAAATAAATAAAATAAGGCATATAAAACAACTAAAATCATAAATACTAGGAAAATTTGCACTTTTGGTCTCAAACCGTTACAGTTTGTTATTAATTCACCCTCAACCAATTTTTATAGCACCAGACATCCCCAAATTTTTATTTAATTACAAATCAAGTCCTCATTGACAGATTTTAACGGAATCTTTAGATAAACAACAAAAAAAAAAAGACTAAAAACAACAAAAAATGAAAGAAAATTGGAAATGAAGTCTATAACTTTTAAAAAGTACAAAGTAACTTCTTCCTCTACTAACCAACCTTATCCCACCATAGCCACAATATCTACACCACTGCCACACCACAACCGCCACCACCTCCATGCCACCAAACACCTACCTCTACCAAAAAGGGAAAAAAATGAAACATGATATTTGGCCAACAAAGTCAAATTGTACGACCAACAAAATCAAGAACAAAAAATATTCTCAGAAAAAAGCCAGCATATAGAAGACTTGAAGCTTGACTAAACTGGGGTGATTAATTGAAGACAAAATCAAGAATTCATTGCAAAATGACTTGTTGAGAATCTTAGCAAAACGGTGGACCGGAGAAGACTAGCAGAACGGAGGTGCCAAAGAAGACTAGCAGAAAGGTGGAAGAAGATTAGTAGAACGGACTCAAGCTCTTCATAGGTGAAAACTGGAGGGAAAAGAATAGGAAAACGATGGCGCCAGAAAAAAATCATTGTGGGATCTTTCTCTGCAGCCATTGGTGCTTTTCTTCTTGACCAAAAGAAAATAATTCTAATAGCAATAGCAATCAAGAAACAGATAAACAAGAAAATTATGGATAATATAGCAACACGATTGAGACTCTACTGTTGATTCTTGTTTGAGATGGGAAACAAATGAATGGTTTATTTGGGTCTGTTGAATTAAACCCGCAGAATCCATTGCTGGCCCTTCGAGATTTGTAGCTAGAAAAGTAAGAGTCTTCGTTTTCATCCCACTCTACTCTATTGCATTTTCTTGGAATTAATTTGAAGAAGAAGAAGAAGAACGGAAAGTAATGGAAATGGAGAATAAGGGAGTAAAGCAGCCATGGGGTGGGATAGGTTTTTGGGGAAGATGAAATTTTTTCCCTTTTGGTGGGGGTAGGTGTTTGGTGGCGGTGGCGGAAGTTGTGGTGTAGTGGCTGTGGTGTAGAAGTTGTGGTTTTGGTGGGATGAGTTGGGATACGATCGAGTGGGGTTGGAACTTTGTATTTTTAAAAGTTATGGGATTTCATTTGTAATTTTTTTTCATTTTTTGTTGTTTTTAATCTTTTTTTTATCTAAAGAGAAGGACAAACTTGTCAAAATATGTCAATGGAGACATGATTTATAATTAAATGAAAGGTTGGAGATGTCTGGTGTTATAAAAATTAGTTAAGAGTAGATTAATAACAAACTGCAGAGGTTGAAGGACCAAAAGTGCAAATTTCTCTAAATACTATGATTAATTAATAATTCATACAACTAGACAATTTATAAGTTTCTAAAAACTAAACAATTACTAAGTTTCCAATATTCTCAAAAAAAAAAAAAAAATTAAATAGCATTTCAAACACCAATGTATGTATAAATCATACAAAAATTTTTATTTATATTCACATCAAATGTCTAAGAATAATCAAATTTTGGAAACAAAATAGAAAGAACAAGAAGCAAAAAAGAAAGACGAAATAAAATACTAAAATAGAAAACATATTAATATTGTTACTTTCTTGTTTTTCAATTACATGAAATGTTTCTTAACAAAGAAAACATATAATCTATATATGACTGGAGAATGACATTGTGACTCGAATTTTAATAATGTGACCTCCGAGAACAATCATGTTTTCGTGATTTCAAAAAACTTTATAACGCAATCACGCATTTGTCAATTCAATTCGTGACCACATCGACAAGTGTTTGTCGCTCAATTAAAGATAATTTTTTAATTTGTTATATTTTAAAATGATTCATCATTTCACGATAAATATACAAAGCTACATTATATGACTTGAATGTGTCAGGTTTTTATTATTGTCTGGTGATACCTTTTACAATATATGAATTCATTAAGAAAATAATGCATGTGACTGAGTATTTTGTGATTAAGTTTGTGACTACTATTATGTGGCTTGGCTGCGCTTGACTATGTGATGATTAAGTTTGTGAATGCTATTATGTGGATGTGACTTTGTTAAGTGCCAGTTTACTTAAGTTATCATCAAAACATTGTGTGGTCTGAATCTAGATGGTTGTGACTAGTATTAGGTGGCTTCGTATGTAAAAAAATGTGATCACAAAAGATTATTTAATGTGACTGGTGGAGTTTGAGTGCTATAATGATATGTGACTTACATGCATGTTAGAGAATAAGTATTTTTTTTTAATATTGTCCAAACTGTTTTTAAATAAATAATTAGTGTGTATTATTAATTTAGCTTTGAAATGCAAAAATTTAGTTGTGACCTATGTTGTTACTTTTTTAGTTTTTTTAGATGTAGCGTGAATAATTTTATTTTATATTATTGTGAGTGTTGTTACAATAATAAGTGTATGTTAAGACTGCTGTTGTGTTGCTGTAACTTTACTAACGTGTTATTCGTCAATTTACTTAAGTTATCATAAAAATATCGTGTGGCTGAATTTCACAATTATGACCAGTGTGATGTGTGTCTTCGTATGTACTAAATGTGACCACGAAAGAGTGTTTAATGTGACCATTGGAATCCAAGTGCTATAATAATCTGTGCTTACACGTGTGTTTGGGAGTTACATTTTTGTGACTATTAAAAATATGGTGTGACTTAGATGTGTGGCCGGGTGTTACATTGATTTACATTGAAAATGAAAAGATTATTTGTGGCTAAATTTGTTGTTCTTCTGAGTTGTTATGACATTTAAATTGTTCCATTTTGCAGCAATGGAATAAACTATGGGTGGTAAAAAAGCTCGTCAGCTCGAACCATGAAAGCTCGACCCAGGTCGGGCTCGGGTTCGGGCTCGAGCTCGGAATGAGCACAAGCAAGGGCCGAGCTCAAAAAAAAAGAAGAAGGTTGAGCTCGTTCGTCTCAGCCAAAAAATGAGCCAGCTCGTGGGAACGAGCTCACGAGCTAAAAAGCACAAGCCAGCTCGGCTCGTGGCTCGTGCAACGGTTACATTCCAACGATCATGGTAATGTGACTGTTGGCCACTTTATTTTTTATTTATTTATTTTCATTATTTTTCTATAAATACTCATATTATAAACTCATTTTTTCACACTTCAGTCTCTCATTTTATTATACACTCAATCCATTAACAATTCTCAAATTTCATTCTCTTAATATTAGTGTTGTAATTAGTATCTAATATCTCATTCTCAAATTTCATACTCTACAATTTTAAATTTTAATTTTCTACTTCTACTAATTCTCTACATTTTCTATTTTCTAGTTTATACTACATATTTATGTTCTCCTATTTTCTTTATTATATTATTCCAAATGGCCTACAATCGAAGTGATGATGATGATTTCAATGGTTTGAATGACATTCCAATTGTAGACGATATTACTGATAAGTTTGGTGGTAGTACTGATCCAATTGATTTTGAAGACGTTCAAGAAGATGCCGATACACAAACAACCCTCGGTTCTAGCACTAAACAAAAAGCCACCAAACAAAAGGCTAAGTGCTGCCAGTATTTCGAGTGAGTGCCGACTGGTAAACTAGTGGACGGAGTCCCTAAGTACAAAGCATAGTGTAAACACTGTCAAAAGAAGTTAGCCTGGCAAAAGGGATAGGCACAACCCATCACACTTCAAAAAGTATCAATTCAAATATGGAGGTTTGGAAACAAATCAGGCACAACTCCAGTTCGGAACTTCGAGAGCTGGGTCTAGTAGTCCCAATCTGAACACTTGGATATATTCACAAGAACTCATGCGCCGCGATGGATTGTCAAAATTGGTGGCAAATGTCGAGTTTCTACTGAGCTTAGTGGAAAATCCTCATTTCACGAACTTCATAATATTTCTAGAAATACTCTTCATAAAGACACTATTGTTAGATATAATAAAAAAAGAAGCTATTGTAAATGATATTAATAATTATAACGTTGTTTTATCTTTTACGTCAGACTTATAGACAAGTAATAATCAAAAAAGATATATGGTTGCAACTGCATACTACATTGATAGTAATTGGATAATGCATAAAAAATAATAGCGTTTAAACAAATAGATTATCCTCATAATGGAAATAATATTTTTCATGTTTTATTGGGTGTGTACGTGAATTTAATTGTGATTTTAAGGTTCGTACTTTTACATTTGATAATGCAGGCCCCCAACAACATAGTAATTGAAAAATTAATTCAACGTTGTAGTCCAGAATTTCATGGATTTTATTTTACATTAGTAGTATATGTCATGTGTTTAATTTAATTGTGCAAGACGGATTAAAATTTATACATGATTAATTAGAAAAAATTAAATATGCTATGAATTATATTACGGTCTCACCAGCAAGAAAATAAATTTTTGCTACTCTATGACTGGAAAATGGGCTACGATCAAAATATTTTTGTACTGATGTTGGCCATAGATGGAATTAAATATATCTCATGCTTGAATATTGTGAAAGTTACGAAGATTGTATTATTGTATATTATAATGACCGACACTCACATGGCTTAGAATATGATTTAGAATTATATGACTGTGAAATATGTGTTCATGTGTAAAAAAATTTGAAAGTTTTTTACAATGCAACAACTGCATGTTCTGATGTATATTATATAACTACTCCACTTATTTTAAATCATTTCTATTATATTGTTAACAATTTTACTAGGTATAAGAATTTTGCTCTTTTTTCTAATATTATACCTGTCGTGGAAGCTAAATTTAGAAAATATTGAAAACAATTTCCTATGTTATTTCCATTAGCATGTATTATGGATTCTAGACTTAACTTAGAGGGTACGAAAGTAATAATAATGACAATTTCACAAAAATTAACTTACGAAAATTCAATAATGTGTGATAATTTAGAACAAACTTTATGTAAAATGTATGAGGTTTATGCTGAAAATGTCGGTACGAACATTATACGACCCCCTGTTCCAACATGTACTTCGTCATCAATTGATGACATTGATTTATGGAGTTACGTGAGTACACATAGGAGTTGTCAAGGTCAACAATCAGTTGGTTCTTCTTCTATTTATTTTCTTCTTCGTTCTAGTGATACACCTGTAGAGTTAGTTAGGTATTTCGCACATGACGTGCTTAGTATTTTAGATGACGAAAAGAGAAAAAAATTTGATATACTACGATGTTGGAGACAACATCAACGTAATTACTCAATTCTTTCAAAAATAGCACGTGATCTACTAAATCATCCGGTCTCAATTGTAGCATCGGAGGCTACATTTAGTATAAGTGGCAAGATTTTGTCTGATTTCAGGTCAAGACTCAAAGCTAACACTGATGACGTCGAATTTCGAATCTAAGACAAAGTAGATAGAATAATGTCCGAATAACTTGAAGATTTGAATATGGATTATTCAGATTTGTAGTAAGTATTAATTTGCATTAGTAATTTGATATTTTTTTTTGTCTTATTTTATTAAAAAATTGTACACGTAACATCTTGTTCGTGTACAATTTTAACTCCGCCTACTTTCAAAGTAGCCGGTCTCAAGCTTGGAAAAAAGAGGAGAGTTTTCAACCTTTAATTTTTAATATAAAATATTCTTGATATTTTCTTTCATTTTCATTTTCAAATTTTCTTTTTTAAAAAAAATTAAGGGTCGAGCCGAGCTCGTGGGTAGCTCGGCTCAGCCTGTTCGGCCCACGAGCTCGTGGGCCGATTCGAGTATCATTTTTGGAGGCGAGCTGAGCTCGTTTTTCATGGACCGAGCCGGCTCGGCTCGACCCATTGCCATACCTAGAATAAACTGGCATTTTCTTGTGTTACAAAGGCAAATGGGTTGAAAATAATTAATATACGGGTTCCAACATGACTGCTATCTTGGTCTATGCTGTAGTGTGACCACTTTGGAAATTTAATTTCGTGTCACCCGTGTAAGTAACTTGCAACCTAATGTGGCATGTGATCCCTATTATGTGGCTTCTGACTCTTTTCTCTCTTATGTGCCTATATATCTAACTTATGGTGACGACCAGAAAGTAAAAGTTCACGTGACCAGTTTTAGCATATTGTGACCCATGCCGTGGTGTGTTGTTGTGAATGCTAGGATGTCATTAACGATTCACCCTATGAAATGTCGTGATACCTAATGTCACTTGTTACCTCTATTGTATAGCTTGTGACTCTTATCTCCTTTACGTAGTTATATATCTATTTGATGATGAGTTCATGTGACCTGTATGAGTATGTTGTGATACGTGCAACCTAATGTGACATGTGTGATATATGTTGTGTGGCTTGAGACTCTTGTGACCTCTTTTTCATGAATACAATAGCTAAAATTTCAATTATATGTGGTGTGTAATGCTTTGTGTAACCCGTGAATATATTGTATTCTTAGTTGTGTAATCGCGAACAATATTATATGATTCCATTTGTCCAATAAGTTTATCAATTTTTACTGTTAGTTTCATTTTTTCTATTTGTAAATGGAGAATTTACATATAGCCTAAAAAATAGTTTATTTCATTAATTGTGACATTGAACTTATTCCTTTTTGCAGCAATAGGAGACATTAGTATTTTTTGTGTCTTATGGAGGCCAGTGGGATGAAAATAGCAGATATACTAGTACCAACAGGACTAGAATATTAGTTTTAGAAAACGGCACGTACAACTATCTCGTTGATAAAATCACAAGATATGCATTTGACTTTATTACCAAAACACTCAATGGTTGAACTGAAAATTCTACAAGGTGTAGAAATGCAAAACTTTGGTGTTGCAATTTGTGTGCTAGAAATTGCAGTTGCGGCCATTGAGGATTCTGCAAGATATTATCAAATCAAATTTGTTTACATAAATTTTGACGAACATAAATTTTTCTGGGAATGCGAACCTTCAACACAGCTCCGACAACGATGTTTTCCCCCTTTTGCGTTCCAGATTTTTGTTCGCCTAAAATTTGTTTCCTTTCATTGTTATTCAGATTTAAAACATTCTTCTTTAATTTCTTGAAGCGATCAGAAAGTCACTGCCATTGAAGCATTGGAATGTTTGATAGAAGTAGGGTTTTCAATTTCGCTTACACATCTCCAGCTGTGGAAAATGGAATAGTGTGAGAGTTTATATATCTATACTAGTATATCGCTTATCGGTGAAATTTGTCCGTAAAAAAATAAATGAAGATTGATAAGACGAACAAACTATAAAAAGGAGAAAAATGTAAAATTTTAATTTTAATGAAGATGAAGAAATAAAATATAGAAGCACATATATATGTTACCCGTGTAAAAATATTGTTTTTAAATGAAAAAATTGAAATATTGATGTTAAATGAAAATAATGTATTTTTCTTTTAAATTTATGAAAGGAGATAAATTGTAAAATATGGATTTTAATGAAAATGATGAAGTTACATATGGTAACCCATATAAAAATGTTATTTTCACATGAAAAATGAGCTATTTTTTGAAAAATTTAAAAAGAGGATATTTTTCAAAAAAGAGAAAACTAGGCATTGTACTTTCTTTCTTTCTTTTTTAATGGAATTTTAAATATACTGGGATATATTATTTTTTTCATAAATGCCTATTTATTTGCACAAATACCGTTACTTTACATTTTTTTAATTTTAAATTATTTGCTTAATTATACTTACTTGTAATAGAATTTTTCACTTTTGAAGTGAGTAAAATAAATCTTTTTTAATAGAAAGAGAAATATTTACCATTAAAGTCATCTTTTGAGTTCTTCACTCTATCAGGACGCTCGAACTCTTCTTCTCACTTTCATCCCACAAAACGTATTTTAAAAAATTAATTCAATCTTATCAGAATTTTTCTTCACAATCTATCTAACTTTCTATTCATCCACATTAAGATCAGTATGCTACTTATGCCAATCCCTTCTTTATTTCTTGTTCTTATTTTTGATAATCCATTATGTTCAATCTTTCAACTTTCAATTGGTTTTATGTTTTATATCAATTTTTTTTAGATATTTGAAGATGGCCAAAACACACATCAATCGTAAGTCTATATCCAAAATCAGAATTGGGCGCTCCCTTCCATGGAGAAAAAGGCAAAGAAGATGTTTTTATGGAATGTTTGTCTAAGATTATTTTGTGCATTATGTGAATATTTAAGAATTGGTTTGCATTTTTGTATTCGATACTTGGATGTATAATGCATATTCACAATTTATTAACCATTTCATATCATGTTTAGTTTTCTCATTTTGCAAGAATGGAGATTGATTATATAATTTATTAGGTGAAGCATTTTTTATTGCCCTTTGACGATTGTTTTTTGCTTCTTAAATTGGTGATGTCTTCAACAATTTTGAAATTTGAATTCGTAATGAGAGTATATTTTGGGATCATATTTGTGAAATGAAACGGTTGTATTTATTATTTGATATAAACCTTCCAAAAAAAAAAATCTTCTTTGCTTTTTTAGGAAACTAGTATATTTTAATTTCCATTTATATAGTACTGTGTGAGTAATTTTCCCTACAAAGATAATTTTTTTTTAAAAAAAAGGTGCGCCTAGGTTCGCATTAGGCGGTCAATAGAGGAGATGACCGCTTTTTCACGTGCATTGCCCACATGCATGACGTTTTGAAAATGTCCCGCGTCTAGACGCGTATTTTAGAACACTAATGTTTTTTTGTAAATCAACGAGTTTTGTGGTTGTTTGTTCTTCCTTGCTCCTGCTACATCCAGGGGCAAAGCCAAAAAGTTATGTTGGAGTGGGCTAATGTATAAAATAAATTATATAATTCCCACCCCCCACATTTAGGGGTGGCTGGAGCGTGGGAGCTATCCCCTAGCTCTACCCTTGTCCCACACACATTTGCGTGTTTCGTAGTTTTCGGTTGATATGTAAAAGAAAGGCGAAAGCAATCAACCCTCTTAAGTTGAATCTTACATAAACCAAAAAATTAATCCATGATGAATCCCATATCCAAAAAAAAAAAAAAAATTACAAAAACAACCATAAAAAGCCAATCAATAAGTAGAAAGTAGAAACCATCTTATCAAAACTCCATATGCCCGTGAACCATAATTTAGCCAGTTGGTAGAAATTTTTTAGGGTTCTTCCAATTAACTTCATTTTTATCCAAATCCCACAATTTTTGAATTATGCTCAAATACCTCAAATTTAACCTGAAATTAATGGTTGAATGTATTGGAAATCTGGGTTTGTCTCGGCCCAGTTGCCATACAAATCCATGCAAATGCTTGTCGCCATACAAATCCATGCAAATACTTGCAAGTTCTCAAATTGACCATTGAATCTAACATAGATTTTGTGTTACATACGGGGAAATACAAGAATCACAGCTCAAAAAATTAATTACATTTCAAGAAAATGCAAAATAAATAGTGTAATTTGTGTGGGAAATGAGTTTCTTCGGGGGTTTAAGGGGCTAAGGTTTTAATAAGCAGGGGAAGAAGAGAACAGAGATAAGTAGGTTTAGATTGTCTGAAATTTTGATTTCAATTGCGTGGCAGTGGCGAGGGCCAATGGGCAGATTAGTAATAGTTTTAATTAGACTTAAAGGAGAATGGATGGGCAAAAAAAAAATAAAAGAATGAATTAAGGGCAATTTGCACATATATATTTATTTATATATTAAAATGTAAATAGAAATTAATAAATACTGAGTTGTATATATTAATTGAAAAATACTCATAAATCTCAATATCTTATTAAAAACCACTAATCATTTATTCATCACTATTAATATAAATTATAGTTACCTAAATAAAAAACAATAATCTCTCTATATCAAAAGAAATTCTCTCTATTCCAAACAATATTCTCTCTCCATATTATACAAATAATATCCAATCAAAATTCAAATTCGAAACTATATTCTATCTCTATATTATACCCCAATAATTCAATCAAAATTCAAAATCTCTTAATTAAATTAAATTTCCATTTCAAGAAAAAGAAAAAAAAAATGCACAATTTTACCAATTATTCCTACAATAAGAAATGGTTGCAATAAGAGTAGGCAATTACAAATTATTCTATTAATGTTAAATAACAAAACATGACAACAAATGAAATTTCAAAAAACACAATAGTCTACTACTTAAAAAATGGACAATAAAAAATTGAGTTAATTACACTAATGGTTTCCATTCTTTCAAGTTTGTAACGATTTCATCTTCATTCAATTTTTTTAGCAGATATCATCCATATTTTTTTATTTATTCTTACAGGCCATACCCACTCACGGAATCCATCAAAAACTGTCATTAAATGGGTTCGTACTACACTTTTTATCTTTTTAAGACGAGGGTATTTTTGGCAAACCACCAAAATATTTCTTTCTTCACTCAACCTGTCAAGTAAATGACATGGTGTTCTTATTTTAATGGTCAAGTTTAGATTTGTTCATTTAGCTCTCATCTGACATCTCTCTTCTACTGTTTTCATCTTTCTTCTCTCCTCAACTTTGTTGTCTATTCTGTGTTGTACCATTGCAACAAAGATATATAAGATAGAACATGCAAACGTGTTCATCTCATGGATATGAAGAATTCTTGGACTTATGCGAACCTAAGAAGAAGATTATTTGTTTGTGACCAAAATGTATCCTTTAGCACAAATGATCGTTTTTTTAGTTGAATCCTTAATGTTAGCACATGTTTGTTATTGCTTAAATTATAATTTCAGCTAGTCAAACTGGTCAAACTTATTTTTTATCTACATATTTTATAAGACCTACAACTTACAACTCACTTTTTATCCACACATTCATCTACGACTTATAATATAAGCACTTGAAAAATAATGTTAACACTACCAAACATATGCTTAGTGTATCTTCTTGTAGGGAGACCGTTGTCGATGCTTTGTGTGGTATGACCCACAAATATGTGACCGGTCAAAAGTAGTCATTCCGAGTTTGTTGAGGTCAACGCGAAGATTGGAAGACGAGAACTCTATATTACAAGGAGAGAATAGAAGATTGGCAGCAGAGAACATTAGATTAGAATATGATAATACAAGATTTGAATCTGACAACAGAATACTACAAGCTCAGAACAGAATACTAGAAGCATTGGAAAATTATGTGCTGAGAACAGAAGACAAGTACAAAATCAAACATCGGCAGCAGGGAGCAATGGAACTTAGATTTTTTTGCTATAATTTGGTTGTTTGTAGCCTAGGTATTGATGTACTAAGTTACGTATCTGTAGTAAATGGAAAAGTTATTGATGTTGATATTGTTGTGTTCCAATTTTCAATGAAATGAATCGATTGAAGTTACGATGATGTTATTTTTCTAATCTCCAATGGAATGAATAACGTTATCACATTTTGGGATGGTATCTACTAGTGTAGTTAAAGAATGGGGACTTATGTTGTGACTGAATGGAAAGAACGGAGACCTAAGCTGTGACTTAATATAAAGAATAGAGACCTATGCTATGACTGAATATAAAGAATGGGGACCTAAGCTATGACTACATGTGAGTAATGGGGACCTGTATTGCTACAGCTTTCGAAGGAAAAATTGTACATGTCTACAGGTTGTACATAAAAAACAACAGAAGCAACAACATCCCACAATTCGCAACCGACAACATTCAAGCAATTTGTAATGAATACATTTTTTTACATAAACATATAACCACACCACACAACAAAAGCAAAAAACAAAACGTTTGCATTGATCATTGTCAAAAAACAACCATGTCCAACACATCAGTGCAAAGCACACTACTGATCTAAAAACAACAAAATGTCATGTGGTTACTGAGAACAAAACAACAAAAAACCATGCGGTTCTGTAGTGATCTTCTTCCACAATGTACATTTGTGACAAGTCATGCCTTCTTCTTCTTTTTTGCTGCTTCCTTGGTGCCGGTGGCCCTTGTTGTAGTGGTCTTGCAACTATGTTTGTTGTGTCTAGTTTGGCCACACTTTTTACAAGACATACGAATACCAAATCTTCGACTTTTATTGCTCGACAAAGGTGCCTCATCAACATCTCTTCTTCTTACTTTCTTAGGCCTTCTCGGTTGTTTACGATGTGGTGGGAGATTTATAGAATTTTGATTGTTGTCTTCCCAAAATTTCAGACCTGCCATCGGACAAATTACTGGACGATAAGCCTTTATGAATGAGTCTTTACTATAGCACGTATCCACGTATTCTTCAAGTCGTAATTTGCATTTGGTAATGAAACTAATTACATGGGCATACGGCAGACCTGAAAGTTGGATTCTCCTACACGTGCATGTCATTTTTTGTAAATCGACGGCATAGAAAAATCCAGTACTATTATCCCTCACCTCAAACTGCGTGTCTCCTGCATATGTAGGTTGACAGTACCTTGATTCAACTTTCGTTTTCTCCAAAATTTTCCAAACTTTAGGGCCAAAAGGATTAACCCATTTCGTAACAGTTTCCCTCTGTGTGGCCAAGCTTGTCATTAGATAGTACCTTATTTTTTCCAACAAATAAATTATTGGTTTGTCCCGAGCTTGTATAATGGCTGCATTGAATGCCTCTCACAGATTATTCATGAAGATGTCACACTTGTTCGTTTCTCTAAAGTGGGAGCTACTCCATTGCATGGCCGGCTTGTCAACCAACCAATTATATGTATCTACATTTTCTTGTTTCATTCTCTCCAATTCCACCTTCCACTGTGGCTTCGTAGTTGACCTTGCAGCGGCCCACAACATCCGTTTCAAAGCCAACCTACTGAACTTGTTCCTGAAATTGGCATACAAGTGGCGTACACAAAAGCGATGCTCGGCATTTTCACAGTACGACTCCAACGCATCCACTAAACCCTTTTGTTTGTCACTAATGAAGGTCCAACCATGACCGTTACCAACTCCCGCGTCATCAACTAAAATTTCCAAAAACCATTTTTAACTACTCGAGTTTTCACTCTCCACAACCGCATACGCTAGTGGATACATTCTATTATCAGCATCAATCCCAACCGCAGTAAGCATGTGCCCACCATTTTCACTCTTTAAAAAATACCCATCTAGACCAATCACTCGTCTACACCCTGATCGAATCCTTCCTTCAAAGTTCCCAAGCAAATATACACCCGTCTAAATTCTCTACAATCCCCAACCATCTCAGTCTTTAAAACGATAGTGCTCCCAACATTACTTTTTTGCAACTCTTCCATATAATTAGCAAGCAATTTGTATTTTTCATTGTTGGACCCTCAAATTGCCTCCAAAGACTTTGTACGAGTCCTATAAAATTGGGACATTGATGCATTGACCGTGCAATCTTTCTTCACTATCCATATACTTAGTCGAGAAAAAAGTTGAAATAGCATGCTTATTCTCAAAAACCATGGCACAATTGTGATTCATGTCCAGTGTGTTGATTCGAAATGTAGATGTCCTTGATATCACCCTCGCATATAACACCCATGGACAATCCTTCGAACACTTAGCCCGTAAACGAATTCTGTCATCCTTAATAAACTTGATAGCTCAACCTTGCTTGACCGAGTACTGTTTTATCAAATTCTTGTTTTCAAAATACAAACCTGCATTTCCAAAAGCAACCCTCCATTTAGGAAGGACAGAAATGATTCAAAATTAAAGAACTGAAACTTAGTTACTTGTCTGAAATTGTAGGTCTGAAATTGTCAGCTCTACCTGAGTAGACATTCTTAGGCTTCTTTCTTTTCCCGCATCCTTCTTCATCACTATCTAAACTCCTCAACTCGTTGGAATCATCATCGTTATTGCCTTCATGCAATATCGGTTTGTCATCATCTCAAGTATAGTGTGTCTTGAAATTGGCATCATCAATCAGAATTGGAACCTCCTGCTCATAGTCCGAGTCATTGAAGTTATCATGGTCATTTGGATCAACACTACGATCAAATTCATCATCATGTTGTTCACCAGGTACTTCATTATATTGTTCACCATCACTACCTCTCACTTCAGTTTCTTCATTCTGATCCACAACATTAGCTTCTTCATTACGTTCGTCACCATGTTCTGTATAACCTCATGTTCTTTATTTACGTGATCGCCAAACCCTACATTTCAGTCAAATAAATCTTCAAACTGAATCCGTAGTCCTGATTATTAGTTAATATTTCTTCCCACTACATTAGTTCTTCCGCGTAATCGCTGTTACCACCAACATCATCTTACGATACAACCGAAGGTTGTGAACTAAACAATGGCCGACTTTCTGCAATATCTACTAAACAACCACCGTCTCTTCCAACTTTAACAGTACTTTCATGGTATTCTTCATCAACCTCTTCCACAATGGGCTCAATCGGTGTCACAAAATAGTTTTTTTTTTCACATCAACTTTAGTACTATCATCTACTTCAGTGATTTCTAAATTTTTCTCAAAAGTGATATTTAAATGTGGTGCTAGTGGGGGATGAAATACACGTCTATAATCCTACACAAACTAGGTCTTTAAGCAATCCCAACACATTTTTGTCACTCATCAACCACATCAACTCGTCAGTGAAGGACAACTTAGGCCTCCTATACACATATCCTAACGGTTGAGAAAGTCCTAGAGACTCAGCAATATAGTCTAATTCAAATTTTGAAAAATAATTAGATTCAATCTCATCAATGAAATGAACTTCACCATGGGAATATAACACGTTCCTCATTCTCTAAAAAAAAAATCTCTCAGTGGAAGTATTTCATAGTGAACAAACTCAATTCATCTTCTTCTGCTTGAAACAACAAACATAAAACAATATTTAGTGAATGAATAATTGCAATAGGGGTAATTTTCTATACAAAATGAAAATTTTAACTGTAAAAAACCGAATTTCAGAAACTACTGTAGTGTGGAATAATATTAACCTCTCTTCGAATTCGCATTTTTGGATTTGCAAAATGTAGACGACCAACAAATAAGTTTCAAGATCTTTTTATATCAAATAACACACACGTACAATATGGGGTTTCCACAATGGAGATGATGAACAGAAGTTTCAAGAATGTAAACAATTGTTTAAGTGATTTTCGCACGCAACGTCAGTCAGTTTATGGGAAGAAAGAAATATTTTGGTGGTCTGCCTCAAATGCCCTCATTTTAAAAAGATAAAAAATGTAGTGCGAACCCATTTAGCTGTAATTTTTGACGGATTTCGTGAGTGAAGACTGTCTGTGAGAATAAATAGAAGAATGATGATAATATTTGCTAAAAAAAAATTAAATGGGGATAAAATCGTTACAAACTTGAAAGAATGGAGACCATTAATATAATTAACCCTAAAAAAATTAGAATAACAAGTATAACTTGAAAATTCTTCTAAATTATTAATAACAACAGGTATAGTAACAATCCGCAGTAAGGATAAAGACATAAAACAAAGATCACGATTTGCACTACCAATAATAATCTGCATATGGGGTCACCACCAACTTTCCCAGTGTCACAGGAGCCAACTTGGGGAATCGAAACAGTAGCAACTGCTGGAGACGGAGTATCCACATTAGGTAGACACTTGAATTCATTCGTAGACAATATATCACCTTCCAATTTTTTAACTCAACGCAGGAATACATATCTCATAAATCTTTTCGTGTACGATTGAAATTCGAGACCCAGAATGGGATTTCAAGAAAAATGAAGAAGGGTGTAGGACAAGAGTGGATCAGGGAGATCGAAAGAAAGAGGATGAGGGGGATGAAGTTCTTGATTGGAGGATGGAATCCATTGTTAGGTGAGATAAAACTTTATTTAGTGTTGTTCTATTGTAGTTAACTACGAATTTAAATTTGATACATTATTGACAATTGAAAATATTTAAAAATTATATTTTTAGTATTTCTCAAAATATTTTAAGGGTTGGTCAGCATTTTTTGAAAATATAACACTTACTAGTATATTTCAATTTTTTAAAGAAAAATAGGTAGAGACCTTAATTTTCTCGTGAATTAATATGGGTAATTTGACCGAGTCTGGGCTAAAGAAAATTGAGCTAGGACTGGACTAATATTTTGTTCGGCGATTTACATATATACATTACAATATAAATAGAATTTGAAAAGTACTAGTTTACATTTTATTAATTGAAAAATAAATAAATCATAATATTTTATTGAAAAATACTATTAAAATTACTTAATAATATAAATCATAATTACCTAAATAAAACAACAGCAATATCCCTCTATCAAAATAAATTCTCTCATTCCTCTCTCCACATTATACACATTCAATTCAATCAAAAATTCAAATGCGAATAAAATTAAATCTCTATTCGAAAAAAAAAAAACTGCACTATTCTACCAATAATTCTGGCAATAAAAAAAACTAAAGCCATAGCTTGCTGTTTAAAAAAAGATAGTAATAAATTATAATAATAAGTGTAACTTAAGTTTTTTCTAAATTATCAAGAATAATACGTAGTAACTGCAGTAAAAAAAACATTGTTCGATACCATATGCATCGCCACTTCTTCCACCGCCACGCCACCACTACCCCCTTGCCGCTTCCAAAATTCCAGTACCGCATATCAATACATATTGTTACTTTCTTCTTTTTTATAAGAATTTTCTTATTAATACATTTAGTAGCAACACAAGGTAACAACAAGGGATAAAAACATATACCTATTATCCTCCATTTTTTCTCACCACAAAATGGCTCAAAGAATCTTTAGTCACCAACCAATTTTTCGTGTAAATAAATTAGGATTTTAAGGATTTAAAAGATTAGGAGCATTCAATGTAGACTTTTTAAGACTAACTGAATATAGACTTTTAGTGATGTTAAAAAAGTCTTTAAAAGTTATGGAGTATTCAATTAAAACTTTTTAGAAGTCTCTATAAGTCAGGTATTCAAATTAAGAATGACTTTTAAAAAATTCTCTACTTACTAAACTTTTGGAGATTTTTTGGTGGAAAGTATAAGTAACAAATCTCAAAGAAAATCTTCAGCATAGCCGTGAGATTTGTGAAGACACCCGAGCCCCAAAATAAAGAACTCTTCTTTTTCTTTTCTTGTATCTCTTACAGAAAGAAATTGATTTTACTTGATCTAGATATGCCATTTTCTACGCTTTTCTTGATTGCGGAATGAGATTTGTTTTAAAAGCAATCGATTTTTTGTTTATGAGTTTTCATGATTGTAAAGGATGCTACATTTATCAAATTGAACCAAGAATGTGAAAGGGGCTTTAGAAGATGAATCAAGAGTGTTAGGCATGCATGATGAACTTGACCAATATGAAAATAATAAGGTTTGAAAATTAGTCCATCGACCAAATAGATAAATGTAATAGGAACTAAGTGGGTATACAAAAAAAGTTTGATGAACATGGAACTATTCTTAGAAATAAAGCTCACTTAGTATCCCAATGATACACTCAAATTGAAGGATTAGATTTTGAAGAAACTTTTGCACCAATTGCTAGATTATAGTCTATAAGATTTTTGCTTGCTATTGCTTGTCAAATGAAATTTAAACTATTTCAAATAGATGTCAAAAGTGCGTTTTTGAATGGCTATCTGAATGAGGAAGTATATGTTGAACAACTTAAGGGTTTTATATATCTCCACTTACCAAACTATGTGTATAAACTTTAAAAAGCTCTCTATGGTCTAAAGCAAGCTCGACGAGCTTGGAATGTACGACTAACTACTTATGTCATTGAAAAGGGGGTATAAGAGAGGGGAGTTGACAAAACACTTTTTTTTATCAAACACCTAAACTCTGTTATAATTATAGCTCACATTTAAGTCGATGGCATTATATTTGGCTCAACTTCAGAAAAACAATCTATTGAACTTATAAACACAATGAAAAATGAATTTGAGATGAGCATGGTAGGACAGCTAACATTTTTTTTGGGTATGCAAGTTAAGCAATTGAGCAATGATATTTTCATATCTTAATCAAAATATGTAAAAATTTTGATCAAAAAATTTGGACTTGATAATTCTAAACCGATAAGAACACCTATGACCACAAATTTGAAAATCACTAAAGATGAAAATGGAAAAGATGTTGATCCTAGCCTCTATCATAGCATGATTGGAAGCTTATTATACTTGACTGCTATTAGACCTGATATTGTATTTAGTGTACGAGTATATGCTAGATATCAGGCAAAACCAAAGAGTCACATGAGCTTGCTATAAAAACGTAAAAAGAATAATTTGATATGTCCATACCCTCATTTAGTAGATTGTAGTGATGTTGATGTGCAAGTAATATTGATGATAGGAAAAGCACTACAAGAGGATATTTTTGTATAATGAACAATCTCATAGCTTGGGTCAGCAAAAATCAGAACTCCATCTCAATATATACACCTGAGGTAGTTAGTTGTTGTACACAATTACTGGGATGAAGCAAATGCTGGATGATTACAGTATGATACAAAATTCTATCACTATGTTTTAAGATAATATCAGTGCCATAAGTCTATCAAAAAATATTGTCCAACGCTCAAGAACGAAACACAGATATTAGGCACCATTTTATTAGAGACCTGGTAGAGACTAAAATCATCACAATCGAGCACATACAAATAGGATCAATTGGCAGACCTATTCACTAAAGCTCTGGATATTAGTAGATTCGAAAAATTGAGAAAAGCCTTCTGAGTGTGTGAATCTTAATTTTAGTTATATATATACTCTTTAGTTAATTTTGCAGGAAGTAATGATTCTCTAAGCGTGTGTTTGATTGACCAATTTTCCATCAAAAATGTCAAATTCATGGAAAATAATGTCATATCAGAGGAAAATATTTTCCAACTTTTGCTGTTTGATTGAAGGTGGAAAATGAAAATAAATTCTAAGGTATAAGTTAAATGCATTTGGCCAAAAAGTTGAAAAATGTTTTCTCACCAATTTGGTGGTTTTTTTTTTTTCTTCTTACATGGAATTTTTTTTTTCTTTTCCATGGAATCCAATCAAACACGCCCTAAATGTCATTATCTCAAACTAAAAGTACAGCTTGAGACTTCATATATTCATCACACATTTTGTACACCATATAAATGTCGAATTTGGTTGATAGTCTCTCGACAAATTATGTATTCTACCATTTGATTTATTGGTTGAATACGGAATGAAGACATATAATCAGTATCTATGTCTTTCGACATCATAATGCTTTGACTTGTTAGCAAGGGGGTGTACTTGAAGTGAGGACTACCTTTCTCTGGATGATGAAAAGCCATCCTAATTGATAAGTAAACAATTATGAGAAAATGGCTGCCATCTTGAAAGTGTGGAAGTCGCACTTTAAAGGCACATTTTTTTCTCTTTGTGTTTTAGAGCTCAATTTGGTTTATACTTAGGAGTCCAATTTTAAAAAGAGTCATTTTCAATTAAAATTGCAAATGAGTTACGTATATCTCCATTTTCCTCACATCCCCATCTTCCTCACGCATCAAACCATAATTTTCTTATCTTGATTTCTTGATTTTACCTCACTTGATCTTGCAAGTTGTGTAGGACATTATCAATGGCAATGACCAAAACTACTAATTGACATCCATGGATTCGGCGCAGTTATCGAGGCACCGTCTCTGCTACTGCATCTTCCTATAGCGCTGGCACCATTTGTTGCACCTTTCTCCAGCACTATCCAATCTACTCTAGTTCCTCCACCACGGCCACCAGCAAGTAGAACCCAACCATGACCACCTTCACGCCGTGCGAAGAACCTCCTGACCGGGTCACCAAGAATCCGTCGGGTGACCCAATTTTGGATGTGCCAACACCAGGCCCTAACCCTTAAATCACTCAATCTGCCTGACACATTTCGAGCACCGATGTCACAAGTCAGGGAAGAGTGATAAATGTACATGTTCTAACAGTGAGACCGAATCCCAACCAGGCCTTGAATCTGAAGAACATTCAGATGAGTCTCAAAACACTAAGAACATTGATGTGCCACAAAAATTAGGGTTTGATTTTGCAGTAGAAGATGAAAAAGATACAGATGCTATCCCATTCTGATTCACGTGTGAACAGAAAGGTAAACAACATTTTGATGAATGTTCCACTGAACGTTCGAACATTGCTGATCGAACTACTCAGCATCATAACATTGGCCATACCTCATCAGACATACCAACTCTGGTGACTCACTCTCAGCTGTTCGAGCAAAGTTGGCTCTGCAAAGATAATTGTATCTTCACTCATCTGAATTACAAATTTGGGACTCTTGATGCGCAAGATCAGTTTCGCAAATATATATCGAATCAAGATTTTGTGATTAAATTTAATGTTAAAGAGGATGTACTTAGAGCAGCTGGTCTTCTTGAATTGACTGAGCATTGAGGTATACACAAATTGTTGGGTTGGACTGGGAGACCATGTGAAGCTTTGGTCAAATAATTCTTGGCTAATATTTTCCGCCAGATTAGACATCCTGGGAATAATTTTCGATGGACCGTTTATGTTCGGGGACAGCTAGTGCCATTCAGTCCTTCAAATCTTCACTGTTGGCTCGGTTTATTTTTCATCACTAAAGAACTGGATGATGAGTTTGAAGTAGCTAATGATACAATGGCCTTAGAGCTTACTGGCAATCCCTGGCCACGAGAAAAATGACTGAAGCTTTTCTTACCCCCAAATATAAGGTTCTACACAAAATAGCCTTGCACAATATTGATCCCATTCTGCATCGGTCGGACATTGGGATGGATAGGATGGAAATTTTTTACAAGCTGCACTCACTATCCGTTGGACATTGCCATACTCATTTTTGACAAAATTGTGTTCGCTGTCACTCGACAGGCATACTCTACGATATTTCCATTTCCAGACTTACGTCATGCATATCTCCAGCATCACGATCTACCTAAGATGCTCTACCTATTCTTGGGGATGACACATTCATCACACCAATCTCTGTCCTTCGACCATCAAAGAAGGCTACGTAAAGACCAGCCTTTCCAACAAGACCAGGCCCTTTCGAAGAACACACCAATACTCTTGAAACTCAGGTGAGACATCTGACTACACTGGTAACTAAACTTTCCGACAGTGTTCCACGTCATCACAGATTCACTAGGGCGTTCCTTATGGCGTTGATTGACCGAACTGAGACTCCTGTTCTAGATGAATCTCAAGATGCTGCACCACATATTGCTACTCATCCTGACATTGGCCTTGATAGAGCTCCACATCCTAACATTAATGCTGCCATTCCCAAAATCAAGATGTTGCTAACGAAACTATGTCTCCAAGAGTAATAAGGGCACCCACACTAGTGGTTTGAAAAAACGGACGTGCAAGAGCACCACGTAGAGGAGGATGGCACTCGTTATCATTTGGTTGGTTGTTTTCTCTATATGACTTAGGACTATCTTTTAGATTTGTTGGAAGGTTTGCAATTTTTTCTTTGGCCCCTCTTTATTACAAAAAGAATGAGTAGTTTTGTTATTTTTGCACTTGACACTTGACTTGGTAATTAGGATTTGTTGCTTTACTTAGCTTGAACTTGAACTTGGTAATTAGGATTTGTTGCTTTACTTAGCCTTTTGGTTTAAAATTTGATTCGCCAACTTATTATGCTATTTTCTATATCACATCGTGTGTGCTCACTTCAAAACAACTTAATATGAGTTTTGTAATTAAGAGATGCCAAAGGAGGAGATTGTTGGAGAATCTGTCTTTTGTTGGCATACTTAATTATAAATTATTTTAATTAAATTCGTATCGAAATGAGTTAAAATAACTGGGAGTCAATCTTGTTTGATAGTTGAATTGAAATCTGTATGCTATTGAAAAAGTATTCTTCCCAATCCTTATCACTTGGAAACCTAATTGTTCTAAAATTCATATTCTTTATCTGATAAATAAGTGATTGAGTTGAATACATATTGAGCTAAGTGAGTTTCTAAGTAGATAAAGTTGTATGCATATTGAAATATTATATTTATCACAATTCGTATCCACTTAAATAAAAGTATTTAACTTAATGACTTAATTAGTAATTATTTTCATAATTTATTCTTGTGATATTACTCAACCTAATTTTTTATGATAAGACTTGTATTTAAACTTAAAGAGACAGTCTACCTTATCACTGAATAAGATATACTAAATCATTGAGTTTAGCTAAAATACTCTTTCATATAAGTAAGACAATTGATGAACCAAGAGTCTCATGGACATTGAAACAAAAAATACTCAAGTATCTATGAGAAAATAATATGTAAGTTGTGCATTATAAAGAAATATTCAGAAGTTCTAGTTCGATCAAAACTTTGTTTTTGAGAAAGACTCTGAAAAACTGAGCACTGTAGAAAGACATTGTGAGAGAGAATGGTATTTCGGGGGCAAGATAAGGACAATTTGAGTACACTCATAGAATAGACCAAGATCAAGACAAATGAACTTGACTACATTTGTGGACTAGTTAAGAAGATCTAAAATAGGAGAGTTTTATTGTTCTTGTTAACTGTGTTTCACTTTTTGTAAATTGCTGATAAAATTTTAGTTTAGGTCTAAGATTGTAATTTCAAAAAGCTTAAACGTGTCTAACCTGTTCCAAATAGTGGATTTATTTACCCATGGATTTTTCCCTTAGGGGTTTACCACATAAATATTATGTTATTTACTACAAATCGTCATATATATTATCTCTCTCGAATTGTGTGCAACGTTTATTGTAACGTTTGACGTTCAACAAATTTTCACCAACAGAAGAACATTAAAGTGAATCTTCGAGTTAACAGTTTATGTGCTCAAAGTTGTTTTACAAAAAAAATATAGCTTCCGCTTAATTTCAATAATAACCTATTCATTGGCGGAGCCAGATATTTTGAGTTGAGGTCCTAAAATGACATGCAAAAAATTGAAACAACATAATAGTGATGAAATTTTTTTGATACCTTATTTATAAGCGTTCCTTACGAGTTCTCATACTCTGGAAACGTTGTATAATTACATCATCATCAATTTTGTCAAATACATCCTTCTCAATATACATAATCAAGCTATCATTCAACTATTTATCATCCATTCGATTGCGTAATCGATTTTTGACATAATTTATTGTAGAAAATACTCTATCTACCGTAGCAGTAGCAACTGAAAGAATTAATGTCAATGTCAAAAACTTGTATACTAACGAATATATTTCATGTTTTTTGTCTAAACCAACTTTTGTTCAAGTTCACCAAGCCCTATAATCCTCCAAAATTATCATCAGTCCGTATATCAATTATGTATGTATCAATTTGATCATCAAATTACAAAATCTCACATCCTTTAAAATCTTTTGGATAAAACTTACACATTTCAAATAATTTACTTTTGTTAAAAGCAAAAAATAAATTATCAGGACACAAACATGCTATACAATGAAGTAATTCACTATTCACGTCAGAAAAACGATCATTGAATTCTTGAAGTTGCATATCAATTACTGCATAAAATAAAATCCACACGAAAGTGATACAAATATGTCATAGTGATACGTCGTGAACGACCCAGAACTATATACACATCGTCCATGTTAAGGACACTAATATTGTGCTACTCTTTTGGGGCCTCACAATGTTAATAAATTTAAAAATTTTAAAAATCTTATATCCTTCTATCCCTGAAGCTATTCAACTCCCCTTCTAGGTTTAAAACTAATATGCTCAATTGTTTTAAGATATCTTATATATCCTTCCGCCACATTTTGACTACATTTTTGGGTTGATTTTTTATGTCTTGACCACATCTTTGCTTTTCCAAATGAACCAAAAGTTAAATGTACGTTCCATTAGCTTCGTATATAAGTTTTATTACGTTTTTGTTGGTACTATTATGTTATTTCCAAGAATTCCTACATTGTTGATTAACAAATATAAAATATTTAAAAAGCTCCAAAGTGCATAATGAACCGATGTGAAGAATTTCGTCTATTAAAAAACAAATAAAGTTCTATTGTGGAAAATTAACTTTTCATTCAACAAATAAACTTCAAATGGTCTAAACTTCCAATTGTTAATCATTAGTAAATTAATAAACTTCAAATGGCAGAAAATTTAATAATAGACAATGACACATAATTCAATACAGCTCTCAAACCGCATTTCAATTGTCAAAAATTCAACAAATAAAGTGTCAATTCAACACATAAATGAATAAATTTTATCCTAAACCCTAGCTAATTTTCAAATATGCTAAAAGATACAAAGAAATCGAAAGAGGGCTACACTTTCATGTAAAAAATCGATTCAATTATAACCTTAACTCAAATGTAGAAATTGATGGACCAATCAACAAATTTGAAAGAGAGAAAAAAATTGGAGAAGAAAGAGATGAGAGATGTTTAATGAAGATGTGATCCTCTTGGAGTTTCTATTTGAATTTGGGAATCTTAAGGAGAGGAGGGGGGGAGGGGGGGGGGGGATTATTGGAGGATTAGCACATTTTTATTGGGGATTGTTAATTTTTATTTTTAATGGGCCTAAGGTAATGACGAAGAAAACGTAAAAAAAAAAAATTTAAAATGAAATTTGTGAAAAAATTGTAGGATCCGTTAACCCCACATGACACCAAGTGGGTCCCCATTTATTATGTGCATGTGTAAAGAGAGTGCTCTACAATTAGGTTATTGCTGCAATTACCATAGGAAAATAAAAAAACAAAAAAATTCTAACTATGAACTAGCTAGTTAATACATATCTCGTTTCCGATCCTTGAATGTTAATGAACCATGTGGTGTTATCTTCAATGTACTCTGTCTATTGTACTCTATGTGGCAGGTAAAATAGACAGACTTCCAGTTTTTGTGGCACTATGTCTATTGAATAGACGAGAAAATTAAAAATTCATCTCCAATAGATTCCGTCTAAAACAAATATTACTGCTTATGTAGCATTAATTTTATTTTTTGAGTCACTCCGTCTCTGAAAATCTGTCTAAATTTAAACGGACTTCTAGATGAACTATTTTTTAGTGTGCCACATCAACTAAATATGTACCGGAGGTCTTTAGTTTTTTGTTAGTTTGTTTTTCATTTGCTTTTACTTTTGCTTTTCAGAATTATGTACCGGAGGTAGTATCTCTTTATTTGCTGTAGTTTGAGGAATTTTTTTCATTCGTTGTATGCTTGGAGGTCAGGTTCATATCCCCCTCCTGTGTACCACCCTTTTTTATATAAATACAGTGGTAGAGGCATCGAAACCCCCACCAGCCTGTCCTAGTAGAGGTCTAAAAACCATACTGGGACTGTGCTGGTGTTTCGAATAAAAAAAAAAAAAAAAACTAGACAGGTCCTCATCAGCATGCATTATATATGATTTTTTTATAACTCTGTCTATCTATACTTATGTAGCACGTCTAAAAAAAATAGACAGAGTGTATTGGAGATGCTCTTAGCATCTCTTTTTCATTCATTTCAACATTCTTTGAAAATAGAAAATTATGACTTTCACACTATTCTTAATTAACGATAACACTATTTTTTAAAACTATTTTTCTCGATATTTTTATGTTATTCTCCCGTTAAAGAGTACGATTTAGGGGCATTTGTTGGTGATTCATACCGTTTTTCTCTCGACGATATATATATATATATATATATATATATATATATATATATATGTCCTCCATTGTCTCATTGGACGACCTTCCCCATTTTAAGGTCACAGTTAGTATTCACATATTTCTATTATAGTGACTCGCTTTTGATTAAGAAAATAGAGATCAAGTAAAATTGTTTTTTTTAAATTTCTTGATGATTTACTACGTACATGGTATCACCTTAAACAACTTACATAAACATAATGTTGAAACGTAGTACAAAACTATAAGTCTTTCATATTATACAAGATCATATAAATTTTTGCAATTCACTAATTGATCTTCTATTAATCAATATAACGAAATTTATCATTAATACAAATAATTATACTGCAAAAATATCCCAAAACCTATCAATTGAAGCTGTGGGCTATGGACATTACTAGCCATTTTGCAACATAGATTTTTTCCTCAGCTAATTAATCATTAAATACACTAGTATATCACCCGTGCGATGCACAATTATTTTTCATGATAATGAATTTAAAATATTTTAAGAATATATTTTTTATTTATTACATTCAAATAAAAAAAAAATCATATAAATAACATTTGATTACTCATTTATATTGAAAAAAAAAACAACATAGCTAATTCAAATTTTCAAATGCCACTTTGAAAACCACGTTTGTGGTCGAATTAGTTGGCACTTCATCCATATCACAATTCAACGTCTTCAATCTCGTATGATTTGTAATTCTATACAATGCAACATAAAGTTGTCCATGACAAAAAACTGGTTTTTTCAAATATAATCTCAAGTGGGAGAAAAATTGACTCTGACTCTTTTTGATAGTCATAGCGTATGAGACAATTAATTAATTTTTGGCGCATGTATATTATAATTTGAAAAATTGATTTTCTAAATTGTAAAGATGCATATTACATTAATGATATTATGCAAATTTATTATTTTTCTATTTGTAGACAATTAATAATATTTACATACTCTAATCTTATATTAATTAATTAATGTTGCATTCAAATTTGTTATTACTAATAATTGAAGTTAATTTATCTTGTTCTCAAAGATGTGTATTTTTTAATTGGAAATATCAATTCATAATTTTATTCATTTTTATAGAGTATCATAAAAAATTCAAAATATTGGAAAGCTGAACCGGTGGTACTATTTACAATGTATTGTAATACTGATAATTAATTAACTGAAGTTGGACAATTGCTTAACAAATGAATCATTGGGAATCTTATCTGGGCTGCATTATTGTTTCATAAGCGTTCTTCTGCTCAATTGTGAGACTAGAAACATTTTTTTTTATTCTTCAATCAGAACGTTTCTATCATAACACAATTCATCTTTTATAAGTCTATTACTGCAAATTGAAACGTCTACGATCTCAGGGAAGGGCATTGTTTGAAAGTCTTGAAGACTTTCACTACTCTGCAATATTATTTTTTCAATTTCTGCGAGTGTATAATTTTTTATTTATTCATCATTCAATTCTAAATCTGTAAATCGAGACAAATAGACAACTATAATTAATTTAAAAGACAAAGCAATAATAATTATTATTATGTAATAAAATATTGAGGAGTTAGAATCTGATTATTTAATATTTTAAGCATATCTAATAAAACATTAATAAAATTTAACATTGATTATTTAACGTTCTCAACCTATCTTTTGTCTAGAACCCTTTTGAGGAGTTAGAATCTGAGACGATTTTTGAATCGTATGAATTTAATTTTGAAATTATCATATCTATTTTATTAGTTTAATTGACTTATTATTTTTAATCAATAAATCAGATGTTTTAATAATATAAAAAAATTATATATTTTACGTGTATTGATTTTTTTTTTTAGTTGCAACCTATTTATTAAACCCACTATACGAAGCATAAAAAAATTGTGGGGGAAAATAAGTCCATTTTTGAAAAACTATAGCATTATTACCAACAGTTGGATAAAAATGAGTTGTAAGTTGTGGGTCCTATGAGATGTGTGGATATGAATTATCTTTGACTATTTTGACCAGCTGAAATTATAATTTAAGCAGTGGCAAACCTTCATAAATTTTTTGAAAACATAACTTATTTAAATCCTTGTACAAATTAAGACATTGGAACACATAACCTCATCTATTTTGTGTTTTGAAGTGAATTTATCTTGTTCTAAAAGATATGTATTTTTTTAAATGTTAATTCTTAATATTATTCATTTTAACCGACCATAATAGGAAATTTAAACATTGGAAAGTTTATCCTGATTAAATTGTATTGGAATACTTAATTTAATGGAAGGCTTGATTATCATTTTCTAATTTTTAAGAAGTGCTTCTGGCTTAATTTTTGGCACGGCTCATTAAATAACCCACTAATTCTTATATTATAATTTGAAAATTGATTTTCTAATTGTAAAGATGCAGATTGCGTTAATAATATTATGCAAATCTATTGTTTTTCTATTTGTAGACAGGTAATATTTACATAATCTAAATCTTATATTGATTAATTAATGTAGCATTCAAATTTGTTATTACTAATAATGAAGTGAATTTATCTTGTTCTGAAATATGTGTATTTTTTAATTAGAAATGTTAATTCATAATTTTATTCATTTTTAACGAGTATCATATAAAATTCAAAAGATTGAGAAGCTGAAACGGAAGTCTATTTACACTGTATTGGAATACTGATAATTTATTAACTAAAGTTGAGCAATCATTTAACAAATAAATCATTGGGAATCTCATCCGGGCTGCACATTAAATTTGATTATTAATTACTTGATATTGGGCAATTAATATGTGGGAGATGTTTTAGGCGGGAAAATATGTTGACTTTTATTGATGACTATCCTTGTTTTATATATAGTAAGATAAGATATTAAGATTTCCTGGAGAGACAGGTATGAAATATAAAATGGCCAATTTTTGACAATCAGTAAACATAAATTTATCAACTTTTATTATATACTTGGTGCATAAAATCATAAAACTATTTTTTATTTCCAGAAATACGGTCTTATATAAAGTCCATTGCCAATTTGAAGTAAGATGCCATCACTTCTTGCCATCCATAAACAAACACCGTGACAGTACCTTGCCCATTTTGAATTAAAAACATCAAACGCTCCGTTCTTTGAACCCCACCGGAGATGGCAGAAGAACAGTGTATTTTGAAAAAAGCTATCACAAAATTTAAAATGAAATTGTTGGTTATAATAAAGTGTATGATTTCCAAGATCATCATTTCCAGATGCACAATGCAACAACAGTGGACTGGAAGCTTGAGGGAGACTATTGAGAATAGTGACCTCATATTTGGGGGTAAAAAAGCTACAAGAAGTGGCCTTAAGAAGGTTGGCTGATAGAATTATAAGAAACAGTAAAAGATTTTTGATCATGGTACCAGTCATGTTGATTGGTACAAGTGATATTTGACCGTTTTTGAAGATTGTAGTATCCTATTTATACTTGTGTCTTTAAGGTAATATAATTGGATTGCCAAACTTCAGCGGAATCCCAGAAAATATTTTAGCAATTTGGCTATGTATTGAGAAAATATTTTAGCAATTTGGCAGGTATTAACATAAGCAATTATGAGATTCAAGCAACATAAAGTACACGTTATTAAGAAAATATCACTGAAACAATTTTGTAAAATGTCCATCTTCGTGATGCAGCCAGAAAATGTAACAAACAAGAAACACAAATTCAGTTGCATTTATTCACGTAGAATATCAATAGGACTGGGGTATTGGGAGAAACTTTAATTTACTAATTTTATTAATTTATCAAAAAACAACCAAATAACAATAAACGTAACTCTAGCTTCTAAAGGAAAACAAGAAACATGGCTTAATCTTCTGAATAAACACAAACTTTAGGGAAACCAATCTAAACAAGTAAAACTCCGAATAAAATAACTTTCCCACTAAACTAAACATGGAAAACAAATTATCTCAACAATATAATTAATTTCAACTATAATTAGAAAAGTGTCCATTTGACAGTCTAAATGATAAAATTTGGCCAAAAAACCAGTAGGCTCAAGGGCTTCGGTCCATGAGCTTTGATCCTGAAAAAGTGGTATTATTAATCATCCAATTGCGACATGATTAACTGCGTAAAAGTATCCGTTTGCATCACTTCACCTTGAAAATAGATGGCATCACTTGTTCTATCCAAAAGCATGTACCACCACGACAGATCTTTGCCCATTTTGAATCGAAGACATCAAATGTTATGTTGTTCGAGTGAAAGTTGTAACAATAATATAAATCAAACTATGAAGAGAAGAAGAGAAAGAAGAACCAATCTTATTAAGTAAACGGCATTATAAAATAATAGATATAACTCGTATTTATACTAATGCAAACCCTAAATTATAAAAGGTAAAACACAATATTAATGCCAATATAACTCTACCATGTATAATATACTAGTATAACTCTACTACAAGTATAACTCTAACATCCCCACTCAAACTCACGATGCTACAACAACAAGCAGCGAGAGTTTGCCCATCAAAAAATGAAAACGATGAACCACACGGGACTTCGTGAAAAAGTCAGCAAGCTGCAATGATGAAGAGACAAAAGGTGAGGAAATAGTGTCATGCTGAAGATGGTGGCGAATGTGATCTCAATATGTTTCATGCGCTCATGGGTCGTCAACTTCATAATAAAAGCCATAATATCAATCCGATCATATCAAAGTAATCAAATCAAAATAATGCAAACTTCGAAAACTAAAATTCGTGATTAACTTGATATCAAATTGACGACGATGATAGTACAAGAACCAGAAGAATGGAAGAAGAAGAAAAAGAGAAAGGAAATGAGAAGAAATGGATAGGAGAGAGAGAGAGAGAGATAAATGGAGAAAAAATAGTCTTTATTCAATAATCAAAGTATTAAATTCCAAATTAATTGGACCAAATTCCAGATTATTGGACTAAATATCAAATACCAAATTTCAGATTAACCAGAAACAAAACCAACCAAAATTTTAGGTTACTGGACCAAATTCCAAATTCAAATTATTGGATACAAATACCAAATACCGAATCCCAATATCGAATCCTAGATCAACAAAACTAAACATATTTCATATTATCACCTTGATGCAAAACCAACCAAATTTCATAACTGAAGAACTAGACAAATTCTAAATTACAAACTGACTTGTACATAAATATCCCAAACATGCCAAATGGTCTAAGTAATCTAATCAGTCAAGACCAAAACAGTTTGATGAACCTACAAGAAAACTCTAAAAACCAAAACTTAGCTAGATGACAACATCTAAAAGAAACAAAAAAAAAAAAAAAAAAAAAAGACTTGGACGGACGAGTGGCACGAGGCCACTAGCCGAAGAACAGAAGCGATTTCAAGTTTAAACCAAGACGAATCAAATTTGCTCTGATATCATGTGAAAGTTCTAACAATAATATAAATCAAACTAAGAAAAGAATAAGAGAAAGAAGAACCAATCTTATTAAGCAAACGGCGTTATAAAATAATAGATACAACTCATATTTATAGTAATGCAAACCCTAACCTATATAAGTTAAAACACTCTAATATTAATGCTAATATAACTCTACCATATATAATATACTACTACTATAAAACACTTTGAACCCCATGAAAGATGACATAAGAACAACGTATACTTTAGTTTGTAAAACTTATACATTAATAATTCTTATTGCCAGTTGTCAGCGATTTTATGTCTTTAATAATTTTTCAAGTGCACGGATCGCTCAAGTAGTAAAATAGATTTTGAGTCCAAGTATCGATCCCACGAAGATTTAGATAATTCAGTTCAATTACAATGACCTTAACAGAATTTATTGGACTTTTGATGTTTGGTATTTAAGACTAATTAGAATTTGAACTAAAAACAATAAACTAATTGTAAATCAAATAACTAAAAATTAGATTAATAAAGATTACTTTAAAATTGAGAAAGAAGAGTACTAGGATCCCGAATCCACTTATAATTATTAATCCCTCTATCTTAATTTTTGGTTTTGACAAAATACATCAGTTATGAATATCAATATCCCTAGATTGTTTAACAGTTTCTATCGAATAAAATTAAACCTATTCATATGCATGACTCGACTATATCTCTATGACGAATGCGAATACAAATGAAAGCATTAAATTTCTGTGGATACTTAAAGATCACCTAAAGCATAGCAGTATATTTCTATCTCCTATCGGACTTTAAGATAATTAAAATAGCGTCTAGCATGCTTTCGATCTTTCGATAGTAAAACACACCACAACGATCATACAATTATTGCGCATATAATTATAGATTCATATAAATCAAAATTAATTATTCAAAACTATAATGAAATAAATTGTCAAAAACCAAGTCTTAAGATGGAAGAATTTAGATTACAAGCTTCATCGTAATCCTAGCACAAAAGAAACTAGCCTAACATACTAATAATAAGAGAAGAAAGAGGAGAAGAAAACATAGAGTTCATCACCCGGATATGAAGAAACTTGAATAAGAAGAACTCTTGATCTTGATCTTCGTTCAATTCTTCAAAGGTTAGTTCTTGATCTTCGTTTCTTGTGTCCGTCTTGTGTTTTTCTCTCCAAAATCCTCCTCCCTCTATTATGAGTTAACAACTCATATATATAATACCCTCATGGTGCCCCAAAAGATGCCAAAAAGACCTAAAAAACATAGGCCAAAAGTTACCTAATCAGGTTGGAATTGAAAAAGGAAAAAAATCTCCCGCAGCCAAAAAAAATCCCAGGCGATCGCCCAGGCAAATCCCAGGCGATCGCCCAGGAGACCCATTTTGCTCTCTGTTGTTGTCTTGGGTTGCTGGGCGTTCACCCAGATATAATCTGGGCGATTGCCCAGCTTAGGTTTTTGAATTCTACGGCTTTTGGTCCTCCAACTTTTTATTTCATCCAATTTGGTCCTTCAACTTTACATAATCTCCAATTTGGTCCTTCAACTTTTGATTGAGTGTAATTGGATCCTCATTCTTTCGAAATATCTTCCAATTTATTGCTCTTTTCATCCATTCTTCTCTAATTGCTATTTAACAGGTTCAAAACTGAAATATGAAGATTAAAACACAAAATTAAGTAATAATTGAATAAAATGACGGAATAAAAGCTTAGTTTAAAGGTCCGAATAAGTGCACAAAATGCACTTATCACCAGTCATACTTTTTGGACAATTTTCCCCATTAAACCATAGAAAAAGATGTCATCGCTCCATGTTAGCCAAAAGTAGGAACCACCCATTGTGAATAAAAAGCATCGAATGTTTCCTTCTTTAAACCCCACCCAAAAGTACAGAAAAACTATGTATTTCCGAAAAGGTTTCACAAAACTCCCAATCAAATTTTCGGCTACAAGTAAGAGTACGATGCCCAAGATCATCATCTTTAGATGCACAATGCAACGTCAGTACAGATCCAGGTGGCAGTTGATTGAAGAAAGACATCTTATATTTTTAAGTCATATTGCATGTCATCTTAACTAATGTTTATCAATCCTTATTTTGTAACCTAGTTATTGGGGTATGAACGTGGTGAATTTTTATTGATTAAAAAAATATATGGTAGCTTCTTGGAGTATTTCTCCATCTTGGTCCAATTCTCGAAATTTACTAGTGTTCTAAAAACGTGAGAAAGTCTCAAGTCTTACAAGCTTAGGCCAAAAAGATATTGTCTTATCTTTAATACTATTTTAATTATTCTAAATCATTATATAAATAAAATAATACATACCAAACAACTAAAATCATCAATACTATGATTACATAATAATTCTTACAACTAGACAATTTTTAAGTTTCCATTGATTCCTAGAAATTTGAAACAATATCACAACTGAAAAAAAACAACCAATTGAAATAGCCTTTGAAACACCAATGTATGTATAAATCACACAATACAAATTGTTATTTATAATCACTTCAAATATCCAAGAATAATCAAATTTTTTTTTTTTTTGGGGGGGGGGGGGGGGGGGGGTAGAACAAGAAGCATAAAAAAAAAAGACAGAATAAAATACTAAAATAGAAACACAAAAATGAATTTTAGACTTTGGAGAATGACAAAAAATAAAATCGAAATTGGTAGAGTTGATGGTCAATCAGCTAAATCACGGCTTCAATTAATAGTTTATAGTTTATAGTTTATGTTTAGACACTTTATTCTTTACAGGTTGGACTTTAAGAATTCAAAAGATAAAGGAAATTTTTTCATAAATAAGCCACTTTTTGAAAAAAATTACAAAAAACCATTCTTGTTCTATATATTCTAAAAATACTGTATTTTAAAAACCATGATTTTAATTTATTATAATATATATTAAATTTAGGAACTGAATCATTAAAAACAAATTTGATGGAAATACTTATATTATATTAAAGAATCTTTTATTGTTACAGTAACCGAATTCTTAAAAATTAGAATTGATTAGAATATATATATTACTGAATGTTTTATTGTTATAACTGTCAAATATGTATTATTTGTATTCGAAATAGCTGTAACAAATACAAACAGAACTCGTGATCTCTTCAATTTCAACATTTGAAATAATCTGTATTACAAATTGAGATGTAATATATAATACTAGTTTTTACACAAAAAACTCATGATATACTCAACTTAATCATATGTATCATATTAAATATCAATGTTACAAACATCATATTAAACAATAATGTAGCAATAACAAGTAGTGTCATCCGTATTGTTACATAAAAACCAATTGTGTAACATGTGTTAATATCACATAAAAATAGTGTTAAAAAACAGTGTATTATAACATCTTTATCATTCAATATTACATAATAATCTATTGTGTAACATTTGTTACATAATATCACATTAAAATCAGTGTTACAAAATAGTGTATTGTAACATCTTTTTCATTCAGTGTTACATAATAACTTATTGTGTAACATTTGTTACGGAATAATCAATCATCATAATAATAATCTATATTGTGTAATAATCAATCATCATAACAATCTATATTGTGTAACAATCATCATAATAACCTATTTTGTTACATTTGTTACCAATGAGATATGACATAATCTATATTATGTTACAGAATAGTGAAGAATTAATGTACTGAGATTTTGTTAAGATTTGGGGCTACAGATATTTCGTAAAGATTTTTGAAGAGGATTTGTGCTGATTTTGGAAGATTTTGGTGCGCTCGATTTGGAGAAGATTACTTAATTTGAGGACGCAAATTCTAGTTATAGAAATGAATTGTGTATTAATTATATTTTGTTTTTATTTTAAACCATTATTTTATTTATTAATATAATAATATAAAAATAATATTTTTAAAATAAAAGAGTTACGTTTACAAAAGTAGAAATATTATTATAATGGTAAGTAGTGGAAGTAATTTCCACAAACATAAATGTAATAATAATGAGTAAATGTGTTCAAATAAGGCAAATGGATTTAGATAAATGGGTCCAAAAAAAAAATTAAAAAATAAATTTTTGCACAAGTCCACGTTAAACCTGTATTGGATTGAAAATTGATTTCTATTTAAATAGTGATTTCAAAAGGCTAAGTCAAGCCCCTTTGAGCCGTTGCGAACCAAACAAAAAGGATTGGCTATGTGAGTTGCAAAAGGGCCGCTTGCTTAAATTATTATTTATAGTAATAATATTTGATATACAATGTTCTCTATCTATCTACGTATAATAATAAAAATAGAAAAATCATCTTTTTTAATCAGGTTTTTTTTCAGAAATAACCACAATAAATAAAATATTTCTTAAAATACTGTCATATTTTTTTTAATTCTAAAAATACTGTTTTTTTATTTTTGTAACACTTGTTGTTACATTTGTTATATTTGTTATTTTAGTTATAATAAATGTGTTACATTTGTTATTAACAAACATAACATATGTAACAACAATTGTTACAAAAATAAAAAACAATATTTTTAGAATAAAAAAAGTTAAATAGTATTTTTTAAATTATGTTATATTTTGTAGTACATGGTGAAATTATCACTTTTTAATCCAAACATTTGATTGTTGGGAGCCCAAAAAAAAAAAAAATTCCAATTCATTGGTATTTTTCCTCCAAGGAATAGAACTACGTGAAATTGAACATAATTTTGCAAAGAAATAACTGTGTTTATTTTTCGAGAAGAGATGAAAATGTGTTTAATATCATTTGATTTAATAGTTGACCCAATCTCTTGCAAATTCTCAACTGAATTTTGAACAAGGAACTAGTGACGGACCAACTTCCATTCTAAGTAGACTTAGTCAGACGTTGATTATCGTTGATATTATTATGAGTTGTTGGAATTGACTGTGCCAACTGTCCCAACACTAATTAACCTATTGCCTTAGATATTCCATCGAGAAGTGTTTAATGTCTTATGGCCATGTAAGCCCAATAGGCTTATAATGTCATTTTTTTTTATTGAATAATATTAACTATCACAATTGTTGACAATCAGCAGTTATAATTGATAGCATTACTCTTATTTATTAGTGCCACTGGTACCAAATGTAACAAGTCTAGCCAATGAAGTCTTTACCTTTGCTACAATTTAAAAAAGTAAGATAATGACACATTGTTTGCTCTCCGGCCGGCCATTGAACAATAATTTTAATGCTTATCCTTGTCCAGGTGAAAAGAAAAGGCCAAATTTTGCTCATGTAAATAATAATACTTTAAGATTATAATGTGAGATTAATAAAACAATACGTACAAATTATTCTTATTGCCAGGAATATTTCTTTTCCAACTTTCCGCGTCCATTAACTTGATAGTAGATGCCATCACTTTTTGCTACCCAAAGACATAAATTGTCTGGACAATCATAGATCCATTTCGAATTAAAAACTTCAAAAGCTTGATTCTTTGAACCCCACCAAACATGACAGAAAAACAATGTATTTCGGAAAAAATTTTCACAAAACTTCCAACTAAAATCTTGGTTTAAATATAGTCTATGAAATCCAAGATCATCATTTCCGGATGCACAATGCAACTCCAATGGGATGGTACCTTGAGGGAGTCCATTGACAACAGAGACCTTGTATCCTTGAGTAACACATGAGTTTGCCTTGAGAAGGTTAGCTGATAGGACAAGAATTTGTATAAGGATTTTAAATATCATGGTACAATTCATGTTGCTTGTTGGTACAAGTGATATTTGACGCTTCTTCAAGATGGTAGTATCCTTTTTATAATTAGATATTGCATCGAGGATTGTTTAATTCCTTTAAGGCCATGTTAGCCCAATAGGCTTATAATGGCACTTTTGTTTATTGAATACAGATATATATCATAACTATTGATAATCAGCATTCATAAGTGGCAATTAGGTAGCATTAATTGATATACCATTTTCAATGAAATCCAAGTCTCTACATTTAAGATGGCGGCATATCAATTAATGCTATATAATTGCCAATTAGATTGTTGACAATCAGCAATTGTGATGTATATCATTACTCTTATTTATTAGTACCACTGATAACAATCGGCCCCAAGTCTAGGCCAATGAAAATGTCCTTCTCTAAGCCTTAAAAAGTAAGGTGATGGCTCATTATTTGCTCTTCCGCCATTGAACAATAATTATAATTCACATCCGTGTCCAGGTGAAAAGAAAAGGCCAAATTTTGCTCAAGTAAATATACTTTAAGATTATAACTAGTGCATCACTCGTGCTATGAACGGAGTTGATCGTTTTCAATTTAATTACCTGAACGAGGAATAATATTTGTTACGGTCTAAATTATTTTTAAATCATTCTTGAAATTCACACAATATTAAACTATAATGATAAATTTAAACTACAAAATAACAGCTAAGAAGGGGCAAATACAGTTCAAAAAATAAATTGAAATTACAGAGTAAAAGTAAATACAAACAAAAACCAATAGCAACTATTTCAATTATTTATGTAAAAGTAAAAATGCGTATATGAAAACGTGTATAAAAGATGAAATTTTATAAAAATTAAACTAAAAATTGTAGTCATTAAAAAAATAAATTAAAAAACGCCCTTAGCTACCTAGCCGCATTTTAAAACAAAATATGTATAACGGGATAAATTAAATGAACGGATCTTACGATTCCGATCATCCATGTTTAAGTGTATTTTGCAAAGTTATTTTAATATAAAAAATAACAGTATCCGAACACAGTAAAAAAAAAAAGATATAAAAAAAATTCAAAAGTACAAATAATTTACAGAAATGATTTTAACAAAAAATTGAAAATGATTACGAGTATCCTCTTTGCTTTGGCAAACAAACTCTAGACTGAAGGTTTCATCTGCGTTACCGTAAGCCAGGACCTTGTACAGGCGGATGATGCACACCTTCAAAGCACACTGTGTTTTCGTTGGATTCATCTCGCTGATGAGATTAAACAAAGGAGCCATAGTTGCGAAATGTCCTCCGTTTGATTTTAGCCATGCCAAAAATAATAATAATAATAAAGGAACACATCAGTTTTCATATAATGAACAAAACGTGCAACACATTATCTATTTTGCAAGAAGAAAGCATAATCATGTACTTACCATAAGCTAGTTCTTAATGGGGCAGTGCAAGAAACAAAACAATATCGTGATCCAAAAATGAATTAGTAATAAATCTCATATATATAGCTCAAACACAATTGCACGTATTACAAAACGAAGTATAATTCCCAAAAGCACTTTCACACACAGATGGATGTAGTGATGCTTCTTCAAAAATATCAATTAAACTGTTCGAATACTATAGTGAAGGCCAAAAGTCGGTTTCATAAAAAAAGATGATAGAGTCCGATTGTTAGTTACTGAAAAGTTGTTGCATTTATCCATGTTTGAGTGCATTTTGCAAAGTTATTTTAATTTAAAAACAAAAACAAAACACAACAGTATCCGAACACACAGTAAAAAAAAATAAGAAAAAAAATTCAAAAGTGCAAATAATTTATAGAAATGATTTTAACAAAAAATAGGAAACAAATAAAATGTTCGAATACCACATGGAAGCCAAAAAGATGGTTGCATACAAAAAAGAAGATGAGTCCATCGCATTTGAAAAGTTGTTGCATTTATATCATTTAATATTAAATGTTACATTTCATTTTTTGCAAGAGAAAAAATAAAAAATAAACAATCAGAAACTATAAAAAATAATTAATGAATGAATAATTACAATAGGGGTAATTTTCTATACAAAAATGCAAAATTTGAACGGTAAAAAAACCGAATTTTGGAAACTTACTGTAGTGTGGAATACTATCAGCTTCTCTTCGAATTCGCATTTTTGGGTTTGCAAAATGTAGACGACCAACAAATAAGTTTCAAGATTTTTTTTATACCAAATACCACACACGTACGATCTAGGGTTTCCACAATGGAGATGATGAACTGAAGTTTCAAGAATGTATATAGTCGTTTGAGTGATTTTTGCATGCAACGTCTGTCAGTTTATGGGAAGAAAGAAATATTTTTGTGGTCTGCCTAAAATGCCCTCATTTTAAAAAGATAAAAAGTGTAGTGCGAACCCATTTAATTGTAGTTTTTGATGGATTTCGTGAGTGAGAATGGTTTGTGAAAATAAATGGAAGAATACTGATGATATTTGTAAAAAAAATTGAATGGGTATAAAATCATTACAAACCTGAAAGATTGGGGACTTAGTGTAATTAACCCTAAAAAATTAAAATAACAAGTACAACTTAAAAATTCTTCTAAATTATCAATAACAACAGGTATAGTAACAATCCTCAATAATGATAAAGACATAAAATAAAGATCACGATTTGCACTACCAATAATAATCTGCATATGGGGTCACCACCAACTTCCCCAGTGTCACAGGAGCCAGCTTGGGGAGTCGAAACAGCAGCAACTACTAGAGACGCAGTATCCACGTTAGGTAGAGACTTGGATTCATTCGTAGGCAATATATCACATTCCAATTTTTTCACTTAACGCAGGAATACATATCTCATAAATCTTTTCATGTACGATTGAAATTCGAGACCCAGAATGGGATTTCAAGAAAAAAATGAAGGGTGTAGGACAAGAGTGGATAAGAGGGATAAGAAGAAAGAGGAGGTGGGGGGATGAAGTTCTTGATTGGAGGATGGAATCCATTGTTAGGTGCCATAAAACTTTATTTAGTGTTGTTCTATTGTAGTTAACTACGAATTTAACTTTGATAAATTAATGATAATTGAAAATAATTAAAAATTATATTTTTAGTATTTCTCAAAATATTTTAAAGGTTGGTCGCAATTTTTGAAAATATAATACTTACTAGTATATTTCAATTTTTTAAAGAAAAATAGGTAGAGACTTTAATTTTCTCGTGAATTAATATGGGTAATTTGACCGAGTCTGGGCTAAAGAAAATTGAGATGGGAGTGGACTAATATTTTGTTCGGCAATTTACATATATACATTACAATGTAAATAAAATTTGAAAAGTACTAGTTTACATTTTATTAATTGAAAAATAAATAAATCATAATATTTTATTGAAAAATACTATTAAATTTACTTATTGATATAATCATAATTACCTAAATAAAACAACAACAATATCTCTCTATCAAAATAAATTCTCTCATTCCGCTCTCCACATTATACACATTCAATTCAATCAAAAATTCAAATGCGAATAAAATTAAATCTCTATTCAAAAAAAAAAAAATTGCACTATTCTACCAATAATTCTAGCAATAAAAAAAACTACAGCCACAATATGCACTAACAAATTATTTTAGCCTGGTGTTTAAAAACAAATAGTAATAAATTATAATAATAAGTGTAACTTAATTTTTTTTCTAAATTATCAGTAATAATATGTAGTAACTGCAGTAAAACAAAAATGTTCGATACCATATGCATCGCCACTTCTTCCACCGCCACGCCACCACCACCCCCTTGCCGCTTCCAAAATTCCGGTACCGCATATCAATACATATTGTTACTTTCTTCTTTTTAATAAGAATTTTCTTATCAATACATTTAGTAGCAACACAAGGTAACAACAAGGGATAAAAACATATACCTATTATCCTCCATTTTTTTCACCACAAAATGGCTCAAAGAATCTTTAGTCACCAACCAATTTTTCGTGTAAATAAATTTATCCAACAAAAAATAAAACTGATCAAGATTTACACAAACCAAAACTGGACACCGTTGTCTTAATTAGCTGCAAATTTCTTGGCCGCATTGCGATAAATACACTAAAATTTCTTGGCCGCATTACTGAAGGTGAGTAATTTGGTAACTAAAATCACAGGTGTTTTTGTTAAATGTGAGTTTATTTAGAGGGGTGTATTCAAATTAGGATTTTAAGGATTTAAAAGTTTAGCAGTATTCAATGTAGACTTTTTAAGACTAATTAAATAGAGACTTTTAGTGATGTTAAAAAAGTCTTTAAAAGCCCCCACGAGCATGGCGCAGTGGTAAAGCAGGAGGGTTCTCTACGGAGGATCGAGGGTTCGATTCCCTGCAGCACCTGGAAGGCAACATTTAATTTTGGAAGGCAACAACTATGTTGGAAGACAGTGGTCCACATGGAGGAGAATCATCGAATGTCCGGCCCAAGTGTATATAAACTGTGACCGCATCTGGATTTACCTGGGTGGCGAACCAGGGGGGAAGGCCGTCACTCCTCAGGATTAGTCAGGCGAAACTTGGAACCTGAGTCATCAAAAAAAAAAAGTCTTTAAAAGTCATGGAATACTCAATTAATTTTTTTTTAAAAGTCTCTATAAGTCATGAGGTATTCAAATTAAGAATGACTTTTAAGAAATTCTCTACTTACTAAACTTTTGGAGACTTTTTGGTAGAAATCTCAAAGAAAATCTCCAGCATAGCCGTGAGATTTGTGATGACTCCTGAGCCCCAAAATAAAGAACTCCTCTTTTTCTTTTCTTGCATCTCTTACCGAAAGAAATTGATTTTACTTGATCTAGATATGCCATTTTCTAATTTATGTAAAATATAAATTTACAATTTTTTAGTGTGCGCTTTTCTTGATTGCGTAACGAGATTTATTTTAAAAGAAATCGATTTTTTGTTTATGAGTTTTCATGATTGTAATGGATGTTACATTTCTCATATTGAACCAAAAATGTGGCTTTTGAAGATGAATCAAGGGTGTTAGCCATGCATGATGAAATTGACCAATATGAAATGAATAAGGTTTGAAAATTAGTTCATCGACCAAATAGATAAATGTAATACGAACTAAGTGGGTATACAAAAAAAAAAAAAAAGTTTGATGAACATGGAACTATTCTTGGAAATAAAGCCCGCTTAGTATCCCAATGATACACTCAAATTGAAGGATTAGACTTTGAAGAAACTTTTGCACCAATTGCTAGATTATAGTCTATAAGATTTTTGCTTGATATTGCTTGTCAAATGAAATTTAAACTGTTTCAAATAGATGTCAAAAGTGCATTTTTGAATGGCTATCTGAATGAGGAAGTATATGTTGAACAACTTAAGGGTTTTATATATCTCCACTTACCAAACTATGTGTATAAACTTTAAAAAGCTCTCTTTGGTCTAAAGCAAGCTCCACAAACTTGGAATGAACGACTAACTACTTATGTCATTGAAAATGGGGTATAAGAGATGGGGAGTTGACAAAACACTTTTTTATCAAACACCTAAACTCTGTTATAATTATAGCTCACATTTAAGTCGATGACATTGTATTTGGCTCAACTTCAGAAAAACAATCTATTGAACTCATAAACATAATGAAAAATGAATTTGAGATGAGCATGGTAGGACAAGTAACATTTTTTCTTGGTCTGCAAGTTAAGCAATTGAAAAAATGATATTTTCATATCTTAATCAAAATATGTAAAAAATTTTAGCAAAAAATTTGGACTTGATAATTCTAAACCGATGAGAACACCTATGACCACAAATTTGAAAATCACTAAAGATGAAAATGGAAAAGATGTTGATCCTAGCCTCTATCATAGCATGATTGGAAGCTTATTATACTTGACTACTATTAGACTTGATATTGTATTTAGTGTACGAGTATATGCTAGATATCAGGCAAAACCAAAGAGTCACATGAGCCTGCTGTAAAAACATAAAGAGAATAATTCGATATGTCCATACCCTCATTTAGTAGGTTTTAGTGATGTTGATGTGCAAGTAATATTGATGATAGGAAAAGTACTACAAGAGGATGTTTTTATATAATGAACAATCTCATAGCTTGGGTCAACAAAAAGCAGAACTCCATCTCAATATATACACATGAGGCAGAGTACATTGCAGTAGTTAGTTGTTGTACACAATTACTGCAGATGAAGCAAATGCTAGATGATTACAGTATCAAACAAAATTCTATCACTATATTTTACGATAATACCAGTGACATAAGTCTATTAAAAAATATTGTCCAACGCTCTAGAACGAAACACATAGATATTAGGCACCGTTTTATTAGAGACTTGGTAGAGACTAAAATCATCACAATCGAGCACATACAAATAGAAAATCAATTGGCAGACCTATTCACTAAAGCTCTGGATATTAGTAGATTCGAAAAAATGAGAAAAGCCTTCTGAGTGTGTGAATCTTAATTTTACTTATATATATACTCTTGAGTTAATTTTGCAAGAAGTAATGATTCTATAAATGTCATTATCTTAGTCATAGAAACTGAAAGTACAGCTTGAGACTTCATATATTCATCACACATTTTGTACACCATATAGATGTCAAAATTTGGTTGAGTCTCTGGACAAATTATGTATTCTACCATCTGATTTACTGGTTGAATATAAAATGAAGACATATGATCAGTATCTATGTCTTTTGACATCATAATACTTTGACCTGTTAGCAAGCGGGTGTACTTGAAGCGAGTACTACCTTTTTCTGGATGATGAAAAGCCATCCTAATTGATAAGTAAACAATCATGAGAAAATGGCTGCCACCTTGAAAGTGTGAAAGTCACACTTTAAAGGCACATTTTTTTTTCTTTAGGTGTTTTAGAGCTCAATTTGGTTTATACTTACGAGTCCAATTTTAAAAAAAGTCATTTTCAATTAAAAGTGCAAACGAGTTACTTATATCTCCATTTTCCTCATGCATCAAACCATAATTTTCTTATCTTGATTTCATGATTTTACCTAATTTTCTTATCTTGATTTCATGATTTTACCTCACTTGATATTGCAAGTTGTGTAGGAGATTATCAATGGCAATGACCAAAACTACTAATTGACATCCATAGATTCGGCACAGTCATCGAGGCACTGCCTCTGCCACTGCATCTTCCTATAGCGGTGCAGCCTCTGGCACCATTTGTTGCACATTTCTCCGGCACTATCCAATCTACTCCTCCACCACGACCACCAGCAAGTAGAATCCTACCATGACTACCTTCACGCTGTGTGAAGCACCTCCTGACCGGGTCACCAAGAATCCATAGGGTGACCCAATTTTGGATGTGCCAACACCAGGCCCTAACCTTTAAATCACTCAATATGCCTCACACATTTCGAGCACCGATGTCACAAGTCAGGGAAGAGTGATAAATATACATCTTCTAATAGTGAAACCGAATCCCAACCAGGCCTTAAATCTGAAGAACATTCAGATGAGTCTCAAAAATACTAAGAACTTAGATGGGTCACAAAAATTAGGGTTTGATTTTGCAGTAGAAGATGTAAAAGATACAAATGCTATCTGACCCATTCTGATTCACGCGTGAACAGAAAGGTAAACAACATGTTGATGAATGTTCCACTAAACGTTCAAACATTGCTGATCGAACTACTCAACATCATAACGTTGGCCATACCTCATCAGACATACCTGAAAGGAATTGAGGTATACATGCACAGTAGAAATTAAATATTCAATTCCTTTAAACTGGATCAACCTTGTACATAGAGAGAATTCATGATAGGAGTTTACCTTTGATGAATATCGTGAACTCTAATTTCTGATTAGCTGGAAGTGCGATCTTCAATACCACAACTGTCCAATGGTAATCTACACATCAAGAATAAATCTAGACTTCTACGATCAAGAACAGATGAAAGCATAACCTTTTGGGGTAATTGTATTTGGCTATCTTTTACTTGTGCTAGCAAGTAATGAAAACCAACTTTTTTTTTAAAATCTGTAGTGGCCTTTGTATTTATAGGTAGGGCTAACTCTAGCCCTAGTTCTAGTCAAACTAGAATCCATCAACAAATGGGTCCAATTAATTAATCTAATTAATTAATTTGGTCTAATAAATAATTAAGTCCGACCTAACTAATTGGACCTTGGACATTAATTCTTACAATCTTCCACTTGGACAAGGTCCAACTCCAGTTGCTCAATTCTCGCTTTATGTGTGTGACCCATTAGGTTCTCATTCACGATGGCAAACTTAGTGATATTCTCATCGATTCACCTAGATCTATCAATTCACACCGCCGTCCTAGATTGACATCTAGCAATGTGTCAAGGCAATCTATGTGAAGGAAAATGTCATGTGGTATGACAGAACCAATATATGTACGGTTACCGTGGAAATATAATCCCTTCATCAATACAACTCAATTAGTGAAGAGATATGGATCAGCGTCAATCTCATTTCAACCAATTATATTATTCACCTCAACTCTTTGTTGATCTAATCTAGTTATGATTGAAACATTTTCAACTTATAACTCCACCCCGATTGAGGAAATTAATATCAACTTAAGTAGGCAAAATACAGGTTGTAATCTCCTACTTTCCATGAGTGACGAATCCTCATATTGAACATTCACAACCTTTATATGATTCTCACTATACCTGTACGACATCTTTCTGGTGACTCAAAATCTTCAAATCCCATCAAACGCTCGCCAAAGTATAGTGGTTCTCACATAAAATTCTATGATGTCCTTAAGTCAAAGGACCAAATCCACTACCACACATTAGAGATTTACCACTGACGCTTGGATAGTTATCCATGTGGAATCTCTATGCGGATCATCCAATGTCATATTCTCATAACAATGCATTCATGTGTTCATTCAGATATCCCTCTACATCTTAGCTCATGAGATCAGCTACTTTTTCAAAAGAAATGCAACACATGCTAGTCTATTAGCAATAATGATATCTGTATCTCATTATTACTATGACTAGAGATATTTTAAGAATAAGTTATTTATAACTTGAATCTCACAATCACAATACCTTGTGATTAACAAGTTATTATGAACTTTTTTTCGGACTCTATTATTTTAAATAATAATAGATCTACCATTAAAATGTAGACAAAATATTTAATTAATAAAATTATTCATACACTTCAATGTCTAACAAAGAATATATAAAACGTCTCATACAAACTAGATCCAATCACTCATGTATCTAATACCAATAGATTTAGCATGACTATCATGCTTGTGCTGAGACAACGGCTTTGTCAAAAGATTTGCTACATTGTCGTCAGTTGGGACTCTTTCTATCTTTATGTCATTTCTCAGAATTATCTCCCTGATAAGAAGATATCGCCTTAATATATGCTTGGATCTTTGATGAGATCTGGGTTCCTTCGCTTGTGCGATGGCTCTATTGTTATCGCAATACAGAGATATTGGATCAACAATGCTAGAAACTACTCCAAGTTCTTAAATGAACTTCTTGATCCAGATTGCTTCTTTTGCTACTTCTAAAACAGCTATATATTCGGCTTCTGTAGTTGAATCAGCAGTCGTTTTTTGTTTGGAACTTTTCCAACTGACCCCACCACCATTTAGAGTAAATACATATCCAGATTGAGATTTGCTATCATCTTTATCAGACTGAAACTTTGCATCGGCATAACCTTGAACTCTAAGTTCATTTCCTCCATACACCAAGAACATGTCTTTAGTCTTTCTTAAGTACTTAAGGATGTTCCTGACTGCGATCCAATGTTTCTCGCCAAGGTTCACTTGGAACCTGCTTGTAACACTCAAAGCATATGAAACATCCGATCGAGTACATAGCATGACATACATGATAGATCCTATTGTTGATGCATAAGAAATTATATCCATGCGATCTCTTTCAATTTGTGTCTTTGGACACATCTCTTTTGAGAGATAGATCCCATGCCCGATGGGACAGACTCTTTGACTCTTCTATGCTAAATCTTTTCAAGATTCTATCTATGTACGTAGATTGAGAAAGGCCAAGCATTCTTTTAGATCTATCTCTATAGATCTTTATTCTGAGAATGTACGCTGCCTCTCCCATATCTTTCATGGAGAAATTTTTGCATAATCACAATTTTACTGATTTTAGCATTGGGACATCGTCTCCTAACAATAGTATGTCATCCACATACAAAATTAAAAATACGACTTTACTTCCACTAATCTTTTTATACACACATGGTTCATCTTCATTCTTGATAAAATCAAACATTTTAATTGTCTCATCAAAACGAAGATTCCAGCTTCGAGAGGCTTGCTTTAATCCATATATGGATTTCTGTAGTTTGCATACCTTGTTTGGCTCTGTAGATTCAAAACCTTCGGGTTGTGTCATGTACACATCCTCACTAAGATTCCCATTAAGGAATGCAGTTTTGACATCCATTTGCCATATCTCATAGTCATAGTATGCTGCTACGCAAGCAGAATATGAATTAATTTAGACATGGCTATTGGTGAGAAAGTTTTGTCAAAGTCAATTATTTGTCTTTGCTTGTAACCCTTCGCAACCAATCTTGCATTGTAAGTATGAACATTACCATCCATGTCAACCTTTTTCTTGTAAACTCATTTATAGCTTGGTTTTACCCCTTCAGGCAGGTCAATCAAGGTCCAAACATTGTTTTCATACATGGAGTTCATTTTGGATTCCATAGCTTCCTGCCATCTCTTTTAGTCAACATTTGACTTCGATTCTACGTAAGTAGTAGGTTCATCTTCCTCGATTAGCAATGCATCATTGCTAATCAAGAGATCGAATCTCCTAGGAGGACGAATGACCCTGCTCGACTTACGGGGAACTGTTGTGTCCTCGGGGACTAATGGTTCACCATTTCCAATATGTGCCTCATCGAATGCAGGCTCAGCCATTGGCTTATCTAATTGGTCGATTTTATTTTTGGTTTGTTGAACTTCTTCAAGATCTACTTTACTCCCACTGTCCTTTCTTAGAATGAACTCTTTCTCTAAGAGTATGGCATGTTTCGATATGATGACCTTCATCTCGATGGAATTGTAGAAATAGTATCCAACCATTTCTTTTGGATATTCCACAAATAAATATTTATCAGATTTAGCTTCTAGCTTGTCTAATTCTACGTGCTTCACATAAGCGTCGCAGCCCCAAATCTTTATGTATGAAAGATTAGGTCTTTTCCTTTCCATAATTCGTATGGAGTTTTATTGACCGATTTAGATAGAACACGGTTTAGTGTGTGACATGCAGTGTTAAGTGCATATCCCTAAAATGATTTTGGGAGAACTGCGATGCTTATCATTGATCGCACCATGTCTAGTAAGGTACAGTTTCTCCTTTTTGATACACCATTTAGTTGTGGTGTATATGGTGGAGTCCACTGCGAAAGAATCCCATTCTCTTTTGGATAGTCTAAAAACTTACCCTTCAAATATTCTCCACCCCGATCAGATCTAAGTGTTAGAATATTTTTCCCATTTTGCCTTTCAACTTCTTGCTTGAATTCCTCGAACTTTTCAAAGGCTTCATGCTTGAATTTCATCAAGTAGATGAAACCATATCTAGAATGGTCATCTGTAAACGTGATGAAGTAAGAAAAGCCACCTCTAGCATATGTAGAAATTGGTCCACATACATCAGTATGTACGAGTCCCAAAATGTCTGCAGCCCTGACTCCTTTTCCAGTAAATGGGGTCTTGGTCATTTTTCCCATCAGGCATAACTCACATCTATCAAATGATTCATAATCATTTGAATCCAAGTATCCATCTTTATGTAACTTTGTGATGCATTTTTCATTTATATGACCTAGTATGCAATGCCAAAGGTATGAGTTGTTAACCTTATTGCCTCTATGCCTTTTGTTGTCTATAATCATTATAGGACATTCCAAGTCTAGAATATAGATGCCATTAAAAAAATTCTCACATCCATAAAACACATCATCAAGATATAAAGAACAACGTTTATCCTTAATCTTAATGAAAAACCCATCCATGTCCAAACATAAAATAGAAATGATATTCTTAGTAATAGCAGAAATGTAATAGCAGTCTCTGAATTCTAAAACAAGGCCCGAAGGCAACGGTAAAAAGTATGTCCCTACAGCCAATGTAGCAACTCTTGCTCCATTCCCAACGCGTAGGTCTACTTCTCCCTTTTGCAGTAATCTACTATTCTTTAGCCCCTACATATTTGTGCAAATATGAGATCCACATCTGGTATCTAATACCCCATAAGTTGAAGGAGTAGATAAATTTATTTCAATGAAAAAGATACTTGAATTAGAAGCCTCAGTAGACTTCTTTCCCTTCAAGGTAGCGAGGTATGCCTTGCTGTTTCTCTTCCAATGTCCTTTGTTTCCATAGTGAAAATACGAATCATCAGACTTAGATTTTTCTTTGTCTGCTTTGACTATTTTTTAGCAGATTTGGCCTTCTTGGATCCTTTCTAAAAGGTCCTTTTTTGATTTCCTGTTAGTTCATTTAGAGATGTCAATAGCCAAAATTTGTCCCTTCTCTTTGTTTATATTGGGATCAACAGTCTTTAGCATGTTCAGCAACTCATGTAGGGTACATTGAATCTTATTCATGTTAAAGTTTATGATGAACTGTGAAAAGCTATCAAGCAGGGACTGTAGAACCAAGTCAATACTCAGCTTGTGGTCCATGGCATAACCCAATTGGTTTATCTTTTCAATATAACTAATCATCTTCAGTACATGAGCATTGACTGAAGATCCTTCTATCATCATACATCTGTATAACTTTTTGGATATCTCATATCGTTCAGTGCGTGACTGTTCATCATACAACTCCTTGAGATGAAATGTAATAGTATAAGCACCCATACTCTCGTGCTGCTTTTGTAACTCAGGTGACATAGCTGCAAGCATCACACATGTTGCAGTATTTTCGTCATCGATGTGTTTATTATAAGCATGCACTTCCTCCAGCGTAGCCTCCTCAGCTTCTGGCATAGGTTGCTCAACGACATATCCAATTTTTTCATGCTTGAGAACAATTCTCAAATTGCGGTGCTAATCTAGAAAATTTGACTCGGTGAGTTTGTTTGCATCCAATATGCCTCTCAAACTCATATGGTTACCTATGATTCAATACTGAAATAACAAGACAGAAAATTAATTGAATATAGAAAATTAATTTAATTATGGACTTAAATTAAATTAATTATACTCTCACTGTTTGAATTGAATTAACGACCCTCAAACATTAATCAATAGAACCGATTAGATTCTCAGTGGGCTAGGATCCCTTTTGTTTTATTAGAACCTTGAGTAACTCCATAAATTCTAATAAAACATCAAGGTAGATACTTTTATCAATCACATCTCTATGTGATTCCTAGATCATTGATAAGTACAATTTTTTACTTATTGGAGCTCACAAAAAAGGACGATATATTTTTATGTTTGAAACATGATTAGAGATAATTAGGTTCGTATTTTGATATAGAATTGATTGACCATCGAGATAGGCTATTGATTATTATAGAATCACTGATTTTCAATCTAGGATAATTAACAGCTAAAGCGATTAACAAATAATTGATTAAAGAACGTGTAGGTGGATTCGCAAATCCTAGTGTTAGTAAAAACTCGAATTCATTCTCATCATTTAAAGTTGATTATTGATAATTTAGATTTAATTAAAATAGTTAAAATAGTGTTAGAATCACAAACTAAAATAAATCTGTGTTTTTCATATTGTTAGAATTCGAATTATAAATTAATTGATTAAGTTGATATCTAGTCCTCGTGAGTTTGACACTCTACACATCATTACTTGTAAACGAACCGTACACTTGCGGGATTGAAATCACACAACAAGTTTTTGGCACCGTTGCCGGGGACTAGTTTTATCAATTACTACGTTAATTGATAATTTAATTTTTAACAATTCTTTTTATTGTTATTTATTTTATTTTTAGATTTATATTTATTATCAATTCTTTGTGTTACTGTTGAATTTCAACTATTTTCTAAAGTTTCAGATGTTAAGTGTGTATGCGCCGTACAAATGATCTTGATCTATTTGATTTAGATCTAGAGATTGTGCGAGACGGATTAAAATTTATACATGATTAATTAGAAAAAATTAAATATGCTATGAATTATATTACGGTCTCACCAGCAAGAAAACAAATTTTTGCTGCTCTATGCCTGGAAAATGGGCTACGATCAAAATATTTTTGTACTGATGTTGGCCATAGATGGAATTAAATATATCTCATGCTTGAATATTGTGAAAGTTACGAAGATTGTATTATTGTATATTATAATGACCGACACTCACATGGCTTAGAATATGATTTAGAATTATATGACTGTGAAATATGTATTCATGTGTAAAAAAATTTGAAAGTTTTTTACAATGCAACAACTACATGTTCTGATGTATATTATCTAACTACTCCACTTTTTTTAAATCATTTCTATTATATTGTTAACAATTTTACTAGGTATAAGAATTTTACTCTTTTTTCTAATATTATACCCGTCGTGGAAGCTAAATTTAGAAAATATTGAGAACAATTTCCTATGTTATTTCCATTAGCATGTATTATGGATTCTAGACTTAACTTAGAGGGTACGAAAGTAATAATAATGACAATTTCACAAAAATTAACTTATGAAAATTCAATAATGTGTGGTAATTTAGAACAAACTTTATGTAAAATGTATAAGGTTTATGCTGAAAAGGTCGGTACGAACATTATACGACCCTCTGTTCCAACATGTATTTCATCATCAATTGATGACATTGATTTATGGAGTTACGTGAGTACACATAGGAGTTGTCAAGGTCAACAATTAGTTGGTTCTTCTTCTATTTATTTTCTTTTTCGTTCTAGTGATACACCTGTAGAGTTAGTTAGGTATTTCGCACATGACGTGCTTAGTATTTTAGATGACGAAAAGAGAAAAAATTTGATATACTACGATGTTGGAGACAACATCAACGTAATTACCCAATTCTTTCAAAAATGGTACGTGATCTACTAAATCATCCGGTCTCAATTGTAGCATTGGAGGCTACATTTAGTATAAGTGGCAAGATTTTGTCTGATTTCAGGTCAAGACTCAAAGCTAACATTGATGACGTCGAATTTCGAATCTAAGACAAAGTAGATAGAATAATGTCCGAATAACTTGAAGATTTGAATATGGATTATTCAGATTTGTAGTAAGTATTAATTTGCATTAGTAATTAGATATTTTTTTTTGTCTTATTTTATTAAAAAATTGTACACATAACATCTTGTTCGTGTACAATTTTAACTCCGCCTACTTTCAAAGTAGCCGGTCTCAAGCTTGGAAAAAGGAGGAGAGTTTTCAACCTTTAATTTTTAATATAAAAGATTCTTGATATTTTCTTTCATTTTCATTTTCAAATTTTCTTTTTTAAAAAAAATTAAGGGCCGAGCCAAGCTCGTGGGTAGTTCGGCTCAGCCTGTTCGGCCCACGAGCTCGTGGGCCGAATCGAGTATCATTTTTGGAGGCGAGTTGAGCTCGTTTTTCATGGACCGAGCCGGCTCGGTTCGACCCATTGCCATACCTAGAATAAACTGGCATTTTCTTGTGTTACAAAGGCGAATGGGTTGAAAATAATTAATATACGGGTTCCAACATGACTGCTATCTTGGTCTATGCTGTAGTGTGACCACTTTGGAAATTTAATTTCGTGTCACCCGTGTAAGTAACTTGTGACCTAATGTGGCATGTGATCCCTATTGTGTGGCTTCTGACTCTTTTCTCTCTTATGTGCCTATATATCTAACTTATGGTGACGACCAGAAAGTAAAAGTTCACGTGACCAGTTTTAGCATATTGTGACCCATGCCGTGGTGTGTTGTTGTGAATGCTAGGATGTCATTAACGATTCACCCTATGAAATGTCGTGATACCTAATGTCACTTGTTACCTCTATTGTATAGCTTGTGACTCTTATCTCCTTTATGTAGTTATATATCTAATTGATGATGAGTTCATGTGACCTGTATGAGTATGTTGTGATACGTGCAACCTAATGTGACATGTGTGATATATGTTGTGTGGCTTGAGACTCTTGTGACCTCTTTTTCATGAATACAATAGCTAAAATTTCAATTATATGTGGTGTGTAATGTTTTGTGTAACCCGTGAATATATTGTATTCTTAGTTGTGTAATCGCGAACAATATTATATGATTCCATTTGTCCAATAAGGTTATCAATTTTTACTGTTAGTTTCATTTTTTCTATTTGTAAATGGAGAATTTACATATAGCCTAAAAAATAGTTTATTTCATTAATTGTGACATTGAACTTATTCCTTTTTGCAGCAATAGGAGACATTAGTATTTTTTGTGTCTTATGGAGGCCAGTGGGATGAAAATAGCAGATATACTAGTACCAACAGGAATAGAATATTAGTTTTAGAAAACCGCACGTACAACTATCTCGTTGATAAAATCACAAGATATGCATTTGACTTTATTACCAAAACACTCAATGGTTGAACTGAAAATTCTACAAGGTGTAGAAATGCAAAACTTTGGTGTTGCAATTTGTGTGCTAGAAATTGCAGTTGCGGCCATTGAGGATTCTGCAAGATATTATCAAATCAAATTTGTTTACATAAATTTTGACGAACATAAATTTTTCTGGGAATGCGAACCTTCAACACAGCTCCGACAACGATGTTTTCCCCCTTTTGCGTTCCAGATTTTTGTTCGCCTAAAATTTGTTTCCTTTCATTGTTATTCAGATTTAAAACATTCTTCTTTAATTTCTTGAAGCGATCAGAAAGTCACTGCCATTGAAGCATTGGAATGTTTGATAGAAGTAGGGTTTTCAATTTCGCTTACACATCTCCAGCTGTGGAAAATGGAATAGTGTGAGAGTTTATATATCTATACTAGTTTATCGCTTATCGGTGAAATTTGTCCGTAAAAAAATAAATGAAGATTGATAAGACGAACAAACTATAAAAAGGAGAAAAATGTAAAATTTTAATTTTAATGAAGACGAAGAAATAAAATATAGAAGCACATATATATGTTACCCGTGTAAAAATATTGTTTTTAAATGAAAAAATTGAAATATTGATGTTAAATGAAAATAATGTATTTTTCTTTTAAATTTATGAAAGGAGATAAATTGTAAAATATGGATTTTAATGAAAATGATGAAGTAACATATGGTAACCCATATAAAAATGTTATTTTCACATGAAAAATTGAAATATTTGATTTGTAATGAAAATAATGTATTTTAAAAAAAAATTATAAAATGAATAAATTTTAAAAGATTATTATAATTATTACTATATTTGAAATAACATACAAATATGATATTTTTAGATAAAAATTATATAATTTTAAATAAAAAAATATTTATTTTAAAAGAATATAATATAATTTTAGATAATGAAAAACTGAAATATAGTTTTTAAATGAGGATAATGTATTTTTTATTAAATTATAAAAAAAAGATAAGTTATAAAATATTGATTTTAATGAAAATGAGCTATTTTTTGAAAAATTTAAAAAGAGGGTATTTTTCAAAAAAGAGAAAACTAGGCATTGTACTTTCTTTCCTTCTTTTTTAATGGAATTTTAAATATACTGGGATATATTAATTTTTTCATAAATGCCTATTTATTTGCACAAATACCGTTACTTTACATTTTTTTAATTTCAAATTATTTGCTTAATTATACTTACTTGTAATAGAATTTTTCACTTTTGAAGTGAGTAAAATAAATCTTTTTTAATAGAAAGAGAAATATTTACCATTAAAGTCATCTTTTGAGTTCTTCACTCTATCCGGACGCTCGAACTCTTCTTCTCACTTTCATCCCACAAAACGTATTTTAAAAAATTAATTCGATCTTATCAGAATTTTTTTTCACGATTTATCTAACTTTCTATTCATCCACATTAAGATCAGTATGCTACTTATGCCAACCCCTTCTTTATTTCTTGTTCTTATTTTTGATAATCCATTATGTTCAATCTTTCAACTTTCAATTGGTTTTATGTTTTATATCAATTTTTTTTAGATATTTGAAGATGGCTAAAACACGCATCAATCGTAAGTCTATATCCAAAATCAGAATTGGGCGCTCCCTTCCATGGAGAAAAAGGCAAAGAAGATGTTTTTATGGAATGTTTGTCTAAGATTATTTTGTGCATTATGTGAATATTTAAGAATTGGTTTGCATTTTTGTATTCGATACTTGGATGTATAATGCATATTCACAATTTATTAACCATTTCATATCATGTTTAGTTTTCTCATTTTGCAAGAATGGAGATTGATTATATAATTTATTAGGTGAAGCATTTTTATTGCCCTTTGACGATTGATTTTTGCTTCTTAAATTGGTGATGTCTTCAACAATTTTGAAATTTGAATTCTTAATGAGAGTATATTTTGGGATCATATTTGTGAAATGAAACGGTTGTATTTATTATTTGATATAAACCTTCCAAAAAAAAAATCTTCTTTGCTTTTTTAGGAAACTAGTATATTTTAATTTCCATTTATATAGTAGTGTGTGAGTAATTTTCCCTAAAGAGATAATTTTTTTTTTTTAAAAAGGTGCGCCTAGGTTCGCATTAGGCGGTCAATAGAGAAGATGACGGCTTTTTCACGTGCATTGCCCACATGCACGACGTTTTGAAAATGTCCCGCGTCTAGACGCGTATTTTAGAACACAAACGTTTTTTTGTAAATCAACGAGTTTTGTGGTTGTTTGTTCTTCCTTGCTCCTGCTACATCCAGGGGCAAAGCCAAAAAGTTATGTTGGAGTGGGCTAATGTATAAAATAAATTATATAATTCCCACCCCCCACATTTAGGGGTGGCTGGAGCGTGGGAGCTATCCCCTAGCTCTACCCTTGTCCCACACACATTTGCGTGTTTCGTAGTTTTCGGTTGATATGTAAAAGAAAGGCGAAAGCAATCAACCCTCTTAAGTTGAATCTTACATAAACCAAACAATTAATCCATGATGAATCCCATATCGAAAAAATAAAAAAAAAATTACAAAAACAACCATAAAAATCCAATCAATAAGTAGAAAGTAGAAACCATCTTATCAAAACTCCATATGCCCGTGAAGCATAATTTAGCCAGTTGGTAGAAATTTTTTAGGGTTCTTCCAATTAACTTCATTTTTATCCAAATCCCACGATTTTTGAATTATGCTCAAATACCTCAAATTTAACTTGAAATTAATGGTTGAATGTATTGGAAATCTGGGTTTGTCTCGGCCCAGTCGCCATACAAATCCATGCAAATACTTGCAAGTTCTCAAATTGACCATTGAATCTGACATAGAATTTGTGTTACATACGGGGAAATACAAGAATCACAGCTCAAAAAATTAATTACATTTCAAGAAAATGCAAAATAAATAGTGTAATTTGTGTGGGAAATGAGTTTCTTCGGGGGTTTAAGGGGCTAAGGTTTTAATAAGCAGGGGAAGAAGAGAACAAAGATAAGTAGGTTTAGATTGTCTGAAATTTTGATTTCAATTGCGTGGAAGTGGCGAGGGCCAATGGGCAGATTACTAATAGTTTTAATTAGACTTAAAGGAGAATGGATGGGCAGAAAAAAAATAAAAGAATGAATTAAGGGCAATTTGCACATATATATTTATTTATATATTAAAATGTAAATAGAAATTAATAAATACTGAGTTGTATATATTAATTGAAAAATACTCATAAATCTCAATATCTTATTAAAAACCACTAATCATTTATTCATCACTATTAATATAAATTATAGTTACCTAAATAAAAAACAATAATCTCTCTGTATCAAAAGAAATTCTCTCTATTCCAAACAATATTCTCTCTCCATATTATACAAATAATATCCAATCAAAATTCAAAATTCGAAACTATATTCTATCTCTATATTATACACTAATAATTCAATCAAAATTCAAAATCTCTTAATTAAATTAAATTTCCATTTCAAGAAAAAGAAAAAAAAAATGCACAATTTTACCAATTATTCCTACAATAAGAAATGGTTGCAATAAGAGTAGGCAATTACAAATTATTCTAATGTTAAATAACAAAACATGACAACAAATGAAATTTCAAAAAACACAACAGTCTACTACTTAAAAAATGGACAATAAAAAATTGAGTTAATTACACTAATGGTCTCCATTCTTTCAAGTTTGTAACGATTTCATCTTCATTCAATTTTTTTAGCAGTTATCATCCATATTTTTTTATTTATTCTTACAGGCCGTCCCCACTCACGGAATCCATCAAAAACTGTCATTAAATGGGTTCGCACTACACTTTTTATCTTTTTAAGACGACAGTATTTTGGGCAAACCACCAAAATATTTCTTTCTTCACTCAACCTGTCAAGTAAATGACATGGTGTTCTTATTTTAATAGTCAAGTTCAGATTTGTTCATTTAGCTCTCATCTAACATCTCTCTTCTATGTTTTCATCTTTCTTCTCTCCTCAACTTTGTTGTCTATTTTGTGTTGTACCATTGCAACAAAGATATATAAGATAGAACATGCAGACGTGTTCATCTCATGGATATGAAGAATTCTTGGACTTATGCGAACCCAAGAAGAAGATTATTTGTTTGTGACCAAAATGTATCCTTTAGCACAAATGATCGTTTTTTTTAGTTGAATCCTTAATGTTAGCACATGTTTGTTATTGTTTAAATTATAATTTCAGCTAGTCAAACTGGTCAAACTTATTTTTTATCTACATATTTTATAAGACCCACAACTTACAACTCACTTTTTATCCACACATTCATCTACGACTTATAATATAAGCACTTGAAAAATAATGTTAGCACTACCAAACATATGCTTAATGTATCTTCTTGTAGGGAGACCGTTGTCGATGCTTTGTGTGGTATGACCCACAAATATGTGACCGGTCAAAAGTAGTCATTCCGAGTTTGTTGAGGTCAACGCGAAGATTGGAAGACGAGAACTCTACATTACAAGGAGAGAATAGAAGATTGGCAGCAGAGAACATCAGATTAGAATATGATAATACAAGATTTGAATCTGACAACAGAATACTACAAGCACAGAATAGAATACTAGAAGCATTGGAAAATTATGTGCTGAGAACAGAAGACAAGTACAAAATCAAACATCGGCAGCTGGGAGCAATCGAACTTAGATTTTTTTGCTATAATTTGGTTGTTTGTAGCCTAGGTATTGATGTACTAAGTTACGTATCTGTAGTAAATGGAAAAGTTATTGATGTTGATATTGTTGTGTTCCAATTTTCAATGAAATGAATCGACTGAAGTTACGATGATGTTATTTTTCTAATCTCCAATGGAATGAATAACGTTATCACATTTTGGGATGGTATCTACTAGTGTAGTTAAAGAATGGGGACTTATGTTGTGACTGAATGGAAAGAACGGAGACCTAAGCTGTGACTTAATATAAAGAATGGGACCTACGCTATGACTGAATATAAAGAATGGAGACCTAAGCTATGACTACATGTGAGTAATGGGGACCTGTATTGCTACAGTTTTCGAAGGAAAAATTGTACATGTCTACAGGTTGTACATAAAAAACAACAGAAGCAACAACATCCCACAATTCGCAACCGACAACATTCAAGCAATTTGTAATGAATACATTTTTTTACATAAACATATAACCACACCACACAACAAAAGCAAAAAACAAAACGTTTGCATTGATCATTGTCAAAAAACAACCATGTCCAACACATCAGTGCAAAGCACACTACTGATCTAAAAACAACAAAATGTCATGTGGTTACTGAGAACAAAACAACAAAAAACCATGCAGTTCTGTAGTGATCTTCTTCCACGATGTACAGTTGTGACAAGTCATGCCTTCTTCTTCTTTTGTGCTGCTTCCTTGGTGCCGGTGGCCCTTGTTGTAGTGGTCTTGCAACTATGTTTGTTGTGTCTAGTTTGGCCACACTTTTTACAAGACATACGAATACCAAATCTTCGACTTTTATTGCTCGACAAAGGTGCCTCATCAACATCTCTTCTTCTTACTTTCTTAGGCCTTCTCGGTTGTTTACGATGTGGTGGGGGATTTATAGAATTTTGATTGTTGTCTTCCCAAAATTTCAGACCCGCCATCGGACAAATTACTGGACGATAAGCCTTTATGAATGAGTCTTTACTATAGCACGTATCCACGTATTCTTCAAGTCGTAATTTGCATTTGGTAATGAAACTAATTACATGGGCATACGGCAGACCTGAAAGCTGGATTCTCCTACACGTGCATGTCATTTTTTGTAAATCGACGGCATAGAAGAATCCAGTACTATTATCCCTCACCTCAAACTGCGTGTCTCCTGCATATGTAGGTTGACAGTACCTTGATTCAACTTTCGTTTTCTCCAACATTTTCCAAACTTTAGGGCCAAAAGGATTAACCCATTTCATAACAGTTTCCCTCCGTGTGGCCAAGCGTGTCATTAGATAGTACCTTATTTTTTCCAACAAATAAATTATTGGTTTGTCCCGAGCTTGTATAATGGCTGCATTGAATGCCTCTCACAGATTATTCATGAAGATGTCACACTTGTTCGTTTCTCTAAAGTGGGAGCTACTCCATTGCGTGGCCGGCTTGTCAACCAACCAATTATATGTATCTACATTTTCTTGTTTCATTCTCTCCAATTCCACCTTCCACTGTGGCTCCGTAGTTGACCTTGCAGCGGCCCACAACATCCGTTTCAAAGCCAACCTACTGAACTTGTTCCTGAAATTGGCATACAAGTGGCGTACACAAAAGCGATGCTCGGCATTTTCACAGTATGACTCCAACGCATCCACTAAACCCTTTTGTTTGTCACTAATGAAGGTCCAACCATGACCGTTACCAACTCCCGCGTCATCAACTAAAATTTCCAAAAACCATTTTTAACTACTCGAGTTTTCACTCTCCACAACCGCATACGCTAGTGGATACATTCTATTATCAGCATCAATCCCAACCGCAGTAAGCATGTGCCCACCATTTTCACTCTTTAAAAAATACCCATCTAGACCAATCACTCGTCTACACCCTGATCGAATCCTTCCTTCAAAGTTCCCAAGCAAATATACACCCGTCTAAATTCTCTACAATCCCCAACCATCTCAGTCTTTAAAACGATAGTGCTCCCAACATTACTTTTTTGCAACTCTTCCATATAATTAGCAAGCAATTTGTATTTTTCATTGTTGGACCCTCAAATTGCCTCCAAAGACTTTGTACGAGTCCTATAAAATTGGGACATTGATGCATTGACCGTGCAATCTTTCTTCACTATCCATATACTTAGTCGAGAAAAAAGTTGAAATAGCATGCTTATTCTCAAAAACCATGGCACAATTGTGATTCATGTCCAGTGTGTTGATTCGAAATGTAGATGTCCTTGATATCACCCTCGCATATAACACCCATGGACAATCCTTCGAACACTTAGCCCGTAAACGAATTCTGTCATCCTTAATAAACTTGATAGCTCAACCTTGCTTGACCGAGTACTGTTTTATCAAATTCTTGTTTTCAAAATACAAACCTGCATTTCCAAAAGCAACCCTCCATTTAGGAAGGACAGAAATGATTCAAAATTAAAGAACTGAAACTTAGTTACCTGTCTGAAATTGTAGGTCTGAAATTGTCAGCTCTACCTGAGTAGACATTCTTAGGCTTCTTTCTTTTCCCGCATCCTTCTTCATCACTATCTAAACTCCTCAACTCGTTGGAATCATCATCGTTATTGCCTTCATGCAATATCGGTTTGTCATCATCTCAAGTATAGTGTGTCTTGAAATTGGCATCATTAATCAGAATTGGAACCTCCTGCTCATAGTCCGAGTCATTGAAGTTATCATGGTCATTTGGATCAACACTACGATCAAATTCATCATCATGTTGTTCACCAGGTACTTCATTATATTGTTCACCATCACTACCTCTCACTTCAGTTTCTTCATTCTGATCCACAACATTAGCTTCTTCATTACGTTCGTCACCATGTTCTGTATAACCTCATGTTCTTTATTTGCGTGATCGCCAAACCCTACATTTCAGTCAAATAAATCTTCAAACTGAATCCGTAGTCCTGATTATTAGTTAATATTTCTTCCCACTACATTAGTTCTTCCGCGTAATCGCTGTTACCACCAACATCATCTTACGATATAACCGAAGGTTGTGAACTAAACAATGGCCGACTTTCTGCAATATCTACTAAACAACCACCGTCTCTTCCAACTTTAACAGTACTTTCATGGTATTCTTCATCAACCTCTTCCACAATGGGCTCAATCGGTGTCACAAAATAGTTTTTTTTTTCGCATCAACTTTAGTACTATCATCTACTTCAGTGATCTCTAAATTTTTCTCAAAAATGATATTTAAACGTGGTGCTGGTGGGGGATGAAATACACGTCTATAATCCTACACAAACTAGGTCTTTAAGCAATCCCAACACATTTTTGTCACTCATCAACCACATCAACCCGTTAGTGAAGGACAACTTAGGCCTCCTATACACATATCCTAATGGTTGAGAAAGTCCTAGAGACTCAGCAATATAGTCTAATTCAAATTTTGAAAAATAATTAGATTCAATCTCATCAATGAAATGAACTTCACCATGGGAATATAACACGTTCCTCATTCTCTAAAAAAAAAATCTCTCAGTGGAAATATTTCATAGTGAACAAACTCAATTCATCTTCTTCTGCTTGAAACAACAAACATAAAACAACATTTAGTGAATGAATAATTGCAATAGGGGTAATTTTCTATACAAAATGAAAAATTTTAACTGTAAAAAACCGAATTTCAGAAACTACTGTAGTGTGGAATAATATTAGCCTCTCTTCGAATTCGCATTTTTGGATTTGCAAAATGTAGACGACCAACAAATAAGTTTCAAGATCTTTTTATATCAAATAACACACACGTACGATATGGGGTTTCCACAATGGAGATGATGAACAGAAGTTTCAAGAATGTAAACAATTGTTTGAGTGATTTTTGCACGCAACGTCAGTCAGTTTATGGTAAGAAAGAAATATTTTGGTGGTCTGCCTCAAATGCCGTCATTTTAAAAAGATAAAAAATGTAGTGCGAACCCATTTAGCTGCAATTTTTGACGGATTTCGTGAGTGAAGAGTGTCTGTGAGAATAAATAGAAGAATGATGATGATATTTGCTAAAAAAATTAAATGGGGATAAAATCGTTACAAACCTGAAAGAATGGAGACCATTAATATAATTAACCCTAAAAAAATTAGAATAACAAGTATAACTTGAAAATTCTTCTAAATTATTAATAACAATAGGTATAGTAACAATCCGCAATAAGGATAAAGACATAAAACAAAGATCACGATTTGCACTACCAATAATAATCTGCATATGGGGTCACCACCAACTTTCCCAGTGTCACAGGAGCCAACTTCGGGAATCGAAACAGTAGCAACTGCTGGAGACGGAGTATCCACATTAGGTAGACACTTGAATTCATTCGTAGACAATATATCACCTTCCAATTTTTTAACTCAACGCAGGAATACATATCTCATAAATCTTTTCCTGTACGATTGAAATTCGAGACCCAGAATGGGATTTCAAGAAAAATGAAGAAGGGTGTAGGACAAGAGTCGATCAGGGAGATCGAAAGAAAGAGGAGGAGGGGGATGAAGTTCTTGATTGGAGGATGGAATCCATTGTTAGGTGAGATAAAACTTTATTTAGTGTTGTTCTATTGTAGTTAACTACGAATTTAAATTTGATAAATTATTGACAATTGAAAATATTTAAAAATTATATTTTTAGTATTTCTCAAAATATTTTAAGGGTTGGTCAGCATTTTTTGAAAATATAACACTTACTAGTATATTTCAATTTTTTAAAGAAAAATAGGTAGAGACCTTAATTTTCTCGTGAATTAATATGGGTAATTTGACCTAGTCTAGGCTAAAGAAAATTGAGCTAGGACTGGACTAATATTTTGTTCGGCGATTTACATATATACATTACAATATAAATAGAATTTGAAAAGTACTAGTTTACATTTTATTAATTGAAAAATAAATAAATCATAATATTTTATTGAAAAATACTATTAAAATTACTTAATGATATAAATTACCTAAATAAAACAACAGCAATATCCCTCTATCAAAATAAATTCTCTCATTCCTCTCTCCACGTTATACACATTCAATTCAATCAAAAATTCAAATGCGAATAAAATTAAATCTCTATTCGAAAAAAAAAAAAACTGCACTATTCTACCAATAATTCTGGCAATAAAAAAAACTAAAGCCATAGCTTGCTGTTTAAAAAAAGATAGTAATAAATTATAATAATAAGTGTAACTTAAATTTTTTCTAAATTAGCAAGAATAATACGTAGTAACTGCAGTAAAAAAAAACATTGTTCGATACCATATGCATCGCCACTTCTTCCACCGCCACGCCACCATTACCCCCTTGTCGCTTCCAAAATTCCAGTACCGCATATCAATACATATTGTTACTTTCTTCTTTTTTATAAGAATTTTCTTATTAATACATTTAGTAGCAACACAAGGTAACAACAAGGGATAAAAACATATACCTATTATCCTCCATTTTTCTCACCACAAAATGGCTCAAAGAATCTTTAGTCACCAACCAATTTTTCGTGTAAATAAATTAGGATTTTAAGGATTTAAAAGATTAGGAGCATTCAATGTAGACTTTTTAAGACAAACTGAATAGAGACTTTTAGTGATGTTAAAAAAGTCTTTAAAAGTTATGGAGTATTCAATTAAAACTTTTTAGAAGTCTCTATAAGTCAGGTATTCAAATTAAGAATGACTTTTAAAAAATTCTCTACTTACTAAACTTTTGGAGATTTTTTGGTGGAAAGTATAAGTAACAAATCTCAAAGAAAATCTTCAGCATAGCTGTGAGATTTGTGAAGACACCCGAGCCCCAAAATAAAGAACTCCTCTTTTTCTTTTCTTGTATCTCTTACAGAAAGAAATTGATTTTACTTGATCTAGATATGCCATTTTCTACGCTTTTCTTGATTGCGGAACGAGATTTGTTTTAAAAGCAATCGATTTTTTGTTTATGAGTTTTCATGATTGTAACGGATGCTACATTTCTCAAATTGAACCAAAAATGTGAAAGAGGCTTTAGAAGATGAATCAAGAGTGTTAGCCATTCATGATGAACTTCACCATGTTAGGAAAGCAGAATCTAAGGATCATAATCACATGGCTGATGATCATAAAGATGTGCCGGCTGAAGCCTTGATACAAAGCTGTTGACATGAAGCTTCTAGTATACTGAATTTGTTGTAACAAACTTAGTTCCATTCATGTGCAGAATCTGTTATTTCCTCATTCATTTTGTGCTTTAATTAGTTTCTCTATTGTATATATATATAGGTAGCCAGCATTAGCACTTGCATAGTATCATTCTGTATCAGTTCATTTAGTAAGATAACCCTTCTGCTTCAAAGCATTTAGCCCAATTCTCTCCTATTTTTTCCAACTTGGTATAAGAGCCACACTATGGCGAACACGAGTCACAGCAGTCAATCACATGAATTAAACTCAAATGTTCAAAATCCAGCTCTGTTGAGTAATCTCTCTCCATTCAGCATGAATCTCACTCAAGCAGCATCTGTAAAGCTTGACAGAGACAATTTTCTTCTGTGGAAGAATATCATAATGCCAATAGTAAGAGGACATGGACTGGAAGAGTATCTGCTGGGCACAAAAGTCTGTCCACCATGGTTTATTAATTCAGAATCAGCAACTGAAGCTGGAACAACACTTGAAACAATCCACAATCCAGACTACACCAGATGGATCTCAGTGGATCAGCTCCTAATGGGATGGCTTTACTCCTCCATGACTCCAGAGATTGTCATGCGTGTAATGGGATGTAATAGCTCAAGTGAGCTGTGGAAGGCCATTAAGGAGAACTATGGAATTCTAAATAGATCAAGGGTGACTTTCCTTACCTCAGAATTACAGAGAATCAGGAAAGGATCCATGACCATGGATCAATACCTCAACAATATCAAGCAACTTGCTGATAATTTGGAGATTGCTGGTAAGAAAATTGATCATACTGATCTGGTTACACAAGTGTTGGCTGGGCTTGATGAAGAATACACACCTATTGTAGTTCAACTGAATTGCAGGGATCAAGTTACCTGGCATGAGCTATCTTCAACACTTATGACTTTTGAGAGTAGACTTGAGTATCTCAATCAAGTCAGGAATAACTTTGGATCCATTAATCTTACTCAAAGGAACTCACAGAATGTAAACTAATATATTGGAAGAGGAGGTAGAGCTGGAAGGAATACAAGTTTCAGAGGAAGAACAAGGGGGAGAGGTAGATTTGGAAGGACAAATGAAGCAAGGCAATCCTGTCAAATTTGTGGTTTGAATAACCACACTGCTGCTTGGTGTTATAACAGGTTTGATGAGAAATATATGGAAAAACGACCTACTGATCAGATCAATAATTTCAGTCCATCCGCATACACTACATGTCCCAATTCAGTAGAAGATCAGGCTTGGTATGCTGATACTGGAGCCAGCCACCATGTAACTTCTGATAAGAACAATGTGGATGAAGCCAGAGAGTATACTGGTAAGCAGAAAATGGTAGTAGGTAATGGTTCTTCATTACACATTTCTCATGTTGGATCTAAGGTACTTCACACTAAATATGATAAGGCACTAGTGTTAAAACATCTGCTTCATGTACCTAAGATCAAGAAAAATTTGATTAGTGTTTCAAAATTAACCACTGACAACAATGTATCTGTTGAATTCTTTCCTCATGGCTGTGTTGTGAAGGATCTACCAACAAGGAGGGCTCTAATGCAGGGGAAGCTTGAAGATGGACTATATCAACTGAACTCCTTCTGTCCTGCACCATCAGACTCTAATCCTATCAACAAGCATCATACCACTCATGATTCTCTCATTTTCTGTCTGAATCAATCTGCCAATTCAATCAAGCATAACTCCATAGAAGCTCAAACTGAAACATGGCATAGAAGGCTAGGACATCCCTCTAATTCTGTATTACAGCAAGTTTTAAAGTCTTGTAGTAATTCCAGATTTTCCAATAATAAAGCAGTATCATTTTGTGAATCATGTCAGTTTGGGAAATCTCATGCTTTACCATTTAAAATGTCATCCTCTCATGCTCAAAAACCACTTGATCTAATACACTCAGATGTCTGGGGACCTTCTCATGTTAATTCTACTTCTGGTTTTAAGTATTATGTGCTGTTTGTTGATGACTATACTAGATATACCTGGATCTATCCACTGAAATATAAACATGAAGTTCTACAATACTTTGTGCAATCCAAAAGGCTAGTTGAAAATCAATTTGAGAGAAAAATTAAAGTCCTACAAACTGACATGGGAGGAGAGTATAAAAGTCTGGAAAAATTAGCCTCAGAATCAGGGATAGAACTTAGACACTCTTGTCCTCACACTTCAGCCCAAAATGGAAGAGCAGAGAGAAAGCATAGACATTTAACAGAAACAGGCTTGATTCTTTTAGCTCAAGAAAACATGCCTCTATATTATTGGTGGGAAGCTTTCCTCACTGCCACTTACCTTATAAACAGATTACCTACTCCCTTACTTCAACACAAATCACCTTATGAAGTTTTGTTCAAAACCAGTGTAGACTACAAACAGCTCAAAGTTTTTGGCTGCTCCTGCTATCCCTGCATAAGGCCCTATCAAAACCACAAGTTTGACTTTCACACCCAAAAATGTGTTTACCTTGGACCTAGTATGTCTCACAAAGGGTATAAATGCTTAAATTCCAATGGTAGAATATATATCTCCAGACATGTGGTTTTTGATGAAAATTCTTTTCCTTTCAAAGAAGGTTTTCTAAATAAGTCAAATCAAACCAAATCCACTCCTATAACTTTTCATCACCTTCCTTTTGAATTAAATCCCTACAAGTCACTTCCAAATTCAGTTGATATAGTAAATCCGATTGATGACTCTGCACATGAGCTCTCAGGTGGAAATGAAAGAGTGGTAGAAGCTGATGATGAAGTCTCACAGCAGCCAGCCTTGCAGTCTGAATCTCCAGATTCCCAAGCTGGCATTAAAATCTGGGTGGATATGCCTGCAATTGAGGAAACTGCAGATAAGAGTCAACACCCTATGATAACCAGATCAAAAGCTGGCATAATGAAACCAAGAACATACATAGCTACTGCTGATTCACAAAATTCAGACTATGGAGAACCTGTGAACCTTGATGAGGCACTCAGAAATGAAAATTGGTGTAAGGCAATGAAGGAGGAATATGATGCACTGGAAAGAAATGACACTTGGACTTTAGTTCCTTCTGATCCTACAATGAAAATAATTGGCTGCAAGTGGGTATTTAAGCTGAAATTTGGTGAAAATGGAGAGATACAGAGATATAAGGCCAGGCTTGTTGCAAAGGGGTTTGCTCAAACTTCTGGAGTTGATTATTATGAGACTTTCAGTCCAGTAGCAAAAACACCAACTCTGAAAATTATCCTCACAGCAGGAGTCTCCAAAGGCTGGGATGTAAGGCAAGTAGACATCAACAATGCTTTTTTAAATGGCAAACTTGAAGAAACTGTATATATGAAGCAACCTCAGGGGTTTATAGACAGTTCAAAACCATCCTTTGTCTGCAAATTGAACAAAGCTATATATGGTCCAAAACAAGCTCCTAGAGCTTGGCATGACACTTTGAAGGAAACCTTACTGCAGTGGGAGTTCAAACAATCTAAAGCAGATCATTCAGTCTTCTATCAAATAGCACAGAATCACACAATCTATCTCTTGGTCTATGTGGATGATATTATACTTACAGGGAATTGCAACATTACAGTACAGAAACTGATTGACAAGTTAAATGCATCCTTTGCTTTAAAGGATATGGGCAAACTAAAGAAATTTCTGGGTATTGAATTTTATAGAGATGAAATTGGCCTACATATGTCTCAGAAGAAGTATGCTACAGATGTCTTGAAGAAGTTCAATTTTGAAAATTTGAAGTCCAGCATCACTCCTATGGTAGCTGGAAGGCTGGTGAGTAAGTCAGATGGTATATCTCTCAGGAATCCTACACAATTCAGAAGTGCAGTAGGTGCACTGCAGTATCTAACTCATACAAGACCAGATATTGCCTTTGCTGTGAACAGGATTAGTCAATATCTTCAAAATCCTACAGATGCTCACTGGAATTTGCTGAAAAGACTCTTCAGATACATAAAAGGTACTCTTGATATGGGACTGATCATCCATGAAGCACAAGATATGAACATTGTTGCTTATGGAGATGCTGATTGGGCATCTTGTCCAGATGACAGAAAGTCTACTATGGGTTACTGTGTCTACTTGGGTGATAATCTAATATCTTGGTCATCAAAGAAGCAGCAGGTAGTAGCTAGGTCCAGCACTGAAGCAGAATATAGAGCTCTAGCTCACACTACTGCAGAGATTACTTGGGTTCAATCATTACTTGATGAACTCAAGATAACACAAACTGAAATACCAAGGATATGGTGTGACAACCTAGGAGCTAGTGCTCTAGCCTCCAATCTTGTCTATCATGCACGGACTAAACACATTGAGTTAGATATTCACTTTGTCAGAGACAAAGTTTTGGCAAAACAACTGGTAATAGATTATGTCCCAACAGCAGATCAAACAGCAGACATACTGACTAAACCTTTGATGAATTCAAGACATCAGTATTTAAGAAGCAAGCTTGGAGTCATTGAAGTCAATTCCAGCTTGAGTGGGGGTGTTAGGAAAGCAAAATCTAAGGATCATAATCACATGGCTGATGATCATAAAGATGTGCCGGCTGAAGCCTTGATACAAAGCTGTTGACATGAAGCTTCTAGTATACTGAATTTGTTGTAACAAACTTAGTTCCATTCATGTGCAGAATCTGTTATTTCCTCATTCATTTTGTGCTTTAATTAGTTTCTCTATTGTATATATATATAGGTAGCCAGCATTAGCACTTGCATAGTATCATTCTGTATCAGTTCATTCAGTAAGATAACCCTTCTGCTTCAAAGCATTTAGCCCAATTCTCTCCTATTTTTTCCAACTCACCAGTATGAAAAGAATAAGGTTTGAAAATTAGTCCATCGACCGAATAGATAAATGTAATAGGAACTAAGTGGGTATACAAAAAAAGGTTGATGAACATGGAACTATTCTTAGAAATAAAGCTCACTTAGTATCCCAATGATACACTCAAATTGAAGGATTAGACTTTGAAGAAACTTTTGCACCAATTGCTAGATTATAGTCTATAAGATTTTTGCTTGCTATTACTTGTCAAATGAAATTTAAACTGTTTCAAATAGATGTCAAAAGTGCGTTTTTGAATGGCTATCTGAATGAGGAAGTATATGTTGAACAACTTAAGGGTTTTATATATCTCCACTTACCAAACTATGTGTATAAACTTTAAAAAGCTCTCTATGGTCTAAAGCAAGCTCGACGAGCTTGGAATGTACGACTAACTACTTATGTCATTGAAAATGGGGTATAAGAGAGGGGAGTTGACAAAACACTTTTTTTATCAAACACCTAAACTCTGTTATAATTATAGCTCACATTTAAGTCGATGACATTATATTTGGCTCAACTTCAGAAAAACAATCTATTGAACTTATAAACACAATGAAAAATGAATTTGAGATGAGCATGGTAGGACAACTAACATTTTTTTTGGGTCTGCAAGTTAAGCAATTGAGCAATGATATTTTCATATCTTAATCAAAATATGTAAAAATTTTGATCAAAAAATTTGGACTTGATAATTCTAAACCGATAAGAACACCTATGACCACAAATTTGAAAATCACTAAAGATGAAAATGGAAAAGATGTTGATCCTAGCCTCTATCATAGCATGATTGGAAGCTTATTATACTTGACTGCTATTAGACCTGATATTGTATTTAGTGTACGAGTATATGCTAGATATCAGGCAAAACCAAAGAGTCACATGAGCTTGCTGTAAAAACGTAAAAAGAATAATTTGATATGTCCATACCCTCATTTAGTAGATTGTAGTGATGTTGATGTGCAAGTAATATTGATGATAGGAAAAGCACTACAAGAGGATATTTTTGTATAATGAACAATCTCATAGCTTGGGTCAGCAAAAATCAGAACTCCATCTCAATATATACACCTGAGGTAGTTAGTTGTTGTACACAATTACTGTGGATGAAGCAAATGCTGGATGATTACAGTATGAAACAAAATTCTATCACTATGTTTTACGATAATATCAGTGCCATAAGTCTATCAAAAAATATTGTCCAACGCTCAAGAACGAAACACAGATATTAGGCACCATTTTATTAGAGACCTGGTAGAGACTAAAATCATCACAATCGAGCACATACAAATAGGATCAATTGGCAGACCTATTCACTAAAGCTCTAGATATTAGTAGATTCGAAAAATTGAGAAAAGCCTTCTAAGTGTGTGAATCTTAATTTTAGTTATATATATACTCTTTAGTTAATTTTGCACGAAGTAATGATTCTCTAAGGTTGTGTTTGATTGACCAATTTTCCATCGAAAATGTCAAATTAATGGAAAATAATGTCACATCAGAGGAAAATATTTTCCAACTTTGGCTGTTTGATTGAAGGTGGAAAATGAAAATAAATTCTAAGGTATAAGTTAAATGCATTTGGCCAAAAAGTTGAAAAATGTTTTCTCACCAATTTGGTGGGTTTTTTTTTTTTTCCTTCTTACATGGAATTTTTTTTTCTTTTCCATGGAATCCAATCAAACACACCATAAATGTCATTATCTCAAACTGAAAGTACAGCTTGAGACTTCATATATTCATCACACATTTTGTACACCATATAAATGTCGAATTTGGTTGATAGTCTCTGGACAAATTCTGTATTCTACCATTTGATTTATTGGTTGAATACAGAATGAAGACATATAATCAGTATCTATGTCTTTCGACATCATAATGCTTTGACTTGTTAGCAAGGGGGTGTACTTGAAGTGAGGACTACCTTTATCTGGATGATGAAAAGCCATCCTAATTGATAAGTAAACAATTATGTGAAAATGGCTGCCATCTTGAAAGTGTGGAAGTCGCACTTTAAAGGCACATTTTTTTTTTCTTTGTGTTTTAGAGCTCAATTTGGTTTATACTTAGGAGTCCAATTTTAAAAAGAGTCATTTTCAATTAAAATTGCAAATGAGTTACGTATATCTCCATTTTCCTCACATCCCCATCTTCCTCACGCATCAAACCATAATTTTCTTATCTTGATTTCTTGATTTTACCTCACTTGATCTTGCAAGTTGTGTAGGAGATTATCAATGGCAATGACCAAAACAACTAATTGACATCCATGGATTCGGCGCAGTTATCGAGGCACCGTCTCTGCTACTGCATCTTCCTATAGCGCTGGCACCATTTGTTGCACCTTTCTCCGGCACTATCCAATCTACTCTAGTTCCTCCACCACGGCCACCAGCAAGTAGAACCCAACCATGACCACTTTCACGCCGTGCGAAGGACCTCCTGACCGGGTCACCAAGAATCCGTTGGGTGACCCAATTTTGGATGTGCCAACACCAGGCCCTAACCCTTAAATCACTCAATCTGCCTGAAACATTTCGAGCACCGATGTGACAAGTCAGGGAAGAGTGATAAATGTACATGTTCTAACAGTGAGACCGAATCCCAACCAGGCCTTGAATCTGAAGAACATTCAGATGAGTCTCAAAACACTAAGAACATTGATGTGCCACAAAAATTAGGGTTTGATTTTGCAGTAGAAGATGAAAAAGATACAGATGCTATCCCATTCTGATTCACGCTTGAACAGAAAGGTAAACAACATGTTGATGAATGTTCCACTGAACGTTCGAACATTGCTGATCGAACTACTTAGCATCATAACGTTGGCCATACCTCATCAGACATACCAACTCTGGTGACTCACTCTCAGCTGTTCGAGCAAAGTTGGCTCTGCAAAGATAATTGTATCTTCAGTTCTTCACTCATCTGAATTACAAATTTGGGACTCTTGATGCGCAAGATCAGTTTCGCAAATATATATTGAATCAAGATTTTGTGATTGAATTTAATGTTAAAGAGGATGTACTTAGAGCAGCTGGTCTTCTTGAATTGATTGAGCATTGAGGTATACACAAATTGTTGGGTTGGACTGGGAGACCATGTGAAGCTTTGGTCAAATAATTCTTGGCTAATATTTTCCGCCATATTAGACATCCTGGGAATAATTTTCAATGGACCGTTTATGTTCGGGGACAGCTAGTGCCATTCAGTCCTTCAAATCTTCACTGTTGGCTCGGTTTATTTTTCATCACTAAAGAACTGGATGATGAGTTTGAAGTAGCTAATGATACAATGGCCTTAGAGCTTACTGGCAATCCCTGGCCACGAGAAAAATGACTGAAGCATTTCTTACCCCCAAATATAAGGTTCTACACAAAATGGCCTTGCACAATATTGATCCCATTCTGCATCGGTCGGACATTGGGATGGATAGGATGGAAATTTTTTACAAGCTGCACTCACTATCCGTTGGACATTGCCATACTCATTTTTGACAAAATTGTGTTCGCTGTCACTCGACAGGCATACTCTATGATATTTCCATTTCCAGACTTACTTCATGCATATCTCCAGCATCACGATCTACCTAAGATGCTCTACCTATTCTTGGGGATGACACATTCATCACACCAATCTCTGTCCTTCGCCCATCAAAGAAGGCTACGTAAAGACCAGCCTTTCCAACAAGACCAGGCCCTTTCGAAGAACACACCAATACTCTTGAAACTCAGGTGAGACATCTGACTACACTGGTAACTAAACTTTCCGACAGTGTTCCACGTCATCACAGATTCACTAGGGCGTTCCTTATGGCATTGATTGACCGAACTGAGACTCCTGTTCTATATGAATCTCAAGATGCTGCACCACATATTGCCACTCATCCTGACATTGGCCTTGATAGAGCTCCACATCCTAACATTAATGCTGCCATTCCCAAAATCAAGATGTTGCTAACGAAACTATGTCTCCAAGAGTAATAAGGGCACCCACACTAGTGGTTTGAAAAAACGGACGTGCAAGAGCACCACGTAGAGGAGGATGGCACTCGTTATCATTTGGTTGGTTGTTTTCTCTACTTGACTTAGGACTATCTTTTAGATTTGTTGGAAGGTTTGCAATTTTTTCTTTGGCCCCTCTTTATTACAAAAAGAATGAGTAGTTTTGTTATTTTTGCACTTGACACTTGACTTGGTAATTAGGATTTGTTGCTTTACTTAGCTTGAACTTGAACTTGGTAATTAGGATTTGTTGCTTTACTTAGCCTTTTGGTTTAAAATTTGATTCGCCAACTTATTATGCTAGTTTCTATATCACATCATGTGTGCTCACTTCAAAACAACTTAATATGAGTTTTGTAATTAAGAGATGCCAAAGGAGGAGATTGTTGGAGAATCTATCTTTTGTTGGCATACTTAATTATAAATTATTTTAATTAAATTCGTATCGAAATGAGTTAAATTAACTGGGAGTCAATCTTGTTTGATAGTTGAATTGAAATCTGCACGCTATTGAAAAAGTATTCTTCCCAATCCTTATCAGTTGGAAACCTAATTGTTCTAAAATTCATATTCTTTATCTGATAAATAAGTGATTGAGTTAAATACATATTGAGCTAAGTGAGTTTCTAAGTAGATAAAGTTGTATGCATATTGAAATATTATATTTATCACAATTCTTATCCACTTAAATAAAAGTATTTAACTTAATGACTTAATTAGTAATTATTTTCATAATTTATTCTTGTGATATTACTCAACCTAATTTTTTATGATAAGACTTGTATTTAAACTTAAAGAGACAGTCTACCTTATCACTGAATAAGATATACTAAATCATTGAGTTTAGATAAAATACTCTTTCATATAAGTAAGACAATTGATGAACCAAGAGTCTTATGGACTTTGAAACAAAAAATACTCAAGCATCTATGAGAAAATAATATGTAAGTTCTGCATTATAAAGAAATATTCAGAAGTTCTAGTTCGATCAAAACTTTGTTTTTGAGAAAGACTCTGAAAAACTAAGCACTGTAGAAAGACATTTGTGAGAAAGAATGGTATTTCGGGGGCAAGATAAGGACAAGGTCCTTATTTCGATTTGTGGAGACAATTTGAGTACACTCATAGAATAGACCAAGATCAAGACAAATGAACTTGACTACATTTGTGAACTAGTTAAGAAGATCTAAAATAGGAGAGTTTTATTGTTCTTGTTAACTGTGTTTCACTTTTTGTAAATTGCTGATAAAATTTTAGTTTAGGTCTAAGATTGTAATTTCAAAAAGCTTAAACGTGTCTTACCTGTTCCAAATAGTGGATTTATTTACCCATGGATTTTTCCCTTAGGGGTTTACCACATAAATATTATGTTATTTACTACAAATCGTCATATATATTATCTCTCTCGAATTGTGTGCAATGTTTATTGTAACGTTTGACGTTCAACAAATTTTCACCAACACAAGAACATTAAAGTGAATCTTCGAGTTAACAGTTTATGTGCTCAAAGTTGTTTTACAAAAAAATATAGCTTCCGCTTAATTTCAATAATAACCTATTCATTGGCAGAGCCAGATATTTTGAGTTGGGGTCCCAAAATGTGCAAAAAAATTGAAACAACATAATAGTGATGAAATTTTTTTGATACCTTATTTATAAGCGTTCCTTACGGTTCTCATACTCTGAAAACGTTGTATAATTATATCATCATCAATTTTGTCAAATACATCCTTCTCAATATACATAATCAAGCTATCATTCAACTATTTATCATCCATTCGATTGCGTAGTCGATTTTTGACATAATTTATTGTAGAAAATACTCTATCTACCGTAGCAGTAGCAACTGAAAGAATTAATGTCAATGTCAAAAACTTGTATACTAACGAATATATTTCATGTTTATTGTCTCAACCAACTTTTGTGCAAGTTCACCAAGCCCTGTAATCCTCCAAAATTATCATCAGTCCGTATATCAGTGATGTATGTATCAATTTGATCATCAAATTACAAAATCTCACATCCTTTAAAATCTTTTGGATAAAACTTACACATTTGAAATAATTTACTTTTGTTAAAAGCAAAAAATAAATTATCAGGACACAAACATGCTATACAATGAAGAAATTCACTATTCACGTCAGAAAAACGATCATTGAACTCTTGAAGTTGTATATCAATTACTGCATAAAATAAAATCCACAAGGAAGTGATACAAATATGTCATAGTGATACGTCGTGAACGACCCAGAACTATATACACATCGTCCATGTTAAGGACACTAATATTGTGCTACTCTTTTGTGGCCTCACAATGTTAATAAATTTAAAAATTTTAAAAATCTTATATCCTTCTATCCCTGAAGCTATTCAACTCCCCTTCTAGGTTTAAAACTAATATGCTCAATTGTTTTAAGATATCTTATATATCCTTCCGCCACATTTTGACTACATTTTTGGGTTGATTTTTTATGTCTTGACCACATCTTTGCTTTTCCAAATGAACCAAAAGTTAAATGTACGTTCCATTAGCTTCATATATAAGTTTTATTACGTTTTTGTTGGTACTATTATGTTATTTCCAAGAATTCCTACATTGTTGATTAACAAATATAAAATATTTAAAAAGCTCCAAAGTGCATAATGAACCGATGTGAAGAATTTCGTCTATTAAAAAACAAATAAAGTTCTATTGTGGAAAATTAACTTTTAATTCAACAAATAAACTTCAAATGGTCTAAACTTCCAATTGTTAATCATTAGTAAATTAATAAACTTCAAATGGCAGAAAATTTAATAACAGACAATGACACATATTTCAATACAGCTCTCAAACCGCATTTCAATTGTCAAAAATTCAACAAATAAAGTGTCAATTCAACACATAAATGAATAAATTTTATCCTAAACCCTAGCTAATTTTCAAATATGCAAAAAGATACAAAGAAATCGAAATAGGGCTACACTTTCATGTAAAAATCGATTCAATTATCACCTTAACTCAAATGTAGAAATTGACGGACCAAAACAAATTTGAAAGAGAGAAAAAAATTGGAGAAGAAAGAGATGAGAGATGTTTGATGAAGATGTGATCCTCTTGGAGTTTCTATTTGAATTTGGGAATCTTAAGGGGGGGGGGGGGGGGATTATTGGAGGATTAGCACATTTTTATTGGGGATTGTTAATTTTTATTTTTAATGGGCCTAAGGTAATGACGAAGAAAACGTAAAAAAAAAAAAATTTAAATGAAATTTGTGAAAAAATTGTAGGATCCGTTAACCCCACATGACACCAAGTGGGTCCCCATTTATTATGTGCATGTGTAAAGAGAGTGCTCTACAATTAAGTTATTGCTGCAATTACCATAGGAAAATAAAAAAACAAAAAAATTCTAACTATGAACTAGCTAGTTAATACATATCTCGTTTCCGATCCTTGAATGTTAATGAACCATGTGGTGTTATCTTCAATGTACTCTGTCTATTGTACTCTATGTGGCAGGTAAAATAGACAGACTTCCAATTTTTGTGGCACTATGTCTATTCAATAGACGGAAAAATTAAAAATTCATCTCCAATAGATTCCGTCTAAAACAAATATTACTGCTTATGTAGCATTAATTTTATTTTTTGAGTCACTCCGTCTCTGAAAATCTGTCTAAATTTAAACGGACTTCTAGATGAACTATTTTTTAGTGTGCCACATCAACTAGACAGGGTCTCATCAGCATGCATTAGATATGATTTTTTTATAACTCTGTCTATCTATACTTATGTAGCACGTCTAAAAAACAATAGACAGAGTGCATTGGAGATGCTCTTAGCATCTCTTTTTCATTCTTTTCAACATTCTTTGAAAATAGAAAATTATGACTTTCACACTATTCTTAATTAACGATAACATTATTTTTTAAAACTATTTTTCTCGATATTTTTATGTTATTCTCCCATTAAAGAGTACGATTTAGGGGCATTTGTTGGTGATTCATACTGATAACAATCGGCCCCAAGTCTAGGCCAATGAAAAAGTCCTTCTCTAAGCCTTAAAAAGTAAGGTGATGGCTCATTATTTTCTCTTCCGCCATTGAACAATAATTATAATTCACATCCGTGTCCAGGTGAAAAGAAAAGGCCAAATTTTGCTCAAGTAAATATACTTTAAGATTATAACTAGTGCATCACTCGTGCTATGAACGGAGTTGACCGTTTTCAATTTAATTACCTGAACCAGGAATAATATTTATTACAGTCTAAATTATTTTTAAATCATTCTTGAAATTCACACAATATTAAACTATGATGATAAATTTAAACTACAAAATAACAGCTAAGAAGGGGCAAATACAGTTCAAAAAATAAATTGAAATTACAGAGTAATAGTAAATACAAACAAAAACCAATAGTAACTATTTCAATTATTTATGTAAAAGTAAAAATGCGTATATGAAAACGTGTATAAAAGATGAAATTTTATAAAAATTAAACTAAAAATCGTAATCATTAAAAAAATAAATTAAAAAACGCACTTAGCTACCTAGCTGCATTTTAAAACAAAAAACAAAAAAACAAAAAACAAAATATGTATAACGGGACAAATTAAATGAACGGATCTTACGATTCCGATCATCCATGTTTAAGTGTATTTTGCAAAGTTATTTTAATATAAAAAATAATAGTATCCGAACACACAGTAAAAAAAAAAAAAAAAAAAAAGATAGATATCAAAAAAATTCAAAAGTACAAATAATTTACAGAAATGATTTTAACAAAAATTTGGAAATGATTACGACTATCCTCTTTGCTTTGGCAAACAAACTCTAGACTGAAGGTTTCATCCGCGTTACCGTAAGCCAGGACTCTCGTCCAGACGCACACCTTCAAAGCACACTGTGTTTTTGTTGGATTCACCTCGCTGATGAGATTAAACGAAGGAGCCATAGTTGCGAAATGTCCTCCGTTTGATTTTAGCCGTGCCAAAAATAATAATAATAATAATAAAGGAACACATCAGTTTTCATATAATGAACAAAACGTGCAACACATTAACTGTTTTGTAAGAAGAAAGCATAATCATGTACTTACCATAAGCTAGTTCTTAATGGGGCAGTGCAAGAAACAAAACAATATCGTGATCCAAAAATGAATTAGTAATAAATCTCATATATATAGCTCAAACACAATTGCACGTATTACAAAACGAAGTATAATTCTCAAATGCACTTTCACACACAGATGGATGTAGTGATGCTTCTTCAAAAATATCAATTAAACTGTTCGAATACTACAGTGAAGGCCAAAAGTCGGTTTCATAAAAAAAGATGATAGAGTCTGATTGTTAGTTTCTGAAAAGTTGTTGCATTTATCCATGTTTGAGTGCATTTTGCAAAGTTATTTTAATTTAAAAACAAAAACAAAACAAAATAGTATCCGAACACACAGTAAAAAAAAATAAGAAAAAAAATTTAAAAGTGCAAATAAATTATACAAATGATTTTAACAAAAAATAGGAAACAAATAAAATGTTCGAATACCACATGGAAGCCAAAAAGATGGTTGCATACAAAAAAGAAGATGAGTCCATCGCATTTGAAAAGTTGTTGCATTTATATCATTTAATATTAAATGTTACATTTTGTTTTTTGCAAGAGAAAAAATAAAAAATAAACAATCAGAAACTATAAAAAATAATTAATGAATGAATCATTACAATAGGGGTAATTTTCTATACAAAATGCAAAATTTGAACGGTAAAAAACTGAATTTTAGAAACTTACTGTAGTGTGGAATACTATCAGCTTCTCTTCGAATTCGCATTTTTGGGTTTGCAAAATGTAGACGACCAACAAATAAGTTTCAAGATTTTTTTTATACCAAATACCACACACGTACGATCTAGGGTTTCCACAATGGAGATGATTAACAGAAGTTTCAAGAATGTATATAGTCGTTTGAGTGATTTTTGCATGCAACGTCTGTCAGTTTATGGGAAAAAAGAAATATTTGTGTGGTCTGCCTAAAATGCCCTCATTTTAAAAAGATAAAAGGTGTAGTGCGAACCCATTTAATTGTAGTTTTTGATGGATTTCGTGAGTGAGAATGGTTTGTGAGAATAAATAGAAGAATGCTGATGATATTTGTAAAAAAAATTGAATGGGTATAAAATCGTTACAAACCTGAAATAATGGGGACCTAGTGTAATTAACCCTAAAAAATTAAAATAACAAGTACAACTTAAAAATTCTTCTAAATTATCAATACCAACAGGTATAGCAACAATCCTCAGTAATGATAAAGACATAAAATAAAGATCACGATTTGCACTACCAATAATAATCTGCATATGGGGTCACCACCAACTTCCCCAGTGTCACAGGAGCCAACTTGGGGAGTCGAAACAGCAGCAACTACTAGAGACGCAGTATCCACGTTAGGTAGAGACTTGGATTCATTTGTAGGCAATATATCACATTCCAATTTTTTAACTCAACACAGGAATACATATCTCATAAATCTTTTCATGTACGATTGAAATTCAAGACCCAGAATGGGATTTCAAGAAAAAATGAAGAAGGGTGTAGGACAAGAGTGGATAAGAGGGATCCGAAGAAAGAGGAGGTGGGGGATGAAGTTCTTGATTGGAGGATGGAATCCATTGTTAGGTGAGATAAAACTTTATTTAGTGTTGTTCTATTGTAGTTAACTACGAATTTAACTTTGATAAATTAATGATAATTGAAAATATTTAAAAATTATATTTTTAAAGGTTGGTCGCAATTTTTGAAAATATAACACTTACTAGTATATTTCAATTTTTTAAAGAAAAATAGGTAGAGACTTTAATTTTCTCGTGAATTAATATGGGTAATTTGACCGAGTCTGGGCTAAAGAAAATTGAGCTGGGAGTGGACTAATATTTTGTCCGGCAATTTACATATATACATTACAATGTAATTAGAATTTGAAAAGTACTATTTTACATTTTATTAATTGAAAAATAAATAAATCATAATATTTTATTGAAAAATACTATTAAATTTACTTATTGATATAATCATAATTACCTAAATAAAACAACAACAATATCTCTCTATCAAAATAAATTCTCTCATTCCTCTCTCCACATTATACACATTCAATTCAATCAAAAATTCAAATGCAAATAAAATTAAATCTCTATTCCAAAAAAAAAATTGCACTATTCTACCAATTTTATACATGTTAGGGTTTGCATTAATATAAATACAACTTGTATCTATATTTTATAATGTCGTTTGTTTAATAAGATTTGCTCTTCTTTTCTCTTCTTAATTTGATTTATATTATTGTTAATACTTTTACATAAAGAACATAACATTTGATGTCTTCGATTCAAAATGGGCAAAGATCTGTCGTGGTGGTGCATGCTTTTGGATAGAACAAGTGATGGCATCTATTTTCTAGGTGAAGCGATGCAAACGGATACTTTTACACAGATAATCATGTCGCAATTGGATGATTAATAATAACACTTTTTCAGGATCAAAGCTCATGGACCGAAGCCCTTGAGCCTACTGGTTTTTGGGCCAAATTTTATCATTTAGGCCGTCAAATGGACACTTTTCTAATTATAGTTGAAATTAATTTTATTGTTGAGACAATTTGTTTTCCACGTTTAGTTTAGTGAGAAAGTTATTTTATTCGGAGTTTTACTTGTTTAGATTTGTTTCCCTAAAGTTTGTGTGTATTCAGAAGATTAAGCCATGTTTCTTTTTTTCCTTTAAAAGCTAGAGTTACGTTTATTGTTATTTGGTTGGTTTTTGATAAATTAATAAAATTAGTAAAGTTTCTCCCAATACCCCAGTCCTATTGATATTCTACGTGAATCAATGAAACTGAATTTGTGTTTCTTGTTTGTTACATTTTCTGGCTGCATCATGAAGATGGACATTTTACAAAATTGTTTCAGTGATATTTTCTTAATAATGTGTACTTTATGTTGCTTGAATCTCATAATTGCTTATGTTAATACATATCCAAATTGCTAAAATATTTTCTCAATACATAGCCAAATTGCTAAAATATTTCCTGGGATTCCGCTGAAGTTTGGCAATCCAATTATATTACCTTAAACACACAAGTATATATAGGATACTACAATCTTCAAAAATGGTCAAATATCACTTATACCAATCAAGATGACTGGTACCATGATCAAAAATCTTTTACTATTTCTTATAATCCTATCAGCCAACCTTCTTAAGGCCACTTCTTGTAGCTTTTTTACCCCCAAATATGAGGTCACTATTCTCAATAGTCTCCCTCAAGGTTCCAGTCCACTGTTGTTGCATTGTGCATCTGGAAATGATGATCTTGGAAATCATACACTTTATTATAACCAACAATTTCATTTTCAATTTTGTGATAGCTTTTTTCAAAATACACTGTTCTTCTGCCATCTCCGGTGGGGTTCAAAGAACGTAGCGTTTGATGTTTTTAATTCAAAGTGGGCAAGGGTCTGTCATGGTGTTTGTTTATGGATGGCAAGAAGTGATGGCATCTTACTTCAAATTGGCAATGGACTTTATATAAGACCGTATTTCTGGAAATAAAAAATAGTGTTATGATTTTATGCACCAAGTATATAATAAAAGTTGATAAATTTATGTTTACTGATTGTCAAAAATTGGCCATTTTATATTTCCTACTTGTCTCTTCAGGAAATCTTAATATCTTATCTTAGTATATATAAAAAGAAGGATAATCATCAATAAAAGTCAACACATTTTCCCGCCCAAAACATCTCCTACATATTAATTGCCCAATATCAAATAATTAATAATCAAATTTAATGTGCAGCCCGGATGAGATTCCCAATGATTTATTTGTTAAATGATTGCTCAACTTTAGTTAATTAATTATCAGTATTCCAATACAGTGTAAATAGTACTGCCGTTTCAGCTTCAATCTTCTGAATTTTATATGACACTCGTTAAAAATGAATAAAATTATGAATTGACATTTTCAATTAAAAAATACACATATTTCAGAACAAGATAAATTCACTTTAATTATTAGTAATAACAAATATGAATGCTACATTAATTAATCAATATAAGATTTAGATTATGTAAATATTACTAATTATCTACAAATAGAAAAACAATAGATTTGCAGAATATCATTAATGCAATCTGCATCTTTATAATTTAGAAAATCAATTTTGAAATTATAATATAAGAATTAGTAGGTTATTTCCGCGCCAAAAATTAAGCCGAAAGCACTTTTTAAAATTTAGAAAATGATAATCAAGCCTTTCATTAAATTAAGTATTCCAATAAAATTTAGTTATAATAAACTTTCCAATGTTTAAATTTTCTATTATACTCGGTTAAAATGAATAATATTAAGAATTAACATTTAAAAAAAATACATATCTTCTATAACAAGATAAATTCACTTCAAAACACAAAATAGATAATGTTTTGTGTTCCAAGGTCTTAATTTATACATGGATTTAAATAAGTTATGTTTTCAAAAAAAAATGAAACATCAATGCATGAGAACTATTGGCAATAATGCAATAGTTTTTCGAAAATTGACTTATTTTCCCCACAAATTTTTTATGCTTCCTATAGTGGATTTAATAAATAGGTTGCAATTAAAAAAAATCAATACATGTGAAAAAATATAATTATGTTATATTATCAAATCATCTGATTTATTACTTAAAAATAATAAGTAGATTAAACTAATAATATAGATATGATAATTTCAAAATTAAATTCATACGATTCAAATATCGCCTCAGATTCTAGCTCCTCAAAAAGGTTCTAGATAAAAGATAGGCTGAAAATGTTAAATAATCAATGTTAAATTTTATTAATATTTTATTACATAGGCTTAAAACGTTAAATAATCAGATTCTAACTCTTTAATGTTTTATTGCATATTACTTTATCTTTTAAATTAATTATAGTTGTCTATCTGTCTCGATTTACAGATTTAGAATTGAATGATAAAGAAATAAAAAATTATACACTCGCAGAGATTGAAAAAATATTGCGGAGCAGTGGAAAGAGTCTTCAAGACTTTCAAACAATGCACTTCCTTGAGATCGTAGATGTTTCAATTTGCAGTACTAGACTTATAAATGATGAATTGCGTTATGATAGAAATGCTTTGCCAGGAGAATGAAATTTTTTTTTCTAATCTCACAACTGAGCAAAAGAACGCTTATGAAACAATAATGCAGCCCAGATGAGATTCCCAATGATTCATTTGTTAAGTAATTACCCAACTTCAGTTAATTAATTATCAGTATTCTAATACATTGTAAATAGTACCACCGGTTTAGCTTCCCAATATTTTGGATTTTCTACGATACTCGGTAAAAATGAATAAAATTATTAATTGACATTTTCAATTAAAAAATATACATATTCCAGAACACGATAAATTCACTTCAATTATTAGTAATAACAAATTTGAACTACATTAATTAATCAATATAAGATTTAGAGTATGTAGATATTATTAATTGTCTACAAATAGAAAAAAAATAAATTTGCATAATATCATTAATGCAATCTACATCTTTACAATTTGGAAAATCAATTTTCAAATTATAATATACATGTACTAAAAATTAATTAATTGTCTCATACGCTATGACTATAAAAAAAGTCAGACTTAATATTTCCCCCGCTTGAGATTATCTTTAAAAAAATCAGTTTTTAGTCATAGACAGCTTTATGTTACATTTTCTAGAGTTACAAATCGTACGAGATTGAAGATATTCATTTGTGATAGAGATGGAGTGCCAACCAATTTGACTACAAACATGGTTTTCAAAGTGGCATTTGAAAATCTGGATTAGTTATGTTGTTTTTTTTTCCAATATCAATTAAGTAATCAAATGTTATTTATATGATACTTTTTTTTATTTGAATGTAATATATAAAAAATATTTTCTTGAAATATTTTAGTATCATGAAAAAATAAGTGTTGTGCATCACACGTAGAAGTGACAAATGGGCTAGATGGGCCAGCCCAACCCGAAATTTGACGGGCCAAACAACAAATTGGATTGGGCCAACCCTTGCCCAATTTTACACGGGCTCTCATTTGTTGGGCCGACCCAGTTCGATTTTGTGTCACAGGGCTGCTAGACCAGCCCAACATAAATTATTTAATTTATTAAAAAAAAACGTAAAAACTTCACCATCCATCCCCCACCCCCACCCCCACCCCCACCCCCACCCCCACCCCCAAAAGGCAGCCCCTACCAAATCTCGGAGACAAAGATCCCCCCTCTCCCGGTCGCGAAACCAGGGCCCCTGGTTTCGCGAGGAGATTCTTCCCCTCCCCCCGGTAGCGAAATCAGGGTTTACGATCCCCGATTTTTCGCAAAACCAGTGATCGGGGGAGGGGGATTTCCCTCCCTTGTTTCCGGCACCGGCGGCACCGAAAACAAGGGGAAAATCTCCCTATGTTTATGTTCCAAAGAGGGATAGGGGTAGGGATGGGTGTTGGTGTTGGTGTTGGTGTTGGGGTGGGGGTGGGTGATTTGGGTTCAAAAAATTATTTGTTGGGCCAGTCCAAAATAATTGGGCCAGCTCGGTTTCAGTCCGATCGGTCCGGTGGGTTAATTGTACCCGGCTAAATTGGTCCAATTTTTATTTAATCAATTTTTTATTGGGCCAGCCCAGTCCAAAGACCGGGCTATATGGGCTAGCCTGCTGGGTCAGTCTATTTTGCCATCTCTAATCACACGGGCGATATACTAGTGTATTTAATGATTAACCAGCAGAGTAAAAAATCTGTGTTGCAAAATGGCTAATAATGTCCACAGCCCACAGCTTCAATTGATAGGTTTTGGGATATTTTTACAGTAAAATTATTTGTATTAATGATAAATTCGTTATATTGATTAATAGAAGATCAATTGGTGAATTATGAAAATTTATATGATCTCGCAACATTATGTTTATGTAAGTTGTTTAAGGTGATACTAAGTACGTAGTATATCATCAAGAAATTTTAAGTAAACAATTTTACTTGATCGCTATTTTCTTAATCAAAAGCGAGTTACTATAATAGAAATAAGTGAATACTGACTATGAGCTTAAAATAGGAGAAGGCCATCCAATGAGACAATGGAGGACATATATATATCGTTGAGAGAAAAACGGTTTGAATCACCAACAAATGCCCCTAAATCGTACTTTTTAACATGAGAATAACAAAAATATATCGAGAAAAATAGTTTTAAAAAATAGTGTTATCGTTAATTATGAATAGTGTGAAAGCGATAATTTTCTATTTTCAAAGAATGTTGAGAAGAATGAAAAAAAGAGTTACTAAGAGCATCTTCAATGCACTCTGTCTATTGCTTTTTAGACGTGCTACATAAGTACAGATAGACAGAGTTATAAAAAATAATCTTCAATGCATGCTGATGAGAACTCCGTCCAGTTGATGTGACACACTAAAAAATAGTCCGTCTAGAAGTCCTTTTAAATTTAGACAGAGTAACTCAAAAAAATAAAATTAATGTCACATAAGCGATAATATTAGTTTTAGACGGAATCCATTAGAGATGAATTTTTAATTTGCCTATCTATTTAATAGATGTAGTGCTACAAAGACTGAAAGTCCGTCTATTTTATCTGCCACATAGACTACAATAGACAGAGTGCATTAAAGATAACACCAGATGGTTCAGACATTCAAGGATCAGAAATGAGATACTCCCTCCGTCCCAAATATATAACCACCATTCTTTTCTCTTTTGTCCCAAATATATAGGCTTGTTTCTATTTTGAGGTATTCTTTTTTTGTTCCTTAACTAAAATACCCTTATTTAATTTGCTTATTTATAACCATTTTTTCCAACTTAATCTTGAAATTGTTTATTCATAATTTACCCATATTTATATTCAATGCTTGGAAATTTCAAATATTTAATGGTTTCCACACATTACGAACTTTGGTTTTTGGTTTTCCACATATAAGGAACTTTGGTTTGTGGTATAGGCATGGAGTCAATGGAGAGTTAATTAATGTGTTCACTCAATTTATAGATGTTTGAGAATTGAAGGTGAATTAGAAATAATTATTATTTTTAAATAATACTCCCTCCGTCCCACAAAGATAGACCCATTTTTTTTTCACACAGATTAAGAAAACTCATTTAGTGTAATTGAAATTATAAAAATTTCACACAATTCTCCCATTATACTCCTATTTAAGTTAAATAGAAATTAGAAATATATATATATATATATATATATATATATATATATATATATATATATATATATATATATATATATATATATATAAAGAGAAAGAGAGAGAGAGAGTTACACGGAAAAAAAAAATTAATGAAGGTTTAGAGAGAGAAAATTATATAGATAGAGAGAGAATTACATTGGAAAAAAGAAAAAAGTAAATGAAAGTTTAGAGAGATATATATTTTGGTTGATAACGATGTAAATTAAATAGGGGTATATTAGAAAAAATAAAAATTTAATATATCATGTATAAAGTAAGTAGTCTATAATTTGGGACAGATAAATAAGGAAAACGGGTCTATCAGCTTATATATTTAGAACGGATGGAATATGTAATAACTAGTGCATTCATAGTTAGAATTTTTTTATTTTCCTATAGTAATTGCAGCAATAACTTAATTGTAGAGCACTCTGTTTACACATGCACATAATATATGGGGACCCACCTGGTGTTATGTGGGGTTAACGGACCCCAAAGTTTTTCACAAATTTCATTTTAAAAATTTTTTATTACCTTTTCTTCGTCATTACCTTAGGCCCATTAAAAATAAAAATTAACAATCCCCGATAAAAATGAGCAATCCATAAAAATGTGATAATCCTCCAATAAACCCCCTTAAGATTCCCAAATTCAAATAGAAACTCCAAGAGGATCGACATATTCATTAAACATCTCCATCTCTTTCTTCTCCAATTTTTCTCTCTCTTTGAAATTTGTTGATTGGTCCGTCAATTTCTTCGTGCTTCTAGCTCTGACCGCAACATTTGAGGTAAGGTGATAAAATCAATTTTTACATGAAAGTGTAGCTCTATACCGATTTCTTTGTATCTTTTTGCATATTTGAAAATTAGTTAGGGTTTAGGATAAAATTTGTTCCTTTATGTGTTGAATTGACAGTTTATTTATTAAATTTTTGACAATTGAAATGCGGTTTGAGAGCTGTATTGAATTATATGTCATTGTCTGTTATTGAATTTTCTGTCATTTGAAGTTTATTTTCTACCGATTAACAATTGGAAGTTTAGGCCATTCGAAGTTTATTTGTTGAATTAAAAGTTAATTTTCCACAATATATAGAACTTTATTTTTTTTTAAGAGACGAAATTTTTCACGTCGATTCGTTATGCACTTTGGAGCTTTTAAAATATTTTATATTTGTTCATCAACAATGTAGGAATTCTTGGAAATAACATAATAGTACCAACAAAAAACGTAATAAAACTTAAATACGAAGCTAATGGAACGTACATTTAACTTTTGGCTCATTTGGAAAATCAAAGATGTGGTCAAGGACAAGATATAAAAAATCAACAAAATGTAGTGAAAATGTGGCGGAAGGATATATAAGATATCTTAAAACAATTGAGCATATTAGTTTTAAACCTAGAAGGGGATCAAGTTAAATAGCTTCAGGGATGGAAGGATATAAGATTTTTTAATTTTTTTAATTTATTAACATTGTGAGGCCCAAAAAGATGAGCACAATATTAGTGTCCTTTGGGGATGGACGTGGGTTGGATTGGATCGGTTTTCAGCCAAACCCGACCCAAACCGAAAAAAATCGATTTGGAGAAAGCCAAACCGGAAAAAAAAAAATTTGACAACTGGACCCGAAACCGACTCGGGCGAGTCGGTTTCGGGTTTTCGGTTTCGGCCCTATTAAAGAACAAATTTTTTTTTTTAAAACCGAGTAACCCAACCCGAAACCGACCCGAACTGGGTCTGTTAGTCGATTTTACGGATTTTTTTGTCCAGCCCTAGTGTCCTTAACATGGACGATCGTTATCACTATGACATATTTGTATCACTTTTGTGTGGATTTATTTTATGCAGTAATTGATATGCACCTTCCAGAGTTCAATAATCGCTTTTCTGATGTGAACAATGAATTACTTCTTTGTATAGCATGTTTGTATATGGGTAGTTCATTTTTTGCTTTTAACAAAAGTAAATTATTTCAAATGTGGAAGTTTTATCCAAAAGATTTTAAAGGATCCGAGATTTTGTAATTTGATATGATCAAATTGACACATACATCATTGATATGCGGACTCATGATAATTTTGGAGGATTAGAGGGTTTGGTGAACTTGCACAAAAGTTGGTTGAGACAAAAAACATGAAATATATTTGTTAGTATATAAGCTTTTAACAATGACATTAATTCTTCCCGTTACTACTGCTATTGTAAAGAGGATATTTTCTACAATGAATTATGTCAAGAATGATTATGCAATCGAATGGGTGATAAATTGTTAAATGATAGCTTGATTATGTACATTAAGAATGATGTATTTGAAAAAATTGATAATGATGTAATTATACAACGTTATCTGAGTATAAGAAATCGTAAGAAACGCTTGTAAATAAGGTATAAAAAAAAAAAATCATCACTATTACATTGTTTCAATTTTTTTGCATGTCATTTTGGGACTTTCCAACTCAAAATGTCTGGCTCTGCCACTGAATAGGTTATTATTGAAATTAAGCAGAAGCTATATTTTTTTGTAAAACAACTTTGAGCAAGAAAACTGTTAACTTAAAAGATCACTTTATTGATGTTGGTGAAAATTTGTTGAACGTCAAATGTTACAATAAACGTTTCACACAATTCGAGAGAGAGAATATATATGACGATTTGTAGTAAATAACACCATATTTATGTGGTAAACTCCTAAGGAAAAATTCACGGGTAAATAAATCCACTATTTTAGAGCAGATTAAACATGTCTTAACTTTTTGAAATTACAATCTTAGACCTAAACTAAAATTTTATTAGCAATTTACAAAAAGTAAAACACAATTAACAAGAACAATAAAACTCTCATATTTTAGATCTTCTTAACAAGTTCACAAATGTAGTCAAGTTCATTTGTCTTGATCTTGGTCAATTCTATGAGTGTACTCAAATTGCCTCACAAATCGAAATACGGACATTGTCTTTATCTTGCTGTCGAAATACCATTCTCTCTCACCATGTCTTTTCTATAGTACTCAGTTTTTCAGAGTCTTTCTCAAAAACAAAGTTTTGATCGAACTAGAACTTCTGAATATTTCTTTATAATGCACATTTTACATATTATTTTCTCATAGATGTTGAGTATTTTTGGTTTCAAAGTCCATAAGACTCTTGGTTCATCAACTAACTTACTTATACGAAAGAGTATTTTATGTAAACTCAATGATTTAGTATGTATCTTATTAAGTGATAAGGTAGACTATGTCTTTAATTAACTAGGTTGAGTAATATCACACGAATAAATTATGAAAATAATTAAATAAGTCATTCAGTTAAATACTTTCATTTAAGTGGATAAGAATTGTGATAAATATAATATTTCAATATGCAACTTTATCTATGATATTGTGGCTATGGTGGGATAAGGTGGGTTGGTAGAGGAATAAGTTACTTTGTACTTTTTAAAAGTTATGGACTTCATTCCCATTTTTCTTTAATTTTTTGTTCTTTTTAGTCTTTTTTTTTGTTTATTGAAAAAGGAGGTTAAATTCGTCAAAATTTGTCAATGGGGACGTGCGCGTTTTTTTGTAACGACCACGGACTTTCTCCTACAGACCTTTCGCCCAGGGGCTATTCCGTGAGCCATTAGCTTACGTATTGTCCACTGGGAGTTTCATCCCAAACTGGATTTCTTTTGCGTTTCCAGCGATTCGAACTCTTGACCTCTCATTAAGGAGAACTTAAGTGGAATGCTGGTACCAATTGGGTGAAAACTTAAGTGGAATGCTGGTACCAATTGGGTGTCACCCAATTGGTACCAGCATTCCACTTAAGTTCTCCTTAATGGGAGGTCAAGAGTTCAAATCGCTGGAAACGCGAAAGAAATCCAGTTTGGGATGAAACTTCCAGTGGACAGTACGTAAGCTAATGGCGCATGGAATAGCTCCTGGGCGAAAGGTCTATAGGGGAAAGTCTGTGGTCGTTACAAAAGATTTACAAATAAATAAAAGGTTGGAGATGTCTAGTGTTATAAAAATTGGTTGAGGGTGAATTATTAACAAATAGCAAAAGTTGGAGACTAAAAGTACAAATTTTCTCAGTATTTATGATTTTAGTTGTTTTATATGCCTTATTTTATTTATTTAACGGTTTAGAATAATTAAAATAATATTAAACATAAAATCCGTCCTTTTACGAATAGAATCGTAAGGTTTGAGACTTGCTTTTGCCGCCTTACGTCTTTTAGAATATTAGTAAATACTTAGAATTGGACCAAGGAAGAAGAAATACTCTAAGGAGAGCTGAAGCTATCATATATATTTTTTATCAATAAAAATACACCACATTCATATCCCAATTAATAGAGTACAAATAAGGAATGATATGCTAGAATTGGACCAAGAAAGAAGAAATACTCCAAGGAGAGCTGAAGCTATCATATATATTTTTTATCAATAAAAATACACCACGTTCATATCCCAATTAATAGAGTACAAATAAGGAATGATATGATCCAATTATCTACCTAAAACATTATTAAGGAGAGTGTACTCTATTCATAATTAAATGGATTTTAAAAATTTATACTCCCTCCGTCCCAAATATATAGGTTGATTGAGTTTTTCACACGAATTAAAAATGTTATTGAAAAAGTAAATTTTACCAATAGTTTTTCTAATTTATCCTTATTAAATGAGTATTATTCAATGTACAATTTCAAGATTAAGTTGGAAAAAATGATAATAAATAAGTAAATTAAATAAAGGTATTTTAGTAAAGGAACAAAATAAAAAACACTTCAAAAATAGAAACAAGCATATATATTTGGAACTAGAGAAAAAGAAAATGTAGCCTATATATTTGGGTCGGAGGGAGTATAAATTTAGATGTGTCTAGCTCATATTTGATTAGATTTCATTGAAATTTTGGTGTTCTCAACTCAGATTTAAATAGATTCTTTAAAAAATCTATGTATCCCTAATAACTAGTAGATTTTTAAAAGATTTCATTAATTGATGAATTTTAACAAATTTCAATAAATTTGGAACTATATTTATAACTATTAAATTTTTTAACAATTCTAGCTTCAAATCTCAAAATTTCAATTGACTTCTCTTTCTCTTAAACTTCTCACTTTTCACATACGATTTTGTGAAACATTTTTGTATCAATTGAATATCGGAAAATATATTGGTGGTAAATAGAATTTTCACTAATGAATGTGAAATTGAATCCCACATTGGTTGAGAATTGGGATTGGGAGAGGAGCCTTAAAAGGGATTACAATCCCACATTGGTTAGAAATGAAAAAGTAGGAATTTATAGGGACTATAAATACTAGTTCCATCCCATATTAGAAAATGGATAAAATATGGAAATGTATGGAAAACTTAAATAGTTGTCCCACATAGGATAAAAATGAGTTTGTGGACCAATTTATATATGGTTAAAAATTTGTAAGGTGTAACCATTTGTTGCACAGAGACTCCTACATGGCCTACGCGCCCGCAGGGGGTGCAAATCTTAGACCGACTTGGCCATCGAGCCTTGAACTTGTGTGCAGGCGCGACTTGCGCAACCCGAATGAACCAAAAATTGGCCATAAAGTACAAGCCACATTTTGGAATTTTGTTTTACGTTTTTTCATTCAATGAATTCAAATAATGCACTAAATGCAAAAGGCTCCTCATTGCCTAACATTTTTTCAGTCCAAAAACAACAACAAAGCTACTCCATGAAATCTCTCAGCATTCGCATTCCTGTTGAACACAGGCCCCGACTCCAAGACGTTGATTTCTTTTTTTGTCTAGCACTGTTTAATTTACTGCTTAAGCTTCCTGTCAATTATTCACTGCAATTTGTTTCGTTGACTGTTTAACAGGTTTTCTTACATTGACTTCTAATTTTTTTCTCTCTCTATATATATCTCTCTTAAACCTGTAACATAAAATTTTGTTAGAAAGTTTTTGTACCAATTTGTAATTCTTCACGTCCTTATTTCATTTTTATCCAAACACTGCCCATATTTCCAAATTTATGAATTTTTTATTTGAAATGACAAAGTTATGAGTTTCTTTTAATATACGATAATGTTATGAATTTTATTTTCTAAACACAATGTCAGATTTTTTTAGTGATCTAGTTAGACATTATAGCATTTTTATAAAAATTCATATTCCGTTTGTACACAATTTGTTAAAGTAAAAAAAAAATTCACAAATACATTATACAAACTCAATTAACTTCTATAATTTAGAATTATGTTAAAAGTAATAAACATCTCGTTATTCATTTGTAATATTTAAGGCAAATTATATATATCAATATATCATGAATTAGTTGTCTTTTTGGCTACTAGTTAGACACACGTGCGTTGCACGTGCTTTTGTAATCATATTGTTAATTTTTTATTTTTTAATTATTAATAATTAAAATGTTAAAGTAACAATTGCTATAAAGATAAAAAATATATATAGTTGTTGATAACATGTTGTTTTGTATTGCTCGATGTTGATGTTTTATTTATATTTATAGAAGTATAATTGCAATCAAATATGAGTTTTATATAGTAGTAATACGAATAGTAATTTGAATACAGTAAAGAGTTTTTGGTGATTTAAGCATTGATGATTGACGAACCATTGATATCAAATCGTATGCAATTAATGATGTATTAACAGGGATATTCAGAGTTGTATTTTATGGGAAAAAATTCATAATTATTAATTTTATTGGAGAGAATATAAGATTGACAATATAATATTGTACATTTGTTGGAGTAGTTAATCTTTGTAAACAATATTTTTTTGTGTATGTTTTTTTTTTATTAAGCGCGTCTGATGTATTATTAATTAAATTAAAAATTTACAAAGTTTCATATATTAGTTGTCAACTATAATCACTGTAATCCAATGCATTCAAAATAATTTTCTCATCTCCGTGATTTGAATTTTAATCCGGCAATAAAAATAGTTACAATTTTCTCATTCATTTTTTTTAATCAATTTCTCATTTATTTCATCTACGTAAGGCAAAAAAAATTGAGATCGTCTTTTCACCTTCACATTTAAATATTTACAAATATTAAATGTATATTTAATAAATTTTTAAAAATTTACTGTACGATAATAATGAACAATAAAAGAGTAACAAATAAATATTAAAAGATAATTGCATTCATTTAAATATAATTACAATTAGAGATAAGTTTTATATGGTGATAATATCAACAATAACATGAACCCAATCAAGACCATTTGGTGATTTAATCTTTGATGATTGACGAACGATTGATATCAAATATTATACTATTAATGATCTCCAGGGCTGTATTTTACGAAGAATAAAATTCATAATTACTAATTTTATTGTGAGAAAATGTAATAATTGACTACATAATATTGTATATTTGTTGGAGTAGGACTTTTTGTGAACAATATTTTTTTTGTGTATGTTATCTTTTTATTAGATGTATTTGATTTAACGATGTAAATGAAATGTCATAAATGTGAGTTAGAAACAAGAATTAAAGAAGTGTCAATACTTGTTTATGTTGTGAGAATATTGTTGACGGACAGAAGTAAGATGAGAAGAAAGCTATATATATATATATATATATATATATATATATATATATATATATATATATATATATTAAATTAAATTAAATTAAATTAAAAATGAAAAAAGTTTCACATATTAGTTCTAAACTATAGTATATATTTGGTGGAATTTAAAGATTTTGAAAAAAAGTGATAAAATATGTGGTTGAAAAGTTTATAAAAGTTGTAGGTCCCATAAAATATGTAGTTGAAAATAAATTTGAGAAAAAAAGAATTTAAAAAAAGAACTGAACAAAACATGCTCGTAATCACTGTAATATAATATATTAAAAATAATTTTTTTAATCTCCATTTTAGTTTAGACAACTATGATTTGAATTTTAATGTGGTAATAAATAAAGTTACACTTTTCCTCATTCATTTTTTTTTTTTGTTGAAACTCATTTCTCATTCCTTTTATATACTTAACGCAAAAATAAAAATAAAAATTTGAGATCATCTTTTTATCTTCATATTTAATTTAATAGATTAAATGTTTAAAAATTTTAATTGTATATTTAATAAATTGTTGAAAATTTGATGTACAATAAGGATGAACAATAAAAGAGTAATAAACAAAATATTAAAAATAATTATACATTAATGAATACTAAAGGTGAATATGGAATTTTAAAAAATTTGTAAGGGTATAATGGTGTAAAAATGTTTCTCCATTTAAGCCCCTTTTAGAAGTACTATAGATTAGTCTATTTTTTTTTAAAATAAAAAAATTTTGTGCATTTTTATGGAGAATTGACTTGTCAACATTAATTTTATAGCAATTTTCTCGTCAAGACATAATTTGGTTTGAAAAAATAAATAGACTTGAAATGGTACGGTGAAACTTTAAAGTTTTTTCAAAAGTTACGATTGACAAGTTGCTGGAAATAAAAATATAATGTTTAATAAATTAAAAAGACCACAACTCCATTAAAATCAACGGAATCTATGAGAAGTTATTAAAATCTATAATATAGAAATTTATTGAAATTTTATAAAATCTATCAAATTCTATTAAAATCCATGAAATGTATAAGAATTAATAAATATTAAGAAATCTATTAAATTCTGAGTTGAGGACATCCTTCAAAATCTATAAATAAATCAATGAAATCTACAAGAATTTATAAATATTACAAAATCTATTAAATTCTAAGTTGAGGACACCCCAAATTTGTCAAATTTTATTAAAATACATAAAATTTATAAATATTAAAAAATTTATTAAATTTTGAGTTGAGGATACCAGCATACAAGATGACTATTTATTATTTAAAGATGAATAATTCGTTAATTGAAGGATTGCAGAATTATTGCACCATGAGATCAGCAATTCCAATTTGGAGATCTCATAATTGCTAATTTTTTGGATTCATAATAATTTCTTCCAATATTGCAGTGAACTGTTGACCACGAAATATCTTATCGTGCTTACATAATTGTCACTATAAAGAGCTTCCTAAAATATTGTACCATGATGAAAAATTTCTTCTTATTTCTCATTCTATTGGCCTGCAGCTTTCCTCACGAAGTTACCTCTTGTCGTTTTACTAAAAATATAAGGTGTATGTCTTCAATCAACTGCCACCTAGATCTGTACGTACTGACGTTGCATTGTGCATCTAAAGATGATGATCTTGGGCATCATACTCTTACTTATAGCCGAGAATTTGATTGGGAGTTTTGTGAAAGCTTCTTCGGAAATACATTGTTTTTCTGTACTTTTTGGGTGGGGTTCAAAGAAGCAAAGTTTCGACGCTTTTTATTCACGATGGGGAAATGAAGAATGTTCTGGTGGTTCCTGCTTTTGGCTAGCTAGGAGTGGTGGCAACTATTTGTTAGAAAATAAGTTCAATGAAATTTTAAACTCTTCATTTGTTTGAGATTTTCCAACTTCTCAACCCTTTCATGTTTTATAACTCTTGTAACTCTCGTGTTAATGGTAGAGTTGGAAATGGAAAGTCACACTAAGGCCTATATAAGCATTTCCATTTTCCTCATTCTTCACACAGCAATTCATCATTTCCTCCTTAGGATCTTTAGCATTCGTTTTCTTCTTTGGCATTCGAATTTCCTGGCAGTGATTTTGTTCAGGCAGTAGGTCGGTTCGCTGGTACAACCAGTTCTACCGTTGTATCCTAGGAAACAAACGTTCATAACCTACGGTAGGGGACGAATCTGTTTTAAGGAAACTGTACTTGTATAGGCCTCGGTTTGCTTTCTTCTTCAGTTTTAATTATGTAGTTTTCTAAATTTTGTTTCTTTTTCAAGTAATATGAATGTTGACGTCGGAACTCACAACGTCCGCGTATCAACAGATCTTCAGTCACTCCTCTGCCAACTTGTATGTTACTTGCACCCTCGAAAAATCGTTAGGCACCAAGATCTCTAGAGAAAAAAGGTCCGGCGATCGTTGGTAATCCGACGATCAAGTCAACTGCCGGTATAGGAATAATACACGGGGGGCGAAGGTAATTGGGTGTGGGAGAGACAAGCAGGCAGAGATTTGAGTAGAGTTTAGGGGTGAAATTTTTAGTACAAAAAGGAGCGTCCCTTGAAACGACCGGAAACGTTGTATTTATAGTGCAAGAGCCCTGATTGATTTAGGAAACAAATCAATCAGATACCTAGACGGATCCTCTTTCCTTAGAGGATAGGGATCATTCGCTGTCAAGGCAATCTCCAATGTTATCTTCCTTATTTGATTTAATCACGTTGCCTAATTTTTAGGAGATTATGATTTGGTTTCCTTGTGAAGATCCGTGTGCTAATCCAACGCAATCTGTCTTCAACTATATCTCCGGTCTTTCCAGAACATCGTGCTGCCTGCTAGTTATAGTAAATACGAAACTCGCCGAGACCCTAAGGGTCGGCCGTGAATACTGAGGCCCCTCAGGGGCCTCGCGATATCCTAGTTCAAAAAGGCCAAGATGTCGGATGGGCCTCCGAGGCCTTCTTAGAATTTATGAGGCCCTTGCTAGGCCAATATGGGATTTCCGTTGAGCATTTGCTGACGTGGAGGCCCTGTTAAAATTGGGTGATAACAATAGTCCCCCAAGTCCAAGCCTATTATTTATAATAGGCGTGGGACTTTGAGAGTGAGAGAATGAATTGTTAGACAAAAAAAAAATTGAATTCGGCGGATTCCGCGAGATATGGTCTTCGCACCATGAATTATGAATTGAACTTATCCAATATAGTCCCTTAAGTCCGAAGCCAAACATTTATGACTGGTGAGGGCTTTGAGTGATTAGATGTTTGGTGTTATGTCCACGGTTGGTGTGATTCTGTCAATCTGCGGCCAGGTAATCAAGAGTGAGAGGGTGTGTGCATTTAATGCTAAGGGCGCGTGTCGGATAATAGGGTGCGCGTGGGACGCGTGCGTTCTTGTTATGATAAATGTTTAGGGTTTCGTTTCCCGTCTGTTGCGCTAACTTAAACACGCGTCCACTGTCCAACGGTTCAGATGCAACGAGTGGAAATTGGATGGTGGAGATTGGAAATCCTCAGTCTATAAAGCTTGGCGCCTTCCTTCATTACAACTTCTTCTTGCTTCTGTGCTTGTTGTGAGTATTGTGAATGTTCTGTCGATAATCAAGGGTTTCTAATCGAGTGTATTGTTCTACCCGCATTGCCAAGGTAAGCGCACCGAGAGTTCCTTTGTTTCGTAGTATGCTTTCGTGATTATTTCTTGACTCCGTATTTTGGGGATTATAACCTACCACACGTTCCTACGACAGTGGAAGTGTCAATCTCTGGGGTCGAGAGGAGTTGTAATGTCGTCCTAAAACGATGACTTGTAAAATCAATCGGACACCCGGACAAACCCTAGTATTCGGGGTGAGTCGCCATCATCCGCCTCATCATCTTCATCATCTGAGGTAATAGGAAAAGTGAATCAAGTGCATCCAGCCGCACATCCGTTGACCCCGTCCACAAGTTGGAGGGGGGCTTGCCCTACTGCATCGTCGAAAGAGACTGTGGAAAAAGAGGGGCCAGACGCCGGGGTACCAGAGATGAGGGAGTCGCTTGATAAGAGGGATGCCCCGATGGCCAAGGATCTTAACGAAGAGCTCAAGCGATCGGCTACTGAGGCGTCCATGGCTTGTTCGCGGATCACCGAGGTAGAGTTAGAGGACATGCAGTTGTCCTATGACATCTCCGCGTCTGTGACACTCAGGGCTCCAGGAGGAACGTATTGACGAATCTCCTGAAGGATTTGTCGCGATTTACGAACCTGCGATATAATAGGATCATCGCCTACCCATGCATTATTTCTTCCGCGAGGTTTTAAAAGACAGGAATTTGGCCCCCTACCAGATAACACCGGATGACTGGGGACAGATGGTAGCCTCTTACTTATTGTGGAGTATTGCCGATGAGGGAGGGAACCTAACCCCCAGGGAGTTTGAGTCTATATATCGGCCATGCCGATCTACAGGTTGGTACAACATTTCTCCTCGACCAGGCCAGAAGTGGAGAACGGCCACTGATAGTTCCAACAAAATGCATCACTTGAAAGAGAGGTTCATCTTCGTAGGCGGGGATTGGGAGTTTAGGCTGGACGACCCGTTTCCTCATGTGTCTATCCCCCGCTTATTTGGAGAACTTGGTATATACTTGTACAAATTATGATCATAGTCCCTGACTTAATGTCTTGCTTATTTTTTTCAAATTGCAGGAAGCCACCTATCCCGAAGAGAGACCAAGGAGAGTTGAGGTCGAATTGGGACAAGGTGCGTACGTTCACGAGTGAATTCAGGAGTCTCAGCAATCTGTTGAAAGACGATAACCTGCTGGTGTGCTACGGACTAATGGGTGAGTCTCGTAACTTGCGGTATACTGATTTTGCTATGAAAAGTTTCCTTAATGAGTAGCATCTTGGTGTTTATGTTAGCAGCTTTCAGGTTTAAGGATATTCCGACGCTACCCCTCAAAAACTTGTATACTAACGAATATATTTCATGTTTTTTGTCTCAACCAACTTTTGTGCAAGTTCACCAAGCCCTGTAATCCTCCAAAATTATCATCAGTCCGTATATCAATGATGTATGTATCAATTTGATCATCAAATTACAAAATCTCACATCCTTTAAAATCTTTTGGATAAAACTTACACATTTGAAATAATTTACTTTTGTTAAAAGCAAAAAATAAATTATCAGGACACAAACATGCTATACAATGAAGAAATTCACTATTCACGTCAGAAAAACGATCATTGAACTCTTGAAGTTGTATATCAATTACTGCATAAAATAAAATCCACACGGAAGTGATACAAATATGTCATAGTGATACGTCGTGAACGACCCAGAACTATATACACATCGTCCATGTTAAGGACACTAATATTGTGCTACTCTTTTGTGGCCTCACAATGTTAATAAATTTAAAAATTTAAAAAATCTTATATCCTTCTATCCCTGAAGCTATTCAACTCCCCTTCTATGTTTAAAACTAATATGCTCAATTGTTTTAAGATATCTTATATATCCTTCCGCCACATTTTGACTACATTTTTGGGTTGATTTTTTATGTCTTGACCACATCTTTGCTTTTCCAAATGAACCAAAAGTTAAATGTATGTTCCATTAGCTTCGTATATAAGTTTTATTACGTTTTTGTTGGTACTATTATGTTATTTCCAAGAATTCCTACATTGTTGATTAACAAATATAAAATATTTAAAAAGCTCCAAAGTGCATAATGAACCGATGTGAAGAATTTCGTCTATTAAAAAACAAATAAAGTTCTATTGTGGAAAATTAACTTTTAATTCAACAAATAAACTTCAAATGGTCTAAACTTCCAATTGTTAATCATTAGTAAATTAATAAACTTCAAATGGCAGAAAATTTAATAACAGACAATGACACATAATTCAATACAGCTCTCAAACCGCATTTCAATTGTCAAAAATTCAACAAATAAAGTGTCAATTCAACACATAAATGAATAAATTTTATCCTAAACCCTAGCTAATTTTCAAATATGCAAAAAGATACAAAGAAATCGAAATAGGGCTACACTTTCATGTAAAAATCGATTCAATTATCACCTTAACTCAAATGTAGAAATTGACGGACCAAAACAAATTTGAAAGAGAGAAAAAAATTGGAGAAGAAAGAGATGAGAGATGTTTGATGAAGATGTGATCCTCTTGGAGTTTCTATTTGAATTTGGGAATCTTAAGGGGGGGGGGGGGGGGGGGGATTATTGGAGGATTAGCACATTTTTATTGGGGATTGTTAATTTTTATTTTTAATGGGCCTAAGGTAATGACGAAGAAAACGTAAAAAAAAAATTTTTAAATGAAATTTGTGAAAAAATTGTAGGATCCGTTAACCCCACATGACACCAAGTGGGTCCCCATTTATTATGTGCATGTGTAAAGAGAGTGCTCTACAATTAAGTTATTGCTGCAATTACCATAGGAAAATAAAAAAACAAAAAAATTCTAACTATGAACTAGCTAGTTAATACATATCTCGTTTCCGATCCTTGAATGTTAATGAACCATGTGGTGTTATCTTCAATGTACTCTGTCTATTGTACTCTATGTGGCAGGTAAAATAGACAGACTTCCAGTTTTTGTGGCACTATGTCTATTCAATAGACGGAAAAATTAAAAATTCATCTCCAATAGATTCCGTCTAAAACAAATATTACTGCTTATGTAGCATTAATTTTATTTTTTGAGTCACTCCGTCTCTGAAAATCTGTCTAAATTTAAACGGACTTCTAGATGAACTATTTTTTAGTGTGCCACATCAACTAGACAGGGTCTCATCAGCATGCATTAGATATGATTTTTTTATAACTCTGTCTATCTATACTTATGTAGCACGTCTAAAAAACAATAGACAGAGTGCATTGGAGATGCTCTTAGCATCTCTTTTTCATTCTTTTCAACATTCTTTGAAAATAGAAAATTATGACTTTCACACTATTCTTAATTAACGATAACATTATTTTTTAAAACTATTTTTCTCGATATTTTTATGTTATTCTCCCATTAAAGAGTACGATTTAGGGGCATTTGTTGGTGATTCATACTGATAACAATCGGCCCCAAGTCTAGGCCAATGAAAAAGTCCTTCTCTAAGCCTTAAAAAGTAAGGTGATGGCTCATTATTTGCTCTTCCGCCATTGAACAATAATTATAATTCACATCCGTGTCCAGGTGAAAAGAAAAGGCCAAATTTTGCTCATGTAAATATACTTTAAGATTATAACTAGTGCATCACTCGTGCTATGAACGGAGTTGACCGTTTTCAATTTAATTACCTGAACCAGGAATAATATTTGTTACAGTCTAAATTATTTTTAAATCATTCTTGAAATTCACACAATATTAAACTATGATGATAAATTTAAACTACAAAATAACAGCTAAGAAGGGGCAAATACAGTTCAAAAAATAAATTGAAATTACAGAGTAATAGTAAATACAAACAAAAACCAATAGTAACTATTTCAATTATTTATGTAAAAGTAAAAATGCGTATATGAAAACGTGTATAAAAGATGAAATTTTATAAAAATTAAACTAAAAATCGTAATCATTAAAAAAATAAATTAAAAAACGCACTTAGCTACTTAGCTGCATTTTAAAACAAAAAACAAAAAAAAAAAAACAAAATATGTATAACGGGATAAATTAAATGAACGGATCTTACGATTCCGATCATCCATGTTTAAGTGTATTTTGCAAAGTTATTTTAATATAAAAAAGAATAGTATCCGAACACACAGTAAAAAAAAAAAAAAAAAAGATAGATATCAAAAAAATTCAAAAGTACAAATAATTTACAGAAATGATTTTAACAAAAATTTGGAAATGATTACGACTATCCTCTTTGCTTTGGCAAACAAACTCTAGACTGAAGGTTTCATCCGCGTTACCGTAAGCCGGGACTCTCGTACAGGCAGATGACGCACACCTTCAAAGCACACTGTGTTTTTGTTGGATTCACCTCGCTGATGAGATTAAACGAAGGAGCCATAGTTGCGAAATGTCCTCCGTTTGATTTTAGCCGTGCCAAAAATAATAATAATAATAATAAAGGAACACATCAGTTTTCATATAATGAACAAAACGTGCAACACATTAACTGTTTTGTAAGAAGAAAGCATAATCATGTACTTACCATAAGCTAGTTCTTAATGGGGCAGTGCAAGAAACAAAACAATATCGTGATCCAAAAATGAATTAGTAATAAATCTCATATATATAGCTCAAACACAATTGCACGTATTACAAAACGAAGTATAATTCTCAAATGCACTTTCACACACAGATGGATGTAGTGATGCTTCTTCAAAAATATCAATTAAACTGTTCGAATACTACAGTGAAGGCCAAAAGTCGGTTTCATAAAAAAAGATGATAGAGTCTGATTGTTAGTTTCTGAAAAGTTGTTGCATTTATCCATGTTTGAGTGCATTTTGCAAAGTTATTTTAATTTAAAAACAAAAACAAAACAAAATAGTATCCGAACACACAGTAAAAAAAAATAAGAAAAAAAATTTAAAAGTGCAAATAAATTATACAAATGATTTTAACAAAAAATAGGAAACAAATAAAATGTTCGAATACCACATGGAAGCCAAAAAGATGGTTGCATACAAAAAAGAAGATGAGTCCATCGCATTTGAAAAGTTGTTGCATTTATATCATTTAATATTAAATGTTACATTTTGTATTTTGCAAGAGAAAAAATAAAAAATAAACAATCAGAAACTATAAAAAATAATTAATGAATGAATCATTACAATAGGGGTAATTTTCTATACAAAATGCAAAATTTGAACGGTAAAAAACTGAATTTTAGAAACTTACTGTAGTGTGGAATACTATCAGCTTCTCTTCGAATTCGCATTTTTGGGTTTGCAAAATGTAGACGACCAACAAATAAGTTTCAAGATTTTTTTTATACCAAATACCACACACGTACGATCTAGGGTTTCCACAATGGAGATGATTAACAGAAGTTTCAAGAATGTATATAGTCGTTTGAGTGATTTTTGCATGCAACGTCTGTCAGTTTATGGGAAAAAAGAAATATTTGTGTGGTCTGCCTAAAATGCCCTCATTTTAAAAAGATAAAAGGTGTAGTGCGAACCCATTTAATTGTAGTTTTTGATGGATTTCGTGAGTGAGAATGGTTTGTGAGAATAAATAGAAGAATGCTGATGATATTTGTAAAAAAAATTGAATGGGTATAAAATCGTTACAAACCTGAAATAATGGGGACCTAGTGTAATTAACCCTAAAAAATTAAAATAACAAGTACAACTTAAAAATTCTTCTAAATTATCAATAACAACAGGTATAGCAACAATCCTCAGTAATGATAAAGACATAAAATAAAGATCACGATTTGCACTACCAATAATAATCTGCATATGGGGTCACCACCAACTTCCCCAGTGTCACAGGAGCCAACTTGGGGAGTCGAAACAGCAGCAACTACTAGAGACGCAGTATCCACGTTAGGTAGAGACTTGGATTCATTTGTAGGCAATATATCACATTCCAATTTTTTAACTCAACACAGGAATACATAGCTCATAAATCTTTTCATGTACGATTGAAATTCAAGACCCAGAATGGGATTTCAAGAAAAAATGAAGAAGGGTGTAGGACAAGAGTGGATAAGAGAGATCCGAAGAAAGAGGAGGTGGGGGATGAAGTTCTTGATTGGAGGATGGAATCCATTGTTAGGTGAGATAAAACTTTATTTAGTGTTGTTCTATTGTAGTTAACTACGAATTTAACTTTGATAAATTAATGATAATTGAAAATATTTAAAAATTATATTTTTAAAGGTTGGTCGCAATTTTTGAAAATATAACACTTACTAGTATATTTCAATTTTTTAAAGAAAAATAGGTAGAGACTTTAATTTTCTCGTGAATTAATATGGGTAATTTGACCGAGTCTGGGCTAAAGAAAATTGAGCTGGGAGTGGACTAATATTTTGTCCGGCAATTTACATATATACATTACAATGTAATTAGAATTTGAAAAGTACTATTTTACATTTTATTAATTGAAAAATAAATAAATCATAATATTTTATTGAAAAATACTATTAAATTTACTTATTGATATAATCATAATTACCTAAATAAAACAACAACAATATCTCTCTATCAAAATAAATTCTCTCATTCCTCTCTCCACATTATACACATTCAATTCAATCAAAAATTCAAATGCAAATAAAATTAAATCTCTATTCCAAAAAAAAAATTGCACTATTCTACCAATTTTATACATGTTAGGGTTTGCATTAATATAAATACAAGTTGTATCTATATTTTATAATGTCGTTTGTTTAATAAGATTTGCTCTTCTTTTCTCTTCTTAATTTGATTTATATTATTGTTAATACTTTTACATAAAGAACATAACATTTGATGTCTTCGATTCAAAATGGGCAAAGATCTGTCGTGGTGGTGCATGCTTTTGGATAGAACAAGTGATGGCATCTATTTTCTAGGTGAAGCGATGCAAACGGATACTTTTACACAGATAATCATGTCGCAATTGGATGATTAATAATAACACTTTTTCAGGATCAAAGCTCATGGACCGAAGCCCTTGAGCCTACTGGTTTTTGGGCCAAATTTTATCATTTAGGCCGTCAAATGGACACTTTTCTAATTATAGTTGAAATTAATTTTATTGTTGAGACAATTTGTTTTCCACGTTTAGTTTAGTGAGAAAGTTATTTTATTCGGAGTTTTACTTGTTTAGATTTGTTTCCCTAAAGTTCGTGTGTATTCAGAAGATTAAGCCATGTTTCTTTTTTTCCTTTAAAAGCTAGAGTTACGTTTATTGTTATTTGGTTGGTTTTTGATAAATTAATAAAATTAGTAAAGTTTCTCCCAATACCCCAGTCCTATTGATATTCTACGTGAATCAATGAAACTGAATTTGTGTTTCTTGTTTGTTACATTTTCTGGCTGCATCATGAAGATGGACATTTTACAAAATTGTTTCAGTGATATTTTCTTAATAATGTGTACTTTATGTTGCTTGAATCTCATAATTGCTTATGTTAATACATATCCAAATTGCTAAAATATTTTCTCAATACATAGCCAAATTGCTAAAATATTTCCTGGGATTCCGCTGAAGTTTGGCAATCCAATTATATTACCTTAAACACACAAGTATATATAGGATACTACAATCTTCAAAAATGGTCAAATATCACTTATACCAATCAAGATGACTGGTACCATGATCAAAAATCTTTTACTATTTCTTATAATCCTATCAGCCAACCTTCTTAAGGCCACTTCTTGTAGCTTTTTTACCCCCAAATATGAGGTCACTATTCTCAATAGTCTCCCTCAAGGTTCCAGTCCACTGTTGTTGCATTGTGCATCTGGAAATGATGATCTTGGAAATCATACACTTTATTATAACCAACAATTTCATTTTCAATTTTGTGATAGCTTTTTTCAAAATACACTGTTCTTCTGCCATCTCCGGTGGGGTTCAAAGAACGTAGCGTTTGATGTTTTTAATTCAAAGTGGGCAAGGGTCTGTCATGGTGTTTGTTTATGGATGGCAAGAAGTGATGGCATCTTACTTCAAATTGGCAATGGACTTTATATAAGACCGTATTTCTGGAAATAAAAAATAGTGTTATGATTTTATGCACCAAGTATATAATAAAAGTTGATAAATTTATGTTTACTGATTGTCAAAAATTGGCCATTTTATATTTCCTACCTGTCTCTTTAGGAAATCTTAATATCTTATCTTAGTATATATAAAAAGAAGGATAATCATCAATAAAAGTCAACACATTTTCCCGCCCAAAACATCTCCTACATATTAATTGCCCAATATCAAATAATTAATAATCAAATTTAATGTGCAGCCCGGATGAGATTCCCAATTATTTATTTGTTAAATGATTGCTCAACTTTAGTTAATTAATTATTAGTATTTCAATACAGTGTAAATAGTACTGCCGTTTCAGCTTCAATCTTCTGAATTTTATATGACACTCGTTAAAAATGAATAAAATTATGAATTGACATTTTCAATTAAAAAATACACATATTTCAGAACAAGATAAATTCACTTTAATTATTAGTAATAACAAATATGAATGCTACATTAATTAATCAATATAAGATTTAGATTATTTAAATATTACTAATTATCTACAAATAGAAAAACAATAGATTTGCAGAATATCATTAATGCAATCTGCATCTTTATAATTTAGAAAATCAATTTTGAAATTATAATATAAGAATTAGTAGGTTATTTCCGCGCCAAAAATTAAGCCGAAAGCACTTTTTAAAATTTAGAAAATGATAATCAAGCCTTTCATTAAATTAAGTATTCCAATAAAATTTAGTTATAATAAACTTTCCAATGTTTAAATTTCCTATTATACTCGGTCAAAATGAATAATATTAAGAATTAACATTTAAAAAAAATACATATCTTCTATAACAAGATAAATTCACTTCAAAACACAAAATAGATAAGGTTTTGTGTTCCAAGGTCTTAATTTATACATGGATTTAAATAAGTTATGTTTTCAAAAAAAAATGAAACATCAATGCATGAGAACTATTGGCAATAATGCAATAGTTTTTCGAAAATGGACTTATTTTCCCCACAAATTTTTTATGCTTCCTATAGTGGATTTAATAAATAGGTTGCAATTAAAAAAAATCAATACATGTGAAAAAATATAATTATGTTATATTATCAAATCATCTGATTTATTACTTAAAAATAATAAGTAGATTAAACTAATAATATAGATATGATAATTTCAAAATTAAATTCATACGATTCAAATATCGCCTCAGATTCTAGCTCCTCAAAAAGGTTCTAGATAAAAGATAGGCTGAAAATGTTAAATAATCAATGTTAAATTTTATTAATATTTTATTACATAGGCTTAAAACGTTAAATAATCAGATTCTAACTCTTTAATGTTTTATTGCATATTACTTTATCTTTTAAATTAATTATAGTTGTCTATCTGTCTCGATTTACAGATTTAGAATTGAATGATAAAGAAATAAAAAATTATACACTCGCAGAGATTGAAAAAATATTGCGGAGCAGTGGAAAGAGTCTTCAAGACTTTCAAACAATGCACTTCCTTGAGAGCGTAGATGTTTCAATTTGCAGTACTAGACTTATAAATGATGAATTGCGTTATGATAGAAATGCTTTGCCAGGAGAATGAAATTTTTTTTTCTAATCTCACAACTGAGCAAAAGAACGCTTATGAAACAATAATGCAGCCCAGATGAGATTCCCAATGATTCATTTGTTAAGTAATTACCCAACTTCAGTTAATTAATTATCAGTATTCTAATACATTGTAAATAGTACCACCGGTTTAGCTTCCCAATATTTTGGATTTTCTACGATACTCGGTAAAAATGAATAAAATTATTAATTGACATTTTCAATTAAAAAATATACATATTCCAGAACACGATAAATTCACTTCAATTATTAGTAATAACAAATTTGAACTACATTAATTAATCAATATAAGATTTAGAGTATGTAGATATTATTAATTGTCTACAAATAGAAAAAAAATAAATTTGCATAATATCATTAATGCAATCTACATCTTTACAATTTAGAAAATCAATTTTCAAATTATAATATACATGTACTAAAAATTAATTAATTGTCTCATACGCTATGACTATAAAAAAAAGTCAGATTTAATATTTCCCCCGCTTGAGATTATCTTTAAAAAAATCAGTTTTTAGTCATAGACAGCTTTATGTTACATTGTCTAGAGTTACAAATCGTACGAGATTGAAGATATTCATTTGTGATAGAGATGGAGTGCCAACCAATTTGACTACAAACATGGTTTTCAAAGTGGCATTTGAAAATCTGGATTAGTTATGTTGTTTTTTTTTTCAATATCAATTAAGTAATCAAATGTTATTTATATGATACTTTTTTTATTTGAATGTAATATATAAAAAATATTTTCTTGAAATATTTTAGTATCATGAAAAAATAAGTGTTGTGCATCACACGTAGAAGTGACAAATGGGCTAGATGGGCCAGCCCAACCCGAAATTTGACGGGCCAAACAAAAAATTGGATTGGGCCAACCCTTGCCCAATTTTACACGGGCTCTCATTTGTTGGGCCGACCCAGTTCGATTTTGTGTCACACGGCTGCTAGACCAGCCCAACATAAATTATTTAATTTATTAAAAAAAAACGTAAAAATTTCACCATCCATCCCCACCCCCACCCCCACCCCCACCCCCAAAAGGCAGCCCCTACCAAATCTCGGAGACAAAGATCCCCCCTCTCCCGGTCGCGAAACCAGGGCCCCTGGTTTCGCGAAAAGATTCTTCCCCTCCCCCGGTAGCGAAATCAGGGTTCACGATCCCCGATTTTTCGCGAAACCAGTGATCGGGGGAGGGGGATTTCCCTCCCTTGTTTCCGGCACCGGCGGCACCGAAAACAAGGAGAAAATCTCCCCATGTTTCTGTTCCAAAGAGGGGTAGGGGTAGGGATGGGTGTTGGTGTTGGTGTTGGTGTTGGGGTGGGGGTGGGTGATTTGGGTTCAAAAAATTATTTGTTGGGCCAGTCCAAAATAATTGGGCCAGCTCGGTTTCAGTCCGATCGGTCCGGTGGGTTAATTGTACCCGGCTAAATTGGTCCAATTTTTATTTGATCAATTTTTTATTGGGCCAGCCCAGTCCAAAGACCGGGCTATATGGGCTAGCCTGCTGGGTCAGTCTATTTTGCCATCTCTAATCACACGGGCGATATACTAGTGTATTTAATGATTAATCAGCAAAGTAAAAAATCTATGTTGCAAAATGGCTAATAATGTCCACAGCCCACAACTTCAATTGATAGGTTTTGGGATATTTTTACAGTAAAATTATTTGTATTAATGATAAATTCGTTATATTGATTAATAGAAGATCAATTGGTGAATTATGAAAATTTATATGATCTCGCAACATTATGTTTATGTAAGTTGTTTAAGGTGATACTAAGTACGTAGTATATCATCAAGAAATTTTAAGTAAACAATTTTACTTGATCGCTATTTTCTTAATCAAAAGCGAGTTACTATAATAGAAATATGTGAATACTGACTATGAGCTTAAAATAGGAGAAGGCCATCCAATGAGACAATGGAGGACATATATATATCGTTGAGAGAAAAACGGTTTGAATCACCAACAAATGCCCCTAAATCGTACTTTTTAACATGAGAATAACAAAAATATATCGAGAAAAATAGTTTTAAAAAATAGTGTTATCGTTAATTAAGAATAGTGTGAAAGCGATAATTTTCTATTTTCAAAGAATGTTGAGAAGAATGAAAAAAAGAGTTACTAAGAGCATCTTCAATGCACTCTGTCTATTGCTTTTTAGACGTGCTACATAAGTACAGATAGACAGAGTTATAAAAAATAATCTTCAATGCATGCTGATGAGAACTCCGTCCAGTTGATGTGACACACTAAAAAATAGTCCGTCTACAAGTCCTTTTAAATTTAGACAGAGTAACTCAAAAAAATAAAATTAATGTCACATAAGCGATAATATTAGTTTTAGACGGAATCCATTAGAGATGAATTTTTAATTTGCCTATCTATTTAATAGGTGTAGTGCTACAAAGACTGAAAGTCCGTCTATTTTATCTGCCACATAGACTACAATAGACAGAGTGTATTAAAGATAACACCAGATGGTTCAGACATTCAAGGATCAGAAACGAGATACTCCCTCCGTCCCAAATATATAACCACCTTTCTTTTCTCTCTTGTCCCAAATATATAGGCTTGTTTCTATTTTGAGGTATTCTTTTTTTGTTCCTTAACTAAAATACCCTTATTTAATTTGCTTATTTATAACCATTTTTTCCAACTTAATCTTGAAATTGTTCATTCATAATTTACCCATATTTATATTCAATGCTTGGAAATTTCAAATATTTAATGGTTTCCACACATTACGAACTTTGGTTTTTGGTTTTCCACATATAAGGAACTTTGGTTTGTGATATAGGCATGGAGTCAATGGAGAGTTAATTAAAGTGTTCACTCAATTTATAGATGTTTGAGAATTGAAGGTGAATTAGAAATAATTATTATTTTTAAATAATACTCCCTCCGTCCCACAAAGATAGACCCATTTTTTTTTCACACAGATTAAGAAAACTCATTTAGTGTAATTGAAATTATAAAAATTTCACACAATTCTCCCATTATACTCCTATTTAAGTTAAATAGAAATTAAAAAGATATATATATATATATATATAAAGAGAAAGAGAGAGAGAGTTACACGGAAAAAAAAAAATTAATGAAGGTTTAGAGAGAGAAAATTATATAGATAGAGAGAGAATTACATTGGAAAAAAGAAAAAAGTAAATGAAAGTTTAGAGAGATATATATTTTGGTTGATAACAATGTAAATTAAATAGGGGTATATTAGGAAAAATAAAAATTTAATATATCATGTATAAAGTAAGTAGTCTATAATTTGGCACAGATAAATAAGGAAAACGGGTCTATCAGCTTATATATTTAGAACGGATGGAATATGTAATAACTAGTGCATTCATAGTTAGAATTTTTTTATTTTCCTATAGTAATTGCAGCAATAACTTAATTGTAGAGCACTCTGTTTACACATGCACATAATATATGGGGACCCACCTGGTGTTATGTGGGGTTAACGGACCCCAAAGTTTTTCACAAATTTCATTTTAAAAATTTTTTATTACCTTTTCTTCGTCATTACCTTAGGCCCATTAAAAATAAAAATTAACAATCCCCGATAAAAATGAGCAATCCATAAAAATGTGATAATCCTCCAATAAACCCCCTTAAGATTCCCAAATTCAAATAGAAACTCCAAGAGGATCGACATATTCATTAAACATCTCCATCTCTTTCTTCTCCAATTTTTCTCTCTCTTTGAAATTTGTTGATTGGTCCGTCAATTTCTTCGTCACTACAAGAAAAGAGGTCTATAGTGACGACACCTATAGGGACGACACCAAATTCGTCTCTATATATAGCATTTTTAGGGACGACAATAAAATGGCGTCCCTACAGATTGTAAAAGCTATAGAGATGACTAAAGTCGTCCCAATACATAATAGTCGTCCCTATAGGTTCAGCATCTATAGAGACGACTTATTTTATCGTCCCTATAGGTCTATCTATAGAGACGACTTATTTTGTCGTCCCTATAGCTAAAAAAATTTGTCTAAAAATTGGCGCATTTTTTCCCGCTTTGTAAGCTACTAGGACGACTTCTTTGTCGTCCCTATAGGGTTACATTTCGTTTCTAAAGGTTGAGCGTCTATAGAGACGACTTATTTTGTCGTCCCTATAGGTCTATCTATAGAGACGACTTATTTTTTCGTCCCTATAGGTCTACAATCTATAGAGACGACTTATTTTGTCGTCCCTAGAGGTCTACAATCTATAGAGACGACTTATTTTGGCGTCCCTATAGCTTAAAAAATTTGTCTAAAAATTGGCGCATTTTTCCCGCTTTGTAAGCTACTGGGACGAATTATTTGTCGTCCCTATAGGGTTACATTTCGTCTCTAAAGGTTGAGCGTCTATAGAGACGACTTATTTTGTCGTCCCTATAGGTCTATCTATAGAGACGACTTGTTTTGTTGTCCCTATAGGTCTACAATCTATAGAGACGACTTATTTTGTCGTCCCTATAGATCTATCTATAGAGACGACTTCTTTTGTCGTCCCTATAGGTCTACAATATATAGAGACGACTTATTTTGGCGTCCCTATAGCTTAAAAAATTTGTCTAAAAATTGGCGCATTTTTTTCCCGCTTTGTAACCTACTGGGACGAATTATTTGTCGTCCCTATAGGATGACATTTCGTCTCTAAAGGTTCAGCATCTATAGAGACGACTTATTTTGTCGTCCCTATAGGTCTACAATATATAGAGACGACTTATTTTGTCGTCCCTATATATTAAATATTCGTCCCTATAAGTCCTAATACCCACAGCAAATTGGCGGGAATTTTCGCGCGTAATTCCATCAATTGGGACGACAAAATGTCGTCCCAATTGATCCTGTATACAAATTTCCAGCAGAGAGACGTGGGCCACCGCCTCAATTGACGTGGGCTTATGTGGGTCATCGACGTTTCTTACCAAGTACTCATCATTGGCGAAATGACCGTACTTTCAATGGACAAACAGAGAGACGTGGGCCACCGCCTCAATTGACTAGTTCAGATATCCTACAGCAACTTAGTCGTGTGAAAATTAGAACACCTGGAAAACACCCAAGCTATGGGGGTGTAAAAAGAAAAAGGGACAAGGATGAGCTAAACTGGAAAAAGAAGAGCATTTTCTATGAGTTGCCCTATTGGTCGACAAATGAGTTGAAACACAATCTCGATGTCATGCATGTAGAAAAGAATGTCTGCGATAGTTTGTTGGGTACATTGTTGGGCGATCCTCATAAGTCTAAGGATACAGACAACGCGAGACGTGATTTGATGAAATTAAAAATCAGACACGAGCTGCACTTGTACGAAGATAAAGAGAGATTGATGAAGCCTGCAGCACATTACACATTTATTAATGCAGATCGTCGAAAGTTTTGCAATTTTATACGGAATGTCAAATTTTGCCGATGGTTTTGCATCGAATCTGAGAAAGAACGTTGCACCTAATGAAAGCCGAATAATTGGTTTGAAGTCACATGATTTTCATATCCTCATGCAAAGATTGTTGCCCGTCGTGTGTCGAGCTTTTCTAAACAAGGCAATTTCATCCACTATCACTGAACTTTGTACATTTTTCAAAAAATTGTGTGCCAGGTCTATAAAGGTTAGCGACATGGTGGATGCTCAACAACAGCTCATCCTCATATTGTGCAAGCTTGAACGAATCTTTCCACCGGCTTTTTTTGACATTATGATTCACCTTGTTATGCATTTGCCTGAAGAGGCAATTCTTGGTGGGCCCGTTTACATGAGGTGGATGTATCCTTTTGAGAGATATCTGAAGAAACTAAAGGACTATGTGCGAAATCAATCGAAGCCTGAGGGTTCTATAGCCGAAGGATATGTTGTTGAGGAAGCATTGACATTTTGTTCACGGTATTTCGAAGACGTCGAGACACGATTCAACCGACCAGAGCGAAATGAAGATCTATGCGTTCCCAAAAAGCAGCTATCTATTTTTGATTCCCAATGTCGTCCTAGAGGAAAGAGAAGTTTATACTGAACAACTGTCCGGAGATTGAAACGTTCTTAAAGTGAGTAGTTACTAATTATTTTCATTATATTTAACATTAAAATGTTTAATTATTATAACAATTGCTCAATGTAATTTTTACTATCAACAGTGAGCACAAGGATCAGTTGGAGACTCGTGGAGTTACCAATGTTAACCAGTTGCATAGAATCGAATTTCCTGCTTGGTTTCATACGAAGGTAGAACAATAATAATGTTTGCATTGACAGTTAGTATAATGTTTGATCGGTTAATGACTTCACATATTATTAACACATATTTATGGTCTACATCGGATACACGCTGATGCTGTGTCATCAGAATTGCTATCTTTGGCGTCTCGGCCAAATGCTGTCGTGCATTCCTACCCAGCATGTATCGTGAACGGAGTTCGATTTCTAACTTATGATCGTGATATCCGACGTAAAACACAAAATAGTGGTGTGAGTATTGCAGGGAGCGGTGGTGAAATATTTTACGGGCAGCTTCAGGATATATTGGAGCTTTCATACATAAACGGTTTCTCAGTGGTGGTGTTTCGGTGCAGATGGTTTAAGTGTGACGGGAAAAGTAAGGTCACAGAGAACAACATCACAATCATTGACATTAGCAGAGAGGCTTACAAAGATGACCAGTTCATACTTGCTTTGCAAGCGAGGCAAGTGTTCTACATTGATGACCCGGCACGTAGTCATAACTGGCGAGTGGTTCAAGAAGTCAATCATCGTACTACGTGGGATACGCCATCGAGGGTTTTGACTGAGATAGATTTGCTGCACGATGATAGCTCATCAAACTTCTCGCTGTTTGTTGATCTTGGCAATATAGACCACATTACTATGCAACGGGACGACATTGACGCCATTCAGTTGGATCGTCCTGCTAAGAGAGCGTCATCGTCGAATGTTAGTGGAGACGAATATAATTTTATTAACGATACGGATGAGGATAATGAGGACGAGGACGAGGACGAGGACGATAACGATGAGGGCGAAAAAACAGGTGAGTATGAGGCGTCAGACACGGAGACAGACTGCCCCAGTGTCGAAGATGACGATGATGCTGATAGAAGTAATGATAGTGACTATGAGTGATCAAAACAACACTTTGTCATATTGTACTCTGTTACTTAGTATGAAATTCGCAATTGAATAACATTTTGATAATATGTTTTGTACTTTTTTATTTGCATTATTTATGATGCGGAATTGTTAGAAGAGAAGATTGTAAAACAGCTTGAGGAGAAGAAAGATGTGTAACTTTCAGCTCGGGTGTCAGATTTAGATGAGCGAGTACATTTCGGAAGCGTTTTTCGATTCCGCACATTTTTGTTTGGTGACAATTGGCCTATGGCCAACATTGTCAAACTTTCAGGGCCAAATTCCATCGTTTAGGTGTCCGTTTTAGCAGTTTTATGTTTTAATTCAGTTTAAGGGTATTTTCGTCATTTAATCAGTCTTTCAGTTTTAATCAGTTTTGTCTAGCGAAGGGTTTTAAATACTTGTCTAGGTTTGAAGAGGACGGCACTTTTCGTTTTTGAGAAATTAATAATATTTTCATCTTTTCTTTCGTTAATTGGTGGATTCCAATATTTCTCACGTCCGTTCGAGCGAAACTCGATCAACACCCGTTCGTGTGTTACGAACAAGAAATTTTTATTGTTATTCACGTTCCGTTCTGCGTCAATTTAAATAATGACGTTAACATAATTTGACAAGTACTAAATTTGAACATAAATTTGATAATGACGTTTCTGCTCAAACGTATGAAATGAGGTTAAAACGGTCGACCGTTTGTGTAAAACGGTCGACCGTTTGTGTGCTAGGCCTAAATGGTGGCACTCTGTTCAAACAGATGAGGTAGCCGGTCGACGATACGGTCGACCGTTTGGCCTCTCTGCTCAAACGGACGACACAAACGGTCGACCGTATTGGCGCACGGGCACTGTGCTCAGCTTATTTATTTTTTGGGACGACTTTAATCGTCACTGTAGAGCCTGAAATTTTACAAAATCAACCGGAACACATTCAGACTTATGATTTTCATTTCCCACCAAATGCCATTTCTCCCCCCCCAAAATCAGACTTCCCCTCGTGTTCATCAAAAGGGAATTCTACACTCCACAACCAAACCTCCATCAAGAATCATCTCCAACCCTTCTACCCTCTTTCAATTTCGTGGGTTTTTTGATTTGATGAAATAGGGTTGAGTAATGAGATTTTGGTATACAAGAGAAGATCTGTTCCTTATCAAATTAGGCTATTGAACTTTGCTTCCGGAGTAAAGAAGGACATGTGGGCTATGAAACTGGGTCTGAAGCTTCTACAAGAAAGAGAGACAACTGGTTCCTTCTGGTGGCCATATATGAGCAACGTTCCAGAAAGTGTTGTACAAACCCATTTTCTTTCCTGGTGAGGATATCAAGAACTTGAAGTACGCTCCTCTTCTTTATCAGGTACTTCACCACTTCTATGGAACCTCCCACAAATTTGTACAGAATTTACTTGTCTAAATACAGTGTCAGAAGTTATGAACTCTACATTTGCAGTATTGAGAGGAGATAATTGATAAATGTTCATTTTTTCTGTCACTTGGTGAAGTTGAGATGTCGGTTTCTTCTTATTGTGGAGAAATTAGTGAAATCTATTCTTCAAAGTCAGGCAAAATTAGTTTATTACGGTCGACCGTTTTTGTAACGGATGATTCTGTTGAAACGGATGATGTAGTCGGTCGACCATACGGTCGACCGTTTCAGCTCTCTGCTAAAACGGACGACCCAAACGGTCGACCGGATTGGCGACCGTTTGGGGTCCCTGCTCGAACGGTCGACTCATCCGGTCGACCGGTTTGTCGACCGAGCACATATCTGAGCTTTTTTTTTGCCGAACTATTTGCTACTTGCTAGGATAGTTTGACATTTGGGATCCTTCTAAAAATTGATAATCTCAAATACTATATACGTTTATCTATCTATTCATTTGGATAGTTTTACACAATTATACGTTTAAATTGTAGTTTGTTTTATAATAGAATAAGATCATTTTCACCTTGTGATTATTTTATTCAATTAGTGAAAGCTTATAAAATTTGTTGGTCATCTAGATATTGACGAAGATATAATGGCCGATGTATTACACCATGGAGGTGATGGTGGAGATGAGCCTCCACATCAGCATGCAAATAGTCTACAAGCGGATTGCCAGACAGGTAAGATCATTTTTTTGGCAAAACATGGAGTGTATTCATAGTCATTTACATAGTAAACCAATTTGTATTTTTTTTTTGAAATCGTAGCGACTGCGGCAAAAAAACGGGGCCCTTCGAGATCGTTACATCTTGTGAAACTGTTCGAGTCTAACGGAAAAAGACCCCTCCCCATAGAGTTTGATACAAAAGAAGGGACATATTTACCTACAGGAGACAACCAAAAATACGTATCGAGGGTTGTAGGAACACGTGTGAGACAATTTGTGCACCCCTACTTCGATAGATAGGCGAATGTTCCAGAGGAACAAAAAGCCCGTGCCACGGGCTGCGTATACGTAAGTAAATTAGCTGTCATTTTATACCGTAAGTACTTTTAATAAAGTCTAACTTCATACATAATTGATTTGCTATAGGAATATTTTGATGTCAATCCAAGCCGTTACTCCAACGATGATTACAAGCTCATTGTTGACGGTATCGAAGATATAGCGGCCCGAAGATATCGTCAGTACAAGTCCGATGTGAATACATACATAAGAGATAAAGGTACTTCCGTACCTTACCGTGGCCTGACGACGGAGGTATGGGAAAAGTGCATAGAGCGCTCGTCGAGTCAAAAATTTAAGGTAAGCACAATTCGTTTTATTTAATTAATTGAATTTCCATTAAATATTAATATTAACATTGTAATCATTTCATTTTATTTTTTATAGGATGTTTCAATGAAGAACAAAATTAACAGGGAAAAAATAAAGTATACTAGCCTGCAGGGGTCAAAAACTATAGTTGCCACGCGTTTCGATATGGTAACAGATATTATTTGTCATCCATAATTTCATTTTCAATGTCTTCATGACGTTTCAGTAATTCATTTCATATGCATACGTATACAGCGGGACCGCCAGACCCAGGAGTGGCCGAGTGTCATTGAAACATTTAAAGTCAACCATCAACGAAATGGCGAGTGGGTGAACGAAAGGGCTGCGTCAGATTATGTACGTACAAGTTAATACAAAGTGATGTAGTACTGAGCATTATTTCAGTTTCACATTTTCTTGACAAATATTTTAAATTTGATTATGTAAGGAAAAAATGGTGGAGGAACAGGAAGAGCAAACGCAGCAAGCTAGCTCCAGCAGCGTGGCAGTCAATGAGAACGACGTTGTTCTTAAGGTCCTGGGAGAGAGGAGGGGACACCGGCGCGCAGTTGGACGGGTTCTGAGGGGCACTTCCCGCTCTCACTCGTCCACTACGAGATTGCGGGACCAACACAGTACCAGTGAATCTATTCAGGCAACCAATGCATTGAAGTCCAAAATGGAGACATACATGCAGCAAATGAATGAATTTATGACACTGTTAACGAGTAATCTGCAATCTGTCATGCCGGGAATTCAGCTGCCGACACCGCCACCACCACCTCCCCTGTCGCCGACGCATGAAGAAGAGTTAGATTCTTCTAGGGACGAAGATTATTTATCTGATCTTTAGTCTTCCTCTCTCTATCAATTTTTATTTGTAAATACTTTTGTTTTGTACATTATGGTTATTTTGTGATGGAAGTTATTGTGCATGGTTTTTTAGGATGTTTTGATACAATTTGTTTTTGTCCATAATATAATTAATATTATTTATGTTATTTTAAAACTTTTTATTTCATGTTTCTATTCAGTCATTGTTATTAAATTCATTAAATTAGTAAAGAAAGTGTTATTATTTATTAGAATAAATAAATTTCAAAAAAAAAAAACATTTAAGATGGATATTTTGTCTATTGGGACAACTATTGTCGTCCCAATAGTTCAACATATTGGGACGACTTATAGTCGTCCCAATAGTGGACACCAATTGGGACGACAATAAGTCGTCCTAATAGGTTCGACCTATTGGGACGACAATAAGTCGTCTCTATAGGTTCGACCTATTGGGACGACAATAAGTCGTCTCTATATGTTCGACCTATTGGGACGACTATTGTCGTCCCAATAGGTCGAATCTATTGGGACGACTTATTGTCGTCCTAATAGGTCGAACTATTGGGACGACTATTGTAGTCCCAATTGGTCTGTTGAAACGAATAATTCGACGATTGTAGAAGACGAAAATAAGGGCTATAGGGACGACAAAAGTCGTCCCTATAAATCTTGAAGCTGTTGGGACGACTATTGTCGTCTCTGTTTACTTACTAGGACGGGCTTATTGGGACGATCTTTAGTCGTCCCTGTACATCTATAGGGACGACATTTGTACCTATAGGGACGACAAAAGTCGTCCCTATAGCCCTCTTTTCTTGTAGTGCGTGCTTCTAGCTCTGACCGCAACATTTGAGGTAAGGTGATAATTTAATCAATTTTTACATGAAAGTGTAGCTCTATACCGATTTCTTTGTATCTTTTTGCATATTTGAAAATTAGTTAGGGTTTAGGATAAAATTTGTTCATTTATGTGTTGAATTGACAGTTTATTTATTAAATTTTTGACAATTGAAATGCGGTTTGAGAGCTGTATTGAATTATATGTCATTGTCTGTTATTGAATTTTCTGTCATTTGAAGTTTATTTTCTACCGATTAACAATTGGAAGTTTAGGCCATTCGAAGTTTATTTGTTGAATTAAAAGTTAATTTTCCACAATATATAGAACTTTATTTTTTTTTAAGAGACGAAATTTTTCACGTCGATTCGTTATGCACTTTGGAGCTTTTAAAATATTTTATATTTGTTCATCAACAATGTAGGAATTCTTGGAAATAACATAATAGTACCAACAAAAAACGTAATAAAACTTAAATACGAAGCTAATGGAACGTACATTTAACTTTTGGCTCATTTGGAAAATCAAAGATGTGGTCAAGGACAAGATATAAAAAATCAACAAAATGTAGTGAAAATGTGGCGGAAGGATATATAAGATATCTTAAAACAATTGAGCATATTAGTTTTAAACCTAGAAGGGGATCAAGTTAAATAGCTTCAGGGATGGAAGGATATAAGATTTTTTAATTTTTTTAATTTATTAACATTGTGAGGCCCAAAAAGATGAGCACAATATTAGTGTCCTTTGGGGATGGACGTGGGTTGGATTGGATCGGTTTTCAGCCAAACCCGACCCAAACCGAAAAAAATCGATTTGGAGAAAGCCAAACCGGAAAAAAAAAAATTTGACAACTGGACCCGAAACCGACTCGGGCGAGTCGGTTTCGGGTTTTCGGTTTCGGCCCTATTAAAGAACAAATTTTTTTTTTAAAACCGAGTAACCCAACCCGAAACCGACCCGAACTGGGTCTGTTAGTCGATTTTACGGATTTTTTTGTCCAGCCCTAGTGTCCTTAACATGGACGATCGTTATCACTATGACATATTTGTATCACTTTTGTGTGGATTTATTTTATGCAGTAATTGATATGCAACTTCCAGAGTTCAATAATCGCTTTTCTGATGTGAACAATGAATTACTTCTTTGTATAGCATGTTTGTATATGGGTAGTTCATTTTTTGCTTTTAACAAAAGTAAATTATTTCAAATGTGGAAGTTTTATCCAAAAGATTTTAAAGGATCCGAGATTTTGTAATTTGATATGATCAAATTGACACATACATCATTGATATGCGGACTCATGATAATTTTGGAGGATTAGAGGGTTTGGTGAACTTGCACAAAAGTTGGTTGAGACAAAAAACATGAAATATATTTGTTAGTATATAAGCTTTTAACAATGACATTAATTCTTCCCGTTACTACTGCTATTGTAAAGAGGATATTTTCTACAATGAATTATGTCAAGAATGATTATGCAATCGAATGGGTGATAAATTGTTAAATGATAGCTTGATTATGTACATTAAGAATGATGTATTTGAAAAAATTGATAATGATGTAATTATACAACGTTATCTGAGTATAAGAAATCGTAAGAAACGCTTGTAAATAAGGTATAAAAAAAAAATCATCACTATTACATTGTTTCAATTTTTTTGCATGTCATTTTGGGACTTTCCAACTCAAAATGTCTGGCTCTGCCACTGAATAGGTTATTATTGAAATTAAGCAGAAGCTATATTTTTTTGTAAAACAACTTTGAGCAAGAAAACTGTTAACTTAAAAGATCACTTTATTGATGTTGGTGAAAATTTGTTGAACGTCAAATGTTACAATAAACGTTTCACACAATTCGAGAGAGAGAATATATATGACGATTTGTAGTAAATAACACCATATTTATGTGGTAAACTCCTAAGCAAAAATTCACGGGTAAATAAATCCACTATTTTAGAGCAGATTAAACATGTCTTAACTTTTTGAAATTACAATCTTAGACCTAAACTAAAATTTTATTAGCAATTTACAAAAAGTAAAACACAATTAACAAGAACAATAAAACTCTCATATTTTAGATCTTCTTAACAAGTTCACAAATGTAGTCAAGTTCATTTGTCTTGATCTTGGTCAATTCTATGAGTGTACTCAAATTGCCTCACAAATCGAAATAAGGACATTGTCTTTATCTTGCTGTCGAAATACCATTCTCTCTCACCATGTCTTTTCTATAGTACTCAGTTTTTCAGAGTCTTTCTCAAAAACAAAGTTTTGATCGAACTAGAACTTCTGAATATTTCTTTATAATGCACATTTTACATATTATTTTCTCATAGATGTTGAGTATTTTTGGTTTCAAAGTCCATAAGACTCTTGGTTCATCAACTAACTTACTTATACGAAAGAGTATTTTATGTAAACTCAATGATTTAGTATGTATCTTATAAAGTGATAAGGTAGACTATGTCTTTAATTAACTAGGTTGAGTAATATCACACGAATAAATTATGAAAATAATTAAATAAGTCATTCAGTTAAATACTTTCATTTAAGTGGATAAGAATTGTGATAAATATAATATTTCAATATGCAACTTTATCTATGATATTGTGGCTATGGTGGGATAAGGTGGGTTGGTAGAGGAATAAGTTACTTTGTACTTTTTAAAAGTTATGGACTTCATTCCCATTTTTCTTTAATTTTTTGTTCTTTTTAGTCTTTTTTTTTTGTTTATTGAAAAAGGAGGTTAAATTCGTCAAAATTTGTCAATGGGGACGTGCGCGTTTTTTTGTAACGACCACGGACTTTCTCCTACAGACCTTTCGCCCAGGGGCTATTCCGTGCGCCATTAGCGTACGTATTGTCCACTGGGAGTTTCATCCCAAACTGGATTTCTTTTGCGTTTCCAGCGATTCGAACTCTTGACCTCTCATTAAGGAGAACTTAAGTGGAATGCTGGTACCAATTGGGTGAAAACTTAAGTGGAATGCTGGTACCAATTGGTACCAGCATTCCACTTAAGTTCTCCTTAATGGGAGGTCAAGAGTTCAAATCGCTGGGAACGCGAAAGAAATCCAGTTTGGGATGAAACTTCCAGTGGACAGTACGTAAGCTAATGGCGCATGGAATAGCTCCTGGGCGAAAGGTCTATAGGGGAAAGTCTGTGGTCGTTACAAAAGATTTACAAATAAATAAAAGGTTGGAGATGTCTAGTGTTATAAAAATTGGTTGAGGGTGAATTATTAACAAATAGCAAAAGTTGGAGACTAAAAGTACAAATTTTCTCAGTATTTATGATTTTAGTTGTTTTATATGCCTTATTTTATTTATTTAACGGTTTAGAATAATTAAAATAATATTAAACATAAAATCCGTCCTTTTACGAATAGAATCGTAAGGTTTGAGACTTGCTTTTGCCGCCTTACGTCTTTTAGAATATTAGTAAATACTTAGAATTGGACCAAGGAAGAAGAAATACTCTAAGGAGAGCTGAAGCTATCATATATATTTTTTATCAATAAAAATACACCACGTTCATATCCCAATTAATAGAGTACAAATAAGGAATGATATGCTAGAATTGGACCAAGAAAGAAGAAATACTCCAAGGAGAGCTGAAGCTATCATATATATTTTTTATCAATAAAAATACACCACGTTCATATCCCAATTAATAGAGTACAAATAAGGAATGATATGATCCAATTATCTACCTAAAACATTATTAAGGAGAGTGTACTCTATTCATAATTAAATGGATTTTAAAAATTTATACTCCCTCCGTCCCAAATATATAGGTTGATTGAGTTTTTCACACGAATTAAAAATGTTATTGAAAAAGTAAATTTTACCAATAGTTTTTCTAATTTATCCTTATTAAATGAGTATTATTCAATGTACAATTTCAAGATTAAGTTGGAAAAAATGATAATAAATAAGTAAATTAAATAAGGGTATTTTAGTAAAGGAACAAAATAAAAAACACTTCAAAAATAGAAACAAGCATATATATTTGGAACTAGAGAAAAAGAAAATGTAGCCTATATATTTGGGTCGGAGGGAGTATAAATTTAGATGTGTCTAGCTCATATTTGATTAGATTTCATTGAAATTTTGGTGTTCTCAACTCAGATTTAAATAGATTCTTTAAAAAATCTATGTATCCCTAATAACTAGTAGATTTTTAAAAGATTTCATTAATTGATGAATTTTAACAAATTTCAATAAATTTGGAACTATATTTATAACTATTAAATTTTTTAACAATTCTAGCTTCAAATCTCAAAATTTCAATTGACTTCTCTTTCTCTTAAACTTCTCACTTTTCACATACGATTTTGTGAAACATTTTTGTATCAATTGAATATCGGAAAATATATTGGTGGTAAATAGAATTTTCACTAATGAATGTGAAATTGAATCCCACATTGGTTGAGAATTGGGATTGGGAGAGGAGCCTTAAAAGGGATTACAATCCCACATTGGTTAGAAATGAAAAAGTAGGAATTTATAGGGACTATAAATACTAGTTCCATCCCATATTAGAAAATGGATAAAATATGGAAATGTATGGAAAACTTAAATAGTTGTCCCACATAGGATAAAAATGAGTTTGTGGACCAATTTATATATGGTTAAAAATTTGTAAGGTGTAACCATTTGTTGCACAGAGACTCCTACATGGCCTACGCGCCCGCAGGGGGTGTAAATCTTAGACCGACTTGGCCATCGAGCCTTGAACTTGTGTGCAGGCGCGACTTGCGCAACCCGAATGAACCAAAAATTGGCCATAAAGTACAAGCCACATTTTGGAATTTTGTTTTACGTTTTTTCATTCAATGAATTCAAATAATGCACTAAATGCAAAAGGCTCCTCATTGCCTAACATTTTTTCAGTCCAAAAACAACAACAAAGCTACTCCATGAAATCTCTCAGCATTCGCATTCCTGTTGAACACAGGCCCCGACTCCAAGACGTTGATTTCTTTTTTTGTCTAGCACCGTTTAATTTACTGCTTAAGCTTCCTGTCAATTATTCACTGCAATTTGTTTCGTTGATTGTTTAACAGGTTTTCTTACATTGACTTCTAATTTTTTTCTCTCTCTATATATATCTCTCTTAAACCTGTAACATAAAATTTTGTTAGAAAGTTTTTGTACCAATTTGTAATTCTTCACGTCCTTATTTCATTTTTATCCAAACACTGCCCATATTTCCAAATTTATGAATTTTTTATTTGAAATGACAAAGTTATGAGTTTCTTTTAATATACGATAATGTTATGAATTTTATTTTCTAAACACAATGTTAGATTTTTTTAGTGATCTAGTTAGACATTATAGCATTTTTATAAAAATTCATATTCCGTTTGTACACAATTTGTTAAAGTAAAAAAAAAATTCACAAATACATTATACAAACTCAATTAACTTCTATAATTTAGAATTATGTTAAAAGTAATAAACATCTCGTTATTCATTTGTAATATTTAAGGCAAATTATATATATCAATATATCATGAATTAGTTGTCTTTTTGGCTACTAGTTAGACACACGTGCGTTGCACGTGCTTTTGTAATCATATTGTTAATTTTTTATTTTTTAATTATTAATAATTAAAATGTTAAAGTAACAATTGCTATAAAGATAAAAAATATATATAGTTGTTGATAACATGTTGTTTTGTATTGCTCGATGTTGATGTTTTATTTATATTTATAGAAGTATAATTGCAATCAAATATGAGTTTTATATAGTAGTAATACGAATAGTAATTTGAATACAGTAAAGAGTTTTTGGTGATTTAAGCATTGATGATTGACGAACCATTGATATCAAATCGTATGCAATTAATGATGTATTAACAGGGATATTCAGAGTTGTATTTTATGGGAAAAAATTCATAATTATTAATTTTATTGGAGAGAATATAAGATTGACAATATAATATTGTACATTTGTTGGAGTAGTTAATCTTTGTAAACAATATTTTTTTGTGTATGTTTTTTTTTATTAAGCGCGTCTGATGTATTATTAATTAAATTAAAAATTTACAAAGTTTCATATATTAGTTGTCAACTATAATCACTGTAATCCAATGTATTCAAAATAATCTTCTCATCTCCGTGATTTGAATTTTAATCCGGCAATAAAAATAGTTACAATTTTCTCATTCATTTTTTTTAATCAATTTCTCATTTATTTCATCTACGTAAGGCAAAAAAAATTGAGATCGTCTTTTCACCTTCACATTTAAATATTTACAAATATTAAATGTATATTTAATAAATTTTTAAAAATTTACTGTACGATAATAATGAACAATAAAAGAGTAACAAATAAATATTAAAAGATAATTGCATTCATTTAAATATAATTACAATTAGAGATAAGTTTTATATGGTGATAATATCAACAATAACTTGAACCCAATCAAGACCATTTGGTGATTTAATCTTTGATGATTGACGAACCATTGATATCAAATATTATACTATTAATGATCTCCAGGGCTGCATTTTACGAAGAATAAAATTCATAATTACTAATTTTATTGTGAGAAAATGTAATGATTGACTACATAATATTGTATATTTGTTGGAGTAGGACTTTTTGTGAACAATATTTTTTTTGTGTATGTTATCTTTTTATTAGATGTATTTGATTTAACGATGTAAATGAAATGTCATAAATGTGAGTTAGAAACAAGAATTAAAGAAGTGTCAATACTTGTTTATGTTGTGAGAATATTGTTGACGGACAGAAGTAAGATGAGAAGAAAGCTATATATATATATATATATATATATATTAAATTAAATTAAATTAAATTAAAAATGAAAAAAGTTTCACATATTAGTTCTAAACTATAGTATATATTTGGTGGAATTTAAAGATTTTGAAAAAAAGTGATAAAATATGTGGTTGAAAAGTTGATAAAAGTTGTAGGTCCCATAAAATATGTAGTTGAAAATAAATTTGAGAAAAAAAGAATTTAAAAAAAGAACTGAACAAAACATGCTCGTAATCACTGTAATATAATATATTAAAAATAATTTTTTTAATCTCCATTTCAGTTTAGACAACTATGATTTGAATTTTAATGTGGTAATAAATAAAGTTACAGTTTTCCTCATTCATTTTTTTTTTGTTGAAACTCATTTCTCATTCCTTTTATATACTTAACGCAAAAATAAAAATAAAAATTTGAGATCATCTTTTTATCTTCATATTTAATTTAATAGATTAAATGTTTAAAAATTTTAATTGTATATTTAATAAATTGTTGAAAATTTGATGTACAATAAGGATGAACAATAAAAGAGTAATAAACAAAATATTAAAAATAATTATACATTAATGAATACTAAAGGTGAATATGGAATTTTAAAAAATTTGTAAGGGTATAATGGTGTAAAAATGTTTCTCCATTTAAGCCCCTTTTAGAAGTACTATAGATTAGTCTATTTTTTTTTAAAATAAAAAAATTTTGTGCATTTTTATGGAGAATTGACTTGTCAACATTAATTTTATAGCAATTTTCTCGTCAAGACATAATTTGGTTTGAAAAAATAAATAGACTTGAAATGGTACGGTGAAACTTTAAAGTTTTTTCAAAAGTTACGATTGACAAGTTGCTGGAAATAAAAATATAATGTTTAATAAATTAAAAAGACCACAACTCCATTAAAATCAACGGAATCTATGAGAAGTTATTAAAATCTATAATATAGAAATTTATTGAAATTTTATAAAATCTATCAAATTCTATTAAAATCCATGAAATGTATAAGAATTAATAAATATTAAGAAATCTATTAAATTCTGAGTTGAGGACATCCTTCAAAATCTATAAATAAATCAATGAAATCTACAAGAATTTATAAATATTACAAAATCTATTAAATTCTAAGTTGAGGACACCCCAAATTTGTCAAATTTTATTAAAATACATAAAATTTATAAATATTAAAAAATTTATTAAATTTTGAGTTGAGGATACCAGCATACAATATGACTATTTATTATTTAAAGATGAATAATTCGTTAATTGAAGGATTGCAGAATTATTGCACCATGAGATCAGCAATTCCAATTTGGAGATCTCATAATTGCTAATTTTTGGATTCATAATAATTTCTTCCAATATTGCAGTGAACTGTTGACCACGAAATATCTTATCGTGCTTACATAATTGTCACTATAAAGAGCTTCCTAAAATATTGTACCATGATGAAAAATTTCTTCTTATTTCTCATTCTATTGGCCTGCAGCTTTCCTCACGAAGTTACCTCTTGTCGTTTTACTAAAAATATAAGGTGTATGTCTTCAATCAACTGCCACCTAGATCTGTACGTACTGACGTTGCATTGTGCATCTAAAGATGATGATCTTGGGCATCATACTCTTACTAATAGCCGAGAATTTGATTGGGAGTTTTGTGAAAGCTTCTTCGGAAATACATTGTTTTTCTGTACTTTTTGGGTGGGGTTCAAAGAAGCAAAGTTTCGACGCTTTTTATTCACGATGGGGAAATGAAGAATGTTCTGGTGGTTCCTGCTTTTGGCTAGCTAGGAGTGGTGGCAACTATTTGTTAGAAAATAAGTTCAATGAAATTTTAAACTCTTCATTTGTTTGAGATTTTCCAACTTCTCAACCCTTTCATGTTTTATAACTCTTGTAACTCTCGTGTTAATGGTAGAGTTGGAAATGGAAAGTCACACTAAGGCCTATATAAGCATTTCCATTTTCCTCATTCTTCACACAGCAATTCATCATTTCCTCCTTAGGATCTTTAGCATTCGTTTTCTTCTTTGGCATTCGAATTTCCTGGCAGTGATTTTGTTCAGGCAGTAGGTCGGTTCGCTGGTACAACCAGTTCTACCGTTGTATCCTAGGAAACAAACGTTCATAACCTACGGTAGGGGACGAATCTGTTTTAAGGAAACTGTACTTGTATAGGCCTCGGTTTGCTTTCTTCTTCAGTTTTAATTATGTAGTTTTCTAAATTTTGTTTCTTTTTCAAGTAATATGAATGTTGACGTCGGAACTCACAACGTCCGCGTATCAACAGATCTTCAGTCACTCCTCTGCCAACTTGTATGTTACTTGCAGTACCCTCGAAAAATCGTTAGGCACCAAGATCTCTAGAGAAAAAAGGTCCGGCGATCGTTGGTAATCCGACGATCAAGTCAACTGCCGGTATAGGAATAATACACGGGGGGCGAAGGTAATTGGGTGTGGAAGAGACAAGCAGGCAGAGATTTGAGTAGAGTTTAGGGGTGAAATTTTTAGTACAAAAAGGAGCGTCCCTTGAAACGACCGGAAACGTTGTATTTATAGTGCAAGAGCCCTGATTGATTTAGGAAACAAATCAATCAGATACCTAGACGGATCCTCTTTCCTTAGAGGATAGGGATCATTCGCTGTCAAGGCAATCTCCAATGTTATCTTCCTTATTTGATTTAATCACGTTGCCTAATTTTTAGGAGATTATGATTTGGTTTCCTTGTGAAGATCCGTGTGCTAATCCAACGCAATCTGTCTTCAACTATATCTCCGGTCTTTCCAGAACATCGTGCTGCCTGCTAGTTATAGTAAATACGAAACTCGCCGAGACCCTAAGGGTCGGCCGTGAATACTGAGGCCCCTCAGGGGCCTCGCGATATCCTAGTTCAAAAAGGCCAAGATGTCGGATGGGCCTCCGAGGCCTTCTTAGAATTTATGAGGCCCTTGCTAGGCCAATATGGGATTTCCGTTGAGCATTTGCTGACGTGGAGGCCCTGTTAAAATTGGGTGATAACAATAGTCCCCCAAGTCCAAGCCTATTATTTATAATAGGCGTGGGACTTTGAGAGTGAGAGAATGAATTGTTAGACAAAAAAAAAATTGAATTCGGCGGATTCCGCGAGATATGGTCTTCGCACCATGAATTATGAATTGAACTTATCCAATATAGTCCCTTAAGTCCGAAGCCAAACATTTATGACTGGTGAGGGCTTTGAGTGATTAGATGTTTGGTGTTATGTCCACGGTTGGTGTGATTCTGTCAATCTGCGGCCAGGTAATCAAGAGTGAGAGGGTGTGTGCATTTAATGCTAAGGGCGCGTGTCGGATAATAGGGTGCGCGTGGGACGCGTGCGTTCTTGTTATGATAAATGCTTAGGGTTTCGTTTCCCGTCTGTTGCGCTAACTTAAACACGCGTCCACTGTCCAACGGTTCAGATGCAACGAGTGGAAATGAGATGGTGGAGATTGGAAATCCTCAGTCTATAAAGCTTGGCGCCTTCCTTCATTACAACTTCTTCTTGCTTCTGTGCTTGTTGTGAGTATTGTGAATGTTCTGTCGATAATCAAGGGTTTCTAATCGAGTGTATTGTTCTACCCGCATTGCCAAGGTAAGCGCACCGAGAGTTGCTTTGTTTCGTAGTATGCTTTCGTGATTATTTCTTGACTCCGTATTTTGGGGATTATAACCTACCACACGTTCCTACGACAGTGGAAGTGTCAATCTCTGGGGTCGAGAGGAGTTGTAATGTCGTCCTAAAACGATGACTTGTAAAATCAATCGGACACCCGGACAAACCCTAGTATTCAGGGTGAGTCGCCATCATCCGCCTCATCATCTTCATCATCTGAGGTAATAGGAAAAGTGAATCAAGTGCATCCAGCCGCACATCCGTTGACCCCGTCCACAAGTTGGAGGGGGGCTTGCCCTACTGCATCGTCGAAAGAGACTGTGGAAAAAGAGGGGCCAGACGCCGGGTACCAGAGATGAGGGAGTCGCTTGATAAGAGGGATGCCCCGATGGCCAAGGATCTTAACGAAGAGCTCAAGCGATCGGCTACTGAGGCGTCCATGGCTTGTTCGCGGATCACCGAGGTAGAGTTAGAGGACATGCAGTTGTCCTATGACATCTCCGCGTCTGTGACACTCAGGGCTCCGGGAGGAACGTATTGACGAATCTCCTGAAGGATTTGTCGCGATTTACGAACCTGCGATATAATAGGATCATCGCCTACCCATGCACTATTTCTTCCGCGAGGTTTTAAAAGACAGGAATTTGGCCCCCTACCAGATAACACCGGATGACTGGGGACAGAGGGTAGCCTCTTACTTATTGTGGAGTATTGCCGATGAGGGAGGGAACCTAACCCCCAAGGAGTTTGAGTCTATATATCGGCCATGCCGATCTACAGGTTGGTACAACATTTCTCCTCGACCAGGCCAGAAGTGGAGAACGGCCACTGATAGTTCCAACAAAGTGCATCACTTGAAAGAGAGGTTCATCTTCGTAGGCGGGGATTGGGAGTTTAGGCTGGACGACCCGTTTCCTCATGTGTCTATCCCCCGCTTATTTGGAGAACTTGGTATATACTTGTACAAATTATGATCATAGTCCCTGACTTAATGTCTTGCTTATTTTTTTCAAATTGCGGGAAGCCACCTATCCCGAAGAGAGACCAAGGAGAGTTGAGGTCGAATTGGGACAAGGTGCGTACGTTCACGAGCGAATTCAAGAGTCTCAGCAATCTGTTGAAAGACGATAACCTGCTGGTGTGCTACGGACTAATGGGTGAGTCTCGTAACTTGCGGTATACTGATTTTGCTATGAAAAGTTTCCTTAATGAGTAGCATCTTGGTGTTTATGTTAGCAACTTTCAGGTTTAAGGATATTCCGACGCTACCCCTCAAAAACTTGTATACTAACGAATATATTTCATGTTTTTTGTCTCAACCAACTTTTGTGCAAGTTCACCAAGCCCTGTAATCCTCCAAAATTATCATCAGTCCGTATATCAATGATGTATGTATCAATTTGATCATCAAATTACAAAATCTCACATCCTTTAAAATCTTTTGGATAAAACTTACACATTTGAAATAATTTACTTTTGTTAAAAGCAAAAAATAAATTATCAGGACACAAACATGCTATACAATGAAGAAATTCACTATTCACGTCAGAAAAACGATCATTGAACTCTTGAAGTTGTATATCAATTACTGCATAAAATAAAATCCACACGGAAGTGATACAAATATGTCATAGTGATACGTCGTGAACGACCCAGAACTATATACACATCGTCCATGTTAAGGACACTAATATTGTGCTACTCTTTTGTGGCCTCACAATGTTAATAAATTTAAAAATTTAAAAAATCTTATATCCTTCTATCTCTGAAGCTATTCAACTCCCCTTCTAGGTTTAAAACTAATATGCTCAATTGTTTTAAGATATCTTATATATCCTTCCGCCACATTTTGACTACATTTTTGGGTTGATTTTTTATGTCTTGACCACATCTTTGCTTTTCCAAATGAACCAAAAGTTAAATGTACGTTCCATTAGCTTCGTATATAAGTTTTATTACGTTTTTGTTGGTACTATTATGTTATTTCCAAGAATTCCTACATTGTTGATTAACAAATATAAAATATTTAAAAAGCTCCAAAGTGCATAATGAACCGATGTGAAGAATTTCGTCTATTAAAAAACAAATAAAGTTCTATTGTGGAAAATTAACTTTTAATTCAACAAATAAACTTCAAATGGTCTAAACTTCCAATTGTTAATCATTAGTAAATTAATAAACTTCAAATGGCAGAAAATTTAATAACAGACAATGACACATAATTCAATACAGCTCTCAAACCGCATTTCAATTGTCAAAAATTCAACAAATAAAGTGTCAATTCAACACATAAATGAATAAATTTTATCCTAAACCCTAGCTAATTTTCAAATATGCAAAAAGATACAAAGAAATCGAAATAGGGCTACACTTTCATGTAAAAATCGATTCAATTATCACCTTAACTCAAATGTAGAAATTGACGGACCAAAACAAATTTGAAAGAGAGAAAAAAATTGGAGAAGAAAGAGATGAGAGATGTTTGATGAAGATGTGATCCTCTTGGAGTTTCTATTTGAATTTGGGAATCTTAAGGGGGGGGGGGGGGATTATTGGAGGATTAGCACATTTTTATTGGGGATTGTTAATTTTTATTTTTAATGGGCCTAAGGTAATGACGAAGAAAACGTAAAAAAAAAAATTTTAAATGAAATTTGTGAAAAAATTGTAGGATCCGTTAACCCCACATGACACCAAGTGGGTCCCCATTTATTATGTGCATGTGTAAAGAGAGTGCTCTACAATTAAGTTATTGCTGCAATTACCATAGGAAAATAAAAAAACAAAAAAATTCTAACTATGAACTAGCTAGTTAATACATATCTCGTTTCCGATCCTTGAATGTTAATGAACCATGTGGTGTTATCTTCAATGTACTCTGTCTATTGTACTCTATGTGGCAGGTAAAATAGACAGACTTCCAGTTTTTGTGGCACTATGTCTATTCAATAGACGGAAAAATTAAAAATTCATCTCCAATAGATTCCGTCTAAAACAAATATTACTGCTTATGTAGCATTAATTTTATTTTTTGAGTCACTCCGTCTCTGAAAATCTGTCTAAATTTAAACGGACTTCTAGATGAACTATTTTTTAGTGTGCCACATCAACTAGACAGGGTCTCATCAGCATGCATTAGATATGATTTTTTTATAACTCTGTCTATCTATACTTATGTAGCACGTCTAAAAAACAATAGACAGAGTACATTGGAGATGCTCTTAGCATCTCTTTTTCATTCTTTTCAACATTCTTTGAAAATAGAAAATTATGACTTTCACACTATTCTTAATTAACGATAACATTATTTTTTAAAACTATTTTTCTCGATATTTTTATGTTATTCTCCCATTAAAGAGTACGATTTAGGGGCATTTGTTGGTGATTCATACTGATAACAATCGGCCCCAAGTCTAGGCCATTGAACAATAATTATAATTCACATCCGTGTCCAGGTGAAAAGAAAAGGCCAAATTTTGCTCAAGTAAATATACTTTAAGATTATAACTAGTGCATCACTCGTGCTATGAACGGAGTTGACCGTTTTCAATTTAATTACCTGAACCAGGAATAATATTTGTTACAGTCTAAATTATTTTTAAATCATTCTTGAAATTCACACAATATTAAACTATGATGATAAATTTAAACTACAAAATAACAGCTAAGAAGGGGCAAATACAGTTCAAAAAATAAATTGAAATTACAGAGTAATAGTAAATACAAACAAAAACCAATAGTAACTATTTCAATTATTTATGTAAAAGTAAAAATGCGTATATGAAAACGTGTATAAAAGATGAAATTTTATAAAAATTAAACTAAAAATCGTAATCATTAAAAAAATAAATTAAAAAACGCACTTAGCTACCTAGCTGCATTTTAAAACAAAAAACAAAAAAAAAAAACAAAATATGTATAACGGGATAAATTAAATGAACGGATCTTACGATTCCGATCATCCATGTTTAAGTGTATTTTGCAAAGTTATTTTAATATAAAAAATAATAGTATCCGAACACACAGTAAAAAAAAAAAAAAAAAAAAAAAGATAGATATCAAAAAAATTCAAAAGTACAAATAATTTACAGAAATGATTTTAACAAAAATTTGGAAATGATTACGACTATCCTCTTTGCTTTGGCAAACAAACTCTAGACTGAAGGTTTCATCCGCGTTACCGTAAGCCGGGACTCTCGTACAGGCAGATGACGCACACCTTCAAAGCACACTGTGTTTTTGTTGGATTCACCTCGCTGATGAGATTAAACGAAGGAGCCATAGTTGCGAAATGTCCTCCGTTTGATTTTAGCCGTGCCAAAAATAATAATAATAATAATAATAAAGGAACACATCAGTTTTCATATAATGAACAAAACGTGCAACACATTAACTGTTTTGTAAGAAGAAAGCATAATCATGTACTTACCATAAGCTAGTTCTTAATGGGGCAGTGCAAGAAACAAAACAATATCGTGATCCAAAAATGAATTAGTAATAAATCTCATATATATAGCTCAAACACAATTGCACGTATTACAAAACGAAGTATAATTCTCAAATGCACTTTCACACACAGATGGATGTAGTGATGCTTCTTCAAAAATATCAATTAAACTGTTCGAATACTACAGTGAAGGCCAAAAGTTGGTTTCATAAAAAAAGATGATAGAGTCTGATTGTTAGTTTCTGAAAAGTTGTTGCATTTATCCATGTTTGAGTGCATTTTGCAAAGTTATTTTAATTTAAAAACAAAAACAAAACAAAATAGTATCCGAACACACAGTAAAAAAAAATAAGAAAAAAAATTTAAAAGTGCAAATAAATTATACAAATGATTTTAACAAAAAATAGGAAACAAATAAAATGTTCGAATACCACATGGAAGCCAAAAAGATGGTTGCATACAAAAAAGAAGATGAGTCCATCGCATTTGAAAAGTTGTTGCATTTATATCATTTAATATTAAATGTTACATTTTGTTTTTTGCAAGAGAAAAAATAAAAAATAAACAATCAGAAACTATAAAAAATAATTAATGAATGAATCATTACAATAGGGGTAATTTTCTATACAAAATGCAAAATTTGAACGGTAAAAAACTGAATTTTAGAAACTTACTGTAGTGTGGAATACTATCAGCTTCTCTTCGAATTCGCATTTTTGGGTTTGCAAAATGTAGACGACCAACAAATAAGTTTCAAGATTTTTTTTATACCAAATACCACACACGTACGATCTAGGGTTTCCACAATGGAGATGATTAACAGAAGTTTCAAGAATGTATATAGTCGTTTGAGTGATTTTTGCATGCAACGTCTGTCAGTTTATGGGAAAAAAGAAATATTTGTGTGGTCTGCCTAAAATGCCCTCATTTTAAAAAGATAAAAGGTGTAGTGCGAACCCATTTAATTGTAGTTTTTGATGGATTTCGTGAGTGAGAATGGTTTGTGAGAATAAATAGAAGAATGCTGATGATATTTGTAAAAAAAATTGAATGGGTATAAAATCGTTACAAACCTGAAATAATGGGGACCTAGTGTAATTAACCCTAAAAAATTAAAATAACAAGTACAACTTAAAAATTCTTCTAAATTATCAATAACAACAGGTATAGCAACAATCCTCAGTAATGATAAAGACATAAAATAAAGATCACGATTTGCACTACCAATAATAATCTGCATATGGGGTCACCACCAACTTCCCCAGTGTCACAGGAGCCAACTTGGGGAGTCGAAACAGCAGCAACTACTAGAGACGCAGTATCCACGTTAGGTAGAGACTTGGATTCATTTGTAGGCAATATATCACATTCCAATTTTTTAACTCAACACAGGAATACATATCTCATAAATCTTTTCATGTACGATTGAAATTCAAGACCCAGAATGGGATTTCAAGAAAAAATGAAGAAGGGTGTAGGACAAGAGTGGATAAGAGGGATCCGAAGAAAGAGGAGGTGGGGGATGAAGTTCTTGATTGGAGGATGGAATCCATTGTTAGGTGAGATAAAACTTTATTTAGTGTTGTTCTATTGTAGTTAACTACGAATTTAACTTTGATAAATTAATGATAATTGAAAATATTTAAAAATTATATTTTTAAAGGTTGGTCGCAATTTTTGAAAATATAACACTTACTAGTATATTTCAATTTTTTAAAGAAAAATAGGTAGAGACTTTAATTTTCTCGTGAATTAATATGGGTAATTTGACCGAGTCTGGGCTAAAGAAAATTGAGCTGGGAGTGGACTAATATTTTGTCCGGCAATTTACATATATACATTACAATGTAATTAGAATTTGAAAAGTACTATTTTACATTTTATTAATTGAAAAATAAATAAATCATAATATTTTATTGAAAAATACTATTAAATTTACTTATTGATATAATCATAATTACCTAAATAAAACAACAACAATATCTCTCTATCAAAATAAATTCTCTCATTCCTCTCTCCACATTATACACATTCAATTCAATCAAAAATTCAAATGCAAATAAAATTAAATCTCTATTCCAAAAAAAAAATTGCACTATTCTACCAATTTTATACATGTTAGGGTTTGCATTAATATAAATACAAGTTGTATCTATATTTTATAATGTCGTTTGTTTAATAAGATTTGCTCTTCTTTTCTCTTCTTAATTTGATTTATATTATTGTTAATACTTTTACATAAAGAACATAACATTTGATGTCTTCGATTCAAAATGGGCAAAGATCTGTCGTGGTGGTGCATGCTTTTGGATAGAACAAGTGATGGCATCTATTTTCTAGGTGAAGCGAAGCAAACGGATACTTTTACACAGATAATCATGTCGCAATTGGATGATTAATAATAACACTTTTTCAGGATCAAAGCTCATGGACCGAAGCCCTTGAGCCTACTGGTTTTTGGGCCAAATTTTATCATTTAGGCCGTCAAATGGACACTTTTCTAATTATAGTTGAAATTAATTTTATTGTTGAGACAATCTGTTTTCCACGTTTAGTTTAGTGAGAAAGTTATTTTATTCGGAGTTTTACTTGTTTAGATTTGTTTCCCTAAAGTTCGTGTGTATTCAGAAGATTAAGCCATGTTTCTTTTTTTCCTTTAAAAGCTAGAGTTACGTTTATTGTTATTTGGTTGGTTTTTGATAAATTAATAAAATTAGTAAAGTTTCTCCCAATACCCCAGTCCTATTGATATTCTACGTGAATCAATGAAACTGAATTTGTGTTTCTTGTTTGTTACATTTTCTGGCTGCATCATGAAGATGGACATTTTACAAAATTGTTTCAGTGATATTTTCTTAATAATGTGTACTTTATGTTGCTTGAATCTCATAATTGCTTATGTTAATACATATCCAAATTGCTAAAATATTTTCTCAATACATAGCCAAATTGCTAAAATATTTCCTGGGATTCCGCTGAAGTTTGGCAATCCAATTATATTACCTTAAACACACAAGTATATATAGGATACTACAATCTTCAAAAATGGTCAAATATCACTTATACCAATCAAGATGACTGGTACCATGATCAAAAATCTTTTACTATTTCTTATAATCCTATCAGCCAACCTTCTTAAGGCCACTTCTTGTAGCTTTTTTACCCCCAAATATGAGGTCACTATTCTCAATAGTCTCCCTCAAGGTTCCAGTCCACTGTTGTTGCATTGTGCATCTGGAAATGATGATCTTGGAAATCATACACTTTATTATAACCAACAATTTCATTTTCAATTTTGTGATAGCTTTTTTCAAAATACACTGTTCTTCTGCCATCTCCGGTGGGGTTCAAAGAACGTAGCGTTTGATGTTTTTAATTCAAAGTGGGCAAGGGTCTGTCATGGTGTTTGTTTATGGATGGCAAGAAGTGATGGCATCTTACTTCAAATTGGCAATGGACTTTATATAAGACCGTATTTCTGGAAATAAAAAATAGTGTTATGATTTTATGCACCAAGTATATAATAAAAGTTGATAAATTTATGTTTACTGATTGTCAAAAATTGGCCATTTTATATTTCCTACCTGTCTCTTCAGGAAATCTTAATATCTTATCTTAGTATATATAAAAAGAAGGATAATCATCAATAAAAGTCAACACATTTTCCCGCCCAAAACATCTCCTACATATTAATTGCCCAATATCAAATAATTAATAATCAAATTTAATGTGCATCCCGGATGAGATTCCCAATGATTTATTTGTTAAATGATTGCTCAACTTTAGTTAATTAATTATCAGTATTTCAATACAGTGTAAATAGTACTGCCGTTTCAGCTTCAATCTTCTGAATTTTATATGACACTCATTAAAAATGAATAAAATTATGAATTGACATTTTCAATTAAAAAATACACATATTTCAGAACAAGATAAATTCACTTTAATTATTAGTAATAACAAATATGAATGATACATTAATTAATCAATATAAGATTTAGATTATGTAAATATTACTAATTATCTACAAATAGAAAAACAATAGATTTGCAGAATATCATTAATGCAATCTGCATCTTTATAATTTAGAAAATCAATTTTGAAATTATAATATAAGAATTAGTAGGTTATTTCCGCGCCAAAAATTAAGCCGAAAGCACTTTTTAAAATTTAGAAAATGATAATCAAGCCTTTCATTAAATTAAGTATTCCAATAAAATTTAGTTATAATAAACTTTCCAATGTTTAAATTTCCTATTATACTCGGTTAAAATGAATAATATTAAGAATTAACATTTAAAAAAAATACATATCTTCTATAACAAGATAAATTCACTTCAAAACACAAAATAGATAAGGTTTTGTGTTCCAAGGTCTTAATTTATACATGGATTTAAATAAGTTATGTTTTCAAAAAAAAATGAAACATCAATGCATGAGAACTATTGGCAATAATGCAATAGTTTTTCGAAAATGGACTTATTTTCCCCACAAATTTTTTATGCTTCCTATAGTGGATTTAATAAATAGGTTGCAATTAAAAAAAATCAATACATGTGAAAAAATATAATTATGTTATATTATCAAATCATCTGATTTATTACTTAAAAATAATAAGTAGATTAAACTAATAATATAGATATGATAATTTCAAAATTAAATTCATACGATTCAAATATCGCCTCAGATTCTAGCTCCTCAAAAAGGTTCTAGATAAAAGATAGGCTGAAAATGTTAAATAATCAATGTTAAATTTTATTAATATTTTATTACATAGGCTTAAAACGTTAAATAATCAGATTCTAACTCTTTAATGTTTTATTGCATATTACTTTATCTTTTAAATTAATTATAGTTGTCTATCTGTCTCGATTTACAGATTTAGAATTGAATGATAAAGAAATAAAAAATTATACACTCGCAGAGATTGAAAAAATATCGCGGAGCAGTGGAAAGAGTCTTCAAGACTTTCAAACAATGCACTTCCTTGAGATCGTAGATGTTTCAATTTGCAGTACTAGACTTATAAATGATGAATTGCGTTATGATAGAAATGCTTTGCCAGGAGAATGAAATTTTTTTTTCTAATCTCACAACTGAGCAAAAGAACGCTTATGAAACAATAATGCAGCCCAGATGAGATTCCCAATGATTCATTTGTTAAGTAATTACCCAACTTCAGTTAATTAATTATCAGTATTCTAATACATTGTAAATAGTACCACCGGTTTAGCTTCCCAATATTTTGGATTTTCTACGATACTCGGTAAAAATGAATAAAATTATTAATTGACATTTTCAATTAAAAAATATACATATTCCAGAACACGATAAATTCACTTCAATTATTAGTAATAACAAATTTGAACTACATTAATTAATCAATATAAGATTTAGAGTATGTAGATATTATTAATTGTCTACAAATAGAAAAAAAATAAATTTGCATAATATCATTAATGCAATCTACATCTTTACAATTTAGAAAATCAATTTTCAAATTATAATATACATGTACTAAAAATTAATTAATTGTCTCATACGCTATGACTGTAAAAAAAAGTCAGATTTAATATTTCCCCCGCTTGAGATTATCTTTAAAAAAATCAGTTTTTAGTCATAGACAGCTTTATGTTACATTGTCTAGAGTTACAAATCGTACGAGATTGAAGATATTCATTTGTGATAGAGATGGAGTGCCAACCAATTTGACTACAAACATGGTTTTCAAAGTGGCATTTGAAAATCTGGATTAGTTATGTTGTTTTTTTTTTCAATATCAATTAAGTAATCAAATGTTATTTATATGATACTTTTTTTTATTTGAATGTAATATATAAAAAATATTTTCTTGAAATATTTTAGTATCATGAAAAAATAAGTGTTGTGCATCACACGTAGAAGTGACAAATGGGCTAGATGGGCCAGCCCAACCCGAAATTTGACGGGCCAAACAAAAAATTGGATTGGGCCAACCCTTGCCCAATTTTACACGGGCTCTCATTTGTTGGGCCGACCCAGTTCGATTTTGTGTCACAGGGCTGCTAGACCAGCCCAACATAAATTATTTAATTTATTAAAAAACAACGTAAAAATTTCACCATCCATCCCCACCCCCACCCCCACCCCCACCCCCACCCCCACCCCCAAAAGGCAGCCCCTACCAAATCTCGGAGACAAAGATCCCCCCTCTCCCGGTCGCGAAATCAGGGCCCCTGGTTTCGCGAGGAGATTCTTCCCCTCCCCCCGGTAGCGAAATCAGGGTTCACGATCCCCGATTTTTTGCGAAACCAGTGATCGGGGGAGGGGGATTTCCCTCCCTTGTTTCCGGCACCGGCGGCACCGAAAACAAGGAGAAAATCTCCCCATGTTTCTGTTCCAAAGAGGGGTAGGGGTAGGGATGGGTGTTGGTGTTGGTGTTGGTGTTGGGGTGGGGGTGGGTGATTTGGGTTCAAAAAATTATTTGTTGGGCCAGTCCAAAATAATTGGGCCAGCTCGGTTTCAGTCCGATCGGTCCGGTGGGTTAATTGTACCCGGCTAAATTGGTCCAATTTTTATTTGATCAATTTTTTATTGGGCCAGCCCAGTCCAAAGACCGGGCTATATGGGCTAGCCTGCTGGGTCAGTCTATTTTGCCATCTCTAATCACACGGGCGATATAGTAGTGTATTTAATGATTAATCAGCAAAGTAAAAAATCTATGTTGCAAAATGGCTAATAATGTCCACAGCCCACAACTTCAATTGATAGGTTTTGGGATATTTTTACAGTAAAATTATTTGTATTAATGATAAATTCGTTATATTGATTAATAGAAGATCAATTGGTGAATTATGAAAATTTATATGATCTCGCAACATTATGTTTATGTAAGTTGTTTAAGGTGATACTAAGTACGTAGTATATCATCAAGAAATTTTAAGTAAACAATTTTACTTGATCGCTATTTTCTTAATCAAAAGCGAGTTACTATAATAGAAATATGTGAATACTGACTATGAGCTTAAAATAGGAGAAGGCCATCCAATGAGACAATGGAGGACATATATATATCGTTGAGAGAAAAACGGTTTGAATCACCAACAAATGCCCCTAAATCGTACTTTTTAACATGAGAATAACAAAAATATATCGAGAAAAATAGTTTTAAAAAATAGTGTTATCGTTAATTAAGAATAGTGTGAAAGCGATAATTTTCTATTTTCAAAGAATGTTGAGAAGAATGAAAAAAAGAGTTACTAAGAGCATCTTCAATGCACTCTGTCTATTGCTTTTTAGACGTGCTACATAAGTACAGATAGACAGAGTTATAAAAAATAATCTTCAATGCATGCTGATGAGAACTCCGTCCAGTTGATGTGACACACTAAAAAATAGTCCGTCTAGAAGTCCTTTTAAATTTAGACAGAGTAACTCAAAAAAATAAAATTAATGTCACATAAGCGATAATATTAGTTTTAGACGGAATCCATTAGAGATGAATTTTTAATTTGCCTATCTATTTAATAGATGTAGTGCTACAAAGACTGAAAGTCCGTCTATTTTATCTGCCACATAGACTACAATAGACAGAGTGCATTAAAGATAACACCAGATGGTTCAGACATTCAAGGATCAGAAACGAGATACTCCCTCCGTCCCAAATATATAACCACCTTTCTTTTCTCTCTTGTCCCAAATATATAAGCTTGTTTCTATTTTGAGGTATTCTTTTTTTGTTCCTTAACTAAAATACCCTTATTTAATTTGCTTATTTATAACCATTTTTTCCAACTTAATCTTGAAATTATTCATTCATAATTTACCCATATTTAGATTCAATGCTTGGAAATTTCAAATATTTAATGGTTTCCACACATTACGAACTTTGGTTTTTGGTTTTCCACATATAAGGAACTTTGGTTTGTGGTATAGGCATGGAGTCAATGGAGAGTTAATTAAAGTGTTCACTCAATTTATAGATGTTTGAGAATTGAAGGTGAATTAGAAATAATTATTATTTTTAAATAATACTCCCTCCGTCCCACAAAGATAGACCCTTTTTTTTTCACACAGATTAAGAAAACTCATTTAGTGTAATTGAAATTATAAAAATTTCACACAATTCTCCCATTATACTCCTATTTAAGTTAAATAGAAATTAAAAAGATATATATATATATATATATATATATATATATATATATATATAAAGAGAAAGAGAGAGAGAGTTACACGGAAAAAAAAAATTAATGAAGGTTTAGAGAGAGAAAATTATATAGATAGAGAGAGAATTACATTGGAAAAAAGAAAAAAGTAAATGAAAGTTTAGAGAGATATATATTTTGGTTGATAACAGTGTAAATTAAATAGGGGTATATTAGGAAAAATAAAAATTTAATATATCATGTATAAAGTAAGTAGTCTATAATTTGGGACAGATAAATAAGGAAAACGAGTCTATCAGCTTATATATTTAGAACGGATGGAATATGTAATAACTAGTGCATTCATAGTTAGAATTTTTTTATTTTCCTATAGTAATTGCAGCAATAACTTAATTGTAGAGCACTCTGTTTACACATGCACATAATATATGGGGACCCACCTGGTGTTATGTGGGGTTAACGGACCCCAAAGTTTTTCACAAATTTCATTTTAAAAATTTTTTATTACCTTTTCTTCGTCATTACCTTAGGCCCATTAAAAATAAAAATTAACAATCCCCGATAAAAATGAGCAATCCATAAAAATGTGATAATCCTCCAATAAACCCCCTTAAGATTCCCAAATTCAAATAGAAACTCCAAGAGGATCGACATATTCATTAAACATCTCCATCTCTTTCTTCTCCAATTTTTCTCTCTCTTTGAAATTTGTTGATTGGTCCGTCAATTTCTTCGTGCTTCTAGCTCTGACCGCAACATTTGAGGTAAGGTGATAATTTAATCAATTTTTACATGAAAGTGTAGCTCTATACCGATTTCTTTGTATCTTTTTGCATATTTGAAAATTAGTTAGGGTTTAGGATAAAATTTGTTCATTTATGTGTTGAATTGACAGTTTATTTATTAAATTTTTGACAATTGAAATGCGGTTTGAGAGCTGTATTGAATTATATGTCATTGTCTGTTATTGAATTTTCTGTCATTTGAAGTTTATTTTCTACCGATTAACAATTGGAAGTTTAGGCCATTCGAAGTTTATTTGTTGAATTAAAAGTTAATTTTCCACAATATATAGAACTTTATTTTTTTTTAAGAGACGAAATTTTTCACGTCGATTCGTTATGCACTTTGGAGCTTTTAAAATATTTTATATTTGTTCATCAACAATGTAGGAATTCTTGGAAATAACATAATAGTACCAACAAAAAACGTAATAAAACTTAAATACGAAGCTAATGGAACGTACATTTAACTTTTGGCTCATTTGGAAAATCAAAGATGTGGTCAAGGACAAGATATAAAAAATCAACAAAATGTAGTGAAAATGTGGCGGAAGGATATATAAGATATCTTAAAACAATTGAGCATATTAGTTTTAAACCTAGAAGGGGATCAAGTTAAATAGCTTCAGGGATGGAAGGATATAAGATTTTTTAATTTTTTTAATTTATTAACATTGTGAGGCCCAAAAAGATGAGCACAATATTAGTGTCCTTTGGGGATGGACGTGGGTTGGATTGGATCGGTTTTCAGCCAAACCCGACCCAAACCGAAAAAAATCGATTTGGAGAAAGCCAAACCGGAAAAAAAAAAATTTGACAACTGGACCCGAAACCGACTCGGGCGAGTCGGTTTCGGGTTTTCGGTTTCGGCCCTATTAAAGAACAAATTTTTTTTTAAAACCGAGTAACCCAACCCGAAACCGACCCGAACTGGGTCTGTTAGTCGATTTTACGGATTTTTTTGTCCAGCCCTAGTGTCCTTAACATGGACGATCGTTATCACTATGACATATTTGTATCACTTTTGTGTGGATTTATTTTATGCAGTAATTGATATGCAACTTCCAGAGTTCAATAATCGCTTTTCTGATGTGAACAATGAATTACTTCTTTGTATAGCATGTTTGTATATGGGTAGTTCATTTTTTGCTTTTAACAAAAGTAAATTATTTCAAATGTGGAAGTTTTATCCAAAAGATTTTAAAGGATCCGAGATTTTGTAATTTGATATGATCAAATTGACACATACATCATTGATATGCGGACTCATGATAATTTTGGAGGATTAGAGGGTTTGGTGAACTTGCACAAAAGTTGGTTGAGACAAAAAACATGAAATATATTTGTTAGTATATAAGCTTTTAACAATGACATTAATTCTTCCCGTTACTACTGCTATTGTAAAGAGGATATTTTCTACAATGAATTATGTCAAGAATGATTATGCAATCGAATGGGTGATAAATTGTTAAATGATAGCTTGATTATGTACATTAAGAATGATGTATTTGAAAAAATTGATAATGATGTAATTATACAACGTTATCTGAGTATAAGAACTCGTAAGAAACGCTTGTAAATAAGGTATAAAAAAAAATCATCACTATTACATTGTTTCAATTTTTTTGCATGTCATTTTGGGACTTTCCAACTCAAAATGTCTGGCTCTGCCACTGAATAGGTTATTATTGAAATTAAGCAGAAGCTATATTTTTTTGTAAAACAACTTTGAGCAAGAAAACTGTTAACTTAAAAGATCACTTTATTGATGTTGGTGAAAATTTGTTGAACGTCAAATGTTACAATAAACGTTTCACACAATTCGAGAGAGAGAATATATATGACGATTTGTAGTAAATAACACCATATTTATGTGGTAAACTCCTAAGCAAAAATTCACGGGTAAATAAATCCACTATTTTAGAGCAGATTAAACATGTCTTAACTTTTTGAAATTACAATCTTAGACCTAAACTAAAATTTTATTAGCAATTTACAAAAAGTAAAACACAATTAACAAGAACAATAAAACTCTCATATTTTAGATCTTCTTAACAAGTTCACAAATGTAGTCAAGTTCATTTGTCTTGATCTTGGTCAATTCTATGAGTGTACTCAAATTGCCTCACAAATCGAAATAAGGACATTGTCTTTATCTTGCTGTCGAAATACCATTCTCTCTCACCATGTCTTTTCTATAGTACTCAGTTTTTCAGAGTCTTTCTCAAAAACAAAGTTTTGATCGAACTAGAACTTCTGAATATTTCTTTATAATGCACATTTTACATATTATTTTCTCATAGATGTTGAGTATTTTTGGTTTCAAAGTCCATAAGACTCTTGGTTCATCAACTAACTTACTTATACGAAAGAGTATTTTATGTAAACTCAATGATTTAGTATGTATCTTATTAAGTGATAAGGTAGACTATGTCTTTAATTAACTAGGTTGAGTAATATCACACGAATAAATTATGAAAATAATTAAATAAGTCATTCAGTTAAATACTTTCATTTAAGTGGATAAGAATTGTGATAAATATAATATTTCAATATGCAACTTTATCTATGATATTGTGGCTATGGTGGGATAAGGTGGGTTGGTAGAGGAATAAGTTACTTTGTACTTTTTAAAAGTTATGGACTTCATTCCCATTTTTCTTTAATTTTTTGTTCTTTTTAGTCTTTTTTTTTTGTTTATTGAAAAAGGAGGTTAAATTCGTCAAAATTTGTCAATGGGGACGTGCGCGTTTTTTTGTAACGACCACGGACTTTCCCCTACAGACCTTTCGCCCAGGGGCTATTCCGTGCGCCATTAGCTTACGTATTGTCCACTGGGAGTTTCATCCCAAACTGGATTTCTTTTGCGTTTCCAGCGATTCGAACTCTTGACCTCTCATTAAGGAGAACTTAAGTGGAATGCTGGTACCAATTGGGTGAAAACTTAAGTGGAATGCTGGTACCAATTGGGTGTCACCCAATTGGTACCAGCATTCCACTTAAGTTCTCCTTAATGGGAGGTCAAGAGTTCAAATCGCTGGGAACGCGAAAGAAATCCAGTTTGGGATGAAACTTCCAGTGGACAGTACGTAAGCTAATGGCGCATGGAATAGCTCCTGGGCGAAAGGTCTATAGGGGAAAGTCTGTGGTCGTTACAAAAGATTTACAAATAAATAAAAGGTTGGAGATGTCTAGTGTTATAAAAATTGGTTGAGGGTGAATTATTAACAAATAGCAAAAGTTGGAGACTAAAAGTACAAATTTTCTCAGTATTTATGATTTTAGTTGTTTTATATGCCTTATTTTATTTATTTAACGGTTTAGAATAATTAAAATAATATTAAACATAAAATCCGTCCTTTTACGAATAGAATCGTAAGGTTTGAGACTTGCTTTTGCCGCCTTACGTCTTTTAGAATATTAGTAAATACTTAGAATTGGACCAAGGAAGAAGAAATACTCTAAGGAGAGCTGAAGCTATCATATATATTTTTTATCAATAAAAATACACCACGTTCGTATTCCAATTAATAGAGTACAAATAAGGAATGATATGCTAGAATTGGACCAAGAAAGAAGAAATACTCCAAGGAGAGCTGAAGCTATCATATATATTTTTTATCAATAAAAATACACCACGTTCATATCCCAATTAATAGAGTACAAATAAGGAATGATATGATCCAATTATCTACCTAAAACATTATTAAGGAGAGTGTACTCTATTCATAATTAAATGGATTTTAAAAATTTATACTCCCTCCGTCCCAAATATATAGGTTGATTGAGTTTTTCACACGAATTAAAAATGTTATTGAAAAAGTAAATTTTACCAATAGTTTTTCTAATTTATCCTTATTAAATGAGTATTATTCAATGTACAATTTCAAGATTAAGTTGGAAAAAATGATAATAAATAAGTAAATTAAATAAGGGTATTTTAGTAAAGGAACAAAATAAAAAACACTTCAAAAATAGAAACAAGCATATATATTTGGAACTAGAGAAAAAGAAAATGTAGCCTATATATTTGGGTCGGAGGGAGTATAAATTTAGATGTGTCTAGCTCATATTTGATTAGATTTCATTGAAATTTTGGTGTTCTCAACTCAGATTTAAATAGATTCTTTAAAAAATCTATGTATCCCTAATAACTAGTAGATTTTTAAAAGATTTCATTAATTGATGAATTTTAACAAATTTCAATAAATTTGGAACTATATTTATAACTATTAAATTTTTTAACAATTCTAGCTTCAAATCTCAAAATTTCAATTGACTTCTCTTTCTCTTAAACTTCTCACTTTTCACATACGATTTTGTGAAACATTTTTGTATCAATTGAATATCGGAAAATATATTGGTGGTAAATAGAATTTTCACTAATGAATGTGAAATTGAATCCCACATTGGTTGAGAATTGGGATTGGGAGAGGAGCCTTAAAAGGGATTACAATCCCACATTGGTTAGAAATGAAAAAGTAGGAATTTATAGGGACTATAAATACTAGTTCCATCCCATATTAGAAAATGGATAAAATATGGAAATGTATGGAAAATTTAAATAGTTGTCCCACATAGGATAAAAATGAGTTTGTGGACCAATTTATATATGGTTAAAAATTTGTAAGGTGTAACCATTTGTTGCACAGAGACTCCTACATGGCCTACGCGCCCGCAGGGGGTGCAAATCTTAGACCGACTTGGCCATCGAGCCTTGAACTTGTGTGCAGGCGCGACTTGCGCAACCCGAATGAACCAAAAATTGGCCATAAAGTACAAGCCACATTTTGGAATTTTGTTTTACGTTTTTTCATTCAATGAATTCAAATAATGCACTAAATGCAAAAGGCTCCTCATTGCCTAACATTTTTTCAGTCCAAAAACAACAACAAAGCTACTCCATGAAATCTCTCAGCATTCGCATTCCTGTTGAACACAGGCCCCGACTCCAAGACGTTGATTTCTTTTTTTGTCTAGCACTGTTTAATTTACTGCTTAAGCTTCCTGTCAATTATTCACTGCAATTTGTTTCGTTGACTGTTTAACAGGTTTTCTTACATTGACTTCTAATTTTTTTCTCTCTCTATATATATCTCTCTTAAACCTGTAACATAAAATTTTGTTAGAAAGTTTTTGTACCAATTTGTAATTCTTCACGTCCTTATTTCATTTTTATCCAAACACTGCCCATATTTCCAAATTTATGAATTTTTTATTTGAAATGACAAAGTTATGAGTTTCTTTTAATATACGATAATGTTATGAATTTTATTTTCTAAACACAATGTCAGATTTTTTTAGTGATCTAGTTAGACATTATAGCATTTTTATAAAAATTCATATTCCGTTTGTACACAATTTGTTAAAGTAAAAAAAAAATTCACAAATACATTATACAAACTCAATTAACTTCTATAATTTAGAATTATGTTAAAAGTAATAAACATCTCGTTATTCATTTGTAATATTTAAGGCAAATTATATATATCAATATATCATGAATTAGTTGTCTTTTTGGCTACTAGTTAGACACACGTGCGTTGCACGTGCTTTTGTAATCATATTGTTATTTTTTTATTTTTTAATTATTAATAATTAAAATGTTAAAGTAACAATTGCTATAAAGATAAAAAATATATATAGTTGTTGATAACATGTTGTTTTGTATTGCTCGATGTTGATGTTTTATTTATATTTATAGAAGTATAATTGCAATCAAATATGAGTTTTATATAGTAGTAATACGAATAGTAATTTGAATACAGTAAAGAGTTTTTGGTGATTTAAGCATTGATGATTGACGAACCATTGATATCAAATCGTATGCAATTAATGATGTATTAACAGGGATATTCAGAGTTCTATTTTATGGGAAAAAATTCATAATTATTAATTTTATTGGAGAGAATATAAGATTGACAATATAATATTGTACATTTGTTGGAGTAGTTAATCTTTGTAAACAATATTTTTTTGTGTATGTTTTTTTTTATTAAGCGCGTCTGATGTATTATTAATTAAATTAAAAATTTACAAAGTTTCATATATTAGTTGTCAACTATAATCACTGTAATCCAATGTATTCAAAATAATCTTCTCATCTCCGTGATTTGAATTTTAATCCGGCAATAAAAATAGTTACAATTTTCTCATTCATTTTTTTTAATCAATTTCTCATTTATTTCATCTACGTAAGGCAAAAAAAATTGAGATCGTCTTTTCACCTTCACATTTAAATATTTACAAATATTAAATGTATATTTAATAAATTTTTAAAAATTTACTGTACGATAATAATGAACAATAAAAGAGTAACAAATAAATATTAAAAGATAATTGCATTCATTTAAATATAATTACAATTAGAGATAAGTTTTATATGGTGATAATATCAACAATAACTTGAACCCAATCAAGACCATTTGGTGATTTAATCTAATTTGATGATTGACGAACCATTGATATCAAATATTATACTATTAATGATCTCCAGGGCTGCATTTTACGAAGAATAAAATTCATAATTACTAATTTTATTGTGAGAAAATGTAATGATTGACTACATAATATTGTATATTTGTTGGAGTAGGACTTTTTGTGAACAATATTTTTTTTGTGTATGTTATCTTTTTATTAGATGTATTTGATTTAACGATGTAAATGAAATGTCATAAATGTGAGTTAGAAACAAGAATTAAAGAAGTGTCAATACTTGTTTATGTTGTGAGAATATTGTTAACGGACAGAAGTAAGATGAGAAGAAAGCTATATATATATATATATATTAAATTAAATTAAATTAAATTAAAAATGAAAAAAGTTTCACATATTAGTTCTAAACTATAGTATATATTTGGTGGAATTTAAAGATTTTGAAAAAAAGTGATAAAATATGTGGTTGAAAAGTTGATAAAAGTTGTAGGTCCCATAAAATATGTAGTTGAAAATAAATTTGAGAAAAAAAGAATTTAAAAAAAGAACTGAACAAAACATGCTCGTAATCACTGTAATATAATATATTAAAAATAATTTTTTTAATCTCCATTTCAGTTTAGACAACTATGATTTGAATTTTAATGTGGTAATAAATAAAGTTACAGTTTTCCTCATTCATTTTTTTTTTGTTGAAACTCATTTCTCATTCCTTTTATATACTTAACGCAAAAATAAAAATAAAAATTTGAGATCATCTTTTTATCTTCATATTTAATTTAATAGATTAAATGTTTAAAAATTTTAATTGTATATTTAATAAATTGTTGAAAATTTGATGTACAATAAGGATGAACAATAAAAGAGTAATAAACAAAATATTAAAAATAATTATACATTAATGAATACTAAAGGTGAATATGGAATTTTAAAAAATTTGTAAGGGTATAATGGTGTAAAAATGTTTCTCCATTTAAGCCCCTTTTAGAAGTACTATAGATTAGTCTATTTTTTTTTAAAATAAAAAAATTTTGTGCATTTTTATGGAGAATTGACTTGTCAACATTAATTTTATAGCAATTTTCTCGTCAAGACATAATTTGGTTTGAAAAAATAAATAGACTTGAAATGGTACGGTGAAACTTTAAAGTTTTTTCAAAAGTTACGATTGACAAGTTGCTGGAAATAAAAATATAATGTTTAATAAATTAAAAAGACCACAACTCCATTAAAATCAACGGAATCTATGAGAAGTTATTAAAATCTATAATATAGAAATTTATTGAAATTTTATAAAATCTATCAAATTCTATTAAAATCCATGAAATGTATAAGAATTAATAAATATTAAGAAATCTATTAAATTCTGAGTTGAGGACATCCTTCAAAATCTATAAATAAATCAATGAAATCTACAAGAATTTATAAATATTACAAAATCTATTAAATTCTAAGTTGAGGACACCCCAAATTTGTCAAATTTTATTAAAATACATAAAATTTATAAATATTAAAAAATTTATTAAATTTTGAGTTGAGGATACCAGCATACAATATGACTATTTATTATTTAAAGATGAATAATTCGTTAATTGAAGGATTGCAGAATTATTGCACCATGAGATCAGCAATTCCAATTTGGAGATCTCATAATTGCTAATTTTTTGGATTCATAATAATTTCTTCCAATATTGCAGTGAACTGTTGACCACGAAATATCTTATCGTGCTTACATAATTGTCACTATAAAGAGCTTCCTAAAATATTGTACCATGATGAAAAATTTCTTCTTATTTCTCATTCTATTGGCCTGCAGCTTTCCTCACGAAGTTACCTCTTGTCGTTTTACTAAAAATATAAGGTGTATGTCTTCAATCAACTGCCACCTAGATCTGTACGTACTGACGTTGCATTGTGCATCTAAAGATGATGATCTTGGGCATCATACTCTTACTTATAGCCGAGAATTTGATTGGGAGTTTTGTGAAAGCTTCTTCGGAAATACATTGTTTTTCTGTACTTTTTGGGTGGGGTTCAAAGAAGCAAAGTTTCGACGCTTTTTATTCACGATGGGGAAATGAAGAATGTTCTGGTGGTTCCTGCTTTTGGCTAGCTAGGAGTGGTGGCAACTATTTGTTAGAAAATAAGTTCAATGAAATTTTAAACTCTTCATTTGTTTGAGATTTTCCAACTTCTCAACCCTTTCATGTTTTATAACTCTTGTAACTCTCGTGTTAATGGTAGAGTTGGAAATGGAAAGTCACACTAAGGCCTATATAAGCATTTCCATTTTCCTCATTCTTCACACAGCAATTCATCATTTCCTCCTTAGGATCTTTAGCATTCGTTTTCTTCTTTGGCATTCGAATTTCCTGGCAGTGATTTTGTTCAGGCAGTAGGTCGGTTCGCTGGTACAACCAGTTCTACCGTTGTATCCTAGGAAACAAACGTTCATAACCTACGGTAGGGGACGAATCTGTTTTAAGGAAACTGTACTTGTATAGGCCTCGGTTTGCTTTCTTCTTCAGTTTTAATTATGTAGTTTTCTAAATTTTGTTTCTTTTTCAAGTAATATGAATGTTGACGTCGGAACTCACAACGCCCGCGTATCAACAGATCTTCAGTCACTCCTCTGCCAACTTGTATGTTACTTGCACCCTCGAAAAATCGTTAGGCACCAAGATCTCTAGAGAAAAAAGGTCCGGTGATCGTTGGTAATCCGACGATCAAGTCAACTGCCAGTATAGGAATAATACACGGGGGGCGAAGGTAATTGGGTGTGGGAGAGACAAGCAGGCAGAGATTTGAGTAGAGTTTAGGGGTGAAATTTTTAGTACAAAAAGGAGCGTCCCTTGAAACGACCGGAAACGTTGTATTTATAGTGCAAGAGCCCTGATTGATTTAGGAAACAAATCAATCAGATACCTAGACGGATCCTCTTTCCTTAGAGGATAGGGATCATTCGCTGTCAAGGCAATCTCCAATGTTATCTTCCTTATTTGATTTAATCACATTGCCTAATTTTTAGGAGATTATGATTTGGTTTCCTTGTGAAGATCCGTGTGCTAATCCAACGCAATCTGTCTTCAACTATATCTCCGGTCTTTCCAGAACATCGTGCTGCCTGCTAGTTATAGTAAATACGAAACTCGCCGAGACCCTAAGGGTCGGCCGTGAATACTGGGGCCTCGCGATATCCTAGTTCAAAAAGGCCAAGATGTCGGATGGGCCTCCGAGGCCTTCTTAGAATTTATGAGGCCCTTGCTAGGCCAATATGGGATTTCCGTTGAGCATTTGCTGACGTGGAGGCCCTGTTAAAATTGGGTGATAACAATAGTCCCCCAAGTCCAAGCCTATTATTTATAATAGGCGTGGGACTTTGAGAGTGAGAGAATGAATTGTTAGACAAAAAAAAAATTGAATTCGGCGGATTCAACGAGATATGGTCTTCGTACCATGAATTATGAATTGAACTTATCCAATATAGTCCCTTAAGTCCGAAGCCAAACATTTATGACTGGTGAGGGCTTTGAGTGATTAGATGTTTGGTGTTATGTCCACGGTTGGTGTGATTCTGTCAATCTGCGGCCAGGTAATCAAGAGTGAGAGGGTGTGTGCATTTAATGCTAAGGGCGCGTGTCGGATAATAGGGTGCGCGTGGGACGCGTGCATTCTTGTTATGATAAATGCTTAGGGTTTCGTTTCCCGTCTGTTGCGCTAACTTAAACACACGTCCACTGTCCAACGGTTCAGATGCAACGAGTGGAAATTGGATGGTGGAGATTGGAAATCCTCAGTCTATAAAGCTTGGCGCCTTCCTTCATTACAACTTCTTCTTGCTTCTGTGCTTGTTGTGAGTATTGTGAATGTTCTGTCGATAATCAAGGGTTTCTAATCGAGTGTATTGTTCTACCCGCATTGCCAAGGTAAGCGCACCGAGAGTTGCTTTGTTTCGTAGTATGCTTTCGTGATTATTTCTTGACTCCGTATTTTGGGGATTATAACCTACCACACGTTCCTACGACAGTGGAAGTGTCAATCTCTGGGGTCGAGAGGAGTTGTAATGTCGTCCTAAAACGATGACTTGTAAAATCAATCGGACACCCGGACAAACCCTAGTATTCGGGGTGAGTCGCCATCATCCGCCTCATCATCTTCATCATCTGAGGTAATAGGAAAAGTGAATCAAGTGCATCCAGCCGCACATCCGTTGACCCCGTCCACAAGTTGGAGGGGGGCTTGCCCTACTGCATCGTCGTAAGAGACTGTGGAAAAAGAGGGGCCAGACGCCGGGGTACCAGAGATGAGGGAGTCGCTTGATAAGAGGGATGCCCCGATGGCCAAGGATCTTAACGAAGAGCTCAAGCGATCGGCTACTGAGGCGTCCATGGCTTGTTCGCGGATCACCGAGGTAGAGTTAGAGGACATGCAGTTGTCCTATGACATCTCCGCGTCTGTGACACTCAGGGCTCCGGGAGGAACGTATTGACGAATCTCCTGAAGGATTTGTCGCGATTTACGAACCTGCGATATAATAGGATCATCGCCTACCCATGCACTATTTCTTCCGCGAGGTTTTAAAAGACAGGAATTTGGCCCCCTACCAGATAACACCGGATGACTGGGGACAGATGGTAGCCTCTTAATTATTGTGGAGTATTGCCGATGAGGGAGGGAACCTAACCCACAGGGAGTTTGAGTCTATATATCGGCCATGCCGATCTACATGTTGGTACAACATTTCTCCTCGACCAGGCCAGAAGTGGAGAACGGCCACTGATAGTTCCAACAAAGTGCATCACTTGAAAGAGAGGTTCATCTTCGTAGGCGAGGATTGGGAGTTTAGGCTGGACGACCCGTTTCCTCATGTGTCTATCCCCCGCTTATTTGGAGAACTTGGTATATACTTGTACAAATTATGATCATAGTCCCTGACTTAATGTCTTGCTTATTTTTTTCAAATTGCGAGAAGCCACCTATCCCGAAGAGAGACCAAGGAGAGTTGAGGTCGAATTGGGACAAGGTGCGTACGTTCACGAGCGAATTCAGGAGTCTCAGCAATCTGTTGAAAGACGATAACCTGCTGGTGTGCTACGGACTAATGGGTGAGTCTCGTAACTTGCGGTATACTGATTTTGCTATGAAAAGTTTCCTTAATGAGTAGCATCTTGGTGTTTATGTTAGCAGCTTTCAGGTTTAAGGATATTCCGACGCTACCCCTCAAAAACTTGTATACTAACGAATATATTTCATGTTTTTTGTCTCAACCAACTTTTGTGCAAGTTCACCAAGCCCTGTAATCCTCCAAAATTATCATCAGTCCGTATATCAATGATGTATGTATCAATTTGATCATCAAATTACAAAATCTCACATCCTTTAAAATCTTTTGGATAAAACTTACACATTTGAAATAATTTACTTTTGTTAAAAGCAAAAAATAAATTATCAGGACACAAACATGCTATACAATGAAGAAATTCACTATTCACGTCAGAAAAACGATCATTGAACTCTTGAAGTTGTATATCAATTACTGCATAAAATAAAATCCACACGGAAGTGATACAAATATGTCATAGTGATACGTCGTGAACGACCCAGAACTATATACACATCGTCCATGTTAAGGACACTAATATTGTGCTACTCTTTTGTGGCCTCACAATGTTAATAAATTTAAAAATTTAAAAAATCTTATATCCTTCTATCCCTGAAGCTATTCAACTCCCCTTCTAGGTTTAAAACTAATATGCTCAATTGTTTTAAGATATCTTATATATCCTTCCGCCACATTTTGACTACATTTTTGGGTTGATTTTTTATGTCTTGACCACATCTTTGCTTTTCCAAATGAACCAAAAGTTAAATGTACGTTCCATTAGCTTCGTATATAAGTTTTATTACGTTTTTGTTGGTACTATTATGTTATTTCCAAGAATTCCTACATTGTTGATTAACAAATATAAAATATTTAAAAAGCTCCAAAGTGCATAATGAACCGATGTGAAGAATTTCGTCTATTAAAAAACAAATAAAGTTCTATTGTGGAAAATTAACTTTTAATTCAACAAATAAACTTCAAATGGTCTAAACTTCCAATTGTTAATCATTAGTAAATTAATAAACTTCAAATGGCAGAAAATTTAATAACAGACAATGACACATAATTCAATACAGCTCTCAAACCGCATTTCAATTGTCAAAAATTCAACAAATAAAGTGTCAATTCAACACATAAATGAATAAATTTTATCCTAAACCCTAGCTAATTTTCAAATATGCAAAAAGATACAAAGAAATCGAAATAGGGCTACACTTTCATGTAAAAATCGATTCAATTATCACCTTAACTCAAATGTAGAAATTGACGGACCAAAACAAATTTGAAAGAGAGAGAAAAATTGGAGAAGAAAGAGATGAGAGATGTTTGATGAAGATGTGATCCTCTTGGAGTTTCTATTTGAATTTGGGAATCTTAAGAGGGGGGGGGGGGGATTATTGGAGGATTAGCACATTTTTATTGGGGATTGTTAATTTTTATTTTTAATGGGCCTAAGGTAATGACGAAGAAAACGTAAAAAAAAAAATTTTAAATGAAATTTGTGAAAAAATTGTAGGATCCGTTAACCCCACATGACACCAAGTGGGTCCCCATTTATTATGTGCATGTGTAAAGAGAGTGCTCTACAATTAAGTTATTGCTGCAATTACCATAGGAAAATAAAAAAAACAAAAAAATTCTAACTATGAACTAGCTAGTTAATACATATCTCGTTTCCGATCCTTGAATGTTAATGAACCATGTGGTGTTATCTTCAATGTACTCTGTCTATTGTACTCTATGTGGCAGGTAAAATAGACAGACTTCCAGTTTTTGTGGCACTATGTCTATTCAATAGACGGAAAAATTAAAAATTCATCTCCAATAGATTCCGTCTAAAACAAATATTACTGCTTATGTAGCATTAATTTTATTTTTTGAGTCACTCCGTCTCTGAAAATCTGTCTAAATTTAAACGGACTTCTAGATGAACTATTTTTTAGTGTGCCACATCAACTAGACAGGGTCTCATCAGCATGCATTAGATATGATTTTTTTATAACTCTGTCTATCTATACTTATGTAGCACGTCTAAAAAACAATAGACAGAGTGCATTGGAGATGCTCTTAGCATCTCTTTTTCATTCTTTTCAACATTCTTTGAAAATAGAAAATTATGACTTTCACACTATTCTTAATTAACGATAACATTATTTTTTAAAACTATTTTTCTCGATATTTTTATGTTATTCTCCCATTAAAGAGTACGATTTAGGGGCATTTGTTGGTGATTCATACTGATAACAATCGGCCCCAAGTCTAGGCCAATGAAAAAGTCCTTCTCTAAGCCTTAAAAAGTAAGGTGATGGCTCATTATTTGCTCTTCCGCCATTGAACAATAATTATAATTCACATCCGTGTCCAGGTGAAAAGAAAAGGCCAAATTTTGCTCAAGTAAATATACTTTAAGATTATAACTAGTGCATCACTCGTGCTATGAACGGAGTTGACCGTTTTCAATTTAATTACCTGAACCATGAATAATATTTGTTACAGTCTAAATTATTTTTAAATCATTCTTGAAATTCACACAATATTAAACTATGATGATAAATTTAAACTACAAAATAACAGCTAAGAAGGGGCAAATACAGTTCAAAAAATAAATTGAAATTACAGAGTAATAGTAAATACAAACAAAAACCAATAGTAACTATTTCAATTATTTATGTAAAAGTAAAAATGCGTATATGAAAACGTGTATAAAAGATGAAATTTTATAAAAATTAAACTAAAAATCGTAATCATTAAAAAAATAAATTAAAAAACGCACTTAGCTACCTAGCTGCATTTTAAAACAAAAAACAAAAAAAAAAAAAACAAAATATGTATAACGGGATAAATTAAATGAATGGATCTTACGATTCCGATCATCCATGTTTAAGTGTATTTTGCAAAGTTATTTTAATATAAAAAATAATAGTATCCGAACACACAGTAAAAAAAAAAAAAAAAAAAAAAGATAGATATCAAAAAAATTCAAAAGTACAAATAATTTACAGAAATGATTTTAACAAAAATTTGGAAATGATTACGACTATCCTCTTTGCTTTGGCAAACAAACTCTAGACTGAAGGTTTCATCCGCGTTACCGTAAGCCGGGACTCTCGTACAGGCAGATGACGCACACCTTCAAAGCACACTGTGTTTTTGTTGGATTCACCTCGCTGATGAGATTAAACGAAGGAGCCATAGTTGCGAAATGTCCTCCGTTTGATTTTAGCTGTGCCAAAAATAATAATAATAATAATAAAGGAACACATCAGTTTTCATATAATGAACAAAACGTGCAACACATTAACTGTTTTGTAAGAAGAAAGCATAATCATGTACTTACCATAAGCTAGTTCTTAATGGGGCAGTGCAAGAAACAAAACAATATCGTGATCCAAAAATGAATTAGTAATAAATCTCATATATATAGCTCAAACACAATTGCACGTATTACAAAACGAAGTATAATTCTCAAATGCACTTTCACACACAGATGGATGTAGTGATGCTTCTTCAAAAATATCAATTAAACTGTTCGAATACTACAGTGAAGGCCAAAAGTCGGTTTCATAAAAAAAGATGATAGAGTCTGATTGTTAGTTTCTGAAAAGTTGTTGCATTTATCCATGTTTGAGTGCATTTTGCAAAGTTATTTTAATTTAAAAACAAAAACAAAACAAAATAGTATCCGAACACACAGTAAAAAAAAATAAGAAAAAAAATTTAAAAGTGCAAATAAATTATACAAATGATTTTAACAAAAAATAGGAAACAAATAAAATGTTCGAATACCACATGGAAGCCAAAAAGATGGTTGCATACAAAAAAGAAGATGAGTCCATCGCATTTGAAAAGTTGTTGCATTTATATCATTTAATATTAAATGTTACATTTTGTTTTTTGCAAGAGAAAAAATAAAAAATAAACAATCAGAAACTATAAAAAATAATTAATGAATGAATCATTACAATAGGGGTAATTTTCTAAACAAAATGCAAAATTTGAACGGTAAAAAACTGAATTTTAGAAACTTACTGTAGTGTGGAATACTATCAGCTTCTCTTCGAATTCGTATTTTTGGGTTTGCAAAATGTAGACGACCAACAAATAAGTTTCAAGATTTTTTTTATACCAAATACCACACACGTACGATCTAGGGTTTCCACAATGGAGATGATTAACAGAAGTTTCAAGAATGTATATAGTCGTTTGAGTGATTTTTGCATGCAACGTCTGTCAGTTTATGGGAAAAAAGAAATATTTGTGTGGTCTGCCTAAAATGCCCTCATTTTAAAAAGATAAAAGGTGTAGTGCGAACCCATTTAATTGTAGTTTTTGATGGATTTCGTGAGTGAGAATGGTTTGTGAGAATAAATAGAAGAATGCTGATGATATTTGTAAAAAAAATTGAATGGGTATAAAATCGTTACAAACCTGAAATAATGGGGACCTAGTGTAATTAACCCTAAAAAATTAAAATAACAAGTACAACTTAAAAATTCTTCTAAATTATCAATAACAACTGGTATAGCAACAATCCTCAGTAATGATAAAGACATAAAATAAAGATCACGATTTGCACTACCAATAATAATCTGCATATGGGGTCACCACCAACTTCCCCAGTGTCACAGGAGCCAACTTGGGGAGTCGAAACAGCAGCAACTACTAGAGACGCAGTATCCACGTTAGGTAGAGACTTGGATTCATTTGTAGGCAATATATCACATTCCAATTTTTTAACTCAACACAGGAATACATATCTCATAAATCTTTTCATGTACGATTGAAATTCAAGACCCAGAATGGGATTTCAAGAAAAAATGAAGAAGGGTGTAGGACAAGAGTGGATAAGAGGGATCCGAAGAAAGAGGAGGTGGGGGATGAAGTTCTTGATTGGAGGATGGAATCCATTGTTAGGTGAGATAAAACTTTATTTAGTGTTGTTCTATTGTAGTTAACTACGAATTTAACTTTGATAAATTAATGATAATTGAAAATATTTAAAAATTATATTTTTAAAGGTTGGTCGCAATTTTTGAAAATATAACACTTACTAGTATATTTCAATTTTTTAAAGAAAAATAGGTAGAGACTTTAATTTTCTCGTGAATTAATATGGGTAATTTGACCGAGTCTGGGCTAAAGAAAATTGAGCTGGGAGTGTACTAATATTTTGTCCGGCAATTTACATATATACATTACAATGTAATTAGAATTTGAAAAGTACTATTTTACATTTTATTAATTGAAAAATAAATAAATCATAATATTTTATTGAAAAATACTATTAAATTTACTTATTGATATAATCATAATTACCTAAATAAAACAACAACAATATCTCTCTATCAAAATAAATTCTCTCATTCCTCTCTCCACATTATACACATTCAATTCAATCAAAAATTCAAATGCAAATAAAATTAAATCTCTATTCCAAAAAAAAAAATTGCACTATTCTACCAATTTTATACATGTTAGGGTTTGCATTAATATAAATACAAGTTGTATCTATATTTTATAATGTCGTTTGTTTAATAAGATTTGCTCTTCTTTTCTCTTCTTAATTTGATTTATATTATTGTTAATACTTTTACATAAAGAACATAACATTTGATGTCTTCGATTCAAAATGGGCAAAGATCTGTCGTGGTGGTGCATGCTTTTGGATAGAACAAGTGATGGCATCTATTTTCTAGGTGAAGCGATGCAAACGGATACTTTTACACAGATAATCATGTCGCAATTGGATGATTAATAATAACACTTTTTCAGGATCAAAGCTCATGGACCGAAGCCCTTGAGCCTACTGGTTTTTGGGCCAAATTTTATCATTTAGGCCGTCAAATGGACACTTTTCTAATTATAGTTGAAATTAATTTTATTGTTGAGACAATTTGTTTTCCACGTTTAGTTTAGTGAGAAAGTTATTTTATTCGGAGTTTTACTTGTTTAGATTTGTTTCCCTAAAGTTCGTGTGTATTCAGAAGATTAAGCCATGTTTCTTTTTTTCCTTTAAAAGCTAGAGTTACGTTTATTGTTATTTGGTTGGTTTTTGATAAATTAATAAAATTAGTAAAGTTTCTCCCAATACCCCAGTCCTATTGATATTCTACGTGAATCAATGAAACTGAATTTGTGTTTCTTGTTTGTTACATTTTCTGGCTGCATCATGAAGATGGACATTTTACAAAATTGTTTCAGTGATATTTTCTTAATAATGTGTACTTTATGTTGCTTGAATCTCATAATTGCTTATGTTAATACATATCCAAATTGCTAAAATATTTTCTCAATACATAGCCAAATTGCTAAAATATTTCCTGGGATTCCGCTGAAGTTTGGCAATCCAATTATATTACCTTAAACACACAAGTATATATAGGATACTACAATCTTCAAAAATGGTCAAATATCACTTATACCAATCAAGATGACTGGTACCATGATCAAAAATCTTTTACTATTTCTTATAATCCTATCAGCCAACCTTCTTAAGGCCACTTCTTGTAGCTTTTTTACCCCCAAATATGAGGTCACTATTCTCAATAGTCTCCCTCAAGGTTCCAGTCCACTGTTGTTGCATTGTGCATCTGGAAATGATGATCTTGGAAATCATACACTTTATTATAACCAACAATTTCATTTTCAATTTTGTGATAGCTTTTTTCAAAATACACTGTTCTTCTGCCATCTCCGGTGGGGTTCAAAGAACGTAGCGTTTGATGTTTTTAATTCAAAGTGGGCAAGGGTCTGTCATGGTGTTTGTTTATGGATGGCAAGAAGTGATGGCATCTTACTTCAAATTGGCAATGGACTTTATATAAGACCGTATTTCTGGAAATAAAAAATAGTGTTATGATTTTATGCACCAAGTATATAATAAAAGTTGATAAATTTATGTTTACTGATTGTCAAAAATTGGCCATTTTATATTTCCTACCTGTCTCTTCAGGAAATCTTAATATCTTATCTTAGTATATATAAAAAGAAGGATAATCATCAATAAAAGTCAACACATTTTCCCGCCCAAAACATCTCCTACATATTAATTGCCCAATATCAAATAATTAATAATCAAATTTAATGTGCATCCCGGATGAGATTCCCAATGATTTATTTGTTAAATGATTGCTCAACTTTAGTTAATTAATTATCAGTATTTCAATACAGTGTAAATAGTACTGCCGTTTCAGCTTCAATCTTCTGAATTTTATATGACACTCATTAAAAATGAATAAAATTATGAATTGACATTTTCAATTAAAAAATACACATATTTCAGAACAAGATAAATTCACTTTAATTATTAGTAATAACAAATATGAATGCTACATTAATTAATCAATATAAGATTTAGATTATGTAAATATTACTAATTATCTACAAATAGAAAAACAATAGATTTGCAGAATATCATTAATGCAATCTGCATCTTTATAATTTAGAAAATCAATTTTGAAATTATAATATAAGAATTAGTAGGTTATTTCCGCGCCAAAAATTAAGCCGAAAGCACTTTTTAAAATTTAGAAAATGATAATCAAGCCTTTCATTAAATTAAGTATTCCAATAAAATTTAGTTATAATAAACTTTCCAATGTTTAAATTTCCTATTATACTCGGTTAAAATGAATAATATTAAGAATTAACATTTAAAAAAAATACATATCTTCTATAACAAGATAAATTCACTTCAAAACACAAAATAGATAAGGTTTTGTGTTCCAAGGTCTTAATTTATACATGGATTTAAATAAGTGATGTTTTCAAAAAAAAATGAAACATCAATGCATGAGAACTATTGGCAATAATGCAATAGTTTTTCGAAAATGGACTTATTTTCCCCACAAATTTTTTATGCTTCCTATAGTGGATTTAATAAATAGGTTGCAATTAAAAAAAATCAATACATGTGAAAAAATATAATTATGTTATATTATCAAATCATCTGATTTATTACTTAAAAATAATAAGTAGATTAAACTAATAATATAGATATGATAATTTCAAAATTAAATTCATACGATTCAAATATCGCCTCAGATTCTAGCTCCTCAAAAAGGCTCTAGATAAAAGATAGGCTGAAAATGTTAAATAATCAATGTTAAATTTTATTAATATTTTATTACATAGGCTTAAAACGTTAAATAATCAGATTCTAACTCTTTAATGTTTTATTGCATATTACTTTATCTTTTAAATTAATTATAGTTGTCTATCTGTCTCGATTTACAGATTTAGAATTGAATGATAAAGAAATAAAAAATTATACACTCGCAGAGATTGAAAAAATATTGCGGAGCAGTGGAAAAAGTCTTCAAGACTTTCAAACAATGCACTTCCTTGAGATCGTAGATGTTTCAATTTGCAGTACTAGACTTATAAATGATGAATTGCGTTATGATAGAAATGCTTTGCCAGGAGAATGAAATTTTTTTTTCTAATCTCACAACTGAGCAAAAGAACGCTTATGAAACAATAATGCAGCCCAGATGAGATTCCCAATGATTCATTTGTTAAGTAATTACCCAACTTCAGTTAATTAATTATCAGTATTCTAATACATTGTAAATAGTACCACCGGTTTAGCTTCCCAATATTTTGGATTTTCTACGATACTCGGTAAAAATGAATAAAATTATTAATTGACATTTTCAATTAAAAAATATACATATTCCAGAACACGATAAATTCACTTCAATTATTAGTAATAACAAATTTGAACTACATTAATTAATCAATATAAGATTTAGAGTATGTAGATATTATTAATTGTCTACAAATAGAAAAAAAATAAATTTGCATAATATCATTAATGCAATCTACATCTTTACAATTTAGAAAATCAATTTTCAAATTATAATATACATGTACTAAAAATTAATTAATTGTCTCATACGCTATGACTATAAAAAAAAGTCAGATTTAATATTTCCCCCGCTTGAGATTATCTTTAAAAAAATCAGTTTTTAGTCATAGACAGCTTTATGTTACATTGTCTAGAGTTACAAATCGTACGAGATTGAAGATATTCATTTGTGATAGAGATGGAGTGCCAACCAATTTGACTACAAACATGGTTTTCAAAGTGGCATTTGAAAATCTGGATTAGTTATGTTGTTTTTTTTTTCAATATCAATTAAGTAATCAAATGTTATTTATATGATACTTTTTTTATTTGAATGTAATATATAAAAAATATTTTCTTGAAATATTTTAGTATCATGAAAAAATAAGTGTTGTGCATCACACGTAGAAGTGACAAATGGGCTAGATGGGCCAGCCCAACCCGAAATTTGACGGGCCAAACAAAAAATTGGATTGGGCCAACCCTTGCCCAATTTTACACGGGCTCTCATTTGTTGGGCCGACCCAGTTCGATTTTGTGTCACAGGGCTGCTAGACCAGCCCAACATAAATTATTTAATTTATTAAAAAAAAACGTAAAAATTTCACCATCCATCCCCACCCCCACCCCCACCCCCACCCCCACCCCCACCCCCAAAAGGCAGCCCCTACCAAATCTCGGAGACAAAGATCCCCCCTCTCCCGGTCGCGAAACCAGGGCCCCTGGTTTCGCGAGGAGATTCTTCCCCTCCCCCCGGTAGCGAAATCAGGGTTCACGATCCCCGATTTTTCGCGAAACCAGTGATCGGGGGAGGGGGATTTCCCTCCCTTGTTTCCGGCACCGGCGGCACCGAAAACAAGGAGAAAATCTCCCCATGTTTCTGTTCCAAAGAGGGGTAGGGGTAGGGATGGGTGTTGGTGTTGGTGTTGGGGTGGGGGTGGGTGATTTGGGTTCAAAAAATTATTTGTTGGGCCAGTCCAAAATAATTGGGCCAGCTCGGTTTCAGTCCGATCGGTCCGGTGGGTTAATTGTACCCGGCTAAATTGGTCCAATTTTTATTTGATCAATTTTTTATTGGGCCAGCCCAGTCCAAAGACCGGGCTATATGGGCTAGCCTGCTGGGTCAGTCTATTTTGCCATCTCTAATCACACGGGCGATATAGTAGTGTATTTAATGATTAATCAGCAAAGTAAAAAATCTATGTTGCAAAATGGCTAATAATGTCCACAGCCCACAACTTCAATTGATAGGTTTTGGGATATTTTTACAGTAAAATTATTTGTATTAATGATAAATTCGTTATATTGATTAATAGAAGATCAATTGGTGAATTATGAAAATTTATATGATCTCGCAACATTATGTTTATGTAAGTTGTTTAAGGTGATACTAAGTACGTAGTATATCATCAAGAAATTTTAAGTAAACAATTTTACTTGATCGCTATTTTCTTAATCAAAAGCGAGTTACTATAATAGAAATATGTGAATACTGACTATGAGCTTAAAATAGGAGAAGGCCATCCAATGAGACAATGGAGGACATATATATATCGTTGAGAGAAAAACGGTTTGAATCACCAACAAATGCCCCTAAATCGTACTTTTTAACATGAGAATAACAAAAATATATCGAGAAAAATAGTTTTAAAAAATAGTGTTATCGTTAATTAAGAATAGTGTGAAAGCGATAATTTTCTATTTTCAAAGAATGTTGAGAAGAATGAAAAAAAGAGTTACTAAGAGCATCTTCAATGCACTCTGTCTATTGCTTTTTAGACGTGCTACATAAGTACAGATAGACAGAGTTATAAAAAATAATCTTCAATGCATGCTGATGAGAACTCCGTCCAGTTGATGTGACACACTAAAAAATAGTCCGTCTAGAAGTCCTTTTAAATTTAGACAGAGTAACTCAAAAAAATAAAATTAATGTCACATAAGCGATAATATTAGTTTTAGACGGAATCCATTAGAGATGAATTTTTAATTTGCCTATCTATTTAATAGATGTAGTGCTACAAAGACTGAAAGTCCGTCTATTTTATCTGCCACATAGACTACAATAAACAGAGTGCATTAAAGATAACACCAGATGGTTCAGACATTCAAGGATCAGAAACGAGATACTCCCTCCGTCCCAAATATATAACCACCTTTCTTTTCTCTCTTGTCCCAAATATATAGGCTTGTTTCTATTTTGAGGTATTCTTTTTTTGTTCCTTAACTAAAATACCCTTATTTAATTTGCTTATTTATAACCATTTTTTCCAACTTAATCTTGAAATTGTTCATTCATAATTTACCCATATTTATATTCAATGCTTGGAAATTTCAAATATTTAATGGTTTCCACACATTACGAACTTTGGTTTTTGGTTTTCCACATATAAGGAACTTTGGTTTGTGGTATAGGCATGGAGTCAATGGAGAGTTAATTAAAGTGTTCACTCAATTTATAGATGTTTGAGAATTGAAGGTGAATTAGAAATAATTATTATTTTTAAATAATACTCCCTCCGTCCCACAAAGATAGACCCATTTTTTTTTCACACAGATTAAGAAAACTCATTTAGTGTAATTGAAATTATAAAAATTTCACACAATTCTCCCATTATACTCCTATTTAAGTTAAATAGAAATTAAAAAGATATATATATATATAAAGAGAAAGAGAGAGAGAGTTACACGGAAAAAAAAAATTAATGAAGGTTTAGAGAGAGAAAATTATATAGATAGAGAGAGAATTACATTGGAAAAAAGAAAAAAGTAAATGAAAGTTTAGAGAGATATATATTTTGGTTGATAACAATGTAAATTAAATAGGGGTATATTAGGAAAAATAAAAATTTAATATATCATGTATAAAGTAAGTAGTCTATAATTTGGGACAGATAAATAAGGAAAACGGGTCTATCAGCTTATATATTTAGAACGGATGGAATATGTAATAACTAGTGCATTCATAGTTAGAATTTTTTTATTTTCCTATAGTAATTGCAGCAATAACTTAATTGTAGAGCACTCTGTTTACACATGCACATAATATATGGGGACCCACCTGGTGTTATGTGGGGTTAACGGACCCCAAAGTTTTTCACAAATTTCATTTTAAAAATTTTTTATTACCTTTTCTTCGTCATTACCTTAGGCCCATTAAAAATAAAAATTAACAATCCCCGATAAAAATGAGCAATCCATAAAAATGTGATAATCCTCCAATAAACCCCCTTAAGATTCCCAAATTCAAATAGAAACTCCAAGAGGATCGACATATTCATTAAACATCTCCATCTCTTTCTTCTCCAATTTTTCTCTCTCTTTGAAATTTGTTGATTGGTCCGTCAATTTCTTCGTGCTTCTAGCTCTGACCGCAACATTTGAGGTAAGGTGATAATTTAATCAATTTTTACATGAAAGTGTAGCTCTATACCGATTTCTTTGTATCTTTTTGCATATTTGAAAATTAGTTAGGGTTTAGGATAAAATTTGTTCATTTATGTGTTGAATTGACAGTTTATTTATTAAATTTTTGACAATTGAAATGCGGTTTGAGAGCTGTATTGAATTATATGTCATTGTCTGTTATTGAATTTTCTGTCATTTGAAGTTTATTTTCTACCGATTAACAATTGGAAGTTTAGGCCATTCGAAGTTTATTTGTTGAATTAAAAGTTAATTTTCCACAATATATAGAACTTTATTTTTTTTTAAGAGACGAAATTTTTCACGTCGATTCGTTATGCACTTTGGAGCTTTTAAAATATTTTATATTTGTTCATCAACAATGTAGGAATTCTTGGAAATAACATAATAGTACCAACAAAAAACGTAATAAAACTTAAATACGAAGCTAATGGAACGTACATTTAACTTTTGGCTCATTTGGAAAATCAAAGATGTGGTCAAGGACAAGATATAAAAAATCAACAAAATGTAGTGAAAATGTGGCGGAAGGATATATAAGATATCTTAAAACAATTGAGCATATTAGTTTTAAACCTAGAAGGGGATCAAGTTAAATAGCTTCAGGGATGGAAGGATATAAGATTTTTTAATTTTTTTAATTTATTAACATTGTGAGGCCCAAAAAGATGAGCACAATATTAGTGTCCTTTGGGGATGGACGTGGGTTGGATTGGATCGGTTTTCAGCCAAACCCGACCCAAACCGAAAAAAATCGATTTGGAGAAAGCCAAACCGGAAAAAAAAAAATTTGACAACTGGACCCGAAACCGACTCGGGCGAGTCGGTTTCGGGTTTTCGGTTTCGGCCCTATTAAAGAACAAATATTTTTTTTAAAACCGAGTAACCCAACCCGAAACCGACCCGAACTGGGTCTGTTAGTCGATTTTACGGATTTTTTTGTCCAGCCCTAGTGTCCTTAACATGGACGATCGTTATCACTATGACATATTTGTATCACTTTTGTGTGGATTTATTTTATGCAGTAATTGATATGCAACTTCCAGAGTTCAATAATCGCTTTTCTGATGTGAACAATGAATTACTTCTTTGTATAGCATGTTTGTATATGGGTAGTTCATTTTTTGCTTTTAACAAAAGTAAATTATTTCAAATGTGGAAGTTTTATCCAAAAGATTTTAAAGGATCCGAGATTTTGTAATTTGATATGATCAAATTGACACATACATCATTGATATGCGGACTCATGATAATTTTGGAGGATTAGAGGGTTTGGTGAACTTGCACAAAAGTTGGTTGAGACAAAAAACATGAAATATATTTGTTAGTATATAAGCTTTTAACAATGACATTAATTCTTCCCGTTACTACTGCTATTGTAAAGAGGATATTTTCTACAATGAATTATGTCAAGAATGATTATGCAATCGAATGGGTGATAAATTGTTAAATGATAGCTTGATTATGTACATTAAGAATGATGTATTTGAAAAAATTGATAATGATGTAATTATACAACGTTATCTGAGTATAAGAACTCGTAAGAAACGCTTGTAAATAAGGTATAAAAAAAAATCATCACTATTACATTGTTTCAATTTTTTTGCATGTCATTTTGGGACTTTCCAACTCAAAATGTCTGGCTCTGCCACTATATAGGTTATTATTGAAATTAAGCAGAAGCTATATTTTTTTGTAAAACAACTTTGAGCAAGAAAACTGTTAACTTAAAAGATCACTTTATTGATGTTGGTGAAAATTTGTTGAACGTCAAATGTTACAATAAACGTTTCACACAATTCGAGAGAGAGAATATATATGACGATTTGTAGTAAATAACACCATATTTATGTGGTAAACTCCTAAGCAAAAATTCACGGGTAAATAAATCCACTATTTTAGAGCAGATTAAACATGTCTTAACTTTTTGAAATTACAATCTTAGACCTAAACTAAAATTTTATTAGCAATTTACAAAAAGTAAAACACAATTAACAAGAACAATAAAACTCTCATATTTTAGATCTTCTTAACAAGTTCACAAATGTAGTCAAGTTCATTTGTCTTGATCTTGGTCAATTCTATGAGTGTACTCAAATTGCCTCACAAATCGAAATAAGGACATTGTCTTTATCTTGCTGTCGAAATACCATTCTCTCTCACCATGTCTTTTCTATAGTACTCAGTTTTTCAGAGTCTTTCTCAAAAACAAAGTTTTGATCGAACTAGAACTTCTGAATATTTCTTTATAATGCACATTTTACATATTATTTTCTCATAGATGTTGAGTATTTTTGGTTTCAAAGTCCATAAGACTCTTGGTTCATCAACTAACTTACTTATACGAAAGAGTATTTTATGTAAACTCAATGATTTAGTATGTATCTTATTAAGTGATAAGGTAGACTATGTCTTTAATTAACTAGGTTGAGTAATATCACACGAATAAATTATGAAAATAATTAAATAAGTCATTCAGTTAAATACTTTCATTTAAGTGGATAAGAATTGTGATAAATATAATATTTCAATATGCAACTTTATCTATGATATTGTGGCTATGGTGGGATAAGGTGGGTTGGTAGAGGAATAAGTTACTTTGTACTTTTTAAAAGTTATGGACTTCATTCCCATTTTTCTTTAATTTTTTGTTCTTTTTAGTCTTTTTTTTTGTTGTTTATTGAAAAAGGAGGTTAAATTCGTCAAAATTTGTCAATGGGGACGTGCGCGTTTTTTTGTAACGACCACGGACTTTCCCCTACAGACCTTTCGCCCAGGGGCTATTCCGTGCGCCATTAGCTTACGTACTGTCCACTGGGAGTTTCATCCCAAACTGGATTTCTTTCGCGTTCCCAGCGATTCGAACTCTTGACCTCCCATTAAGGAGAACTTAAGTGGAATGCTGGTACCAATTGGGTGTCACCCAATTGGTACCAGCATTCCACTTAAGTTCTCCTTAATGGGAGGTCAAGAGTTCGAATCGCTGGGAACGCGAAAGAAATCCAGTTTGGGATGAAACTCCCAGTGGACAGTACGTAAGCTAATGGCGCACGGAATAGCCCCTGGGCGAAAGGTCTATAGGGGAAAGTCTGTGGTCGTTACAAAAGATTTACAAATAAATAAAAGGTTGGAGATGTCTAGTGTTATAAAAATTGGTTGAGGGTGAATTATTAACAAATAGCAAAAGTTGGAGACTAAAAGTACAAATTTTCTCAGTATTTATGATTTTAGTTGTTTTATATGCCTTATTTTATTTATTTAACGGTTTAGAATAATTAAAATAATATTAAACATAAAATCCGTCCTTTTACGAATAGAATCGTAAGGTTTGAGACTTGCTTTTGCCGCCTTACGTCTTTTAGAATATTAGTAAATACTTAGAATTGGACCAAGGAAGAAGAAATACTCTAAGGAGAGCTGAAGCTATCATATATATTTTTTATCAATAAAAATACACCACGTTCATATCCCAATTAATAGAGTACAAATAAGGAATGATATGCTAGAATTGGACCAAGAAAGAAGAAATACTCCAAGGAGAGCTGAAGCTATCATATATATTTTTTATCAATAAAAATACACCACGTTCATATCCCAATTAATAGAGTACAAATAAGGAATGATATGATCCAATTATCTACCTAAAACATTATTAAGGAGAGTGTACTCTATTCATAATTAAATGGATTTTAAAAATTTATACTCCCTCCGTCCCAAATATATAGGTTGATTGAGTTTTTCACACGAATTAAAAATGTTATTGAAAAAGTAAATTTTACCAATAGTTTTTCTAATTTATCCTTATTAAATGAGTATTATTCAATGTACAATTTCAAGATTAAGTTGGAAAAAATGATAATAAATAAGTAAATTAAATAAGGGTATTTTAGTAAAGGAACAAAATAAAAAACACTTCAAAAATAGAAACAAGCATATATATTTGGAACTAGAGAAAAAGAAAATGTAGCCTATATATTTGGGTCGGAGGGAGTATAAATTTAGATGTGTCTAGCTCATATTTGATTAGATTTCATTGAAATTTTGGTGTTCTCAACTCAGATTTAAATAGATTCTTTAAAAAATCTATGTATCCCTAATAACTAGTAGATTTTTAAAAGATTTCATTAATTGATGAATTTTAACAAATTTCAATAAATTTGGAACTATATTTATAACTATTAAATTTTTTAACAATTCTAGCTTCAAATCTCAAAATTTCAATTGACTTCTCTTTCTCTTAAACTTCTCACTTTTCACATACGATTTTGTGAAACATTTTTGTATCAATTGAATATCGGAAAATATATTGGTGGTAAATAGAATTTTCACTAATGAATGTGAAATTGAATCCCACATTGGTTGAGAATTGGGATTGGGAGAGGAGCCTTAAAAGGGATTACAATCCCACATTGGTTAGAAATGAAAAAGTAGGAATTTATAGGGACTATAAATACTAGTTCCATCCCATATTAGAAAATGGATAAAATATGGAAATGTATGGAAAACTTAAATAGTTGTCCCACATAGGATAAAAATGAGTTTGTGGACCAATTTATATATGGTTAAAAATTTGTAAGGTGTAACCATTTGTTGCACAGAGACTCCTACATGGCCTACGCGCCCGCAGGGGGTGCAAATCTTAGACCGACTTGGCCATCGAGCCTTGAACTTGTGTGCAGGCGCGACTTGCGCAACCGGAATGAACCAAAAATTGGCCATAAAGTACAAGCCACATTTTGGAATTTTGTTTTACATTTTTTCATTCAATGAATTCAAATAATGCACTAAATGCAAAAGGCTCCTCATTGCCTAACATTTTTTCAGTCCAAAAACAACAACAAAGCTACTCCATGAAATCTCTCAGCATTCGCATTCCTGTTGAACACAGGCCCCGACTCCAAGACGTTGATTTCTTCTTTTGTCTACCACTGTTTAATTTACTGCTTAAGCTTCCTGTCAATTATTCACTGCAATTTGTTTCGTTGACTCTTTAACAGGTTTTCTTACATTGACTTCTAATTTTTTTCTCTCTATATATATATCTCTCTTAAACCTCTAACATAAAATTTTGTTAGAAAGTTTTTGTACCAATTTGTAATTCTTCACGTCCTTATTTCATTTTTATCCAAACACTACCCATATTTCCAAATTTATGAATTTTTTATTTGAAATGACAAAGTTATGAGTTTCTTTTAATATACGATAATGTTATGAATTTTATTTTCTAAACACAATGTCAGATTTTTTTAGTGATCTAGTTAGACATTATAGCATTTTTATAAAAATTCATATTCCGTTTGTACACAATTTGTTAACGTAAAAAAAAAAATTCACAAATACATTATACAAACTCAATTAACTTCTATAATTTAGAATTATGTTAAAAGTAATAAACATCTCGTTATTCATTTGTAATATTTAAGGCAAATTATATATATCAATATATCATGAATTAGTTGTCTTTTTGGCTACTAGTTAGACACGCGTGCGTTGCACGTGCTTTTGTAATCATATTGTTAATTTTTTATTTTTTAATTATTAATAATTAAAATGTTAAAGTAACAATTGCTATAAAGATAAAAAATATATATAGTTGTTGATAACATGTTGTTTTGTATTGCTCGATGTTGATGTTTTATTTATATTTATAGAAGTATAATTGCAATCAAATATGAGTTTTATATAGTAGTAATACGAATAGTAATTTGAATACAGTAAAGAGTTTTTGGTGATTTAAGCATTGATGATTGACGAACCATTGATATCAAATCGTATGCAATTAATGATGTATTAACAGGGATATTCAGAGTTGTATTTTATGGGAAAAAATTCATAATTATTAATTTTATTGGAGAGAATATAAGATTGACAATATAATATTGTACATTTGTTGGAGTAGTTAATCTTTGTAAACAATATTTTTTTGTGTATGTTTTTTTTTATTAAGCGCGTCTGATGTATTATTAATTAAATTAAAAATTTACAAAGTTTCATATATTAGTTGTCAACTATAATCACTGTAATCCAATGTATTCAAAATAATCTTCTCATCTCCGTGATTTGAATTTTAATCCGGCAATAAAAATAGTTACAATTTTCTCATTCATTTTTTTTAATCAATTTCTCATTTATTTCATCTACGTAAGGCAAAAAAAATTGAGATCGTCTTTTCACCTTCACATTTAAATATTTACAAATATTAAATGTATATTTAATAAATTTTTAAAAATTTACTGTACGATAATAATGAACAATAAAAGAGTAACAAATAAATATTAAAAGATAATTGCATTCATTTAAATATAATTACAATTAGAGATAAGTTTTATATGGTGATAATATCAACAATAACTTGAACCCAATCAAGACCATTTGGTGATTTAATCTTTGATGATTGACGAACCATTGATATCAAATATTATACTATTAATGATCTCCAGGGCTGCATTTTACGAAGAATAAAATTCATAATTACTAATTTTATTATGAGAAAATGTAATGATTGACTACATAATATTGTATATTTGTTGGAGTATGACTTTTTGTGAACAATATTTTTTTTGTGTATGTTATCTTTTTATTAGATGTATTTGATTTAACGATGTAAATGAAATGTCATAAATGTGAGTTAGAAACAAGAATTAAAGAAGTGTCAATACTTGTTTATGTTGTGAGAATATTGTTGACGGACAGAAGTAAGATGAGAAGAAAGCTATATATATATATATATTAAATTAAATTAAATTAAATTAAATTAAAAATGAAAAAAGTTTCACATATTAGTTCTAAACTATAGTATATATTTGGTGGAATTTAAAGATTTTGAAAAAAAGTGATAAAATATGTGGTTGAAAAGTTGATAAAAGTTGTAGGTCCCATAAAATATGTAGTTGAAAATAAATTTGAGAAAAAAAGAATTTAAAAAAAGAACTGAACAAAACATGCTCGTAATCATTGTAATATAATATATTAAAAATAATTTTTTTAATCTCCATTTCAGTTTAGACAACTATGATTTGAATTTTAATGTGGTAATAAATAAAGTTACAGTTTTCCTCATTCATTTTTTTTTTGTTGAAACTCATTTCTCATTCCTTTTATATACTTAACGCAAAAATAAAAATAAAAATTTGAGATCATCTTTTTATCTTCATATTTAATTTAATAGATTAAATGTTTAAAAATTTTAATTGTATATTTAATAAATTGTTGAAAATTTGATGTACAATAAGGATGAACAATAAAAGAGTAATAAACAAAATATTAAAAATAATTATACATTAATGAATACTAAAGGTGAATATGGAATTTTAAAAAATTTGTAAGGGTATAATGGTGTAAAAATGTTTCTCCATTTAAGCCCCTTTTAGAAGTACTATAGATTAGTCTATTTTTTTTTAAAATAAAAAAATTTTGTGCATTTTTATGGAGAATTGACTTGTCAACATTAATTTTATAGCAATTTTCTCGTCAAGACATAATTTGGTTTGAAAAAATAAATAGACTTGAAATGGTACGGTGAAACTTTAAAGTTTTTTCAAAAGTTACGATTGACAAGTTGCTGGAAATAAAAATATAATGTTTAATAAATTAAAAAGACCACAACTCCATTAAAATCAACGGAATCTATGAGAAGTTATTAAAATCTATAATATAGAAATTTATTGAAATTTTATAAAATCTATCAAATTCTATTAAAATCCATGAAATGTATAAGAATTAATAAATATTAAGAAATCTATTAAATTTTGAGTTGAGGACATCCTTCAAAATCTATAAATAAATCAATGAAATCTACAAGAATTTATAAATATTACAAAATCTATTAAATTCTAAGTTGAGGACACCCCAAATTTGTCAAATTTTATTAAAATACATAAAATTTATAAATATTAAAAAATTTATTAAATTTTGAGTTGAGGATACCAGCATACAATATGACTATTTATTATTTAAAGATGAATAATTCGTTAATTGAAGGATTGCAGAATTATTGCACCATGAGATCAGCAATTCCAATTTGGAGATCTCATAATTGCTAATTTTTTGGATTCATAATATTTTCTTCCAATATTGCAGTGAACTGTTGACCACGAAATATCTTATCGTGCTTACATAATTGTCACTATAAAGAGCTTCCTAAAATATTGTACCATGATGAAAAATTTCTTCTTATTTCTCATTCTATTGGCCTGCAGCTTTCCTCACGAAGTTACCTCTTGTCGTTTTACTAAAAATATAAGGTGTATGTCTTCAATCAACTGCCACCTAGATCTGTACGTACTGACGTTGCATTGTGCATCTAAAGATGATGATCTTGGGCATCATACTCTTACTTATAGCCGAGAATTTGATTGGGAGTTTTGTGAAAGCTTCTTCGGAAATACATTGTTTTTCTGTACTTTTTGGGTGGGGTTCAAAGAAGCAAAGTTTCGACGCTTTTTATTCACGATGGGGAAATGAAGAATGTTCTGGTGGTTCCTGCTTTTGGCTAGCTAGGAGTGGTGGCAACTATTTGTTAGAAAATAAGTTCAATGAAATTTTAAACTCTTCATTTGTTTGAGATTTTCCAACTTCTCAACCCTTTCATGTTTTATAACTCTTGTAACTTTCGTGTTAATGGTAGAGTTGGAAATGGAAAGTCACACTAAGGCCTATATAAGCATTTCCATTTTCCTCATTCTTCACACAGCAATTCATCATTTCCTCCTTAGGATCTTTAGCATTCGTTTTCTTCTTTGGCATTCGAATTTCCTGGCAGTGATTTTGTTCAGGCAGTAGGTTGGTTCGCTGGTACAACCAGTTCTACCGTTGTATCCTAGGAAACAAACGTTCATAACCTACGGTAGGGGACGAATCTGTTTTAAGGAAACTGTACTTGTATAGGCCTCGGTTTGCTTTCTTCTTCAGTTTTAATTATGTAGTTTTCTAAATTTTGTTTCTTTTTCAAGTAATATGAATGTTGACGTCGGAACTCACAACGTCCGCGTATCAACAGATCTTCAGTCACTCCTCTGCCAACTTGTATGTTACTTGCACCCTCGAAAAATCGTTAGGCACCAAGATCTCTAGAGAAAAAAGGTCCGACGATCGTTGGTAATTCGACGATCAAGTCAACTGCCGGTATAGGAATAATACACGGGGGGCGAAGGTAATTGGGTGTGGGAGAGACAAGCAGGCAGAGATTTGAGTAGAGTTTAGGGGTGAAATTTTTAGTACAAAAAGGAGCGTCCCTTGAAACGACCGAAAACGTTGTATTTATAGTGCAAGAGCCCTGATTGATTTAGGAAACAAATCAATCAGATACCTAGACGGATCCTCTTTCCTTAGAGGATAGGGATCATTCGTTGTCAAGGCAATCTCCAATGTTATCTTCCTTATTTGATTTAATCACGTTGCCTACTTTTTAGGAGATTATGATTTGGTTTCCTTGTGAAGATCCGTGTGCTAATCCAACGCAATCTGTCTTCAACTATATCTCCGGTCTTTCCAGAACATCGTGCTGCCTGCTAGTTATAGTAAATACGAAACCCGCCGAGACCCTAAGGGTCGGCCGTGAATACTAAGGCCCCTCAGGGGCCTCGCGATATCCTAGTTCAAAAAGGCCAAGATGTCGGATGGGCCTCCGAGGCCTTCTTAGAATTTATGAGGCCCTTGCTAGGCCAATATGGAATTTCCGTTGAGCATTTGCTGACGTGGAGGCCCTGTTAAAATTGGGTGATAACAATAGTCCCCCAAGTCCAAGCCTATTATTTATAATAGGCGTGGGACTTTGAGAGTGAGAGAATGAATTGTTAGACAAAAAAAAAAAATTGAATTCGGCGGATTCCGCGAGATATGGTCTTCGCACCATGAATTATGAATTGAACTTATCCAATATAGTCCCTTAAGTCCGAAGCCAAACATTTATGACTGGTGAGGGCTTTGAGTGATTAGATGTTTGGTGTTATGTCCACGGTTGGTGTGATTCTGTCAATCTGCGGCCAGGTAATCAAGAGTGAGAGGGTGTGTGCATTTAATGCTAAGGGCGCGTGTCGGATAATAGGGTGCGCGTGGGACGCGTGCGTTCTTGTTATGATAAATGCTTAGGGTTTCGTTTCCCGTCTGTTGCGCTAACTTAAACACGCGTCCACTGTCCAACGGTTCAGATGCAACGAGTGGAAATTGGATGGTGGAGATTGGAAATCCTCAGTCTATAAAGCTTGGCGCCTTCCTTCATTACAACTTCTTCTTGCTTCTGTGCTTGTTGTGAGTATTGAATGTTCTGTCGATAATCAAGGGTTTCTAATCGAGTGTATTGTTCTACCCGCATTGCCAAGGTAAGCGCACCGAGAGTTGCTTTGTTTCGTAGTATGCTTTCGTGATTATTTCTTGACTCCGTATTTTGGGGATTATAACCTACCACACGTTCCTACGACAGTGGAAGTGTCAATCTCTGGGGTCGAGAGGAGTTGTAATGTCGTCCTAAAACGATGACTTGTAAAATCAATCGGACACCCAGACAAACCCTAGTATTCGGGGTGAGTCGCCATCATCCGCCTCATCATCTTCATCATCTGAGGTAATAGGAAAAGTGAATCAAGTGCATCCAGCCGCACATCCGTTGACCCCGTCCACAAGTTGGAGGGGGACTTGCCCTACTGCATCGTCGAAAGAGATTGTGGAAAAAGAGGGGCCAGACGCCGGGGTACCAGAGATGAGGGAGTCGCTTGATAAGAGGGATGCCCCGATGGCCAAGGATCTTAACGAAGAGCTCAAGCGATCGGCTACTGAGGCGTCCATGGCTTGTTCGCGGATCACCGAGGTAGAGTTAGAGGACATGCAGTTGTCCTATGACATCTCCGCGTCTGTGACACTCAGGGCTCCGGGAGGAACGTATTGACGAATCTCCTGAAGGATTTGTCGCGATTTACGAACCTGCGATATAATAGGATCATCGCCTACCCATGCACTATTTCTTCCGCGAGGTTTTAAAAGACAGGAATTTGGCCCCCTACCAGATAACACCGGATGACTGGGGACAGATGGTAGCCTCTTACTTATTGTGGAGTATTGCCGATGAGGGAGGGAACCTGACCCCCAGGGAGTTTGAGTCTATATATCGGCCATGCCGATCTACAGGTTGGTACAACATTTCTCCTCGACCAGGCCAGAAGTGGAGAACGGCCACTGATAGTTCCAACAAACTGCATCACTTGAAAGAGAGGTTCATCTTCGTAGGCGGGGATTGGGAGTTTAGGCTGGACGACCCGTTTCCTCATGTGTCTATCCTCCGCTTATTTGGAGAACTTGGTATATACTTGTACAAATTATGATCAAGTCCCTGACTTAATGTCTTGCTTATTTTTTTCAAATTGCGGGAAGCCACCTATCCCGAAGAGAGACCAAGGAGAGTTGAGGTCGAATTGGGACAAGGTGCGTACGTTCACGAGCGAATTCAGGAGTCTCAGCAATCTGTTGAAAGACGATAAGCTGCTGGTGTGCTACGGACTAATGGGTGAGTCTCGTAACTTGCGGTATACTGATTTTGCTATGAAAAGTTTCCTTAATGAGTAGCATCTTGGTGTTTATGTTAGCAGCTTTCAGGTTTAAGGATATTCCGACGCTACCCCTCACCCGTCCTGCTGAGTTCTTCGACACAAGCGCCTCCGTGGGATATGCCATGTCCGTCGCAAGAGGTTCTAGCCTCTGATGTTCCAATTCCCAGCCAGACTGTCCCTCATCTGCCTTTGCCTGCATCCTCCCATCCTCCACCTGACTCTGTTCCTCTGAAGGACAAGGGAAATGGGATAGCTGAAGATATGGGTGAGGCAGACGCCTGGAAGAGAATGGCTCCGGCGTTCGTGGAAAGGTTTATGAGAGACGTCCATAAGACGAGGTAGGCTGGAGAAATGCCCCGACCTTCACCGTGCACTGATGGGGGGGCCGGAAGCGCAGAGAATTCTGGCTCCTCAATTGGCCAAATTAATCGTGTCTGCATTTACAAGTGTACGAAAGAGTTAGAGACTTCTATTATGGAACTGTTCTCCACCCATCCCGCGATGATGGTGGTGAGCGTCTATAAATACTGGACCCAAGAGTGGAAAAAGGAGGCCGAGGAAGCCCCAATACGCGAGTGGCTGCAAATGGCCGAGATGAACTTGATACGGGGGATGGTCATAACCAGAGAGTTATTTAGCACCTTGGAAAGTATTGATGGTCAGTGCAGCGAGGAATCTGCCAAGGCTAGGAAGCTGTACGAGGATCTGAAGGTTGTGAACCTCGAGAAGGCACAATTGGAATCGGACAAGAGGGCTCTCCAGTTCTTGTTGGACTTGGTACTGACGAAGGAGGTTGACGCGAGGGGCAAGTATGAGATCTAGCTAAAAGCTATGAAAGAATGTTTGAAACAAGCTCAAAATCAGAAGAGGGCTGCCAAGGCTTATCAGAAACGTGCCGAAGAGGCCCGAAAGTAGGCCGAAGATTTGACCCTTGCTGTCGAGACCGCGTTAGCTATCACAAACAGTAGTCTAGAGATTATTTTTGCAGAAAATGAGAGGCTGTTGGCCGAGTCAAAACAGGAGCTGGAAAAGGCCCAAGGCTGAACGAGTGGATGCCGAAGCAAGGACGGTGGAGGCGTATCAGGATGCATTCGTAGATACGCCTGAGTATCAAGACCTTGCCCATCGTTTGATGACCATTGGAGGCGAGCAGTTGATAGAGCGGATCGCAGAAACCCATCTAGAATGGGATATTTCGTTCTTCCGGTAGGCTCCCGCTGAGGCTCCGACGCCTAACAATGTTCCTAGCGAGGCCGATGATCAAATTCTCCCACCTGTAGAGAAAGACCCGCAATGTGCTGACCCTTAGAGAGGTGGCGGGACATCTACACTTAGAATTTTGTCTCTCTTTTTTGCGCAAGTTCTAGAATTAGCTATCAAGTTTGTTTTCCTAATGTATCTCTGTTCCAGCATTTAATTTTGTGAATAATTGTGCTCACCAGGCATGGAGAGTAGTTCTTGAAATTTAGGAATGATTCCATTGGGCATTGATGGCGCTGACCCTTTTGTAAAACTCGAAGAGTTAGCGTCTTTAATGTCCTGGTAAGTGGAAAGGCAACACCGTCAAGTGGCGTTCCCAATACCCAACGGGATGGTTGTATTTATTGAATCGTGTCAGATTGCAATGCAACCTCTATAAAAATACTAAGGCCCTTTCATTGTATTCCTCATGCAAGCGTAACTCCAGTAAATTACATGAATTAGCTTCCAGCGCACAACTTTCCTGAGTTGTGTGATCACACTTTTCACAACAACAGTGCTATGGAATTATGAATAAAGAAACGACGTTCAGAATGCCTACCAGATGGAGAATCAACATTCAGATAACCAAATACCCAGCGAATCAACATTCAGAAAACCAAACGTCTGGGGAGGTCGGGCCTGGCAGCCTTAGCCCGACCATGTCCCGAATGGTACGTTCTTGGTTCGGGATGGAGGAGACATCTGCCAAAAGGCGTCAATGACATTTTTGAGCAGTATGGCCTAATTAGTCACCAAATCAACTCGTCTTGATCTTAGGAGACTTCTTATCATGGTGGAACAGATTTCCACCTTCCCTGACGAGGCTTGTGGTGACGAGGACCAGTGTATAGACTCAGTAGATCCAATACCCCAATATGTGCTGACCTAAAGAGACAGCGGAGAGACGGTGGGGGAGTAGGATAATGATCGGGCACGTTCTTGCCTTGTATTTTAAATTATGATGAATAAAATAATATTGCATTAGAATTTTCCTGGTTGTTTTGTTGGTGTGAATAGCTCTTGACATTTGGATCAGGAAACTTTGGCGATTGGCAAAGGACAGCCAACGCTGGCACGCCCTTTCAAAATTCTGGCATCCAGCCCCGTATTTACTTCCACGCAGTTGCAAAGCTCATAGGTCAAGGCGTCCTCCCGAACCTTGCGAGGCTCTCATATCTTAAGTTTTCATGTAGGATAGGTGTCGGAGGTGTCACCATGCAATAATGACTGTATTACTTCTGGGGTGTGTACCTCCACGCGCCCCTTTACATCTTTCTAGGGTTCATTAAAAGTGTATTTACCCCTTTTCCACGTGCTTGTTTATCCGACTGCTTGTGTTCTTCCGTCCTTATATATACGATTTTGGGATTTCATTTCATTCTTCTTGTCTTTCTTCTCTCACCTTCCTATTTAGATCTCGGGTGTCGTCAGTTATGTCGAGTTTTTATTTTTTCAGCGTTCCAAAGCTTAAGATAAGGCATGTGAGAATTGTGGATAACATATCTCCTTCGCCTCCGGTACCTTCTGTGGCGTCCGTTACAGGGGTTATTGTTTTACAGACACCGGAGACAATGGTGGATAGTTCTTCCTTTATCTCTGCTGCACTGGTAGTGACATCGGATGCGCCTTCTACTTTGTCACCTGTGGGACCTGCGCCTTCATCTGATAACTCTAGACAATCAGGCAAGAGGAAGGTAGAAACTTGAGGCAAGGGAATGAGGGAGCATTCCGCACCCCTGTTCCTCCTCCTATAGAACGCATCAACATCGATTTTCGTCAGAATGAGTTGGACCCAACAGTTTTGGAAAAACTACCAGTCCTGGCTGCTATAGCAGCGGCCTCAGTTTATAAGTATTGGACTTCTGCCTTCGAGAAAGCTGCAGATAATGTAGAGTTGATAGAGTTGTTGAAACTGGCTGAAATGTATACATCTCGAAGTCACGTGCTTAATTGTGAGTTGTATAAAGTACTGGCGATGAAGGTTGACGAATTGCGCTCCACTGTTGGAGTGTATGAAGATCTCAACGCGATGCGTTCAGAAAACAAAGACCATCGAGTGCGACACGCCATTTCTGAAGATGCGAGGGCTCGTGCTATATATGATGTCACCAAAGCTAAGAAGATCTAGAGTGTCTGTGTTCAGGCTCAGAAGAAGGCCGAATCACAGCTGAGATCTTGTCAAAACATAATCCATGCCAAAGATAAAGAATTGACAGAGGCATTGAGTGAGTTGTCGTGGGGCCCAGGATCTACTGGCTATTCTCAGGGTCCCGGGTTATACGGATCCCAAGAGTCCTACCGGGACTTAGAAATCTTGTATATTTTCTCTAGGGTTGCATTTTGATTTAAAGATGAAGAGCTTCTTGCGTAGTACAATATTAAGTAACTTGTTTTTATTCTGCCATGTACCCTAATGAGAATGCATTATTTTTGCGTGTTGCATGTTTAACCAACGAGTTTACCGAGTTGGCCGCGAACTACACTCCCTCGCTACCAGATTTCGTTTGTTTGTTTATGTGCGTGTTGAATGTTTATCCAGCGAGTTGACAGAGTTGGCCGTGAACCACACTTTTTTGTTTCTGAATCACGTTTAGTTGTATGTATGCGCGTTGAGTGTTTATCCAGTGAGTTGACAGAGTTGGCCGTGAACCACACTCTCTCGCTGCCAAATTTTGTTTACTTGTATGTGTGTGCGTTGAATGTTTATCCAACGAGTTGACAGAGTTGGCCGCTAACTATACTCCCTTGCTGTCAAATTTCATTTACTTGTATGTGTGCGCGTTGAATGTTTATCCAGCGAGTTGACAGAGTTGATTGCGAACCACACTCCCTCACTGCTGAATTTCATCTACTTCTATGTGTGCGCGTTGAATGTTTATCCAGCGAGTTGACAGAGTTGGCCGCGAAGTACACTCCCTCACTACTGAATTTTGTTTACTTGTATGTGTACGCGTTGAATGTTTATCCAGCGAGTTGATAGAGTTGGCTGCGAACCACACTCCCTTGCTGCCGAATCCCGTTTACTTGTTGTAGAGGGACGGGGAACACTCTCGTTTTCTAAAATTATAAAACTTTATTAAAAAAAGGCTTTGTCTTAAAGACGCCGGACATAATGCCAAGAAACTGAGAAGCGTAAAACAAAACTACTGATAATATGGTCACAGATGGGCGAAATTCCATGGATGCCTCGTCTCTCTTCTTTTTGAGTCTTCTAGTCTGTAGGTTTCGGGCCGAATTTCTTCAATTATCTTGTAGGGACCTTCCCAGGTGGGTTGAGGGTTTCCACTCCTGCCTATCTATTAGCCTGGAATACTTTCTTTAGGACGAAGTCATTGATGCGAAAACTCCTATCTCTGACCTTGGAGTTGTAGTATCTAGCCATTTTTATTTGGTAGACCACGAGGCAAAGCTGTAAGTCTATGTGTCTTTCATCTTGCAAGTCCAGGTTCGCCCTACGTAGATTGTCATTTGCTACTTTGTCGAAGTGTAAGTGTCTGGACGAGGATAGTCCTACTTCGACGGAAATCATTGTCTCCACTTTGTATGCCATAGCAAATGGGATCTCACCTGTCACCGTCCGAGAAGTGGTTTGATAGGACCACAGGGTCTCGGGTAATTCTTCAGTCTACCCTCCTTTGGCAGATTCTAGCCTCCGCTTAAGGGTATGCTTGATGATCTTATTCACAGCTTCAACTTGGCCATTAGATTGTGGATAGTAGGAGGTGGAAAAATCCCTTCGGATACCTAGATTCTCGCAGTCCAAGTTGAACTTCTTCTAGAGGAATTGCGTGCCATTGTCAAAAATAAGAGAGTAGGGGATTCCAAAGCGACAGATAATATTTTTCCAAACAAACCTCCATGTGTTTTCCTATGTGATCTTGGCCAGGGGTTCAGTTTCGTACCACTTAGTGAAATAGTCCACCGCGACGATCGCGAATTTGACCCCTCCCTTCTAGTTAGGAGGGGACCTATGAAGTCGATCTCTCACATGACGAAAGGCCAAGGACTGGTGACCGAGGTAAAGTTCTTAGCCGGGAGCTTTGGTATAGTGGTGAATTTCTGACATATGTCGTACTTCTACGCGTAGTCATGAGAATCTTTCTTCATGGTCGGCCAATCGTACCCTTGTTTCAAGGCTTTCTGTGCCAGAGCCATTCCTTCTCAGTGGTTACTGCAGATCCCTTCATGTATCTCTTTCATCACGTACACTGCTTCCTCCTGTGTCAAATAGCGTAGAAGTAGGTGGTTGAAGCCTCTCTTATATAGGATCTTGTCCTGTAATATGAATTTTGCGGCCCTCCTATGGAGTCTTTGTGCTGTCTATCGGTCGCTTGGTAGTACTTGGTCGGTCAAGTATGCGATGATCTCCTTCATCCACCTGGAGAATTCAGATATTGTCATGGTGGCAGGTGCGGGAGACTCGTCGATGGAGGACCGACTGAGCTTTTCAATCAGGATGGCCTTCATCAGGTCGGAGTCTCTTCTTCTTGCCAACTTCGAAAGGGCATCAGCATAATTTTTTTCTACCAGTGGAATCTGCAGGAGTTCGTGTACCTTAAAGTGAGATAGCAGGTCCTTGGTCTTTGTCAAGTATGCTACCATGGATTGTTCGCGGGCAACGAAGGTTCCGTTAACTTGACTAATGACCAGCTGTGAATCACTGTGAATTTGGAGTTTTCTTGCCTTCAACTTGCCAGGAGCGCATCGTATTCTACAGTGTTGTTTGAGACTTTGAACTCCAAGCGAAGCGCGTAGTTGAGATTGTGGCCCTCAGAGCTGACTAGAAAAATCTCGGCTCCTACTCCATCCTCGTACGATGATCCATCAACATATAATTTCCATGTTGGTACCTGATGGGGTCGAGCTTCAAGCGAACCTTCAGAGATGTGGGCAAATTCAGCCACAAAATCTGCTAAAGTCTGTCCCTTTATAGAGGGTCTTGGCTTGTAGAAGATATCGAACTGACTGAGTTCGATTGACTATTTCATCAGTCTTCTAGAGGTGTCCAACTTTTGTGGGATCTGCCTGAGGGGGAGGTTGGTTAGGACCTCGATGCAATGTGAATGGAAGTACGGGCAGAGTTTTCGAGAAGCAATGATCAGGGATTGGGCGAGTTTCTCCATGTCTGGATACCTCATTTCCGCGTTCTGTAGGGCTTTGCACCAGACCTTCTCCCCAGATTATGATCGAACTTACTACCTTTTCAGACACGACGAGGTAAACAAGTAACGGCTCTCCATCCTTCGATTTTGACAGCAGCGGTGCTTTTCCAAGGAGGACCTTGAGGTCTTGGAAAGACTTCTCACACTCCGCAGTCCATTCAAACTTTTTCCCTCCTTTGATGGTTTAGAAGAAAGGTTGGCAACAATTGGTTGCCTTTGATATGAACTGGTTTAGGGCCGCTAACCTTCCCGTTAGGCTCTGAACTTACTTGGGAGAAGATGGGTACCACATCTCGAAAAACGCCCAAATCTTCTTAGAATTAGCCTCTATCCCGCGTTGGTTTACCATGTAACCGAGAAACTTTCCAGGTGTGACTTCGGAGAATTCTAAACATTCTCCTTAAGTGCCCAACGTGGTCTTCAGCATTCACGCTTTTTACAAGCATGTCGTCGACGTATACCTCCATAGTGTTTTCGATCTGTCCCACAAACATGCGATTTACCAACCGTTGGTAAGTAGCTCCCGCGTTTTTTAAGCCGAAGGGCATCATCTTATAACAATACAATCCCCTGTCCATGATGAATGAGGTGTGATCCTCGTCTCCCGTGAACATCAGAATTTGTTGTAGCCCGAGTAGGCATCCATGAAGCTAAGTAGCCTGTGGCCGGTAGTCGCATCAACCAGTTGATCGATATACAGTAATAGAAAGCTGTCTTTTGGACATATTTGGATTATGTCCGAAAAGTCTATGCATACCCTCCATTTCTTGGGTCTCTTTCTCACCAGCACTGGGTTGGATACCCATTGGGGATAGACCACTTCCCTAATGAATCTGTTGGCGAGCAACTTGTCAACTTATTCCTTAAGGGCTTCATACCTCACGGCGCTCAAGGGTCTTCTTTTTTGTATCTTGGGGCGCACTTTTAGATCCACCTTTAGGACGTGGCATGCCACAAATGGGTCAATCTCTACCATATCACTGTGCTTCCATGCAAAGTTATCAGTGTTTTCTCGCAGGAACTGCTTCAACTCCTTCTTTATATTTTCTTCAAATTTCTTTCCTACCTGCATCACCTGGGTTAGTTCTGAGAGATTCACCGAAAATACTTCTAGCTCCTCAACCGGGGAGGCAAAAGAGTCTGAGCCTATGATCCGGGGGTTTAGGCCCTTGTCCAGTATCATTTCTTCGTCTATTTTTTTGTGGTCAACATCTATTGGCTCCGAGTGCACGGTCATCACTGCTGGAACGATATCTTCACGCTTCGTTATTTTTCGTAATGCATTCATATAGCATGCCCTTGCCTCCGTTTGATTGTCGTAAATCTTTGTAACCCCTCCTAGAGTTGGAAATTTCATTGCCAAGTGGTGTATGGATGTGACCGCCTGCAAATCCTTTAACGTAGGCCTTCCAAGGACCTCGTAGTAGGCAGAGCGTGTATCTACTATTAAAAATTCGATGAACTTCTAGAGGTGGCACACGGGTTCTCTGAAGTCCACCGCGAGGGTAATCCTTCCTCGCGGGACAAGATTATTCCCAGTGAAACTGAATAGTGGCTCAAAAATGGCCGTTAGTTCTTGATCTATGTCCATTTGATCGAAGGCACTGTCGAACAGAATATTCACAACGCTTCCGTCATTGACTAACATCGACCCTAGCCCGTTCCTGGCGACGACCGCGCGGACTACCAGGGCATCGCAGTTAGGATAGTGTATTCTGGCCTCGTCTTTCTCAGTGAACGAGATTTACAGAGCTCTTGACTGATGTCCATGGACATGCCAACTCTCTATGGGTTCTTCTCTTGCTGCCCTTGCGTAGTTTCACCGCAAGTTCATGGTGTGCCCTCCGACATAGGGCCCTCATATAATTGTGTTTATTTCTCAGACTGGGGGGCTCTCGCGGGCCCTTCTACCCTTGGCGGGTCCCTGTTTCTATCATTTCTTCCATCATTGCACCAAGGTCCATCGACCTGGTGCCGAGAAGGAAGTCTTCATCCTTGGGTGGGTGGTCTACGACGTCCTTGGGAGGTTCAATTCTCCTCTCCCTGCCTGAGATTTTTGCGATTGATCAGTTCCCTCACGTCTGGGCAATCTTCCATGTTATGTACCGTAGTCCTGTATATGCGACAGAACTTGGGTGGTGTAGTTGCCAGCAAGGTGGCCACTGCGAACATTTTAGAATGGGGGGCTGGGGCTATGTCCGTCTGGTTGAACCTCCTATAATGGTTGTTCGACAGTCCAGGAGAGTGCCTTCTCTGAAAGCGGTTGAATCGGGGTTCAGGGGAGCGTCGCCACTCTCTTCTGTAGTGATCTCTCCTTTTCTTTTTAGCTTTCTCTCTGTTCTCAATCATTTTTTCTGATCAAATTTTGCACTGGATCAAGTCTACTAGTTGACTGTAGGTCTTTGCTTGACTGTTGTGTACGTCTCCCCAGAAGGGAGTGTGTATGTGAAGTCTAGTCACAAGCGCGTCCAAGGCTTTTTCATCAGTCGCAGTCTTGATTTTGTTGATAATGTTACTAAACCTTTTGAAATAGCTCTTGACCGTTTCTCCTTCCTTTTACCAAATGTTGTTGAGTTGGGCAATGTCCGCTATCATCGTCTGATTGTCGATGAATGCATTGACGAACTCTCTTTTGAGCTGAGGCCAACTTTAGATGTTCTCTGGCTTCAACTTATTGTACCACCTTTTCGCGTCAGCTGTAAGTGTGGTGTGGAAGTTTCGACACTTTACTATAGGGGATTGGCCTTGGAGCTTCGTCTTATATATGTTGATGTAATCCGTGGGGTCACCTCTCCCGTTATATTTGTCCATGAGAGACATCCAGAAATTGACGAGTATCTCTATGGCTTTCATGTAATTAGTAAACGGGAGATTCTTGTCGTCATCATCCTCGTAGCATTCAAACTTCTCTTTCTCCTCCTCGGACCTCGCATTTGTTTCGGGTCCTTCCTTCTTTCCATGTGGGCCTCACTGTGCTCACTACGCCTGCTGTGTGCTGGTAGGGACAGCGCTGTAGAGGATCCCATCCCCAACCTGTCGGACATGCAAGCAGTAGAAACTTGCCGATCTCCTCGCATCGGAAGAGGTTTCTCCCTCTGGTCATCACGCGAGGGTCTTTGTGCAGCGTTTTGAGGATTCTGGCCATTCAAAATAGGTTGATCATCCTCCGATCGTCAGCTTTCCATAGAATCAGACCATGAAGGGCTCCTCTGGGCACGGCTGTGCTTGGGTCCATGTTGGTGGGATTGATTCTCCAACAGTTCAAGCGCTACCTTCATTCAGGCATTGTCCACTTTTAGGTCCTGGTTCTCTTGTTCAATCGTCTGCTTCTGTCGTTATCTTCTCCTCTTGTAGCGGGTTACATTCTGAAGGTCTTGAATGCTTTCCTGTTGTAAATCAGTAGGATGGGATTCTAATTCCTCTTCTATGGAGTTTTTTGTTTCCATGCTCTTTCGGATAGGAAAAACATGTCTTTACCACAAAATTTTGTTGTGTAATTTTTTCGTTTTCCACAGACTGTGCCAATCTGTTGACGTCGAAACTCGCACCGTGTACGTGTTAACAGATCTCTAGTCACTCTTCTGCTAACATGTATGTTACCTGCACACTCGAACAATCGTTAGACACCAAGATCTCTGAGAAAAAAAGGTCCGGAGATCGTTGGTACTCCGACGATCAAGTCGACTACTTGTATAGGAATAATACACAGGGGGCAAAGGTAATTGGGTGTGAGAGAGACAAGCAGGCATAGATTTGAGCAGAGTTTATGGGTGAAATTTTTAGTACAAAAACGAGCGTCCCTTGGAACGACTGAAAACGTTGTATTTATAGCGCAAGAGCCCTAATTGATTTAGGAAACAAATCAATCAGATACTTAACTGGATCCTCATTCCTTAGGGGATAGGGATCATTTGCTGTCAAGGCAATCTCCAAGGTTATCTTCCTTATTTAATTTTATCACGTTGCCTAATTTTGAGGAGATTATGATTTGGTTTCCTTGTGAAGATCTGTGTGCCAAACCTACGCAATCTGTCTTCAACTATATCTCCGATCTTTTCAGAACATCGTGATGCTTGCTAGTTATAGTAAGTACAAAGCCCGCCGAGGCCTTAAGGGTCGACCGTGATTGCCGAGGCCTCCCAAGGGCCTCGCGATATCCTAGTTTAAGAAGGCCAAGATGTCAGATGGGCCTCCGAGGCCTTCTTAGAATTTATGAGGCCTTTACTGGACCTATATGGGATTTTCATTGGGCATTTGCTGACGTGGAGGCCCTATTAAAATTGGGTGATAACAATGAAGTTTTTCATTTTTATTTGATAAGTAATTAACAATCTTAAAACAAATTCTTGATAAACTTATATTATATGGAAAACAGTGATATACATACGTATGAAGCTATTTTGTAACAATCTTTTGAACTAGGAGAATTTTGTTCTTTTAGATGCTTTCTTTTTCACTTATGGTTGGAGTTTTCATGATTTCTGTATTCGTAAAACTGGAAGGCTTTGTCGAAAGGACCTAAACTATCTAAGGAGAGCTTGGAATTTAAGCGGTCCACTTGTGACCCCCTCCTCACCTGGAAGCATTTTAGTTGCGTGTTATTCAAATCAACAAAACGAAAAGAAATGGTTAATTTTATTTAAAAGTAGAACTAATTTTTCTTCTTGTTTCAGAAAATGGCAACTGATACAATTACTGAAGTTGTGGCTACTGAAAACCCAGACTATGGCACAAGTGCAAAGTTTTACTACGACCCAAACTATGGCTCCAACTGGTCATGTAACTGTTCTAGTTAATCATGGAGAAAAACTTGAGAAGTTCAATGGATTGAATTTCAAAAAGTGGCAGTATAAAATGCTATTTTATCTTACCACCTTGAATATTGCGAGATTCTTGACTGAAAATGCTCTGAAACTCAAACAGGATGAGAGAGTTACAAGCTGTCAGTGGTGTTGAAGATTGAAAATATTCTGATTTTCTATGCCAGAATTATGTCATGAATGACTTGGCAGATTCACTATACAACGTGTATAGTACAATGAAAACAGCGAAGGAATTATAGGAGTCTCTAGACCGAAAATACAAAATCGAGGATACAGGGGCTAAGAAATTCATTTTTGGCCGCTTCCTTGATTATAAAATGGTGGACTCAAAATCTATGATCAGTTAAGTACAAGAATTTGATCTTGCATGAGATTCACACCGAGGGAATGAATTTGAGTGAAACTTTCCAGGTGGCAGCTATTATTGAAAAGCTACCTCCGACCTGGAAAGATTTCAAAAATTATCTCAAACAAAAGAGAAAAGAGATGAATATTGAAGAATTAATTATTAGACTTCGCATTGAAGAAGACAAACAAGGGTTCTGAAAGGAAGATGTTTAATTCTTCTGTGGCCAAAGCAAATGTAGTGGAGTACGGTCAAAGTTCTAAGACGAACAAAAACAAGTTTGGAAAAGGGCCAAAGATGAGACCAAAAGGAGGTGTGTCCAAAAAGAAATTTCTTAGAAATTGCTACAACCGTGACAAAGTAGGTCACAGATCTTCGGAGTGCATGTTGCCTAAGAGGAACAATAAGAAAGAAGCCAATATGGTTGATGACATTACAAACGATGTGTCTGAAATAAACCTCGCTGGAGTCATTTTTGAAGTGAATCTAGTGCGATCAAATCCAAAAGAATGGTGGATCGACATTGGTGCTACCCGTCATGTTTGTTCAGATAAAGAGATGTTTAGTTCTTTTGAAACAACTGAGAATGGAGAGAAGCTATTTATGGAAAATTCAGCTACATCTGAAATCAAAGGCCAAGGTAAAGTAGTTTTGAAGATGACTTCTGTTAAAGAGCTGACTCTTAACAATGTGCTTTTTGTGCCCGAAATCCATAAGAACCTGGTGTCTGGGTCATTGCTAAACAAGCATGATTTTCGTATAGTGTTTGAGTTCGATAAAGTTATTTTGTCTAAGAGTAGAATGTTTGTTGAAAAAAGTTATGTATCTAATGAGCTTTTTAAGCTCAATGTAATGACGGTTAAGCCGAAAATTAATAAAGTGATTAATTCTTCTGCTTACTTGCTTGAGTCTTCCAATTTATGGCATAGTAGACTAAGACATGTTAATTATGATACTTTGCGTAGATTAATTAACTTAAATTTCATACCAGCATGCATTCCATATTGATTTTAAACACAAGTGTGAAATGTGTGTTGAGGCAAAATTGACAAGGTCATCATTTCAAACTATTGAAAGGAAAACTGAACCACTTGATCTAATTGACACTGACGTTTGTGATTTAAAATCTGTCCAAACAAGGAGTGGCAATAAGTACTTCATTACTTTTGTTTATGATAACTCAAAATATTGTTATGTCTATCTACTTAAAAGTAAGGACGAAGCTATAGAGAAATTTGTTCTTTATAATAATGAAGTTGAGAATCAACTCAACAAGAAAATTAAGGTGTTGAGAAGTGACTGAGGTGGTGAATATGAATCACCATTTGCTGAATTATGTGCACAAAGTGGAATCACACATGAAACCACAACACCTTATTCACCTCAACAAAATGGTGTTGCTGAACGGAAAAACCATACCTTAAAAGAGATGATGAATGCAATACTATTAAGTTCTGGGTTACCTCAGAATATGTAGGGAGAAGTTGTTTTATCAGCTAATTACTTTTTAAATAAGGTTCTCCGAAAGAAAGAAGAGAAGACCCTATATGAGCTTTGGAAAAGAAGGAAACTTTCTTATAAATACTTGCGAGTGTGGGGTGTCTTGCTAAAGTAGTTGTACCTACACCAAAAAAGGTGAAAATAGGTCCAAAAACTGTCGATTGCATTTTTATTGGCTATGCACATAACATCAGTGCTTATCAATTTCTTGTGCATGAATCTAAATTTTCAGACATACACAAAAATACGATAATGGAATCGAGAAATGCTTCATTTTTTGAACATATATTTTCGTACAGATCCATAGAGGTAGCAAGCTTCTCTAAATGGATACATGAAGCAACAGACCAAGAAGAACAACCAGAAGAAGAAAATGAGGTTGAACCAAGACATAGCAAAAGAGCTAGAACTGAAAAATTGTTTGGTCCACATTTTCTGACTTATATGCTAGAAAGTGAACCTCAAAGCTTTAAAAAAGTTGTGAACTCTTGTGAAGGACCTCAATGGAAAGAGGGAATTAAAAATGAGATAGATTTTATTTTGCAAAACCATACATGGGAGCTAGTGGATCTTCTTTCGGGATGCAAACCACTAGGCTACAAATGGATTTTTAAGAAGAAAATGAAAGCAGATGGAACAATCGAAAAGTATAAGGCTAGGCTTGTTATAAAAGGGTAGAGACAAAGAAAAGACATGATTACTTTGATACATATTCTCCAGTAACGAGAATAACATCCATCAGGATGATACTTGCAATTGCAGCTTTGCGAAATCTTGAAGTACATCAAATGGATGTGAAAATTGTCTTTATAAATAGAAATTTAGATGAAGAAATCTACATGGAACAACCCGATGATTTTTCTGCTCCAGGACAAGAGAACAAAGTCTGTAAATTGGTGAAGTCGTTATATTGCTTGAAACAAGCTCTAAAACAATGGCATGATGGAATGTAGATTTAAAATCAACGAGTGCAACAAATGCTTCTATATCAAATACACTGAAAATGGCTATGTTATTTTATGTCTTTACGTTGATGACATGCTTATTGTTGGAAGCAACGATAAGATGATTAAATCTACTAAAGATATATTAAATTCAAAACATGAAAGATATGGGCTTAGCGGATGTGATACTTGGAATTAAAATTTCAAGAACATCAGATGGAATTTTCCTAGGTCAATCACACTATGTGGACAAAATTCTTGACAAATTTAACAAAGATGATTCTGGCATGGCTAGAACACAGATAGATACCAGTCAGCTTCTATCAAAGAACAGATGTGAGAGTATCTCTCAAATAGAATACTATAGAATTATCAGAAGTCTAATATACTTGATGAGTTGTACAAGACCAGACATAGCCTATATAGTTAGCAAACTGAGTAGATACACGAGTAATTCGAGAGCTGACCACTGAAAAGGAATAATAAGAATACTAAGGCATTTGAGATATACTCATGATTATGGGCTGCACTATACCAGATATCCAACAGTTATTGAAGGATATAGTAACGCTAATTAGATATCTGATATAAAAGACTCAAAGTCTACAAGTGGATTTGTGTTCACACTGAGAGGTGCATCTATATCATGAAAATCTTCTAAACAGACGGTTATAGCCAGATCCACTATGGAATCGGAGTTTATAGCCCTGGACAAGTGTGATGAAGATGATGAGTGGTTACGTCACTTCCTAGAGGATATTCCTATATGGCCAAAGCCTGTGCCGGCAATTTGCATATATTGTGATAGCCAATTTGCATTGGTAGGGCACAGAGTAACATGTATAATGGTAAGTCTAGACACATACGTCGTAGACATAATACCATAAGACAACTACTCTTAAATAGAGTTATCTCTATTAACTATGTAATGTCAAATGATAATATTGCAGATCCGCTAACTAAAAGTTTGAATAGAGAGTTAGTTGAAAAGTCGTCGAAAGGAATGAGACTTAAGCTTTTAGAAGAATAAGTTAATACAATGGAAACTCAACCTAGTTGATTGGAGATCCCAAGATCTAGGTTCAAAGGGACAATCTAATTGTAAATACTTAATTAGATTACTGTGGGGGTTCTCTCCTATTCATTCCTATGATGAAACAGTGATACCCGTAGAAGAAATGATAAGCAATTGGCTTTTCATGATTTTTACGCACGGAGTAGAGCGGGCTACTCTTAATAAGAAATCACCTATGTGAGAGAGAAGTGGGACCGCTTCTAAGAGAATTGTGTAAGACACAATTTTTAAAACCTCTCACAAAACTAGGCATATGTTCACGGCCATAAATGAACATAACAATGAGAACTGAACTATGTCAAGATGAATTCTGTGTGAGGTATATTTTCGTCTACATAAATAGCAGAACAGTTCAAGGACATCACGTCTACTGATCAGCTAGTAAAATAAATATACTTTCATAAGGAAAGGTTCAAAATGTAACACCTACCTATCCTATGCAGGATTCAGACGTTGAACTTTATCACCAAGTCTTCCATGTATCTATCAATTTTCATTCACGTGGGGATTGTTGAAAGATAAGTTGAATGAAATTTTAAACTCTTCATTTGTTTGAGACTTTCCAACTTCTCAACCCTTTCATGTTTTGTAACTCTTGTAATTCTCATGTTAATGGTGGATTTGGAATTGGAAGGTCACTCTAAGACCTATATAAGCATGTCCATTTTCTTCATTCTTCACACAACAATTCAACATTTCTTCCTTAGGTTCTTTAGCATTTGTTTTCCTCTTTGACATTCGACTTTCCTCGCAGTGATATTGTTCAGGCAGTAGGTCAGTTCGCTGGTACAATCAGTTCTACCGTTGTATCATGAAAAATAGACGTTCATAATCTACAGTATGGGACGAATCTATTTTAAGGAAATTATACTTGTACAGGCCACGATTTGCTTTTTTCTTCAGTTTTAATTCTACAATTTCCTTAATTTTGTTTTTTTTTCATATAATATGAAGTTTCTCGTTTTTATTTGATAAGTGATTAACATTATTTTCATGGTTTGACCATATTGAAAGATATTTCCAGCTCATAACTGCCAACTGCCAGCTCCCGCCAATTCCAGCTCATTTGAAGTTCTTGTTATTTTTGTTACATTGTTGCTTTCTGTTAGAAACCATTCTAGATGCTTCTTTCAGCTCTTATATAAGCTGAATCAGTTTGAAAAATAAAGTGTGAGAAATAATAATCATTCAACTTAATTGAGTTGCCTCATTCTTCACTTTGTTTTCTGTAAAATGGTATCAGAGCAGTAAATCTCTCATTCATGGCTCGAGGAGGAGGATCTCAAGCAGCAAATTGCACAACTTCAACTCCAGTCCATACTGCAAATCAGTTCACTCATCTTGAGGTTGAAGATAGATCTCATTGTGATGATCCTAACTGTCCTTATTACTTAAGCAATGGAGATCATCTTGGACTCCACCTTGTTTCCTCACTGTTAGTAGGTGACAATTACAACATCTGGTCTTGTGCCATGTCAGTTGCTTTGGTTGCTAAGAATAAGATCTGTTTCATTGATGGCTATCTCCTTTTCCCTACATCTGATGATCCATTATACAATTCTTGGTCAAGATGTAACAGTATGGTTTTATCTTGGTTGCTCCATGCTGTGTCCAAAGAGATTGTAGAAAGCATTATGTATCTGGATAACATTGTTGCTGTATGGAATGACCTTCACAAGTAATTTCATCAAAGCAATGGACTTAGAATATTTCAATTAAAACAACAATTGAACAGCCTAACTCAAGGATCTACTGGTGTCAGTAGCTATTTTACCAAACTTAAAACCCTTTGGGAAAAATTAAGGGAATATAAACCTGTTTCAACTTGTACTTGTAGAGGTCTGAAGGTTATTATGGATTTTCAACAACAGGAGTATGTATTGCAGTTTTTAATGGGACTTAATGAATCATATTCTCATGCAAGGGCTCAAATACTGATGTTAGATCCTTTACCTCCTATCAACAAGACATTTTCCTTGATAATTCAAAAGGAAAGGCAGAGAGGCTTAAATTCTGGCATATCAGACCTCACATCCAATTCTTCAAATTCCAATTCTATTGCCTTTGAAGTTTCTACCAGCAATTACAAAGGGAAGCAAAATAGACCTATATGTATACATTGCGGAAAGTTAGGCCACACTATAAATGAGTGTTACAAACTTCATGGTTTTCCTCCAGGTTACAGATTTAAGAATCAATCTGCAGGACAACATGCTCCTTCCAAATCTGTTATCAATCAAGTTGAAGCTCACTTTGAAAACAATGTTGTTAGCAACAGTTTAGTAGATGCCAAGGTTGCAACACCCATGCTTACACCATCTCAATGCCAACAGATCATTGCTATGTTGAGTTCACAGCTTCAAGGAGCAACCACAGTATCAGAAGATCAACCTTCAGTTTCCAACTTTACAGGTATACACACCTTTGTCCTTAATAATGTTTGGATTGTGGATTCTGGTGCAACTCATCATGTGTGCCATGATTTAAGGTTTTTTATTGCCTTTGATTCTGATTTAAACGTTTTCCATATCAATTTGTCAAATGGACAAAGTGTTGGAATAGCTGGTGCAGGAACAACTTGTTTGAACACATCTCTTGTGCTTAAGAAAGTACTCTATGTCCCAAGCTTCAGATACAACTTATTGTCAGTTAGCTCATTGATAAGAGATAGCAAATGTTCATTAATGTTCTCTAATAACAAATGCTTGATTCAGGACAATACACATAACCTTTTGATTAGGATTGCTGAAAGGATTGGCAGCTTATACTACCTGAACACTGAAAAGTTTACAGCTGAGAATGTTCCAAACAATAAGGCAACTATATGCAGTGCAAGATCAGACACCTTATGGCATTACAGATTGGGGCATCCCTCAAGTCAAGTGTTACAACATTTGACTGGTCATATACCAATTTCTAGTACTTACTGTAAAGGTCTTCATTGCTCCATTTGCCATTTTGCTAAATAGAGGAGATTATCCTTTGTATCTCAAAACAGATTTTCAGATACAATTTTTGAATTAATACATGTTGATGTTTGGGGACCTTTCTCCACTATTACTCATGATGGTTATAGATATTTCTTGACTATAGTAGATGATTGCTCAAGATTCACATGGATATATCTATTACCTAATAAAGCAGAAGTACAGCAATACATACCTCAATTTTTTGACCTAGTTGCAACACAATACGGAAAAGTTATTAAGAGAGTTAGATCTCATAATGCTAGGGAATTCAACCTTACTTCATTTTATCAGACCAAGGGAGTTGTGCAGTACCATTCATGTGTTGAAATACCTGAGCAAAATTCAGTGGTTGAAAAAAAACATCAACATCTATTGAATGTGGCTAGGGCTCTTGTTTTTCAGTCCAAACTACCTTTAATATATTGGAGGTGAGTGTATTTGCAGTCCACCTTATTAATAGGTTACCATCATCCACTCTTTCTCATAAGTCCTCTTTCGAGATTCTACATAAGAAGGTTCCCTCTTATGCTCACTTAAAAACCTTTGGTTGCTTGGCTTATGGCTCTACTCTTTTAAGCTCAAGGACCAAATTTACACCAAGATCAATGGCTTGTGCATTCATTGGTTATCCACAGGGTATGAAGGCCTACAAATTACTCGATTTACATAGTGGACAAATATTCATCTCTCGAGATGTGGTGTTCCATGAATTAATTTTTCGTCATTGTACCCAAGACAATGTTGAGGAGCTGGGGAATATATTTCCTGATAGTGTGTTGCCACTTCCAGCCTTGGAAAATCATCCCAGTACTTTTCCTGATGTGCAAACTCCAGTTGTGATAGATTCTCCCACTGATATTGTTTCAGATAATTCAGTTGGCTCACTCACAGCAGATTCTCCCATTGATGTTGTTTCAGATAATTCAGTTGGCTTACCCACTGCACCAGTTCAAACCACGTCTACAAGGACTGTCAAAAGGCCCTCCTACTTGAAAGATTATCATTGTAACCTGATCACTCAAAGTTCCACAGTTCACCCTCTATCCCAAGTTCTTGGATATGAGAAATTGCATCCTAATTTTAAGGCTATGACTCTTTCTATCACAGCCATCATAGAGCCTACATCTTTTTCTCAAGCTACAAGTCATCCTCAATGGAAACAAGCCATGGCATCTGAATTAGAGGCACTTGAAATTAACAGAACCTGGTCAGTAGTTTCTCTTCCTCCTGGCCACCATGTTGTTGGCTGCAAATGGGTATATAAGCTTAAACTTCGTACTGATGGATCTATTGAAAGATACAAGGCTCGCCTTGTAGCTAAAGGGTACACACAACAAAAAGGCATTGATTACATAGACACTTATGCCCCAGTTGCCAAACTTGTGACTGTGAAGCTTCTTCTTGCTTTGGCTTCTTTACATGGTTGGCTATTACACCAACTTGATGTCAACAACGCGTTCCTTCATGGAGATTTAATTGAAGAAGTATACATGACTCTACCTCAAGGGTATATTCCTAAAGGGGGAGCCTTACCTCACAATCCAGTCTGCAAGTTACATAAATCCTTGTATGGATTAAAACAGAATTCTAGTCAATGGTATGCCAAATTCTCTCAAGCTTTGCTCGATGAAGGGTTCATTCAATCTTCTGATGATCACTCTCTGTTTATACAGAGAAAACATACTATATTTATTCTCTTGCTTGTGTATGTTGATGATATTATCTTGGCAAGTAATGATGAAGAATCAGTACAGGCACTCAAGAAATCTTTGGATGCCAAATTCAAACTTAAAGATCTTGGAAATTTGAGATACTTCCTTGGATTAGAGATAGGAAGGTCAGCTAAGGGAATTTCTATTTCTCAGAGAGCTTATGCCTTACAGTTGCCTTACAGTTTCTATTTCTGTAAGCACTCCCATGGAGGTTAATTTGTAGCTTACTCAAGAAGATGGAGAGCTGCTTGAAGACCCTACAATCTACAGGAGGATGATTGGAAAACTTCTCAACCTAACCATAACCAGACCTAATATTTCATACTTCGTTAACAGGCTCAGCCAGGTTCTCAATCAGCCAAGGATTCCCCATTTAAAGGCAGCTCAAAGGATTTTGCAATATGTAAAAGGAAGTCGAGGACATGGGCTATTTTATCCTTCAAATTCTGATGTTCATCTCAAAGCTTATGCAGAAGCTTATTATCCAAACATCCAACTGAAAGTCTTCTTTGATGCAGACTGGGCTTCATGTCCAGATACCCGATGATCTATTTCTGATTTTGTGTGTTTCTTGGAGATTCCTTAATCTCTTGGAAGTCAAAGAAACAAAAAATCATCTACAGATCATCAACTGAAGCAGAATATCGATCCATGGCTAATGCCACTTGTGAAATCACTTGGTTGCTGTCTTTGTTAAAGGAGATTGGAATTTTCCACAACAAGAATGCTCTACTGTATTGTGATAATAAGGCAGCTCTACACATTGCTGCAAATCCAGTGTTTCATGAACGCACTAAACACATTGAGATCGATTGTCACTTGGTTTGAGAGAAAATCCAAGCTGGAGTCATTAAGACATTACATGTTCCTTTCAGAAATCAGTTAGCCGACATACTCACTAAGGCATTTCATCCTGAGTTTTTTAAAGAACTAATCAACAAAATGTGCTAGATCAACATCTACACTCCATCTTGAGGAAGAGTATTGAAAGATATTTCCAGCTCATAACTGCCAACTGTCAGCTCCCGCCAATTCCAGCTCATATGAATTTCTTGTTATTTTTGTTACATTGTTGCTTTCTGTTAGAAACCATTCTAGATGCTTCTTTCAGCTCTTATATAAGCTGAATCAGTTTGTAAAATAAAGTGTGAGAAATAATAATCATTCAACTTAATTGAGTTACCTTCTTCTTCACTTTGTTTTCTGTAAAAGACCGAAAAATCGTCCAAAATTTATGACTGGCAATAAGAATTATTAATGTATCATTTTCAATTTTATGAATTTTTTTCCAAATATACAGTGTTCTTCTATCATCTTTGGTGGTTTCAAAGAATACAACACTTGATGTTCTAGGTGAAGTGATGCAAACGGATACTTTTACGCAGTTAACCGTGTCGCAGTTAGATGAATAATACCATTTTTTCATGCAAACAAAATTCATGGACTGAAGCCCTTGAGCTGACTGATTTTTTTGCCAATTTTTATCGTTTAGGCCGTCAAATTGGTACTTTTCTTATTCTCTAGTGAAAATTAATTTTATTGTTTAGATTATTTGTGTTCCACGTTTAGTTTAGTAGGAAATTTATTTTATTAAGAGTTTTACTTGTGTAGATTATTTTCCTAAAGTTTGTGTTTATTTAGAAGTTTAATTTAGGTTTCTTGTTATCCTTCAAAAGCTAGAATTACGATTTATCGTAGTTATTTTTTTGTTTTTTGATAAATTAATAAAATTAGTGGAGATTGAATAGTTACATTTTTTGGCTGCACCATGAAGATGGACATTTTGTTGGGATATTTTCTCAAAACTTGTCAAAATTAAAAGATGCAATAATGGTTGAACAAGTTTTCAAATCTTGGACACTTTGGTAGTCTAAACTTGAAAGACATCTACGTCGACTAAAATTGAATAAATTTTCAAATCTTGGACACCTTGGTTGTCGAAACTTGGAAGACATCTAGGTCGACTAAAATTAAACAAGTTTTTCAAATCTTGGATACATTGGTAGTCAAAACTTGAAAAAAATTTAGGTCATATGTTAACTATAAATTGACGTAGTTTATTCTCTTTTGTATACGTGACTTGAAGGTTTTTTAGAAAAAAATTGTAAGCCTAACATCTTAGTTATTTTTCTTAAGAGTAGAAATTGGTGTCCAAGAGTAAAAATTAGTGGATGTGGTAGAGCTTAATACTATTTTTTTAAAGATATTTGGAGAATTTAGATGGGTGAAATCTATATGACTATAACAATTTTTCATATAGTGAAAGTTTTGACAGTCTATAAATTTCTCTATCTTTTATATTTTTTCCGTCTCTTTATTTTTTTTTTAATAAAGATGTTGTAGACAATAAAGAAATTGATCTCAATTCCCAACACCTTTTACAAAGTTGTTTGAGTCATATTTTCTCAATAATGTGTACGTTAATAGGTTGAATCTCATAATTATTTATGTTAATACATAGTTAGATTGCTAAAATATTTTCTTAATAATGTGTATACTTTAGATGAGAGGAGATCTGTTCCCACCCCCCAGATTGCTGTGTGGCAATCATCCACGCAGCAATCACCAAATCTCCTCCCCCAATCCCCATCCCCTCCCCTTCCCTCTCCTATTTATGTAACCCCACCCCATATAACCTCCCCTCTTGGAACCATTTATTTTCTTTCGAAATTTGTCCCCTATCCCCCTATTTATTTAAACCCTCCTCACCAAACAAATAAACCCACCAAATTTACTCCACCCCCAATAAATTTGAATAATTATTATTAATAAAATTAAATTTATTAAATTAAAAATAAATAATTTCTTATTATTATATTTATTGTATATTTTTTTAAGAAATATAATATATAATAATATTTATTTAGTTAAATATTATATCATATAATAAATAATAAAGTTAACGTTACTTTTTTTATTAAAATTATAATGAAGATAATTAGTTAGTTTATATTTGGGTTAAATATTGCCCCAGACCTATATTACGCTTGCCTTGCTTCGGACTTATAGTACACATATCATTCGTCGGATTTATAGTACATATATCATGCGCTGGACCCACAATATGCATATCATGCTCCAAACTTACAATATTCCACCAGTAACAATTTTGAAGTAGCCCTAGACCCACGGGAGTATGATGCACGCTTTAACTCTCATTACTAATTTATTACTTTTAATGTAGCACTAATTTATTCTTTCTGTGTGTAAATTATCAGTTGAAGCAAATTTATGATACACACTTTAACCTTCAATTATTTTTTTATTTTTTTATTTTTACTTTTCGAGCAAATCATTTTTTTTTTTTTGAATTACCATACAAAATTACATTTTTAATAATAACCTCAACCAAATCATTAGGCCAAACGCCAAAACTTAATTTATTATCCAAATATAAACTAATTAATTATTCTCATTATAATCTTAATAAAAAAAGTAATGTTAACTTTATTATTTACTATATGATATAAATAATATTTAACTCAATAAATATTATTATATATTATATTTTTAAAAAATATACAATGAATATAATAATATGAAATTATTTATTTTTAATTTAATAAATTTAATTATATTAATAACAATTATCCAAATTTATTGGGGGTGAAGTAAATTTGGTGGGTTAATTTGTTTTTTTTTTGGGGGGGGAGGGGGGGGGGGGTTTCAAATAAATAGGGGAGGGGAGGGGAGGGGAGGGGAGGTTATATGGTGGGGTTACATAAATAGGGAAGCGGGGTTAAATAGGGGGAGGGGGAGGGGGAGGGGGAGGGGGGGGGGGATTTGGGGATTGCTGCATGGATGATTGCCGCGAAGCAATGTTCTCTCTACTTTAGATTGCTTGAATCTCATAATTGCTTATGTTAATACATAGTCAAATTGCTAAAATATTTTATCAATAATGTGTACTTTAGATTGCTTGAATCTCATAATTACTTACGTGAATACATAGATAGATTGCTAAAATATTTTTTGGGATTCTACTGAAGTACTTTGGCAATCCAATTATATTACCTTAAAGATACGAGTATAAATAAGATACTACATTAATCTTGAAAAATGGTCAAATATCACTTGTACCAATCAACACGACTAATACCATGACCAAAAATCTTTTACTATTTCTTATAATCCTATCAGCCAACCTTCTTAAGGCCACCTCTTGTAACTTTCTTATCCCCAAATTTGAGGTCACTATTATCAATGAACTACTCCCTCAAGGTTCCAGTCCACTGTTGTTGCATTGTGCATCTGGAAATGATGATCTTGGAAATCATACACTTTATTATAACCAACAATTTGAATTTCACTTTTGTGAAAGCTTTTTCCAAAATACACTGTTCTTCTGCCGTTTCTGGTGGGGTTCAAAGAACCAAGCGTTTGAGGTTTTTAATTCAAAATGGTCAGCGACCTGTCACGGTGGTAAATGTATTTGGGTAGCAACAAGTGATGGCATATATTTTCGAGAACATGGAAGTCTTGTAAAACCGCATCCCTGGGAATAAAATATACTGTACGATTTTATGCTCTCCAAATATTTAATAAAAGTTGATAAAACTTATGTTTACTGATTGTCAATAATTAGCCCTTTTATACTTCCTACCTGTCTCTTCAGGAAATGTGTTTAATGATTAATCAATGGAGGAAAAAATCTATGTTGCAAAATGGCTAATAATGTCCACAGCCCACAACTTCAAATATTGATAGGTTTTGGGACATTTTTACAGTAATTTTTTATTTTCTTTTGCATTTGTTGGAGAATCCGGATTTGGCATACTTAATTATATTTTATTTATTGATATGAGCTAATTAGAATTTAATAATTATCTAGTAGTTGTACGAAAAATTGGAAACTTTAATGCTATATTTATTCCAATCTATTTATCAGTTTTAGTTATTCTAAAACTCTTGTTCCTTATCAGTTAAATAAGTGTTTGAGTAAATTGCATGTTTAAGTATTCTAATTGAACTAAGTTTCTAAGTAGATAAGATATTAAAATATTATCTTTCTATTTATCTACTTAAATGAAAATATATATCTGAATTTATTTTCATATTCTTGTGATATATCTCACCTTATCTTTTATAGAGTTTATTTAATCTTAATGACTTATTTTGTCTTATCTCTGTATAAGATAAATATTAAGTCATTAAGTTTAGAAAAACTTCTTATAATATAAATAAGACAGGTGGTATTCCAAGAATTCTACGGATTTTGAAAGAAAAGATACTCAATCATCTAAGAGCAAATCATTTATGAGTTGAGAGTTCAAAGAAATATTCAAAAGTTCTAGCCCGATCAAAATTCTATTTTTGAGAACGGCTCTGAGAAACTGAGCGTTGTAGAAATTCATTGTGAGAGAGAACGGCATTTTGGCGGCAAGATAAGGGATGGGTCCTTATTCCGATTTGTGGAATTAAATACGGGGACACTTGTGGAATGAACCAAGATCAAGACCGAATTACTTGACTGCATTCCTTGACTAGTTGAAGAAGATATAAAACAGGGAAGTTTTATTATTGTTCTTAACTAAGTTTTACTTTTTGTAAATTGCTGATAAAGTTTTAGATTATGTCTAAATTGTAATTTCAAAAAGTTAAGACGTGTGTAACATGTTTTAAAATAGTGGATTTATTTACCCATGGATGTTTCCCTTGGGAGTTTACATGCTATATTTGGTGTTAATATATTTTAATTGTCTTACATATTAACTGTCTCGAAACTGCGAAAACGTTCAGTGCAATATTCTAATGTTCAACAAACTTTCATCAACATTAGAACATTAAAGTGAATGTTGTGTTTTTAAAACAAAAATATTTACAGACTTTCAGTAACAACCTATTCAACCCCCCTTCTAAGTTGATTGTTATTTAGATTTAAAACTAACAATATTAATGATAAATTTTGTTATATTTATTAATAGAAGATCAATTGGTGAAATGTTAAAATTTATATGATATCATATAGTATGAAAAACTTATAGTTTTGTACCACGTTTCAACATTTGTTTCTGTAAGTTTTTAAGGTGCTACCAAGTACGTAGTATATTATTAAGAAATTTCAAATAAACAATTTTACTTGACATCTATTTTCTTAATTAAAAGCGAGTTACTATAATAGAAAAATGTGAATACTAACTGTAATCTTAAAATAAGGGCAATGTTGGCCAATGAGACAATGGAGGGCATATATATATATATCATTGAGAGAAATAACGGTTTGAATCACCACACTACAAGAAATATCACATTCAACCACCATAAAAATAGTCGTAAAATATACATTTTTGGTTGTTGATTACATTCAACGACCAAAATCAGTTGGTTGTTCGTTGGTTGGCAAAGGGGTGTAGGCGAATATATTCAACGACTACAAAATATTTGGTCATTAAATGTAATGTTTCAGCAACTAAATAACTGGTCGTAAAAAGTTTGTATTAACAACCGATTCCTTTTATTTCAACCATTTATTTGGTTGTTGTATCAAATATTTTCGTCACTAAAATATAATAAAAGCCACCAAATTTTGGTTGCCTTTCATTTCAACAGCAAAGTAAATGGTCGTTAATATTTAGTAGTAACAACCAGTTTTTTTTCCCCCAACCACTTATTTGGTTGTTGTATCAAATATTTTTGTCGTTAAAATACAATAAAAGCAACCAAATTTTAGTTACCTTTCATTTCTACAACGAAATAAATAGTCGTTAATATTTAATAGTGACAACTGAATTTAATTTCAACAACTGCTAGATTTGTTGTTGTATTAATTATTTTGTCATTAAATTACAATAAAAGCAACCAAAGTTTAGTTGCCTTTCATTTCAACAACAAAAGAAATAGTCATTAATATTTAATATTGAAAACCGATTTTCGTTTCAACAACTACTTGGTTTGTCGTTGTATTATTTATTTTGGTCGATAAATGAACATTGAAGCAACAAGAATTTTTTTGCATTTCTTTTGAACAACAAAAGAAGTGGTTGTAAAAAGTCTATATTAATAATTGAATATTAAAATAACGAGAAATATGCTTGGCAAAAATAATATTTATGACCCTGTAACTTTTACATATTCACATCATACTACAAGCAAATCTTTGCTACAACTATAAATAATTATAAGAAGTGAAGAAAATAAATAACATTAACAAAAACTAAAATTTTCATGGACTTTTAATCAATTAAAATAACACAATATCAACTACAACTATATGTCAATATCAAATGTTATGACTTAAACAAATATTACACTCAATTCAATCTTTGGTGTTCTCAATATTAAAACAAGAAATGTAGAGTTACAGGCTATTGACTCGATTGAAGAAAAATATATATCTATTACTACCGTCATCAAAAATAAAGTCAAAAAGTCATTAATAATCACCATTTGAATCATTAGACAGAGATGCATCATGTTGAATAGGTCGCAGAAGAAACTATTCAGGAATAAAATTTAAGAATATCTACACAGATTTCAATTGAGAATGAAGATCTTGAACCCCTATTAGTCTGCAATGTCCAACTCTTACTGATTGACATTTCTTAACCTATGAAAGAAAAATAACAAAACAAATGAAAGAGTAAAAAATAATTCATATTAACCACTACAGAAAAAGAGTAGGAGAAAAATAAATTAATTAAAGAGTAATTCAAACAAAAATATGAGAAAAATAAAGTAATCATTTAATACAATAATTCTTACCTCACTTGAGTAGAGAATACAAGCTCCAATGACTGTCTACATCAATTGAATAGTAGGAAAAAAAAATATGAGGTTGATTAGAACCTTGTCTCGAACAATGGCTATATTCAATAAATAAAGTGTCATTGTAAGCCTATTGGGTTAACATGGCCATAAAGGCATTAAACACTCCTCGATGTAATATCTAATTATAAAAAGGATACTACCATCTTGAAGAAGCGTCAAATATCACTTGTACCAACAAGCAACATGAATTGTACCATGATATTTAAAATCCTTATACAAATTCTTGTCCTATCAGCCAACCTTCTCAAGGCAAACTCATGTCTTATCCAAGGATATAAGGTCTCTGTTGTCAATGGACTCCCTCAAGGTTCCATCCCATTGGAGTTGCATTGCGCATCCGGAAATGATGATCTTGGATTTCATATACTATATTTAAACCAAGATTTTAGTTGGAAGTTCTGTGTAAATTTTTTCTGAAATACATTGTTTTTCTGTCAACTTTGGTGGGGTTCAAAGAATCAAGCTTTTGAGGTTTTTAATTCGACATGGAACGATCATTGTCCAGACGATTTATGTCTTTGGGTAGCAAAAAGTGATGGCATCTATTGATTATAAATATAATTATCAATTGGCAACTGCTACTCTTCTTTGAACGCCTGTCTTAAGTAATCTGCCCGCCTTGTCGGTCTGCCTGCCTCGTCGGTCCGCCCACCTCATTGTTCTCATATGCCCGCCTACAGTAGATAGAACAACAGTCACCCACATCCATTGGGAATATGAAACACCAGCAGTTGAAGAAGACGAAACGTCCCTCATTAAATCCTAATTATGAAGAAGATGAAAAGGCACCTGCCATTAATGACCATTGAAGATACAGCTACTGGACATTCCTATAAATAGGAGATCAACCCTCCAGGTAAAAACACAACATACATACTCAATATTGTTATTCTGCATATTTGAGTTTATCCCATACTAATTATCACGCCGGAGTGAAAACGGAGGACAAAGCCCCACCACCTTTTGCAGGTCTCCACCACTGCTGTCGTCACACTAGGAGTAGAAGAAGACATATAATTATCAATTGGCGCCGTCTGTGGAAAATCGTACAAGAAATCATGGCTCGAACCAGAAGAACTAAGAATGCAATGGCCCCAGCAGCCCCTGTCAGGGATGCGGACACAGAGTCCAATGCCGTCACTAATCATCCACAACAAGAGTTTGCTTCTGCTGCTCAACTAACGGTGTTGCAAGCTCAAGTGGCGGCCTTAATGACTTTGCTCCAGGGTCATAACACTACGGTTTCTCAGTCACCGCAAGGTCCCTACCCTTCGCAGGTAGAACCTTCACCACTGGACGTTCCATCCCAGGGTCCCAACCCTTCGCCTTTAGGGCCCTCGCCACCAGAGGCTCCTCTCCATACTCATAATTTTCCAGCAACGGAAGCACTACCGCGAGCTCCTCCGTTGGCTCATAATTTTTCAGTGATGGAAACACCGCCAACAACAGCTCCACCGTTGGTTCCAAGTTCATTAGCTCCATTTTCTGCACCTCACCTCAATTCACTGGCATCTGGTCCAAATCCACTTTGGGGACAACCGTCATGGGTACCAACGCCTACCCTGGTTGAGACACCTGTGTTAACCCTAGAAAAGCGACTGGAAGACATGATGAGTCGCAAAATAGCTGAGGCTATGTTAAAAAAAGCAGTAGACAACAATCTATAGTGTTAGAAGAAGACCCTTTCTCCCCAGAAGTGATGGCAGTTCCATTGCCACAGGATTTCGAACAGCCGAAGATGGAGAAATACGACAGATCATCTGACCCTGTCGATCACCTTAGAGCTTTTGTCGATTTGATGAGGTTGAGGGCTACCCCTGACGCAATCATGTGCAGGGCCTTCCCGCCCACACTCAGGCGTGAAGCCAGGGATTGGGTAGCTACTTTCCCCCCTAAGTCAATTCGTACGTTTGATGATTTTTCTAAGAAGTTTGCGGCATACTTTGCCAGTAGCAAACGTTCTAAGAAAATTGCTATTGGACTGATGCAATTGGCCCAGGACAAAGATGAGTTGTTAAAAGATTTTATAGCCCGGTTCAATAGGGCCACTTTGGGAATTAAGGATCTACAGATGTCTGCTGTCGTTACCGCTATGATGAATGGAACCCGCAGTCATGCCTTTAAAATGTCACTCTCTAAAAACCCACCAGATACGATGCATGAGTTGTTAAGAAGAGGCGATAAATATGTGGATGCAGAAGAGGCCTTTTTTATTACTAAGGATATGAAGGATCGAAAAGAGCCGGAGTCTAACAAAAGGAAGGCCCGAGATGAACCAAGACCCCGTGAAGATAGAGGCAAGCAAAAAATGATTCATCTAGGCCCTAATAGGCCTAGTACTGGAAAGGAGGCGTATAGTACACCGCTGCACACCTCTAGGGCTAATGTCTTGATGGAAATCTGAAATATGAAAGAGCTCGTATGGCCCAAAAAGATGTGGGCACCACCGCATAGGAAAGATTAGACTAAATATTGTAAATTCCATCGAGATCATGGACATGATACAGAAGATTGCCAGCAGCTGAAGGAAGAAATAGAAAGACTTATAAAAAGAGAACACCTGTCCAAATTTATAAAAACAGATAAAGAGAAGAGAAAAGAGGCTGAATATCGACAACAACCACCTCCTCACGCTGGAGTTATAAATGTCATCGTGGGTGGCATTGCTGCAGGGGGTGACTCAAATTCAGCATGGAAGAACTATGCTCGAGTCAATAGATCTACTTCGGTAGATAAGAATGAAAGGTTCAGCCAGAATATCACCTTTAGTGATGAGGATTTGGATGGTGTTACCTGTCCACATGATGATGCTCTAGTAATAGTCGCTAATATTGCAGATTTCGACGTAAAAAGAGTGTTGGTGGACAATGGTAGTGCAGCTGATGTTATGTCCTGGGAAGTTTTCCTAGGATTGAAGATATCGCCTAGCAAGATCAAACATGTCACCACCCCCCTCCATGGTTTTGAAGGAGCTATAGTTATACTAGAGGGAACAATCGAATTACCGGTGACTTTGGGTACTTACCCAACTAATGTGGTGATAATGACTAACTTTTTGTTGGTAAAAGCTCCTATGGCCTACAATGCAATTTATGGTCACCCACTTTTGAATGCAGCTAGGGCCGTGGTCTTCACATACCATCAGGTGATGAAATTTCCCACTAGTCGGGGAGTAGGATGTGTAAAAGGTGATCAGCAGGCATCAAGGAAGTGTTATGTAGACAGCATACTTATCAAAAATACGGTAATGATGCTTGATATTGAGCAGCCTAAGGGGCGAATAGAACCGTTAGAACTCACTGAGGAGGTGCTGATAGCTGAAGGTCAAGTTTTGAAAATCGAAGACGGGATAGATCCTGAGGAAAGGCATAAACTAGTGGCATGTTTATCTGACAACATAGACGTATTTGCATGGGGACCCCATGACATCGATGGAATCAGCCCTATGATTGCCCAGCACAGACTCGTAATTCCTCATGGAATAAAGCCAATAAAACAAAAGAAAAGACAATTTGCTCCGGAACGACAACTGGCTATTTCTACGGAGATAAAAAAATTGTTAGAAGCTGGTTTTATTCAAGAAGTACACTACCCGGAATGGTTGGCAAATGTGGTTTTAGTAAAGAAATCAAACGGAGAATGGCGGATGTGTGTAGATTACACCGATTTGAATAAAGCTTGTCCCAAGGATTCTTATCCTCTTCCAAGGATAGACCATTTGGTGGATGCAACTTCAGAGCATGAAAGGCTAAGCTTCCTGGATGCTTTTTCTGGTTACCATCAGATCTCTATGGCTGAAGGTGATCAGGAGAAAACTTCTTTCATAACCGACAGTGGAACTTTTTGCTACACCGCTATGCCTTTTGGGCTAAAGAATGCAGGGGCTACTTATCAAAGGATGGTAAATCGGGGATTTTATGGGCTCATTGGTCGTAATGTTGAAGCCTATGTAGATGACATGGTGGTCAAAAGTCGATTAGCGAAAGATCACATAACGGATCTCGAGGAAGTCTTCGGTGTTGCTCGAAAACTTAAACAGAAGTTAAATCCTAAAAAATGCGTGTTTGGCACATCGGGTGGAAAATTCTTAGGATTTATGATTACACACCGGGGTATTGAAGAAAATCCTGACAAAATACAAGCTATCTTAGACATGAAAAGTCCGACTACCAAGAAAGAAGTTCAACAGTTGACTGGAAGGGTGGCAGCTCTCAATCGTTTTATGTCGCGAGCTGCCGATAAATGTCATCATTTCTTTAAGGCTGTAGGAGGGTCCAAAAATTTTGAATTGACAAAAGAATGCGAGGAGTCTTTTGAACAGTTAAAGAAATCACTGCAAAAACTGTCAGTGTTGGCGCGTCCCAACCCCGGTGACAAGCTAAGTCTCTACTTAGCAGTATCTTTTCACGCGGTCAGTGCGGTATTGGTGAAAGACCTTTCAAAGGGGCAAAAACCTGTTTATTATGTAAGTCAAGTATTGAGAGGGGCAGAAACACGCTACAGCTTAGTTGAGCAATTGGTTCTAACTCTGATTGTGGCAGCCAGAAAGTTAAGACCGTATTTCCAAGCTCATCAGATACATGTGATATTTGATCAACCAATTAAACAGATACTGCATAGGCCAGAGACATCTGGGCGTCTCTTGAAATGGACTATTGAACTAAGTGAGTTTGATATTGATTTTAAACCACGCACAGCTATAAAAGCCCAGGCCTTAGCAGATTTTATTACAGAACTCACTCTTCCCAAAGAACCACCTATAAGTGACAAAGCAACCTAGATAATATATGTAGATGGATCTTCCAATAGAGAGGGTTCAGGAGCAGGGGTCATAATTCTCCTACCAGATGCTGAGGAACTTGAATACTCACTTCGCTTTGAATTTCCAGCCACTAACAATGATGCAGAATATGAAGCGGTCATAACAGGGCTGGGACTCGCCACACAGTTAGGAGTGACAGTTGTAGAAATTCACAACGACTCGCAATTGGTTGTTGGGCAAATTTTGAGAGAATACGAAGCCAAAGATGGCCGCATGGCTGCTTATCTGATAAAAGTAAGAGATCTACAAAAAAAATTCGAAAAGTTCAAGATTACAAAGGTCCCAAGAACAGAGAATGAACGGGCTGACGCTCTCGCCAAGTTAGCATCAGCCAATCACAAACATCTTCTAGCCACTGCTAGTGTTCAAGTGCTTAGTGAGCCTAACACGGTGTCATTAATTGCTGCATTGGAATTGAATAATGAACCTTCGTGGATAGACCCCAACTTGGACTATCTTACGAAAAGTAATCTACCAACAGACCAAATTGAAGCAAAATGGTTGAGAGTAGGAGTTGCTATGTATTCTGTGATTGATGGAAAACTATACCGAAGAGGATTTTCTGTACCTTATCAGAAGTGCCTCCGGCCAATAGAAGCAGCTAAGGTTTTGTTTGAAATACACAATGGTTTGTGTGGAAATCATTTGGGTGGAGACGCCTTTGCTTTTAAAGCTTTAAGGCAAGGGTACTATTGGCCGTCAATGAAACAGGAAGCCAAGCAACTGGTCAGGAAATGCGACGCTTGTCAAAGGTTTGGCAACATAATTCATCAGCCAGCTGAGCCACAATGAGCAATTTACGCAGTATGTCCATTTTATCAATGGGAGGTGGACATTCTAGGTCCTTTACCACTTGCTAGAGGTCAAAGAAAATTTCTGTTGGTGGCCAGAGATTATTTCACAAAATGGGTTGAAGTTGAGCCACTAGCTGTTATAACTACAGCCAAGATACAGAGTTTCGTATGGAAGTATATAATATGCCATTTTGGGATACCACGGGTAATGGTTACAGATAATAGAAGGCAATTCGATAACCACAGCTTTAAGAATTTCTGTGACAGTTATAAAATTTCGCACCGACTCACTTCAGTAGCACATCTTCAGAGCAATGGCCAAACTGAAGTCACCAACCGTATCATACTTTGGGATCTAAAAACGACACTGGGAAAAGAAAAAAGATCTTGGACAGATGAATTACCAAATGTACTATGGGCGTATCACACCACTCCTAGGGGACCAGCAGGAGAGACACCATTCAAATTATCGTTTGGTATGGAAGCAGTGGTACCTGCTGAAATTGTAAATGCAACTTTGAGAATCCAAGTTGAACAGAAGAATGATGGCATCAGAAGGGCAGAAGTTGACCTACTCGAAGAAGTCAGAGAAAGAGCCGCTATCAAGACAATAGCTTACAAATGTAAGGCTGCTAAATATTTTGATCGCCGAGTTAAGCCCAGAAGTTTCCAACCACATGATCTAGTGTTAAGGAGCAGTGCAGCTGCCGGACATCCACTGTCTAAATTGGAGCCTAATTGGCATAGTCCTTTCGAGGTCATCAAGAAGATAGGGAAATGAGCATACAGTCTAAAAGATGTGAACGGCAAACCATTGGGAAGACCATGGAACACAGAGCACTTGAAGAAATATTATCAGTAATTTATCAATTTTTTTTATGAAGTTGTATTACCTAAGTATTCCTACATTTACTTCCCAAGTCAATAAAATGCTAAGGCGGATGCATGATGAGGGTGCTATGGAAGGATCAACCTAGCTGGGAAGTCCTGGTGCACCTACTGAACCCGACCTACGGTAATCATTTGTTATTTGACAGTCTCTATCAACGTTTTATCGAGCAATACAAATATCTCTCCAACTGCTAGTACGTTCTAAGGATAAGGTAATAGGCCTATAACTCGACGAGTAAGGCGATGAGCCTATATCTTATAAATTAAGGTGATGAACTTTAATCAAAGGAATAAGACAATAGGCCTATAACTCGACGAGTAAGGCGATGAGCCTATATCTTATAAATTAAGGTGATAAACCTTAATCAAAAGAATAAGGCGATAGGCCTATAACTCGACGAGTAAGGCGATGAGCCTATATCTTATAAATTAAGGTGATGAACCTTAATCAAAGGAATAAAACAATAGGCCTATAACTCGACGAGTAAGGCGATGAGCTTATATCTTATAAATTAAGGTGATAAACCTTAATCAAAAGAATAAGGCGATAAACCTATAACTCGACGAGTAAGGCGATGAGCCTATATCTTCTTAATTAGGGTGATGAACCTTAATCGAAAGAACAAGGCGATAAGCCTATACATCGACGAATAAGGCAATGAGCCTATGTCTTAAAAATTAAGGTGATGAACCTTAATCAAAATACCAGAGCGATAAGCCTATGGCTTGAAAAGAAAGGTGATAAGCCTATGTCTTAAAAATTCAGGTGATGAACCCTAATCAAAGGTTCATTCAAAAAAAAAAAAAAAAAAAACAAGGGGGCACCCGCCCCCAAAAAAGGGCTGGACGCCCGTCTCCATAGGGGGCAGGGGCGCCCGCCCCCAAGGGCTACCTACCCCGAATTTGGTCCTTGGCCATTCGGATATTTCCATTTTTTTTTCAACTTGTTTTTCACTTTCTTCTTTTGTTCGGGGGAGGGTATACTATATTATACATTGCAACCAACAATTATAAAGTGAAAAACAATTTTATTAATGATGTATGTTTTATGACGAACATACAAAACTGAAATTCGCAGTAATCAACAGAATTTGAAAGGAAATAGACTAAATATTAAAATTTTCATGATTAAGCGGGACAACTACCATGAAACTAAAATAAGTAAAACTACTGTTTAATTATCATGAGAGCCAGCAGGATGAGATCCAACCCCTCCATGGTTAGCCACTTTAACCTTCTGAGCAGCTAAATCTGCAGGTCGACGTTTCTTCAGATACCTATCAAATTCATCTGGGTCTATCTCCGAATGATCATCAACCAGCCACTCCTTGGTCATTTTGATAGCGGCCTTCAAAAATTCTGCGCCATACATGTGTAAGTTACCCTTGTATTCGGCAGAGAATTTGTATCTTGCTATGGCCTCATCATCTGCAATCTCTAACTTTTTGCGAAGCTGGTCTACCTCTTTTTGAAGGAGAGAATTCTCATTATCTTTTTTCTTAGACGCAGCTGTTGCCTTGTCCAATAAAGATTGCATCTCTGCTATAACTTTTTTCTTGTCGTGGTCTCTATCGACTGCACACTTTTCCAATTTTTCCAAATCACGCAATACTTTCTCCTCCATAACAAGCATTTGCATAACAGAAGAAATTGAAATTAAATGGAGGATAAAAATTAAATGAGAGAGCAATAGAATGTTGTCAAAATATAACAACCTACCCTGCGGTGGTTGGTATACATAATACGTCACATGGCAGCTACTTCTTTATTTTTTAAAGTCTCAATAAGTTTCTCATTCATACAGCCTAACATGATCTCAGCTTCAACAGTCGAATCAACAGGAGGAAATCTAAATTCCTTGAAAGCATGGGCATCATTACCCCTGGTAGTGCGCGACGTGGAGCGAGGGGCAATAGTTATCTCAGCAGCAGCTTTTCCTTTATCATCCCGTCTTTTCTTTTTGTTTAAAGGAGATAAGGACGGGTCTTCAGTATCAGTGGCGAATCCTGCCACATCCATCACGCCTCCAAAGTCAAAATTTTCCATATCTGTAAGAAAAATAGAAGTTGATAAAACAAATACAGGCAAAAATGAAGAGTCCAAAAAGAATAAAGACATAAAAGTAACCTACCCTCAGGTGATCCAATGTGAACCCGCCTCAAGTTCTCATTAGATAACACCTCGCTCATTTGTGATCTCGGAGGCGTCAAGCGCAAAAGCTTATCTAATCGTGTTTTCAACTCATGATCAAGATCCAGTGGCTCGTTAAAATATTTACAAAAAAGAGTTCTCCTGCAAGTTTTAAAAGGAAACTGTCCTACTTCAGGTCGAACAAAAAAGAAACGTCTCCTCCAACCGCTATTTGAACTGGGAAAGTGAGGTAATAACAATTTTACCTTGAGTTGAATATACGCGTAACAGTTACTCCCAAGCACAGGATACATATCAAATACACTTCTAAAAAGCCTCAAGCACAGCTCGATATTATTTACAAGGCACGAATATAAGAAGTAAGTTGATATGCGCCAAGAATTAAGGGTCAATTGGCCAGGAGTAACATGAAACTCGTTGAGGAAAGAAATGAATAAAGAATGAAGAGGAAATCTTAAACCGGCTGTCATGCTATCACAGTAAACTACCACCTCCAAAGGGTCTGATCCTGGAATTCTTTCACTAGGATGGGGAAATCGGTATAAATGACCGGGAGGTAATTCATATTTTTTCCACATTTTCATAAAACTTTTTGAATTGTAAACACTGGCATCCTTTGGTATATCTAATTCTATCAAATTGCCACTTGGAGAATGTTCAGTTTGAATAATGAGTGGGCAGGATACTGTAGAAGAATCGGCATCAGAATCTACCAATCCTATAGAGGATGAAAAGTCAATTATAGGGTCAGTATCAGGTAAAAGCAGGTGAAGCCACCCGCCCCCAGTAGGGGGATGGCCTGGCCGCCCGCCCCTGCAGGGGGCTGGCGAGTCCCGCCCCTAGCAAGGGGCAAGCGTGATCGCCCACCCCCAGCACGGGGTGAGCTTGATTGCCGTCCCATCCTGTTTTCGTCCCGGGTGGAATAATTTCGAACCATAAATGAATTTCCCTCGTCAGGACCTACGTCAAGGTCATCAACGGGATCTTTCAAGTATCGAGATCTACCACGTCCTAAAGAACTAACAAATGTCCATTCTTCAATTGGTGGAAAATTATCATCTATTCATATAGATAGGCCGCAATAAGAGGGACTGCTGTTAAAGTTATTAGTTGAAGAACTACTGCCGGAGGTAATCACCATCCTATGCATCTAAAGAAGAAGGCCAAAATTTTTTCAAAGAAAAAGGTATAAGAATGAAAATATTACCTTAGACGACGAAAGAAGAAAAAACCTCTATGATTTAGACAGAAAAGAGGAGACCAGTCTGAAAAGAGTTCCAGCCAAACTATGAGATATGTGAATACTACAAATAATGTTCCTTCTACCTCTTATATATATATATATATATATATAAAACTTCTAAGTGGGGCTAAGATTTAAGCCCATACCAATTTCAAATTAGGCCCAAAATATTTATTCTATATTTGGTTAGTTAATTACCATATATTTTTCATTATAAATAAATAATGAATTATTTATTACACGAATTATTTTTCAAAAGTTTTGGCCAAAGGTAGATGATTAAAAGACAATATTTCTACTTATCATTGACAATAGTCCATGAAAAGTAGAGGGGCTTATGATGATAAATATAATTATCAATTGGCAACTGCTACTCTCCTTTGAACGCCTGTCTTAAGTAATCTGCCCGCCTTGTCGGTCTGCCCGCCTCATCGGTCCGCCCGCCTCATTGTTCTCATATGCCCGTCTACAGTAGATAGAACAACAATCACCCACATCCATTGAGAATATGAAACACCAGCAGTTGAAGAAGACGAAACGTCCCTAATTAAATCCTAATTATGAAGAAGATGAAAAGGCACCCGCTATTAATGACTATTGAAGATACAGCTACTGGTCATTCCTATAAATAGGAGATCAACCCTCCAGATAAAAACACAACATACATATTCAATATTGTTATTCTGCATATTTGAGTTTATCCCATACTAATTATCACGCCGGAGTGGAAACGGGGGACAAAGCCCCACCACCTTTTGCAAGTCTCCACCACTGCTGTCGTCGCACTTGGAGTAGAAGAAGACATATAATTAGCATCTATTATCAAGTTAATGGGCGCGGAAAGTTGGAAAAGAAATATTCCTGGCAATAAGAATTAATTTGTGTATTGTTTTATTAATCTCACATTATAATCTTAAAGTATATTATCATTTACATGAGCAAATTTTGGCCTTTTCTTTTTCACCTGGACAAGGATAAGCATTAAAAGTATTGTTCAATGGCGGGAGAGCAAACAGTGAGTCATTGTCTTACTTTTTTAAATTGTAACAAAGGTAAAGACTTCATTGGCCTAGATTTGTTACATTTGGTATGAGTGGCACTAATAAATAAGAGTAATGCTATCAATTATAATTGCTGATTGTCAACAATTGTGATAGATAATATTATTCAATAAATAAAAGAGGAAATTACATTTATTACTATGTATATAGAATATATTGTTAAATTTACTTTTCTAATGTTTTTATTCTAAAAATATTGGGTATTATTTATATATTATTCTATATATTTATATAATATAATATTTACAACAGGAAACACAATATACATCCCCATTAATTTCGAGGAGAGAGAGAGAGAGAGAAAAAAAAGATACCCAACATGGATAGCCTACTCGCAGAATGACTCGATCGGCGGCAAAGAAGGAGTTGCATGACTATGTGAAGAAGCCTGCATTACATTCCAACCAGAAAGTCATTTGGATGCACATATTGAAGAAAGTCGTTGGACAAAGGAACCGCACATGGATGCACATATTGAAGGAAGTCATCGGCGAATAGGTGCTTATTAATCTGTTGCAAAAGTTGTTACAAAATCAATTTGGATTGTCCCTGTTACTAATCTGTTGCAAACATTATTACAAAATCAGTTTGCATTGTCTCTGTTACTAATCTGTTGCAGTCGATGTTACAAAAATCTGTTTCTTTGTCTCTGTTATTAATGTGTTGCAAACGTTGTTACAAAATCAGTTTGCATTGTCTGTTGCAGACGATGTTACAAAAATCCGTTTCGTTGTCTCTGTTATTAATCTGTTGTAAACAATGTTACAAAAATCTGTTTTGTTCTCTCTGTTATTAATCTGCTGCAAATGATATTACAAAAATTTGTTTCAGTTATAAATATGGGAATGTTATCATCTGACACGATTTGCATGAAGAAAAAACTTTGCAGTTGGCAGAGACGAGTTGTAGTTTATTGTAATGTTGGAGAGAGATTAAAATGATTAGAACTGTAAATGATGAAAGAGAGAGAAACAGAAGAGATATAAGATTGATAAGAGAGAATATCTTAATTAGTTGTATATAAAATCTTAATCAAAATAGTAAATGAGATAATTAAGGATTCTGTTACAATATTTAATCAATTAAATAATTAATTAAATATTAGATAAAACCCAGTATTTTTGAAATAAAAAACATGTTACATTTTTTTTATAAATAATAACATAAGATGGTTTACTTGTGAAAAATTTTCTAAATAAAATGACATTATAAGCCTATTGGGCTTACATGGCCATAAGGCATTAAACACTCCTTGATGGAATATCTAAGGCAATAGGTTAATTAGTGTTGAGACAGTTGGTACAGTCAATTCCAACAACTCATAATAATATCAACGATAATCAACGATTGATTAATTCTACTTAGAATGGAAGTTGGTTCATCACTAGTTCTTTGTTCAAAATTCAGTTGAGAATTTGCAAAAGATTGGGTCAACTAATAAATCAAATGATATTAAACTAATTTTCATCTCTTCTCGAAAAATAAACACAATTATTTCTTTGCAAAATAATGTTCAATTTCACGTAGTTCTATTCCTTGGAGGAAAAATACCAATAAATTGGAATTTTTTTTTTTTTTGGGCTTCCAACAATCAAATGTTTGGATTAAAAAAGATATTTATTCTATGTTTATTATTATTCGTAGATAGATAGAGAACATTGTATATCAAATATTATTACTATAAATAATAAATTTAAGCAAGCGGCCCTTTTGCAACTCACATAACCAATCCCTTTTTTTTTTTTTTGGTTCGCAACGGCTCAAAGGGGCTTGACTTCAGCCTTTTGAAATCATTATTTAAATAGAAATCAATTTTCAATCCAATACAGGGCTAACGTGGAGTTGTGCACAAATTTATTTTTTAATTTTGTTTTTGGACCCATTTACCTAAATCCATTTGCCTCATTTGAACACATTTACTCATTATTATTACATTTATCTTTGTGGAAATTATATCCACTACTCACCATTATAATAATATTTGTACTTTTGCAAAATTAACTCTTTCATTTTAGAAATACTGTTTTTATATTATTATATTAATAAATAAAATAATGGTTTAAAATAAAAAATAATAATTAATACACAATCATTTCTATAACTGGAATTCACATCCTAAAATTAAGGTAATCTTCTCCAAATCGAGCACACCAAAATCTTCCAAAATCAACGCAAATCATCTCCAAAAATCTTCACAAAATATCTGTAGCCCCAAATCTTCACGAAATCTCAATACATTATTCACTATTTTGTAATAGAATATAGATTATGTTATATCTCATTGGTAACAAATGTAACAAAATAGGTATTTGTGTTTATTACAGCTATTTTTGATACAAATGATATATATTTGATAGTTGTAACAATAAAAGATTATGTAATATATATATATATATATCAAATCAATTCCGAATTTTAAGGATTCAGTTACTATAACAATAAAAGATTTTTTAATATAATATAAGTATTTCCATCAAATCAGTTTTTAATGATTCAGTTCTTAAATTTAATATATATTATAATAAATTAAAATAATAGTTTTTTAAAAAACAGTATTTTAGAATTTATGGAACAATAATGGGTTTTTGTAATTCTATTCAAAAAGTGGCTTATTTATGAAAAAATCCCTTTATCTTTTGAATTCTTAAAGTCCAACCACTAAAGATTAAAGAGTAAAGTGTCTAAACGTAAACTATTAATTGAAGTCGATTGACCATCAACTCTACCAATTTAGATTTTATTCTGTCATACTCCAAAGTCCAAATTTTATTTTTGTGTTTCTATTTTAGTATTTTATTCTATCTTTTTTTTTTTTTTTTTTATGCTTCTTGTTCTTTCTTTTCTTTTTTTCCAAAAATTTGATTATTCTTGGATGTTTGAAGTGATTATAAATAACAATTTGTATTGTGTGATTTATACATACATTGGTGTTTCAAAGGCTATTTCAAATTTTTTTTTTTTTTTTTTTTTTTTCCAGTTGTGTATTGTTTCAAATTTCTAGGAATCAATGGAAACTTAAAAATTGTCTAGTTGTAAGAATTATTAAGTAATCATGGCTTTGATGATTTTAGTTGTTTGGTATGTATTATTTTATTTATATAACAATTTAGAATAATTAAAATAGTATTAAAGATAAGACAATGTTTTTTTGGCCTAAGCTTGTAAGGCTTGAGGCTATCTTACGTTTTAGAACACTAGTAAATTTTGGGAATTGGAGTAGGAGAAATACTCCAAGAAGCTACCATATATATATTTTTTTAATCAATAAAAATTCACCACGTTCATATCCCAATAACTAGGTTACAAAATAAGGAGTGATAAACATTAGTTAAGATGACATGCAATATGACTTAAAAATATAAGTTGTATTTCTTCAATCAACTGCCACCTGGATCTGTATTGACGTTGCATTGTGCATCTAAAGATGATGATCTTGGGCATCATACTCTTACTTATAGCCGAAAATTTGATTGGGAGTTTTGTGAAACCTTTTCAGAAATACATAGTTTTTCCGTACTACTTTTGGGTTGTTTCGGGTGGGGTTTTAAGAGTTAAAAAATGAAAATGAAGTATACCAACTCAACCAGAGATAATTTGCAGTGAGGACGTTGGATTTTTTATTCAATCAATCAGCTTACAATGAAGGAATACATAACTGCTATTTATATACAAGTTGAATGTACTTGATCTATATAAATATAATTCAATCCATCTCTATACATGGTGAAACAATGGTGCTGAACAGAATTGGTTGCAAATGCCTGCATGTGACAGAAGCTTCTATCATCCTCCAATTTCAACAGCATTCTGGTTGATTAAAAGTGTCATTCTCAGCCTTCCCGTTTTATCCTTTTTCGCACATTTGTTCCTTGCTTTTCTGGTTTGAACATGTTGGTCCACAATTATTTCCTTTCCTAACACCCTCCTTCAAACTGGAGGAAGTTTCAATTACTCCAAGTTTGCTACGTAGATATAAGTCAAGTTTGCTACGTAGATATAAGTGTCTGGTATTCATCAAAGGTTTGGTCAATATATCTGCAGTTTGATCTGCTATAGGAATATAGCTTATCACCAATTGTTTAGCTAGAACCTAGTCTCGAACAAAGTGCATGTCAAGTTCTATGTGCTTGGTTCTTGCATGGTAGACTGAATTAGAGGCCAATGCACTTGCTCCTAAGTTGGCACACCAGATTCTTGGGACTTCAGTTTGTGCTATATTTAGTTCTTGCATAAGATATTGAATCCACATGATTTCTGCAGTGGTATGACCTAGAGTCCTATACTCTGCCTCAGTACTTGATCTTGCCACAACTTGTTGTTTCTTTGAGCACCAGGAGATTAGATTTTCACCTAGATACACACAATAACCCACGATGGATTTCCTATCATCTGGACATGATGCCCAGTCAGCATCTCCATAAGCCACAATGTTGAGATCATGTGCTTCATGAATGATTAATCACATATCAAGAGTTCCATTTATATACCTGAAGATTCGTTTTAGCACATTCCACTAAGCATCTGTAGGACTTTGGAGGTACTGGCTAACTCTATTCATAGCAAAGGTGATGTCTGGTCTTGTGTGAGTTAGATATTGAAGAGCCCCAACTCCACTTCTAAATTGAGTTGGATATTTTAGGTTTATTCCTTCTGTTTTTCCTACCAGTTTTCCAGCTGCCATAGGAGTGACACTAGGCTTCAAATTCTCAAAATTGAACCTCTTCAATATATCCATTGCATTCTCTTTTGTGACAAGTGAAGTTTAATCTCATCTCTGTAAAATTCAATTCCTAAGAATTTCTTCAGATTGCCCATATCCTTTAAAGCAAAGGATGCATTTAACTTCTCAATTTGCTTCTGTAGTGCTGTTCTGCAAGTTCCAGTCACTATAATATCATCAACATACACTAGCAGATAGATTATCTGATCTTGTGATACTTGATAGAACACTGAATTGTCAGCTCTTGATTGTTTAAAATCCCACTCCAATAGTGTTTTCTTCAGTGTGTTATGCCAAGCTCTAGGAGCTTGTTTAAGTCCATATATAGCTTTGCTGAATTTGTAAAAGTAGGATGGTTCATTTTGATCTATAAACCCCTGAGTCCATATACAATGTTTTCTCTAGCTTCCCATTAAGAAATGCATTGTTGATATCTATCTACCTTATCTCCCATCCTTTTGAGTTTGCTACTATAAGAATGACTTTCAAGGTGGGTGCTTTAGCTACTGGACTGCAAGTTTCATAATAATCAATGCTTGAGGTTTGTGAAAAACCTTTTGCCACTAGCCTGACCTTATGTCTCTGAATTTCACCATTTGTATCAAATTTCAATTTGTATACCCATTTGCATCCTATGACTTTCATTATAGATTCATAAGGTACCATCACCCATGTTTGATTCTTGATCAAAGCATCGTTGCCTTGCACCACTTTTCACTCTTTAATGGTTCATTTAGGTTGACTGGTTCCATTTCATCTAGAGATGGTAAGATGGCAGCAGTAGTATACACTCTAGGTTTCACTATCCCTGCCTTGGATGTAGTTGCCATAGGATGACCATATTTGTCTGCATCATTACTTCCATACTAATCTGCATCATTACCAACTTCTAGCACTTCATCATTACCTCCATACTTATCTGTATCATTAACAACTTTTGGCATTTCAACCCAGATTTTGATTCCAGCTTGAGATTCTGAAGATTCAGATTGTATATCCTCATGTTCAATCTGTTGAGGCAGTCTATTAATCATTCCTTCATCCTTTTCTATCACCCTATCATTTTCAACAGAAGTTCTATGTTCAGGTTCACCTGCAGAGTGTCATATATCAATTGAATCTGGAGTTGTTTTGCTGGAATTAACTTCAAAAGGAAGATGATGAAGAGTAGTGGTAGTAGTAGGAGAACACTTGGACTGATGTGTTTTTATAAGAAAACCTTGTTTGAAGGGAAATGAATTTTTATCAAAGACAATATGTCTTGAGACATAAATTCTACCATTAGAGCTTAGGCATTTGAATCCTTTGTGAGATGTACTAGGTACTAGATAAACACACCTTTGGGTATGAAAATCAAATTTGTGTTTCTGGTAAGGTCTTAAACAGGGATAGCAGGCACAACAAAACACCTTAAGGGACTTATAGTCTGTGATGTGTTTGAATAAGGCTTCATAGGGTGATTTTTGTCGAAGAAGTAAGGTAGGCATTATATTTATGAGATATGTTGCAGTTAAGAAGGCTTTCCACCAATAATACAAGGGCATATGTGCTTGAGATAATAGGGTCAGACCAGTTTCTGTAATGTGTCTGTGCTTTCTTTCAGCTCTACCATTTTGAGCTGATGTATGTGGTCATGAATATCTAGTATTAATGTCTGTTTCAGAGGCTAATTTTTCTAAGCTTTTATATTCTCTTCCCATATTAGATTGTAAGGCTTTAATCTTCTTTTCAAATTGGTTTTCAACTAGTCTTTTGAATTGTGTAAAGTGGTACATCACTTCAGATTTTTGTTTTAAGGGGTAAATCCAGGTATATCTAGTACAATCACCCACAAACAACACATAGTACGTAAACTCTGAAGTAGAATTAATGGAGGATGGTCTCCAAACATCAGTATGGATTAGATCAAGTGGCATTTGTGCATGAGATAAAGATGGTTTGAAAGGTAGTGCGTGTGATTTGCTAAACTGACAAGCTTCACATAATGAAAAACTTTTATTATTAGTGGCTTTGAAACTATTACAAGACTTAAAGACCTATTGTCGCATAGAGGCAGGAGGATGTCCCAGCCTTCTGTGCCAGACTTCAACCTTAGATTCTAGAGACTTAATACTAGTTGACTCAACAGATTGGTTTAAATTGGTGTTGAGAAGAATGTGGTTGCTGTTAGGCTGATGATGGATGGTTGAGCTTGAATTTTGATGTCTTAAGCTGTGGTTAGGCAGATTCAATTGACATAGTCCATCTTCAAGTTTTCCCTACACTACAGCCTTCCTTGTTGGTAGATCCTTCACAACATAGCCATTAGGAAAAAATTCAACTTAGACATTATTATCAGCAGTTAGTTTTGAAACACTTACGAGATTTTTCTTGATTCTAGGAACATGCAGCAATTTCTTCAGAAGCAAAGTTTTATCAGATTCCACATTAAAACTTTTAGTGCCAATATGGGATAATTGTAATGAAGTACCATTACCTACAACCATTTTCTTCTTACCTCCATACTCTATTGCTTCATCTACATTCTCTTTGTCAGTAGTGACATGGTGACTAGCTCCAGAGTCAGCATACCAGACCTGATCATCTACTGAGATTAGGCTTGCAGTGTAGGCTGAAGGATTAAGACTGTAGTTCTGATCAGTTGGCCTTTTTCCCATATAATTTTTATCAAATCTGTTGTAACGCCAAGCAGCTGTATGTTTACTCAGACCACAAATATGGCAAGGATTTCTTACTTCATTTGGCCTTCCAAATCTCCCTCTGCCTTTTGTTCTACCTCTGGAGTTTGAACTTCTTCCACCTCTATTTTCTCTTCCACTATATGAATTTGAATTCTGTTAGTTTCTTTGCATCAAGTTGATTGACCCAAAATTGCTTCTCACTTGATTAAGGTATTCTAACCTGCTTTCAAATGTCATGAGTATAGAAGACAACTCATACCAGGAAACTTGATCTCGGCTGTTTACCTGCACTATGATGGGAGTGTATTCTTCATCAAGTCCAGCTAAGTGACCAGATTAGTATGATCAACCTTCTTTGTAGCAATTTCCAGATTATCAACAAGCTGTTTGACAGTGCTGAGATACTGATCCATAGACATGGATCTCTTATTGATTCTCTACAATTCAGAGGTATGAAAGGTCACTCTGGACCTATTGAGAATCCTATTGTTCTCATTTATAGCCTTCCAAAGCTCACTTGAGCTGTTACAACCCATGACATGTATCACAATTTCTGATGTCATGGAAGAATACATCCATCCCATTAGAAGTTGATCCACAGAAATCCACCTAGAATACTCTGGATTAGGACACATCTCCACTGTTTCTCCAGATTCAGCTGTAACATGTGTGTTAATGAATTGTAGAGGGCATTCCTTGGTGCCTAGTAAGTATCCTTCCAGAGTGTGACCTCTTACCACAGGCATGATAACATTCTTCCACAAGAGGAAGTTATCTCTATCTAATTTCACAGATGCTACCTGTGTTAAATTCATGCCAAAGGGGGATATGTTGTTTACAAGAACTGGAAATTGAATTGTGGGGTTAGAGTTTGAGCTATGAGATTGTTTACTAGAGTTGAAATTCGCCATTGATAATGCTCTGATACCAAGTTAAAAAATGAAAATGAAGTATACCAGCTGAATCACAGATAATTTGTAGTGAGGACGTTGGATTTCTTACTCAATCAATCAGCTTACAATGAAGGATTACATAACTACTATTTATATACAAGTTGAATGTACTTGATCTATATAAATATAATTCATTCTATCTATATACATGGTGAAACAATGGTGCTGAACAAAATTGGTTGCAACTACCTGCATGTGACAGAATCTTCTATCATCTTCCAATTTCAACAGCATTCTGGTAGATTAAAAGTGTCATTCCTAGCCTTCACATTTTATCCTTTTTCACACATTTGTTCCTTGCTTTTCTGGTTTGAACATGTTGGTCCACAATTATCTCCTTTTCTAACATAAAGAAACAAACATTCGATGCTTTTTATTCACAATGGGTGGTTTCTACTTTTGGCTAACAAGGAGTGATGACATCTATTTCTATGGTTTAATGGGGAAAATTGTCCAAAAAGTATGACGGGCAATATGAATTATTAATGTATAAGTTTTACAAACTTAAGTATATGTTGTTCTTATGTCATCTTTTGTGGGGGTTCATAGTGTTAGAGTTATACTAGTAGTAGAGTTATACTAATAGTATATTATATATGGTAGAGTTATATTAGCATTAATATTAGAGTGTTTTACATTATATAGGTTATGGTTTGCATTAGTATAAATGACGTTTACTTAATAAGATTAGTTCTTCTTTCTTTTCTTCTCTTCTTAGTTTGATTTATATTATTATTAGAACTTTCACATGATATCAGAGCAAGTTTGATTCGACTTGGTTTAAACTTGAAATTGCTTCCTTTCTTCGGCGAGTGGCCTTGTGCCACTCGTCCGGCTAAGTCTTTTTGTTTTGTTTCTTTTAGATATTGTCGTCCGGTTAAGTTTTGTTTTTTTAGAGTCTTCTTGTAGGTTCGTCGGGCACTGTTTTGGTCTTGACTGATTAGATTACTTGGACCATTTGGCATGTTTAGGGTACTTATGTCCAAGTTAATTTAGAATTTAGAATTTGTCTAGTTGTTCTAGATGTTGAAATTTGGTTGGTTTTGCATCCAAGTAATAATATGGAAATTGTTTAGTTTTGTTGATCTAGGATTCGGTATTTGCATTCAGTAATTTGAATTTGAAATTTGGTTTAGTAACCTGTAATTTGATTGGTTTTGTTTCAAGTTAATCTGGAATTTGGTATTTGATCTTTAGTCCAGTAATCTGGAATTTGGTCCAATTAATTTGGAATTTGATAATTTGATTTGAATAAAGACTATTTTTTCTCTCCCCCCCCCCCTCTCTCTCTCTCTCCCTCTCTTGTCCTTTCCTTTCTATTCTTCTTCTTCCCCTTTTTCATTCTTTCTAATTCTAGTTCTTGTACGATCGTCGTCGTCAATTTGATATCAAGTTAATCTCGAATTTTAGTTTATGAAGGTTTACATTCTTTTGATTTGATTATTTTGATATGTTTGGATTGATATTATGGCTTTTGTAATGAAGTTGATGACTCATGAGCACATGAAGCTTATTGAGATTGACTATCATCACATTCACCAACATCTTCAACATGACACTATTTCTTTACCTTTTGTCTCTTCGTTGGAGCTTGCTGATTTTATCATGAAGTTTCGTTCGATTCATCGTTTTCTTTTTTTCTTTGCAAACTCTCACTACTTCTTGTTGTAGCATCGTGAGTTTGAATGGGGATGTTAGAGTTATACTAGTGGTAGATTTATACTAGTAGCATATTATATATGGTAGAGTTATATTAGTATTAATATTAGAGTGTTTTACCTTTTATATGTTAGGGTTTGCATTAATATAAATACAAGTTGTATGTAGTATTTTATAATGTCGTTTGCTTAATAAGATTTGTTCTTCTTTTCTCTTCTTCTCTTCTTAATTTGATTTATATTCTTGTTAATACTTTTACATAAAGAACATAACATTTGATGTCTTCGATTCAAAATGGGCAAAGATCTGTCGTGGTGGTGCATGCTTTTGGATAGAACAAGTGATGGCATCTATTTTCTAGGTGAAGCGATGCAAACGGATACTTTTACACAGATAATCAGGTCGCAATTGGATGATTAATAATACCACTTTTTCAGGATCAAAGCTCATGGACCGAAGCCCTTGAGCCTACTGGTTTTTGGGCCAAATTTTATCATTTAGGCCGTCATATGGACACTTTTCTAATTATAGTTGAAATTAATTTTATTGTTGAGACAATTTGTTTTCCACGTTTAGTTTAGTGAGAAAGTTATTTTATTCGGAGTTTTACTTGTTTAGATTTGTTTCCCTAAAGTTTGTGTGTATTCGGAAGATTAAGCCATGTTTCTTGTTTTCCTTTAAAAGCTAGAGTTACGTTTATTGTTATTTGGTTGGTTTTTGATAAATTAATAAAATTAGTAAAGTTTCTCCCAATACCCCAGTCCTATTGATATTCTACGTGAATCAATGAAACTGAATTTGTGTTTCTTGTTTGTTACATTTTCTGGCTGCATCATGAAGATGGACATTTTACAAAATTGTTTCAGTGATATTTTCTTAATAATGTGTACTTTATGTTGCTTGAATCTCATAATTGCTTATGTTAATACATGCCAAATTGCTAAAATATTTTCTCAATACATAGCCAAATTGCTAAAATATTTCCTGTGATTCCGCTGAAGTTTGGCAATCCAATTATATTACCTTAAAGACACAAGTATAAATAGGATACTACAATCTTCAAAAATGGTCAAATATCACTTGTACCAATCAAGATGACTGGTACCATGATCAAAAATCTTTTACTATTTCTTATAATCCTATCAGCCAACCTTCTTAAGGCCACTTCTTGTAGCTTTTTTACCCCCAAATATGAGGTCACTATTCTCAATAGTCTCCCTCAAGGTTCCAGTCCACTGTTGTTGCATTGTGCATCTGGAAATGATGATCTTGGAAATCATACACTTTATATAAGACCGTATTTCTGGAAATAAAAAATAGTGTTATGATTTTATGCACCAAGTATATAATAAAAGTAGATAAATTTATGTTTACTGATTGTCAAAAATTGGCCATTTTATATTTCCTACCTGTCTCTTCAGGAAATCTTAATATCTTATCTTAGTATATATAAAAAGAAGGATAGTCATCAATAAAAGTCAACACATTTTTCCGCCCAAAACATCTCCCACATATTAATTGTCCAATATCAAATAATTAATAATCAAATTTAATGTGCAGCCCGGATGAGATTCCCAATGATTTATTTGTTAAATGATTGCTCAACTTTAGTTAATTAATTATCAGTATTCCAATATAGTCACTACAAGAAAAGAGAGTTATAGAGACGACTTTTGTCGTCCCTATAGATAGATATGTCGTCGCTAAAGAGCTACAGGGACGACATAGTCGTCCCAATAAGCCCGTCCTAGTAAGTCAACAGAGACGATAATAGTTGTCCCAATATATTCACGATTTATAGCGACAACTTTTATCGTCCCTATAGCCCTTATTTTCGTCTTTTATTTTCGTCCAAATATTCGTTTCAACTTATTTATTGAGACGACAAATTGCCGTCCCAATATATGTTTAATCTATAGGGACGACATTTGTCGTCCCTTTATGTCCCATTTCCAAAGTGAATAGTGGGTCTCAAAAAAACTATTGAAACAACTATTGTCGTCCCAATATGTTAAACTATTGGGACGACTATTGTCGTCTCAAATAGTCGTCCCAATAGTTTAACCTATTGGGACGACTATTCTCGTCTCTATAGGTTAAACTATTCGGACGACTATTGTCGTCCCAATAGAAAAATAACTACAGAAACAAACTATTGGGACGACTATTATCGTCCCAATAGGTTAAACTATTGAGACGACTATTGTCGTCTCAATAGAAAAATATCTACAGGGACAAACTATTGGAACGACTATTATCGTCCCAATATCTATAGAAAAATATTAATTAATTTTTTTTTCAAATTTATTGATTCTAGTAATTATTACACTTTCAATACTAATTCAAGTTATTTAATAACAATGACTTAATAGAAACATTAAATAAAATCTTTAAAAACAACTGAAATAATATTAATTATATTATCATATTTTTACACAAAAACAAATTGTACCAAAACATCCTAAAAAACTATGAACAAAAACAAAAATTTCCAACACAAAATAACCATAATGTACAAAACAAAAGTATGTGCGACTAAAAATAGATAGACAGATGAAGACTAAAGATCATATAAATAATCTTCGTCATTCAAAGAATCTAACTCTTCTTCATGCATAGGCGACAGGGGAGGTGGTGGTGGCGGTGTCGGTAGCTGAATTCCCGGCATAACAGCTTGCAGATTACTCGTTAAAAGTGTGATAAATTCATTCATTTGATGCATGTATGTCTCCATTTTGGACTTCAATGCATTGGTTGCTTGAGTAGATTGACTGGAACTGTGTTGGTCCCGCAATGTCGTAGTGGACGAGTGAGAGCGGGAAGTGCCCCTCAGAACCCGTCCAACTGCGCGTCGGTGTCCCCTCCTCTCTCCCAGGACCTTAAGAACAACGTCGTGCTCGTTAACTGCCACGCCGCTTGAGCTAGCTTGCTGCGTTTTCTCTTGCCGTTCCTCCACCATTTTTTCCTTCAATAATCAAATTTAAAATATTTGTCAATTAAATGTGAAACTCAAAAAATTAACAGTAATACATCACTTTGTATTAACTTTTACGTACATAATCTTGCGCAGCCCTTTCGTTCACCCACTCGCCATTTTTTTGATGGTTGACTTTGAAAGTTTCAATGACACTCGGCCACTCCTGAGTCTGGCGGTCCCGCTGTATAAGTATGCAGTATTAAATGAATAACTCAAATGTATTCCATAATTTGAAAATGAAATTATGGATGAAAAATAATATATGTTACCATATCAAAACGCGTAGGGACTATAGTTTTTGACCCCTGCAGGCTAGTATAATTTATTTTTTCCCTGTTCACTTTGTTCGTCATTGAAATATCCTATAAAAAAATTAATTGAAATGAATACAATGTCAATATTAATATTTAATGGAAATTAATTTAATTAAATTAAATGAATTGGGCTTACCTTAAATTTTTGACTCGATGAGCGCTCTATGCACTTTTCCCATACGTCCGCCGTCAGGCCACGGTAAGGTACGACAATACCCTTATCTCTTATGTATGCATTCACATTGGCCTTGTACTGACGAAATTGTCGGGCCGCTGTATCTTCGATACCGTCAACAATGAGCTTGTAATCAGCCTTGGAGTAACGCCTTGGATTGACGTCGAAGAATTCCTATAGCAAATCAATCTTGTTTAAGTCATTGAAGTTAGACTTTATTAAAAGTACTTAAGGTATAAAATGACAGCTAATTCACTTACATATACGCAGCCCGTAGAACGGGCTTTTTGTTCATCTGGAACATTCGTCCATCTATCGAAGTAGGGGTGCACAAATTGTCTCACACGTGTCCCTACAACCCTCGATAAGTATTTTTGTTTCTCTCCTGTAGGTAAATAGGTCCCCTCTTTTGTATCAAAATCTATGGGGAGGGGTTTTTTCCCGTTAGACAGGAATAGTTTAACAAGATGTAACGATCTGGAAGGGCCCCGTTTTTTAGCCGTAGGCGCTACGAATTCACCAAAAAAAAAGTTTAATTTGTAAATCACTTTGAATACACACTATGTTTTGACAAAAAATTATCTTACCTGTCTGCCAGTCCGCTTGTAGTCTATTTGCATGCTGATGTGGAGGCTCATCTCCACCATCCTCTCCATGGTTTAATACATCGGCCATTGTATTACGTCCTTAGCTTACAGTGCAAAATATGGGCAAAAAATAGTTCCAAGTATCAAACATGAAAGTTCCAAGGAATGCTGTATAAATACAAAAGGCAATTTTGTGAAAGTAGTTTGAGAACATCAAGCTATGGATACACACCATCAATTATAATGGATCCAGGGCCTGTATATGTTGACCATAATTATTCAAGAGAAGAAAACTGTTCGTTCCTATAATTATTCAAGAGAAGTGACAGAGTAATCAAATCAAACACAATGAAAGAAATAAGACTTCTAATTAAGCTTAACATTCCAATTATAGTCCCCAGATTTTATGAAGAAAACGAAAAGGTCAATCCATAAATATAAATTCATATTGTTGACATTTCTTACTCCCTTTATAAACAAGCATTCTGAATCTTAAAATTCTAAGCAACCACCATGTATAACCTTGCCCAAATTTCTTTACCAATAACAGGGAACAAATTATATCAACGAAAAAATTGTCATACAAAACAAAACAAGAAAGAAAATCAGATTGAAATCAAATCTTTAATCTATTTCCCCCTAAATTTGGTATCACCAACCGAAGATGACCGGACACAAAATCAATCAGGGGACGAGTTTTGTGAAAACCGAGCGACAATTTTCACCTACATACGTGCAAAGTGCAATTCAATCAACCAACAGAGGCAATAACCATCAAAATCCAATCTCGCAACAAACCCATTTCATAGAATCCAAGTATCAAACATGAAAGTTCCAAGGAATGCTGTATAAATACAAAAGGCAATTTTGTGAAAGTAGTATGAGAACATCAAGCTATGGATACACACCATCAATTATAATGGATCCAGGGCTTGTACACGTTGACCATAATTATTCAAGAGAAGAAAACTGTTAGTTCCCATAATTATTCAAGAGAAGTGAAAGAGTAATCAAATCAAACACAATGAAAGAAATAAGACTTCTAATTAAGCTTAACATTCCAATTATAGTCTCCAGATTTTATGAAGAAAACAAAAAGGTAAATCCATAAATATAAATTCATATTGCTGACATTTCTTACTCCCTTTATAAACAAGCATTCTGAATCTTAAAATTCTAAGCAACCACCATGTATAACCTTGCCCAAATTTCTTTACCAATAACAGGGAACGAATTATATCAACGAAAATTTTTTCATACAAAACAAAACAAGAAAGAAAATCAAATTGAAATCAAACATTTAATCTATTTCCCCCTAAATTTGGTATCACCAACCGAAGATGACCGCACACAAAATCAATCAGGGGACGAGTTTTGTGAAAACCGAGCAACAATTTTCACCTACATACGTGCAAAGTGCAATTAAATCAACCAACAGAGGCAATACCCATCAAAATCCAATCTCACAACAAACCCATTTCATAGAATCCCATAACCAATAATTTATACAACATAATGAACGTCCACGACCGTGAGTAATAAGAAAATGGACAAAAAAAAAACCCAAAATTTGTTCAAGGAAAGCGAAAATTTTTACCAAACACCCATGAAAAAGATGGCTTACCCAACGTTTAATAACGATAATTTGATTTGATTCTTCTTCTTCTTCTTCAGTCTTCGTGCACAAGGTCTGCGTTGTCCAGTTCTGCTTCTTTTCTTCCCTTTCACAGATTTGCCTGATCGAAGAACCCTTTTTTTGGATGGAGTATTGATGGGAGAGGGCGGTGGTTATGGTTTAGGGTGATAGATTGAGGTGGTGAGTAGAGATTGGAGATGATTGTTGATGGAGGGTTTGGTTTGAGGGACAAGATTGAAGACATTGTTTGGGGTTTTCGGAGCCAAATTTCTGCTGGTGCAAAAGAGTGAGATATTGGGAGGAAATAAAGGATTTGTGAGGATTATGCGGGATGTTTACTTTTTGTAAATTTTTGGGTTCTAAAGGGACGACTACAGTCGTCCCTATACATTTAACACACGAAAAAAAAATGTTGGCGCATCTGTTCGTAAAGCTATGCGATCGCATGGATTTGTTACTTGCGATCGCATGGTATGAACGAAAAACATTCTGCTGAAAAATTCAGCCATTTGCGATCGCAGGGTAATAAACCCATGCGATCGCATGGTCAAAAAAATTGTTGGCGCATCTGTTCATAAAGCCATGCGATCGCATGGATTTGTTACCTGCGATCATATGGTATGAACGAAAAACATTCTGCTGAAAACTTATGCCATTTGTGATCGCAAGATAAAAAACCTATGCGATCGCATGGTAAAAAATTTGACCCGAATTTCACATTTTCAGTAATTTCTCATTCATTCGATATTAATTTTGAGATGCCAAATATACCCTTCAACACATGCAGGTCGAACCCCGTTTTCTCGAAGCGGCGAAGTGGCAAACTATTTTGACACGAAATCACTTTAGTTGTCAATTTCTCGAATTCTTAAACCAATTTCCAGTTTATCTAAAGTGCTGAATTGTAAATGTGCGAATTTCAATTTTTTCTTATCTATAGAAAACACTATTTTTGTCTCTATAGATGGCGCCACAATTTCATTTTTAGTTAATTTTTAATACAGACAATTAGTACGAAATTGTTAACAATTAAATGACGTTATTGTAATAGTTTCTTTAATTAAAATAACAAAATTAGATAATTGATGTCTACATTTTTATTTAATAACAAAGAACTAATAAATTACGTTATCATTATTATTTGTTTAATTTAAATAAAAAATTAGATAAATGATTGGTCATTTTTTATTTAATAACGAAAATTCTACTAAAAACAGAGTACAAGATTACAAAGTGTTGTTTGATCAATCATCGTCACTATCATTGCTTCAATCAGCATCATCGTCATATTCGACAGTGTCGCAGTCTGTCTCCGTGTCAAATGCCTCAACCTCACCTCCATCATCGCTCTCATCGTTATAATCCTTGTCCTCATTATCCTCCTCCTCATCGTTAATAAAATTATATTCATCTCCACTAACATTCGACGATGACGCTCTCTTAGTAGGACGATCCAACTGAATGGCATCATTGTCGACCCGCTGCATAGTAATGTGTTCTAAATTGCCAAGATCAACAAACAACAAGAAGTTCGACGAGCTATCATCATGCAGCAAATCTATCTCAGTCAAAACTGTCGCTGGCGTATCCCACGTAGTACGATGATTGACTTCTTGAACCACTCGCCAGTTATGACTACGTGACGGGTCATCAATATAGAACACTTGCCTCGCTTGTGAAGTAAGTATGAACTGGTCATCTTTGTAAGCCTTTCTACTGGTATCAATACTTGTGATGTTGTTCTCTCTGACCTTTCTTTTTTCGTCACACTTAAACCATCTACACCGAAACACCACAACTGAGAAACCATTTATGTATGAAAGCTCCAATATATCCTGAAGCTGGCCGTAAAATATTTCATCACCGGTCCCTGCAATACTCACACCACTATTTTGTGTTTTACGTTGGATATCACGATCATAAGTTAGAAATCGAACTCCGTTAACGATACATGCTGGGTAGGAATGCACAACAGCATTTGCCCGAGACGCCAAAGATAGCAATTCTGGAGACACATCATCAGCGTTTATCCGATGTAGAGCATAAATCTGTGTTAATAAGATGTGAATTCATTAACAAATCAAACATTATACTAATTATAAATGCAAACAGTATTATTGTTCTACCTTCGTATGAAACCAAGCAGAAAAATTGGTTCTATGCAACTGGTTAACATTGGTAACTCCATGAGTCTGCAACTGATCCTTGTGCTCACTGTTGAAGTAAAAATTACATTGAGCAATTGTTATAATAATAAAACCGTTTAATGTTAAAGTTACTAAAAAAATACGTACGCACTCACTTTAAGTACATTTCAATCTCAGGACAGTTGTTAAGTATATAAAACTCAACTTGAGTTCGAACATCACTTTCGAGGACAACTAAACTTCTCTTTCCTATAGGACGACATTGGGATTCAAAAACAGATAGCTGCTTTTTGGGAACACATAGATCGTCATTTCTCTCTGGTCGGTTGAATCGTGTCTTGACGTCGTTGAAATATCGTGAACAAAAAGTCAATGCTTCCTCAACAACATATCCCTCGGCTATGGAACCCTCAGGCTTCGATTGATTTCGCACATAGTCCTTTAGTTTCTTAAGATATCTCTCAAAAGGATACATCCACCTCATGTAAACGGGCCCACCAAGAATTGCCTCTTCAGGCAAATGCATCACAAGGTGAATCATAATGTCAAAAAAAGCCGGTGGAAAGATTCGTTCAAGCTTGCACAATATGAGGATGAGCTGTTGTTGAGCATTAACCATGTCGCTAACCTTTATCGACCTTGCACACAATTTTTTGAAAAATGTACAAAGTTCAATAATAGTGGATGAAATTGTCTTGTTTAGAAATGCTCGACACCCGACGGGCAACAATCTTTGCATGAGGATATGACAATCGTGTGACTTCAAACCAATTATTCGGCTTTCATTAGGTGCAACGTTCTTTCTCAGATTCGATACAAAACCATCGGGAAATTTGACTTTCTGTATAAAATTGCAAAACTTTTGACGATCTGCATTAATAAATGTGTACTCCGCTGCAGGCTTCATCAATCTCCCCTTATCTTCGTACAAGTGTAGCTCGTGTCTGATTTTTAATTTCATCAAATCACGTCTCGCTTTTTCTGTATCCTTAGATTTATGAGGATCGTCCAATAATGTACCCAACAAACTATCACATACATTCTTTTCTACATGCATGACATCGAGATTGTGTTTCAACTCATTTGTCGACCAGTAGGGCAACTCAAAGAAAATGCTCTTCTTTCTCCAGTTTAGCTCATTCTTATCCCTTTTTCTTTTAACACCCCCATAGCTTGGGTGTTTTCCTGGTGTTCTAATTTTCACACGACTAAGTTGCTGCAGGATATCTGAACTAGTCAATTGAGGCAGTGGCCCACGTCTCTCTGTTTGTCCGTTGAAAGTACGGTCATTTCGCCAATGATGAGTACTTGGTAAGAAACGTCAATGACCTACATAAGCTGTCTTACCGATGACACGCGTCGAAGGTGTCTCTTCATTACAAGTTGGACATGCGTCGTAACCATGACCGCTCTACCTTGATAAACTACTACGAGCAGGAAAATCATTAACTGTCCATAACATCGCTGCTCGCATTCTGAATATACAGTTATTACTTGATACATCACGCGTATCGATACCAGATGTCCACAATTCCTTCAACTCATCCACTAATGGCCGTAAAAATACATCCATATCTTTGCCTGGTGATTGGGGACCTGGGATCAAAAGGGTTAGCATTAAATTTTCTTCTTTCATACACAACCAAGGTGGTAGATTATAAGTTGCCAAAACCACCGGCCACATGCTGTAAGACTGACTCATATTACCAAAAGGATCGAAACCATCTGACGACAATCCCAGTCGAACATTTCTTATCTTACAGGAAAAATCAGGGTGATTTTTGTTAAAGGCCCGCCAAGCTTTTCCATCCACGGGATGACCCATATCATCCTCGTCCCTCGAGCAACCTGTATTATGCCACCTCATTAGTCTCGTAGTATGTGTTGTTGCAAACAAACGCTTCAGTCTAGGGGTCAATGGAAAATAACGCAACACTTTATGCAGGACATTCTTCCCAGAGGATTTGCTAGCTATTTGCACCCGACGACTTTTATAGCAGACTGGACAAATTTCTTTATCATCATTTTCCTTCTAAAATAACGCACAATCATTCCTACAAACATGAATAGATTCGTACCCAATCCCAACTTCGACATTAATTTTTTACGTAGTGAGAGTCGACAAGATTGATTTTGGAGAAGGTCGATTTTAACAACTTCAATAGCCCATCTACAGATTTATTTGTCCACTTATTGACCACCTTCAAATGCATCAACTTAGTTAAAAAGTTTAGGGACGAGTAAGAAGATACTCCTGGATACAACTCTGAATGCAGGGCATCGAACAAAGCATCATAACCTAAATCAGAAGATTTGCCAGCAGCTGAGTCATCCCCGACCACATCGGTAAGAACATCCGCCATCTCATCTTCTGCAACAAGCCCTTCGTTCTGTCCTTGCATATTCACAGGCCCTTCCTCACTCTTTCCGTGATAAATCCACCGCTCGTAGTTCTCATAAAAACCGTGACGAAATCTGTGAGACTCAACATCATCTACCAATTGCATCATCATGTTTATACATCTTTTGCATGGACATTGAATCATCCCCCTATCATTTGCTAATGGCCTCTCCATATTTATGAACGCTTTCAGACCATGCCAAAAAAATAACACTAATTAAGTGCAGTATACAAGTGGTGTGAGAATGTCCTAACTCCTTGTCGCTCCAATACTAATTTTAGGTATGGGCCCTAGCCATTCGACATTGATTTGTAATTTACGAGCTGTGTTAATTTTTTCTATGATTGCCTATGTTTCACATGTAAATTTCAGCAGCATCACCCTTCTATTCTCCTAAGTATGCGCACTATTTTAAACACAGTCCACACTCGGAGAATAAAATGGAGACAATACCAAAAATCATACGCGATAGTTGAGGCAATCATAGGAAAAATGTATGATAACATAGCTCGTAACTTACAAATCAATGTCAAACTGTCCGAAACAGGACTATTCAAAGATTAGTTTGTAAACATCAAACAACCCAAAATGAGGTTGTGTGTGCTTAATAAACTAATCTTCAAACGGCATTCTAAGATTTATGAAAGTGCAATGTATTGTGAAAATAAAATAAAATATAAAATATAAAACAGAAAATTAAATCTTAAATATATAAGTGAAATACGTAAATTTGACTGACCAAGGATCTCTTGAAGACTGCAACTAAGACCTTTAAACTGGGGGACTGCAATAGAGAAAGAGAGATTCAAAATGGTAGAATTTGTGGACTAATCTTGAAAGAGAATTTGAAGAAATATTGCTTCTGATGGGAATTTGTAGACTGGAGCTATTGGGACGACACAATTGCTAGAACATCTATTGGGACCACATAATGTCGTCCCAATTGCTAGAGTTGGGCGCGAGAAAATCCTGCCAATATGCTGAGGGTATTAGGACTTACAGGGACAAATATTTAAGTTATGGAGAAGACAATAGTCGCCTTTGATTCTGTAGGGACGACATACTCCGTCGTCTCTACAGGTCTGTCACTATAGGGACGACAAATAAGTCGTCTCTATAGATTCAGGACTTGTAGGAACGTAATTTAACACTATTAGGACGACTTTAGTCGTCCCAGTAGCTTACAAAGCGGGAAAAATTGGCGCCATTTCTTATGACCTATGGGGACGAATTTTTTAGGCTATAAGGACGATATTAGTCGACTTTATTTCTTTAGAGACGATATTCCGTGTTGTCGCTATAGGTATGTACTCTATAGGAACGACAAATAAGTCGTCTCTATAGATTCTGGACCTATAGGGACGACAAATAAGTCGTCCCTATAGATTCTGGACCTGTAGGAACGTACTTTAGCACTATTAGGACGACTTTAGTCGTCCCAGTAGCTTACAAAGTGGGAAAAATTGGCGCCATTTCTTTTGACCTATGGAGACGAATGTTTTAGGCTATAAGGACGATATTAGTCGACTTTATTTCTTATGTACTCTATAGGGACGACAAATAAGTCGTCTCTATAGATTTTGGACCTATAGGGACGACAAATAAGTCGTCTCTATAGATTCTGGACTTATAGGGACGACAAATAAGTCGTCTCTATAGATGCTGGACCTATAGGGACGACAAATAAGTGTGTTGAAATGACTTTTGTCCTTTCTATATCTATTACAATCTTTTGAGACGACATTTTATTGTCGTCCCTATATATGCTATATATAGAGAGACGAATTTGGTGTCGTCCCTATAGATGTCATCCATATAGCTCCTTTTTCTTGTAGTGAGTGTAAATAGTACTGCCGTTTCAGCTTCTCAATCTTTTGAATTTTATATGATACTCGTTAAAAATAAATAAAATTATGAATTGACATTTTCAATTAAAAAATACACATATTTCAGAACAAGATAAATTCACTTTAATTATTAGTAATAACAAATATGAATGCTACATTAATTAATCAATATAAGATTTAGATTATGTAAATATTACTAATTGTCTACAAATAGAAAAACAATAGATTTGCAGAATATCATTAACGCAATCTGCATCTTTATAATTTAGAAAATCAATTTTGAAATTATATTATAAGAATTAGTGGGTTATTTTCGCGCCAAAAATTAAGCCGGAAGCACTTTTTAAAATTTAGAAAATGATAATCAAGCCTTTCATTAAATTAAGTATTCCAATAAAATTTAATTATAATAAACTTTCCAATGTTTAAATTTCCTATTATACTCGGTTAAAATGAATAATATTAAGAATTAACATTTAAAAAAAATACATATCTTCTATAACAAGATAAATTCACTTCAAAACACAACATAGATAAGGTTATGTGTTCCAAGGTCTTAATTTATACATAGATTTAAATAAGTTATGTTTTCAAAAAAAAAAAAGAAACATCAATGCATGAGAACTATTGGCAATAATGCAATAGTTTTTCGAAAATGGACTTATTTTCCCCAAAAAAATTTTATGCTTCCTATAGTGGGTTTAATAAATAGGTTGCAATTAAAAAAAATCAATACACGTAAAAAAATATAATTATGTTATATTATCAAATCATCTAATTTATTACTTAAAAATAATAAGTCGATTAAACTAATAACATAGATATGATAATTCCAAAATTAAATTCATACAATTCAAATATCGCCTCAGATTCTAGCTCCTCAAAAAGGTTCTAGATAAAAGATAGGCTGAAAATGTTAAATAATCAATGTTAAATTTTATTAATATTTTATTACATAGGCTTAAAACGTTAAATAATCAGATTCTTAATGTTTTATTGCATATTGCTTTGTCTTTTAAATTAATTATAGTTGTCTATCTGTCTCGATTTACAGATTTAGAATTGAATGATAAATAAATAAAAAATTATACACTCGCAGAGATTGAAAAAATATTGCGGAGCAGTGGAAAGAGTCTTCAAGACTTTCAAACAATGCACTTCCTTGAGATCGTAGATGTTTCAATTTGCAGTACTAGACTTATAAATGATGAATTGCGTTATGATAGAAATGCTCTGCTGAAGAATGAATTTTTTTTCTAATCTCACAACTTAGCAAAAGAACGCTTATGAAACAATAATGCAGCCCGGATGAGATTCCCAATGATTCATTTGTTAAGTAATTGCCCAACTTCAGTTAATTAATTATCAGTATTCTAATACATTGTAAATAGTACCACCGGTTTAGCTTCCCAATATTTTGGATTTTCTACGATACTCGGTAAAAATGATTAAAATTATTAATTGACATTTTCAATTAAAAAATATACATCTTCCAGAACAAGATAAATCCACTTCAATTATTAGTAATAACAAATTTGAACTACATTAATTAATCAATATAACTTTTAGAGTATATAAATATTATTAATTGTCTACAAATAGAAAAACAATAAATTTGCATAATATCATTAATGCAATCTACATCTTTACAATTTAGAAAATCAATTTTCAAATTATAATATACATGTACTAAAAATTAATTAATTATCTCATACGCTATGACTATAAAAAAGAGCCAGAGTTAATATTTCCCCCGCTTGAGATTATCTTTAAAAAAATCAGTTTTTAGTCATGGACAGCTTTATGTTACATTGTCTAGAGTTACAAATCGTATGAGATTGAATATATTGATTTGTGATAGAGATGGAGTGCCAACCAATTCGACCACAAACATGGTTTTCAAAGTGGCATTTGAAAATATGGATTAGTTATATTATTTTTTTTTCAATATCAATTAAGTAATCAAATGTTATTTCTATAATACTTTTTTTATTTGAATGTAATAAATAAAAAATATTTTCTTAAAATATTTTAGAATCATTATCATGAAAAAATAAGTGTTGTGCATCACATGTAGAAGTGACAAATGGCTAGACGGGCCAAACAAAAAATTGGATTGGGCCAACCCTTGCCCAATTTTACATGGCCTCTCATTTGTTGGGCCGTCCTAGTTCGATTTTGTGTCACAGGGCTGCCCAACATAAATTATTTAATTTATTAAAAAAAACGTAAAAACTTCACCATCTTCCTCACCCACCCCACCCCCAAAAGGCACCCCCACCAAATCTCGACGACAAAGATCCCCCCTCCCCTGGCCCCGGTTCACGAAACCAGTGATCGGGGGGGAGGGGGGATTTCCCCCCTTGTTGCTGGCACCGGCGGCGTCGAAAACAAGGGGGAAAATCTCCCCCTGTTTCTGTTCCAGAGAGGGGTGGGGGTGGGGGTGGGTTCAAAAAATTAATTATATTTGTCTGTTTGTCTCAATTTATAGATTTAGAATTGAATGATGAAGAAATAAAAAATCATATACTCGCAGAGATTGTAAAAATATTGCGGAGTAGTGGAAAGAGTCTTCAAGACTTTCAAACAATGTCATTCCCGAGATCATAGATGTTTCAAGTTGTAGTAATAGACTTATAAAGGATGAATTGTATTATAATAGAAACGTTATGGTTGAAAAATGAAAAAAAAAATTGTTTCTAGTCTCACAACTGAGCAAAAAAGCACTTATGAAACAATAATGCAGCCCGAATAAGATGCCCAATGATTCATTTGTTAGGTAATTTCCCAACTTCAGTTAATTAATTATCAGTATTCCAATACATAGTAAATAATACCACCGATTCAACTTTCCAATGTTTTGAATTTTCTATGATACTATATAAAAATGAATGAAGTTATGAATTGACATTTCTAATTAAAAAATACACATATTTTAGAACAAGATAAATTCACTTCAATTATTAGTAATAACAAATTTGAATGCTACATTAATTAATCAATATAAGATTTAGAGTATGTAAATATTATTAATTGTCTACAAATAGAAAAACAATAAATTTGCATAGTATCATTAACCCAATCTGCATCTTTACAATTCAGAAAATTAATTTTCAAATTATAATATACATGCGCCAAAAATTAATTAATTGTGTCATACGCTATAACTATCAAAAAGAGTCAGAGTCAATTTTTCTCCCACTTGAGATTACATTTGAAAAAAATCAGTTTTTAGTCATAGACAAATTTATGTTGCATTGTTTAGAGTTACAAATCATACAAGATTGAAGATGTTGATTTGTGATATGGATGGAGTGCCAACCAATTCGACTACAAATGTGGTTTTCAAAGAGGCGTTTGAAAATCTGGATTAGCTATGTTGTTTTTTCCAATATCAATGAGTAATCAAATGTTATTTATATGATACTTTTTTTATTTGAATGTAATAAATAAAAAATACATTCTTAAAATATTTTAAAATCATTATCATGAAAAATAAGTGTGCATTGCACTCGTGATAATTGTGCATTGCACGGGTGATATACTAGTGTGCTTAATAATAAATTAGCTGAGAAAAAATCTATGTTGCAAAATGGCTAATAATGTCCATAGCGCACAACTTCAATTGATAGGTTTTGGGATATTTTTACAGTATAATTATTTGTATTAATGATAAATTTCATTATATTGATTAATAGAAGATCAATTGGTGAATTGTGAAAATTTAGATGATCTAGGTTTCAACATTATGTTTATGTAAGTTGTTTAAGGTGATACCAAGTACGTAGTAAATCATCAAGAAATTTTAAATAAACAATTTTACTTGATGTCTATTGATCAATGCGTTTTTTTATTGAGAGAGAAATTATGTGACCTGATTATTATGTTTTAAAAATATTCTTCGCACCTTCTAAAAAAAGAGAAGGACTTGTTTATTTATAGACAATGGTTATAATCAAATGGTCGAGTTTTTACATATAGGACAAGAAACTCGACCGACCGATTAAATGGAGAAAATGTAGCGCTTAATGAGATATATAACAAAAGTGTATCTAGCATCATTAGCCCCCTACTCTCAAGCATATAGACTTTTTATATCTTGAGAGTTATCTCGTCAAGTAGACACAAATCCGCGACCGACATTCCATTTTCCCGACCAGTTGTCAATTTAGATGATGACGTCATGGCCATCATTTATAGTCCAGCTGTCAATCCAGATGATGGCGTTATGACCACCATAATTAATATGGTGCGTGTTCTCTAGATGCACAGTGAACGAAGAGGCGGCGCCATTCTGGGAAATAGTGTTGTCATCTTTACCGCCTTTTTCGTTCTTTATTAGTTTTTTGAAATTTCTTAACACTCTTAGCATTCTTAACCAATAATACTCAAGAACATCATTCCCATTTTTAAACAACTCCTCTTGCCCACATATAGCTTCTAAACTTTCATGAACATTATAAATTTGGAGAGCTCGTCTGACGAACAAGAAGCCGTTTCTCTTTCTGAGATAGAGTTTTCTTTTAATTCCTTAGAATCAATCAAATTTCTTGGACAACCAGACAATTCAGCGCCAGAAGTAAATAGTTTTTCCTTGAACATCAATCAAACCCACGGCCTAATCACACCCGGTAGGTCCTTTCTTTCTTTTGTTCTGCTCGTAACTAGTGTTTCTTCTCTATTCCCTGCTACCCCCTTCTTATATATATTTTTGTTTATTTCTACGAAGAAATTACAGGTCTATCGCCTCATTCTCGAAACTTGACTGGGTAAGGATGGTACGAGAAAACCTTAGACATGGTAGAGAGAAAACCTTAGACATGGTACTGATTTTTTAGACTATACGTTCCTTTCTTTACTTCTCGATGACTTCGAAGGGCCCCTCCCATTTAGGATCTAACTTGCCCGGTTGATGACCTGCAGCTGATGCATTTCTGAGGACTAGATCTCCTTCTTCAAAAATTCGATGTTTTACCCTTCTATCAAAATATGCAACTGTTCTCCGTTTGTAATTTACCATCCTTGTGAATGCTTTCTGTCTAACCCCCTCTAGCAAATGGAGTTCAGATTTATGTAGCTCAACATCAGCTTGCTGAATCATTATACATGGTGAAGGCTCCAAGATCTCGGCCGGCGTTACAGTTTCTAATCTGAAACATAATCGGTATGGTGTTTCCCCAGTCGACTCTCGCGGCGTGGTGTGGTACGCCCATAATATGTTCAGAATTTCTTCCGCCCAGCACCCCTTACAACTTTCCAATCTGGTCCTAATATCCCACAAAATAGTACGATTAGTGACTTCCACTTGACCATTAGCTCGAGGATAGGCAGCCGATGTTCTCCTCGGGTCAATCTTGTAACTACTACAAAATTGTTCAAACTCCCGATTGTCAAATTGCCTTCCATTATCTAATATAATTACTCGTGGTATACCAAATTTGCAAATAATATTCTTCCAAATGAAGCTCTGTATTTTCTTGGTTGTTATTGTGGCAAGTGCTTCTGCTTCTGCTTTTGCTTCCACCCATTTTGTGAAATAGTTGATCGCAACCACTAGAAATTTCCTCTGCTGGCTAGCCATCGGGAATGGTCCCAGAAGATCAATTCTCCACTAAAAAAATAGGCATATACCAAACACGGCAGTTTGGTACTCGGCCGGGATATGAATAAGGTTTGCGTATCTCTGGCAGGAGTCACACTTTTGGACTAGCTCTTTAGCATCTGCTTTCATAGTTGGCCAGTAATATCCTTGTCGGATGGCTCTGAAGGCCAACATGTTTGCACCCTGATGGTTTCCGCACATCCCTGAGTGTATTTTCGTAAGTATTACATACCCTCTATCGACGTCAATGCATTTCAAATATGGAGTTGAGAGACCTTTCTTGAACAAGTGACCATCTATTATTACAAATCCAGTTGCCCGTATCTGCAGTCTTCTCGCCTCAATTGGGTCTTTAGGCTGGACATCCTCAGACAAGTAGGCTCTCAAAGGATCCATCCAGGTAGGATGTTCTCTGATTTCACCAACTTCAATCGTGGGTATAAAACTCAGCCGTGTAATTGTCTGGAGTGGGAAAGAATGTGACCAAGTAGTTATACAGGTTGAGCCCAATCGAGACAGTGCATCCGCTCGTAAGTTTTCTGCTCGGGCTATTTTTACGATTTCGAATTCTTTGAACCGCTGCTGCAAATCTCTGGTTCTCATCAGGTAGGCGGCCATGCGATCATTTTAGCGTCGAATTCAGCTTGAATTTGTCCGACTACTAGCTGCGAGTCGCTGTGCACCTTAATCGACTGCGTCTCCATTTTTAATGCGTATTGCAATCCGAGAATGACTGCCTCGTATTCTGCATCATTGTTAGTGGCTTTGCACTCGAACCTTAAAGTATATCTCATTTCTTCTCTGTTTAGCTTTATCAATATAATTCCCACTCCTGATCCCTCTTTGGTGGATGATCCATCTACAAAGAGTGTCCAAAGAGGATTTTCCCTGGACACGAATCTGGGTGATAATTCTGCAATGAAGTCTGCTAGAGCCTGCCCTTTTATGGAAGACCGTGCCTTGAATTCTATGTCATATTCTTCCAATTTGACTACCCATTTCATTAATCGGTCGGATGTATCAGGTCGATGAAGAATATGTTTCAATGTCTGATTCGTTCGGATGTGCTTGGAAGTAAGGTCTTAATTTTCTTGCGCTAATGATCAGACATAGGACCAATTGCTCTGCTAGGTTGTACCGTGATTCAGCATCTTTCATAATGTGACTTACATAGTAAACTGGTAGCTCAACCTTTTCCTCTATTCTTGTAAGCACAGAGCTGACTGCATGCGGAGACACGGCTAGATACAACCTGAGTGTTTTCCCTGTAGTCGGCCTGCTTAAGATGGGAGGATGTTGAAGTAATGACTTCAGATTCACCAACGATTCTTCACACTCGGCCGTCCACTCAAAGTCGTTACTTTTTTTGATGGTCTTAAAAAACGGGTGACACCTGTCAGCGGCCCTTGACATAAATCGATTAAGTGCTGCTACTCTACCGGTAAGTCTTTGTACTTCATTCTTGCTTTTTGGACTAGTCATATCAATGATCGCCCGAATCTTATCTGGGTTGGCTTCTATTCCTCTCTAAGTAACCATGAAGCCCAGGAATTTACCACCTGTAGTGCCAAATGTGCACTTCTCGGGATTAAATTTCAAATGGCTCTGTTTTGCCACTCTGAAAATCTCTCTCAAATCCTCAACGTGGTCTTCTTCCTGGTTGCTATGCACTACCATATCATCTACATAGGCTTCTATCTTTCGACCGATAAGGCTGTCAAATACTTTGTTAACCATGCGTTGATATGTGGCTCCAGCGTTCTTCAAACCAAAAGGCATGGCTGTGTAGCAAAAAGTCACAAAGTCTGTTATAAAAAAAGTTTTCTCAGCATCTTCTGGTGCTAAAGAGATATGGTGATACCCTGAAAAAGCATCAAGAAAACTGAATCTTTTCTTTCCAGCCATGGCATCTATTAACGCATCTATCTGTGGTAGAGGGAAACAATCTTTCGGGCATGCCTTGTTTAGGTCGGTAAAGTCTATGCACAGTCTCCACTTCCCAGTTGATTTTTTTACCAGAACTACGTTGGCCAGCCATTCTGGATATTCCACTTCTCTGATAAAACCTGCTTTAAGTAACTTTTCCAACTTCTCCTTTATGGCTTGCTGTCTTTCAGGTGCTAACTTCCTTTTTCGTTGCTTTACGGGTTTGAAGCCTGCTATATTGTTCAATCGGTGCTGAGCGATCAAGGGATAGATGCCCGGCAGGTCATCGGTACTCCATGCGAAAACCTCAATATTCTCTCGAAGCATATCCATAAGTTTCTCTCTGTCTCCTTCACTCATTGATTTACCAATTTTAATCTTTCTGCCTTCTTCTAATTCCATCACTTCTACCTCTTCCGTTGGCTCGAAACGTTGTGCTTGCTGATATTCATTTTTTTCGATTGTTATCACGGTTAAGTAAGCTTTGTGCCGAATGCTGTCTACATAACACCTCCTCGATGTCAACTGGTCTCCCTTGACAACTCCAATTCCTCGACTGGTAGGAAATTTCATACACTGGTGTTGGGTAGATATTATTGCCCCGGCCGTGTTTATAATCGGACGACCATAGATGGAATTGTAGGCCATAGGTGTTCAGACTATCAAAAAGGGTGTAATTAATGTTACGCAATAGGGATGTTTTCCCAAGACCACTGGGAGGTCTACTATCCCTTCAAGTACTACCGTCCCTCCTCCAAATCCTTGTAACGGAGTGTTTATGGACCTTAGTCGATCGGTTGGTATTTTCAAACCTTTGAATGCCTCCCAACTCAATACGTTTGCGGCACTGCCTGTGTCTACGAAAACCCTTTTTACATCGAAGTCAGCTATGTCACCTGTAATTACCAATGCATCGTCATGTGGCAAGGATACTCCCTCTAGATCTCCGTCATCAAAGGTAATCGACTGGGAAAATATCTTGGACACACTGATGGAGTTTACATGCAGCGACCGTGCATAACCTTTTCTAGAATTTTTCGAATCTCCCCCACTGGCTGATCCTCCAACAATGACATGTATCACCCCTGCTCTCATCTTCCTTCCCTCTCCCTCTACTATCTGTTCAGGACGCTCGTCTATTTTCTTTACAAAGTGTTTTATCAGACCTTTTGAGATCAACCTCTCCACTTCGCTTCGTAGCATCCTGCACTGATCCGTGGTATGGTCGTGATCTTTATGAAAATCGCACATGCGACTACTGTCTCGAATGGATGGATCGGATCTCAATTTCTCTGGCCATTGTAACTCTTTCAATGTGGATATTTCTCGAAGAATGACTGACAGAGGTGTACTCAACTGTATCTGTGAGATTGCATTCACCACTTCTGTCCTCGGCTGATACTTATACTCAGTCGTATTCCTGGTGTTACACTGGTTTACCGGAGGTTCTTCACGTCGTCTCTTCTTATTTCCACCGCTGTACATATCTCAGTCGCATCGTGCTACATCTCGGTCGCCTCGTGTTGCTTTTAATACCTCATCCTGGTCAATGTACTCCTCTCCTCGTCTAAGTAGTTCTATCATAGATTCGGCCAGTTTTTTCGAAAGGCTGGCTCTGAGACCATGGTTCCTCAATCCACTTAGTAACGCGGTAAGTACCGACGACATCTGCAAATTTTTTATTCCCAGTGTAGCACGATTGAATCGCGACATATATTCGCGCAGAGACTCCACTTTATCTTGTGTTACTTGCATAAGCCCCATCGCCGTCTTCCTTTTCTGCGTGCTACTAGAGAAACATATTGCAAATTTATTAGCGAAATCTACAAATGAAGATATCGACCATGGAGGCAACGTGTCAAACCACTCTTTTGTATCTTTTCGCAACGTCATGGAGAACGCCCTGCATGCTATGGCGTCTGGCCAACCATGTAATCTTACCCGGTCTTGAAACATTCGTATATGATCAATAGGATCACCCATTCCATCAAACTCTCCAGTCAGTTCTTTGAATTTTGGTGGTAAAGGTACATTCATCACATCCTCGGTAAACGGATCCTCCTTTATAGAAATTGGTCTTCTCCTGCTCTTTCTTCGTGCAATAGCCTCCTCCACTTTATCGTTAAAAATGCTTTCCCAATTGACTGGTATTGAATGACGGCTTGTTGATGTTATTTCATGTGTTTGTATAGTATCAGATGGAAGTGTCTCCACTGCCGGGAGAATTTCTATATTTGGTAGTACTTCTGCCACTGGAGGAGCTTCGTCAGCTGGCAACACCTCAGACCTATGAGGCAGGGAGGCCATTCTCTGCAACATCTCCATGATTGTGGACATCTGGTCTTGCAAAATAGTGACCTGCTGGACGGTGGCAAATTGCAGCAAAATCTGATCTGGTGTTGTTTCTTGTGGTGAAGTCTCTGGATGCTCTATCCTAGGCCTTCTTCTAGTTCTTCCTGACATGGCTCTTAGTTCTTCTTTTTGGAGAAAGAGAAAAGAATGTTTCCCACAGACGACGCCAATTGATCAATGTGTTTTTTTATTGAGAGAGAAATTATGTGACCTGATTATTATTTTTTAAAAATGTTCTTCGAGCCTTCTAAAAAGAGAAGGGCTTGTTTATTTATAAATAATGATTATAATCAAATGGTCGAGTTTTTACATATAGGACAAGAAACTCGACTGACCGATTAAATGGAGAAAATGTAGCTCTTAATGAGATATATAACAAAAGTGTATCTAGCATCATCTATCTTCTTAATCAAAAGCAAGTTACTATAATAAAAATATGTGAATACTGACTGTGACCTTAAAATGGGGAAGGTCGTCCAATGAGACAATGGAGGACATATATATATCGTCGAGAGAGAAACGGTATGAATCACCAACAAATGCCCCTAAATCATACTCTTTAACGGGAGAATAACATAAAAATAGTTTTAAAAAATAGTGTTATCGTTAATTAAGGCTAGTGTGAAAGTGATAATTTTCTATTTTCAAAAAATGTTGAAAAGAATGAAAAAGAGATGCTAAGAGCATCTCTAATGCACTATGTCTATTGCTTTTTAGACGTGCTACATAAGCACAGATAGATGGAGTTATAAAAAATCATCTCCAATGCATGCTGATGAGGCCCCGTCTAGTTGATGTGGCACACTAAAAAATAGTTCGTTTAGAAGTCCATTTAAATTTATATAGATATCCAGAGACGGAGTGACTCAAAAAATAAAATTAATGCCACATAAGCGGTAACATTAGTTTTAGACGGAATGCATTGGAAATAAATTTTTAATTTTCCCGTCTATTCAATAGACATAGTACCACAAAGACTGGAAGTCCGTCTATTTTACCTGTCACATAGACTACAATAGACAGAGTACATTGAAGATAACACTAGATGGTTCATTGACATTCAAAGATCGGGAACGAGATATGTATTAACTAGTTCATAGTTAGATTTTTTTTTGTTTTATTTTCCTATGGTAATTGCAGCAATACCTTAATTGTAGAGCACTCTATTTACACATGCACATAATAAATGGGGACCCACTTGGTGTCATGTGGGGTTAACGGATCCTACAAATTTTTCACAAATTTCATTTTAAAATTTTTTATTACCTTTTCTTCGTCATTACCTTTTAATATTTTATTAAATAGAAATAATTCATAATCATCGGGTTAGCATCAATCTAAACCAGCCCATGCGCCAGGTGCCGTAGCTAACCCATTAAAAATAAAAATTAACAATCCCCAATAAAAATGCGCTAATCCTCCAATAATCCCCCCTTAAGATTCCCAAATTCAATTAGAAACTCCAAGAGGATCACATCTTCATTAAACATCTCTCATCTCTTTCTTCTCCATTTTTTTTTTCTCTCTTTCAAATTTTTTGATTGGTCCGTCAATTTCTTTCTGCTTCTAGCTCTGGTCGCAACATTTGAGGTAAGATAATAATTGAATCGATTTTTACATGAAAGTGTAGCCCTATTTCGATTTCTTTGTATCTTTTTGCATATTTGAAAATTAGTTAGGGTTTAGGATAAAATTTTTTCATTTATGTGTTGAATTGACAATTTATTTGTTGAATTTTTGACAATTGAAATGCGGTTTGAGAGATGTATTGAATTTTTGAATTTTTGGCCATTTGAAGTTTATTTTCTACTTATTAACAATTGGAAGTTTAGGCCATTTGAAGTTTATTTGTTGAATTAAAAGTTAATTTTCCACAATAGAACTTTATTTGTTTTTTAAGAGACGAAATTCTTCACGTCGGTTCGTTATGCACTTTGGAGCTTTTTAAATATTTTATATTTGTTAATCAATGTAGGAATTCTTGGAAAGAACATAATAGAGAAAAAAACGAAGGAAAGGAGCTGAGGATATATATATTAAGAATACCAGTAAAGAGGAAGGTATATATATAGTTTCCTTTACTCAATGAATTTCCATACGTTTCTGATATGTAATCTAGTCTATGTATACACTAACACGAGGCATGATCTATACAAAAAGCAGATGGATAAATAACTAACTAGGCACATGCAAAAAAGCTGAATTAGTTACAACAATATGAACAACACTAGAAGCTTCTACTTAACCGAATTCAAGTGACATGTTGGCTGAGTTTTCTTTTGTCACTTGGTTTTCTGATTTTGATCATTGTAGTCCATAATTCCTTCTTCTCTAACACCCCTTCAAGATGGAGTTAACTTCAATTACTCCAAGCTTGCTACATAGATATAAGTGTCTAGAATTCATCAATGGTTTGGTTAATATATCTGATGTTTGGTCTGTTGTTGGTACATAGCTTATTACCAGTTGTTTTGCTAATACATTGTCTCTGACAAAATGCATAACCAATTCTATGTGCTTAGTCCGTGCATGATAGACAAGATTAGAAGACAAATGCACTAGCTCCTAAGTTGTCACACCATATTCTTGGAATTTCAGTTTGAGTTATATTTAGTTCTTGAAGTAGAGATTGAATCCAAGTGATCTTTGCAGTGATGTGAGCTAGAGTTCTGTATTCTACCTCAGTACTTGATCTTGCTACTACTTGTTGTTTCTTTGAGGACCAAGAAACTAGATTGTCACCCAGGTATACACAATAACCCACAGTAGATTTTTTGTCATCTGGACATAATGCCCAATCAGCATCTCCATATGCAACAATGTTCATATTCTGTATTTCATGAATGATTAGTCCCATATCAAGAGTTCCTTTTATGTATCTGAAGAGTCTTTTTAGCAAGCTCTAGTGAACATCTATAGGATTTTGAAGATACCGTCTGATTAGTTTACAGCAAATGTGATGTCTGGTCTTGTATGAGTTAGATATTGCAGTGCTCCTACTGCACTCCTAAATTGGGTTGGATTTCTTAAGCTTATGCCATCTGCTCTACCTACCAGCCTTCCAGCTGCCATAGGAGTGATACTAGGCTTTAGATTTTCAAAGCTGAACTTCTTTAAAACATCAATAGCATATTTCTTCTGTGATAGGTGAAGTCCAATTTCATCTCTATAGAATTCAATTCCCAAGAACTTCTTTAGTCTGCCCATATCCTTTAAAGCAAAGGAAGCATTCAACTTGTCAATCAGCTTCTGTATTGTTGTTTTGCATCTCCCAGTTAGTATAATGTCATCAACATATACTAGAAAGTAGATTACATGATCCTGTGCAATTTGATAAAAGACTGAACTGTCAGCTTTGGATTGCTTAAGGTCCCACTCCAGTAATGTATCCTTCACTGTATCATGCCAGGCTCTAGGGGCTTGTTTGAGTCCATATATAGCTTTGTTGAGTCTGCAAACAAACGATGGTTCTGATTTATCTATGAAACCCTGAGGTTGCTCCATGTATACTGTTTCCTCAAGTTTTCCTTTGAGAAAAGCATTGTTGATGTCTACCTGCCTTATCTCCCAGCCTTTAGAAATTGCTGCTGTAAGAATAATCTTCAGAGTTGGTGTTTTAGCTACTGGACTGAATGTTTCATAGTAGTCAATTCCTGAAGTTTGTGAGAAGCCCTTCGCTACTAGCCTGGCTTTATGTCTCTGAATTTCTCCATTTGCATCAAATTTCAGTTTAAATACTCATTTGCATCTTATTACTTTCATTGTAGGTTCAGGGGGGACTAACACCCAAGTATGATTTCTTACCAAGGTATCATATTCTTCCTTCATTGTCTTACACTATTTTTTACTGTTCAGTGCTCCATCCAAGTTAACTGGTTCCTCATTATCTAAGGATTGTGAGATAACTACAGCTATGTATGTTCTTGGTTTTACTATCCCAGCTTTTGATCTAGTTACCATAGGATGTTCAACCTTTTCTGTAATCTTCTCAATTTGTGGCATATCAACCCAAATATTAATACCAACTTGAGATTCTGAGGAGTCAGGCTGTATATCTCTCTGTACTGGTTGTTGTGATACATCATTATCTATACCTTCATCATTTTCTACCACTTCTTCACTTCCAGCTGAAGGTTCATGTGCTGGTTCATCTGTTGAATGCATTATATCAGCTAAATATGAGATTATATTGTGAGAGTTCTGTTCAAATAGGAGATGATGTAGAGTCATAGGAGTGAATTTGGTTTGGTGTGATTTGTTGAGGAAATCTTCCTTAAAAGGAAATGAGTTTTTATCAAAGACAACATGTCTGGAGATATAGATTCTACCATTGGAGTTTAAGCACTTGTATCCTTTGTGAGACATACTAGGTCCTAGGTAGACACATTTTTTAGTATGAAAATCAAACTTGTGTTTCTGATAGGATCTTATACATGGGTAGCAAGTGCATCCAAATACCTTAAGAAGCTTGTAATCTACACTGTTTTTAAATTGGATTTCATAGGGTGATTTGTGTTGGAGTAAAGGACTGGACATTCTATTTATAAGGTGAGTTGCAGTAAGAAAAGCTTTCCACCAATAATATAGAGGCATATGTGCTTGAGCTAAGAGAGTTAAGCCACTTTCAGTTATGTGCCTATGTTTCCTTTCAACTCTTCCATTTTGAGCTGGGGTATGAGGACAGGAATGTCAGTTCTATCCCTGATTTTGTGGCTAGTTTGTCCAGATTTCTGTACTCTCTTCCCATATCAATTTGTAAGGCTTTAATTTTTCTCTCAAATTGGTTTTCAATTAGCCTTTTAAACTGAGTAAAGTAGTGTAGGACTTCATATTTATGTTTCAAGGGGTAAATCCAGGTATATCTAGTGCAATCATCAACAAACAACACATAGTACTTAAACCCTGAGGTAGAATTAATGTGAGATGGTCCCCAAACATCAGTGTGTATTAGATCAAGAGGCATTTGAGCATGAGAATATGACAGTTTAAAGGGTAGGGTATGAGATTTACCAAACTGACATGATTCACAGAATGAAAAAGCTTTATTATTGACAATTTTGAGATTACTACAAGACTTTAAAACTTGTTATAATATAGAGTTGGAAGGGTGTCCTAGCCTTCTGTGCGATATTTCAGTTTGTGCTTCCATGAAGTTATGACCGGTAGAGTTGGTGAAATGATTCAGACTGGTGTTGAGGAGATTATGAGTGACGTTGGTCTGATGATTATTGACTGAGCTTGTGTTTGGAGATCTTGAATAAGGTAGATTCAGTTGATATAATCCATCTTCAAGTTTTCCCTGCACTAGAGCCTTTTTTGTTGGTAGATCCTTCACAACACAGCCATGAGGAAAGAATTCAATAGACACATTGTTATCAGTAGTTAATTTAGAGACACTTATAAGATTATTCTTGATTCTAGGCACATGAAGCAACCTTTTTAGTACCAAGGATTTATCAGATTCAATATTGAATACTTTAGAACCAACATGGAGATTTGTAATGAAGTACCATTACCTACTATCATCATTTTCTGCTTACATGTATACTCCTTAGCTTCATCAACATTGTTTCTATCAGTAGTAACATGGTGACTGGCTATAGAATCAGCATACCAGGCTTGATCTTCTACTGTATTTGGACTTGCAATGTAAGCAGAGGGATTGGAGGTGTGAATATGATCATTAGGTCTTTTCTCCATATACTTTTTATCAAACCGATTATAGCACCAAGCAGCAGTGTGGTTGTTTAAACCACAGATTTGACACGATTGTCTTGTTTCATTTGTCCTTCCAAATCTCCCTCTACCCCTTGTTCTTCCTCTAAATTTTGAGTTTCTTCCACCTCTACTTCCTCTTCCATTATAGTGACTTACATTCTTTGAGCTTCCTTGAGTTAGGTTGATGGATCCAAAGTTGTTTCTGACTTGACTGAGGTACTCAAATCTACTTTCAAAGTCATGAGTGTTGAAGATAGCTCATGCCATGAAACTTGATCTTTGCAATTCACTTGCACTACAATAGGAGTGTATTCTTCATCAAGTCCAGCTAGCACTTGAGTAACCAAATCAGCATGATCAATCTTCTTTCCAGCAATCTCTAGATTATCAGCAAATTGCTTGATAGTGCTGAGATATTGATCCATATACATGGATCTTTTTCTGATTCTCTGCAATTCAGAGGTAAGGTAGGTCACTCTTGACCTGTTGAGAATTCTATAGTTCTCATTTATAACCTTCCAAAGCTCGCTTGAGCTATTACAGCCCATGACGCGCATCACAATCTTTGATATCATGGAGGCATACAACCATCCCATTAGGAGTTGATCTAATGAAATCCATCTAGAGTATTCTGGATTGGGAATTATCTCTACTGTTGTTCCAGTTTCAGTTGCAGCTTGTGAATTAACAAATTGTGGAGGACATACCTTCATGCCCAGCAGATAGTCTTCTAGACCATGGTCTCTAACAATTGGTATTATAACATTCTTCCATATAAAGAAGTTATCTCTGTCTAGCTTTACAGAAGCTGCCTGAGTTAGGTTCATGCTGAAGGAAGTAAGATTGTTCATCAGAACTGGGGCTTGAATTGTGGAGTTAGAGTTTGAGCCATGAGATTGATTGTTGTGGCTAGTGTTCGCCATAGAGAGACTCTGATACCAAGAAATAAAATGAAGGAAATGAGCTAAAGATATATATATTAAGAATACCAGTAAAGATAAAGGTATGTAGCATCCTTTACTCAATGAATTTCCATACGTTTCTGATCTGTAATCTAGTCTATATATACACTAACATGAGGCATGATCTATACACAATGCAGATGGATAAATAACAGACTAGGCACATGCAAAAGAGCTGAATTAGTTACAACAATATGAACAACACTAGAAGCTTCTACTTAACCGAATTCAAGTCACATGTTGGTTGAGTTTTCTTTTGTCACTTGGTTTTTTGATTTTGATCATTGTAGTCCATAATTCCTTCTTCTCTAACAAATAGTACCAAGAAAAACGTAATAAAAGTTATATACAAAGCTAATGGAACGTACATTTAACTTTTGGCTCATTTGGAAAATCAAAGATGTGGTCAAGACATAAAAGATCAACCCAAAAATGTAGTCAAAATGTGGCGGAAGGATATATAAGATATCTTAAAACAATTGAGCATATTAGTTTTAAACCTAGAAGGGGAGTTGAATAGCTTCAGGGATAGAAGGACATAAGATTTTTTAATTTTTTTAATTTATTAACATTGTGATCAGGCCCCAAAGAATAGCACAATATTAGTGTCCTTAACATGGACGGTGTGTATATACTTCTGGGTCATTCACGACGTATCACTATGACATATTTGTATCACTTCCATGTGGATTTATTTTATGTAGTAATTGATATGCAACTTCAAGAGTTCAATGCTCGCTTTTCTGATGTGAACAGTGAATTACTTCATTGTATAGCATGTTTGTGTCCGGATAATTTATTTTTTACTTTTAACAAAAGTAAATTATTTCAAATGTGTAAGTTTTATCCAAAAGATTTTAAAGGATCTGAGATTTTGTAATTTGATGATCAAATTGACACATGCATCATTGATATACGGACTGATGATAATTTTGGAAGATTATAAGGCTTGGTGAACTTGCACAAAAGTTGGTTGAGACAAAAAAACATGAAATATTTTCGTTAGTATACAAGCTTTTGACATTGACATTAATTCTTCTAGTTGCTACTGCTATGGTAGAGAGGGTATTTTCTACAATGAATTGTGTCAAGAATCGATTATGCAATTGAATGGGTGATAAATGGTTGAATGATAGCTTGATTATGTATATTGAGAAGGATGTATTTGACAAAATTGATGATGATGTAATTATACAACGTTATCAGAGTATGAGAACTCGTAAGGAACGCTTGTAAATAAGGTATCAAAAAAATTTCATCACTAATATGTTGTTTCAATTTTTTTGCATGTCATTTTGGGACCCCCAACTGAAAATGTCTGGCTCCACCAATGAATAGGTTATTATTGAAAATAAGCGGAAGCTATATTTTTTTGTAAAACAACTTTGAGCACAGAAACTGTTAACTCGAAGGTTTACTTTAATGTTCTGCTGTTGGTGAAAATTTGTTGAATGTCAAATGTTACAATAAACGTTTCACACAATTCGAGAGAGATAGTATATATGACAATTTGTAGTAAATAACATAATATTTATGTGGTAAACCCCTAAGGGAAAAATCCACGGGTAAATAAATCTACTATTTAGAACAGGTTAGACACGTCTCAACTTTTTGAAATTACAATCTTAGATCTAAACCAAAATTTTATCAGCAATTTACAAAAAGTGAAACACAGTTAACAAGAACAATAAAACTCTCCCGTTTTAGATCTTTTTAACTAGTCCAGAAATGTACTCAAGTTCATTTGTCTTGATCTTGGTCCATTTTATGAGTGTACTCAAATTGTCTCCACAAATCGGAATAAGGACCTTGTCCTTATCTTGCCGCTGAAATACCATTCTCTCTCACAATATCTTTCTATAGTGCTCAGTTTTTCAATGTCTTTCTCAAAAACAAAGTTTTGATCGGACTAGAACTTCTGAATATTTCTTTACAATGCACAACTAACATATTATTTTCTCATAGATGCTTGAGTATTTTTGGTTTCAAAGTCCATAAGACTTTTGGTTCATCAACTGTCTTACTTATACGAAAGAGTATTTTATTTAAACTCAATGATTTAGTATCTATCTTATTCAGTGATAAGGTAGACTGTGTCTTTAAGTTTAAATACAAGTCTTATCATAAAAAAAAAATAGGTTGAGTAATAACACAAGAATAAATTATGAAAATAATTTCTAATTCATTCAATTAAATACTTTCATTTAAGTGGATAAGAATTGTGATAAATATAATATTTCAATATGCATACAACTTTATCTACTTAGAAACTCAGTTTATATAAAATGCTCAATATGTATTTAACTCAATAACTTATTTATCAGATAAAGAATATGAATTTTAGAACAACTAGGTTTCCAACTGATAAGGATTGGGAAACATACTTTTTCAATAGCATGCGGATTTCAATTCAACTATCAAACAAGATTGACTCCCAGTTATTTTAACTCATTTTGATATGAATTTAATTAAAATAATTCATAATTAAGTATGCCAACAAAACACAAATTCTCCAACAACCTCTCCCTTTGGCATCTCTTAATTACAAAACTCATATTAAGTTGTTTTGAAGTGAGCACATATGTTGTTATATAGAAACTAGTATAATAAGTTGGCAAATCAGATTTAAAACCAAAAGGCTAAGTAAAGCAACAAATCTTAATTACCAAGTTCAAGTTCAAGCTAAGTAAAGCAACAAATCCTGATTACCAAGTCAAGTGTCAAGTGCAAAAATAACAAAACTACTCATTCTTTTTTAAATAAAGAGGGACCAAAGAAAAAATTGCAAACCTTCCAACAAATCTAAAGGATAGTCCCAAGTCAAGTAGAGAAAACAACCAACCAAATGGTAACGAGTGCCATCCTCCTCTATGTGGTGCTCTTGCACGTCCATTTTTTCAAACCACTAGGGTGGGTGCCCTTATTACTCTTGGAGATGTAGTTTCGTTAGCAACATCTTGATGTTGGGAATGGCAGCATTAATGTTAGGATGTGGAGCTCTATCAAGGCCAATGTCAGGATGACTGGCAATATATGGTGCAGCATCTTGAGATTCATCTAGAACAGGAGTCCCAGTTCAGTCAATCAACGCCATAATGAACGCCCTAGTGAATCTGTGATGACGTGGAACACTGTAGGAAAGTTTAGTTACCCCAGTGTAGTCAGATGTCTTACCTGAGTTTCAAGAGTATTGGTGTATTCTTCGAAAGGGCCTGATCTTGTTGGAAAGACTGGTCATTACCTAGCCTTCTTTGATGGGCGAAGGACAGAGATTGGTGTGATGAATGTGTCATCCTCAAGAATAGGTAGATCGTGATGCTGGAGATATGCATGAAGTAAGTCTGGAAATGGAAATATCCTAGAGTATGCCTGTCGAGTGGCAGCGAACACAATTTTGTCAAAAATGAGTATGGCAATGTCCAACGGATAGTGAGTGCCTAGCTTGTAAAAAATTTCCATCCTATCCATCCCAATGTCCGACCGATGCAGAATGGGATCAATATTGTGCAATGCTATTTTGTGTAGAACCTTATAATTGGGGGTAAGAAAAGCTTTAGTCATTTTTCTCTTGGCCAGGGATTGCCAGTAAGCTCTAAGGCCATTGTATCATTAGCTACTTCAAACTCATCATCCAATTCTTTAGTGTTGAAAGATAAACTAAGCCAATAGTGAAGATTTAAAGGACTGAATGGCACTAGCTATCCCCGAACATAAACGGTCCATCGAAAATTATTCTGGCAGGAAATATTAGCCAAGAATTCTTTGACCAAAGCTACACATGGTCTTCCAGTCCAACCCAACAATTTGTGTATACCTCAATGCTCAATCAATTCAAGATACCAGCTGCTCTAAGTATATCTTCTTTAACATTTAATTCAATCACAAAATTTTGATTCGATAGATACTTGCAAAACTGATCTTGCGCATCAAGAGTCCCCTAATTTTTAATTCAGACGAGTGAAGATACAATTATCTTTGTAGAGCCAACTTTACTCGAACAGATGAGAGTGAGTCACCAGATTTGGTATTGTAAGAATTAATGTCCACGGTCTAATTAGTTGGGTCAGACTTAATTATTTATTGGACCAAATTAATTAATTAGATTAATTAATTGGGTCCATTTGTTGATGGGTTCTAGTTTGACTAGAACTAAGGCTAGGGTTAGCCCTACCTATAAATATAAAGGCCACGACAGATTAAAAAAAAGTTGGTTTTCATTACTTGTTAGCACAAGAAAAAGACAGCCAAATACAATTACCCCAAAAGGTTCCGCTTTCATCTGTTCTTGATCATGGAAGTCCAGATCTGTTCTTGCTGTGTGGATTACCATTGGAGACTGGACAATTGGACAGTTGTAGTATTGAAGATCGCACCTCCAACTAATCAAAAATCAGATTTCACGATATTAATCAAAGGTAAACTCCTATCACGAATTCTCTCTAAGTACAAGATTGATCCGGCTTAAAGGAATTGAATATTTAATTTTTGTTGTATATGTATAGCTAAATTCCTTTCAGTGGTATCAGAGCCTACCTTGTTATTTGTTAGAGTTTGTTAGATTGTTTTGATGAATAGAACAATAATTGTTATTGTGATATTAATTTGATATGTGATTTGGCAGTTAAAATAAAATTGTAAATTTTTTTTTTAAAACTATAATCTAAAATTGGTTTGGATTTTTTGGAACGGATAAGTCGAAAACGGCCGTCGGGTGGCGGGTTCGCTGCCTTGCAAAGGCAGTGTACTACCGCTATGAAATAAGCGGTGACCACCGTTGTTTTCGTGGCGGCACACACATGCGCCGTTGCTAAAATAGCAGTGGTGACTAAACAAAAAAAGGAGAAAAACCACGCGCGCTACTGTTCGACAGAAAACGATGGTGGCACCCAGTGTTAGACACCTTTGGCGGCGCCGTTTGTAACAACGCCGTCTTGCAGAAACCCTAATGGGTTTTTTGTGTTTTTGGAGATTTGAAGACGGGGGCTTTCCTGCAATTTTAGAAATTGCATGAGAAAGCCACTGTTTTAAAAATTCAGCGAAAGGGTCTTTTGTGCAATTTGTGAAATAGCATTGAAGGACCACTGTTTTCAAAAATTTTAAGGGTTGACTGTGAAATTTCAAAAACTGCACATTAAATCCTCAAATTTTATTTTTTAAGAAAAAGGGTCTTAAATTTAATTTTAATTTTTTTAAAAAATTGTAATTATTTAATTTTTAATGCCGGTCAAATATTCAGTATCAACTAAAATTCTTTTTAAGCCATATTTTGAATTTTTTACCGGATTAAATTTTTACTTTACCTTATAAAATTACAATTTTGACCCTATACAAATTTTGTCTTCAATTTAAGGTATGCCTTTAAATTGGTAGATAAAATAAAATTTGAAAAATCCCCTCTATGAATAAAATTAATCGATTAATTTTATTGTTGAAAAATTAATCGATTAATTTTATTGTTAGATTAATTATTTAAATTGTGTCTAGTCCGTTCCAAAATGTCTAAAAGGTGTAGACTTATACTGTCAAAGCTGCAAATTTAGAAATTAATATATTTTAATATTAGATATTAAAATAGATATTTAGTAGATGATTATGGACTCGACCTGTGTGATTGGTTGTGTGGTTAATTATTCTTGTTGATTATTGGTTGGGCCTGCGAGCCTATTATTTATTTAATTAGGTTTTCGAGCTATTTATTTATGATGGGTCTGCGTGTCCATTTATCATGGCCTGTGTGCCAACTAGTATATGATACATGTTACAAATGGACTATAAGGAAGTAACTAGTATAGAATACAGGTTGCAGCAGGAGATGGAGATGATTGCATTTAGCATTCGATGAACGAATGCAACGTCCCTTAGGAATTGACCGACTGATCTTCCTTTTAGCTCAGGAAGATTAAATAGATAAAGTCCATAATCAACTACAGTTGTTATTATTATGTATGATTGATTGCATGTAAGATGTTAATTAATATATATATATGTATATATATATATATATATATATATATATGTATGATGAGACAAACTCCTCTTTATCAAAATATTAAATTCGTATTAAATAGTTAATACAACGTGCCTTTTATTATTATAGTGAAAAACCAGAGTCCATTATCGATGTCAGTTTGTTGAGTCACTCAAGGTTGCTCGCTCATGGATATGTTTATCACTATGAAACATTTGATGTTTCTGAACAATGGGTCGAATTTAACTAAAATTTTATTTTTTGTTGAGTTACTCAAGGAAATAGAATTTTAGGGGGCACAATCAAGTAAACACATAAGATGTGTGCGACAATAAGTTGTCTACTTGATGATTGTTGTGCAATTTCAATCACGCAAGTGGACAGTTCGTTTACAAGTAATATAATGATGTGTAGAGTGTCGAACCTACGAGGACTAGATATCAACTTAATCAATTAATTTATAATTCAAATTCTAACAATATGAAAAACACAGATTTGTTTTGGTTTACGATTCTAACACTATTTTAACTATTTTAATTAAATCTAAATTATCAATAATCAACTTTAAATAATGAGAACGAATTTGAGTTTTTACTAACACTAGGATTTGTAAATCCACCTACATGTTCTTTAATTAATTATTTGTTAATCGTTTTAGCAGTTAATTACCCTAGATTGAAAATCAGTGATCCTTAAATAATCAAAAGCCTCTCTTGATGGTCAATCAATTCTATATCGAAATACGAACCTAATTATCTCTAATCAGGTTTTGAACATAAAAATATGTATTTAAATCACAAGAACACCTAACCGGATTTCATAGAGCATAATAGTAATTTTTATCTATTATTGGACCATATGCTATTCAAAACCTCGTACTAAATCTATATTAAATCTCTCAATTTTAATATAGATCACAAAATATTCTAATGGTGATCAGACATTAAAACATTAGAAATACTGAATAAGGAATAATCAATCAAGAAGCAATTACCTACTAAAACGGAAAACTTCTAATTAATTAAAAACATGAGGTTTCATCGTTCATCCTAGACAAAAGTAAATTTAGTTGGACATGATTTCGTAATTATTACAATAATTGAATTCATCATATTCCAGAGAAGGAAAAACAAAAAGTAAATAAAACCCGTGATCTCGGCTCAAGAATCTTCAATCACGTGCTTTGATGATCTTCGATTCTTCGTTTGTATCTTATTCTTCCAAAATTCGTCTCCCGCGATATGTCTATTCTCTGGCTTTTGTACTCTTCTCCCAAACTCTTCAAAATGTGGGTTCAAGTTGTTACTTATCCTGGACTTGGTAGAATTTTAATTGAATTAGGACACTGCCAAACTGCTTCCCGATATGCCCATGCGATCGCATGGTTTAATCAATTAAGGTTCTGGAGCAGAAATTGACATCTTGCGATCGCAGTGCTTACTAACCATGCGATCGCATGGTTAGTTATTGTGATTTCCTGTGTTTATTTTTTTGGTATATGCATGCCAAGTCCTTCAAGTATCTTTTCTTAGCAATTAAGTCTCTTTTTCTTCTGTTTGCTCTCTTTTTGTCAGATCGACATTTGAATTTGATTATTTCCTAAAATAGTAAGAAAACAACGCATCATTAAACTGAAAACAATTAATATGACTCATAATCGTCCCTTTTTGTGAGCTCTAATAAGTACAAAATTGTACTTATCAAACACCCCCAAACTTGAACTTTTATTCGTCCTCGAATAAACTAGCTAAAGATAATCATGCAATTAATGAAATAAGCTATAACACAATTCACAACATAAACAGCTTGCCGTTTTTGCTTCAGCTTTTGCTAAAAAAGAAAAACTTATAATTCATGACGAGTATTCAGGTAATACTATTGTAAACGTGATTCTACTTAAACCATACTTGAGATGTGTGTGAGAATAGTTAATCTGATCCACGTAAGTTCTATGGTGGTGATAGCCCAACCACTTGGTCAACTTTTCCTTTCCCTCTTCCCAACCACTTGGTCAACTTTTCCTTTCCCTCTTGTAAGGTACACTTCTCCCAAAATGATGTTCTCTTTCAATTCCCGAGATTTTTGGTTTAAAGGTTACAGTTCACTCATTTTTTTTCTTGTTCAAAGCTGGTTGAAAGCTAGTAATCGTGACAACCTAGGGTATTGAAGATTCTCTAATTTATGAGCACTCTCGACTAGAAAGTTTCTACTAAGTAGGTCAAACCCATTAGTTATCTAATCCCCAAATTTACTTTGCAAAGGATTTTTCACTGGCTTTAGCAAAAAAAACTTTTATTTATTAATTTTTTTTATATACATAAATCTTATGTGCAAAACTCAATCCATTAAGCTTTCTAGATGACTTAGGTAACGAGCTTTAGGTCGATGACTCCTAGGTCTTTCGAACCTTAGGGCACCGGGTTTTGAGAAACCCCTACGGGCCTTTTCACTTAAGTCAAATAGGCTACGAAAAGAGTTATAAGATATTAACAGGGTGCAACACTCAGTCCATTAAGCTTTCTAAATGACTCATGTAACGAGCTTTAGGTCGATGACTCCAAGGTCTTTCGAACCTTAGGGCATCGGGTGTTGATAAACCCCTACGGGCCTTTTCACTCAAGTAAAATAGGCTACGAAAAGAGTTAAATAATAATAATAATCTTGTTCCTTGCGTGCAATAAGTTCATGCTAGGGGACTAGATTCCTAACATTCGGTCAATACCTAGCTTCCTCTAACTGGTCTAAAGTGCTCCACATAATTTTTCAGCATACATGGAATCCATCACAACCTAGATAGCCACATCACTGCTGGTATACCACACCTTCTCACTATATTGGTTACTGGTTTGAGATACAGATGATTCTAAGTTCTAAAAAAATATCCTATTGTTTTTAATTTAGGTGTACCAACATAGCTGAAAATCATCATAACCGACCAACATATCAATATATCAAAAATGGTTAAATAGCCTCACATTTAAACAAAATAATCACCTGCTCACAAGTCATGATTCAAGCTAAACTTAAATAATAATGAAAAAATGCATCATTAGCCAGCAAGGCTATTCATATCACATAGGCGTGCTTTTTTTTTTTTAACGGAATAAGTTAAAAATCAAAATAACTTAAAAATCAAAAATCAAATATCATTTATCAAGTCAAGTAAATTTTTCATACATCACCCCCAACTTAAAACATATATTGTCCCCATTGTAAGAATTCAAAAGAAATATAACACATAAAAATTTAGAGACTTCTCAGAGGTGGGTCTGATGGTACAGGGAGAAGTAGTGTGGAAAGATCAACCGGTGGAGGTGCTGGCATGGGTGTCAGCCGGCAAATCTTGTCATGAATATCATCCAGCTTGTCTGCACATCTGTCTAGCTATCTGTTGACCTGGTCGTAGTTGGATTGAATCTAACTCTACTCTAGTTCAACCTGTTGCTAACTGGTCTTGATACTCATCTGAGTGTATCGAACTACATCCACTCGAGATCGCAGCGTCGTTAACTCCTACTACACCGTGCGTAACTCAGTTTGCGTAGCGACAATGAGCCGTGTCTACTCAGTCTGACCCTCTAGTACTCGACGGAGCATAGATGATATGTCTCCAGGAGGTGTGGCATGCTGAGGTGTAGCTAGCTGGGGTGCGGCTGGCTGCTCTTCTTAAGGATGCTCGTCTGCGGCTGGGGCTACCCCCACAGCGCGTGTAGTATGCCTTCTTGTATTTTTCAAGGCATAACAGTTTATAGGTCCCTTTGCCTTCAATACTGGCTCTACTGGTAAGATCTGGACCCCCACTTCTTTGCAGATGCCACTTATCAGAGTTGGGAAGATGGCTGTGTGCCTCTTGTCAGTTTAGAAGCCCAGCATGCTGATCAGGGTGTAGATATAATTCTCTAAATCCATCTTTCTCTCGTGAGTGAGGTGGTATAATAGTCGAGCCCTAGCATCATTGATAGTAGTACGATGCGCGGTCGGCTCGATATTGTGGCTCACAAATACATTCAGGATGATAAGGGAATCTGTCAATTTACTGTGCTCAAAGTCCCTCTCGGGTAGTGGCATGCATAATCTCAGCCATATAGAAATTGGGCCACCTCACCCATATCCTGAATAGAGGACAGAAGGTGAATATCTTCAGTGGTTATACCATAGTAGTCGTTGATGACCCTCGATGTAAACATGAACCATTTACCCCGTACCCAAGTCTGCCTATAATGCTCTGTCCCGTGAATGTCAATTTCTTAGTTGAAGTTGGTGTAGAATTCATGGACGAGCTGGGAATATATCTTGTGAGGTGTATCAGCAATCTTGGACCAGTCGCATACGTCAATGAGGTTATAAAGCTCGGAGTGAGAAAAGTCTTCCAATTGTAATCTCCGCTCCCTCCATATGGTCCACTGGCTAATGAACTTTTTGAATCTTTCCTCGTGCTCCTCAGAAAGATAATGGCAGAAATCGATGTTTTCTACTCGAGCTCATTTTGATGTGCTTCCTGATGTCTTTTTCTTTCCATTTTCGGCGGCGGTTGGGGGTCGTTTTAGAGCCATGACCTGTAAAATGAACAAAAACAAGTTAGATATGAAAAATGACATATATGGTTTAAGTTTTTACCCTCCCTCCCCAAACTATCCCAAACTGTAGGTTGAAATTTTTGAAAAATTGTGTTACACTAGGCTATTTCGTGCTCCGAGAAATCTACCTAAGAATGTGCAAAAGTGAAATGGACGATGGTGGCATGGAAGTGCATGCTTTGGTCTACCACATATTCAAATTTCATAGGATTTTGAGGTCATTTGGGCCAAACGGATAGGGGACCAAAGTGCTAATGGAAGTAGGCTGGTGTGGCTTGTAGCAGCCTGCCATGGCAGGCTGCAGGCCCTATGGTCACGGTTGGAATTTCTTGTGATAAAAATGTGTTCAAGCCTAATCGAATGATCCTAAGTGATGGCATTAGTCAAATAGATTAGCCTCGGATCACATTTTCCCAAAATTTGGCACAAAATTTGGATGGGGCTTTTTGTCGAACACCTTGCAAGCAAGGGTTTATTCTTCATAGGTTGATTAAAATGGGAAAATCAATCATAGCCAAAAAATTTCACAACCTAATCATCTAAACCCAATCCATAACATGTTTCCCTTTCGATTCAAGCCTAATCTAATCAAACATTTCTCCAAACTAATCAAAATGCATGAATTTAAAGCAAAGAATCACAAAAATTCGAAAATCAACAACAAAAATTGTGAATTTACCTTTTAGTTCGTGTAGTTTAATGCTAGAATGAATGATTTGTAAGCAATGAAGGTTTGTTGAAATTCGAAGGTTTGTTGAAGTTCGTTTGGAAGAATGTCCCGGTTTTTAAACTTTCTGGTAGTCCTTACGATCGCAAGGAGGGAAATTCCTGTGATCGCAGGACTTCAATTTTCTGGGCAGAATGTTTTCTACCTAGGCTATGCGATCGCATGGCAATGGGTTTAACCATGTGATCGCATAGTTATGCACCCTGTTTTAAATTTTATTTTTTCAAAACTTACTGAATCTAAACATGAATTAAGTAAACTTAAGTGTGTGCTCGTGCAGAATGACGATGATTTAAGTGGCTAAATGGTTAAGAATTGAAAATGCATACGTTATTTCTTAAAAACATGCAAAAACATGAATCAATTCCTAAAACTGAAATAATACTGTAATTGAAATAAAATGGAGAAAAATGGGTTGTCTCTCATTGAGCGCTTGTTTAAAGTCTTTATCTCGACTTTATCGTGGTGATCACATCAGATTGCTCAAAGTGGTAAAAGACTTTTCTTTCGAAAAATCACCCTCCAAGTACTGTTTTAGCCTTTGCCCATTCACTTTGAACATGTCCTTTGTGTCATGAGCTACTTCTACCGCTCCATGTAGATAGACTTTCACTACCGTGAATGGCCCGGACCATAACGTAGTTTTCCTAGAAAGAGCTTGAGTTGTGAGTTGAATAGGAGAACATTTTGTCCCGCCTCAAACTGTCTTTTTTGAATGTTTTTGTCATGCCAATTCTTGGTTTTCTCTTTGTACAATTTGGCATTTTCATAAGCCTCGAACCTGAATTCTTCCATTCCGTTCAATTCAAGCAGTTATTTCTCACTGACTTCTTTCAAGTCAAAGTTCAACTTCCTCAATGTCCAGTAGGCTCGAAGCTCCAACTCAACTGGTAAATGGCACACCTTCCCAAAAACTAGGCGATATGGTGACTTTCCAATTGGTGTTTTAAATGCAGTTCGATATGCCCAAAGAGCATCATCTAGTTTTCTCGATCAATCTTTTCTCGAGGTACTCACTGTAAGCTCTAAGATCCTTTTCAACTCCCGGTTGGAGATTTCCACTTGGCCACTAGTTTGTGGATGGTACAGAGTAGCCACATGGTGCTTCACACCGTATTTTTCCAAGAGAGTTTCAAACTGGCGATTGCAAAAATGTTTACCTCCATCACTTATGATTGCTTGAGGAGTCCCGAAAAGCGTAAAAATATTCTTTTTGAGAAAATTCACCACTACTCTGCCATCATTGGTCGGTAAGGCCCAGCTTCTACCCATTTAGAAACGTAATCCACAGCCACCAAAATGTAGGAATTTGAGAACAATGGTGGAAATGGTCCCATAAAGTCAATCCCCCATACATCGAAAAGTTCAACCTTTAAAATGCTTCGAATGAGCATTTCCTGTCCTTTGGCACCTGTCACATTTTTTTACCAAATTGTAGGCATCATTGAACAATGTCGGACAATAAAACCCAGATTGTAAGACTTTGGCTGCTATTTTGGTAGCACCGAAATGATCTCCGTATGGTGAGGAATGACATTGCTCTAAGACAGTCTCCATTTCTTCTTCAGGTATACATCTCTGAATTACTCGGTCAGCTTCTCGTCTGTAGAGAATAGGATCTTCCCAAAAATAGTATTTAAGTTCTAAAAAGAACTTTTTTCTACGTTGATGATCATAATCAGGCGGGACGATATTGCTTTCAAGGTAATTCACATAATCTGCATACCACGGTGTGCTTTCCATCTGCTCTATCCTAAAAATCTGCTCGTCTGGAAATTTTTCATTTATTTTACCTTCTTCATTCTCTTCTGATTGCTCTATTCTTGACAAGTGGTCGGCTACCACGTTCTCGCTCTCTTTTTTATCCCAAATTTCCAAGTCAAACTCTTGAAGAAGCAGTATCCACTGAATTAGTCTTGGTTTTGCATCTTTTTTAACAAAAAGGTATTTCAATGCTGCATGGTTTGTGTGCACTATCACTTTTGATCCAATGAAGTATGATCAAAATTTTTTGAAGGCTAATACTACTGCTAGTAATTCCTTTTCTGTAGTGGCATAATTTATTTGAGCGTCATTGAGAGTTCGGCTGGCATAATATGTGGCATGTATGACTTTCTCTCTAAACTGCCCCAAAACTACCCCGATGGCAAAGTCACTTGCATCATACATGAGTTCAAACGGTAGATCCCAATCAGGTGGAACAATGACTGGTGCTGAGATTAGGTTGTCCTTGAGAATGTTGAAAACTTTAAGACAGTCTATAGAAAATTCAAACTTGACTTCTTTTTCTAGCAAACTGCACAACAGTTTAGTTATTTTTGAGAAATCTTTTATAAACTATCTATAGAAACCTGCATGTCCCAGAAAAGACTGAATTCTCTTAACTGTTGTCGTAGAAGATAGTTTCTCTATAACCTAAATTTTTGCTTTGTCGACCTCAATGCCTTTAGCTGAAATCTTGTGTCCCAACACGAAAGCTTCTTGGACCATAAAGTGGTATTTTTTCCAATTGTGTACCAAGTTTATTTTCTCGCAACGCTGAAGTACCAAGGTCAAATTTTTGAGGCATTCGTCGAATGATGATCCAAAAATTGAAAAATCATACATGAAAACTTCAATGAATTTTCCGGCCATATCTGAGAAAATAGACATCATACAATGCTGAAATATGACAGGAGCGTTGCACAGGCCAAATGGCATGCGCCTATATGCAAATGTGCCATAAGGGCAAGTAAAGGTAGTCTTTTCTTGATCTTCTGGTGCTATATGAATCTGATTGTAGCCTGAATACCCATCAAGAAAGCAATAATGAGAATGACCCGCCAAACGTTCGAGCATCTGATCAATGAATGGTAGAGAAAAATGGTTTTTTCGAGTGGCATCATTCAACTTCCTATGGTCAATACAAACTCGCCAGCCGGTAGTCAATCTTACTGGTATGAGCTCGTTATTATCGTTCTTCTCAATTGTAATCCCCTCTTTTTTAGGCACTACCTAAACTGGGCTTACTCAAGTGCTATCTGAAATAGGATAGATGATATTGGTATTAAGTAGTTTTAACACTTCAGCTCGGACTATTTCTTGCAAATGAGGATTCAATCTACGTTGATGTTGCACTGTTGGTTTATATGCCTCTTCCATTAGAATCTTGTGCATCCATATGGACGGGTTGATACCTCTGATGTCTGCTATAGTCCAACCGATGGCTGATTTGTAATTCTTCAAAACTCAGAGTAGTTTATCTTCCTGATCCTGATTAATAGAATTTACAATAATGACTGGAAGAGTAGATGACTCACCGAGATAAGCATACGTAAGGTGAGAAGGTAATTGCTTTAACTCGAGAATTGAGGACTTTTAAACTGAAGGTGGCTGTTGAGGAGGTGTGGTACCCAGATCCATATATTTAATTCTTCGTTCCATCTGTTCAGCTCTTTGTAAATATCTGGCACATTCTTCAAGAACTAGAGAGTGAGAATTTTCTTCTTGAGAATGAAAAATACACGATTTCCATGGATCTGAAGGATTTTCTAAAGCAAATGTGTTAGCTGCCTCGTGATCAATGATATCTATTTGAAAGCATGAGTCAGAGGAGCTTGGATATTGGATTGCTTTGAACACGTTGAAAGTGACTTATTCCTCGTTCAATCTCAACATTAGCTGTCCTTTTTGCACATCAATCAGTGCTCATCCAATAGCTAAGAATGGTCGTCCCAAGATAAGTGGTACATCCATGTCTTCTCCCATATCCAAGATAATGAAGTCAGCTGGGAATATAAACTTGTCCACTTTCACTAAAATATCTTCAACAACCCCGCGTAGACGTTTAACTGATCGATTAGCTAACTGTAGTGAGATTGTGGTTGGCTTTGCTTCTCCGAGACCTAATTGATTGAAAATAGAGTAAAGCATCAAATTAATGCTAGCACCTAAATCACATAATGCCTTTTCAAAAAATGAACTATCAACAGTACAAGGAATAGAAAAACTCTCTGGATCTTTTAATTTCGGCGGTAGCTTGTTTTGCAAGATAGCACTACACTCTTCGGTAAGCATGACTGTTTCGTGCTCTTCCAACTTCTTTTTGTTTGAAAGTATTTCCTTCATGAATCTTGCATAACTCGGCATCAGTACTAGAGCATCAGCAAAAGGTATGTTGATTTGGAGTTTCTTCAACACATCGAGAAATTTCTCGAATTGCTTGTCTAGCTTATGTTTTCGCAGCCTTTGAGGGAATGGAATTGGAAGAACATAAGCCTTGACCGGTGGCGGAATGTAATCTGGTGGAGAGCTTTCTTCTTCTTGATCGACTTCTACATCTACTTTGTTATCTCTCTCTTTACTTAATGCAGTTTTTTTTTTCAACACTCGGTCTTTTCACGTGAATTTCTGGCAACTCAACGCTGCTTTTCGTGGTAATTGCATTGACTTGCTCTTTTGGATTAACTTGGGTATTGCTTGGCCATGTGCCTGTTTGTCACTCGGTCAACTGTTTAGCCAACTGCCCAATCTGATTTTCTATATTCTTTATCGCAACATCTTGTCTTTTCTGCATCTCTTTTAACTCAGATTCCATACACGCGACAGTTTCTTCCAATCCTCATTTTCTCTTGTGGTCTCCCATGATTTGGCAGATTCTGAATATTTTGGGTATTGCCATAGGAGAAGTTTGGATGATTTCTCTATCCTGGATTGTAAGTCTGTGAGTATGGATTATTTTGTTGTTGTTGAAAGTTCTGAGCATATACAACTAGTTCAGGAGATGACGTATCAACTTTTGTCAAATGACACTCTGATGATTGATGGTTTGCCCTGCATGTTACACAGATTGGTGGAGATATCTGAACCATATTAGCCGAATGAGAATATTTCATTGCTTCTATCTGCTTTGCCAATGCATCGATTTTCGCCAGTACAAGGGAATTGGTGTCTACCTCATGTATCCCTGTTGCTTTTTTCTGCAACCCTCTGTCTGGCCACATAACGAATCATTTACTCATTGTTTCATACAAGTCATGGAGGTCACTGGCAGATCTATTTTGGATAGAGCCACCTACTGTAGAATCGACTGAAGAACGACTTCTTGGAACTAAACCAGAGTAGAAGAAATGCTTCTGAGCTGCTAAAGGAAAATCGTAACTTGGACACTTTCTGAGCAGTTGCTTGAATCTTTTCCATGCCTCGTGAAAGTTTTTCAACTTAGATTGTTGGAAATTGGAAATTTTAAACTTTAATCTGTTTACTCTGGCTGGAGAAAAATATTTTAGTGTGAATTTTTAGATCAGATCTGCCCAAGTAGTGATGCTCCTAGGCGGTAGAGAATCCAACCATTCTCTAGCTTTATCCTTCAATGTGTGTGGAAAGAGCCTTATCTTCAGTACTTCTTCATTAACACCGTGGTATTTGAAATTTATGCAGTATTCATCGAAGCGAGAAATATGGTAATGAGGATCTTCATCTGTCATACCATAGAACAACAGATTGTTTGAGAACAAATTAATCACATCTGATCTCAACTGGAAGTTGTCGTGTCCATAAGGCAGATAGATTATACTGGACCAATTTTCAACAATCGGTGGCATCATATATTTATCCATAAGGATATCTCGTTTATTAACTTCAATTGGTCGAGCCACTAGTGGAAGATTGTTTCTCACATGTGCAGGTATCGGATTCTGGATTCGGTTATCTTCCATTATTTCTTTTTGTTGTTGTTTCTTTTCTCTTCGCTCACGTTGTCTTTGGCGAAAGCTCCGTTCAATCTCTGGATCTAAATCAAATAGATCAAGATCATTTGTACGGCGCATACACACTTAACATCTGAAAGTTTAGAAAATAGTTGAAATTCAACAGTAACACAAAGAATTGATAATAAATCTAAATCTAAAAATAAAATAAATAACAATAAAAAGAATTGTTAAAAATTAAATTATCAATTAACGTAGTAATTGATAAAACTAGTCTCCGGCAACGGTGCCAAAAACTTGTTGTGCGATTTCAATCCCGCAAGTGTACGGTTCGTTTACAAGTAATATAATGATGTGTAGAGTGTCGAATCCACGAGGACTAGATATCAACTTAATCAATTAATTTATAATTCAAATTCTAACAATATGAAAAACACAGATTTATTTTAGTTTGTGATTCTAACACTATTTTAACTATTTTAATTAAATCTAAATTATCAATAATCAACTTTAATTGATGAGAACGAATTCGAGTTTTTACTAACACTAGGATTTGCGAATCCACCTACACGTTCTTTAGTCAATTATTTGTTAATCGCTTTAGCTGTTAATTATCCTAGATTGAAAATCGGTGATCCTATAATAATCAAAAGCCTATCTCGATGGTCAATCAATTCTATATCGAAATACGAACCTAATTATCTCTAATCATGTTTCAAACATAAAAATATATCGTCCCTTTTTTGTGAGCTCCAATAAGTAAAAAATTGTACTTATCAATGATATAGGAATCACATAGAGATGTGATTGATAAAAATATCTACCTTGATGTTTTATTAGAATTTATGGAGTTACTCAAGGTTCTAATAAAACAAAAGGGATCCTAGCCCACTGAGAATCTAATCGGTTCTATTGATTAATGTTTGAGGGTCATTAATTTAATTTAAATAGTGGGAGTATAATTAATTTAATTTAAGTCCATAATTAAATTAATTTTCTATATTTAATTAATTTTCTATCTTGTTATTTCAGTATTGAATCATATGTAACCATATGAGTTTGAGAGACATATTGGATGCAAACAAACTTACTAGGCCAAATTTTCTAGATTGGCACCGCAATTTGAGAATTGTTCTCAAGCATGAAAAAATTGGATATGTCGTTGAGCAACCTATGCCAGAAGCTAAGGAGGCTACGCCGGAGGAAGTGCATGCTTATAATAAAAACATCGATGACGAAAATACTGCAACATGTGTGATGCTTGCAGCTATGTCACCTGAGTTACAAAAGCAGCACGAGGGTATGGATGCTTATACCATTATATTTCATCTCAAGGAGTTGTATGATGAACAGTCGCGCACTGGACGGTATGAGACATCCAAACAGTTATACAGATGTACGGTGATAAAAGGATCTTCAGTCAGTGCTCATGTACTGAAGATGATTGGTTATATTGAAAAGATAAACCAATTGGGGCCATGGACCACGAGCTGAGTATTGAGTTGATTCTACAGTCCCTACTTGATAGCTTTTCGCAGTTCATCATAAACTTTAACATTAATAAGATTTAATGTACCTTGCATGAGTTGCTGAACATGCTAAAGACTGTTGAGCCCAATATAAACAAAGAGAAGGGAAAAATTTTGGCTATTGACATCTCTAAATGAACTAACAGAAAATCAAAAAAGGACCTTTCAGAAAGGATCCAAGAAGGCCAAATCTGCTAAAAAATAGTCAAAGCAGACAAAGAAAAATCTAAGTCTGATGATTCGTGTTTTCACTATGGAAACAAAGGACATTGGAAGAGAAACTGCAAGGCATACCTCCCCACCTTGAAGGGAAAGAAGTCTACTGAGGCTTCTAATTCAGGTATCTTTTTCATTGAAATAAATTTATCTACTCCTTCAGCTTCTTGGGTATTAGATATCGGATGTGGATCTCATATTTACACAAATATGTAGGGGCTAAAGAATAGTAGATTACTGCAAAAGGGAGAAGTAGACCTACACGTTGGGAATGGAGCAAGAGTTGCTGCATTGGCTGTAGGGACATATTTTTTACCATTGCCTTCGGGCCTTATTTTAGAATTCAGAGACTGCTATTATATTTCTGCTATTACTAAGAATATCATTTCTATTTTATGTTTGGACATGGATGGGTTTTTCATTAAGATTAAGGATAAACGTTGTTCTTTATTTCTTGATGATGTGTTTTATGGATGTGGGAATTTTTTTAATGGCATCTATATTCTAGACTCGGAATGTCCTATAATGATTATAGACAACAAAAGGCATAGAGGCAATAAGGTTAACAACTCATACATTTGGCATTGTATACTAGGTCATATAAATGAAAAATGCATCACCAAGTTACATAAAGATGGATACTTGGATTCAAATGATTATGAATCATTTGATAGATGTGAGTTATGCCTGATGGGAAAAATGACCAAGACCCCATTTACTGGAAAAGGAGTCAGGGCTGCAGACATTTTGGGACTCGTACATACTGATGTATGTGGACCAATTTCTACAGATGCTAGAGGTGGCTTTTCTTACTTCATCACGTATGACCATTCTAGATATGGTTTCATCTACTTGATTAAATTCAAGCATGAAGCCTTTGAAAAGTTCGAAAAATTCAAGCAAGAAGTAGAAAGGTAAAATGGGAAAAATATTCTAACACTTAGATCTGATCGGGGTGGAGAATATTTGAAGGGTGAGTTTTTAGACTATCTAAAAGAGAATGGGATTCTTTCGCAGTGGACTCCATCGTATACACCACAACTAAATGGTGTATCAAAAAGGAAAAACCGTACCTTACTAGACATGGTGCGATTAATGATGAGCATCGCAGTTCTCCCAAAATTGTTTTGGGGATATGCACTTAACACTGCATGTCACACACTAAACCGTGTTCCATCTAAATCGGTCAATAAAACTTCATACGAAGTATGGAGTGGAAAAGACCTAATCTTTCATACATAAAGATTTGGGGGTGTGATGCTCGTAGAATTAGACAAGCTAGAAGCTAAATCTGATAAATATTTATTTGTGGGGTATCCAAAAGAAATGGTTGGATACTATTTCTACAATTCCATCGAGATGAAGGTCATCATATCGAAACATGCCATACTCTTAGAGAAATAGTTCATTCTAAGAAAGGACAGTGGGAGCAAAGTAGATCTTGAAGAAGTTCGACAAACCAAAAATAAAATCGACCAATCAGATAAGCCAATGGCTGAGCCTGCATTCGATGAGGCACATATTGGAAATGGAGAACCATCAGTCCCCGAGGACACAGCAGCTCTCTGTAAGTCGAACAGGGTCATTCGTCCTCCTAGGAGATTCGATCTCTTGATTAGCAATGATGCATTGCTAATTGAGGAAGATGAACCCACTACTTACATGGAATTGAAGTCAAATGTTGACTAAAAGAGATGGCAGGAAGCCATGGAATCCAAAATGAACTCCATGTATGAAAACAAGGTTTGGACCTTGATTGACCTGCCTGAAGAGGTAAAACCAGGCTAATGGGTTTACAAAAAAAAGGTTGACATGGATGGTAATGTTCATACTTACAATGCAAGATTGGTTGCGAAGGGTTACAAGCAAAGACAAATAATTGACTTTGACGAAACTTTCTCACCAGTAGCCATGTCTAAATTAATTCATATTCTGCTTGTGTAGCAGCATACTATGACTATGAGATATGGCAAATGGATGTCAAAACTGCATTCCTTAATGGGAATCTTAGTGAGGATGTGTACATGACACAACCCGAAGGTTTTGAATCTACAGAGCCAAACAAGGTATGCAAACTACAGAAATCCATATATGGATTAAAGCAAGCCTCTCGGAGCTGGAATCTTCGTTTTGATGAGACAATTAAAATGTTTGATTTTATCAAGAATGAAGATGAACCATGTGTGTATAAAAAGATTAGTGGGAGTAAAGTCGTATTTTTAATTTTGTATGTGGATGACATACTATTGTTAGGAGATGATGTTCCAATGCTAAAATCAATAAAATTGTGATTATCCAAAAATTTCTCCATTAAAGATATGGGAGAGGCAGCGTACATTCTCAGAATAAAGATTCATAGAGATAGATCTAAAAGAATGCTTGGCCTATCTCAATCTACATACATAGATAAAATCTTGAAAAGATTTAGCATGGAAGAATCAAAGAGTCTGTCCCATCGGGCATGTGATCTATCTCTCAAAAGAGATGTGTTCAAAGACACAAATTGAAAGAGATCGCATGGATATAATTCCTTATGCATCAAAAATAGGATCTATCATGTATGTCATGCTATGTACTCGATCGGATGTTTTATATGCTTTGAGTGTCACAAGCAGATTCCAAGTGAACCCTGGCGAGAAACATTGGATCGCAGTCAAGAACATCCTTAAGTACTTAAGAAGGACTAAAGACATGTTCTTGGTGTATGGAGGAAATGAACTTAGAGTTCAAGGTTATGCCGATCCAAAGTTTCAGTCTGATAAAGATGATAGCAAATCTCAATCTGGATATGTATTTACTCTAAATGGTGGCGCGGTCAGTTGGAAAAGTTCCAAACAAAAAACGACTGTTGATTCAACTACAAAAGCCGAATATATAGCTGCTTCAGAAGTAGCAAAGGAAGCAATCTGGATCAAGAAATTCATTTCAGAACTTGGAGTAGTTCCTAGCATTGTTGATCCAATATCTCTGTATTGCGATAACAATGGAGCCATCGCACAAGCGAATGAACCCAGATCTCATCAAAGATCCAAGCATATATTAAGGCGATATCTTCTCATCAGGGAGATAATCCTGAGAAATGACATAAAGATAGAAAGAGTCCCGACTGACGACAATGTAGCAGATCTTTTGACAAAGCCATTGTCTTAGCACAAGCATGATAGTCGCTAAATCTATTGGTATTAGATACATGAGTGATTGGATCTAGTTTGTATAGGACGTTTTATATATTCTTTATTAGACATTGAAGTGTATGAATAATTTTATTAATTAAATATTTTGTCTACATTTTAATGGTAGATCTATTATTATTTAAAATAATAGAGTTCGAAAAAAAGTTCATAGTAACTTGTTAATCACAAGGTGTTGTGATTGTGAGATTCAAGTTATAAATAACTTATTCTTAAAATATCCTTAGTCATAGTAATAATGAGATACAGATATCATTATTGCCGATAGACTAGCGTGTGTTGCATTTCTTTTGAAAAAGTAGCTGATCTCACGAGCTAAGATGTAGAGGGACATCTGAATGAACACATGAATGCATTGTTATGAGAACATGACATTGGATGATCCGCATAGAGATTCCACATGAATAACTATCCAAGCGTCAGTAGTAAATCTCTAATGTGTGGTAGTGGATTTGGTCCTTTGATTTGAGGACATCATAGAATTTTATGTGAGGACCACTATACTTTGGCGAGCGTTTGATGGGATTCGAAGATTTTGAGTCACCAGGAAGATGTCGTACAGGTATAGTGAGAATCATATGAAGGTTGTGAATGTCCAATATGAGGATTTGTCACTCATGGAAAGTAGGAGATTATAACCTGCATTTTGCCTACATAAGTTGATATTAATTTCCTCAGTCAGGGTGGAGTTATGAGTTGAAAATATTTCAATCATAACTAGATTAGATCAACAAAGAGTTGAGGTGAATAATATAATTGGTTGAAATGAGATTGACGCTGATCCATATCTCTTAACTAATTGAGTTATATTAATGAAGGGATTATATTTCCACGGTAACCGTACATATATTGGTTCTATCATACCACATGACATTTTCCTTCACATGGATTTTCTTGACACATTGCTAGATGTCAATCTAGGACGGTGGCCTGAATTGATCAATCTAGGTGAATCGATGAGAATATCACTAAGTTTGCCATCGTGAATGGGAACCTAATGGGTCACACACATAAAGTGCGAATTCAGCATCTGGAGTTGGATATTGTCCAAATGGGAGATTGTAAGAATTAATATCCAAGGTCCAATTAGTTGGGTCGGACTTAATTATTTATTGGACCAAATTAATTAATTAGATTAATTAATTGGGCCCATTTGTTGATGGATTCTAGTTTGACTAGAACTAGGGCTAGGGTTAGCCCTACCTATAAATATAAAGGCCACTACAGATTTTTTTAAAAAAAGTTAGTTTTCATTACTTGCTAGCACAAGAAAAAGATAGCCAAATACAATTACCCCAAAAGGTTCTGCTTTCATCTGTTCTTGATCGTGGAAGTCTAGATTTGTTCTTGCTGTGTAGATTACCATTGGAGGCTGGACAATTGGACAGCTGTGGTATTGAAGATCGCACCTCCAGCTAATCAGAAATCAGATTTCACGATATTCATCAAAGATAAACTCCTATCACGAATTCTCTCTATGTACAAGGTTGATCCAGTTTAAAGGAATTGAATATTTAATTTCTACTGTGCATATATACCTCAATTTCATTCAGGTATGTCTGATGAGGTATGGCCAACGTTATGATGTTGAGTAGTTCGATCAGCAATGTTCGAACGTTTAGTAGAACATTCATCAACATGTTGTTTACCTTTCTGTTCACGCGTGAATCAGAATGGGCCAGATAGCATTTGTATCTTTTACATCTTCTACTGCAAAATGAAACCCTAATTTTTGTGACCCATCAAAGTTCTTCATATTTTGAGACTCATCTGAATGTTCTTTAGATTTAAGGCCTGGTTGGGATTCGGCTTCACTATTAGAAGATGTACATTTATCACTCTTCCCTGACTTGTGACATCGATGCTCAAAATGTGTGAGGCATATTGAGTGATTTAAAGGTTAGGGCCTGGTGTTGGCACATCCAAAATTGGGTCACCCGATGAATTCTTGGTGACCCGGTCAGGAGGTGCTTTACACAGTGTGAAGGTGGTCATGGTAGGGTTCTACTTGCTGGTGGTCGTGGTGGAGGAACTAGAGTAGATTGGATAGTGCCGGAGAAAGGTACAACAAATGGTGCCAGAGGTTGCAGCGCTATAGGAAGATGCAGTAGTAGAGGCAGTGCCTTGATGACTATGCCGAATCTATGGATGTCAATTAGTAGTTTTGGTCATTGCCATTGATAATCTCTTACACAACTTGCAATATCAAGTGAGGTAAAATCATGAAATCAAGATAAGAAAATTATGGTTTGATGCGTGAGGAAAATGGAGATATAAGTAACTCGTTTGTACTTTTAATTGAAAATGACTTTTTTTAAAATTGGACTCGTAAGTATAAACCAAATTGAGCTCTAAAACACCTAAAGAAAAAAATGTGCCTTTAAAGTGTGACTTCAACACTTTCAAGGTGGCAGCCATTTTCTCATGATTGTTTACTTATCAATTAGGATGGATTTTCATCATCCAGAGAAAGGTAGTACTCGCTTCAAGTACACCTGCTTGCTAACAGGTCAAAGTATTATGATGTCGAAAGACATAGATACTGATCATATGTCTTCATTCCATATTCAACCAGTAAATCAGATGGTAGAATACATAATTTGTCCAGAGACTCAACCAAATTTCGACATCTATATGGTGTACAAAATGTGTGATGAATATATGAAGTCTCAAGCTTTACTTTCAGTTTCTATGACTAAGATAATGACATTTAGAGAATCATTACTTCTTGCAAAATTAACTCAAGAGTATATATATAAGTAAAATTAAGATTCACACACTCAGAAGGCTTTTCTCATTTTTTCGAATCTACTAATATCCAGAGTTTTAGTGAATAGGTCTGCCAATTGATTTTTTATTTGTATGTGCTCGATTGTGATGATTTTAGTCTCTACCAAGTCTCTAATAAAACGGTGCCTAATATCTATGTGTTTCGTTCTAGAGCGTTGGACAATTTTTTGATAGACTTGTGTCACTGGTATTATCGTAAAATATAGTGATAGAATTTTGTTTGATACTGTAATCATCTAGCATTTGCTTCATCTACAGTAATTGTGTACAACAACTAACTACTGCAATGTACTCTGCCTCATGTGTATATATTGAGATGGAGTTCTGCTTTTTGCGGACCTAAGCTATGAGATTGTTCATTATATAAAAACATCCTCTTGTAGTACTTTTTCTATCATCAATATTACTTGCACATCAACATCACTAAAACCTACTAAATGAGGGTATGGACATATTGAATTATTCTCTTTATGTTTTACAGCAGGCTCATGTGACTCTTTGGTTTTGCCTGATATCTAGCATATACTCGTACACTAAATACAATATCAGGTCTAATAGCAGTCAAGTATAATAAGCTTCCAATCATACTATGATAGAGGCTAGGATCAACATCTTTTCCATTTTCATCTTTAGTGATTTTCAAATTTGTGGTCATAGGTGTTCTCATCGGTTTAGAATTATCAAGTCCAAATTTTTTGATCAAAATTTTTACATATTTTGATTAAGATATGAAAATATCATTTTTCAGTTGCTTAACTTGCAGCCCAAGAAAAAATGTTACTTGTCATACCATGCTCATCTCAAATTCATTTTTCATTATGTTTATGAGTTCAATAGATTGTTTTTCTCAAGTTGAGCCAAATACAATGTCATCGACTTAAATGTGAGCTATAATTTTAACAGAGTTTAGGTGTTTGATAAAAAAGTGTTTTGTCAACTCCCCATCTCTTATACCCCATTTTCAATGACATAAGTAGTTAGTCGTTCATTCCAAGTTTGTGGAGCTTGCTTTAGACCAAAGAGAGCTTTTTAAAGTTTATACACATAGTTTGGTAAGTGGAGATATATAAAACCCTTAAGTTGTTCAACATATACTTCCTCATTCATATAGCCATTCAAAAATGCACTTTTGACATCTATTTGAAATAGTTTAAATTTCATTTGACAAGCAATATCAAGCAAAAATCTTATAGACTATAATCTAGCAATTGGTGCAAAAGTTTCTTCAAAGTCTAATCCTTCAATTTGAGTGTATCATTGGGATACTAAGCGAGCTTTATTTCCAAGAATAGTTCCATGTTCATCGAACTTTTTTTTTTGTATACCCATTTAGTTCCTGTTACATTTATCTATTTGGTCGATGGACTAATTTTCAAACCTTATTCATTTCATATTGGTCAATTTCATCATGCATGGCTAACACCCTTGATTCATCTTCAAAAGCCACATTTTTGGTTCAATATGAGAAATGTAACATCCATTACAATCATGAAAACTCATAAACAAAAAATCGATTGCTTTTAAAATAAATCTCGTTACGCAATCAAGAAAAGCGCACACTAAAAAATTGTAAATTTAGATTTTACATAAATTAGAAAATGGCATATCCAGATCAAGTAATATCAATTTCTTTCGGTAAGGGATGCAAGAAAAGAAAAATAGGAGTTCTTTATTTTGGGGCTCAAGAGTCTTCACAAATCTCACGGCTATGCTGGAGATTTTCTTTGAGATTTCCACCAAAAGTCTCCAAAAGTTTAGTAAGTAGAGAATTTCTTAAAAGTCATTCTTAATTTGAATACATCATGACTTATAGAGACTTTTAAAAAAATTTAATTGAATACTCCATGACTTTTAAAAACTTTTTTTTTTTATGACTCAGGTTCCAAGCTTCGCCTGACTAATCCTGAGGAGTGACGGCCTTCCCCCCTGGTTCGCCACCTAGGTAAATCCAGATGCGGTCATAGTTTATATACACTTAGGCCGGACATTCGATGATTCTCCTCCATGTAGACCACTGCCTTCCAACATAGTTGTTGCCTTCCAAAATTAAATGTTGCCTTCCAACAAGAAATGTTGCCTTCCAGGTGCCGCGGGGAATCGAACCCTCGATCCTCCGTAGAGAACCCTCCTGCTTTACCACTGCGCCATGCTCGTGGGGGCTTTTAAAGACTTTTTTAACATCACTAAAAGTCTCTATTTAATTAGTCTTAAAAAGTCTACATTGAATACTCCTAAACTTTTAAATCCTTAAAATCCTAATTTGAATACACCCCCCTAAATAAACTCACATTTAACAAAAACACCTGTGATTTTAGTTACCAAATTACTCACCTTCAGTATAACAAATGAAAATCAAATCACAATGAGGAGTAGATATTCACCTCATGCAAATGTCGGAGATTCACTCGCTATGGACTCTGTAATCATAATTGTGAAGAATTTCATTAAACAAGTCAGTGGTTGTTTTAAAAATTGAAATATTTTTATTCCACATCTCGGTTGATTTCCCCAAATTCTGATCACAATTCTCCATATCAAGCAGCATACAAATCTTTCCAGAAAATTGATAGTACAACCAGAGTTTTAAGCACATGGTTTTAAGGCGAGTCTTGCATAACATATAACCATTATTATCGTTCGAAAAGAAGAATTTTCTTTCTTTTTTTTTTGTGCATCCAAAACATTGTTTGAAGTCGGAAACGTTTTTGGGTTTAATCAATTATTTTAGTGTATTTATCGCAATGCGGCCAAGAAATTTGCAGCTAATTAAGACAATGGTGTCCAGTTTTGGTTTGTGTAAATCTTGATCAGTTTTATTTTTTGTTGGATAAATTTATTTACACGAGAAATTGGTTGGTGACTAAAGATTCTTTGAGCCATTTTGTGGTGAGAAAAATGGAGGATAATAGGTATATGTTTTTATCCCTTGTTGTTACCTTGTGTTGCTACTAAATGTATTAATAAGAAAATTCTTATTAAAAAGAAGAAAGTAACAATATGTATTGATATGCGGTGCCGGAATTTTGGAAGCGGTAAGGGGGTGGTGGTGGCATGGCGGTGGAAGAAGTGGCGGTGCAGATGGTATCGAACATTTTTTTTTTACTGCAGTTACTAGATAATTTAGAAAAAAAAATTAAGTTACACTTATTATTATAATTTATTACTATCTGTTTTTAAACATCAGGCTAAAATAATTTGTTAGTGCATATTGTGGCTGTAGTTTTTTTTATTGTAAAACACTCTAATATTAATACTAATATAACTCTACCATATATAATATACTACTAGTATAAATATACCACTAGTATAACTCTAAAATCCCCATTCAAACTCACGATGCTACAACAAGAAGTAGTGAGAGTTTGCCAAGAAAAAAAGAAAACGATGAATCGAACGAAACTTCGTGATAAAATCAACAAGCTGCAACGAAGAGAAAAGGTAAAGAAATAGTGTTATGCTGTAGATGTTGGCGAATGTGATGATAGTCAATCTCAATAAGCTTCATGTGCTCATGACTCGTCAACTTCATTACAAAAGCCATAATATCAATCCAAACATATCAAAGTAATCAAATCAAAAGAATGCAAACCTTCAAAAACTAAAATTCGAGATTAACTTGATATCAAATTGACGACGACAATCGTACAAGAACCAGAATTATAGAAAGAATGGAAAAGGAGAAGAAGAAGAATAGAAAGGAAAGGACAAGGAAGGGGGGGGGGAGAAAACATAGTCTTTATTCAAATCAAAGTATCAAATTCCAAATTAATTGGACCAAATTCCAGATTACTGGACTAAAGATCAAATACCAAATTCTAGATTAACTTGAAACAAAACCAACCAAATTCCAGGTTACTAGACCAAATTTCAAATTCAAATTACTAGATGCAAATACCAAATCCTAGATCAACAAAACTAAAAAAATTCCATATTATTACTTGGATGCAAAACCAACCAAATTTCAACATCTAGAACAACTAGACAAATTCTAAATTCTAAATTGACTTGGACACACT